>JAPFRF010000013.1:24472937-25686687 GCA_029282475.1 Phrynocephalus forsythii
ATCCTTCAACACAGGCACACAATATTTTGCAATTGTTTCTTTTCCCTTTACCACATGACTTCAGGGAATTGCCTCCAATTGTGACATTGATCCAGGCCTATATAATTGCTGTTTGCTGAGCCACATAGGGGGGCTGTGGGAGGCCTTTGTGCCCCCCTCCTAACGCCCCACTTTTCTCCAGGAAATTCGCAACTTTTTGCAATCAATCCACAGTTTCATGCCTTTCCCTCTTTCCCACAGTTGTCAGGGCACAGTTCTTTTTTTCTTCGCCATGTGGCAGAAAACCCTCAACACCTTGAGTGGTTCACTGCAAACTCTCAAAGCCAGCTTCACAGACTTGTGTGACATACCACCAACCTGATTTTAAGGAAACGTCTGCTCCTATTGCGGGGCTTCCCCCCTCCCCCTTTTGCTTCACCAAATTTCCAAGGGCTCCTATTTCGCCAAGGCTCCCCACAGATTCTCTTGGGCATTTGACCGCACCCTTTGGCTGCTCCTTAAACACACACACACACACACACCACCACCACCACCACCACCACCACCACCACCACCACCACCACCACCACCCTGCATTCTAAACACTCCTTTTTGGACCCTCTCAGAACAGGGTGGCTCTAGCTCAGTGATGGTGAACTTTTTAGAGACTGAGTGCCCAAACTGCGATTCAAAACCCACTAATTATTCACAAAGTGCCAATACAACAATTTAACCTGAATACAGGTGGCTGGGAAGAGGCGGTGTCAGGTGTCCACAGAAAGAGCTCCGAGTGCCAGCTTTGGCACTGGTGCCATAGGTTCACCAACACTGGTCTAGCTTGTCCAAGGTTGCAACGCCAGGGCAGCCTCTGTATTTTATTTGCTATAAACGCTTATTTGCAGACCCTAAGCTGCAGAAGAGGGGATTCTATCTGGCAAAATCCAAAGCAACTAAAGAAAAGAGGACAAAAACAGGTGGTGTCTTAAATCCCACCATATTTTAATGTGTGATTTTGTAGGGAAGTCCACTTCATCGGACAGAGGGCAACAGAAGGACATGCTGCGCCTTCCAGGAACAGGACACTGCGTGTCACACCCCAGCCTGCCCAGCCCAGGGTTGCAAAGACCGGCGCTCGCGCGCCCCCCTCATTCCCCCGCCATGGCCCCGCCTCCCGCGAGAGAGGCAGGAGCGCGCGGTTGCCAGGGGCGACCAAGGCCCGCCCCGCCCTCTCCTTACTAATTGGCCGGCCGAAGCCTCGCGGGTCACATGACCCATCCAGCCCGGCGAAGGGACATGGCTGCGTCCGAGGGGTAAGGAGGGAGGCGCGGGGGGCGCGCGTTGCCACGTTGCAAGGCGGGAGGGAAGGCATACATGCATGCATGCATGCATGCATGCATGCACGCAACAAGGGGGGGTGCAAATAAAGGGAAAGGAGAAAGGGGGATGCCCTCCTTCCTTCCTTCCTTCCTTCCTTCTTTCTTTCTCGTCTGGGGGTCCTTGCACGCACTTGGAGAGGGAAAGGTGGCGACCCCCCCCCTCGCCCGCTGCGTCCTTCCATTCCTCCCTCTGGAGAAGGCGCTTCCCCCCTTTGAAAAAACTGCCAGGAACCACCCCCTCCTCTTTCCTTGCTGAGCTTCTTTGGACCTCCGTTCCTGGAGTGGTTGGGTCCTCAGGTGTCCACGTGTCTGTAGAGGATCCCCGTGTCAGGGCATGGCTTCCTTGCCCCGTTAACCTCTCCGTTTTAAGAACCCCCCCCTCTCTTTTCCACCATGGCTATTTATTATTTATTTTATTTTTGTTTGGACTTCTAGACCACCCATCAGACCAATGGTCACTCAGGGCATGGTAGGAAATAAAAGGGAATACAAAATCAGCATTAAAATACAATAAACTTAAAATAACATGCTGCATTCAGAGTTTGGGTGAAGCAGTCTTTAATAAGGATCTTGTGCTGCCCCCAGACCAATCTGCTAACCCTCCCCCCCCAGCCAGTAAGTTACTTTCCTGCCTGTTTTATTTTGCCTTGAATGTTGAGGTGTAGCAAGCCATGTTGGTGTTTCATGCTGAAATCAGTTCATTCTGTTGCATAGCACACAGGCCTTTGCAGAATAAATGGTATAAACCCAACAGTGCAACAGCTTTTTTTAAAAAAATTAAACTTTTAATCAAGCTTCCAAGTTCTAAAACTTAGAACTTAAATGCTAATCTAAACACAAATGCTAATCCAGTTAGTAGACTTAAGTTTTCACTGAATAACCAAAGTGCTCTTAACATTCTGGGTATTTATTCATTTGTCTTAGTACTTCCTCCTTGGTCAGCAGCTTAATCATAAAAATAGATTTCCTTCAAGAAATCCACATCCCTCATCCTTCTGCTCATCACTACTTGACGGAAAAGTAGCTATTTGTTTCATCAACAGCACAGGAAACAAAACAAAAGGGGCCATATAAGCGAAAACGTTGCTCCATGGAAAGTAGCACATTTGATCCTGCTGTGCCAAACAAGGAATATGTTTTGGCTTTTCTTGTAGCTTTTTTGCACCTTTTGAAACAAGGTATAGAAACTGACAATTGTAATATTGTAAACACTGGTCCTATTCTTTCAGAAGCTTTGGGGATAGCATGTTGATCCTGGTGATACTAAGTTCAGTTACCGAAGTAACTGAACGTAGTATTACTAAGATGTTTATGCAAAGCAACAGGTGGGAAATTTAGAGTTAGAAACAAAGTTTGGCGATTTCTCTGCCTCGCTTCCGACTAGGTAGCTTATGACTCTGTGCCTTGACTCTCACATCCTGTGGCCAGCGCCTCTAAAGGGATGGCCCATGTGCATGAAAGCTCACATCCTATTCAAACCCGTTTGTCTTAAAGGTGCCGCCAGTTCGTCCTGTGGCTATGCTGCATGGAGATGATGGGGCTTATATTCGAAGACATCAGGTTGAGGAGCAATGCTGTGGGTGGTCCTGAAGAAGATTGACTTAACGGTTTCACTCACTGCAAAAGAGCTGCCTGTGTTTTATTGCTAGAGTGTTTGCATGTTTTCAGTGAGGCTGGAAGATGTTGGAAGGCAGGAGGAGGAGAGAGAGACTGAATTTGAGATGGATTGACTCAGTAAAGGAAACCACAGCTATACTTTGCTAGATCTGTCCAAGGCTGGAGCTTTTGAAGGCCGCTCACCCAGAGGTTGCTGTTCAGCCAGAAGCAGCTTGACAACACCTAGTGGCAACACAAGAGTGGGTGCAGTCGCTTTCCTGCCTTTTCGGTGTGTCCTGTACAACAGGAAACACGGAGTGGCAGCCGATGTAGCTAGGGTCCTACCATCTCCTAAGCTTTAGTCGTGGCATATTACATGAGCGCCTGTCTCTTCAGCCGTGTTGCACTTCTCATTTCAACCACACACACATGCCCACACTTGTGTGTGGTCACTGAATGCCAGAGTTCTGCTCCGTTCCGCCCACCACCAGAGAATCGTGCTGGGTATGTTTTTAATGAGCGGCTTTGCTTGCATATAAGACTTGCAGAGCAACCATTTCTTGAAGAAGAGAACTGTGGAGTGAACCTAATGTGTAGTTGAAAGATAAATAAGTAAAGTCGAAGGTGAACCAGGTCCCTAGGGACATGGGAGCGGCTACTTCTGCCTGTCAGATTATACTGTAGCGTGTGCTGTGTGTGTATGTTGAACCCAAGTTCAAAGTGTACTGGGCGCTTCCAATCGAACAATCCTCTCCTTGACCGTGGAGGCCCACCCTTTGCCCTTTGAGCTGCATGTTCTTGGAAACCTCATGGCAGGACATTTTCCTCTGCCCTGTCTGCTGATTCAAACACTTGGGCTGTTGAGGACCAAAATAATGGTGTCTCTTGAATCTACACTGCTGCTCAGATCTGCTAAAGACTTGGTCCTAAATGTACTGCTGTGTCACTGTGTCACATGCAACAGGCAGAGGAGGGTGTGTGTGTGTGGGGGGATCCTGTGTGGTTCATGTACACGATCCCAAGTCAAGCCTTGGGGTGGTGGTGGTAGCTTTCTTAGACCCAGTAATATTGCAATAAATATCACAAGCAGAAGCTAGCTTTTGACCTAGCTGGAGTCTTCATCAGGCTGGACATGACAGAATTGGAGGTGATGCTGAAAAAGCACAGAGCTTCCACAACCCCTGTCCAAAGGAGGCAAAAGCCAAGGGGGTGCAGAGTGTTCTCCTTGCGGGTTCTGTCCCTTCTGTGTCATAAGGACATAAGAATAGCCCTGCTGGATCAGACCAAGAGCTCACCTAGTCCAGCTTCCTGGATCTCCCGGTGGCCCCACCAGATGCCTCTAGGAGCACGTGAGATAATGAGATCTCTGTCTCCTGATGGCTCTCCCCTGCCTGTGACACTTCGAGGTGCCCTCCTTTTAAGGCTGGAGATAGCCCGTATCCCTGCCATAGCTTGCAACCTGCAATGTATTTTTCCTCCAGAAATCAGCCCAATCGCCCTTTCAAGCTATCTAGGCCAGGTGCCATCACCACCTCCTGCAGCAAGACATTCCACAGACTAGCAACACACTGGGTCAAGAAATGTTTTCCTTTGTATATTCTCATTCTCCAAACCCTCAGTTTGAGTGGATGACCCCTGTCAGTACTGGATCTGCAGTGCTACAAGGTCAGGTTGCTGAAAGGTCAGGTGATATCTCCATGTCTTACTTCCTGGTCTTTCCCTGGTTGCATAAAAAGTAAGTGTGGCACAAAGGCATGGGATGAGGGAATTCCCAAAAATGTCACTATCCTTCTGCTTCCTGAGCTGGCTTTCAAGGCCACCTTGGTCTTGAAGAAAGGAGAAGCAAATTTTGAGAAAGGAAGGGGGTCAAATGATCAGAATCCCAACCTTGGGTGCCCTTCCCTTATGGTTCACAGTGGCAGCTCTATGGCCAGAGAATGGCTTCACAAATAGCACATCCTGGAAGACTCCAGGCCCAGTGGCTTCAGGGTGGCAGCCACAGGACACTCCTGCGCCAGTAATTGCCTTCTGCTTCCATGGCATATCATTAGCTACTTAATAAAAGTATTGATTGCTCTTCAACTCCAAACTTGCTTTCAAAGCAAGTGATGGATGTTGACAATCCTATTAAGAGTCAGTTGTGTTTTCTTTGCATCCTGTTGCATGTGAGTGACCTGGCCTGTTGGTTCTGCTCAGACAGTTAAAAGATAAGGCATGGGTGGTGGGAATAAGCCTTCTAGGTAGTTGCGTGAAAGAGGTCTCTTTCTGTGAAGCAAAGTCGTAGGCTTTTGATTAGGGAGATCTGAGTTCTGTACTTAACAAAACTTGGCTACTTGATGTTGCGAATCAATGGCTCAGCTTTCAAGCCCGTTGTTATTTTCTGCCAGGTTTGCACACCACGAACTGGCAGAGAAATGCATTAAGTCCCTGCTGTGGGCTTTACAAAGCTTTTCTGCAAAGGGCCTGAGAGAGCTGAATAGACCTCCACCAAAAGAGCTGGTGGCCCCCCGCTGCGTCCTACAGACCCCGGGTAGGGGGCTTAGAGGAACTGTTGCTTGTTTGGAGAGGTCTTTTTGTACTGGTATGGTTTGAATGAACATAAAATATTTCCTTGACTTAATTCGTTTGCACTCGGGGTGGGTGGGGGGTGATTTGGGAGAACAGAATGGCTTCGCCCTGACCTGAGCTTTGTTTGGCTTGATCTCTTCTGTTGAGTCATGTGGCACAATCTGAGCTGGTTGGGTAAATGATTTTTTACTTGCCCTTGAAGCATCCCCCATAAGACAGGCCAGGCTTATGTTGTGATAGATGGGGGTGGGGTGAAGGTGGGATGCTGTATTTTTCCAGAGGCCTCCTGTTGCCTCAGGGGCAGTGGAGGCTTGAAGGGCAGCCTGGTGGCCCTGCAGGCCTCTCTTAGGCGGAGACTTCTTGTCGGTTTTGTCTCTGTTAGTGTTGCGCTTAGGAGTGGTACAAAAAATGCTACTTCACGCCCGTCATGCAACTACTGAAATTTGTCTTGACCACGCCCCCCGGAACGGGTGCTACGTTCAACAATACTGTACCTGGTGCTGGGGTAGGGTCTTCCCTTGTCACTCTTTGTTCCCGCTTTCTGTTCCAAGATAAGACACCATGTAGTAATGACTGTCACGCAACAAAACATTCGTTTATCTCAGAAAACCGTCCATTTTTTTTAATTTTGACTTTTCAAAAGCGAAATATTGAAAAAGAATTTTTAGCCCCTCCCCCAAAGAAAAAAAAAGGAAGTTAGACAAATTCAGTGTTTGTCATGGTACAAGACCGTGAGGTAACACTTGTCACGAGACAAGTTATCACGACCATGGGAGCACTGAAACAGGGACAAAAACATGTGATTGTGACCAACATTGGGCGTTTATACACGACCCCTAAGCTGCGCTGCAAATGGCTCCCAGCTCCGGAGCTTAGAAATGTTTCCCCACCAGCTCCGGAGTTTGCAGACAATTAAGTGCGACCCCGCCCACTTTAGCGCGACCCAGCGCATTTTTCATGTACCTGCTCTCTGGAGGTGAACAAAATTTGATTCGGATAAGAGTGCCGGGCTCTCCTCGCTTGTCTGTTGTTTTTTTGCCTCCCACCCCTTTAAGAGCTCCTTGAGATGGAACCAGGAAGTAACAGGGCTCGTGGCAAGTTCGTGGCAAGTTCGACTGGCACCGGCAGGTTAGTAAAGGCTTCTTTTGTCCTTTTTTTCCCTCCCCCCCTCACGCCAACAGGAGCAGGAAGTGCTGAGGGGTGGGGACGCAGGAACAGAAACGAACCCCCAAGATCTCTGGTCCGAATTTAAGGGACCAGCGGATCTTAGGGGTCGTGTGAAAAGGCCCACTGTCACGGTACAAAACTAGTTGTGGAACAAAGAAGGACGTGAAGTAACTGCCTTAATCACTTACACTTCACTGTAACATTGGGACTGCCGCTGCTCCTCCGTTCATGTTCACAGCTTTGTCTGAAGACCATTCTCTGGGGTGGGAGGTTCTCTTTCTTCCTTACAAAACAAAACAAAAACAGATGACCATCATGATGGCCATTGTCTTAGAGCTGGGGGAGCTGGAACCTATGGATCATTGAGTCCAGCTCCTTTTCATGGGGGCCCAGCCAGTGGGGAATCAAACTCCTGACTCCTTGAGCCACTTGAGCTACCCATGGGATGTAGAATCACTGCATTTGTCGGGGTCATGCTCCTGCTGTCCAAATGGGAAGCATTGCAGGCTTTCTGTTGGGTTTCTCCTCTTTTACGTTTGTCAAAACAGTCTTTGTTGAAAAAGACATGCAGTGTGTAAGTAATTTGTGGAGCTTCCTACCACAAGACAGCAATGCCTAGGTGCCCTGGGCACATCTGATCTCGCCTGATTTCGGAAGCTAAGCAGGGTCGGTCCTGGCTCATACCTGGATGGGAGACCACCAGGGAATACCAGGTGCTGTGGGCGCCTGGAGTAGGAACTGGCAAACCACTCCAGGATTCCTGCAGAAAACTCCATGGACATGGGGTCACGAAAAGTCGGTCACAACTGAAACAACACAACACACACACACTACCACAAGACAGATCACATTACCTGGTGGAGTGACTTGCTCCAGTGTTATCAGGCTAGCCTCCTCCAGGTAGCCACCTGAGATGTCATTCCACCTGCAGCAGGGCCTTCAGTGGTGGCACCGAGGCTATGGAATCAGCTCCTGGAGGAATTGTGCCTGGCCCCCTCCCTGTACTCACTTAGGAGGCAGTTTAAAACACTACTTTTCAATCTAATCCCGGCTGAGCGCCTCGCATCTGGTCTGCTTTATAGTGAAAATTTATTGGTGCCTTTGGTTTTTATATTTGGTTTTTATATTTTTATATTTTAGTGCACCTTTTCTGTTTGGCTAGTTTTTTTTTTAATTGTCTGTAAAGTGTCTGCCTTGGCACTAATGAGAAAATGGATGAATTAAACTAATAAACAAAAATTGCCATCTGGTGTTAAGATATCACTTCCTAAGCAAAAATGAGGCAACGTGATGCATTTTTGCACAAAGTATCTGTAAACTGCACAGAATATTTCTGTATGGAAGTAATGTCCTTTTCCTTGCTTAAGGAACTGGCACACACCAGCATGCAAGCCACCCATGTGGTGCTTCTGTTTCTGAGCTGCAGCAAAGCAGCCGCTGGATTCAGTGATCCCGGGGTCCTTTCTGGCTATGCAGTGCTGAGATCTAAGGCCCAAGCCACACAGTCCCAAGTGCCATTGGGGGAGGGGAGTAACCACAGGGGAGGAGAGTGCAGCAGGAGTTCCTTCCAAAATATTACCTGATCATGGACAGGGATTGGGGAAAATGGGCTGCCAGTTGCTGGACCAGGCAGTTATAGCTCCCAGGCCTCTATCAGCAAGGCTGGCTCTGGTGCTTTCCCGAGGGCATCGTGAACATGTTATCAGCAACAGCTTTGTGACTGGCTGGGGTTAAGGATGGAACATCACTGTTATGCCTTTAATTTCTTGAGTGTCTGAAGGAGTGAGCTGTGGCCCATGGAAGCTCACGCAGCAAGGAACCTGTGCCATTGTTCTTCTGGGGGCAGATCATGATGGCTCCTTCTGCAGAAGCCACAAGAATATAAAGTCCGTGTGCCTGCCTCTGTGTTGGAGGGTTGCAAAATTGCACAACTGCTTGGACATGCTTCTCAAGACAACCTGTTTGTCTGCTGAGCTAGAGGAATTTTCTCACTGCGTTTTAGGTTTTTTCCATGCCCTCCATTCTCAGTGGTGTATCTAAGGGTGAAAACTGTGCTTCACAAGTCTGAAGAAGTGGGTTGTAATTCCTCCAAAACTCATACATGAGTCCCCCCCCCAGATGCTACATGCCTTGTTATTGTTGCTTATTTTATTTATTTGAAATATTTGTCACCCAGTCTTTCTCCCTAGAAGGACCAAAGGAGGCTGTTTATGCCCTGTTTTCTAACAAAAACAATACAGTACATGGGAGCCCTGGGGAATCATTGCACAACACAAATGTAGAAGAATGCAACACTGTCATTAGACTGTGTGTGTTGTGTCGTTATAGTCGTGACTAACCCTTCGTGTCCCCATGACTAGACTCCTTTTAAAAAAAATCAAACATTGTGAGCTTTTGTGAATTAAAAACCTCTTTGGGCATGCACCAGTGACATGTGGATAGTGCAGAAAAAATATAAATGAGGGTCCCAGAAACTTATGACAAACTTTGGTCAAGTATCTTCTTAAAAGTCACTGAAAGCGGGTTGCAGGCAGGCTGTGTGTGGATTCTAACCGGTTTCTGTTACCTGCACCTTAATGCCTGACATTTTTCTTGCTTCATGGAGACTGCAGTCAGGAATGGATGGGAAGGATTGGATCCTTATGACACTGTCCGAGGGAGAGCATTGGGCGTTGACACAGAAAAGCTCCCCCCCCCCACACACACACTGTTTGTGATGGCAGCGGGAATCTGGAATGAATGCCAGGCACTGAATTTATTGGCATTTGAAAATTCCCAGTGGAAACCAGATTCCTGTTGCACTTGATGCTGATTGTTGCGGGCCTTGTTGATTTTGTAGCTTTGATACTCTTGTGACTAGCCATGGGATGTGAATTTGGTACAGGCCACCCACCCCTGTTGTGGGTGTAAGGGGATTCATGTGAGTGGCTTGACAAATGGCCTCTCGTTCACGAGGTCCTGGGATAATGAACCCTGGGATGAGATGCCAACAGCATTTTGTAAAATTAGTACCAATTGGCCCTAATGACTTTCCCTGAGATACACATCTGTAGGATTCTGGCCATAATTAAACAACTGTAAATGATGGGCTCGACTGCATACAGCCAAAGGCATATTTAATGTGAAGGTGGTCTACTCGGAGGGCAGTTTTTTCCAGGCTTCTGCTGCTCCTTCGGGAGAGGAGCTTCTATTTATGCCGCTTTGGCTTGTACTGGCCTCAGTAGGCACAACAGTGCTCAGGCTGGCCCTTGGAAATAAGTTGCCAACCCGGGGTTTAGAAACTGTGTTTTCATAGAGAAAAAGTCTTTTAAAGAATTGCCTCCATCTGGTATAGATGAGTATTAGCTGCCTTTATGCTGCATTTGCTGCATAAAATGTGCATTCTGGATCTCTGGCTCCGGAATCACACTGAAGTTTGATGGTTACAGCTGTAAAACAAAGGTTATTTTTTAGCCTTCCCCATTTCCTGAGAGTGCCAAGTAATAATTAATACATGAGGGGATGCTTCTTGCTCAAGGTAATGTAGGATTCATACCTGTTGGCTTCCTCTTAGCAACCACGTCGTAACTATGGGCCGCTGAAGGCATAATCATGGTTTCTTCCACAGCAGTGTCCTTTGTACATGATCTGCCTTAATTACTAAAACAAGACATTTCAAGAAGCCATCTGGAATTAGTCAGGGTTGAGAAGGTGGAGAGTTTGTTGGCTAAACCCACAGGCAAAGGATGGATTTTCCTCTCTGAATTTGAGGAATAACTGGATTTTAAAAAGTCATCAAACATTCTCTCCCCTTCCTAGTTCTACATAGGGGTTTTTCTTTCCTATCCAAAAGCCAGGTGGAATGTTTTTTGAAGCAGATGGGTTTTGAAGCTCATTTACTTTGGGGCCTTTAACTTTTTGTGCCTTTCCTAAAACCATGTTGGTGTACGTTGTTCGAGCAGACCTACTTCTGATGCATTCAGTTGCCTGGAATTTGCAAGAGAGGAAGAGGCGTATGCCCTGGTTTCATAGTTTCTTTCAGTGGAAGAATTGTGGATCACCGATTGGGATGCATGCAGGAAAAACCTTGACTTAATACCATTCCCCTGTTGTCTCCCTACAAAAGTGATGGCCAACCTTTTAGTGACCGAGAGCCCAAACTGCAATTCAAAACTCACTAATTTTCCGCAAAGTGCCAATACAGCCATTTAACTTGAATCCAGGTGTCTGTGAGGGGGCGATGTCGGGTGCCCAGTGGCACCCGTGCCATAGGTTCGTCAACACTGCCCTACAAGGTGGCAGAACCCACAATAGGGAGTATGTTTTGCTCCAAACACCCACACTCCAGCCCACACTCTTGAATGATTGCCCCCTTGGGTTGGAGTGAAGCTGTTCACTTTCTGTGCTCCTGCAGCTAGGGAAAAACAAGAATGCAGGTTCCAGATGCCCCAAAACCCAAATGCCACATCTGTGTAAGATTTGCCTACATTCTGCCTGTCAGTGGCTTTAGAATCAGCCATAATAAGGCTACTGGCTACCCAGGTCTCAAAGGGACTATCTTATGATTGTTTTGCTCTTCACCTGCTTAGAGGGTCTCTGCGTTGGGTGCTGGAGGATTCCTGCTCTGACCCATAGGCCTTTGGGAGGCCTGCTGGGGTTCTGTCTGGACTTCTCCTACCCTTCGCTGTTTTTCTCAACTGGTGATAAGGTAAACCCTGAACTGGCGCCAGTGTGCAGTGATTCGGGGCCCCTCCCTGCTTGGGTTTCTGCATGATACGTACATGAATCACCGTTGTCAACCAAGGGCATATCTGGGGGAGGCGGAAGGGTGCTGTTGTCCCCAGCGCAGCAATCTGGGGGCACCTGGAGGGGGAGCAGGAGGAGGAAGCCGTGTGCCCTCCTGCCACAGCCCTCCTTCCCCCATCTAAGGCTTGGCGACGGGACACACTCCACCGCCGCCAAATGTCAGGTGAGCAGGCAGGCAGGCAGGCAGGCAGCGACCACGGTGGCTGCAGCGCCCTCCTTCTCCTCCTCCCCCTCCTCTTCCTCGCCTTGCTCACTGTGCGCACACAAACACCCCCACGCGCTGACCCCATACCCACAGGATTGCCCCCCCCCTTGCTGGGTGGATGCGATGGGGTTGGGGAGGGCCGGAGGGGTGCCAAAAAAACTTTTCCCCCGGGCACTCTTTGCTACGCCGCTGTGGTCAACAAAGGTGAATTCCTTCTTTCTCTTTGCAGGCCGTCTTTTTGGCTGGGCAATGAGACCTTGCGCGTCCCAGCGGCCCTCTTTGCCCTGAACAGGTCCCGCTTGTGCGATCGGCTGCAGGCCAACAAGGAGGTGCCAAAGAAGGCCATCGTCCTCCTGCAGGGCGGGGAGCAGACCAACAGATACTGCACGGACACGGGCATTATCTTTCGGCAGGTGAGCTTTAGCACGGACGCACTGGGAGCCTTATCTTTTTCTCTTAACTGCAGCTCTGCTCTCTGTCTTCTTGAAGAACACTCGGGCTTGGTGGCTTGCCCAGGCTTCACCCCCTTTTTTTTTTAAAAAAAATGAGTTGTTGGCTGCCTTCCATGGGCTTCGTGAATTGGAAAATGTCTCCTTGGACGGAAAGCGCATTAACATTTTATAAAGAATATTAAAATTGCATCGCAAAGCATTTCACGATGATGGCTACTGCAGCATTATCAGATCATAAAATTAGTCCATACACCAGCTTAAATGCACGTGTGGGGCAATTGTACTCATCAGCATATATAGAGCGGCTCAAGCCAAATATTATCTTTAGAGCAGATGACCACCCTGCCCGGTGCCAAGGGCTTCCCGCTGGTTTTACTGCCTTCCAGTACAAACCCTGTAGTGTTAATGCTGCCTTTGAAAGACTGGTCCTAGATTCTGCCCAATGGCCAGCCAAAACCTTTTTGCATTTAAAATGTTACACAGCTAAAATGACTTTTCTTGAGTCATATAACATATGAGCCCATTTCCCAGGCATCCTCTCTTTCAGAGATGAAGTCGGGGAAGCCAATGCAAGGGCTTTTTCACTGTCCCTCTAAGTTGGGGAACTTCTTTATTGAAAAACCATAAAGCCTACCTGGAGTCTACTTTGTTATCTTTTATGTTCCTTTGGAAAAATATCTTCCAGGATTTTAAGATGCCCTTTATATACTTTTCAGGCGTGCCATTGTGCTGTATAGCTTTCTCTGTCATCTTTACATGCTTTGGGTACATTTTATGGCTACATTTGTTTGCCTTATTGTATTCACTGTAAACATCTCAGAATGTATGTAATATTATGAGAAACGCTATAAACTTCAGTGAACAGAATAAATGTCTATAAACCAAAGTCTTGTCCTACAAAACCAACATAATTTTCATTTACTGTTGTTTTAATAGTAATGGCTCCAAAGCACTTCAAGCCTTCAGAGTGCTTTGTGTGTGTCTCATCTCATTAATTTCAAAAAAGTTTCATTATTGTTTGCTCGGTGTGGTGGAATTAGGATGAGGGCTGAGCCTAGGAGAGTGTAATTGCCCTGAAGCACAATTCAAATCTGAAAGCCAGGGACTCCCGGGTTCATAATTCTGTCTGTTGCCTACTGCAGTGGTTCCCAGACTTGGGTCCCAAGATGTTCTTGGACTACAACTCCCAGAAGTCTTGGCCACTAGCTGTGCTGGCCAGGATTTGTGGAAGTTGTAGGTCAAGAACATCTGGCTTGCACAGGGTTGAGAACCACAACACCAGCCATGCATGTGCTTGTCCCCAGTTTGCTCTCCCTGAAGGGCCTCTCACTCCATCCTTTCTCCTCTACCGTGAAACAAGCGGTTGATGGGCAGAAGCAAAGGTCTTGGTTTTCAAGAGCGTTAAGTTTAACCATTTTCAGTTGTTAAGTTTGTCCTTCTCTTAAACAAAATAAAATGTTTTCCCTCCTAAACAGTACACTGTACAGGATTTAGGTCAGTGTGTTGGAGCCCCCGGTTGCTGAGCTGGGGGCAGGGCACATGTACCCCCGCGATACATTCTGGGAGAGGGTGTGGTGCCTGGACGAAAACGGTCAGCACACCTTCTGGATCTCCTTCTGATAGAGGCACGGGAGGGAAGGGCTTAGCCAAACTTGCCAAAAGGCCCTGAATGCTGCACTCTTCCCCATGGAGAGGACCACACAGTGGTAGTGGACACACACACACACACACACCCTGAACTGTTCTTCTGCACCAATTATGCTTTTGTGATGCAGTTTAATACTCTTACTTCCTGGTAGACGGCACATGTGTGGCTGGTCTCTGTGTGGCCCTGTCTTGTCCGTGCCCCCTGTCCTGTCCTGACCTCTGCAATCACTCGGTGCTTGCTTGGTTGCTCTTCCGAAGCAGGTGGTCTTTGGGTCTTGCCAGCCCTTCCCCATCTCCCAGGGTGGGCTGGAAGAGGGAAGGGTCTTGGAGGGTGCGGTGTGTGTGTGTGTGTTCTGTTGTGATCCCCTTTGGTGATTGGCAGCCGTGACTAGAGGGAACCCCCAAGGCTCCTTAGAGACCTTCCATCTGTCGTCGCTGGGCTCTAAAGTGTGTGTCGTCAGGTGAGGGCGATGTGAACCCAGCCCAAGTCCTTGGCAGCTCTCTGGGGGATCTGGACCTTGCCACAGTCTCTGCAGGAACCCTCTCGGCTGCAGCACTGGCGGGTTGGGATACAGGTGGTGGACTTTGCCTCTTTACTGCTGCCTTCATGCCGCTTCATAGTCCTGCATTGGCGGATCTATAAAATAGTTAATCTATCCATGACCTGGCTTGTAATGTCAACTGATAATTATTTTCCCAAGCTGCAATTTTGTAGCATTCATTTGATGATGTTCAAGGTTCAATACCTCAGAAGCGGTCATAGGCATTACACTATTTCTCCACTGCTTCTGTCTTTCCCTTTATGGAGAAGTTGTGTGTGTGTGTGTGTGTGTGTGTGTGTGCGCGCGCGCGTCACAGCTTGGTATAAACATGCTTCCAAATAGGTCTTCTGTATACCGCCCCCCACTGTACCCCCCCCCAGTGGCTTTGCTCTCGGGTACCCCTTGCCCCCTTTTCTTACACACCGCCCTAGTCCAGGAGGTTTGCAAAACAACCACCCCCTCCAAGCTTCTTGTTCTTGCAGCAAATCCCAGCTTGTTTGCTTCGGAAGTGTGGTTCCCCTCCAGTGGCCCCTTTTAAAAGTGGTTGAAAAGAATTCGTCCTAGTGCTGCCTTTCTTCATTTTTAAAGATAAACTACTATTTAAATGAAGTCATTCCAAAAATGTTCTTGCTTTGATTGCATGCTAATAATGCAATGATTCTTGAGTTAGTCAGAGAGGGCCCAGTCGGGGAATCGAACTCCCAGCCTCTGGCTTTGCAGCCAAATACCTAAACCCCTGAACTCCTCAGCAGTTTAAGTTTGCAATACTGCATTTTAGCCTTCCTTAAAAGAACCCCAAAACTCTACTGTAAGCTGCCTTGGGTCCTAGTTCAAGGAGGAAGGCCACTTAAATAATAAATAACAGATAAACAGTTTTCACTGAAGTCTCTTTGGTATGCAAATTACTGTGTCCTACCGATGCATCCTTGCACTTACTCTTTTTCTTTCTCTTGATTTCTCTTGGAGTTGTTTTGGGGTTGTGTAGGGCTCATGGCATCTTCTCAAAGTTCCCCCTCCCAAATAATAATAATAATAATCTGATGCTCCATGGGTGCCAAAAACATTTTCTAATGTTTCCCTTGACAGATGCTTTCTAAACCTGCATATACTTCAGGCTCTTCCTGGTGGTAGCATTTCATATTTACCAAATAAAATCTCTGAGGAGAGCAGGCGCAATGGGGAGGCAGCAGGGTGGATTTGATTTAAATTGAATGAGTTTAAATCATGATTTAAATAGAAGGAATCAGATTGTTTTTCAATGCAAATAAAAAGTATTTTTTTAAAAAAAAAATCATTTTGGGTTTGCTTTTCATCCATTGAGATATTTGCATTTACAGGTAAAACTCAAAAAATTAGAATATTGTGCAAATGTTCATTTATTTCAGTAAGTCAACTCAAAAGGTGAAACTAATATATGAGATAAACTCATTACATGCAAAGCAAGATATGTCAAGCCTTACTTTGGTATAATTGTGATGATTATGGTGTACAGCTTATGAAAACACCAAATTCAGAATCTCAGAAAATTAGAATAGTGTGAAAAGGTTCTCTATTCACAGGAGTGCATCAAGAGCCACCACACAGAGGCAGATCCTGGACATGGGCTTCAGATGTCGTATTCCTCTTGTCAAGCTGCTCCTGAACAACAAACAACATCAGAAGCATCTTACCTGGGCTACAGAAAAAAGGAATTGGTCTGTTGCTCCGTGGTCCAAAGTCCTCTTTTCTGATGAGAGCAACTTTTGTATCTCATTTGGGAACCAAGGAGCCAGAGTCTGGAGGAAGAATGTTGAGGCACACAATGCACAATGCTTGATGTCCAGTGTGAGATTTCCACAGTCTGTTGATTTGGGGAGCCATGCCATCTGCTGGTGTTGGTCCACTGTGCTTCTTTAAGTCCAGGGTCAACACAATTGTCTACCAGGAGATTTTGGAGCACTTCATGCTTCCTTTTGCAGATGAGCTTTATAGGGATGCTGAGTACATATGCATGCTTTCAGAGGTCCAATATTGTTCTATTTCTAATCCTTGTGTTATTGATGTTATTTCTGAGATTTTGAATTTGGGGTTTTCATAAGCTGTATGCTATGATCATCACAGTTATACCAAAGTAAGGCTTGATATATCTCACTTAGCATGTAATGAGTCTATCTCATATACTGTACATTATTAGCTTCACCTTTTGAATTGACTTACTGAAATAAATGAACATTTGCACGATATTCTAATTTTTCGAGTTTCACCTGTATTTAAATGGGATGTGGAGGAAAAAGGAAGCAAAATAGTCCTGCCCCAAACATGTGGCTCATTGTTATGTACTAATTTGTATGTCTTCTGCATTGGGATGGGGTTCGGTGCAGTGGTTAAATGCCTGTAATGCAGGTAAAATTGAGCTCACGATCTGGGGTTCAATCCCAGATAGCAGGCTCATAGTTGACTCAGCCTCCCATCCTTCCGAGGTCAGTAAAATGAGTACCCAGCTTGCTTGGGTGGGGGGACAATGTGTAGCCTGCCTACTGCAATTAAACTGTAAACTACCCAGAGACTACTTGAAGTGGTATAGGGAGGTATATAAGCAGAACACTTTTGCTTTTGCTTTGAAATAAGCTTTTGATTTGAAACAAACTCCAAAGGTATGCCTTTGACGAAGCTGTTTGCCAGGTGAGATGCTTAAATAAGGCTGCTTCCTTTTCCTCTTTGCTAAAATGTCTCTGTAAAGTGACTTCTTGGAAGCTGGGCTTGAAACATCTGGAAGGGGTTTCCCCACATCTGTTGGAAATATTTACATTGGGGATGGCAACTTCTGTGTGTGTGTGTTGTGTTGTGTTTTGTTTTCTTGTGTTGTGTTGTATTGTGTTGTTACAGTCGTGACCGACTCTTCGTGACCCCATGTCCATGGAGTTTTCTTGGCAGGAATGCTAGAGTGGTTTGTCAGTTCCTACTCCAGACGCCTACAGGGCCTGGTATTCCCTGGTGGTCTCTCATCCAAGTACTAACCAGGGCCGAGCCTGCTTAGGTTCCGAAAGAGATTGGATGTGCTCTGGGCATCTAGGCAGCTCTGGAAACTTCTACCCACTGTGTATTTCAAGCAGCCGTCAGTTAGCTCCAACCAACTGTCATGCTGGTGGTTGGGGGAGAACAATTGAAATTTCACCCCAGGGTGAAATCCCGATGGTTTATTTCTCTATTTTTTTAAAAAAATCTCACTGTTCCTCTGGTTGGCAGCCAATGTGGCTCTTCTCCCCAGCACTCTCTTCACAACACTCCTGCATGGCAGGCCAGGCTGAGCAAGGGTAGCTTACTTGGGGTTCCCTGGAGGGTTTCATGACTCACCCTTGGGGGCTTGAACTGTGATCGCCAAGATCGTGGTCTGTGCCGGGCCGGACGCTGTTATGCATGGAGCCTGATCCCTCTCAGAAAGACCTTTTTATAACAGATAAAATTGGGCAAGAACAAAGAATCAGAGCCTTGAATGGTCACTGCCTTCTTCTTTGCTTCTAGGAATCCTACTTCCACTGGACCTTTGGCGTGACGGAAGCCGACTGCTATGGAGCCATGGAGGTGGACAGCGGGAATGCCATCCTGTTTATTCCCCGGCTACCAGAGAGCTATGCCGTTTGGATGGGAAAGTAAGAGGTTTTCATTTCTCTCCATGTTAAAACCCATATTCAGCCCCAACACCTTCTTAAATCTTAGAAGTGCCAAGTGAGGAGGGACCCTCTGGATCAGTGGTTCTCAACCGGTTGGTCCCCAGATGTACCTGGACTGCAACTCCCAGAGGCCTCCACCACTCGCTGTGCTGGAAGGGGTTTCTGAGAGTTGCAGTCCAGGAACATCTGGGGACCCACAGGTGGAGAATCACTGCTGGATCATGGGAGTCCCACCCCTGCCAAGGAGGCTCCGTGGGGAATCGAACCCCCCAACCTCTGCCAGAGGCCCCAAACACTTAGCTATCCAGCCATTCTCATAATAAAAATAACCTTAGAACTGCAGAAGAGCTGGGAGTCCAGCCCTTGTCAATCCAGCCCCTTGTCAGGGAGACCCAGCGGGGAATCGAACTCCCCACCTGTGTCTCACCAGCCAGACCTCTAAACCCCTCAGCCATCCAGCTGCTCTTCTCTGAGCGTGAATGAAGAGCGGCAGACGACTGGCTGTCAGATGTAGCTCTTGCTGTCCTTTTTCTTTCTCCAAAGGAATTGGACGTTGACTGGCAGAGTTGGCACCAGCCGGCTCATCTGTCAGATTGGACCATGTGCCTTCGTCAAGGACTGTGCTTTAATTTACTGCATTGCCCGTTGGCAGTGAGGGGTCATAATGATGATAAATGGCCTACTTCAAGCTACAGACACTGGTTGAGGTGCCTAAATTGGGGGACCATATAAAGCAATGAAATGGAATGTGGCAGTATTTTTTTAGCAGTAACCAGGGCTTGGAGAGGAGGTAGGGAGAGAAATGATATAAAAATCAAGACATTGAGTCATGAATAAGATGGGGATTCAGTTGAATATTCTCACAGCACAAACTGTTCAGCAACCAGAACCTGTTCAGGTGTGTGTGTGTGTGTGTAAATCAACTGCCTTCATTTTACTTTGCAGGCAGCATTCTAAGAAGGATGGGCGGGTGGTGGTGGTGGTGGATGAATTTATATCCAGTTTGTTGATGATACACTGCAGGGAGGGACAGCTCCATTCTCAAAACAGGAATGGAAAGGGAAAACCACCTTTCTGGAAAGGAGAACCAGGCTACAAACTCAACAAACATGTCTGAGCAAACAAGAGGCAGCACCTTACATTTCAGCAAAACAGGTGGAAATCTGCAGGAAGGCCCCTCCCTGCCTCAGCCAGAGACAGGCATGGGAAGGGTTTCTCCCTGCTGTAGTTGAGTGTCAGCTGAACATGACCAAGTGTTGTGATGCAGCTGCAGGGGTGAAAAACCAGCACAGTCTTATTCTACATGAACAGGACCATGCTTTCTGAATCATTGGAGACAATGTAAGGGTAAAGGTTTTCCCCGATAATTAAGTCCTGTCATTTCAGACTCTAGGAAGTGGTGCTCATCTCTGTTGGTAAGCCAAAGAGCTGTTGTTTGCCCATAGACATACATTGGTACCTCTAATTACAAAATCAATCAGTTTCAAATGCATTTTCATAACTTGAAATTTCCGTAGCTTGAAACAGAGTTTCCCATAGAAATGCATTGGAAATGGATTAATCCGTTCCACATGGGAGATCACCCCCATCCCCCGAAAGCAAAAATCACAGTGACAGGAAAGCAAACAACAGAAGATGAGCAACCTACCTCATAACCACTTGAGAAATCCACTTAAAACAGGCATGTCCAAAGTCAGGCCCGGGGGCCAAATGCAGTCCGTTTTCAAATATTGAGTGGCCCACAGCCTCTCCTCCCTGCCAGCTCAGCCTATCACGCATCCCCACCAACTGGCCCCTCCCCATACTGGATGGAGGCATCAGCTTGCAGTTTTATGGTCTGCCTGTCCTCCCTGCCTCTGTTCAACCCCCCAGCCACCTGCCCAAACCCACACTCAGCTCTGTTGCTGCAGCGTCCTCCCTACCTCCTTGCATGTTATTGAGACTTGTCCAAAGTCTGGCCCAGGGGCCAATTGTGGCTGAATGGTCGCCCCCTCATTTTCACCTCACCAAATCTGGCCCTCCTTGCAAAAAGTTTGGACACCCCTGACTTAAAAAGTCCCCAGAGGTCTCCAAAACAGTGCCATTTTTTTCCAAAATGGGCAGTTTGAAAAGGTCATTGGGAAAAAAAGCCCGGGTTCTCAGCTTTACTTTTCCAAATGGCTCCTTCTTCTTCCTCATTGCAGCACTGGAGTCTGTTGGCCACAGGATGGCAGTATTGCTATTGCAAACAAGCAGGAGCCATTTTGAAAAGGAATCTTTCCTTTCCTTTCCGTAACTCGAAAAGAAGGCTTTACTTTCATAACTTGGATCTTTCTATACCTGCGGATTTCTATTCGTAACTCACATTTTTCCTAACTCGGGGAGTCCGTAACTCGAGGTACCATTGTATTTCCATTGTCGTGTGGCCAGCATGATTAAATGTGCAAGTGAACAGAACACTGTTACCTTCCTACCAAAGTGGTACCTTTTTATCTACTCACCTTTTAAGGCGCTTTAGAACTGCTAGGTTGGCAGGAGTTGGGATAAGCAATGGGCATTTACGCCATTGCACAGATTCAAACTGCTGACCTTTTGATTGGATTTTGTTTGTAGTCCAATCAAAGGTATCACCTCCTTTTGCAATTGCGTAATCTTTGGGACCATGACAGCCCTTTTCTTTTTTCTGCTAGATCAGATGCCCAGTTCTTTCAGTCTTTCTTCCAAGGTCTTTCTCTCTCTCTCTCTCTCTCTCTCTCTCTCTCTCTCTCTCTCTGTTGTGTCCCCATGTCCATGGAGCTTTCTTGGCAGGAGTACTGGAGTGGCTTGGCAGTTCCTACTCCAGACGCCTACAGCACCTGGTATTCCCTGGGCCGACCCTGCTTAGCTTCCGAGATGTGCTTAGGGCAGACATGACCAAACTTTGGCTCTCCTGATGTTTTGGACCACAACTCCCAGAATTCCAAGCCTGTATTTCCAATGGCAAAGGACTGTGGGAGTTGTGGTCCAAAACATCTGGAGGGCCAAAGTTTGGACCTGCCTGGCTTAGGGCATCAAGGCAGCTCTCGAAATTTCTACCCACTGTGTATTTCAAGCAGCCATCAATTAGCTCCAATCAACTGTCATGCTGGAGGGGGAGAGAGAGAACAATGGAGATTTCACCCCAGGGTGAAATCCCAATGGTTTATTTCTCTATTTTTTTTTCTATCTCACCGTTCCTGTGGTTGGCAGTGTATGCTGCTCTTCTCCCCACCCACCGTCTCTTCACAACACTTCTGCATGGCAGGCCAGGCTGAGCAAGATCGGATGTGCTCAGGACATGTAGTCCCTTGAAAATCATGGTTGTCCTCTTTTGACCTTGCTTCATCTTATGAGCATCATTCTTGGTGTCCAGAACTGGACATGGTACTCTAGATGAGGCCTCGCCAGTGCTAAATGGAGGGAAGTGAGTGTCGAGATCAATGTCTTTTCTTTTGTTTTGTTTTTCTTTGGTTTTGCCTGGAATCCTTGCACAGATTAACATGGTTACCTTCTCCAAAACTTCATGAGATTAGAAACTATACCTCTGTTAGTGCGTCCAAAAACTGTATTTGCCTTTTTCCAGCCGCATCACACTGTTCTCCATGCACAGCTTTCTGTTACACCAACTTGTGCAGGATTTCTGCTAGTTTGTTCTTACACATTTTAAGCATCCCCCCGCAATTTGTTTATCATCCTCTTAACTGATGCCTTCAATGTACCAGGAGCCATGAGAGCTGCCATCCTGCTATAGAGCTTTATGCAAAGCGAGCTGTTTATTCAGATGTCGTTTCATGGCCAGCAGGGGCATTCGTTTTTACCTTCTTTCTTCATCTGCATGCAATCTTGGTGGCTTCTCAAAACCAGTTATCTGTATTAGCATAGAATTTGCTTACAGACAGACCTAGTGCTGGACGCAAATGTGATGACAGGGACGGCCATTGCCTCCTTTGTACCAGCTGCCTTTTCTTCCTTTTCCGATGCCAGTTTCCTCTTCAAGGCAAAGGGCTCCTGGGAGATGAGTGCAGCATAACATAATTATTGAGATAATGGTGCCTGCAAAGGGGACACACTTTGCACCGTTGAGCTGCGAGAGGGCAGCTGGATGTAAGAATGGGCAAGCGATCCAAGGACGTTGTTCTCCTTGAAGGGCTGAAACCTCCTTGCAAAAGCCTGAACCTTGGGATATGAGTTGCTACAAGTTAAGAGATCACTGTGGAAATTTTCTGTTGCATGCCAAGTCTTTTGCTTCAGTGCACAACAGATCATCACCATCATCTTAGAAAGATGCTGAAAGTGACCCTACGAATGTTTGGGAGGAATTTTAAAGCATGGCCCTTTGTGTCTAAATGTTCTGCTCTTTCTGTAATTGCGTAACCGGATTTCAGCCACTGTGTTCTGTTGTCTTGATCCAGAGGGTTAGTCCCGCAGTGTTGCATGCCAAAAATGTTCCAGGTTCAAGTGGCCTTTCTTCAACCTTGGATGCAAAGGACTTTAGACAAGGACAGTGAGTCAGCCCAAGGCCAGCTCGCGTAGACCTACACAGGGGGACTCCTGGATTCAGGCCTGAATCTTGCTGCCCAGCCTTTGTCAGTGGCCAAGACTCTATGTGTCTCATCCAAGATGGGGCACAGCATAGAGTCAGTGGTGAAGAGGTTGGGTCTGGCCATGTGCCTTTCTAAGCCGGTTGGAGTAGCATAACATGCTGTGGTAGGGCTGCCTCTCCAGGGCTTGTTGAAACTTCCAGATGATCAAAAATCCAGTGGAGCAGGAGCATGGCACGATGACCAGTCCATACAAGGCTCCTTGTTTCAGCAGTTTTTGGAGGTACTGGTCACTTTTTAGGTGCAAAGTAGAGTGTTGCATAGAACCCCTGTGGGCTTTTCCCTGTTTCCCTGTAGGAGCTTGCTTGGGTTTTAGAAATTTCAAAGAGAAATGAGAACCTTAGAACTACAAGGGCTGGAAGGGAACATAGATCACCAAGCCCAGCTCCTGCCAAGGAGGCCCAGCAGAGAATTGAACTGCCAACCCTCTTCCTCAGCAGCCAGATGCTTAAACCACCCCACTAGTGTTTGGCAACCTTGGGGACACTTTTGACAGGAACGAGGGCTGTCTTTGGGCTGCTCTGTGACTTTGAAATTCTTAACCAAAGGAAGCGAGGTTGATCGGCAACCCCTGACTCCTGTTGCCCTTCAATCCATAGTTGTCAAGGGTTCCCCACGGCTGCTTGGGACTGGGAGCTCCAGGGAGGTGGGGCGCTGGCAGCCGGGACCTTTGGCTAGGGGGTGGAGCCTCATTTGCATGCAGGGTTCACAGAATCCCTTGTGGTAGCTTCAAAATGCTCACTGTGACCTAGGTGTCTCGGCTTTCTAGGGGATATATATACCAATCCAGACAGCTGGTGGCATGTGGGTTAGCGGTTGCGCAGGGGAAAGTGCTCTCTGGTGGGCCACCTGGCAGCCAGCCGCACGGCCACCCAACAGCATCCGGAGCTTAGCCACCCACCATTGGAAATGTGGGACATTTCAGGAAAGAATAATTTTTTGGGAAGACGGTGGGAAAGAATGATTGATCCATTTATGTCCTGCCCAAAAACATGACACTTGACAGGTCTGCTTCAGTCCCAAGGGAATTTAAAAACCAAAGCCAAAAACAGGTAAGCTTTCGTCAGGCAACCCATTGCTGAGGAAGATGGGTTTCTGTCATTGTGCTATATTTTCATGAGCGGTGTTGTTTTAAAATCATGGCTTTGACTTACATTCCATGCTGGCATTTATCTTGTTTTGTGGCTTAATTTCACTTCTTAATCAACACTCTTCGGGGCCCTCTTGCATTCTGTTTTGGGGACAAAGGCAGGACTGAAATGAAACAGATCAGCAAGTGCTTTGCTCTGATGATCGCCTGGTGCCACTTTGGAAGCAGACAAGGAAGCCCTGTGGGCGCCTGGCAGAGGTAGCCGGAGCCAATCACCTGGCCTCCTCTGTCCGTGGCTGGCCACCAACACTGGCCTCGGGAGATTTAGTGGAAAGGAAATACCAACACATGGTTTAGACCGCCAGCCAGCCTGCCTGCCTGTCTTTGCTTGTAAGCTTTGGTTTGGTTAATTAATGCTGCAGCTGCCACTTACCTTGCTGTAATTGTAACTGACAGAACCAGTCAGAGTATTGATTAAAGTTATTTTGTGAAGGAAAACATACTGTACAGCAGCTGGTCTTGTAGTGCCACATATGGCAAAAAGAACTTAATTGCCTTGCAGGGAGCAAATATCCAGTTATGCTGAGTTGTTTTCAAAAACAAGATGGCCCCAACGCCTCTCTGCCTGCCTTTGGCTTTGATTCGTGGTTTCGCAGATGCATCCATGGGCACTTTAAACTACTTCTCTCACTGCACTGTTTGCAGGTGAGCGGGAAATGAGATGACATCTTATAAATGCCAAGAACCTGAACTTGATAATACTGCCCAGGCGCTGCTCAGGAGAAGACATCTCCACCTCTCTGCCAGGAAAACCAGGCTTCATCGTGCTTCTGCCACCTCCACAGTTTGGATGCTGAGGGCAGGGTCTTGTCCTCCCCCAACTATTAATGTGAGCCAAGAAGCTCGTTTTGCACAAAATATCCACTCAAAATCACAGCTGTGGGTGGTTTGGGGTTTGCAGCCCCAGCAGAGTTGTTGGGCGTGTTGAAGGCGTTGCACATTAAACTTGTGTAAGAGCTTTGCACTAATTTGGATATGCAAATTTGGCGGTGGTTTTGCAGAGTTAGGGTGTGGTTGGGTATCCCAGTAAGGAGAGCAATGGTACCCAGTTCAGGAGAAAGGACTGAGGTATGCCTTGATGCCACAGGCTGGGGTGAGAGGGACAAAGGGCCAGACAAACAGTTAGAAAGTTCCTCAGGTGTAGCAAGAAAGGATGTTTTGCCACATTAAAAATGTGTGTTTTTTAATACCATGTGGAACAAAATCATGAGATTATTTGTATCTGCAGAATAGCAAATCTGCCATGGCTATTTCCCCCCTATTAGAAGCAACGTTGGTAGGAGAGAATTTTCCCCCTGCAAAAAACAAGCATTGATGCAAAATCATTTCCATGAATTTTTATTTTGTTGCTGTTGTTGCTGCTGAAACAACAAAACAATGCAAAACAATGTATAAAACCTTCCCAACCTTGCCAGTCAAGGAGGAGGGTTCTCACCTGTGTGGAGGAGCCTTGGGGTCTCCAAGTGTGGCCTAAGCAGTTAGAGCGTTGGACCAAAGCCTGGGAGTCGTGTGTTTGAATCTTGACTCAGCCATGAAATTCCCTGGGGAGCCCTGGGGCCGGCCCCCTTTTTCTTAGCCTTTCTCATGTCCTGGAGCTGGTGCCCATTCTTGCCATGACCCCTCAGATGGATGTTCCACTTTTAACAGATGAAAAAAGTGTGGCGGAGAAGGCAGGTGTCCCTGCGAGCAGAGCAAGTCAGCCTGAGGCGGGCAGGGAGCCTGGACCCCAGCTTCTCAGATCCTAAGAGTCCAATGGCTGCTTCTCTCTCCCCCTCGGCTAGACCACGCTGGCTTTTGAGTGCACTTTCAGTATCATTGGAAATGAAAGCTACACGTCCTGCAGGACTTGGGGTCTTATTGGAAAGGCAGCCTTGACTGCCGTAGTTCCCTCTTTTAGCTCTTCTTGGCTGTGATTCTTTCAGCTCTTTGTGATCCGCCTTGTAAACCACCTCAATTGTGTTGCTGAACCTGACGTCCTTTTTGTAAGCAAGTAATGGGAAGGGAACAGGCTTACTTTGTTTGTTTAAAGATGGAAGGCTTGCCCCTTGAAGTGATGGTGGAGTTGGCTTTGGGGCAACACCAAGAGACGCCTCTCCTTGTGCAGGGCCAAGCCCTCCAGTTTGGCCCATGGGTAATTGGAGAGCCATGCTTCCCTCCTGCCAGGAAACACACCGGAAGACCAGCCCTCTTTGAGTCCAGGCCCTCCTCCATGGCTCAACATCCCAGGATAGGAACTGCATCTTTATCCACCACTGCTCTTCCTTGTCTTTTTCTTCTTCCCTGGCAAGCCAGAAAACGCTGCCTTGCTGTGCGCTGAAAACTCTCCTCTTAAATATCTGCCATCGGCGGAAACATCTGCTGGTGCCCACCGAAGTCTCCCCTGTTGTTCTTCCTAGCTGGTCTTGACACCCTCTTGTTTCATTAACGCTTTGCCATCTGTGCGTCTGATGTTAGTGTAACAAGGAGCGGGTCTGTTGGCGAGCATCCTGTCAGCGATTAAATGTCCCTTTCCCCTCGTTCCGATTTTTCGTGCCTTGTTGACGGCATCCTGCCTGGCACAGCGTGGGGCTGTGCGTTCTCTTACCTTTTTTGTTGTTCAGGCTTGGAAAAGTTGAGATATTTACAGGCTGTTTCCTGCCTTTGAGTCCTGTGGATCTTTTCGTCTGAGGACCAAAATTGGGAATTTCTACCTAAAGAACATCAGGCAAGCACACTGAGGCAGAAACATGCACATTACTCAGTTGTGTTTTCCTTCTCACCTCTCTGGTAGAGATGTAAAATTTCTGGAACTTTTGAAGCCATGGGGTGGGGGGGTGAAACCTTGGAATAAAATGCTACCTGAAAATGGGATATCCTCAAGGAGATTTTGGCTGGAGGTGCAGTAACTCTAAACCACAATGCTGTGTGTGCAGCTAAACTAGTCTACCAGTTTCATCAATCCGCTGTATTCGCCTCTTGACTTGTGTTTCTTTCCCCGCTGACTTTATCTTGCTTTGAATGATCACCTGCAACAATGGATGGTCTCTGTTTCTCAGGTTTTTATCCCACTTTCCATACTTCCTGTTTCATGTGTTTTACGATGTCTTCATCTTCATTCGTTCACCTCAGTTCTTTTTCACTGGGACAGCGTCTCAGTCCACTATGTCCGTAATCCGTTGCTTCAAAGAGGTTTTGGTGAAAAAGATGCTGCTCAGTTTCAACCTGAGTGGCCCCTGCTCAGCTTCAAAACATGAGCTTTAATAAATGGCAGGGGGCAGGTGCCAGCTGAGAGACAGATGGTCCCTTCCCTGGTTGAGGGGAAGAGATGCTACTTCTAAAACGAAGCCGACAGTGGGCTGCCTGCTTGTTGCCTAGCCATGTTCATTGCGTCTTTTGAGCTGGGCCTCTCATATGTTTATAATCTGTTTGTGTGTCATTTGCATCCTGCTTTTAAGGCAGAGTCCGTGCAAGGACAGCCCTTGTTACCTACTTGCTTATTTACTAACATTCTTACTTATTTAAAATATGTTTACTTCACCTTTCTCCTTTAAAGGAGCCAAGGCAGCTTACCTATTTACAAAGGCAATATTTAAATGCTGAAAAGAGTGAATATACAAATACTTTTTTTTAAAAAAAAAAGAATTTACCAAGTAGATTAAAGACAGCGATTTGAATCAATACGACAAACACATTTATAAGCAACAGAGCACAACAATCCATCCAAAGGTCCCTCTTGGACAGCTAGTCACGAAGGAATGGGCAGGGGAAAGGATAGATACATCAGGAGAGAAGACATGGTGAAGCCTAAATCTGCCGTGAGGTGTGCCAGAGCCAAGTGAGTCCTTGGTGGGCAGTTGGGGGCAGAAGAGTGTCAGAAGCCGGTTGACTGAAATCTTTAGTTTCTCCCTGACAGAGACAAAGAACCGGCCCTGCAGCTCTGGTGTGCTCTGTAGGTCCAGATGATGATGCCACCCCTGAGAGGCTGCTTTGCCTCGTGTGGCAGCGATTGATGCCCGATCATCTTGGCTGGAGTAGCCAGAGTCCGCCTATGAAAGATGATGCCCTCAGAGAAAGAGGCTCCAGCATAAATCCTGTGCGCGCAGGGGAGAGCTATGAATCATTGACGGCTGGAAGCTGGAAATTCATGGGGAGGGATGGCAGCCCCCCTCCCTCCTCTGGAGGAGATTCACACTCTCATAGTTAGCTGGAGGGGGAAGAGGGTGGCGCTCGAGCTACAAATGGGTGGATCTGGGCCATCCGTGGCCACGCCAGCGGCAAAGGCTTGCTGGGGTTTCCAGCACCAGGAGAGGCTGCAGAAAGAAAGAGGTCACCCTGCATACCTCATTCCAAACGAGAATAAATGCACACAAATCTCTGCACAATAATTGCACACACACACACACACACACACACACACACACACACACACACACACACACACACACACACACAAAAAAAAAAAAAAAAACATGCGCATGCAATCTTGCCTTTGTTGTGGGCCATTTCTTAATCAGAAACACATACAGTACTTAACTCTCAAGCATTAGTGCAGGGCTGAAGACGGATATAATTGAGAGTATTGGTAACAGAAAGAAACAGTCGTGCATAATGTTTTGAATTCCCTTTCATTTTAATGTTCCTGTAATTGGGCCTGTGTTGAGCAGCTTTTATAACAATCTTTTTGATGGGTTGTTCCGCTATCATAGTTAGTTGACAGGATGACATTTCAAAGACTTTTATATACAGTGGTACCTTGTATAAAGGAATTAATTCGTTCCAAATGAAATTATGTTAAGCAAATTCTCCTTTATACAAATTCCCATAGGAATGCATTGAAAACAGAGAAATCTCATTTTTATGTTGTACAGATTCTCCCCATAGGCGATTATGTTAAGCAAATTTCCCCTATCTCCGGAATTTTTATGTTGTACAAATTTTATGTTGTACAAGCTGTTTGTTATACAAGGGTCCAGTGTATATGCATAGTCCTGAATCTAGCTGGAATCCCTAGCATGTATACTTTATTGAAACAGCGACGCCTACGCTGGCTTGGACACGTTTGTGAGAATGAACAATGGCTGGATCCCAGAAAATCTTCTGTATGGAGAACTAGTGCAGGGAAAGCGCCCCAGAGGGAGACCACAGCTGCGGTATAAGGATATATATAAGAGGGACCTGAAGGCCTTGGGAATGGACCTCAACAGATGGGAAACCCTGACCTCCGATCGCACTGTCTGGAGGCAAGAGATACAGCATGGTCTAAATTTGAAGAGGCATTTGTCCAACAGGCAGAGGAAAAGAGGCAGGCATGGAAAGAACGAAACTGGGCAAGAAACAGAATACATCTGTCCCCAGTGCGGTAGAGACTGCCATTCCCGAATTGGTCTATTTAGTCACACTAGGTGTTGTTTTTTAGGATCTCTACTCCAGGCATGATACCATAGTCTTTCGAGACTGAAGGATGCCAATGATGATGATATATATGCATGTATGGTTAATGTTCAAAAGAATATTTATTAAAATTCAGTGGGGTGTTTAGATTGAAGACATCAGAAAATGGATTCTCCTGCCTGCATGATTCCTCTGTTCCTTCTAGCAGCGCTTTCCCCCCAAGGCCTGGCCACATGGCATGGTTTGCTTTTTTTGTTCCTTCAGTGCTCTGGTGATCAATGCCATTTTAATTTGGGGTGGGTGGGTGGGTTAGTGCTTTGTGTGTGTCCAGATCTCCTTTGGCCTGGGTCCCTGTTCTGAGCAGAGGGTTCGTCTCAATGGCCTTCTAGGCCACTTCCATGTCCACGATTCTAGGATTCAAATGTGCTGCCTCACACAGAGGATGATGGAGTGTCTGGGATTTTGTGCCATGAGGTGTGATGATGCCTTTGTGGTTGAGGTGTTCATTAAAGTCATGGGAAGTGAGACTACTAGCCTTCCCAGCTAAGTAGCCCCTTAGAAGCTTGAAGGCAGCATGCCTATGGGTGCTACCTATCTTGATGATGATGATGATGATGGTGATGGTGATGGTGGTGATGTTTCTAGCCAATCTTCCAGTGTTCAAACCCCCACCCCCCAACACATGGGAGAGGTGAGACTGAAAGTGAATATTCACAAGAATATTATCTTCTCATCTTGTAAAAAGAAAGGTGATAAATGAAATTATTATGTACCAAACTGCTGCTGCAAACTGACGTAAAGTGTGGATTTATTTAATGTTCTGCAGGATCCACCCTCCTGAGCACTTCAAGCAGAAGTATGCCGTCAACGAAGTCCGTTACACAGATGAGGTGAGTTTTTCTCCCTGGCCAAGGTGCAGCCAGAGTCCCTGGGAGAAGCCGCTTCCATGTAGGAATCTTGTGGAGGAGGGAAGGGCAGCTTTGTGGCTTAAGTACAACATGTTGGCCCACCCGCCCCAAGCTGAAGGTGAATGCGAGCAAATTGGAAGTGACTCGATGGCAACTTTTGGTTTTGTGTTAATCTTGGAGGAGCGGTGGGGGGTGGGTGGGAGGGGGCCCTGTGACTTTGGCTGCACACAAAAACAGTTGCTCGTGGGTGTCTCCTAGTTGCTAAAAACAAAAGGAAACCATTATTCCTTTTGCCAGGCCTCATGGGGCTCTGTTAACACCATGCCTCGTTCTTCAACAATGCCTTTGGGAGCCATGTTTGGCCCACGTGTGCGATTCAGCCCGGCCCGGCCCCCGGGTGCAGGTGAGCTGGAGGTACAGGCTTCCGTTGGGAGACAGGTGCTATAAAAATATAAAAATAAATAAATAAATAATGTTGCCATCCCCACACATGCACCTCTGACAAGCTTGCTGCAGATGATAAGATAAAACTTTATTCTCATTGTACCTTGTACAGTGAAGTTGATCCCAGACACAAGCATAACCAAAGAAGAATCCAAAGACAGGCACCCGTCCATCGCTACTCCCTCGGATCACACCATTCAACAAAGCACTCAATTTTTAGCAGCATTCAAGGCGACCACAGCTCTTGGATAAAAACTGTTGTTGTTTTTTTAGTCTTGTCTGTTTTTGTTTTAATTGTCCCATATCTCCTGCCTGAAGGCAGCAATGCAAACAGACATTGTCCAGGGTGGAATGGATCCTGCAAAAAGTTTCTTGGCTTAAGACAGCGGGAAATATATAATTTTTTCAAATGGGGCTGCAAGTGAACACGTCTGGAGGGGATCCAATTTGGAGAAAACATGTTGCAACATTTGAATCCATGAAGGGGGGGGGCAAGTGTCGTTAGTCCAGAGACTCAGGGCGAGAGCTCTTTGAAACTCAAGGCCAACCTCAGCGTGTGAATGAGGCCTCTTGCTCCTGTGGAAACACAATAGCTGCTGCTCTCAGTGATCCAAAAGGTTCCTTTAAGCAAGCCTGGTGGAGTTTCCTGATGCACAGACCGCCTTGCAGCCTTTTGCGCATTTTGCTTTGGAAAGTTTCCTGTGCTGCTTAAAAAAAATAAAATAAAAATGATTTGCCTCGTGGCAAGGGGGAAAGAGCAACCCGGTGCACTCCTAGCCATGTATTTCTTCACGAAAGGCTCCCAGGACAGCTTATGGACAAATCAATAGAGAGCAAGACATTTGTGGCCATTTGGCTGACAGCCTCCATCACCCGGCATGGAAGGGAGGGAAGGGATCCAGGAGGCAGAGCCGTTGGCCTCATCCTTAAAGTTAAATGTTGAAATGTAGACCCCATGATCACTTACCAAGTCAGCAGCTCTTGTATAGTCATCCAGAGGTCTCAGAAAGTCAGTGGTAGCTAGTTGCCCTTTCGCTGGCAACTTTCAAATGAGCCTTGAAAACATGGCTGTTTAGACAAGCAGAGTCATCTCCAGCACTTAAATACTCTGTCCTTCCATCTTGCCTCTCAGATTAGTTTTAGTTATCTCAGTGTTGTCCTTGGTGCTTGTAGATTGGTAAATTTATTTTGGGTTTTGTGCAAATAATATCTTTAATGTTCTTGATGTGTTGTTTGCTTCATTGTGTCACGAAAAATCCTTGGAAGCGAAATGAGCAGTATAGAAATTGAGTGACTGAGTAAGTGAACGAACAAACAAACGAATGAATGAATGAATGAATGAATGAATACATACATACATACATACATACATACATACATACATACATACATACATACATACATACATACATACATACATACATACATACATACATACATACAGGATTTTAAATTGACTTTTAAAGCTTTTACAAATTATCTGGAATTTTGCTAAATGCAGCAATACCTTGGATAAAGAATGCCTTGGTTAACAAATTTTTCAGATAACAAATGGAAATTTCCAGGTATAGGGCTGCCTCGGATAGCGAATGTTCCCTATGGGCTGCCTTGGATAACAAATGTTTCATAATGTCTTCCAAAAATGTATACCCTGCATACATTGCAGGATACATAGTTTATGGAGGGGTGGGAGGAGTTAGAGCTTTTTTTTCATGGTGTTTTGGAGCCATTCTGGACATGTTTTGCTGAGGGATTTGGACCTTTCAAACTTGGTAAGATAGGGAGCTAGCTTTTATTAATCTTTGTACTGCTTTTCTTTGCATTTTTGGCTGGAAGAGGCTGGGGTAGTCTTGCTGATTTCATTTCTCCGTGTTTGCAGTCTTTTTTCATTGCTCTGCAGGCAAAAATGGGCCAGATTTTTCTTCCTGCTTATGTTTGTTTGCATTTTTTCCCATTGCACTTTAGGTGGGAACAAACTGGGGTAGTCTTGCTGGTTTCTCTTGTCCATGTTTGCATTGCACTGCAGGGGGATGTTCTGGAAGGTGTTCCAGCACTGCAAGCCTTTAAAGTGCACTTTATAAAGAGGTCTGGAAACCACCACCCCCCAGCTTTTTTGCCTTTTTTTGGACCTCCAGAACGGATTATTTGGTTTCCCATTCATTTCAATGGGAAACCGCAAATGTTTCGGATAACAAATTGCTTCTGAGAACGAATTAAATTTGTTATCAGAGGTACCACTGTACTATTGGAAGTAGATAGCAGATTTTAAATTGTCTTTCAAGGCCAAATGCTTTTAAAAAGTATCCGGAATTTTTGAAATGTTTAAAGGTTTATCATTTAGATTCCTTTATGATCAGTCTAAAGAACATAACAATAAACTGCCTGACTTTCTTCTTCTTCTTTTCTTCTCTCTTTTTTAGCATTTGTCCCACTTGGTGGTGGGGTCCGCTAATTCTTATTTTGGCCCTCCACCTACCACATTCATGGGCTAGGTCCGGTTGAACCCAGGACATTCATTCATTGGCATCCTTCAGTCTTGAAAGACTATGGTATCATGCCTGGAGTAGAGATCCTAAAGCAATACCTAGTGTGACTGAATAGACCAATTGGGGAATGGCAGTCTCTACCGCACTGGGGGCAGATGTATTCTGTTTCTTGTCCGGTCCTCGAGTTTCGTTCTTTCCATGCCTGCCTCTGTTCCTCTGCCTGTTGCACAAATCTTTCTTTGAATTTATGTAGACAATGCTGTATCTTTTGCCTCCAGACCCTGCGATCGGAGGTCAGGGTTTCCCATCTGTTGAGGTCCATTCCCAAGGCCTTCAGGTCCACTCCCAAGGCCTCTTAAAGATATCCTTATACCGCAGCTGTGGTCTCCCTCTGGGGCGCTTTCCCTGTGCTAGTTCTCCATACAGAAGATCCTGAAACGAGCTGGAATCTCTAGTATGTATACTCTATTGAAACAGCGACGCCTACGCTGGCTTGGACACGTTGTGAGAATGGATGATGGCCGGAACCCAGGACAACTCCATGTCATTCTCAAGGGTGTTTGTCCAGTGCTGTTTTGGATGACCCCTCAGTCGGGATCCACTGACCTCCGGGGTGAGACCGCTTTTGGCCGGAGTTTCCTCATCGGCATGCAGGACATAACCAAACCAGCGCAGATGGGCTTTGCGCGTCTTTTCAGCAATGGGTGCAATGGTGTATTTTGCTCAAATGTCATCATTGCCCACATGGTCCTTTCCCATGAGGCCAGAGCTCCATCACAGCATCTTCGTCTCTGCGATACCAAGGCAATGTTCAGTTTGTTTAGTCACTGGCCAGCACTCTGCACCATAGAGCGCAACAGGTTGTACAATTGTGTTATAGATCTTTGATTTTAAACGGTCTCTGATCTTTTTGTCACGCATGACGCTTGATGTTATACATATACACCATTTTAGCCAGGCTTTGTTGATCCTTGATGTCACCTCATGACTCAGGCTCCTGTTGGCTGTGATTGTGGAACCAATGTATTTGAACTTCTCAGTTCTTGGTAGGTCAATACTATTGATTTGGAATGTAACCTATTCATTTGGGTCAGTCATCAGCTATTCCATCTTCTTCATATTCAGGCAGAGGCCAAACGTTAAGGTGGTGATTTCCAAGCCTCCTCGTGGTGCCACTGGAAACTCCCTGTTGTGAACAGGGTGAGCTGAATTTGGTCCAGCGACAAGCCCCTGTGACAGGCTGGCTGGTCTGTCCAAAGTCACATCAAACAATGGAACAATAAACTGCCCGGCTGACAGAAATTAAATGGAAATTCTAAAATGGCTGCCTTGAGACAAAAACAATTTGGAGGGAAGATGAGCTGGCTGGCCACTTCGCAGTTGAATGGGATCTAGTTTTCTCTTTCACCTTCTCAGTCATAAGTGTCAGAATCCAGAGTGTGTACGTTTTGGCCCCCGCACTGAGTTTTTCCACACACATACACACACCCTAGCAGCTGTTTTGCTGCTGGCTTTTTTCTCCCTCCATGAGGTGGTAAAGGAGTTTTGTCACTCAGAAAGACTGTTGTTCTGTTTGGAAATCCAATTTTATTTATTTATTGTCGGAGCCCCGATGTGACATTCCGTTTGTTGCTTGATAGGAACATATCGGTGTGGAAATAACGTCCTATTCATCTATTTCCTTCTACCGCAGTGGTGGAGGAGACTTTGCTGCTTGACGTATCTGGATTGGAATCGTGGTTTCTTCTTATCTGGCTTTAGGTGTCGAATATAGAAGTGCTAGTTTAAGAACGCCTTATCTACAAGACTGGCTGACAAGTGGAATCCGTGCTTCGGTATTTAGTATCACACCTATTGACAAATTGTCAAGAGGGCCATCTGCGTATGAGGTGCTGGTGTGTGTGTGTTGTGCTTGAAAGTGTTTTCTGGGGCAAGGGTTGAAGACGAAACATCCATATGCCATTTTTAAAATTTATTTTTAGGCTTGGAAAAAGCAAAAGAGGTTTCCCAAGATAGGCGATCAGGCACCTGGGGTCTTGTGTGCACCCTCAGCCCAAACTTCTCTTTCCTTAAAAATTTAATTTCCAGAGTCCTTGAAGTAAACTAGCCTGTGTGTGCATGTCAAAAAATCACGCCGTCTTTAAGCATTAGAGCAGTGGTTCTCAACCTGTGGGCCCCTAGATGTTCCTGGACTGCAACTCCCAGAAATCCTGGCCAGCTCAGCTAGTGATGAAGGCTTCTGGGAGTTGCAGTCCAGGAACATCTGGGGACCCACAGGTTGAGAACAACTGTATTAGAGTCTTCCCACTTCTTGGTTTCCATCTTGACGCAGCTTTTTAGGCCTCAAATATCTATTTCTGGAGTCCTCTTGATTTAGTTGTAGTGGAGGGTCTCCATGTTCATCTGTGCAATTGTTAGATTGTAGGTTAAAAAAAGAGGATAGAAATAAAAAAATTAAAAAGACAAAAACATGGTGACACCTTAAAGACTAACTTTTACATATATTTTTTAATGTGAGCTTTCGTGGACAAGTCACGTCACCAGACATAACAAAGAGATTTAACATGGCAAAATTTATACATGGCAACAATCTGAGAGGATGGATGGATGGATGGATAGATGGACGAATGGGTGGGTGGTGGCTTGGTGTGGCTTGACTTGGTTGTTGGGTTGGTTGATTACAAAGTCAGTGGGTGTGTAACACTGATGATAGTGTCTTTGATATGCAGGTGTTTCATTGAAGCTAGTGCTCTAGCTCTAATAATGTGAGAACTTGTGTCATAAGATAACAATGGTAGAGTAACATGAATGTTAATTAGATTGGCTGTTAACAGCAGTTGATGAACTTTTCCCTGCCAAAGTTTGCCTTTGTAATCAATTGCAATAGTGTGAATTGCCCCAGGCAACTGGGTTGACCTGGAGAGCAGAGTCCAGAGTCTGTTTTAACTTTGAAGTTTCTAAGGGCGTCTTCGGCTGTGCTTAAAATGGGCTTTAAAGCCCTGACATTTTTAGGCAGGCTTCTTATGTTTAATGCACCTCATTGATTTCTTCTTCTTTCTTAATTGGGTCTTGTTCATTTTGTCTCCTTGCTGTTCCTTTCAGTGGCTCTTTTTAACTGTATTAAATTGCATGGTTTTCCTCCTGGCTGGAGAATTCTGTATTGATAGCTGAGCTGTTGCCAGATTGAAGAGCCTTCATCAGCCCTTGGTCTAAGTTTTATGTTGAACAGCCGCTAAAATATGCATGCTAATGAAAATCAACCTGAAGAAGAAGGAGGAGGAGGAGGAGGAGGAGGAGGAGGAGGAGGAGAGGAGGAGAGGAGGAGGAGAGGAGAGAGAGAGAGAGAGAGAGAGAGAGAGAGAGAGAGAGAGAGAGAGAGAGAGAGAGAGAGAGAGAGAGAGAGAGAGAACAAAACCAGTGAAGGATCCTATGGCCCCATTAAAAGCTAATAAGTTGGTACAGCTCACTCACAGAAGCTTCTTCCTGCTTCTTCAGATACCCCATTTTATTTTTAAAATCTACAGCAAGACTTTCCTCAGAAGCCTCCAAAGAGAGAAGAGAAATGGGTCTCTGCATCTTTTCTCTAAAAAAAAAATTGTCCTTGCAGAGTAAGTTAAGTATTGCCTTTCGTGCCCCACAACAGGGTGAGGCATTTTATTCCACTCCAGACCGAGAAAAGAAGGATTTCCTTGTGCATGTTAAGCAGACTTGATCAACATCATGCTTTAAGCCTGTAATATGCTTTTGGAAAAAACAAGGTTGGTGCTGCTGCTTTCTAGCCAGGATTTTTAAAAGATCTGAAGCATCCGAGGGGTTGTCTTTACACCTTTTTTGAAATAACTGGTCATTCTGTGCTTGTGTCTCCCTTCGCTCTTCCTCTCCCCTAAAGCCAGGAATCTTGTCGAGTAGAATATTCCCTGTCAAGGTATCTTACCAGGTTCATATTTTCAAAAGTGATGATGATGATGATGATGATGATGATGATAAGAACATAAGAAGAGCCATGCTGGATCAGGCCAACGGCCTATCTAGTCCAGCTTCCTGTATCTCACAGTGGCCCCACCAGAAAGCTGGACTAGATGATGATGATAATATTAATAATAATAATAATATTTACACCCATGATGCAAAGATTGGGGGAAATATTTCTTGTGGAATCCTAGACTCAAAGAATCATGAAGTTGGAAGGGGTCTCCAAGCGTCCAACCCCCTGTTCCAGGCAGGGATCCAAACCAAAGGGGGATCTGCCAGGTGGTTGTCTCGCTGTCCTTCCAGTGCCTCCAATGCTGGAACATGAGATGAAATGTCTCCATCTGGGCATTTGTTGCTAGGATGCAGAGTGAATTCGATTTCAATCATCATTTAAATTGCCAATTTTTAAAAATTAGGATTTTTGATGATTTGAATAATTTTATTCACCTTGTTACCATCTTGCTCAGAACATATTGGCTTGTGTGGGACACTGAAAAGAAAAAAATAAAATCTTTGTGTCTGCCTAAAGGAAAGAGGTGGGTTATAGCCACTCGACAGGGGCAGGACCCCATGATCCAGAGCAGTGGTTCTCCACCGGTGGGTCCCCAGATGCACCTGGACTGCATCCCCCAGAAGTCTTTATCACTAGCTGAGCTGGCCAGGATTCCTGGGAGTTGCAGTCCAGGAACATCTGGGGACCCACCAGTTGAGAACCACCGATCCAAAGGGTGCCTTCAAGCTTTTTTGCAGTTCTCAGATGATGACGGTTGCCATCTTACAACTGAAATAAGCAAGACCTTGCTTTCTGCAAAAATGTGCTGGTGTGATCATTTCTGTTAGGGTTGTTACTGAGGGTTCTGTTGTCTTTACTGGTTGGAGGGCAAGCCAGCCATAACCGGGCTTCCTCTGAATCCTCTGTGGGCCCTTGACTTTTGTGGATGGAGCCTCAGGGGCCTCCCGGGGTGCATTTGGAACTGGGGAAAGGCAAGGGGCAAACCCTGCCTAAGAGGGGGTCCCTCAGTGGCCTGCCCTGCCTTTGATTTGAATCTGCTGTTGGTGCTGATTTTGTTTCCCATATTTAGTGTGTTTGTTTGTCCCTTTTTAATATTTGTGTACCTATTGTTTTCAGTTTCACATACTGTCTTTTTATGATGTAAGCAGTCTTGGTTCCTTTACAAGGAAAAAGGTGTGGCAATACATTTTAAACAAACAAATTTAGAGTTGTAAAGAAATTCAGGCCCAGTAAAGGCAGCATGTAAGGTGGTCAGGTTTGCCAGGGATGCCAGAGGTATTAAAAATTGCTGGTGACCTTTGAAACCCAGGATTGGTATGTAATACTAACCATGTTGCATGATTTCTTTTCCGTTTTTATTTTTTCAGATCACCAGTGTCCTGGCTTCCAAGAACCCTTCTGTGCTTCTGACTCTGGTAAGCAGCTTTGGGGGTTCTTTGAATGTGTGGGGAGAAAAACACAGTTGGACCCCTTGGCGCCTGAGGAATATCCTTGAATATTGTTGAAGTTTGCAAGGGAAGGGTTTTTTTCCTCCTAACTTGAACCAGATGGAGGGAAGAGGGAGAGAAAGAAAAGAAAAAATTAAAAATAAAAGACTTCTGTACAGGCTTGGGTCCTGAATATCTGGCGGAGCGTATCTCCCAAAGGTCAAAGCTGGCCCGGCCCACTCCAGCTTCTACGGCTCTCTCGCTCTGGGTGGAGGCCCGTCAGGTTGCAACGTGCAACCAGGCCTTCTTGGTGGCTGATCCAGCTTCCTGGAAAAAATTGCCAAGTGAGATTCGCCAGGCTCCATCCCTGGCATCCTTTAAAAAGGCTGTAAAAACCTGGCTGTTTAAAGGATGCTTTCGGAAATCATTAAGGTGTGTTCTGTTCTGCCCTGTTTGTTGTTTGTTTTTTGCTATTAGTTGTTCTGCGTCTCTTGCCAAGTATATTTGTTTGTGGTCTTTGTAAATGCAAGTAGATAAATAGGTACCACTGTAAAAAGCGGGAAGGTGAAACAGTGTTTTCTTGCAGCCATACCAGCCACATGGCCACGGACTTGCACAACATTGGCTCTTTGTCTTGAATATGGAGATGAACACCACCCCTAGAGTCAGACACAACTAGCACGCATATGCAGGGGGAACCTTTACCTTTTTCTTATTATCATTATTTTTGGTTCACTTCATATGTTGTTTTGTAAACCACCCAGAATTCCCACTGGGAAAATCAGTTGTGGTATACAAATTAATATAAAATTAATTAATTAATTAATTAATTAATACACAGAATCTGATCATTGTCTTGGAAAGGCAAGAAGGGTTAGCTAGGTTTAAGTTGTCTCTCCCTCTTTGTTAGAACTAGCAGGGCCTTTGGGTTCCAATGCCTCCACCCATTAAGGACTTTGAAAGGGCACACACAGAGTCCTAGGTCCTGGGCATCCCAGTCCAGACTTGCCTAGGCTAGGGTGATGCTGGACGGCTGAAACTGGTCCCTTGGAAGCATGCCTTGGGATGAAAGGTGCTGATAAAGAGCTTGTGGCGGACCAAAGAGAGAAGCATGAACCTATAGTTCCTACTGCATCTCAAAAAGGTGTCCCTTTTACAAGGGGAAGTTGTCCTTTACTTCTAAATCATCCTTCAAGAAGAGCCCAGGAGGGCCTGGCCCCTGGCTCCTTTCAAGCCAACAGAATGGCTCCCACAATCAGATCCCTTCTTGGAGTTTGAGATGGCAACCGCTACCTCAGCCACTTAGGACTCCCAGTGCGGAGCCAGAGGTTGGGGGGTTTGATTCCCCAGCAAGCCTCCTTGAGATAGGCTGCACTTGATCATCCAGATTCCAGAGGATCCCTCCCAGCTCTGCAGTTCACAGATTGTTGTTGTTGTTGTTGTCATTTCACAGCCAATCAAAGTCAAATCACTGAGTGAAATGACATGACAGATACAACCTTGAACAAGAAACCCAAGTATCTGTTCAGTACAGTATTGGCACGGTATATGTGCTGTTCCTAATATTGCCGGATTCTGTCGCTCTGATGGTGTTATTTCTGAGATCCTCAACTGCTCTTAATATTGTGTGGAGTTTCTTGACATTACTGTTAGTCTTAGTCTTGGTGTTATTAAGTTGTTCCTTCTCTTGCCTCCCATTTCTAGCGAGGAGTCAATACTGACAGCGGAAGTGTGACCCGGGAGGCTTCCTTTGAAGGCATCAGCCAGTAAGTTACACTTTTATATGCACACACACACACACACACGCTTGAGTGCAGGGAAGCGAATGGATGAATTAGCTATTTACGGTGCCTCTTTCTCCCTTCACCTTTCTGCCATTGCCTTTGTAAGGGTTCGAGCAAGGGCATTACTGGTTCCGATCTGAAATGATGATTCTCAACTCCATTATGCAAAACTTGAAACAAACTTTTATTATAATATTCAGCATTCTTACTGCTATTTAAAACTTGTGCATCTCTCGGTACAGGCAATACTTCTTTGGCTTTTGTTTCAATAAACATAGAACTGTTAAACTTGAACATTTCTGGCAGTCTTCTTTAACTATTTCTCTGACATACTCTGCTGGTGAAGTGTGGAACCCTTCCCGTAACGCTGAGCCCCACAGCAAGGGTGCTTGGCCCATTTTGCCACGGGATTCTCTGTTCCTGTGGTCTTCCAACCTGTTTGACATCTTTCTCTATTCCCGGGCCATAACACACGTTTCACCTGAACAGACCATGCAATTGGTTCAACCCACTTAGATTCCTTCTTACTAAACCGCCCTCCTTCGTCTCTCTCCTCAGTCTGAGTACCAACGTCCTTTAACTGCCTCTCCCCTTTAAACTCCTCTTCGCTCTCCTCCTGCCACCCGTCATCCTCTGAGCTGTCAAGTCACCCAATAAGCTTCCTTCACCGACCCTGAATCTTCCTCTTGCTCTACAATAGCTTTCATTCCTTGATTTCTCTCTATTAAGTTATCATTTCCCTTCATCTCTTTATTCCCTTATGTTTCCTTGTTTCCAGACGGCACACTCCTCATTGATCTTTCTTCCTTCTATTTTTCCTCACAGTCTTCTCCACTGACTTGCCAATTTTTGTTGTCCCTTTGACTGCCACGGACAGAGTAGGCAACGGAGTGGTTACAGCTAATTTAGCCTGCAAGCGAGGTGGGGTGGGGGAGCGGGTGAAAGGGTTGAAACCTGTTTGATTTTGGCAGCTGGGGGGGGGGGAATCCCATGGCTTTGCCCTTCTACTTGTGGCTCTTTGTGCCTGAGAATTTTTCAGGTACCTTCTGCTGCTTCTGTTCTCTCCAGTTCCTCCTTAATGGTGAAAATGTGGGAGCTGCCTTTGCCTCTGGCCCAGCGGCTAAGATCACATAGGAACATCAATCCGTGTGCTTTTCTGGTGCCTTAGGAGGAGACTGAACACGGTGCATTTCTATTTCTCTGACATCACAATTCATCCTCTTCTCCAAATTGCCATCCACCGCTCCCTCTTAAACTCTCTCTGTACTCTGTCATCATAAGAAATATTTAATCCTTGCCCTGTTCCCCCTCCCCCAAGCTTTGGGCAGGTCTCTTGGGAACACGTTTATCCCACACCGTTGGTGAAGTCTTTGCATATTCTGGTCCTCACAGGGCCGTGGTCCCTAGACAATCTCAGGTGCTTCCTCTCTTTTTGCAGCAGGCAGGTGCTGGAGACTGAGAGAGGGGGGGGAGGAGGTTGGTTTTGGCTCCTGCAGGTGTCACCCTAGACACAACTGGGGAGGCTCCAAGTTATGTGTGTACTGCTGATTCCTCTGGAATGCATCAGACAAAGCTTTCTCCTTTGTTTATTTCTTTTCTTTTCCGTGCCTCCTCATCTTCCATCCTGGCTGTGTCCTGGAGCATCTCACAACAGTTGTGCTCTGTTCGCTGGTGTTTTGGCTACCACACTCCCTATCATTTGCCAATGTCTCTTCTTGTACTAATTACCAGAGTGGGCACCTTCAGGCCCTCAACCCTGTCAACAACTTTTGTCTCTTCTCTTTCATTCTTTAAGAAGTGGTCTTAATCTGATCCAGTCTATCTACACACCTCCAGAGGTATGTACTGGAGAGCCCTCCCACAAATAGATTGATAAGAAACCCAAATATGCAGAAAACTGGTTAATTTCTAGTACTGTTCATAATCACCAAGTGCCACCAAACAAAGCATAATAAGGAAAGCATGCTGCTTCTTTGTCACCCTGTAACATTTGCAAAAAAAAATTGGGGGAGAGTGCTTTTTTTATTTTGCAAAACCCCCGCAACCCCACCCCACCCCCCAGTATAAAATTTCTGGAAATTGTACATCTCTATGCTCCAGCTTGGGTTTAGTTGAAAGAAAAAGCCCAGATTCTGCTTTGGAGAAACCATTTCAGAATGTGGGTCTGCAGGAAAGGAACTGGAGGGATGAGGTTTCCATCTTCCCTCTGTGTTTTGCTTTCTCTCCATGATGATGCCTCGTCTGCTGAAGGTTGCCAGGCTGTTCCTGGAACAGGAGAATCCCGCTGGCGGTGAGCTCATCGCTGTTTTCACCTTATCTCAGCTCCCGGCTGAGCTGTTCTCTCCATGAACTCTTTACCTCTTTAATTCTCCATTCTCGGTATTGATTTTGATTCTTGAATTATGTCCAGCCCTCCTTTGTGTAACTCTTTCCCTTATATATCCTGGTGTCTTTCGTTGCTGGTTAAGATTGCTTTGATTCAAAATGAAACGCCGCCTTTTGTCTGCTAAACCTCATAGATTAAAAATGGCCTTGCACCCGTTAGCTTTTATGCTTAACTGGAGTTTGTGTCTTTATTATATATATATTTTTTTGCTTTTGTGCTGAACTGTACCCCTTTCTCCACCCAGGAATATAATGGTCTCAAAACCTCTCTATTGGAAAAAGTGCTTTGTTTAGGTTCAAAGCTGCAGGATCTCATTAGCCAAGCTCCTCGTTTCCTCCTGGCCGAGGATCACAGAGGGTTTGAATTATGCCGCTGACTTGTGTGGGGTGCAGAGAGGAACACAGGCTTCAACTGAATGCAGAGGCATTGAGAATGGAGCTGGAAGGGGCGGGCTCACAACCAGAAAAGGGATGCTCTGGATTGCAAGCATCTCTTCAGGCTGTTTTGATGGGTGTCTTCAGAACTGCAAGGGTCTTCTCTGGTCATAGAAGAGAAGAATGGAGTTAGAAGGGGACTCCGAGGCCATCCAGCCCACCCCCACCCCTCCTCCAGGCAGAAATATCTACGCTCTTTCTTGTCTCCTGGATGTTGAAATGCTATTTATAATTATTATGATTAATTATGTTTCTTCCCCACTCTTCAGTTCCAGAGTGGTGCTGAAGGCAGCTTACAAAGGTTGTATAAAAGAACAAAAGTTATATTTTTCTCCTCCTCTCTCTTTTAATAGGTTCATAGTAAATAACACAATTCTGCACCCAGAGATTGCTGAATGGTAAGTCGATTCTTGACCTCTATGTTGCAAATGGTGCTCAGATTTATTTAGGTCCCTCTTTTTGAGCCAGGGATGGAGGGAACCTCGGCCGCTTTATTTTTGTCAGCCGGGCTAGCTTTCTGTTCAAGGAAGGCTGACACGTTGCCGAGTGTGCCGAACAGAAAGGAGCAATGCAGAACACGCCCCCTTCCCAGGCATTTCCTCTGGCCGCCTGTTCATGCCTTCGCAGCCTTTGTGCCCATTCCTTGGCCAGAAAGACAGTTGCAAACAGGGATTGGTTAAAAACAACATTGCCACAGACTGTCTCTAGGCCTGTCGTCTTGAAAAGACAAGATGCAGACGTGAGGATGAGTTGTGGGGGAAATGAGAGAATCGTGTTACACAGAGGGGACCCTGTGCCTTCTGGCTCTGCCATGCCTTCCTGAAATGTCCAGTGGATCCCTGTGGGTGGGGGCCAGCTCCTCTCTGGGGCAGTGTGTGTGTGTGTGTGTGTGTGCGCGTGCACGTGCATGTGCGTGCATGCTCTGAGGGTCAAGGTTTGCTTCCTGATGCAGCAGTGACCCCCCGCCCAAGGAGATTTCTGCCCCACTGCCACGGGACCTCTTTACTTCCATGGGAGAGAGGAAAAGGGTGTGATGGTGGCCTGACAATATCTAGGACCTGACAATGTCAAGGTCTGGACAATGCCTAGGGCCTGCAGTGAGTTTGGGTTCTTCTAGAGCAGAGGTGGGGAACCTTCAGCCCTCCATATGTTTTAGACCACAACTCCCACAGTCCCTCATCATTTACAGTATAGACTTGGGATTCTGGGAGGTGTGGTCCAAAACACCTGGAGGTGTTTTCTTTCCTCATGAGGAAAGCTAAAACATTTGGGGCTTTTTAGCCTGGAAAAAAGGCTCCTGAGGGGGGGTATCATTGAAACGTTCAAAATAATCCCGGGCATGATTAAAGTGGACAGAGGGACACTCTTCTCCCTCTCACAAAATACTAGAACTAGGGGACATCCACTCAAACTGAGGGCTGGGGGAGTGAGAACAGACCAAAGAAAATACTTCTTTACTCAGTGTGTTGTTAGTCTGTGGAACTCTCTGCCACAGGATGTGGTGATGGCATCTGGCCTGGATGCCTTCAAAAGTGGATTGGACAGATTCCTGGAGGAAAAGTCCATCACAGGTTACAAACCATGATGGGGATGTGTCATCTCCAGGCTTAAAACCGGGCTCCTTCAAGGGCCAGATGCAGGGGAGTGGTATCAGGAGTCAGATATCTAGTCTCATGCTTTTCCAGATGCATTTGGTGGGGCCACTGCGAGATACAGGAAGCTGGACTAGATGGGCCTTTGGCCTGACCCAGCAGGGCTCTTCTTAGGTTCTTATGTACAGCTCGAAAGGAGATACAACCTCTACCCAGGGGGGTCCAGAGCATTAAGGATCTCCAGTATTGACAGTTCTTCATGAATTTAGCTAGCACCTCCATAGGGTGGGGTGCCTGTGAGGTGGGGAACACAGCTTTGGTGGGATCCTGTTCCAGAGGGATTATGTGACTCTCACTGGTGGCATTCATTTGGTGGGTCTGTCACTGCTGAGGATTGAACGGCAGGGCATTCCGATTATTTAAGGAAACGACATTTGTCTCCTGTTCAATCCTTCCTCCAGAAAGCTTTGAACATGTGTTGTGTGGCCACATGTCTTAGAGTGCCTTATCCTTTGACGCCCTTATCCAGAATCTGAAATTTGCCCCCACGTTTTGGGTTAGCTTACTATGTTAAGACCAAGAGAAAGTTCCTTTCTCCTGGGTTCATCTTGCACTGGGCTCCTGTAAGTAGAAGAACCACACCATCCTCTCCGTAGCTGAGCCCTGCTTTCTCCAGCGTGGGTTCCTTCCCTGAAATCTTTAAGCCCAATGGACCAGGATTTGAACCCAAAACCTACTGAATGCGAAGCAGGTGCCCTGCCTGTGAGCGACATGGCTTCTCCGCCGAACAGTCCTTCTGTACCCATTATATAGGATCACAAGGAAGCACAATGAAACAGTGCAGAAATACTACTTGCTAATTTTCTGTAAAACGCATTAGTGTTCGTCATTGTATAGATACAAATACAAATACATTCATTATAATTAACACTGCTGCAGTGGCTGCCCAAAGAAGTATTAATTGAATGTCTGGCAGAATGGGTGATGTTATATAAATGTCAGGCTATTAATGCTGCCTTTTGGGATTCATTTTAAGAGCATTAATTCTAATGCATTCTGCTGGCAAATTTATGAATGTTCTCTTTAATTACACTTGAATGTCAGCGGAGTCTGACATTAGCTGAAGCGTACCTAGAAGAGCCCAGGTCCTGAAGAGTGGCGTGCAGTGGAGATATTTTATAATCGTTTAATTCTTCGTTCGGTGAGAGGGATATTGCAGCCGCTTTCCATAAATGGAAAACAAAAGCCCCCTTTTTCCAAAATGGAGAGGCCATGAGCCCAGCTGGGGAAGGCTGAAGGGAGACCTGGATGGCCTGGGGTACCTCCAAAAGATAACTCTGTCTGGCACCTGTCACTGGAAAGATGGTGGTCCTCAGGTACTCCACCTCAGGCAGAATCAGGATTCAAGGTGAATATGACAGGTTGGGGAAACTGGGCCAAAAAAAGCACAACTATGAAGTTGGAAGGGGACTGTTAGTCCACCCCCCCCCAGCTAAAAATAGGAATACAAATCCTAGGATACCTGCCAGCTGAATGTCTGGTTTTCTTTTGAATGCCTGTTATTGTTGGAGCGCTCACTGCCTCTCCAGGCCATGGGTTCCATTGTCATCCTATTCTAACTCTGAGGAGGCTTTTCTTGATATCCATCAGGAATCTGGCTTCCTGAAGCATGGGACCCATGGTGGCCTGCCCTGCACTCTGGGATGATCAAGAACAGGTCCTGCCCTCCTCTGGATGACAGCCCTTCAAACATTTTAAAAATGCCCGTATCTCGCACCTCAGTCTCCTTTCTCCGGGCTAAACATGGCAAATTCTTTCAGTGTTTCCTCTTCTGGTTTGGTGTCCAGCCCCCAATCATCCTTGTCTCCCTCCTCTGTCTCCCTCCTCTGAACTTGCTGCAGTTTGTCAGCATCCTTCTTGAAGTGTATTTTTATATTCCAGCTATTTTTGCTAAATATATATATGAATTGGCAGAATTTCTTTTGCAAAGAAACCTTTTTATTTTGTGCAGTTTTGTACAAACTACAAGGATTTTTAAACTACAAAACCCAAAGCTTTTGTGCAAAAATGTTCTTTTTTTCTTCCTTTCTTCCCCTCTCTCCCCTTCTTTCTTCCTCTCCCCTTCTTTCTTTCTTTCTTTCTTTCTTTCTTTCTTTCTTTCTTTCTTTCTTTCTTTCTTTCTTTCTTTCTTTCTGCCAATGCTGTTGATGGCAATGAGTATTCTCCTGCAGGAGGAGAAACTACCCTATCCCTCCCCCTCCCAGATGGTGTGTCTTCCCTGAGGAGGGTAAATTTTATGTCTATTTGGTTCAGCATCCCTTCTTTCCTCTGCATGTCGGGTACGCCCTCGTTTGGATTCTGACATCGTGATCTGTGGGGCTCCCTGCCTGTTACCTGCAACCTGTGACTCTCCTGTGCTTTGTCCCCGAATCTGTCAGCAAGGGCTGACTTGCAACATCTCCCCTGCCTTTGTCAGGGCCTTGTCTCTCCCCGAGTTGCACCCTGGCCGTGGCAGAGTGTCTGCAAGTGAATTGCGGTAATGACTCTTTTTCTACATAAATCACTTTGTCCAAGGAGAAATATAATCACGGCTGGGAGACGGTGCCAGGATAAATGGGGTCCCTGCCGAAATCTCAGCATTCATCTCAAAAACAGGCAGGCTGAGAAGGAGGCAGGCAAGCAGAACCATGATTCTCAGTCAGGGCGCTGCCTTTTGGCATCCTGCAGGAGTGAAATGTGAGGAGGAGGAGGAGGAGGAGGACTCTTGAGGGGTTTTTTTGTTTTTTAATCCAGGCAAATGGTGAAGCGGCTTCCACTGCAAAGGTCCTTGGGAGAGTGTGTGCATGTGTGTATGGAAGGATGTGCCTCGGGAGAGACAGGCAGAAATTAAGATCTTTGGCCCAGTGTCCCCCCACTACCTACTGATGGAAATTGGAGAGCAAGTGTGGCCGGTGAGTTGGAATCCCTGCTCTTTCTCCCAGGCAGGAAGGCCAGCTGACACCAGCCGGAATGAATGTGGCTGATAAGGTTACATGCCTTGGCCCCATCTCCTCCTCCTCCTCCTCCTCCAACCTTCCTTCTTCCTTCTTTTTACTTTTTAGTTCTTTCCTCTTCTTCTTCTTCTTCTTCTTCTTCTTCTTCTTCTTCTTCTTCTTCTTCTTCTTCTTCTTCTTCTTCTTCTTCTTCTTCTTCTTCCTCCTCCTCCTCTTCCTCCTCCTCCTCCTCCTCCTCCTCCAACCTTCCTTCTTCCTTCTTTTTACTTTTTAGTTTTCTTCTTCTTCTTCTTCTTCTTCTTCTTCTTCTTCTTCTTCTTCTTCTTCTTCTTCTTCTTCTTCTTCTTCTTCCTCCTCCTCCTCCAACCTTCCTTCTTCCTTCTTTTTACTTTTTAGTTCTTTCTTCTTCTTCTTCTTTCTTCTTCTTCTTCTTCTTCTTCTTCTTCTTCTTCTTCTTCTTCTTCTTCTTCTTCTTCTTCTTCTTCTTCTTCCTCCTCCTCCTCCTCCTCCTCTTCCTCCTCCTCCTCCTCCTCCTCCAACCTTCCTTCTTCCTTCTTTTTACTTTTTAGTTCTTTCTTCTTCTTCTTCTTCTTCTTCTTCTTCTTCTTCTTCTTCTTCTTCTTCTTCTTCTTCTTCTTCTTCTTCTTCTTCTTCTTCTTCTTCTTCTTCTTCTTCTTCTTCTTCTTCTTCCTCCTCCTCCTCCTCCTCCTCCTCCTCCAACAGCTGAGCTGGAGGGGATTGTGTGGCTTATAGTGCCCAGCAGGGAATCAAACTCCCAACCTTTGGCTCCTCAGCTGGATGCCTCCACCATTAAACCATCCAGGAGTTTGTCTGGAGTCAGTTAAAGAAATTAAGAGCTAATTGCAGGCCCTCGTGATCTCCAGGATTGATTACTGTAACACACTCTATGTGGGGTTGCCCTTGACCCTTGTCCGAATGCGGCGGCCAGGCTGGTAGTGGGTTCTCTTAGATACAATCACATCACCACAGTTCTGGCTCGCCTGCATTGGCTGCCCGTGGCTCTCCGGATAAGGTTCAAGGTCCTGGTTTTTGGTTTTCAAAACCCTCCACAGCTTAGGCCCTGAATACCTGTTGGAGCGTATCTCCCAGAGGTCAGCTGAGGCCAGGCCCCCTCGAATGTCGCAGGCGCGCTCACTCAGGGTGCCCACTCCCAGGGAGGCGCGGAGATCGGCTACACGCAACCGCACCTTCTCTGTGGTGGGCCCCTCTCTTTGGAATCACCTCCCAAGTGAGCTTCGCCTTGCAGAGTCTCTGCCCGCCTTCAGAAAGGCTTTGAAAACCATGCTTTTCAGGGAGGCATATGGCGACCATTAACTTAATTTAATTTTTTTCTCTCCTTCTCCTGTTCTCCTGTCCATTGATCCATCTTGCTAGGGTTTTTCCCTATTTTTGTACTGTATTGCTATTTTTTTAAAACTTGTAAACCACTCAGAGTTCCAGATTGGAAGATGGGCGGTATAAAAATGAAGCAAATAAATAAATAAATAAATAAATGCAGATTTTGAGCCTCCTCGGTAGAGATATAAAATTTCTGGAAAATTTGAAGCTGGGGGGGACTCTGATTTTTTCATTTTTTTTCTTGGGAAAAAACACAGAAATTTTTGGAAAAACAGAAAAGAATGCTACATTAGCACCCCCTTTTTACAGCTTGAAAGTCATCCTGTTACTTTAGGAACATAAAATATGACTGTGGACAATCTGATTTGGCATAAAATTATCACAACTAGCATATTAAAATATAGTGCATCCAAACAATTATTACAAACAGAATTTACTTTTAAAAAAACTAATGTTGCTAAAAAGTAAAATTTTCTGATATCGGATAAATGTAATTGAGTTAATTGATTTAATTTCATTAAGTATACAGTATACTTTCAGGTTCTTTTTGTTGCTCTATATTTTCTTCCAGTGCTTTGAGGCCCAGTGAAGAGAAATGGAACCAAACATGCCCACTCACATGTTAAAAACAAAAGTGAAACCTTTTTCTTTTTCTTGTGACAATAGCAGCACCTCCTAAAGGAAGAAATGCATCTTGTTCTTGCATTGGAGGGTTCAGTTTGTGACCTAGGACTTGCTTGTCCTCAGTGCCCAGAATCATAGAATCATAGAGTTGGAAGAGACCTCAAGGGCCATCCAGTCCAACCCTCTGCCATGCAGGACCCCCATCACAGTATTTCCGACAGATGGCCATCCAGCCTCTGCTTAAGAACCTCCAAAGAAGGAGACTCCACCACCCTCCTTTGTGGCAGCATATTCCACTGCTGAATAGCTCTAACTATCATGAAGTTCTTCCTGATGTTCAAATGGAATCTCTTTTCCTGTAGTTTGAAACCATTGCCACAAGTCCTAGTCTCAGAAGCCATGGAAAACAAACCTGTTCCCTCTTCAATATGACATCCTTTCAAATATTTAAACATAGCTATCATATCCCCTCTCAGCCTTCTTTTTGTAAGGCTAAACATTCCCGCCTCCCTAAGCTGTTCCTCATAAGACATTTCTTCCAGACCCTCAGTCATCTTGGTCGCCCTCCTCTGGACCCCATTCAAGATTGTCAACATCCTTTTTAAATTGTGGCGCACAGAACTGGACACAGTACTCCAGGTGGGGTCAGACCAGAGCAGAATAGAGTGGTACTATCACTTCCCTTGATCTAGACACTATGGTTCTGTTGATGCAACCAAGAATCGCATTGATTAAATTAGAATACAGTGGACCCTCAAATAATGAGCGGTTCGTGAAAATCCACTTAATGGAAAAAAGTTCCAGTTGGGGGAAACCGCTTAATGCAGGGCTCTCCAGCTTTGAGCAGTGTGTGGTTTACTTTGATCTCTCCAAGGGCCCTGTGGTCTACTTAAGGTGCGAGCGGGCAGCTGCTCCTCCTCCTCCTCCTCCTCTGTCGTTGCTGCAGCTATTGTCCCAGCCATGTGGCTGCCCGGCCAGGCCGTAGAGGGCCGAGCGTGCGCGGCAGCCCCGGCGTAATGTGTGCTTTCTCTTTTCTCTCTCTGTCATTTTCTATGCATTGGAACAGATTAATCCGTTTTCAATGCATTCCTATGGGAAATCACAATTTGTACCAAGGAAATTTTGCTTAACAGAATTTCATTTGGAATGCATTAATTCCTTTCTACAAGGTACCACTGTAATCTGACACTATGCATATTTTTTAGAAATGATTTGGAAAATATTTGAACACCCCGTCTTAAAATATTTTATTCATCATGTTAAACTAAAACATTCCATAATCATTTTTTTCTTTTTTGTTCAGTTTTTCCAATTTCCAAAAAGGCTTCCAGAAAAAAACCCACAGAAAAACAACAATGTTTTTTTTCTGAATTTTTCCATTGTGTTTTTTTTTCCTGGGCTTTCCCATCTCTACATCTCAGTGAATTATGTCCTTCCTGCTCATATTGATAATGACAATGATGATGATACGATTTATTGACACGTTCAGTCTGACTTTTAAATTTTTATTTTCTTAAGATTAGAAATGCCTGCCTCCCATGTGAGGCAGAGCCAGCGGTTTTAATGGTGAAGCATGAATCTGGCATGCTGTTTCCAAGGGCCTGGGTCCAGATGGGGTATCAATGTGGAAGCATGACACTGGGGTGGGTAATTTTGTCTTTGGGCTGCCCCCCTCCCGCTATGGAAACGTGTGGACATAGGGAAGGGTCTTATCTGAAAGGGACCCTCGAGATCATCAAGCCTGGTCCTTGTCAAGGAGGCTCTGTGGGGGAGGATCGAACCACCAGCCTCTGGCTCCACAGTTGGAAACCTCCTCTGCTCATAAGAACATAACATAAGAACATAAGAACATAAGAAGAGCCATGCTGGATCAGGCCAAAGGCCCATCTAGTCCAGCTTCCTGTATCTCACAGCGGCCCCACCAGATGCGTTTGGGAGTGCATGAGACTAGATATCTGTCTCCTGATACCACTCCCCTGCATCTGGCCCTTGAAGTACCCTGGTTTAAAGCCTAGAGATTACACATCTCCATCATGGTTTGTAACCCGTGATGGACTTTTCCTCTAGGAATCTGTCCAATCCCCTTTTGAAGGCATCCAGGCCAGATGCCATCACCACATCCTGTGGCAGGGAGTTCCATAGACTTACAACGCGCTGGGTGAAAAAATATTTTCTTTTGTCAGTTCTTACTCTCCCAGCACTCAATTTGAGTGTATGTCCCCTAGTTCTGGTATTTTGAGAGAGGGAGAAGAGCTTCCCTCTATCCACTTTACTCATACCCTGCATTATTTGTGTATGTCTCAATCATATCCCCCTCAAGCGCCTTTTTCCAGACTGAAGAGGCCCAATTGTTTTAGCCTTTCTTCATAAGGGAGGTGCCCCAGCCCAGTAATCATTTTAGTCGCTCTCTTCTGCACCTTTTCCAGTTCCACTATGTCTTTCTTGAGATGCGGTGACCAGAATTGTACACAATACTCCAGGTGGGGCCTTACTATTGTTTTGTATAACGGCATTATAATGTTGGCTGTTTTATTTTCAATCCCCTTTTGATAATCCCTAGCATGGAATCGGCCTTCTTCACTGCTGCCACACATTGGGGAGACACCTTCATGGAGCTGTCCACCAACACACCAAGATCTCTTTCCTGATCCGTCACGGATAACTCAGAGCCCATGAGTTGATAGATGAAGTTTGGATTTTTGCCCCAATATGCATTACTTTACATTTGGTTACATTAAAACGCATTTGCCATTTCTCAGCCCACTCCCCAGTTTGGAGAGATCCTTCTGGAGCAGCTCTTCACAATCTTCTCTGCTTTTACCACATGGAAAAGTTTTGTGTCATCTGCAAACTTGGCCACCACACTGTTTATCCCTGTCTCCAGGTCATTTATGAACAGATTGAAAAGCACCGGTCCCAGGACCGAGCCCTGGGGCACACCGCTTTTCACTTCTCTCCATTGTGAAAATTTCCCATTGACACCTACTCTTTGTTTCCGGGATCTCAACCAGTTCTCAATCCATAAGAGGACCTGCCCTCTTATCCCCTGACTGTGCAATTTTCTCAGCAGTGTTTGGTGAGGGACTGTGTCAAAAGCCTTTTGAAACTCCAGATAGACTATATCCACCGGTTCACCCAAATCCATGTGCCTGTTGACCTTTTCAAAAATTCTAAGAGGTTTGTAAGACAAGATTTACCCTTACAGAAGCCATGGTGATTTTCTCTCAGCAAGGTTTGTTCTTTTATGTGTTTTAAGATTTTCTCTTGGATGAGGCCTTCCACCATCTTCCCTGGGACAGATGTAAGGCTAACCGGCCTGTAGTTTCCTGGGTCCCCCTCCTTCCTTTTTTAAAAATTGGTGTGACATCTGCTATCCTCCAGTCCTCCGGCACTGTGGCCGTTTTAAGAGACAAGTTGCATATTACCGTTAAGAGATCTGCAATTTCATTTCTCAGTTCCCTAATAACCCTTGGGTGGATGCCATCTGGGCCCGGTGACTTGTTAATCCTCAATTTATCAATTAGTCCTAAAACCTCCTCTCTTTTAACCTGTATTTGATTTAATTCTTTAGTCAAGAGGGGCGGCTCAGGCAGCGGAATCCGCTCAAGGTCCTCTGTCGTGAAGACAGACGCAAAGAACTCGTTCAATTTCTCTGCAATGTCCAAGTCCTCCTTAACCTCCCCTTTTCCTCTCTCACCATCCAGAGGCCCAATTGGTTCTCTGGCAGGTTTTCTACTTCTAACATATTTAAAGAAGCTTTTATTATTACCCTTTATATTGCTAGCCATGCGTTCCTCAAAGTCTTTCTTTGCCTCCTTATCATCTTTTTACATTTCTTTTGCCAGAGTTTGTGTTCCTTTTTATTTTCCTCATTTGGGGAGGATTTCCATTTACAGAAGGACCTCTCCTTGTGCTTTAGAGCCTCTCTAACTCCACTCGTTAACCATGCCGGTGTCCTCTTGGACTTAAATGAGCTCTTCTTTCTTTGTGGTATGCACTTGTGCTGGGCCTCTATTATTGTTGTTTTAAACAGGCTCCATGCACTCTGAAGAGATTGGATTCTTCTAACCCTCCCCTTCAGTTTCTCTCTAACTAGTTTCCTCATCTGAGGGAAGTTTGCCCTTCGAAAATCAAGGGTTTTTATGTCTGATTTGGTTGACACTCTTCCTCCGACATGCATGGCAAAGGTAATTGCAGCATGGTCACTGTTCCCCAGAGGCTCAGTGACATTCACATCCCTGACGAGGTCCTGAGTATCACACAATATTAGATCTAGAGTTGCCTGTTCTCGGGTGGGCTCCATGACAAGTTGCTCTAAGGCACAGTCATTCAGCAAGTCGAAAACCCAGTTTCTCTTTCTTGCCCGGAGCTCGCATTGGCCCAGTCAATGTGGGGATAATTAAAGTCCCCCATGATTACTATCCTATCCCTCTTAGCCACCTCCATGATTTCTCTCCTCATTTCAAGGTCCCCCTCAAGTTTTTGATCTGGTGGACGATAGAATACTCCAACTATCATATCACTCTTTGGACCTGGTAGTTTAACCCACAGTGATTCTATGGGCGGAGTCAGACCCTCTGTCAATCTCCATTCTGCTGGATTTTATGCCTTCTTTGACATAGATGGCCAATCCCTTCTATAGAGTTTATAGCCTGGGATTGCTGTGTCCCACTGGTTCTCCACATTCCACCAGGTTTCTGTTATGGCTATTATATCAATGTTATCCCTAGCTGCCAGATGTTCAAGTTCTCCCATCTTTGCTCGGAGGCTTCGAGCATTTGGCGTAGAAGCACTTGTACAGTGGGTCCCGCAACAGCTGCTGCCTTGTTCTTCTCCCCCACAGCTTTTATTTTCAGTAGACGAACTGTCACATTCCACTATTCTGCCAGTGTTAATACTTGCTATGTCATCTCTATGTGATTCTCTACCCTCTCCAACCTCATTCCCGAGGATGAGGTGTTCCTGCCACCCAGCTCCTGTCGGCTTTCCCCAGTTATCAGTTTAAAAGCTGCTCTGCTGCCTTTTTGAGGTTGAGTGCCAGCAATCTGGTCCCATCATGATTCAAGTGCAACCCATCCCTCCTGAAGAGGTTTGGCTTGTCCCAAAATGTTCTCCAGTTCCTGACAAATCTAAAGCCCTCCTCTCGACACCATCGCCTCATCCACGCATTGAGGCTTCATTGAGGCCTCTAAACTGTTGGCCTCTCCCATCGGTTCACATTCCTCTCCCACAGCCTCACAACCGTTGCAGCCAGTAGTCGTGGCTCAGGACCCCCTTCCTTACCAAAAGACCAACCAAGAAGGCCTCCTAGTAAGTTCACGGCAGAGGCGGAAACAGGAGCTGCCTTGATCCACTGTTTGGTCTCCCAGCAGTTATTCCGCTCTAGCGCTCATCTAACAATGTGTGTGCTCTTGATTTTTGCCAAACTCTTCAACTGAGGGTTCATAAATTTAATACAGCTCTGAGCCAAAACAATGCATTGGGAGATATCTCCCCCCCCACCTCCCCGGCACCCGGCCCTCCAGCCCGCCTTCTCCTCTGCCTGCTACCTTAGCAAAGCTAGCTGCACCAACCATTCAAAGGATTTCATAGCTTCAGGCAAGTATTCATTCCTATTCTATTGGACGTCCCCATTCTGTAACTTGAGAAATAACTGAAATAGCTGAATAATAGATGCATTAAAAGTCTCTGCCACCTTAAAAAAATAAAAATAAAATAAAAAGCATTCCTGGCAAGCACACAGTGAAACTCTAAATAAAACATGTGCCCTTTTTGTAGTACTGCTCAGTTCTACAAAACGGAGGGTTTTGTGATTGTTTGGTTAGCACAGTAACAGACAGGTCAGGGGCCAGAACACTTCAGAACATCCTGACTGGAAAAAAATGGGTTCTGAAAGCTCAGGTTGTTTGTATCCATCCCTTTCCAAGATTCTGAATTAATCAATGATGTGGATATATACCATCTGTATTAATTAGAGATGGGCAAAAGACCTGCTTCAGAAGTTCATGCCGGTTTTTATTTATTTATTTTATTTTTATTTATTTTAGAGTATTTTTACCCCACCTTTCTCTTTGGAAAAGGGCCCAAGGCAGCTTACAGTAATGAGGGACAATGTACAGTCCAGTACAATTAAGACATGTTCAAGTACTGTATTCAAGAACAAGGAATTGAGGGACATCTTATAGCATTAATAGACAACATTAAATTAAAGCCACAAGGTTATAAGTAGTTATAAACACAAAGTCTATGTGAACCTATAGATTCATATGAATCACACATGGTAGTCCATCATTCAGGGAAAGCTTGCCTGCAGAGAAAGGTCTTTGCCTGTTTATGGAAAGACATCAGAGATGGGGCAATCCTGGCCTCTAGTGGGAGGGAGTTCCAGAGTTTGGGCGCAGCAGTCAAGAAGGCCCTTTCATGGGTTCCCACAAGACGTACCTGTGAGGGTGGGCGGGATGGAGAGAAGGGCCTCTCCTGATGACCTTAACACCCGAGTCAGTTCATACTGTGAGATTCGATCTTTGAAGTAGCTAGGACCCGGTCCATTTAGTGCTTTGTAGGTTAAAACCAGCACTTTGAATGGTGCCCGACAGCTGATTGGCAGCCAGTGGAGCTGCTTCAGTAGGGGCGTAATGTGATCTCTGTACCCTGCCCCAGTCAGCAGTCTGGCTGCTGCATTTTGGACCTGTTGGAGTTTCCTGATACTTTTCATCAGTTGCCGAACATAGAGCACATTACAGTAGTCTAGCCAGGACGTCACTAGGGCATGTATCACCGTGGCCAGAGCTGGTTTCTCAAGAAAGGGGTGTAACTTGCATACTGTCCACAGCCGTGACCTGGGCATCCGAGCTCATAAGTTCTGCATGTCCCCTTCCCTTGCCTCCCTCTCTGGATCCCCCCCTACCCCCACCAGTCAGGCGGTGTTCCTCTCCTCATCTTTGGTGGTTCAACCAGTGTCCAGCAGGAGCACAGGATTCTTTGCCCCGCCTCCTGGGATGATCACCCGCTCGGACAAGGAGGCAGGACAGACAAACTCCCTGCATCAGCGGAGAGGCTTAAACCTGGTGTACTAGGCTTGCACATTTTTCCAACTGGGCTAAATGAATGCCCCTCAAACATTTCCTGTCCATAATGTCCTTGATTTGCTGCCATCCTGCAACCACTTCCCGAGTTTATAACCCACCTGGCTCAGCTGTAAACCCACCAATTAGGTTACCTGGATTTCCCTGGTGCTCTCAACTTAATCATGGCTGGATGGAAGGGGGGGAATTGCTAACCTGATTTTTTCCCCTCTGCTTTCCTTTTGAAGCCGTGTGATGAAGACGGACATGGAGCTGGAAGTCCTCCGCTACACCAATAAAATTTCCAGTGAAGCTCATAAAGAGGTAATGGATCTCTTACAGATAATAATAACCTTTTCTCCCCTTTGCTCTTTGTGTAACTGTAGTTTTTCAGAAATTGTTCTCAGCTACTTGAATGGCTCGGTAATAAAGTAATGGAAGAACCTGGGATAAAATTAGGCGGATAATATTCTTCTTAATAACAGCCCTGTAGTCTCCCTTGCTTTGCCCTTGATTGTGTCAGGGACAAGATATCTTTTGCTTGTGAGACTGGAGACCTCCATTTTGGGTCACTGCTTGCCAAAAGATGCTCCTGTGGGCCCAGATCTCTCTCAGCCTCCTCCCTGGTTCATCATCCGATTGGATCTTTTGGAAGAGAGGCCCTTGTGCCTTATAGGAGCCTCGTGGCACAGTGGCTAAACTGCAGCACTGCAGCCAAAGATCTGCTCACGACCTGGGGTTCAAGCCCAGGTAGGGGGCTCAAGGTTCACTCAGCCTTCCATCCTTCTGAGGTTGGTTAAATGAGAACCCAGCTTGCTGGGGGTGGGTGGGCGATAGGTGGCTTGCATAATTAAATGTTAAACTGCCATCATGGGACCATATATAAGGGGCACACTTTGCTTTATAGCTTTGTGGCTGCCAGTTGACAGATATGTTTGCACATGTAGGCTGTCACCTCATGGCTCCATAAATTGGAAGTGAATGATGTGTAGGTCCTTTGGAAAAATGGACCCATGGATCTACCCAAACACATATAATCTCTTCCACAGGTTTGTTGGAAAGGCAGAAAGATGTCCAAAATGCATAGCTAAAGCCATTGAAGAGAAATATGCCTCAGGGATCCTTTGGGGTTGGGTGGGGGTGGGAGGGGAAGCTGTGGAGACGGTTATGGCCGTCTGGGCTCTTGGCAGAGAGCAACAGATCAACTGTGGTGCAAAACCAAGGAGCTTATACATTGAACTTTCTAGGCCTAGAGACTCTTTCTACCTGTTCCGGTGCAGTAGAGCCATCTTAAATCAGCCACTGACTGGAAATTGGCCCCCAAAGGCCAGGAATCATCTCTTAATTTCGGTGTAGGTGATAATGTGGGGCTGCTGCTTTCATGCCTTCCCTAAAGGCCAAACTCAGCGCACCCAACAACATCTGCATTTTACTTTTTGTCTCTTAAGACAAGGGGAGTGCGTGTGACCCAGCACCAGTCCATGCCCCCCCCCATGTGGTGGGAAGCGTGCTCAAAAGGGCCTTGAACCCTTTCCCTTCTGTCCTGAACCCTATTCGACGGAGGGGGGGGGGCATCTGTAGGGTTGTCCTTCCATAGGTGACTTGCAGCTACAGGAGGAGTAAAGGGTTTGATTATTTTAATTGCTCCCTTTAATGACTCCTGTCACTTAGGCTCAGGTTTGCTTCAGCACCCTCCATATTTATGTCAGAGTAAAAAAAAAAAGGGGGAGTCAGTGCTCCTTCATGTCCCGTGGTGGAGGTGCCCTCTTCAGCTCAGTGCTTTTCTGAGGCGCTATTTATGGCCTCAGCCTTTTCTCCTGAAATGTTTCTGCAGGGTTATGGTGGTGTTCCCCATCCTGCTACAGTTGAGGTGAGCAGCAGTCAAAACTTTTCCACAGCTGTTAAATTTTGCCCCTCACTGGGAGACATGAAGTTTATTTTCCTTGTCCCTGCAATAAGAAAAGATGAGTGCTTCATGAGGTGGAAGATTCTTTTTGATCAAAATGTTTCAAGAACGGCAAATCCCTCCCGTTAATAAGAATAACAGAAGTAAGAAACGGGAGCACGTTCATGTGCTCATCTGCTTGGCACAGCTGGAGGACTGCAGCCCAGGGGAGCCTTCTGGATGATAAGATGATGATGATTTTCCCCATAGGGCCCTTGCCTGAGTGGTGCGTTGGCCTGCCACGGAAACTGGCAACCTTGATGTTGTGTGGGTGGTGAATCCACCACAAACCTCACAGGAGCTTTCCAAGGTGCTGAAACTGGATCTCTGGGCTTTGGTTAATAGCTCTTTTACTGTTTGGACTAAAACCCGGAGAACCCTAGCAGACATGTGAAATGATCTATGTTATCCTTCATGCAAGATGCACAAGAGGTACAGGACAGGTCGCCCTCTTTGGCTGCAAGCTGGATTTGGACCCAGGGAATAATGCTGGGAAAGTGGAAGGCAGGAAGGAAACAAAATGCCCTGATGCAAGAAGGATTGACTCCTGAAGGAAGCCATGGCCATGAGTTGGGAAGAGTGGAGTAGAACTGTTTGTGACAGGTCGTTCCAGATGTCACTGGCCTAGAGGGTCACTGTAAATCAAAGGCAGTATGACGGCACAGAACAACGACCTAAATATGAGGCAGTCACCAGGCTTTTAATCCGTGAGCCATTTTAAGTGTGGAACATTTGTAATATAATAACATAAGCCTTATTAAGAAAATGGCCCCATCATTAGGGGAGAAAGGGGGGAAGATATTAAAGGGAGTTAGTCAGAGAACTATGGAAGTCATTGAATGATACTGTACACTCAAATAAAATGTGATTTAAAAAAAATGAATCTGGTTGTAAGTCTCAGCTGCAATCAACCCACAGAATTGGCGGGAATATGGCAGGGCAATCCTTGCAAAAATTCAATTTATTTGGCAAGTCTGTTTGGGGCAAACAGAGAGCTGCATTTGAATTGCTGGCCAGCTCTAGGGGGTAGGTATGAATAAATGGACAGATTCTTGAACATCCCACATGTCTGTGAAACCCTATTAGGGCTGCTATAAAACAGATCGGATTAGTGGCACATCGCACAGACGTAACCCCCATCCTGAGACATTTAGCCTCTTTGACAGAGAACGTTCAGCTCCTTGGTATATCTCCTGCAAGGTTCAGACTAAAATCCAGGATGAGTTCATTGCTACTACAAAATCACCTGCATCCACTATGGGATGTATTCCAGGGTTGAGGGCCCTTTGGTACAGCTGCCTAACTTGTAACTCTTACCTAGACTTCCTAAGATGTTTCTTATGTTTGTGATCACAGGTGATGAAGGCTGTAAAACCTGGCATGAAGGAATATGAGCTCGAGAGGTAAGCCCCTTCGTGATTTTTATGGCAAAACTACGGAGAAGCCACCGATAAGGCCAACTGACACTGATTTAATGGCAATTACATGAGCTCATTTTGAGGTTGTGCTGGATGCATTATTTTATTATACAGAAGGAATTTCATCCATTTCCTTCGCGTTATTAAATGACAATTGCTTTTAGGTATGGTTTTAGAGCAGTATAATTCTCTTCCTAGACTTTTATGTAATTTACAGAAACTATACCTAATAGCCATTATTATTGCTTGATAGCATCCAATAAAGCAGTTTTTATGGGTGAGAATATTACGGTTATGCCTTTTACATACATGAGTATTTATGGGAGCCATAAAATGTCCTGGAAGTGTCCTATTAGATCTCAGCTACGGCTGGAACAAGCATCACTTGATGAGTTTGTGAGTTTGGATTTCTGTTTGCTGTGATATTTTCTCTCCTACTGATAATTAGGATTACTCCACCCTGGCCTTGTCCATGTTTCCTGTGTGGGCTGGCTCAGAGATACCCTGGATTCATAAAAATATACCATATATGCTGTGCCCTGTGCAGGCCATGTGCCTATAAACATAAACACATAAAAATGAGAATCTGGTTGCAGTGGTTAACCTAAGGAGTTTTATTGATGCCTTTAGCCATATATTTGCATGTGATCAGGACTTTTTTTTAAAAAAGTCATTGCTTATATGTGTGGAATGTACCTTTTTGTGGTTATGGAGAATCTGCTGGTTGATTGCTGTATCATCTGCAGCTTCTGAAGGTGCTTACATTCAACATGATGCATGTGTTGCCTACCTAATTAAATACATAATTTTGGTCTATGGGACGTTTGTGTTGTTGCTGTTGATAATAATAATAATAATAATAATAATAATAATAATAATAATAATAATAATAATAATAATAATAATAATAATAATAATAATAATAATAATAATAATAATAATAATAAAAGAACTGGTGGAATCATAACCCTAAAAAAGTAATTGAAAATGAGCATGCAAAATTACTTTGGGACTTCTGAATACAGACAGACAGGGTTTTGGAGCATAATACCCCAGATATTGTGATTTTTGAGAAGAAAAAAGTGTGGGTCATTGATGTTGCTATACCAGGTGATAGTAGAGTCACCGAGAAATAAGTTGGAAAAATTACCCAATATCAGGATCTGAACATTGAACTTCAGAGACTCTGGCATAAACTGGTACAGGTGGTCCCAGCGGTAATCGGCACACTGGGTTCCGCTGCCTAATGAGCTAAGTAAGTATTTAGAAGAAATTGGAGTTGACAAAGTCACCATCAGTCAGCTGCAGAAAGCCGCCTTACTAGGATCTGCTCGCATAATTCGCCAATACATCACTGAGTCCTAAACACTTAGGCTGCAGATCTCATCAAAGATCCCCTCTGGCCATTGGTTTCCTTGACCCCAGTGGCCAGCAGCCTGCTGGTGGTTAATATAAGGCCTGTGCAATTGGCCATGGCTAATTGCGACTAACTCACAAAGTGCCAGGTGCCTCTTGGCTGCATGTTTAGATGCGTGTCCAGTTGCAGAACTGAGCTGAGCCCCAATGCCTGGCCAGTTAGCCCCTGTTAGTCATAGTGAGTGACCCCACCCTTCAGGCGCACCCCAGTTAGTAAGATCCTTGGGTTTGCTCCTGAATTTGTGATTAGGTGAGATGATCATGAGTGGAGCCTTAATTTCATTTCTCACATGGGAACAGCACATCTGTTCTGAGGGAAGTGCCCTTCTGGGTGCAAACTGACTGATCACGCTTTTACCCCATTCTTCTTTTTAAAATAATGTCGCTGTCAGATGATTTATCGTTTTTAAACAAATGATATGCAGACAGGAATTTGGGACCAGTGGGGACCGTTCAGAGCATACTAGAAGGGGGTTTGGTTTATGTCGGGCAAACGGGAATAATAGTTCCTCAAGGTTTCCCTTCCTGGTTTTCTGGGAGGCAAGGGCTGAACTTGAGGGAAGTCAAAGTGTGGGAGAGGATTTAGCTGTGGTAGGTACATTTTGCCTTCTTGCCCTCTTCCTGCTTGTGGGTTTGTCTGCTTTAATAATCAAAGCTTCCCAGGACTCCTCAGAGACGCAAGAGTTTTAGACAGGCCAGTAAGGCAAGGTGGCTCCGTATCGGGGATGCTTTCTTTTTCCTCAGGCATTCCTTGCTCCATCGGATGTGTGGCCCTCGGACAATGGGCCTGCGGTGTTCCTTTTCTGTGTGCAACTGGAGTATGGAAACAGACCAGTCTTCCTCACACACACACACACACACCCCGCAGCGGATGAGGGGAAGAGATGGGACTGTTCATGGGCCTTCCCCAACCCTCGGGACCCTTTGCTTCCTCACTCCCTTGACTCAGGAGATCTTTATTGTTGGCTTTCAAAAATCTCCCTCTTCATCCCCTGCCCGTCCCTACCGTGCTCTGCCTCTCTATCCATGTACTCCAGCCATCCCCAAAAAGAAGCCAGATAAGTGGGGTAGCATATCTCGGAAGCCAAAAGGGCTTGGCTCGGACTGTCATGCATCCCGGCAGTGATGCTGACCTGGACCCTTAGTACTGAGCCTGGCTTTTGATATTCACTTTCTTACCCCTGCTGCGTCCCTTCCTCCCAGTAGCATGACCACTGCCTGAGAGGTCAGTTTCTGCTTCTTTATTTGATATTCTTTTCATTGTCACCCCTCTGATCCGTCAAAAGCTGGGCTCAGGTGATCAGATGAGTCAGCGTCGCAGATCTGTTGGTGTGACATTTCCCGCTCCTTGGAGCTCTCCGGATTACAGCTCACACCTTTCATTTATCTCCTCCCTTCTTCTTTCATCAAGGATGTAGAAAGAAGAGTTTGCCTGCATCCATTTTCTCCTTTTGATTCATTTCCTGGATCTGTGACTTTCTATCTTGTCACCGATATTGTTTTTCAGGTTGTTCAAATACTTAGTTTTCTATGTACAAGTTACAGAGCAAACGTTAAGACTGACTTTTGAAAGAAGGAGAGAAATAGCTTTTCCTTGTTCAAGAGGTGGGGAGACAGATCGGTTAATTTGCAGTACATGATACAGCAAGGTAATTGCTGACATAGCCACAGAGGGGGCTGTTTTCTTACTGTGCCCCTGCAGAAAGGAGAGAGCTCTCCATGGCAGGGCACATGTTGTGCCTGCATGCATGCAGATGAACAAATAATAAAATAAAGTGACGAGTTTAAAATGTCCTTTTAAAACTCTCGGCATCCCCAGGAGCATCTGGGGAAGGAATCCTGCCTATAACCGACCTCTCTGACACTGTAAAAACAGGTGTTGTATGTTCTCAGCATGTATGTAATTTGTGCCATGAATGAGACCAATTGCAAGGAACTGGCTCCCCCCCACCCCGAAAGATCTGTGTTTCTCCCGGTATTTTGTTCTGCACTGGGAGACAGATTCTGGCCCTTGCTGCAGTCTTAACAGGGATTGTTTGTTTGTTTGTTGGATTTTTATTGTGCTTGGGCTCGGAAGACCTGAGTTCAAATCCCGTTAGGCCACAAAGGGTCACTGGGCGCCCATGAGCCAGTTGCCTTCCTTTCACTTGGCCTGGTTGTGGCCGTCTCAGGGCTGCCATGAGGGTGAAGGAGGAGAGCCATGTGGCTTGCGTTGAGCTCCTGGGCGGCCTCTGCATGCAGGGGAAAGTGGAGCCTGAACGCAGCAAGCAAATTAACCCACCCAGAAGTTGAGTCGTGGCAACTGTGGACTTCTTTTCTTGTTAGATCAAAAGGTTTTGCCTCTCCTCCAAGTAGCTATTTCAGTCTGAGGAAGGACAATAGGAGACCTCCAACTGATCCTCCATGTTGGTTTCACTTCACCCTGGTCCGAGGTGGGCTGGGAAAGGTAGGCATTGTGTATTGAGTAAGGAAAGGATGGCTGATCTCTTAGGCTAGCCTAGTCTTGCTGGATAGAATTGAATAGAATTTTGAACACGGATGTTGAGTAATCATTTATTTATTTATTTATTTATTTATTTATTAAACTTATATACCGCCCGTCTTCCCGGAGGAACTCCGGGCGGTTTACAACAAACGGCATAACAAAATAACAGTTAAAATAACATAGAGTTAGCCAAATAACAGAGCCATAAAAACCAAAGTTGCAGATGGCGGGACAGGGGGAAAACCCCCACTTTAATTAAGTCAACCAAACGCCTCCTGGTAGAGGAGAGTTTTCAGAGCCTTCCGGAAGGCTGGCAGGGACTCTGCTAGGTGCACTTCTGCTGGGAGATGATTCCACATGGTGGGGCCAGCCACAGAGAAGGCTCAGGTACGGGTGGATGTTCTCCGAGCCTCCCTGGGCATGGCCACATGCAGCATGTGCACCCGCGACAACCTAGTCGGACGGGCCGATGTTGACCGCTGGTCGATCCACTCTGTCAAGTAGTCAGGTCCTAGGCCATGGAGGGTTTTGTAGATCAAAACCAGGACCTTGAATCTGATTCGGGCTGCAACGGGCAGCCAATGCAGGCGGGCCAGAACTGGGGTGATGTGGTCGAACCAACGCACACCCGCCACTAGTCTGGCCGCCGCATTTTGAACCCGCTGCAGTCGCCGAAGGAGAGTCAAGGGCAACCCCATGTAGAGCGCGTTACAATAGTCCAGTCTCGAGATCACCAGCGCTTGCACCACAGTTCTGAGGGCATCCCCATCTAGGTATGGACGAATCTGGGCAATTCGATGGAGATGAAAAAAGGCAGCCCTGGACACAGCGGCCACCTGGGCCTCCATGATGGAGCCTCCTTCATTCAGCAGATATGTCCTGCATTTTTAAAAAGAAAATCCCTTCACTTTCTTGAAGGCACTGCTTGGAAAAACTTCCAGAGGCTCTTAACAAAGCCTCTTTGCTTTTCACTTCTGGGGGTTCTGCAATCTCCCTTGTGCTGCTCTTCTCAAGTGTTTTCCTCTGTGGCAGTGAAGTGAAAATTTATTTTTCTAGGGGTGTTGCTGTTAAGAGTCTTCTGGTAGCAAGTTCTGCCTCGCAGATAGGGAATAGGTGCAATTTTTTGTCCCTTGATGGTTTTATTGAGAAAAGAAAGTTAGCTGGAGCCGCAAGTGAGACTACGTGACACATTTCAGTGGAATATTCTGTTATTCTGATTTGCTCAGTGCACACTGGGTTTAGGTAATGGTCCGAAACATTTTTGAGTTATGAGTAACTGTTCAGAAATTAGAAAGCACCCACCCAGCCACTCATGCTGATTTATGGAACAATCTATTATGTTAACTAGTAATGCAGTTTGATATGTTTACTGTGTGGCCATTCATGGTTTACAACTATTTAATGTTTATATACAGGAATACCTCTTAAGACGAATGCCCCATGAGATGAAAAAGTTGTAAGATGAAAAACATTTATGGGAGTGAAGGCTGCTCCTGGAATCCCGACACCCAGCTGATTTTGACAGCTCTGGGCTGCCAGGAGCAGCCTTTGGGTGCATGTTGATTGAGGGGGTTTCCCCTCAACCCAGTAAAGCAGGGGAAAAGATTATCTTCTTTACCAGGTTGGGGGGAACCCCTCAATCAAAAGCCCTTTCCCGTCATTGGGGGTGGGTGAGTGGTGGGTTTTTGAAAGTGCTTTAGGCTTTCAAAAAAACCCACCCCCAAAGACAGCAAAAGCCCTTTCTTGTATTTGGGAAAGAGCTTTTGCTGTCTTCCCCCAAACCAGCAGGAGTGTGTGTGAGTGGGCAAGCCAGCAGCCCCCATGCAGTAAGGGAATGAGCGGGCAAGTGGTGGTGAGAGTCTCCTGGCCGTTCCTCCTCAAGAATGTGGTTCCCCACCTCAGCCCCCTCTCAACGGTGAGTGGAATGGACACCCCCAGCCAAGGAGAGGGAGAGAGGGAGAACTTTATGGCTGGGGGGGCATCGGAGGATCTCCTTCTCTCTCTTTGCCTACGCCTCCCTCCCAAATTCCCTTTGCCATCTTTCCTAATAAATCACTGTATGAGTGATGGTGGGTGAAGGCAGAGGGAAAAGGAGTTCCTCAAAATGCAAGCCAGAGAGAGAGAGAGGCTTCCTACAGCCCCATCCCAGAGCCCCAGTCCTTTACTCACGAGGAAGCCCCAGGGCAATCAGATGTGGCTTCCTGTCTCTAGGAAGACCAAGAAGTCTGCAAGGCTGAGAACCCTGCACATCCCTCACTGTCTCTGGCTTTGGACATCTGAAGCTGGGGTCCTCGAGATGCAGGAAAGGGGCGAGGGGCGAGTGATGGACTCATCCCTTGCCCACTTACACTCCCCCCCCCCGCTGGGTTGAGGCAGGCAGCAAAAGGCCTTTCCCATCTTTGGCGGCAAAGGGTTGGGGGGGGGAACCCCTCAATCAACCATTGCAGCCCGACACCCAGCTTCTGGTCGATTGAGGGTTTTTTCACCCAACCCAGGCAAGTGGGGAAGCTTTTCCCCTGCTTTGCTGGGTCAAGGCAGGCTTTCAAACAAAAGCCCTTTCCTATCTTTGGTGGTGGAGGGTTTTTGGCACACCCCCATTGGTCCTTGCAATCAGGGGCTGTCAATAACCCAGCACCACTAAAGAGTGGGAAAGGCTGTTTCCGTCTTTTGTGGCATTGGGACAGCATTCCCGTTGGGATGCATTGAAAACCAATGTAATCTGTTCCTGCTTTTTGCCTTTTTTCTGACCTCCAAAATAGATTAATTGGTTTTCAATGCATTCCTATGGGGAACCGCGCTTCACAAGGTGAAATTTTTGGACAACGAAGCAACCCACAGAATGAATTAATTTTGCCTTATGAGTTACCACTGTATATACATAAAATATACTAAGAGAAGAGGGTGCATGTAGAACCTCGAATCTCCCAAGCTTAGCACCGAGGCTAAACCTTGATACCTGAAATCGGGAGCTAAGGGTCTGCACTTCGGAAGTACAGTATTGGTGTTACTCTAACATCAACCTGTAGCCTGCAGTACTGCCTTCAGTCACTAGGTGGCCTGCTTCAGTCATCAGCGAAGAGGAAGCTGTAGAGAAGCGGGGCCTTCTCGTTCCACCGGTGGCCCTTCAGGCACCGAGGGCCCCAGGGGACCCCGCTGTGGGCTTGCATTCCTCTAGAACGGCCCACTCCTTTGGGCTCCTTAAAAACTCTGTGGGAACTTCAGGAAGAGTGGGAATGTGCATTGGAAAGGCTCTTGCTGGCTAGTAAAGCGAGGCAAACTGTAGAAGGCAGGAATGAAGCAACCTTGTAGCAGAGGAAAAGAAATGCCAGTCCTCCTGTTGATGCCACCTGGGAATTGCATTTGGCTTTCTTGCTGTCACCTCACTGGGTTGGCTCTTCTTTGATTCACCAAGACCCCTGGGGGACTCTTTGTGGCGCCTAAGATGTGAACTGATTGAAGTTATAAAACCATACTTTGTATGGAAATAGTAGATGAGGACAAACTGTTTTCCCTCTTGCACAACGCTAGAACTAGGGGTATTCCATGAAACTTTGGGGTGCTAGATCTCAGACAGATACGAGAAAGTCCTTTTTCACCCACAGGATCACTGGTTTGTGGAACTCCCAGGCAGAAGAAGTGGTGACAGCTGTCAGCCTTGATAGCTTTAAGAAAGGATTGGACAAGTTCACAGAAAACAAGGGTATCAATGGGTGTCATTCTGGATGCCTAAGGACATCCTCGGGGTTGGAGAGATAGGCAGGAGATCTCTCAATGCCATTTGCGGGGAATTGTGAGCAGGTGAAGACATCTGCTGGGGAATACCCTGAAACAAATGGTGAGCCACTGTGTGAGACAGAATGCTGGACTGGATGGGCTGTGGCCTGCCCCAGCAAGACTGCTCTTATGCTCTTATGTTCCACTGAGCTACCACCTCCCCCACTGAGCAGCTGGCTTCAACTTAGACCATGGGTCTCCCCTCCCCCAATCCATTTTCTTTTCTAAGACTAGCAGGAGGAAAGATTTTTCCCAGATCCGTTCATCTCAGGTCTGTTTACTAGAGTCGGCTGGGGTTGAACCTTTGGGGCTTGTAGGGTATGTATCTCACAGCCTGGGAGTAAGAGAACATCTAAATGAACAAGAAAAATGATATTAAAAAATTCCTTTTGGAAAGCTTCTTCTCCTTTCCTTGGTTTTTCCTCCAAAACCTTGGCTTTCCTTAGCTGTGAACACAGAAGGTGGAAATGCAGGCGTAGTTTGTTCCTCGCCAGGAGTGAAGAGGACAGCTGTTGGCCTCCTTTCCTTGGCCACGAAGGGGACCAGGGTGCCGGGCCTTCTTGCATTGGGTGTGTGTGTGTGGGGGGGACTCTCTCTGTCAGCTCCTCCTCCAGCCAAGGTTGGGTCTCGGCTGACCCTTTGCTCTCCTTGCTCAACAGCTGGGGAATTGGACAGTTTTCACACTTCAACCCTGTTCTTCCCAGGACCACAAATACTGCATAATTGAGCTCTGCAGGCACAAGTGTCGACAGCTTCAGAGAATAATGTCTGGAATATTAATTTTGCCCATTAACAATAAGCTGTCAGAAGGTGCAACCTTAAATTCACGGCTGTCCTGGGAAGAGGGAGCCGAAAGAGAAGCCAGGACCTTCTCTTTTGGTTATTTACTGGTTTGTCCTTCCCCTCCAGCTCCCAGGTAGGTTATGTTGGGCACGTCTAATGCTCCTAAGCCATTAATCATACTCGGAACTAGGCCACACTTGACCTAATCAAAGTTATCTTGGGTTACATCTGTGCATGTCACTTAAGCTGGCCTTGCCAATCTCTAAGAATGTTGATAAGAATACTCTTGGCCCAGGTAGATGTCAGGACCGAGAGAGAAAAATGCAGTACCTGCAGTACCTTTGCAGTACCTGTAAAAAGAGAAATGTTCCTAGTCAGGTTGCCAGCTACTCTGTTACGACCTAATATAAGTTACCATTTCAACCAGCCCTCTGATCATTTGTGCAGGCGGCTCTGTTCTTGAGCAGGGCTGTTTTTTGTTTTCTTGGTTTTGTTTTCATTCAGAACTCCTTCCTTCCTTCCTTCCTTCCTTCCTTTATCCATCACCAGCTCCTTCCTTCCTCCCTTCCTTCACTCCTCAAATACATAAGAGGTGGGCAGGAACTGTTCTTGACCAATTAAGAGCACAAGACATGCAATGATGGGCTTAAGTTGCAGGAACCCACCGGGCAGATATCCTAAAATCTGTATTCTGGCCTTGAGCAGGGGGTTAAACTTGATGGCCTTGTAGGCCCCTTCCACCATCATTAATTCTATAATTCTATCCTTCCTTCCTTCCTTCCTTCCTTCCTTCCTTCCTTCCTTCCTTCCTTCCTTCCTTTTTTGATAGGGTGGGGTATAGAAATATAAGGTCTTTTAGCTTCCACAACTTGCTACCATCAATGAAATAAGTAGTAAACACCATCTGAAAATGGATGTTAAAAGAAATCACATTGATGGCAATCAATGGAAAACAGTGAACTGAAGAAATGCAGTTAAAGATCCCAGATGAAAGAGTGGAAAATGTTGAGAAAGATGGGCACCATGGGGTTGGTCTGAAGGAACAGTTGAATCACAGACTTGCAATGAAAATTAAAACAGTGACGGCCTGGAGCAGCTTCTTTTAGACAAATAATAATGTAATGTGCAGATATAACCCAGAGCACAGAGAGAACTCCTAGTTCCCTGAGCTCCATGCCCTCTGAAGACGCCAGCCACAGAGTCTGGTGAAACGTCAGGAAGAAAAACTTCCAGAACACGGCAAAACAGCACGAAAAACACACCACAACTACCAGATCCTGGCCGTGAAGGCCTTTGAGAATACACAGAAAACCCTTAGAATTGACTTTGTGAATCTGCCTTGCATGGTTTTCTGTATTCTCTCTGCAACTACAACAAAGGTAAAAGCATTTGAAATGTGGAATTATTGTGGGTCGTTACAGATTTATTGGCCTGAAAGTGTGACCGGTGTAGAAAAAAAAAGATCAAGACTGGAATCCAGTCAAAGAATTATGGCAGTGTCAAGTCCATCTGCATAAGTTTCGCATGTCAAGCCCCGCACACAGAACACACAGCAAGCCAAGTTCAGTTCTTTGCCAGGAACTTTAGTTGTAATCCAGATAAAGTACAAAGTACAGTCCGAGTCAATCCAGAATAATTTACAGAGCCAAATGCCAAGTTCAAGGGAAACAGAGAAATGTCGTAGTCAGGAAGCCGGTCCAAGGTCAGGAAACAGAGAATGCCGTAGTCAGAAAGCCGGTCCAAGGTCAGGAAACAAAGTCAGGATAACACACAGGAACGTGGTGGCAAGGTAAGTGACGCGTTGCTCCCACAGAGGGTTCAGGGTAAACTTGCTAGCTTTATCCTAAAACAGGAGCACACCCATATCTCTGGCCAGGCTCCTGCTAGAACTCAGGGCTTTCAGATCTAATTCTACGCCTATCATTAAAGATCCTTTCCCTAGCTCTCCTGTTAGTTCTCCTTTGCAGGATCCTGCTCCTAGCCCTTTTAGGAGGAGGAGATGTGCCCTCAGCTGCCTCCTCAGACTCAGCTGCCTGCTGAGTTGAACTACAAGGCTCCTCCTGCTGCTCTCCAGCATTTAACCCTTCATATTCGGGTTCCATGACAGGCAGGGTCCTGGCATCGCAGGTGAATTGTCACAAGTTAAGAAGTCAGCCCGGGCATTTCCTGCTCCATGTTGTGTGATTGGCACACATCTGCAAATGCCTACCCTGAATTTTTTCAGCTGCTTGCTGCTGAGATTGCTTTAGATTGACTTTCCTTGGTGGGTGTAAAGTAGTGGGAGTCTGGCCACTGATGGAGAAGCCTTAGGAAACCAATTATTCAGAAAGCCAGAGCAATGTTGGCCATCAATGGAGATTCAAAAAGTGCAGGCTGCTACACCTGAAGGTTTGAGGTACAGTAATCCCCCGCCTATCACAGGGGTTAGGGACCCGACCCGACCTGCGAAAAAGAAAAATCTGTGATATGCGGATGCTGGGTGGGGTTGGAGTGGGGCGGGGGGCTTATCTGGGGCTTCCTACACTTCCCTGAGGCCTGGGGCTGCCCTGAATGGGCCTCCGATGGGCTTCCCAGGCCTGTCAGCGGCCCCAGGAGTGGTTTCGGGTGATCCATAAGGTACTGCTGTTTTTTTGGAAGTGACTTCTGGATCACCCAAAACCACTTCTGGGGCCGCTGACAGGCCTGGGAAGCCCGTTGGAGGCCCTCTGGGGGCAGCGCCAGGCCTGGGATAAGTGCAGGAGGACCCGCAGTCCCGACCCGCAACCAGGATCTGCATATCGCAGGTTTTCAATTATCGCGGGTCGGGTCAGGTCCCTAACACCTGCAATAGGTGGGGGATTACTGTATATGAACCGCAAAATGGTGGGGGCCAACTGTAAAATGAATGGGGAAAGAAGTGCAGGAAGGAGGGAGCACGGTTTGGTTGAAGAGAAAAACTGGGAGAAGGGTTTGGATGCAGCATGGCACCTTTTAAAGCTGATGCGTTGGACGTCCAAAGAGCAACAGTGATGTCCAGCTTCAGGTGGGAGAGAAATGGGAAGCAGAAGGTGGTTCTCCCCAGAAAAACATCATGCTTTTCAGTAAAACATGGGTCCTCGCCTGTAACTCCCCTCTTCCTTGGGGGCTCTCTCATGGCTGGAGTCTTTTCTGCGCTCATACGAAGGTGTCTGTTGGAAGAAGCACTTGTGCCTGGCTAGACACCGTGAACAGGGATTTTTCCTTCTCTCTGGACATCCTGGATGGCAACCCTGGTTTTTTTGGAAGTACAAAACCAGGAAACCCTGTTGGAAGGGAGTGCTCCAACCACTACATCACACTGTCACCCTTCAACTCTGTCAAGAGATGTTTGAGCAGTGGGGAGTGATATGTAAGCCACTTCCATGATAGTTTATCGGACAGCAAGAATTCTCCAGCTTACGCAGTCCTGTGATGTGATATGGATTGCCTTCAAGTCTTGCCTCTGTGTTCTTTCCCATGTTATTCAAAGGCACCTTCATTGTTACTTGACATGAGGTGTGTGTGTGTGTGTGTGTGTGTGTGTGTGTGTGTGTGTGTGTGTGTGTGTGTGTGTGTGTGTGTGTGTGTGAACTAATTGCTACCTTAGTGGAATCCGATTCCTCACCATACAAAAAAATGTGGGCAGCCAGTTGGAATCTTCTACATGCAATAATGCTGTGAAGTTTAGAGATGTGGTCAAAATATCGGCTCTTTAGGATTCACCAGAGGAACTTCAGTTGGAAATTCCAACAAGCAAGTACTGCCAGAGAGGCAAATGGGTAGATATTTGGTCTGAAGTGGAGACTAGAGATGGCACGAAATGAAAAACGGAACGCTCTTTCGTCGCTTCATTTAAAAACAAAACTAGGAAGCAGCATTTCATGACAAACAAAATGAAACAGTCAATTTTTTTCGTTAAAGCAAACCGTTTCGTCCAGGCTGTAAAATGCCTCCCCTACCAAATGGACCCGGAGGCACTGTCACTGCTGCCGCCGCCGCTGCCACCGAGGGCCCCAGCCACAGAGGGTGAGCAAGTCAGCCAGGAGTGCCTGCAGCGGCTGCCGCCAGAGCCCAAAAGGAGGACTAGGAGTAGGGGTAATTACAAGCGCCCAGAGGAATGAAACATTTCATTATTGTTTCGTTTCATACAATTATTTTTCAAAAAAATTTGTATGAAACTGAACAAAACGAAATGCGGGGGGACAAAACAGAACAAAACGAAACACTGTTTTTTCCGTTTCGTGCCCATCCCTAGTGGAGCCTTGAGATGCCGCCACTATCAGTTGTGTGTTAACTAATGGAAAAATAGGCTGTGAGGCTGTACATATACACTGGTTTTATTGCTGGTGCAGACCAACTGTGCATGTAAAATTCTACTGCTTACTAATAAGCATAACTAATGAAATCTCAGGTAATTAATTTCTTCTTGGGGGCAAACCTACTCTTTCTCTGCCCCCTCTCAGCAAATGAGGAAAAAATGAGAATTAATCTACCATAAAGAAAAATGCCTCATTTTAAAAACAAAAACCATTCATTTCTCCCCTACTTATTATGAATTGTTTTTCACCTGAACAGCAAAACTTTCTTCTAGCTTGTGGGGACATCTGTTTGAGGCTGCCAAAATGATGCTGCCCCCCACCCCTTCACGCATGATGACAGACCTTGATTATGCTACAAGCTTAAGTTCAGGTTTTCCTGAAAATCTCCTTCAAGGCTATGTTGCAGTCAGATGCAAAAAGATCCCCGTGATCTGCGGATTGGTCCCTGTGGGAGCAATTATTCTTTTCGGTGTGGTTTTAACTTTTTTTTATTTTAAGCAGTGCATATTAGAAATGTCAGGAACAGGTTTTAACCCCGGTCTCTCTAAAATAATGTTTCCACACCTTCTGGCGCGAATATCAATTTTCATTCAATGCCACTGCATTAATTTAGCTGCCGGTTATGAATATGCATTTATTTAATGAAGAGAACACAAAACTGGCCCTGGTCCTCTTCCGATGACAAGGTCATGTCGAAGGCGGGCGGAACAACCACCATTAGAAGTGACGCCAGATTTGTGGGTGCACCGTGTTTGCTCAGCGTTCAGTGTAAACACAGGGTCAGAGAGGGAGAGAGACAGACCAGTGGTTGTGTTAAGGTCAACAACAGGGAAGCAACTGAGGAACCATGGGGCAAGGTCGCATCCTGGGACAGCCAGACAGATCAAGGTATTTTACAGAGCCTGTAGGAACTCACTATGCACCTTAACATGGGTAGCGCCAAAGTACCTAAGCAATTTCTTTTGCTTGGGAAGGAGACAGGTGGGTTTCCTTTTTCCACCAGGGACCGTGTGCTTCTGTCTTGCTTGAGATCCTAATGCATTGTATTTTTTTAATCAAAGGCGGTTACCGTTCCGCACACCATCTCGAGCCGAGAGGAAATGCTCTTAAAGCTGAGCTCCAAATAGCAACACCGCCTCTCCCTCGATTGTGGCGACGCCACTTTGACCTGCATCTATTTCTTCTCTGCAAGGCTCCCAGCTGACAATGGAGAGCTACCTGTTTGTGGGGACCGTCTGGGAACAGTGCCTGGGAGGATGGCAGAGAAATCACTTCTGGTTTTGAGAGGTTTCTTGGGAGAAAAGCTTTTGTTAGGCTCGGGCTGGATCCAATCTGCTTAAGCTGCTAAGTGGACTTTTTGCTTGGTTCACAGTTAATGTCTTAATTTCATTTTCACCTTTGCAGTTTTCCTCAAATAGAAAGATAAAACTGTTTTAGATGGAAGTGAACCAATTGTCCTTGTAAAAAGTGTTTTTCTTTCTTTCTCTCTAATATTTGGAGGATTATAAGAGAAAAGGGAACCTTCTCTTTGCTTTCTTTCTTTCTTTGTGTGTGTGTGTGTGTGTGTGTGTGTGTGTGTGTGTGTGTGTGTGTGTGTGTGTGTGTGTGTGTGTGTGTGTGTGTGTGTGTGTGTGTGTGTGTGTGTGTGTGTGTGTGTGTGTGTGTGCACGTGCAGCAGACTTTCTCTTTCTGCTTTCATGTGCCTGTTTTCAGCAGTCCCTGGCCAAGCCTGCCATGAAGGCTCATCCTAGACGTGAACACCAAGACCAACATTTTCCTTTTATTACTGTTTTGTATTGTTCACTTCTTACATCTGAGTAAGCTAAATAATCTGCGTAAATTGTAACAGCCACAACGTCTTCCACATAGCTCTAAAAGCGGAAGAAAGATATTGTCCATCCACTTTGATCATCGCTGGATGGCCACCTGCCGGAAATACTGTGATGGGGGTTCCTGCATGGCAGGGGGTTGGACTGGATGGCCCCTGAGGTCTCTTTTTCCAACTCTAGGATTCTATGGTTCTATACGAACTGACCCTTTAAATTCAAATTTTGTACCATGGAAAGCTATAGTCAGATTTCTGTTAGTATAGGTTAGGGAACATTCTTTACCAAGAGAGTTGTGTCTGAAGCTTTCGCTGCTGCAGATTTTGAATTTAAAGGGTCAGTTCGTACAGCGATGATCAAAGTGTATGCCTTCTGATCTCATTCTATAGCACTTAGAGTTTGCTTGATGAATTTATTCCTCATGAATTCTGATACCAATTGGCCCTGATCCACAAAGTTGGACTTAGTTATCTGCTGGCCTTTATGATTCCTGAATTTCTTGGTCGGGAGTTGTCTTAAAATTCTGTGTGTGGGGGGGGGTGTCGAAGTACGAGAGACAGTTTTTAAATGAATATTTCAAAATATTCTCTCTTGCTACTTATTTTGAATTCCAATGCTCGCCTGGATGGACAGATCACCCCTTCTGTGTCAGGGCTGGGGGTGTATTTTCTAATGTCCTTGGCATTTGCAGGCTCCCTGCCTGCCCTGCATTAGCACCACTCCCGAGGGAGCCTGTATGATCTCAGCAATCTTTTAACACTACCCCTGCAAGGCAGACCAACATTTTTGCCACCACATTGCAGACAACTGGGGAGAAACCCCACCTGTTAGCAAGTCGTCATGCTTGGGGTTGGAGGGGGCAGGGATTCCTTAGGGTTTAACAAATAAATATCTTCCAGCTTCTGTACTGTCCCAAATGGACTTGGACACACAGCACTGATCTGAAAGACAGATTTGTTCTCGGCGTTTGCATTGCTTTGTGTCTCCATGCAAGATTTACCTAGAAAACTTGTTGAAAATATTTGCCTTACCTTTGGATGAGATGCGGATACCTGGAGAAAAAAAAGGAATTTCTGGGATTGTCCCCTGATTGATCTCTCTTCGTGAAGCACAAGAGAGGATCCTGCAGGCCATCTTGACTGCTTGTGGGTGTGGAGAAAAGGCAGGATTTTAAAACTTTTTTGCCACCCCAAGCCCACGCTATAGCTGATTGGTGCTTGGGGCAGCAAAAAAAAAAAAGTTATAAAATCTGCCTTTCCCATGCCCGATTAGGTGGGGAGAAAGGAGGTTTTTTTAAAACTTTTTTCCCACTCCATAGCACCAATCAGCTGTAGCCTGGCCTTGGGGAGGCAAAAAAAATGTTTAAACTGCCCACCCAGCCATTTTCAGAGAGCTCTTGCCCAGCTGCCCAGTTTGGGTCGATCGCACTGCTCTCCTGACCATTTTCAGAGGGCTTCTGCTGAGTTGTCATCAGCTGGACCCCTTTAAAAATGGCCCATTCAGCACCAGGGGGATCCAGTGGTGAATGGGCCATTTTTAAAGTTGTCCAGCCCATGGCAGGAGCCCTCTGAAAATGGTCGGGTCGGCAGTTCGGGGTGATCGTGCTACCCACCCAACCATTTTAAACTTTTAAAAAAAAATTCTGGCAAAGCCAGTGCCTATCAGCTGGAGTGCGGGGCTTCGGCGGGAAATTAATGTTTTAAAAGTCCACCCAATCGGGCGCGGGAAACCACAGGATTTTTCACCTCCCCCCCCACCAAAGCCCCGTGCTCCAGCTGATCTACACTGGCTTTGGGTGAGTAAAAAGTTGAAAAAGCACATGGGGGGCATGGGGGGGGGGACTGCCGGCTTTCCCCCATAGGAATGCATTACTTCAATGCATTCCTATGGGAAAACAAAGAATGGAACAGAACGAAAATTTCTTTCATTCCATTTTTCTTTGATGGGTCATTTTGTTTTTTGTTTTGTTACATAATTAAATGAAAAACAAATAGCAAAACAAAAAAATTGTTTCATGCCCATCTCTACTTGTCAATATTCAGGCGGGTGTTTACTATGCAAAATGTGGGGGTTTTTTCCCCCTGCTTGTAGCAGGGAAGTTGTTGAACTACAGACACCGAAGCCATATCCCAGGTCCACAAACGGGAGGATTGTCGAAAGGCTGAATTATCTTTGCCTCTAAAAGCCTCCCGCTGTGTTTGCTTCAAAAAAAAAAGGACGAGTTGGAGAAAAGCTGAGTGATTTGAAATCCCAAGTTCATTGCTGGACTGGAACACGCTGTGTGATTGCCGGAATCTTCCCTGAAGCTTGGCTGTCAGCTGTGTGAGAGGGAAAAAAGCCTTCCTGGCAGTTTGGAAGTCTTCTTTAAAAGCAGAGGAGAACGCCGAGATACTGCGGAGTGTGAGCAACTCCACTCAACCTTGTAGCACTCTTCTTGTAGTCTGTCATCTTTTTCTCATACGTCTGGGAGTCTAGCTGGCAGTGTTTTCTTAAATTTTATTTTATTTATTTATTTATTTATTTATTTATTTATTTATTTATTTATTTATTTGTTCAACTTATATGCCGCCCACTACCCAAAGGTCTCTGGGCGGCTTACAATCAAAGAATTAAAACAATTTAAAATAGTTATAAATAAAATATCAATAAATCATCAAACAGTAATAAAAACCTTCTTTAAAATCATCATCCTAAAATTGTCATCAACAAGCATCCTGCTTTCCTAAGCAGCCAGCTGTGTTTCCTTCTCTGTTCACAGACCTGTCGCAAAGAAGTCCATAGTGATGGCCCCAAATGGCCTTCGTCTGATGAGTTCTCCTGCCCCTTTGTATCTCAAGACCAGATTAAATCTCAGCTTTTGTGCTGTTGCTTTTTTCAAATCTAGGGTCATGGCATGCTGGTTTTACATATTTTTCTGTTCTCAACCAAAGCCAGTTTTTGAGTCTGTGAATCACCGCTTTTGGCTGTTCCTGTCTTCTCTCTCTCTCTCTCTCTCTCTCTCTCTCTCTCTCTCTCTCTCTCTCTCTCTCTCTCTCTCTCTCTCTCTCTCTCTCTCGTATTATTATTATTATTACAGTTTCAAAAGGTTTGAAGTGTAGAAATTCATCTGGCTCTTGGAGTGAAAAAGCAGGGTGAGAGAATTGAGTCTTGGCTGTTGCAGGCGCCTGAGGACAATGCTGGTGGCTTTTGAGATCAAACGTCAGGGAAATAGCTTCTCTGCTGAGAACCTGAGAAAATTTTAAGTCGATAACAAGGAGCAACTTCCTTTTGATTTGCCGCAGCGGCTTTACAGTAATCTGTGAGTTTTTGAAGAGAAAGGAATCCTCCCAGGGGGAAAGGAGGGGGGAACCCAATTAACTCCCCCCACCAGCCTGCCCTCTGTCCAGTTGATTCTCAGATTTAGGAGATGGGCTTTGACAACTGGCTGCCCTAGGGCCCACAGACAGCAGGCAGGGATGGGGACTCAAGTTGCAAGAGTTGTTGTCAAATTGGACTTAAGCTTGTTTTCCAACATGGGACTCAGACTTGGGGATTGGTACTTGGGATCAAAGACCTGGACTTGGTAGTAAAGACTTGGACTCATGACTTGGTAGCAGAGATTTGGACTCAGACACAAAGACTTGCCACCCGTCCTGCTTAGGATGCCATTGTTGCAAGTTCAGAAAATCAACGTAGACATTTCCTGTGACAGGCCAAGGTGTAAGGTAAAAGGTAAAGGTTCCTCCTGCACATGTCCTAGTCATGTCTGACTCTAGGGGGCGGTGCTCATCTCTGTTTTCAAGCCAAAGAGCCAGTGTTGTGCAAGTCTGTAGCCATGTGGCTGGCATGGCTGAACGCATTTCTGCGCATGGAACACTGATAACCTTCCTGCTTTTATACAATGGTGCCTATTTATCTACTTGCATTTTACATGCTTTCAAACTGCTAGGTTGGCAGGAGCTGAGGTTAACAGCGGGCGCTTGCTCTGCTGCGTGGCATCCGGGATTTGAACTGCCCTGCTGCCCACTTTGCAGCTGCCACGCCCAAGCTGACTTCCTGACATGTAGCAGTGCAGTGCTGACACCTGCATGGATAAACACGGACATATCATGATGCAACAGGATTCTTCCCATTATTGGAACTGCTGGACAGTTCACTGGTTTAGAGCTGTGGCTGCAGAGTCGGGGGCTGGGAGTCGGTTTTCCCTGCCCCTCCTGGACCTCCTCAACAGGGAGTGGACTCAGTGATCCAGAGGGTCCCTTCCAGCTCTGCAATTCTAAGATGAGGAGGAAGAGGATTCCTACAGTTGTTTCTTGGATAGCCTTTATTTCTAATTGTCAAAACTCAAGGCAGCTAACACAAAAATCAAACACAACGAGTTCTGTTGAAGCATAATGAGTATTCATTAAAATACGGGACTCATAAATAGTTAGAACAGTTCAATAGTTTTCTTTCTAGGCATACTTGCAGATTAAAAACTCTTTCTGTAGGAGCCTTCTTGGTGGTGCAGTGGTTAAATGCCTGTACTGCAAGTAAAACTGTGCTCAAATCCCCGGGTTCATCCTTCCGAGGGGTAAAATGAGTACCCAGCTTGGGGGCAATGTTCCTGCACTCTGTAATTAAAATTGCAGAAAGATGACGGCCTGGATGGGGGGAGAGAGAGGGGCCAAATTCTACAAGCAGAAAGATGACCGGGATGGCGGCCAAGCCGTTCTCCTTCCCAGGAGCTCCATAGTGAGGGCATTGCCACTGAGAAAGGCACCTCCTTTCATGTTCATGTTGGACCCAGCCAGCATTGTTGTCTAAGAGCGATTTGGAATGATAAAAGAGCACCAGAAGACGGAGGAGAGTTCCAGGGTGAACAGCAGTGCCTAATATCCTGCCGTCCTTGGCTGCAAGAATTCCTGTTGCCATGGGAATTTAGCGCAAACGCAAGGCCCGGTTTAAGGGAGCATTTCATTCATGGTATGGAGGCCAACGACCAGTTTGAGAAGGGTTTTCAGGGTTGACTGGGATTTGGATGCAGTTTGGGATAAAGCCAGAGGAGGTGAAGCCAAGGCAGAATAAGTGGGCCCTGATGGATGTTTGGCTGCTTTCCCACAAAGTTTGGAAAGCACCGCTCTTTTACACATGTCTACCTAAAATAAAGACCCAAAACCAGCATCTATGTGACCAGTTAGTTTCCAGACAGCATCTTATCTGCCTGCAAAGCACGGCTCATGCAGGGTTTATAGGAAATTATATATAATTTTAAAGGCCCTACACGGTTTCTGATCACTGATGGGACATGATGGCAAAAGCAGCTTTCAAACTGGATGCCGGGACACTCCATGGTCCTCATACAGGGATCCCGTGTCCTCCTCCACTGAGAGAAAGAGATGTATCCTCGAAGCGGGAATGAAACAGTCCCCTCTGCCAGGAAGACCACTCTGCAGAAGGTGGATCCATGGAGCCCCCCTCCAGGTGTGCCTGACGAAACTGGAAACGACTTAAAGGTTATCTGATCCAACCAAGCATTGCAACATCACATCAGATTTGCCTCCAGTTTGCCCTTCGAGAACATAAGAACATAAGAGCCATGCTGGATCAGGCCAACGGCCCATCTAGTCCAGCTTCCTGTATCTCACAGTGGCCCCACCAAATACATCTGGAAGCGCACAAGACTAGATCTCTATCTCCTGATACCTCTCCCCTGAATCTGGCCCTTGAAGTACGCGGATTTAAGCCTGGCAATTACAAATCTCCATCATGGTTTGTAACCTGTGATGGACTTTTCCTCCAGGAATCTGTCCAATCCCCTGTTGAAGGCATCCAGGCCAGATGCCATCACCACATCCTGTGGCAGGGAGTTCCACAGACTAACAACCCACAGGGTGAAAAAATATTTTATTTTGTCTGTTCTTACTCTCCCAGCCCTCAATTTGAGTGTATGTCCCCTAGTTCTGGTATTTTGTGAGAGGGAGAAGAGCTTCCCTCTATCCACTTTACTGCATAATTTTGTACGTCTCAATCAAATCCGGCCTCAGACGCCTTTTTTCCAGACTAAAGAGCCCCAAATGTTTTAGCCTTTCCTCATAAGGGAGGTGCTCCAGCCCAGTAATCATTTTAGTCGCTCTCTTATGCACCTTTTCCAGTTCCACTATGTCTGTCTTGAGATGCGGTGACCAGAATTGTACACAATACTCCAGGTGTGGCCTTACTATTGTTTTGTATAATGGCATTATAATGTTGGCTGTTTTATTTTCAATCCCCTTTTTGATAACCTCTAGCATGGAATTGGCTTTCTTCACCTCTGCCACACATTGGGTAGACACCTTCATGGAGCTGTCCACCAACACACCAAGATCTCTTTCCTGATCCGTCATGGATAACTCAGAGCCCATGAGCTGATAGATAAAGTTGTGGTTTTTTGCCCAATATGCATGACTTTACATTTCGCTACATTAAATCGCATTTGCTATTTGGCAGCCCATTCCCCCAGTTTGGAGAGATCCTTCTGGAGCTCTTCACAATCTTCTCTGGTTTTTACCACATGAAAAAGTTTTGTGTCATCTGCAAACTTGGCCACCTCACTGTTTATCCCTGTCTCCAGGTTATTTTTATGAACAGATTGAAAAGCACCGGTCCCAGGACAGATCCCTGGGGCACTCACCTTTTCACTTCTCTCCATTGTGAAAATTTCCCATGGACACCTACTCTGTTTCCTGGATCTCAACCAGTTCTCAATCCATAAGAGGACCTGCCCTCTTATCCCCTGACTGTGCAATTTTCTCAGCAGCCTCTGGAGAGGGACTGTGTCCAAAGCCCTCTGAAAAGGGAGAAGGGAGGGCGAGGCACACAGAGGGTCCTTTGTGCTCCCGGCCATGACCTTGTTATCATATGTAGGGCTTCTGGTCAGCCCAGGGTGGCTCCCCAGTCATCTGTGCCCAGGTTCCTGATGATCGGGCGGATGTGCCCAGGAAAGGGGGAAGCCCTTGCAACCCAGAAAAGGGAGCCCATAGCCAAGCTTTGCAGGGAGGAGATAAACTGGGAATTTTCTGGAATGTTGAACCTGTGGGCGGGGGCTACAAAAAATGGAAAAAACTGGGAAGAGGCATTTTCTCCATCCCCCCAAAAAAAAAAAGCGCCTGTGAGTGTGAATCCTCATTTCCCTGGTCTCAGATAATTCCATCACTTGCACTTTCCCTGCTTGCACTCTAGCTAGTAAGCCTGTCTTGAAGATTGTTAATCAAAATCACAATACTGTGGGTCAGGGGAAGAGAAGGAAGATTTGCTGGGCGGTGGCACCTAGAGCTGTTCTGGAATGACTGGGTACCACTTCGCTTTTGCACCATGGGAAAATAGCACAATGGTCACTTGGTTCCTGCAGCCTGGGAAAAAAGCCATTGCTGGGATTTTGTCTGAAAAGCCTTTGTTCGGGAGCCAGGGCACACGGGGCTCATGGGGTGTTGAGGCTATGGCGTTGCTCCAAACGGTTGCTTTTTCCTTTGTGAGAGAGATGTGTGTGTGTGTGTGTGTGTGTGTGTGTGTGTGTGTGTGTTGTGTCATTACAGTCATGGCCAACCCTTCATGACTTCACGTCCATGGAGTTTTCTTGGCAGGAATACTGGAGTGGCTTGCCAGTTCCTACTCCAGGCGCCTACAGCACCTGGTATTCCCTGGTGGTCTCCCATCTACTAGCCAGGCTTGACCCTGCTTAGCTTCTTAAGGGCATCTTAACAGGATTCCTGCCTGTTGCGATCCCTGCTTTGGAAGCGGACACAAAACCGTTCCTATGCCTGAAAGTTTTTTTTTTTTTTGGCATGGAGTCTCTTCCCCCCCCACCCCTCTTTTTTGCATCCATACATTACAAGTAATTAGTTATATTTCAGGTACAGTTGGTTTTGTTGTTAGCAACAAAGGGGCTGTGTATGTACAAAGCGATGCTGTGTGAATCTCATGAATGCTGAAGAGATCTCGTTAGCATAGTGCTTCTTTATTCTAGGAAATGTTCATTCATGAGGGAGAGCCTCCCCCCCCCCCACACCCCCACCCAGTATTTTCTGGTCTGTCATGTCTTCTTTTCGGTTCTTTTCTCCCCCCCCCCCCACTCCTGCCCAACTCAGGTTTTTCATTTTTCTGCAGGCCAGCAGTTTCCAAGGAAATGGTTTCTTTCCCTGGTTCCCTTCCGTTATGCCATTATTTGCAGCCTCACGAGCTATAAATATGGTGTGTTCTGATGTTTACACTGTTAATAACCAATTCAAATCACTACAGTGTAAATAATGTCATTCGGCATGTTAAGAGTATTGATGTGGGAGGAGAAATGATAGACTATATTTGCTACCTGGAAGATGGGCATGATTCAAATTACTAGGTTCCCCCCTTCCTAGGTAATAATGTCTTTTGGACATTTTTAGACACATGAATAATAGGCAGATGGCAGAAGGATGCCAACTTTGGTGAGAGCAATATATAAACTGGTTGCATGAGCAGGAATAGTTTTGAAAGCAGATTAAATTAGTCCTCAGACATTTTAAATACCTTTGTCAGCGTTCCCTGCCTGAGTTTAAATATTCCGAAGTTGGAAGTTGGAAGAACCAGCTTTGGTTCAGAATATTTAAACACAGGCAGGTAAGGCTGACAGAGGTATTCGGAATGCCTTGAGGACCAATTTAATCTGTTTGCAAAACAAAAGTTTGCAACTTTGGTTCAGTAACAGAGCTTGTTTTCTACAAAGAACCAGTCAGCCAGCTGCCTGCGAGACAAATAAAATAAAATAAAATAAAAAGTGGTGATCGTTTGAGATGGGCATAAGCTACCAGTTCATTCAGCAGCCCGTGTCTGGCTCGGGCCAATCAGAGGCAGTGCCCTGGCTGCCCCGCCCCGCCTCCTTATTGGTTGCCTACCAGAGGGGGCGGGGATTCGAAGCACCAAACACCTGCTCAGCCACTACTAAATAGACCAACATGAACCGCTGGACTGGCGGTTCATCCCCATCTCTAGCGCTAATCAGACCGGTATGTCCCCACCACACCACCCCAAGCTGGTCTTTCATTGCATTGTATCTCAACTATACCGTAAGCTGCCTTGAATCTTTCATTGGGAGAAAACAGGAGGAGGAGTGAAATCAATCAATCAATCAATCAATCAATCAATCAATCAAATAGCCGGAAAGCCAAGGGGTATTGATCCATGCTCTATGCAGAGGGGAAGAGGGACCCGGCCATGGCCTGGAGGGGCAGCTCTTTGTGTCCTGGTAAATATCATTTTGTCTTGAAACACCTCAAGGCCCGGCTGGATATTTCTTAAGAGACACCCAAGCCAATGGGAGCAAGTTGCTGGGGACACCATTATCTCCTGGTCATAAAATCTTGGCATGTCAAATAAATGCAGGGACAGAAGGAAGATGAAGCCAAGCAGCTCAGAGTGGAGGTGGGTAGGCTTTGGGTCTGTCGAGGCAGGATTGCAGCCTCGCTCAGAGGAAATGAGCTGCACTTTGTACTTCCTCATTTTTAATCAAGAAAGCATTTTAAGATTAACCATGATTCCTACAGAGTTCAGGCAATATCTTGGCTCTTCAGGTGTTCGAGGGGGCAGACAAGCACATTTTAGTCCCTTTTTATCCATTTAGTTTATTCGGTGATATTAAATGTTCCACCCTGCCACTCACTCCAAATAAGGCTCTCCCAGTGGTTGACAGACCAGTCTTCATCAAAGTTTTGGTACAGCTTGGCTGGCCGAGAAGGTAAGAAAGGGAAGAGTGGTCCAAAGAGTGATATGATAGTTGGAGTATTCTATCGTCCACCAGATCAAAAACTTGAGGGGGACCTTGAAATGAGGAGAGAAATCATGGAGGTGGCTAAGAGGGATAGGATAGTAATCATGGGGGACTTCAATTATCCCCACATTGACTGGGCCAATGCGAGCTCCGGGCAAGAAAGAGAAACTGGGTTTCTCGACTTGCTGAATGACTGTGCCTTAGAGCAACTTGTCATGGAGCCCACCCGAGAACAGGCAACTCTAGATCTAATATTGTGTGATACTCAGGACCTCATCAGGGATGTGAATGTCACTGAGCCTCTGGGGAACAGTGACCATGCTGCAATTACCTTTGCCATGCATGTCGGAGGAAGAGTGTCAACCAAATCAGACATAAAAACCCTTGATTTTCAAAATCTCTTCAGAGTGCATGGAGCCTGTTTAAAACAACAATAATAGAGGCCCAGCACAAGTGCATACCACAAAGAAAGAAGAGCTCATTTAAGTCCAAGAGGACACCGGTATGGTTAACGAGTGGAGTTAGAGAGGCTCTAAAGCACAAGGAGAGGTCCTTCTGTAAATGGAAATCCTCCCAAATGAGGAAAATAAAAAGGAACACAAACTCTGGCAAAAGAAATGTAAAAAGATGATAAGGAGGCAAAGAAAGACTTTGAGGAACGGGCTAGCAATATAAAGGGTAATAATAAAAGCTTCTTTAAATATGTTAGAAGTAGAAAACCTGCCAGAGAACCAATTGGGCCTCTGGATGGTGAGAGAGGGAAAAGGGGAGGTTAAGGAGGACTTGGACATTGCAGAGAAATTGAACAGTTCTTTGCGTCTGTCTTCACGACAGAGGACCTTGAGCGGATTCCGCTGCCTGAGCCGCCCCTCTTGACTAAAGAATTAAACCAAATACAGGTTAAAAGAGAGGAGGTTTTAGGACTAATTGATAAATTGAGGATTAACAAGTCCCGGGCCCAGATGGCATCCACCCAAGGGTTATTAGGGAACTGAGAAATGAAATTGCAGATCTCTTAACGGTAATATGCAACTTGTCTCTTCAAACGGCCACAGTGCCGGAGGACTGGAGGATAGCGGATGTCACACCAATTTTTAAAAAGGAAGGAGGGGGACCCAGGAAACTTTAGCCTTACATCTGTCCCAGGGAAGATGGTGGAAGGCCTCATCCAAGAGAAAATCTTAAAACACATAGAAGAACAAACCTTGCTGAGAGAAAATCAGCATGGCTTCTGTAAGGGTAAATCTTGTCTTACAAACCTTTTAGAATTTTTTGAAAAGGTCAACAGGCACGTGGATTTGGGTGAACCGGTGGATATAGTCTATCTGGATTTTCAAAAGGCTTTTGACACAGTCCCTCACCAAAGGCTGCTGAGAAAATTGCATAGTCAGGGTATAAGAGGGCAGGTCCTCTTATGGATTGAGAACTGGTTGAGATCCCGAAACAAAGAGTAGGTGTCAATGGGAAATTTTCACAATGGAGAGAAGTGAAAATCGGTGTGCCCCAGGGCTCGGTCCTGGGACCGGTGCTTTTCAATCTGTTCATAAATGACCTGGAGACAGGGATAAACAGTGTGGTGGCCAAGTTTGCAGATGACACAAAACTTTTCCATGTGGTAAAAACCAGAGAAGATTGTGAAGAGCTCCAGAAGGATCTCTCCAAACTGGGAGAGTGGGCTGAGAAATGGCAAATGCGTTTTAATGTAACCAAATGTAAAGTAATGCATATTGGGGCAAAAAAAATCCAAACTTCATCTATCAACTCATGGGCTCTGAGTTATCCGTGACGGATCAGGAAAGAGATCTTGGTGTGTTGGTGGACAGCTCCATGAAGGTGTCTCCCCAATGTGTGGCAGCAGTGAAGAAGGCCAATTCCATGCTAGGGATTATCAAAAAGGGGATTGAAAATAAAACAGCCAACATTATAATGCCGTTATACAAAACAATAGTAAGGCCCCACCTGGAATATTGTGTACAATTCTGGTCACCGCATCTCAAGAAAGACATAGTGGAACTGGAAAAGGTGCAGAAGAGAGCAACTAAAATGATTACTGGGCTGGGGCACCTCCCTTTATGAAGAAAGGCTAAAACAATTGGGCCTCTTCAGTCTGGAAAAAGGCGCTTGAGGGGGATATGATTGAGACATACAAAATAATGCAGGGTATGAGTAAAGTGGATAGAGGGAAGCTCTTCTCCCTCTCTCAAAATACCAGAACTAGTTCAAATTGAGTGCTGGGAGAGTAAGAACTGACAAAAGAAAATATTTTTTCACCCAGCGCGTTGTAAGTCTATGGAACTCCCTGCCACAGGATGTGGTGATGGCATCTGGCCTGGATGCCTTCAAAAGGGGATTGGACAGATTCCTAGAGGAAAAGTCCATCACGGGTTACAAACCATGATGGAGATGTGTAATCTCTAGGCTTTAAACCAGGGTACTTCAAGGGCCAGATGCAGGGGAGTGGTATCAGGAGACAGATATCTAGTCTCATGCGCTCCCAAACGCATCTGGTGGGGCCGCTGTGAGATACAGGAAGCTGGACTAGATGGGCCTTTGGCCTGATCCAGCATGGCTCTTCTTATGTTCTCCTCCTTTGATGTCAGAAACAGGAGAGATTTTGGATAACTGGAAGGCCCTTGGATTTCGGCAGCAGCCAGTTTGGAGAGGCAAGAGAGGGTTTGGTGTAGTAGGTACTTGAGTCATTATGTCAAGTCTTGAAATAAGTACAGTTGAATTTCCTTCCTGTTCATTAGATTACTTTGTGAAGGAACCTCAAATCCCCTTTTGAAGGCATACAGGCCAGATGCCATCACCACATCCTGTGGCAGAGAGTTCCACAGACTAACAACGTGCTGGGTGAAAAAAATATTTTCTTTTGTCTGTTCTTAATCTCCCAGCCCTCAATTTGAGTGTATGTCCCCTAGTTCTGGTATTTTGTGAGAGAGAGAAGAGCTTCCCTCTCTCCACTTTACTCATGCCCTGCATTATTTTGTATGTCTCAATCATATCCCCCCTCAAGGGCCTTTTTTCAGACAAAGGAGCCCCAAATCTTTTAGCCTTTCCTCATAAGGGAGGTGCCCCAGCCCAGTAATCATTTTAGTCGCTCTCTTCTGCACCTTTCCCAGTTCCACTATGTCTTTCTTGAGATGCAGTGACCAGAATTGTACACAATACTCCAGGTGCGGCCTTACTATCGTTTTGTATAATGGCGTTATAATGTTGGCTGTTTTATTTTCAATCCCCTTTTTGATAATCCCTATCATGGAATTGGCCTTTTTCACTGCTGCCACACATTGGGTAGACATTCCTGATCTGTCACGGATAACTCAGAGCCCATGAGTTGATAGATAAAGTTTGGATTTTTTGCCCCAATATGCACTACTTTACATTTGGCAAAGTATAGGGAACGTGATTTGGCTTAACTGCTTATGACAGCAAAAGGATTGCCTCGTCAGAGCTGAATTTGGAAGTTATTCGTATATTAGCACTCTTGTGACTTTCCATCCAGCTTCCGTCAAGGCAGGGTTGTTGTTTTTTCTCGCCATCACTGGAGTGACATTGCTGGTCCAGCTAAGAACAACCTGTCATTCTATACAACGACAGGCAGGAAATCTGTTTGCAGTGTTTGCATGTTGAACCAACACACTCAGTTCCCTCCCCCCAGTTTGCTATTGGGTTTTTTAAAATAGTTTTGACAGCAGCAGAACTACCCCCAGTGTGGTTTGCTGCTTTCTTTTGTTTTATACTATCTTGACCGTTGTCTTTCTTCTGCCACTGGAGGATGCTAGATTTGACTCTGCAGTGTGATCTGTTTGGCTGAGAACCCTGTCCAAGGGTATCATTATAATGTAATAAATAAAACAACCATGTACTGTGAAGTCAATTCTGGCTTATGGGAATCCTGTTCAGGGTTTCCTCGGTGGAGAGTACTCAGAGGTGGTATCCCCTGCCCATTTGGGGGGGTTGCCCTGGGACTGTCCAGCTTGCCCAAGGCCACCCAGGCTGCCTCTTTTCCTGGGAGGGAAAGTGGGGGACCCAAACTCCTGATCCGTGGCTCTGCAGCTGGATGCTTCAACCACTGACCTCTCTAGCCAGATGGAACTGCATGCTGTCAAGTTGATCCTGACTTGTGGCAACTCTTTCCAGGGTTTTCTGGAAAGAAAATACTCAGAATTGGTTTCTCATTCCCTTGTTCTGTAGGTGTCCCGAGACTGTGCCAGTTGCCCAGGGCCACCCAGGTTGGGTGTTCTCCCAGGAGGCACGGGGGTGGGGTGGGGTGGATCTAACCCATGGACTTAACTACCAGCCTTCCCAGACCCAGTACAGCTCTCAGCATTGCTCCTATCCCCCAACATTTCTCCTATCCCCCAGATGAATCATAGAATCCTAGAGTGGGAAGAGACCTAAAGGGCCATCTAGTTCAACCACCTGCGACGCAGGAGCCCCCCATCACAGGACTCCTGACAGATGGCCATCCAGCCTCTGCTTAAAAACCTCCAAAGAAGGAGACTCCGCCACTCTCCGTGGCAGCATATCCCACTGTCAGAGAGCTCTAACCATCATGAACGTCTTCCTAATGTTTGAACTGAATCTCTTTCACTGTAGTTTGGAACCATTGCCCCGAGTCCTAGTCTCTGAAGCCATGGAAAACAAACCTGTTCCTTCTTCAATATGACATCATTTCAAATATTTAAACATAGCTATCATATCCCCCCTCAGCCTTCTTTTTGAAAGGCTAAACGTTCCCAGTTCCCTAAGCCGTTCCTCATAAGACATTTCCTCCAGACCCTCAACCATCCTGGTCGCCCTCCTCTGCACCCGCTCGAGATTGTCAACATCCTTTTTAAACTGAGGTGCACAGAACTGGACACAGTACTCCCGGGGGGGGGGGTCTGACCAGTTTTCCCAGTTAGTGGAGATGAGACTATCTCTGTGCAAAAATTAATGTCTCTTTTTTGTATGAGAAGGTCACAGACAAACACAAAGTGCACATAGCAGTGCTATGTGATCTCTTCACAAAGACTCAAAAAACCTACCCGGTGCTGCTGCTTTCAGTGGTTTATGCAAGAAAGCCAAGTCAATGCAATTTCCAGCAAAGGTGGGTCCCCACCCCACCCCCTTTTCACCATTTCTGTTTTCCTTATTTTGCTTCCCAAACTCCTCAGGAACAAATTGCCACTTAAGCAATGGCATAAGGAAGCTCAATTAGCAAACATTCTAATTACTGTTTACTTAAAATATACTGAAGTTAAGCACCTTTTAAATATTAATTACCCCATTTTCCTCTGAACTCTGCGCTATGCAATTCTGATCAGATTGTAAGATCTGTTGAGGATAAGTGGATTTTTCTAGATGGGTGACAGGCATATATAAATACATATACTCGCATTTCTTGGCAGCATGTTCTTCTGTGACTTGATGAAAGAGCATGTTTATTTTTAATTATTCAGAATCCAAACAAGCTACCTCCGGTGTACAGAGCAGAAAAGCATAAAAACCAGGCCTGTAGAGGAGAAGCTGAATTAATTACCCTCACCCTCCTTGCTTGGAAATGTGGAAGTACCTCTAGAAAAATATAAGGAAGGCACTAGTGCAAGTTCCGTCGACTGTACTATGATTGCCCATTTTTTCTTTTGATTAAAAACTCATTAAAAGGGGGGCACTTTGGATCTTCTCACAGAGACAGAGCTGCAGTAGGTTTGCAGAGCGTGAGTCTTGTTGGCCCCAGTAGTTCTTGACTTTGAATTCTCAAGATTGAAATAGATCTGCAAGAATGTTTTCTTCCAGTGCTTATGAAATTTCAGAGAAGTCTTACACTTAAATTAAATCAATAACCCAAGTATAGCATAGCAGGCAAAATCCTATTGCTTGATGATGTAGCAGTAGTCCTCATCGTCTTAGAACGTCAGAGCTGGAAGGGATCCTGTAGAAGATCATCAGGTCCTTTCCCCAGTCAAAGAGGCCCAGCGGAGAATGGAACTCCCATCCTCTCTGAGCTATTACCTTTCACTAGATTAGACACAGTGAACCAGTGGAGATAGGCTGAAACTTTTTTGTTTCAAATGGGCCTACTGTAACTGTGATGGACTTTTGCAAAACAAGTTGCTCCCAGAGTCAGCGCATTTCAGTCCATGCAAGTTACATACGAGGCGATTCACTAAATCTCTCCTGATTCATTGGGTCAGCTCTAGGGTAAGTCATTGTGCTGGACAGCAGGATTTTGGGGCAGAACAGAGTGCTTCTATGAATTCTGTTCTGGAACTTTAAAATGAAGGAACTGAACTGAGACCTTGAGCTCTTCTCCTGTAAGGTTAGATTAGAGTGCTGGGCCAAAGCTAACGGAATGGGTTTCAACAGAGGGAAATGTAGGGTGCTGCATCTAGGTAAAAAGAATGAATTGCACAGATATAGAATGGGAGACACCTGGCTGCAGAATAGTACCTGTGAAAGGGATCTGGAAGTCTTGGTGGACCACAAATTGAACATGAGTCAGCAGTGTGATGAGGCGGCTAGGAAAGCCAATGTGATTCTTGGTTGCATCAACAGAAACATAGTATCTAGATCAAGGGAAGTGATAGTACCACTCTATTCTGCCCTGGTCAGACCCCACCTGGAGTACTGTGTCCAGTTCTGTGCACCTCACTTTAAAAAGGATGTTGACAACCTCAAGCGGGTCCAGAGGAGGGTGACCAGGATAGTTGAAGGTCTGGAAGAAATGTCTTATGAGGAACGGCTTAGGGAACTGGGAATGCTTAGCCTTTCAAAAAGAAGGTTGAGAGGGATGTGATAGCCATGCTTAAATATTTGAAAGGACGTCATGTCAAAGAGGGTGTTGGCTTGTTTTCCATGGCTCCAAAGGCTAGTACTCAGGGCAATGGTTTCAAACTACAGGAAAAGAGATTCCATTTGAACATTAGGAAAAAGTTCATGACAGTTAGAGCTGTTCGGCAGTGGAATATGCTGCCACAAAGGGTGGTGGAGTCTCCTTCTTTGGAGGTTTTTAAGCAGAGCCTGGATGGCCATATGTCAGAAATATTGTGATGGGGGTTCCTGCATGGCAGGGGGTTGGACTGGATGGCCCTTGAGGTCTCTTCCAACTCTATGATTCTATGATTCTATGATTCCAAGGTTGCTTATAAGGCCTTTGAAGATTTTGAAAAATATTAGGCTGTGTTACTTCAGTTCTCCCATCCTCATCCCCTAAAATGGTTTGCTTGATTTCTGTATGTGGCGATCTAGTTTGCCTGAAGAACCCATGCAGGGTATTCTTGAAGGCTTTCACGGCTGGGATCTGATAGCTGTTGTGAGTTTTTCGGGCTGTTTGGCCATGTTCTGGAAGTTTTTCTTCCTGCCGGCCACAGAGTTTGACGAAACGTCAGGAAGAAAAACTTCCAGAACACGGCCAAACAGCCCAAAAAACTCACAACAGCTATCAAAATACTTTCTGTATATGGGTCTCCTTGGGAGTTTCCCCCCAAAACACATTTCACAGATGATAGGCTTATGTTAGATCCTGTGACCATAGACTTTCCTGTTTATGTTTTATGTTTAGTTGCTTTGGGGCATAATTAGTTGGAAGGAAATTGCACCCCAGAAGGCATTCTGGAATCATCTAAAATATTTCTGAGCCATTGGAGGCATCTTTCCCCCTTCCTGTCTTTTCTCCTCCAATGGATGAGCCTTTGTTGTTGAGATGCTTAATGGCAGATAGTTCCGTAGTCTAGCATGTTGCCCGGTGGAATCGTCCATCTCAGGACTGGCTCTCCAAAGAGTTATTCCACTGCACTGAAGCACCAAGTGTTTGAGATTCAGAAGGCTGTAAAATTGATTGTTCCATAAAGAGGTAATTTGTGGGCAAACGGCATAATCCTCTGAGCAGCCGTTCACTCTTTTCTCTGTGTTCAGGACTCCTAAAACAGAGCCAGGGAGAGGTTAGAAGATGATCCAGCATGACAGCAGTAACCTTTGAATCCTCTTTTCACCCTTTCTGAAAGAGGGTGATTTAGCATTTATGCAGAAGGTCACCGGTCCTTTCTGTTACTCCTAGGTAGCAGCGAAGGAAGGGCTAGCTTTCCACATTGGAGCTCTGTACCAACAACAGCCCTGTCATCCTGGGCATGAAAGAGCTGGTGGGGATGGTAGTAGTGACACAAAAGAGGAAACATCTCTGTTCACTCAATGGTCTCTTGCTGTGGCATGTGAAGAATTCCATTGAGGATAAGGTCAAGGACAGCTCCATAAGGACAGCTCCATGAAGGTGTCTCCCCAATGTGTGGCAGCAGTGAAGAAGGCCAATTCCATGCTAGGGATTATCAAAAAGGGGATTGAAAATAAAACAGCCAACATTATAATGCCATTATACAAAACAATAGTAAGGCTGATACCTGGAGTATTGTGTACAATTCTGGTCACCGCATCTCAAGAAAGACATAGTGGAACTGGAAAAGGTGCAGAAGAGAGCAGCTATCAAAATGATTACTGGGCTGGGGCACCTCACATTTCACAAGAAAGGCTAAAACAATTGGGCCTCTTTCAGTCTGGAAAAAGGCGCTTGAGGGGGATATGATTGAGACATACAAAATAATGCAGGGTATGAGTAAAGTGGATAGAGGGAAGCTCTTCTCCCTCTCTCCTCAAAATACCAGAACTAGGGGACATACACTCAAATTGAGTGCTGGGAGAGTAAGAACTGACAAAAGAAAATATTTTTTCACCCAGCGTTTGAGATTGTAAGTCTATGGAACTCCCTGCCACAGGATGTGGTGATGGCATCTGGCCTGGATGCCTTCAAAAGGGGATTGGACAGATTCCTAGAACAAAGTCCATCACGGGTTACAAAAGATGATGGAGATGTGTAATCTCTGAATCTTTAAACCAGGGTACTTCATTTATGCCAGATGCAGGGGGAGTGGTATCAGGAGACAGATATCTAGTCTCATGCGCTTCCAAAAGCATCTGGTGGGGCCACTGTGAGATACAGGAAGCTGGACTAGATGGGCCTTTGGCCTGATCCAGCATGGCTCTTCTTATGTTCTTATGTTCTTATGTCAAGAGCCATTGCAGGAGGCCATCTTGGTTTGAAACAGACATCTAAAGAGGAATTGATAAATAAACGAGCCATGTACCTTGCCACACACATACAGTCTGGAGCATTCAAAACATGTGCGCTAAATGAGGGTCCAGTTTTTTTCTCTGCTTGGGAAAACTGGTGGGTTCTCTTCCTGGTGCCGTCTGGGCTAGCTGCGCTCTTTTGATTGTCTGCCTGGTGCTGGATCTCTTCCAGTTGGGCCTTGCTCTCTCAGAGTAGATTGAACAGGAACCAGATGTTAGCTGTTGTCTCTTTTGCAAATTGAAGAAATGGTGTATCACCAATAAATATTAAACAGTTTCTCATGCACACTTGAGGAAATCTCGCACAATAGTTGCATTCTGCAGTGGGCAGAGAGGAAGCTGGCGACCCTTAGATGCACCTGTGTTGGTGCACCTGTTCAGGTAGCAGACCAACAGTCATCTAAAAAGAAGTCTGAGGGGAGACAGGATAGCATTTTTCAAATACTTCTGAAGCTGTCCTACAGTGGAGAAGCAGGCTGTGTTCTCAATCAACCCTGAGCACAAGACATGCAACAATGGGCTCAAGTTACAGCAAGACATATTTAGGCTGAACATCGGGGGACGACTTCCTGACTGTTAAAGCAGTACAATAATGAAACCAGTGACCTCAAGAGGTGGTGACTGCTCCAGTGCTGCAGGCATTCAAGAGAAAATCAAATAGCTACCTGACATATCTGCTTTGATTGGGATTCCTGCCTGGAGCAGCAGACTGGGCTTGGGGGCTTTAGAGGCCCCTTATGACTCCAGTATTCTGGGACTGGAGAATTACATTAATGGAGGCTTCGTAGTGAAGCTGGGAAACAGGGATGTCACAAAATGTTGAATATGCCCATCACCCAGTGTTCAGCATTTCTTGAGCATGAATGTGTGAAGCAATTGAGGCTGGTAGCCTTGATCTTGGAGGCATGGTGAGTCGGCTCCTCAGTTCAGCCTAATATACGTTGCAGTAGTTGACCGTGGTGCTGAAACATTGCATTTTCTTAAACAAATCCATTGAGAGATGTGTGGACAGCCATCCTACAGATATGCTTTGACTTGGGTTCTTCTCTTGAGCAGGGGATTGGACTGTATGGGAATAAGCTGAGGGAGGCGCCTGAAATAATAAACACACACACACACACACACACACACACACACACACACACACACACACACACACACACACACACACACACACACACACACACACACACACACACACACAGAGCTGTCCAGAATAGCGGGGAAAAGAAGAATGCCCTCTTCTCTGCCTGGTGGCTTTTATTTACCTCTTGGTTACAGTTTACAGAAACCAGGAAACAAGGGGATGGTTAAAACAAGGAAATGGTTAACTATCTGGGTTCTTAGAGATTCAGGGATGCTTACAGGTAGGAATGTTGAGGGCTTAGGAATTTGCCAGCATGGCAGGGGTCAGGTGCCGGTTCTAAGGCCTGGTGTTGCGAGCCTCCTGATTCAAGCCTGTTGCTTGACATACCCAGCGCCATTTTGACCCAGCTTTACCTGGCATATCCCCACAGGACTCGATGGCTGCACAGGCCCCTTCCCACTTCTATAATTCTGTGAAACACTGCAGTGGTTTGAGCTAGGGGCCAGGATATTGCTACCAGTGACCTGGTGCATTGCAACCTTTGAGAATGCAGTGGAGGGCCCTGAGGTCATTTAAATGGCACCTCTGAGTCCGCACCCTACTGGAGCTCAGAAGAACAGAAGTCTCATGCTCACCTGCCTGTCCAGTCCTGGACATTTTATGAAAACCAGTGAAGGGTAGAAAAGTAACATACTAATATCACCTCTCTCACTTCATGAAGCACAGTGGGTGAGATGACTCGTGCAGTTTTATGCTGGAGGCGTGCAAGTTCCAGTTTCATCTTGTCAAGCCTCAAATCATTGAATGCAGTAAAAACCTGACACTGGAACTGCAGTGCAGAAGAAGTAACTGTGCCAGAGCAGGCTCTGTTTGGAAATGTGTTTAATAACTATAATTTATCAAGTGTGTTGGGCTGTCTCAGGAAAGTAAAAATGCCCATGGTGGTAACATGTAATTTTTACAAGATGGATTATACATTAACAACTCTGTGCAGTGCTGGCATTCCCACTCAGCACTTTTGCAGTGATCCAGAATTCACATTTTTGCTACTTTTGGGAAAAGTAATTATGGACCAAGGGCCATGCTAAGCTCTGTATCAGTAAGTGATATGCAGTTCAGTTATGCAAATCTGTACAATGTGTGCACTGAGGAATAGGCAGAGGTAGGTCTTGGTTAACAAACGAGAACAATCTTTTAGCCTAAACCGAAGCAGGGACTCCACCCTCCAGTTATGGAGGTGGAGCAGTTCCATACTTCCAAAGCAGAGCCAGTCACTGCCTATCCAGATAACAATTGTGTTATAAACAGACACCACCTGCACCCCTCTGACTAATTGCAATCAAAGGCAGAGTCACCCATCACCTTTTTGCATTTTCCTGATTCTCAGTTCTTTGCTCAGAATTAGGTGGTGGCTACAGCTACTGCATACTTATATGTGACAGCCAGTTTTTGTGTTATCTCCTCTGAGAAATGAATGGTGGGAACTGTTCTTTTAAAAACTTTTGTTACCAAATTAGAAACTTCCTATCTGCAGGATCATTATTTGCTTTTTTTACACACACACACACAGAGAGAGAGAGAGAGAGAGAGAGAGAGAGAGAGAGAGAGAGAGAGAGTATACTGAGAGCTGTTCGCCAATGGAATATGCTGCTGTTAAGTTTAAGATGAACCTTAAAAATTGGCATTGGGTGGTTCTTTATAAATTGCCACGCTGAGTTAGCATTGTTTTTATTAGACATTCACAGGAATACAGAAGTATAGAAAGTATTTTAGCAAGCAAGAAGTACACAAAACATAGATATCCCTAGTAGAAATACTTAAGCCTATGCTTAAGGGTTCAGAGTTCACCCGGGTTGATCCATTGTACGGATCAACCTAGCTGTTCTGGACAAAAGCTTAAATGGCTTCTCATCATGGTTATATACTCTTTTGCATGGCGTATATGATCTAAGACTGGCGTAGTTTGTACGCCCCTTCATGTGCCTACATGTGCCTGCTCATTAGCTCATGTTCTTGGCTTATAGCTGGTTGGCCATCAAAGCCTACAATGACCTGACCCTATTTCCTAGTTTGTTTGATAGTTCAAAGTTGGTTCCTTATTCCTGGCTAACCGCCATGTTGTTATTCAGGAGATTGGCACCCCCACACTGTAAGATAGTGCCACGTCTTAGAGGATGGGTCACTGTGACCTTATGTTTTGTCAGCACATTTGGATCTGTTAATGCTTATAATATATCTTGATTTTTTTCATGTTTATAAAATCCTAACACTGCCACGTAGGGCAGTGGAGTCTCCTTCTTTGGAGGTTTTTAAGCAGAGGCTGGATGGCCACCTTTAAGGATCACTGTGATGGGGGTTCCTGCATGGCAGGGAGTTGGACTAGATGGCCCTTGAGGTCTCTTCCAACTCTGTGAGTCTAGGATTCTATATACTGTATGTATTTACCAGCCACTAGAAGGAGCCAGAGATCATATGATATATAATATTTGATCCCACCACATTTTTCAGCATCCGCAGAGGGGGCTGAACCTGATCTCCACAGATACCATGGTCCCGCTGTATCTTTTTAGCACCTGAAATCCTGATCCTATCAATCACGTGCCGTCAGATCAATTCTGACACATGGCTGTCCGTTCCATGGTTTCCCAGGTGGAGAATCCTCAGAAGCGGTTTTCTTTCCCTGTCCTGTGCCGCTTGCCCAAGGCGACCCAGGGTGGCTCTTCTCCTGGGAGGGATTTTGGAGGAACTGAACTATACAGATCCCCCCTCTTTTATTTGGAAAAAAAGGGGGAAATGCCTAAACATGGTAAAATTGAACCCTTGCATCCCCCAGAGGGGAATGTTTGAACATATGTTTAGAAAATACAGAAAAAGGAGAGGTCCATGATGGATCATGTGGACCCTCACAGCTGCCTGTTGCCCACTTTTAATTTAGCACAAGGCAAATTATTTAAAATTATTCTTGACTCCAAATCATACATGTAACTCCATGGAACCTTTGAATTACCAAGTTTGACAAAATGGAGCTCGTCAGTACTTCAGAGTGAAGTTGTGGTGTGTTGCTTGAACTTACCAAGCAAAATGTGGCCTTACTTTGTTTTCCCTTGTTACTCTTTCTAGTTGACCAGAGGTTGGTTGATCGATTTGTCTGGCTGTTTTAGAGCAAGCTCTCAAGGTTTCTTTCTTGTCCAAATTCTTCACTCCCTTCCTTGTCTTGAGATATAGCCCTTGCAAGCTTGGCAGCTGCCATTAAGCCAACCCAAGTGCAAGGCACCTGCCTCAGGCAGCAGCCGGTGCTGGTTAGCAGTGTCCAGGAATCATGGGTTGAAGCTGTGCCCCTTTCTGAGCCTTGGCTCAGGTGCCATGGAAGATGCTACCCCATTGCCCTTTCTGAAATTTGCATCACTGCTGGTCTGGCCGCCATGTTGGCCTTTGCCTTAAGAAGTCAAATGCCTTGGGCCAGCGGCCCTGAACACTTTTTGAATTGCTGTTCCCCACCAGACCATTGCTATTCCCACTCAGCCATGGATGTTTTTGCCACATCCTGATTTCAAAATCCCCACATCCTCTTCATTCCACAGGAAAAGAAATAGCAATATAAAATGATTATCAGGCCCACACAGGTGAAATGCTGAATTCTGTCTGTGACCCAGAAGTGGCAAGGGAGCCATGTTGGCCTGGGATTTATAGTAAGAAAGTGAAATGAAAGCCATTATAATTTCCTGAAGGAAAAATAGCACATATACCTCATTAATGCTGATTTCTGAATCTGAATATATTAGAAGCAATTACGCCAGAGATAGCTCTGCGTATTATTAATTTGGTTGAAAGATTTTAAACACTGTACATTACTCACTGGATATCCCTAGCAGCCTATTGTCTGCCTTCACATAATTCCTAGTGGTCCAAATCTATCCAAACAGGAGAAAAGGAGATGTAAAATTAATGTATAGATATTACCAAAATTACCTCATAAATTAGTTAAGTTTCTCATCAAGGTTAACATGAACATTATTATTCTGAGGGAGAAAAGTCTCAAAGGCGTCCGTTCTGGGCATTCTTTTTATTGAGAATATTTTGGCGTGTGTGTGTGTGTGTGTGTGTGTGTGTGTGTGTGTGTGTGTGTGTGTGTGTGTGTGTGTGTGTGTGTGTGTGTGTGTGTGTGTGTGTGTGTGTGTGTGTGTGTGTTGTAAGTTAAATAGTCTGTCAGTAATTTCAGCAGCCGAGGGGAGTATTCAAGGTGTAATAGGTGGAGGTGGAAAAGTGTTCTGCTCCCTCACTCACTTTGACACATAGAGTGTAACTGGATGGGGTTTTTTTGCTGCCATTACATGGATGTTCTATCCCCGTAGTTGCCTGCCAGTGGAAGTGTCTATGAAGCCACCACCAGGGACCTAAGTTTATTTCCCATGGCCCACGTGGACCCTGAAGAGCACATGTTTATTGAGAAGTATGTAGCCCCACCCACTCCTGCCCCATGAGCATCAGCCTGGCCCATCCTCACCAGGTGGCTGTTTGGGTCAAATACAATGAGGCCCAGGTTGCGATCTTCCCTGAATGTTAGGATTGAATAAGAGGTTGGGCAGTGGTGTCCAAACTTCGGCCCTCCAGATGTTTTTGGACCACAACTCTCACAGTCCTTTGTCATTGGCAATACAGGCTTCGAATTCTGGGAGTTGTGGTTCAAAACATCTGGAGGGCCGAAGTTTGGACACCCCTGGGTTAGGGAGAACCTGAAGAAGCAAGAACGGATCCGGTAGCAGAAAATGGAACATCCCCATCCTTGGGTCATTTTAGCCACCTTAGGTCCTTTACCAAGGAGAAAGGCGGGGTAAAAATACTCTGAAATAAAAATCTAAAATAATAATTCCGTCATGCGTTCCAAGTATTTTAAAAATATTGCCAACGTCTTCATTATACTTGGAGATTTCTGTACATTTTCCCAGTTTTTTGAACGTATTTTTTTCCAGGGCACCAAAATTTTCCAGAAGTTTTACATCTCCGATTGTGCACAACACAACTGGCATAAATCTCAGCCACGACATGCTGCAAGTTAAGAAGTTGGCGTTTTCTGTTATGGTTGAGTCACACCCATCAGCAGATGCCTGCGCTGAATTGGGGTTTACGCCCATCGGGTTGCGCTGGTATAAAAATGCAATGGATTTTGCCTCTTATTGAGTTCTGAATCACCAGCCTCATTGTGCAGGTGGAGGTGGACAAAGCTGAAAGAACGGGTGCCTTGCCTGAGGTTGTCTAGCGAATCGTTGGCAGGGGTAAAATTGAAATGACAGAGTTGGCTCAGAATGCCACCTGTTAGGTCTCTACACATGGCACCCAAACTGCCCAAGGTGATCTGTTCCTCCAGTAGAACATCTAGCTTTGCTTGCTGGGATTTCGGGATGTGGAAATGAATATTGCCATGTTGTCATTCTCTCGGGCGGAGGTAAAGTAAGAAGGAGACCCCCCCCCGTGCTTCTGGTTCTGTCCAGGCTCAGAATTCAGGTGATGCAGCAATCATGAACGTCACCATTTCGATATGGGCAGCCCAGCAGAGATCACGGATCCCGAATCATTCTCACTCAACACAGGAAGACTTGCAGATCAGTTCAAAACCTATCAACACCACCACGTGTTGCTCCTAATGGGAAAGACATTTTTTCAATTGGACTATGGCTCCCTGAATTCTCCAGACAGCTGAAAGCACAAATATGCAAAGTTGTAATAGAAAGCCGATGGAGAGCAAAGGGGGGCGGGGGGCTTGAGAAACACTCCTTCTTCCACACATCCACTCTCTTAGGTGTGGTCTCAATGGACTCAGGAATGCTGTAGGAAAGCTCCAATATCTGAACGCTGTGCAATTAAGAGCAGAGTTGCTCCCTGCCCACACTTCTTATTTGTGCAAGCTGCCGGAGCTGAGAAATTGACTGTATTCATCTAGGTTAGTGCGACTGTAAAAATGGCTTTTATTGGCCTGTCCTAAAAGGAATTATCAGTGATCCAGAAAGAAAGAGCACATCCTGTTCCTTTGTCTGTTAAAACATTTTTAATGTGTAATGGTCATAAAATTATGGTTGAAATCACAGGTCCCTTTAATTATTGGGTTTACACAATGCATATTTAAAGATAGGGTGCCTATAAATTTCTCCTTTTCTTAAATATCCAAAAAAATTGGCTTCTGGCAGTATCATAATTAAAAATAGGGATTAATTAGCATGCAGTTTAATCATTCTGTCAGCAGAGGGTTTAGACCTCATTAATTAGACATTAATAAATACTTATAAACACAAGAAGCAAATGTAAAATATGCCAGCTGAGAAATAGAATTATTGTAGTTTAATGAAAAAGAACAGTAATTTTAAGGCTTTATGTTGGTACTCTCTTGTTTCATATTAAATTGAGCATGCGATTGTAACACGGTGTTAGTGTTTGAGATTTTATGTCATTGCTCGTAGAGATAATGTCTAGAAACCCATGGAGAAAAGATGAGGGAAGAAGTTGAAATTTAAGGAACCCTCAACACGTAAAAAGGGCCCTAGGCTGAGCACCCCACCCTGGTTTCCATCCACCCACCCTGGTCCACCTTACACTACAACAGCCACCATCCCCAACCAACATGGAAAATAGCCAGCCTGTATTCCCATGTGTCTTAAGGGCACCGGGTTGCAGGAAGGTTGATAGACACCCTGCCAATATCCTTTGGGGGATGCTGAGTTTACAAGGGCCGTGCCCTTGTAATGTGTCTTGTCTCCAGCTGGTCCAAGTATCCAAGGCTGTTCTAGATGGTGCTAGAGTCGTGATGCTCCTGTAACAAACCACGTGGGAAACTTTCAGCTCATCACAGGAGTTGGGGGAACGCTCTGCTCCTTCCTCTTTGCTTGGGAGTGATGGCACCATCTGCCTTGGGCATGTTGGTTGATATGATGGGAGTGGGGATTAAACCGATTCTGGGAGTGGCGGTGTTGCCAGCTTGGAAGAGGCGACTTTAAGCTACATTGGGCACCACCTTGTAGCTTTAAGGGTATTCAGATCAAAGCAAGTCACAGCCCTTCCTTCAGACAGAGACAGAGGAGACTGCATGTCTTTTCTCTGCTTGGCAGCCGTTAGCAGTTCCATCCATCCATCCACCCACCTGTATTTTTGGGTCCCCCAAACAGATACCATTTCCCCTGGCAGCCCAGCCACATCACTGAGATGTCTAGAGGCATGTTCCTGATTCCAGTAAACTCTTTTTAGTGTGCAAGGACTCTATAAACAGAAAAACCGCTTTGATAAACTATGACCTGCTTTAGCAAAGCATCCCCATAATGATCTCTGTGCTGGATCCTGTCCAGTAGGTCAAAGTGGAAGGCTGAGTGCTTAAACCCATGGCAGTGTGTTGGGTCCAGAAATGAAGGTGTTCCCCAACCCCCGGGCCGCGGACCGGTGCCGGTCCGTGGATGAATTGGCACCGGACCGCCGCCGCGCCACCCTGCCTGCGCCCCGCTGCAAAGCGACCCCGCCCTGCAGCCACCCCGCACCGTCCCTGTCCCCCCGCCCCGACCCCCGCCCTGCCGCGCCGCCCCCACTCCCCGCCGCCGCGCGCGCCGCCCCCCGTCCCCCGCCCACGACCCCCGCACCGCCCCCCGTCCTGCCGCCGCCACCGCGACCCCCGCCGCCGCAATCCCCCCGCACCGCCGCCGCCGCCGCGACTCCCGCACCCGCCCGCGCCGCGCCGCCGCAATCGCCTGCGTCCCGCCGCGCTGCCACGCCCCCCACAACCCCCTGTCCCGCCGCCGTGACCCCCGCAATCACCCCCCGTCCCCGCCGCCGCCACGACCCCCCACAATCGCCCCGCACCGCCTCGTCCCACCATCGCCACCGCCGCTGCGACTCCCCGCAATCCCCCGCCCGCCAGAAAGAAAGAAAGAAAGTAAGGAGGGAGGGAGGGAGGGAGGGAAAGAAAGAAAGAAAGAAAGAAAGAAAGAAAGAAAGAAAGAAAGAAAGGAAGGAAAGAAAGAAAGAAGGAAGGAGAAAGAGTGGGAGGGAAGGAAGGAAGGAAAGAGAGGGAGGGAGAGGGAAAGAAATAAAGAAAAAAGAAAGAAGAAAGGAGATGGAGGGAGAGAAAGAAAGAAAGAAGGGAGAGAAAGAGGAAGGAAGGAAGGAAGGAAGGAAGGAAGGAAGGAAGGAAGGAAGGAAGGAAGGAAGGAAGGAAGGAAGGAGAGTGGGAGGAAAGAAAGAGAGGGAGGAAGGGAGAGAGAGAAAGAAAGAAAAGAAAGAAGGGAGAGGGGGAGGGAGGGAGAAAGAAAAGGGAAAGAAAGAAAGAAAGGAAGGAAGGAAGGAAGGAAGGAAGGAAGGAAGGAAGGAAGGAGGAAGGGAGGGAGGGAGAAAGAAAAGGGAAAGAAAGAAAGAAAGGAGGGAGGGAGGGAGGCCTCATGTCAAGGAAGGGCAAAGGGTCCCAAGACCTCACGGCGGCTGGGTAGCCCCCGGGGGGGGAATGCGAGGAAGTAAAAACAGTGTTTCTTTGCAGTGATGCCAAGGACTCATCGCACAACACTGGCTCTTCGGCTTGAGTACGGAGATGAGCACCGCCCCCTAGAGTGGGAAACGACTAGCACGCATGTGCGTCAGCGGCCGGGGGGGGGGCATTTACATTTTTTATCTTATTAAATCAAAACAAGCGGGCCAGGGGAAAATTATCAAGCATTTACCGGTCCACAGTGATAAAAAGGTTGGGGAGCACTGCTTCTAACACACACCCCAATGCCACAACGAGTTTAGTGCTGGGGGACTTTTGATAGCCTACATTTATCTCTGTGTGGCAAGGAGACCCTGGCTTGGTCCCAATCTCTCCCCTGTTGTGTGGTCTTGCTGGCTGCTCAAGCAGAGAAGATGATTTATGATTCCCTGTGTTTCAATTAAAATGCCAATTATCCCTCACCTAATCGCCTTCACTCCTGAACTGAAAGTATCAGTTGGTTTCATTCTCTGTAAATCACTCGTGATGAATGTGTGATTTACATACTCCCATCCCTGGGTTGGGTTTTATTCTCCTTCTAATTTATGAACTCGGGTTGCCTTTTTAATGTGGGGATATATTGTGATGGCATCTGTTTTCGAGTTAAGCTCTTTCCTCCTCAGGGAATGTCTCACGTTTGTCTGGCTTTTAAAAAATAAGGCAAATATTTTCAGCCATTCCCCCTTTTTACTATTTTCTGTTGTGATGGCGTGTATGTCATTCTGGCTTCCAGTGTGGTTTCCCTCTAAGGTCCACTTTCATTGGCCTGTCATGATTGATCTATGAAATCAGAATGACAGAAAGATGATGGAGGCCGGTGCAGTCCACCCTTCGCTTCGGCCTGGAGTCACAGAATCATAGAGGGTGGCCATCAGACAACATTGAGCCCAACCACTGATCAAAGCAGGAATCCAAATCAAAGCAGGCGGCTTTGTGGCACCTGATCGTTATCTTTAGAAGCACATTGTGTTGTCAACTCAAATGTTGGCATGCTTACCCAAATGAACCTTACTTAAGTGTAAAGTAAGGTAAAGGTAAAGGTTCCCCCTGCACGTGCACGCTAGTTGTGTCTGACTCTAGGGGCGGTGCTCATCTCTGGATTTAAGCTGAGGAGCCAGTGTTGTGCAAGTCCATGGCCATGTGGCTGGCATGGCTACAACGAAACACTGTTTTACCTTCCCACTTTTTACAGCAGTACCTATTTATCTACTTACATTTACATGCTTTCAAACTGCTAGATTGGCAGGAGCTGGGGTTAACAGTGGGAGCTCACCCGGCTGCGTGGCACCCGGGATTCAAACTGCCAACTTTGCAGCTGACAGTTTTTGGAGCCTTAGTCCGCTGAGCCACCACGCTAAGTAGATGTTCCCATTTCCAACATTATTCAGGTCAGACTGCTTACCATATATTGGCTTCAAATGGAGGGCTCCATATTTCTGAAGTTCGTGTCAAATAAGTACCTTATTTACTCCCAGCTCTTCGAAGACAGTTGCAAGGGATCCTGCAGATCAGCTGTATGAAATCTGTTCCTTCTTTTGGAGTGACTCTGTCATCTTTCCCAACTATTGCTGTTGGCATCTGTCATTCAGATAAGATGGACACCAGTTTCTCTAAGTCTAAAATCTTGTCACGCTCAGTGTTGTGTAAAGGAAACATTTTCTGTGCACCTCACAAGCACTCTCAAGGCTAGGTTAAAGTTATGGAGAACCAAACCAGCACTCCTTGCTGAATCAGTGGATGCTGGAGTGTCTCCCACCAGTCAAGACTCTGGCTGGACCATCTGGAAGTGACTTAATAGACTTTGAAGTAGGGGAAATCAAAGAACAGTCAAGTCAAGAAGGCTGCTTAGATGCAGGCCAGATTTTCTGTGACTGGAGAACTTCAGTCAACTTGTGTGCATATAACATTTTACCCATGTTTCATATACATCTGTAATGTTAAAATGTGCTGTGAATAACGAACGAACATGCCTTCTTATCTGGAAGATAAGTAGGATGGTCAAAGGCCCCTCCAACCTGAAAATGTGAGATACTGTATTCGTAATTCTTGCAAACCCCATCCTTCTTTCTCATTAAGTGGCTCGAAACCTCTGACTTTGTATGGGTAGCAAGAGCGATTTCTTAAATGTCTTTCTAATAGATCACTTCCCAGCAGCTGCCGCGGAAGGAGAGGCTCATCAACGTCTCTCAGCAGTCTGAATGGGTTCCCATTATCACTCTGTGTTAATGAAATGATTTTAATGCTACAACAAATGAGGTGCCTCCCCTCCCTCAACCCCTATCCATTCCTTTCCAGTATTCAAGGGAATTGGGTTGTAATTGCAGCATATTTTACAAAGACTGAAAGGGGCTCTAAAATGTGCTTGACTCTTGGTGCCATTAATCCTGCATTAATTGTACTTGGGGCCCATCTGTCCTTTCTGAATGGTCTGGGCATCAGTCAATGCCTCAGAGAAGGGCAGGGGGAGAAGTGCCAAAGGCAGAGCAGTGCCCCCTGTAGGGCAGTTGGGCAGAGAAGCGAGAGGGCCCTTGCCAGGTGGGGCCACGTTGCTCTGACATGAGGAAGTTGATGTTGACAGTATCTCAAGAGAAGCTGCACACCCTGTGAAGGGACTCACACATGTCTTTTAGTGCTCTCTATCTTGGTCAAGACGTCTTCTAGAGACACAGGTCGTCATTCCAACTGAATCTTTGACTTGTCTTCTGTTGTGTTCCTGGTTCATTGTAGAATTGGAAGGATTTCTTTACAAGAATATGACCACACATATAGGAAGCAAGTAATGGCTTGGAGACTGGGAACCTTTAGTAAACATTCTGGTCCCCAAGGAAAATTATGCCCTGCGTCCCAGTCTCTGAAGCCATGGAAAACAAACTTCTTCAATGTGACATCCTTTCTGACCAGAGCAGAATAGAGTGGTACTATCACTTTCCTTGATCTAGACACAATGGTTCTGTTGATGCAACCAAGAATCACATTGGCTTTCCTGGCCGCCGCATCACACTGCTGACTCATGTTCAATTTGTGGTCCACCAAGACTCCCAGATCCCTTTCACTGGTACTGTTTTCCAGCCAAGTATCCCCCATCCTATATCTGTGCAATTCATTCTTTTTACCTAGATGTAGCACCCTACATTTCCCTCTGTTGAAATCCATTCCGTTAGCTTTGGCCAAGCACTCTAATCTGTCAAAGTCCTTTTGGATTTTCATCCAATCCTCTGGGGAATTAGCAACCCCACCCAATTTGGTATCATCTGCAAATTTGATCAGCCTAAGATTGGGGTGCACCATAGCATTTTAAAGCAAAAACCAAGATCAGTCTATGCTTTACAGGCTACAACAAACCATGTGAAGTATGAGAAACTATGGGTTGTCCTGGAAGAAATGGGTGTGCCTCATCACTTGATTATCTTGGAAGCTTCATGGGCAAGGTAGTTCCACGAGAGGCTCCCTGGATCTGAGATTGGCTGGTTTGGCCCCAATAATTTCCTTATAGGTTTCTTCTGGAAGCTGTCTGTAGACTGTAGATGCCTGGAGTTTTCATAATGCTTTTTAAAATGTTGGCTAGTAACTGTTTTGCAAAGATTCTCAGCTGCAGAAATTAGAGCGCAGTTTGCTGATATAGCTTGCATCCTCCTTTTCAGTTTCTTTTCTGTTCAGTGGGCCTCAGCTCCTGCATCTGGTCCTGTATGCCTGCATGTTGAGCTTAACACTTATGGAAATCCCAGTGATCCAGTGGGCTTCCTCTAGCTGGAGCAATTAGGATTTTTCCTCAGACATGTGTGGTCATGAGTAGAAATGGGCACAAAGCTTGGTTTGGAAGTTTGTGCCGATTCTTCCACATGGCAGCACAAGCGCTGTGCATTCATTTCCTCCGTCCTCCTTGTCTGGACCCCCACTCACCAGCCAATGTGCGCTCCTCTCCTCCTCCTCTTCCTCCTCCTCCTCCTCTTCCTCCTCCTTAGCTCTTCAACCAATCTCTGGTAGGAGCATGGGGCTTCTGAGCCCTGCCTCCGTAGCTGGTCACCCACTCAGACAAGAAGGTGGGACAAGGAAACCCATGCTCCTGCCAGGGCCTGATGAAAAACCAAAGAAGAGGAAGAGAGGAGCACGCTCTGACGGGTGAGTGGGCCATTGGAGACAGTGGGTGGAAACACATGGCACCTGGGGTGCTGTAGGTACGAACCGGCACAAACCTCTGAACTGAGGTTTGTGCCTATCTCCATTGAACTCGATAATCAAGTCTCTCTGCTCCAGTTCCCCCATCTCATCATGGCCATTGTCATCTTTAGTGGCTCACTTTGAGGACCAAGTAGCAGAGGATTAAATCTCTCACAGCAGCCTTTGTGACTCAACAAGTTGGATGCAGAATCTCTGGGGGTGGAAGTCTGTTCATTCTCTTAAATGGGGGGTTCACTCTGGCTATGCTAAATCCAGCAGAAGGAGCAAATGGCCAGCTAAGCAAAGGGCTTTGTTCTCTGTTACTGTCACACTCACACACACAATTGCCTCCTTTCTCATCCTCTTACTGGAAAATGCCTTGTGATCTCTGAAAAGAAGGGTCTGACCTCCAGATGCTAGCTTTCCCACCCACTACTCTTTCTTTTTGATGAAGACCTCAGGATAACAAGTAGAACTGCTGCGTCTGTGATGGGATTAACCCAAATGACAATCTGTTTCTATTAAGCAGATTGGAGTCGATTGCGTGGGAGATGCTGATTGAACTTTAAATCTTTTCTCTCCCTTTCTTTTAGGGCATTTTTGGTTTCAACGTTTCAGATTTCTTGATTGCCATTTCTCTTTCTTGACACTGCAGAATGGCCGGTGGCTCAATAATAAGAACTAACCAAGCTGAACTGAATAGAATTACAACCTGTGGAGGAATATACTACTCATTTGTTGTTGTTGTTGTTGCTGCTGCTGCTGTTGTTTTGGGAGAATTTGAAACAAAAAGACCAAAAAACAGAGACTTCGAGTAGTGGCAAAACAGAGCTCTTTTATTTTTTAACTTGTTAGATGTTAAGGTTGTGTTGATACATCTTTGATGCATCCTTCCTGCTATTTTAGCCTTGGTATGATAATGCTTGCAAGCCCCAATGCAAATAGAATGCCCCAAATCCTATTGGCTGGTAACACCACTGTAAATATAATAATATATTCAATAAAAAATAAAAAATAAAAATAAAATCAACGTGGTAGCATAAATGGCCACCATGAGATGCTACTAGTGAATGGGTTGCATTTTATAATCCTTGTCATGTGCCAATTGCGTGAATTGGTCTGTGAGGTGGGACAGAAGGGGTTATGTGGTCACTATTGGCTGCTGTCATTAACACTGTTGTGTTTTTGGTGGAGAGATTTAAACCCTTGCTACTTGGCCGTTAAAGTGAATCAGTAAAGATGATGAAGCCACCTATTATAGGATTGTGTCTGATAGCACCAGAAATGGAAACACTTACAACAAAATTGGGGACCCAAAGAGGCTCTGAGGTGATGCTCGTGGAGCGTCCGTCCTACAGCACCATGAATGTCAGGCGATTGTACAAACTGAAGGAATTCCCTGTGTGTTGGTCCATGTGGAGGCGAGGACTGCTGTCTGTCAAGGTGGAAAGTCATGCCTCCTACTAGAACGCCCTGCATCCCTCAAGGAGTCTCTGAAGAAACACCCCCCAGCCTTGAGTTTGCAAAGCCTAAGATGGGCTGTCAATAGCTAGTAGGACCTTCTGGAGGTCGGCATGGCCATAAGTCCAAAACAACCTGATAGCACATGGCAATAGCAATAAAGATATGGGATGGATCTCGGCCACCACAGAGAGACTGGTGCACTGGATTGGCATCTTTCTTCCTCTTGCTTTAGTGCTATAGGAAATTGGGCTCAATGGGATGAAAGGGAAATAGCATGCAAACGGTACTTGTAAAGGCTCTCTGGAGGAAAAACAGTTCACCTGTGGAAGAATTAAGACAAACCAGAGAGTAATATGGCAGAGGAGGGCTGCATTTTACAGCAAAGGGATCTGATCACTGTGGTCGCATCTCAACGCTGTTAAAGCAGTCAATAATTTGACTCCAGAGGGGTGAAAACTTTGGAAGTTGAGGAATGGATTTGCTCTTTCATTGGCACTGTTGACTACTTCCTTCACTTTGCAGCTCCATTTTACCTACGAGCCTGTAGTAAAACTCGGATGGGAGACAATGGGTTTGTGTACAAAGCAGGCCGCAGTGGCTAAATAGAAGTCCTGGTTCGCTTGCAGTGTTGATTTCTTTGCTGTTTTTCTGCCTGGTCCACACACAAAAAAAAAACAACGATTTAATTTCTGGCTTCTTTGACTTGCAGCCTTTTCCAGCACTATTGCTACACGCGTGGAGGAATGCGCCACACTTCATACACGTGCATCTGTGGCAGGTAAGCCCTTCGGTGTCATTAGGAGGGGATGGTGGGGAGGGGGAGGCAAGATGGCGTCTCCCTTTGGACACAACTTCTTCCTTGCCGGCCATGCTTGAAGCGCTTGGTTCTGCTTCGTGTTCGCTGTTGGATTTCTTTCCTGTTGGGAAGCCCATTTGTCAGGTGAGCTCCAGCTTGTCCAACCATGGAGCATTTTCCACTCTTCCTTTGGTACCTTCCTTACTAATACGTAATCAGCCTTGTGACTTTGGGTGGTGTTGTGGAGGAAAAGGGCAGGAGGCATTTGGGAGAGATAACATTTCGGGTTATAAGCCCTGCCCAGTTGAGAGATGCCTGGGCATTAGAGGGATTTACGGTGCCTGCTTTCCCGATGTTTGGCCAAGTTCCCAACCCGGCGCTTGCTCGCCAGAGGGTTTGTTTCACTTTCCACAGTATTGATCTCAATCTCTCTGCACCTTTCTAACCTCTTCATTTTCTCTGGTTTCCCCCTTCTGAGCATTGCCGAAAACCACACAGTAGCTGGGAGAGGGTGGGAAAGTATATCACTGCAAGTTGGAATGCAACCTCCTGGAGGGTCATGTTTGGCCCTGGATGGACAATTGAACCTTTCCCTAAGGACCTGCTGATTGGGGTGGTTTTTATTTGGGGGGGGTGTTAAACAAGGGCCAATTGCTCACCCTGTATTTTTGGACTTCCCTTAAAAGGGAAGGAATTATCCCAGTGAGTACATGTCCCACTGTAATGCCCCCACAATGCTGGGGGCGCTGGAGTGAGGAAGGGGCTCAGGAGATAGGAAGCATAGGGGGTGGGGGCCTGAAAGCAGAGCCTAGGGTTTACTAGCTATGGGGAGGCGGAATGGATAAGGGCACGTGGGTGGTGCTATTTGGGGCCCAGGTCTGCTTGGGGGGTGCTTCTGGGGGCGCTGGCCCACCCAGTGTCTGTCATGGGCCTGGCAAAGAACTGACACCCTCCGAGGAGTCACTCGGCTGCGGGTGCCAATTTGAGCATCTTTTCCATGCCTTCCAGGCTTCGTGGCCAAGAGGTCTGTGAAAGCGGCCTGTGCTCTACTTAAGCTGCTGCTAAGTTGGCTCAATAAAAATAACATCTCACCAATCAATAGTTCTGGAAAGCAGGAAATGGAAGTTAGCGAGTCTTTACAAAACATATTGAACAGGCTGACAGAATAAAAAGGATGCACACAGAGGGCTGAGCTGTGGCATCAGCAAGTACATTGTTGCATGCATGTTTAATCTGTGATCCATTGACTTGACAGACAGACAGACAGACAGACAGACAGACAGACAGATAGATAGATAGATAGATAGATAGATAGATAGATAGATAGATAGATAGATAGATAGATAGATAGATAGATAGATAGATAGGCAGGCATTGTATTTATGTAGATCAGTCCAAGGGCAGGTTGTTCTGGCCTTGAATCAGATTGCCTCTGAAATCAGCCCAGCTGTTTCAATAGGGAAATCCATCACATTCTTTTAGGATGAGCCTAGACTTGGAAGTCCTTCTCATTTCTCATCCAATCTTTATTCCAGTCTGACATGATAGGAACTCTTCCAAAGCAATAACAAAATGAAATGTGACAAGCCTTGCATTTTTTTGCAAATAAAATAAAGACTTCTGTCTTTTGAGCAAAAATTACTCCCTTGATTTTTCTTTTTTTGCATTTTATTTTTATTGACTGATATTTTGGTGCAAGGAGCCTTCAGAGATCTCACTTTATGTGATCAGCAGCAGGAAAAAGAAACTTCAGAAACTTTTCCTTCTCACCTCCAAGAAGCAAATAAGCGAAAGGGCACCTCCCTGCTTTTTAAGGTTGTTTCTTTTGGCTTTGTCAACCTGTTAAGATGTTACTTGTAGTCTGCCTTAAAAGGATTTGTATCTTGAAAGGAAAGCATAAGACATTGTGATAAATTTGTGGGCTAGATCAATGACACCAACCTATCTGGTGCAAAAATCGGATAGAAAAAGATGACACCTCAGTAGCCACAGTAGGCCACTTCTGTGTTGACAACTAGTGGGTTTCCCATTTAGGATGAGCAGCGCCATGAGGTTTGAATGTTGGATTGGAGACAAGGGTTCTCCCCCGTTAATGCCTCTGGACCCTTTGCTCTGCCCGCTGGATGTCCTAGAAATTCAGGAAAACTCCTAATTTAGTTCATTTCTCCACATTTGTCTTGAGACAGCAAACATCTTAAACTGCTGCCTTAATCTGGAGGCTGGATCAAGGCCATGGTATAAACAGATGACCAAAAATGGCTGGATGAGGAGAAAAATATAAGACAGGACTTGATATAAAGTATGTTGAGTGTTGTGGTGGTGAATGGATGCAGGAAAGGCCAATTTGCACGAAAGAAGAATAAGCATGCTTCTAATTGAATCAAAACAAGTTGAGGAGCCATGTAGCCATCACAAAAACCAAATACAAAAGTAGAACAGGTAATACCTTTAGGCTACTAGAAAAATAACAAAAAATGGCTAATATTTTGAGGGCAAAACCCTCTTCCTCAGAGCTGTACCAAAGGGTTAAAACATGGCAAAAGATGGAGTTGCCATGAGTTATTTCTTAGATGTAAAGTCCTTGGCAAGATGGCAAAATATGCCAGGTAGTTTCTTACCCGAGGCCCAGAGCTTAGATGTTCTGAGGCTGCATCTAGTGGTTGCAGTCTTGTTGTGTCTGTTATTGATGGTCCATTTGCCTCCTTCTTGGTACGTGCGGGGGAGGGGGGGCGGCTCCTTCCTGGCATCTCAGTATTTCCAATTGAAGCAAAACAAGTTGAAGAGCCATGTAGCCATCAAAAAAAAAAAAAAACAAATACAAACGTAAAGCAGGTTCTGTTCCTTTGTGGAGATGCAGGTCGTCAAGAGCTGCCCCCCAAGGGCGCATCCATTCCCTCCGCCCCAGGTGGGAAAGGACTCAAGGCAGGCAGGCAGACCCTGGGCTTTCGGAGGTGGGGCCTCCCTTCATATGAGAAAGCGGTGGAAGCAGAAGCAGGAGGTGGGAAGATCCAGGAGCCACCTCTGATGGCATGCCAAGAGGGCACCTGAGAAAGAGTCGTAGCTCAGAGAGAGAAAGAAAGCAGGAATATTACTGGTAACCCAATAGGAAGAGCTGAGCAAAGGGCAAGTTCACGGCAGCCAACACAACAGAATGGCTGATGTGTCCAAAATAAATTGGGCCATGAAGGACTGAAACACTCCACATTTTTGCTCTTTTATACTTGATGGCTCAGGTAGGCCTGTTTGCCTCCAACTGACGTGAGTGGTAGCTTCTCCTGTAAAAATCTTCTTACTTCAGGAGACGTAGGATGCACATTTATTATGTGCAGATTCTGTGCCATTTCTCTTAGAGAGCAATTGTGTGTTGTTGTATTTTCCTTTCTTATCCTTCGTCTCTGAGGATGGCTGATTTATGCAGTTACCCTGACTTTACCGGTCGTCTTCCAAGCACGGGGCCTCAGTGCGGCTGTTTATTGGCGCAGACGTCGCATGGAATGCTAAAAACGTTGCCCCAGCATTCTTGGTTGGATCCTCTCAGGGTCTCAGGCTATAATTTCTGCCAGGTATCAGTACTGCAAAAGATGTAACAGCATTACTCAAAAGCGGCACATGTGGTCTCTGCGAAACAGGTGGGGACCTGCCCTGGAGCCATCGAATAAATAAAGATGTGATGCTTTTCCACATCTAGTTAACATGGAAAATAACAGAGGATGCTTACAGAGTCAACCCCCCCAATGTAACTCATACTCTTAAAAATTCAGCTTTTGCTTTTTGCTTGTGCAGTATGTTACAAATGCAAGATTTCTGTCTTCAGAAAGCGTACCTCTCTGTACAGATCTTAACAAAAAGTTATCCTTAAACTCCTGATGAGTTTTTTTATAATTACCCTTAGAACACCATGCATTAAAAAAAAATCTTGATGATTTCAGAATCCATATCCCGATGCAGCCATCAGAGTTAAAAATTAAAACAAGCCACCCAAAGGACAGCAGACTAATCAGAAGGATAATTTATTTTCATTCACACTGATGTAATCAGTCTGAAAATATTTTATAACCCAATAACTGTGCAATTAAAACTCGAGCTGAATCCTTGGAACAAGAGCCCTGCGATCTTCCTGTGCAGGCAGCCAAGCGGGAGCAGCATCACTCCATCCGATTTAAACCAGTCCCCCACTGGAAATCTCCTCCTAATACAGGCTGACAGTTTTAATTTCCTCTTCGTTTTCCAACTCCTAATTAGCAATGGTCTGAATTGTATTCACATAGTAGGGGGTGGGGGGAGATGGGGAAGCACGGTTGTGAGTGCCATAAAGACTACCTCCGGCCTTAGAAATCCGAAGGTCACAAGGCTGGCCCTGCATAGGATGGAGAGGGGATGGTTATATCTGCAGGGCCTCCAGGTTTGTTTTATCAGTCGGCAAAGATTAGCATTGAGAAGCAGCTGTGTGGCCAGTGGGCTACTCAAGAAGCTCCTGAAGGAGCCAAAGGGAGCCACTGTAGCCCCATCTTACAGGTTGGAACAACCAATTGAAAAATCAGGTATGCAGCTTGGGGTGCTCTTGGACTCATCCTTGAGCTTGGATGCCCAGGTCACGGCTGTGTCCAGGAGCACATTTGCACAATTAAGGCTAGTACGCAAGTTACACCCCTTTCTTGAGAAACCAGCTCTGGCCACGATGACACATACCCTAGTGACGTCCCGGCTAGACTACTGTAGATGCGCTCTATGTGGGGCTACCGATGAAAAGTCTCAGGAAACTTCAACGGGTTCAGAATGGAGCCAGCCAGACTGCTGACTGGTGCAGAGTACAGAGATCACATTAAACCCCTACTAAAGCAGCTCCACTGGCTGCCAGTCAGCTATCAAGCACAATTCAAGGTGCTGACCTTGACCCACAAACCACTGTACAACCTGGGTCCTAGCTACCTCAAAGATCGAATGTCACAGTATGAACCGACTCGGGTGTTAAGGTCATCAGGAGAGGCCCTTCTCTCCATCCCGCTCACCCTCACAGGTACGTCATGTGGGAACCCATGAAAGGGCCTTCTCAGCTGCTGCGCCCAGACTCTGGAACTCCCTCCCACTAGAGGCCAGGACTGCCCCATCTCTGTTGTCCTTTCAAAAACAGGCAAAGACCTTTCTCTTCAGGCAAGCTTTCCCTGAATGATGGTCTACCTATTATGTGTCTTTTATATGAATCTACATGATCACATAGACTTTATATTTGTAACTACTTATAACCTTATGGGCTTACATTGACACTATGTTTTCAATTTTAGTTTCCATCACTCAAAACTTACATGGAATTTTGCTCTCTTTTTAACCACACACATTTTCTTGTAGCTTTAATGTAATATTGTCTTTTAATGCTGTAAGACAGGGGTCCTCAACCTAAGGCCCCAGGGCCGGATGCGGCCCCCCAAGGTCCTGAATCTGGCCCCCGGGACCAAGTGCAACCCCCCACCTACCCCCTACTTTGCGAGCAAGCCAGCCTCCGCAGCTGCTTCTATTGCTGAGGCAGTTCAAAGCAGTGGGCTATGTCACTTCTCCCACTCCCCCCAGCTACCGCCTAGATGATCAGCATGCTGGCTAGTGGGGCATTCAAAGTGGGAGGGCTACGGCAAGGTCCCCTGCTCCCCCCACCCACTGTGGTCCGGCCCCCAGTGGTGTCTGGGGCATGGTGAACCGGCCCGCTGTTTGAAAACTTTGAGGACCCCTGCTGTAAGATGTCCCTCAATTCCCTGTTCTCAATACCTGAACATGTCTTAATTGTACTGGACATTACATTGTCCCTCATTACTGTAAGCCACCTTGGGTCCTTTTCCAAGGAGAAAGGTGGGGTAAAAATACTCTAAAATAAAATAAAAAAATAAACTCTATAAGTCAGGATAGGGAAGTGTTGGCCCACCTTGTGCATTTTGCATCCATCTTCCAGAAGCTTAGACCCAAAGTGGCTGGTGATTCAAGATGGGCACAAACCCAGTTCGAAGGTTCCTGCCAGTTGGTCCCAGTCCCTCTCCCGTCCCGCTGGTGGCTCCTTCATTCACCCACTGGCATGAACTCCTCTTCATCTGGTCACAGCAGGGTGCCCGTTTCCCTCCTCTGCTTCTTCCACCAGCCGGCCACTCCAGTGAGGAGGTGGGCAGGGATTCCTGCAGGGCTGCCTTTGAGCGGACAGCTTCTGGAGGGGGAGGAGGCTGATGGACTGGTACAACCCTCCGGACTGGATTTGCACCCAGGTCTACTAGTGATCTGGGATTATTTTAGAGAAGTGCCACCCAACAGTAAGCCAAAGACTTATACTACTCTGAGAGAGAGAAAAACCTCTGAGTTCTTCGGCCCAACCATAGGGAACAAACTGCCCTGCTCGGCTCCATCCCTCACAGCCTTCAAGAAATTATTGAAAACTTGGCTGTTTAAAGAAGCTTATGACAATCGCTAATGTCTGTTTTGTGCCCCTTGTGATTTGTTGTTTTCAGTTATTACTGTTTGTGCCTCTTGCCGGACTCTTTTCTTTTCTTTTGCTGTGTATTTTTCAATCTGAATTTGTGGGGGTTTTAATAGTTTATGTCGCTCTGTTTGTAAACCGCCCAGAGTTCCTTTGGGAAAATCGGTGCGGTATATAAACATTAAAATAAATTAATTAATTAACCACAACCCAAATGCCTTGTCTTTAAGATTGATTCATAAATTAATTGCACACCCAATACCAAATTTGTTAAAAAACAAATCACAGAACTTTGGCTTCTGTCCCTTCCTGTCCCAAGGAAACCAGGTGAGTTCCAGTTGTTTTCTTGGTCTTGCTTCTTCCTAATTTTCAGGCTAGACTGAGGTGGCATTTATGAGCAGGGCTCCCTTTTTAAATTCTGTGCATCTCCAAGGTAACAGCCGCACTGTTCCTAGTAATAACTTACCCCAGCTCAGAAACATGAATGTGTTGTTGGCTCATTTCAGATTAAAAATCTGGATCAGTCGTGATATGTTTTCTATCAAAGGGCTGTTTCTTGCATTAAATACTGCAGTGGCAATACAGGGAAGATCAAACCAGGCATAATAGTGAAATAATTACATTTTCTGGGATCATTCCCTATACAGGGTAGGGGATAATATGTCCAGAATCCCCAAACAAGCTTCTTTGTTTTCCCTTAGCTAGACCCCTTGTCATCTACGGCACCACACCAAGTCTTGAAAGGGCAGCTTGGGTCAAGGTTTCATGATGTTGTTTAGGGTCATCTGTTTAATGTCTCTTGCTTTGGGTGCTGTGCTCAGGGATGACTTTCCAGCAACATCCTTTTTGACAAATAACAGAGTCCACAGAGGGCATCCTGAGGATATTGGTCAACCACATCCAGCTCCTCGTTCCAGCCAAAGTAGAATGATAGACCTAGACTTCTGTAGATCCTACTCATCCACTGGCTCTTCTCTAGTTGGAATCAGTTGCTGGATTCAAATTTTGAAGATTGCACTTGACTTCACAAGAGGTGTAGGCGTAGTAGGGTGTCACCCAGGTACAGGCACCATATATGGGGTGGAAGTAGGGGAATAACAAAGGCTTTTAGAAGAATATTGACTTCCTGTTTATAGATTACAGTCAAGACTTTGCTTGTACGCATCATGAAAAGCTAAAAGAACACACAACATCCTTGGCTTCCATGAGGATATGAAAGGCCAGGCATCCTCCTGAATGGCATTGGTGGTGCCTTCAACTGTTATGCGCTCCCCCCCCCGGGAACTTGGTTCTGCCCTGCAAAGATTCTGGCCTTGTTGCAGCAGAGGTAGAAATTGTTAAAAGCTCTCACCTTGGACAGTGTCACCCACCTGGTGTCTAGACTGGAAATGTTGAACATCGATGGCCAAGGCTAAGAGGTCAGGGAGAGAGAGAGAGAGAGAGAGAGAGAGAGAGAGAGAGAGAGAGAGAGAGAGAGAGAGAATCAGCCATGGGGTGAGTCTTTTTCTCCCTTTTTGGAAGTTTTAAAGGCTGAGAAGCATATATCTGCGGTGAATAAAATTCCGTCAGTCAGGCTTGCATTTTCCGCCCTGTAACTTGGCAATCGGTGGACCTCAGAGGAATAGCAGCAGATGGAGCAAAAGATGGCAGAATCAAAGCTAGGTCACCAAATGGATCACAGGAATCGTTAGATGTGGCAACCGAGCACCTGTGTTTCCTGCTAGCTTTGTGATTCAGCAGTTTTCCTGGGGCTTGTCAGAGTGAAAGGAGTTTTCTATCCCCGTTTGGTCAAAGTTTGGCTGTCATTTTCTGGATTTTTCTTGTATGCATCAGAAAGAGGAAAAATAAGAAAAGAGAGGGAAACCCTCTGCAACGGTTCCTCTTGATTCATAATCCTGTTGCTGATAGCTTCCCAAGACAAATCCCCAACATATGTGTGTGTGTGTGTGTGTGTGTGTGTGTGTGTGTGTGTGTGTGTGTGTGTGTGTGTGTGTGTGTGTGTGTGTGTGTGTGTGTGTGTGTGTGTGTTTAGAAGGAGTGGTTGTGACAGGTAGGTTAAAAGCTCAGAATCTCACCGTGCCATTTGTAAATCCCTTTGCTTCACTTTGTTTGATTCCAATCCAGGAAGTGGTCTTTTCAGAGACTGAATGTGCATTATTTATTTGTTTTTTTTTCATTCTCATGGATACCCCTCACTTACATTTGGCCAAAATGTTTGCATTATTCCCCACATATGCCTTTCTTGGAGTTCAGGCTCTTCGCTCCCATCTCTGTCCTTCCGCTCTTTATTTCAGTGGACATAATAGCTCCGTTTTGCACTATGGACACGCGGGAGCTCCAAACGAAAAGACTATTGAAGATGGAGACTTGTGGTAAGTAACACGCATGCCGGAACAATTCACTGCCCCATATTTTATTTCAACAACAACAGCAGCAGCAGCAGCAACAACAACAACAACAACAACAACACGTTCAGAAATCCAGATTTTTGCTGGGGAGTTAAGTTAATTCTGCGGCCAATATGCATTTTCCTAAACTGAAATCCTGTTGCTTAGTATAGTAAGTCCAAACTAGAGGAAGCCCATGTAAGTCAATGAAACGGATGAAGGAAGTGACTCACCAAGTCCCCACTGATCTAATGGGCCTACTTTTTGTGTGACTTGCTACTCTAACCCAACAGGATTTCAGGTATTACTTGGTGTAGTTCTTCAGCCAGAAGACTTTCTGTAATTATCCCTTCAAATATGAATTGTGTGTGTTGTCGTCTGCTTGTCCACCCAAGACATGTTGCTGCCTGAAGCAACGTAGCAGCTGCTCCACCAACATCCAGCTGCTAGAACAAACAACCCTGAGGGCCCACCTTGCACCGGCCTTCCTCTCCGCTCCCCATAAATTTACCAGGATGAGCCTTGGTTTCCAGGATGTGTTTGTTGTTTGCTCTGTGGCCATTGGCCAACACTGCCGTGGAGGTTTAAAAGGTTTCATCAGGTTGGTGCCGATTAAACAACCCCTTTTGTGATTTTGGAAGGGGCATCCAACTCTGTTGCATTCTGTATAATATACAGTGTGTGTGTGTGTGTGTGTGTATATATGTATGTATATATATATATATATATATATATATATATATATATATATATATATATATATATATATATATATGCATGTTAGGTGGATTCGGGTTTCTTCCCGTGTAGAAATCTGGTTGTTTTGGCGACGTTTCGACGAGGTCTCACTCGTCATCTTCAGGCTGGTGTTCTGGCTTCTTTCTTCTTGAAGCAAAGTTGACTCAGTTGAAGTCACAAAGACTGACACCAGGTCCAAAAGGACACAAGATGCCACCACCTTCCATCCACACCAAACACAAACCCAGACCCTTCCCACAGATGAAACGAAACCACCATCCAATAACAAAACCACGACTGCACCATCTACTGCGGCACCCCACTCCAGTCACCACATGGAGCACACTCACACACCCCAAAAAAACATTGGGAGACCACAGACACGTAGCCAGACCAAAATGAATTCACAAGACACAGGACCCCACTCCACCAAAGCCCAGGATACTGCCAGAACCTACCAGCCATCTAACCCACCAGCATGTAAACAGCCATCTAAACAGCCATCAGCAGTTAATCCCTTAACGATCGCCTCAGCCACACAGCAGATCACAAAGAACAAAGGAACAAAGGAACCTACAATCAGCAACAGAGCAAGCAAACCACACCCCCAGCAGTATTTATAGAAGGACTTCAACTGAGACCACACTTTGCTTCAAGAAGAAAGAAGCCAGAACACCAGCCTGAAGATGGCCGAGTGAGACCTCGTCGAACGTCGCCAAAACAACCAGATTTCTACACGAAGAAACTCCACCTAACATGCATACCTATCCAGGAAAATCTGAAAACAAATATATATATATATATTTGCTATATATATATATATATGTATGTATGTTTTCGTAGATTTTCACAGGTATAGGTATGCATGTTAGGTGGATTCGGGTTTCACAGAAATCTGGTTGTTTTGCCGTGTCTCACTCTGGCATCTTCAGGCTGGTGTTCTGGCTTCTTTCTTCTTGAAGCAAAGCGTGGTCTCAGGAAGTCCTTCTATAAATACTGCTGGGGGTGTGTGGTTTGCTTGCTCTGTTGCTGATTGTAGGTTCCTTTGTTCCTTTGTTCTTTTGTGATCTGCTGTGTGGCTGAGGCGATCGTTAAGGGATTAACTGCTGGTGGCTGTTTAGATGGCTGTTTAGATGCTGGTGGGTTAGATGGCTGGTGGGTTCTGGCAGTATCCTGGGCTTTGGTGAGTGGGGTCCTGTGTCTTGTGAATTCATTTTGGTCTGGCTCCAACTCCCAATGTTTTTTGGGTGTGTGATTGCTTCATGTAACTGGAGTACAGTATATATACACACACACACACACACACACACACACACACACACACACACACACAGAATAGCTATATATATATATAAGCTGTGTGCACCCCAAAACTTCAAAAGGAATATTTTAGTCATCCCCAGTCTGCCGTGCTGGTGGCTTCATTCTTGCTAAGCAAATGTTTGACCCCTCCTAGAACCTTCTATCCCTCATGAACAAAAGAGGGCTGCTTTCTTCTTCCAGTGAAGTGGTTTCCTCAAATTTGAACTTTGTATGAAGCAAGTTACATGCTACTTTTGCAGCTGGCTGATTTGTGGAGCTAATTTGGTAGCCTGGGATATGTTAAAGATCTCTGTTTCCCAGGAGAAATGATCTTATTTGTACCTGTGCACTCATAAACTTGTAACAAAGTTAGCGTCTACTCCGATATATCTACTCCATTCCTCTGGAAAGCCGTCAGTGGCTCAAGGGAGTCCTCTGTTGGAAAGTGCACAGAAGTGCTGGCTGGGCCACGTGCAGAAATTTTGCCCTTTTGCAAGAAAGGAATGAAAGAGGTGTTTGCTAAACAAACAGTTCCAAGACCTCCAGGAGAGCTTTGGCAAATCTTTTGGTGATGGATTCTTAGGAGTCTTTTGCACCCCCCCTCAAAAAAAAAAAAAACAACCCATGAACAATCTTGAACTGAAAATAGTAGCATGTAAAGTGTTATTTGCAAAAGAACAATTTTAAATTGTTGTTGCATGCCATCAGGTCGCCTCTGAGTTATGGGAATCCTATGAATGAGCCGTCTGCAAAATGCCCTCCCCTGCCCCACTCACTCTTGCAGACTCAAGCTTGTGGCTTCCTTTAGGGAGTCGATCCCTCTCATATTTGTCTTCCTCGTTTCCTGCTGTCTTCCATGTTTCCCAGCAGAATGGTCTTTTCTAGAGGATCCTTTGCCATCTCTCAGTGAACTCAAAGTAAGGACAGCCTCAGTCTCAGCGTTTTGGCCTCCAGAGATTGGTCAGGCTTGATTTGATCTGGGAATTTGATATCTGTCTTTTCCACTTCTACATGAACAGCTCTTACAAAGATACCTGGGTGTGAGGGAAGGCAGGAAATGGAGTGGCAAGAGGATGCTATGTTATTATCACGAAGCAAAAAAAAATGTATCGGATGAGTCTGCTTTGTTCTCTTTGTGACTGTTTGAACATCTTGTTTCCTGAGGCAGACTGCATAGATGTACCGGATCCTTTTGAAAGAATCACCTAAGCCAAACTTGGTGCCTTTTGAAATCTGAGTTGTAGACTTCAAGGTTTGCATGGCTCCCACCTCCCACCCCATTTTATCTTGTCTGAAGGAGGCTGCCCTATATATTGTGTGACCAATACGCTGTGGGCTTCTGCAGGGTTGCCTTTGACCCTAAAATTTCTTTGCACCCTTTACAAATCTCTGGCATAAGAAGAGTTTGTTTCTGTCATTGAAATGATCACCAGCTGAATGAAGGACAGGAAGAAGCCCAGAAAATCGATGAGATTGGTAGAGCTGGAAAAAGAGGACAGGGAAAATATTTTCTCCCCTTCAGACTTTGAAAGGTGTCAGAGAAGATGATGCCTTCTTATGTGCTGCTTAAGGTGACCCTGTGAAGGAGGGACAAATGAGCTTCAACATTATCATGTGCAGAGTGATGCATGTTGGGGTAAAAATACCCAATTACATTTATAAACTGATGAGGTCTGAAATCTCTGCAACAAACCAGAAAAGGGACCTTTGTGTCCTGGTGGACAGTTCAATGAAGGTGTCGACCCAGTGTGCCACAGCATAGGAAAAAGCAAACTCAATGCTAGGGATCATTAGGAAGGGTCTATAGAAAATAAGTCAGCAAGTGTCATTTTGCCTCTCTATAAATATGTGGTGAGGCCCCATGTGGCGTATTGTGTACAATTCTGGTCACCCTACCTCCAGAAGAATATTATGGAAATGGAAAAAGTGCAGAGGAGGGCAACCGGGATGATTCGGGGACTGGAACACCTTCCTTACCCTCTGAGCCTGCAACGGCTGGGCCTCTTCACTCTTGAGTGACAGCGCCTAAGAGGTGACCTGATTGAAGTTTATAAAATCATACACGGTGTGGACAGAGTTGATAAGGAAAAACTGTTTTTCCTATTGCACAACACTAGAACTAGGGAACACTCCAGGAAACTTTTGGGTGCTAGATCTCAAACAAATAAAAGCAAGTACTTTTTCAACCAGAGGATCACTGGTCTGTGGAACTCCCTGCCAGAAGAAGTGGTGGCAGCTGTCAGCCTTGACAGCTTTAAGAAAGGATTAGACAAGTTCATGGAGAACAAAGGTATCAATGGCTATCATGATGGATGCCTAAGGATTATCTGAATGCCATTTGCAGGGAATCGTAAGCAGGAGAAGGCATCTGCTTGGGAATCCCCTGAAGCAAATGGTGAGCCATTGTGTGAGACAGCATGCTGGACTGGAAGGGCTGTGGCCTCTTCCAGCAAGGCTGCTCTTATGTTCTAATATGTTCTTATGACCTCCAAAAGGCCTGGACGCTAATAACCCTGCTCAGGTCTTGCAAACTGGAAGTCACATCTTTCTTTACTGAATGAATGAATCCCTCTCATATCCAGTCTTCCTCTTTCCCTGCCACCTTTCTTTTTCCAAGTGTTTTTCCTGGGGGAATCTTGTGTTCTTGCTTGTACTGAGTAGAAATGGACAAAGGGTGTGTGCATGGATGCTTCATTCTGTGTTTCTCATCCTCTTTGGCCATGCATTTTAAGGGTTTTTTTTTCAGTTAAAAAACATAAAAATATATACATAAGAAGAAAAATAAGAAGGAAAAAAGAAAGAAAAAATAATAAGTAGACATATATAACATATCTTGTTGGGTGATTCTCTGTCATTGACATTATACTATCTATTCATCCTCCCCCCCCCACTTTTTTATTTTATACTACAACGCTTTAGCCTTCCACCAGTTATGGAAGGCCATGCAAATTGTCCTCCTTGTTGTAGTTCTGAAAGGATACCTGTGCCATTTGGATTGGGTGTGGGGCTTGGCTCCAACATAAGAAAACCTCAAAAGCATCAGGAGTGCCAAGGCTGTTCTCACCTCGTTAAACTCAGCAGCTTTTGTTGAACAATTGGCCTTGTGGTGTGCTGCCCATGAGCTGTTGTTGGTTTATTCTGGTTCTTTGATTCCTCCGGAATGCACCACCAGGGTCCCTTTTGCAATTCAGAGTGGCCAAGTGATTTCCCCCACCTGAGGATCAAAGGTGTGTCGGGTGTGTTGTGTGTTGTGTTCAGATGCTTGCTAGCACAGAAGAAAGCAGGGGTGGTGTACAGGAAGGTCTTCTTTTAGATCTGCCGCTTGGCCTTTTTTTTTTTACAACACTGTCCTTCATTTGCTTTTGATAACCAGACTCGAGAGGAAATCCAGCACTGTGTGAGCTACGTTGAGCAGGTTGTCTTGCCCAAAGCAGATAATTTTTAATGTATATTCTTGCCTTGCAGAATATTAACACTGTTTTGAGAACAATGCAAAAAATGGTAAACATGCACATGCTCTGTTTAGATGTCTTATTTGAAAAAACAACAACAAACTGAATTCCAAACCACACTGTGGAAGCATTCAGGCAGTGCAGCACTTATATGCATGCAATTTATTCCCCCCAAAATATGCAGGAGATCTAGCTGTAAATGACAAAAATAACGCTGCTTCTAATCAGTATCAGTCTAATTGTCTTAACATTTCATACGGTGTGTGTTTTTTAAAAAATTACCTATACTTCATACATTTCTGCAATTTTAAGTTGGGCTGTTATTTAATGCAAAGAAAGGACAGAAAACCACTTCTTGTTAAATAGCACTAAATTTTAGGTTTTATACAGGGATATACATACAGGTGTAGATACATTTTTAAAATCAGTTCTACACCAATTTCTACAAATGTGTATAGGTGTGAAGCAAAGGAAACTGCTTTTCTAGCAGGCCCTAGAATCATAGATTCATAGAGTTGGAAGAGACATAAGAACATAAGACAATCCATGGTGGATCAGGCTAAAGGCCCATCTAGTCCAGCTTCCTGTATCTCACAGTGGCCCCACCAAATGCATCTGTGAGCACACAAGACTAGATATCTGTCTCCTGATACCACTCCCCCTTGCATCTGGCCATTGAAGAACCCTGGTCTTAAGCCTGGAGATGACACATCTCCATCATGGTTTGTAACCTGTGATGGACTTTTCCTCCTCAAGGGCCATCCAGTCCAACCCCCTGCCATGCAGGAACCCCCATCACAGTATTTCCGGCAGATGGCCATCCAGCCTTTGCTTAAAAACCTCCAAAAACGGAGACTCCACCACCCTCCTTTGGGGCAGCATATTCCACTGCCCAATGTTCAAATGGAATCTCTTTCCCCGTAGTTTGAAACCATTGCCCCAAGTCCTAGTCTCTGAAGCCATGGAAAACAAACCTGTTCTCTCTTCTATATGACATCCTTTCAAATATTTAAACATAGCTATCATATCCTCTCCCAGCCTTCTTTTTGTAAGGCTAAACATTCCCAATTCCCTAAGCCATTCCTCATAAGACATTTTTTCTAGACCCTCAACCATCCTGGTCACCCTCCTCTGTACTCGCTCAAAGTTGTCAACATCCTTTTTAAATTGAGGTGAGCAGAACTGGACACAGTACTCCAGGTGGGGTCTGGCCAGAGCAGAATCACTTCCATTGATATAGAGACACTATGCTTCTGTTGATGCAACCAAGAATCGCATTGGCTTTCCTGGCCGCCGCGTCACACTTTTGCCTGTTCCATTTGTGGTCCACCGAGACTCCCAGATCCCTTTCACAGGTACTATTTTCCAACCAGATGTCTCCCATCCTTTTTACCTAGATGCAGCACCCTATATTTCCCTCTGTTGAAACCTATACCATTAGCTTTGGCCCAGCACTCTAATCCAGTGTTTTTCAACCTTTTTTGGGCCAAAGCATACTTGTTTCATGAAAAAAATCACGAGGCACACCACCATTAGAAAATGTTAAAAATGCATAGGAATGCATTGAAACTGGATTTGATCCGTTCCAATGCGGCGTTAGGTTTTTTTGGGCAACGGGGGGGCGGGGGCGGCGGACCCCGTGCAGGTGCCAGGTAAGGGTGCCCCTCCCCGGCTCACCCCCCTCCGTGTCTGCCGCCCCTCCTCTCCCCTCCTTCCTTCCCTCTTTCCCTGGGCGGCCGCAGGTGGTCGGGCGGAGGTGGCCGCGGTGTGGGGGGAGGGAGTGGGGTGCGCTGCTTGGCCTGGGGCGGGACCATGGCCGGAATCCCCCCTGCTCGCCTCCTGCCAGAGCTCTGGAGGCAGCCAGCCAGCAGGAGGGCACAGCAGCAGCCGGCTTTGTTCCGAGGGGCTCGGGGCGGAGGGGGTGGCCGGAGCCCGCCAGCCAGCTGCCCCGGCGCTGCTCTTACCCGGGCGGCCGGTGACATCCTGTGGAGGGGAGTTCCACAGGTGGTGCGGGAGCTTTGCCCTCTGAATGGGTGAAGAGCCTCCGCCTCGTTCCCAGCCAGGCCTCCGGTTCTGCGGCTCAGGGGGCGGGGCCGGGGGGCGAGGAGACCCGGGGCGATAGGACCACGCTGCGCCCGGAGTCGTCCTTCGTCTTCGGCTGAGCCGCACCGGCGGGAGCAGCATCGCTCGCCGCCCGGGCCGCCCCGGCAGCAGCAGCAGCAAAAGCAGCAGCAGCAGCCTCGCCCGACCGAGGGCCAGGGCACCTGAGCAACGCCGCCCCACCGGGAGGAACGCCAGCATCCATGGCGGCGGCCTGCCGCCCCTCCCCTCCCCTCCGCTCCCCTCTTTCCCTGACCACCCTGCGTCCTCTTCCCGCACGGCCGCAGGTGGTGGGCGGAGGTGGCTGTGGGGGGGAGGGGGTACAGTACGCTGCTTGGTCTGGGGCGGGGGGCTTGGGTGGGGCCGTGCCGGGAATTCCCCCCTCGCCTCTTGCCGGAGCCTCGGAGGCGGCCGGCAGGCAGGAGGGCGCACTGGTGGCCTGCCCCGCCGGGAGGAACACCAGCATCCGCGGTGGCAGCCTGCCGCCCCTCCCCTCCCCTCCCCTCTTTCGCGACCTCCCCGCGTCCTAAAGCGGCAGCACGTAGTGACCCAGGCAGCTGAAGCAGCGGCTTCCCCCCCGTCTTGGCTACAATCCAGCGCTCACCAGCTGGAGCGCGGCAGCCAGGCGGGGAGAGGGAACGGGGGCAAAAGTGGCGGCTCCCCCGCCACGGTACACCAGCCAACATCCCATGGCACAGTAGTGTGCCGCGGAACACCAGTTGAAAAACACTGCTCTAATCTGTCAAGTTTCCTGTAAATATGATTCTTGCTGAGACTTGGATAGTCCAAATTCTGGGCCATGAGATCAGCAGAGGGTGGGTCAGGAAACTGCCCTTCCGATGTGGGGTTTGGAGGTGAACTCTGGAATGGCGTTTTCTCTTGAACTCAACTGGAAGCGTTGACCGTAATGACCACCTGCTTGACAAAAGGCCAGCCGAAATTTTGTCAGCTCCCTTCCCCCCCCCCCCGGCATTGCAGCTTATGTGGCTGGAGGTGAACTCTGGTTGTCGCTGTGCCTGCACTTGAATCCTGCCCCACAGGTATATCCACAGTGGGTTTGGGGCCCTGCTCTCAGCAAAAGATAAAAATAAAAAAAATGCTTCAGTTCAGACTACACCCCCTTTTTGTTGTTGGCAATAGCACCTGTTGGCCCCCCTGCCCACCCCCCATCCCCCAAGCCCAGAAAAACTTCTCGTTAGGGTCCGTTCTTTCTAACTAAGCCACACTTGGGACCCAAACCCCCCTCAGATCTAGACCAGCTTCCAAAATGGAACATCTCAGGGTCAACTTGTGACCCGTGATCCTTGCATACATCATGTGGGAGAAAATACCATAAATAGCCGAGATGTATTTGTCCTTTGGGGGGCAGTGTTGCATTTTAAATAGAAGAATGGATTTCTTTTACCTATAAAATTGGGTCATGAGTGTTCAGCCTTCTCCCTTCCAGGCTCCGTCCCTTGTGCCACCTGGGATCAAGGTATTGTATAGGAAGCATAAATCAGATATACAACCTTTTCCCATCTATAAGACACCCCCATCTAGAAGGTGACTGTTTGCAGAGACAAGGTATGGGCAGTGCCGCAGCTTTGTGGTTCTCTCCTTGGCTTACCTCCATGTATAAGATGACCTTCAATTTTCAGTCTAATGGTTGTAGACAAAAATATATTTATTTATTTATTTATTTATTTATTTTTATATTTGTATACCGCACCAATTTCCCAAAGGGAACTCTGGTCGGTTTACATAAAACAAAACATGTGAAAATCAAAGATCAAAATCAAACATAAAAGCAGACAAATAGTTTGGCATGAGGCAAAAACCAAATCATAACAGAACAACATCAAACACGGAGAACACAAAACACATTAGCAATTGCCGAATGCCTCCCTAAATAGCCAAGTTTTCACAGCCTTTCTGGGATGGGGCCTGGCGTATCTCGCTTGGCAGTTTGTTCCAACTAGACGGGCCAGCCACTGAGAAGGCCCAGTTGCGGGTGGCTTAAATATGGAAGAAATATTGTTGTTAATAATGTTTAACTATGTCTTTATCTTTTCTTTTCTTTTTTTTTTGCAAGGTGGGGGGTGCTGGATTTATGTGGCTGCATTGCTTTAAACTAAGAAAGATTTATTCTGCATAAGTTTTGCGTCCAAGCAGGATTGGCTGGCGGGCAGGCAGGCAGGCAGGCAGCTCAGTTTCCCCACTGCATTTCACTGGAAGCACCAGCATACATAGTTGTGATGGGGCCGGCTCTCCCACTGGGCAAAATGAGACAGTCACAGCACCAGCCAGAAGCTGGCAGCGGGAGGTGTGCCTGTCCTTTATTGCTGGTGCTCTCTTAGTGTCGGTGAGGAAGAAAAATTAATCAGGTCATCCAATTAACTTTTGGACCCAAAATGAGAGAGGAGCTGCTACTTTGTGCCTGGCCTCAGGCAGCATCATGTCTTGGGCTGGCCCTGACTTTTAGATTGATGGCCTTGTAATTACTTAACACCTAGAGGCTACCGTTCAGCCTGATTTTGAGAGTTCTCTGTGATTTACTGTCAAGCCAGGTAAGTGTAGTAGTATGAGATGGGCCTCAGTAAAAAGCTGAGCATGGAGATACACTCCCCAAACCATTTTAATGGTATTATAATATTGCTATTTGTTAAATTGACATATTGCCTAATTTGCCTTTCTCCCCAGCCAGGTATCCAAGGCAACCAACTGTAAATAGAAAGCCAGTAGAGAACAATAAGGATCTTTGTTTAAAAAGGAAATAAAATAACATTCAGTTGTTCCAAAAGAAAGAAGAAAAAGAAAAAGAAAAACCACCCAACTGTTTTGATTAAAATGTCTTTCTGTATGGACGGCTCTCACCTTCAGAGTCGTGAATTTGCATGGGAAACCATTAAAATACAATCACCTTTTAAAACAAAAATCTGGTTTTCGTAATATACCTGAGTCCGTAAATACCAAATTAGCTGTGTGTCATCAGGATCTTAAGCCCTTCTTTTCTTCTTAGTCAAATTATGCATTGGAGTCTGTGTGTGTGTGTGTGTGTGTGTGTGTGTGTGTGTGTGTGTGTGTGTGTGTGTGTGTGTGTGTGTTGGGGGAGACAGTTTCCAATTGAGTTTCTCCTGCTCAGGTTTTTAAATATCTCCTTCCTCACTCCTTATGTTCCTGTTGTGATCACACCTCTTTCCTTATGAAGGTCAAGGCAACTTCATATGGAGTAGTCATGTGAAATAATGTAACGTGCGAAGAGCAATTTAATAATATGGGAGACTTAATTTTAAAACATCAGCAGTCATTCAAATCGGGCCCACCACCCAAGTTTAAAGCAGTGGTGGTGGTGGTGGTGGCGGGAGGAGAAAGTGCCCTTGGTAGCTGCTGGATAGCTGGTTTCCAGGTGGCTAATAAGCTCTTATTGCAGCGTTAGGTTTTTGGTCCTGTGCATATCTAGGAAGATTCAGAAGTATACCCATGCTTTTTAATAAGGAGGAAAACACACACACACACACACACACACACACACACACACACACACACACACACACACACACACACACACACACACACACACACACACGTTAATAAAAACTGTACACTTATTGCCAAACAATGGGCATGGCAGTGCTGAGGATCTTTAAACCTTAGCAAGGTGCTTGTGTACTCATTGGACCCAGTGTGACCATGTGGTGCAGAATGGACAGAGTATCAGGCTCTATAGATTCGGGAAACCTGGGCTCTTATGCAGGACCACCAAAACTCACCGGGTGGCAATGCTAAGCCAGTCCGTAGACATCTCTCATACCTTGAAAGCCCCATGAGGGCTGCCATAGATCGAAAGCAGCTTCGTGGTGCATGACAAGTTCTGTCTTGGTCAGTTCGTCCCAGCGAACCACCCTTGTGTCTGTATTCCCCTTCCTTTTTTATTATAATTAGGAAATAATAATACTACATGTCATAACAACAGGAAAGGGGGGGATTTAAAATCCCATGACTTTAACAGTGATATGGCAGCACTCAAGTCTAAGCTGTCCTTGGAGGCAGACGCTGTTCCCATTCAGTTTATTCTGGATAAGAGCCTCGTGGCGCAGTGGTTAAATGCCTGTACTGCAGGTTAAACTGTGCTCTTCAATCCCTGGTAGCAGGCTCAAGGTTCACTCAGCCTTCCATCCTTCCGAGATCGGTAAAATGAGTACCCAGCTTGCTGGGGGGGCAATGTGTAGCCTGCACTCTGTAATTAAAATTGTAAACCGCCCAGAGACTACTTGTAGTGGTATGGGGCGGTATATAAGCAGAACACTTTGCTTTGCTTTGTAATGATGTTGTTGAAGCTGCTTGTTGGACGGGGTAGTGGTGGTGTCACAGCTGGAGTAATTAGCCCTGACGGTGATAGACATTAATGCAGACACTTGAACATTTTTGGATAAAAAGCAAACCTTAAGCAAACAGAGTTGGTGGCCGTCCGAAGGGTGGTTGTAGAATGCTGTGAAACCACAAACATGAGTCTGCAGTGTGATGTGGCGGCCAGGAAAGCCAATGTGAATCTTGGTTGCATCAACAGAACCATAGTGTCTAGATCAAAGGAAGTGATAGTACCACTCTATTCTGCTCTGGTCAGACCACACCTGGAGTATTGTGTCTAGTTCTGTGCACCTCAATTTAAAAAGGATGTTGACAACCTTGAATGGGACCAGAGGAGGGCAACCAGGATGGTTGAAGGTCTGGAAGAAATGTCACATGAGGAATGGCTTAGGGAACTGGGAATGTTTACCCTTACAAAAAGAAGGCTGAGGGGGGATATGATAGCTATGTTTAAATATTTGAAAGGATGTCATATTGAAGAGGGAACAGGTCTGTTTTCCATGGCTTCAGAGACTAGGACTCGGGGCAGTGGTTTCAAACTACAGGAAAAGAGATTCCATTTGAACATTGGGCAATGGAATATGCTGCCACAAAGGAGGGTGGTGGAGTCTCCTTCTTTGGAGGTTTTTAAGAAGAGGCTGGATGGCCATCTGCCGGAAATACTGTGATGGGGGTTCCTGCATGGCAGAGGGTTGGACTGGATGGCTCTTGAGGAGGAAAAGTCCATCACAGGTTACAGACCATGGCCTTCCTGATGGTTAGAGCTCTTCAGCATAAGTGGAATGTGCTGCCACAAAGGAGGGTGGTGGGGTCTCCTTCTTTGGAGGTTTTTCAGCAGAGGCTGGATGGCCATCTGTCGGGGGTTACTGTGGTGGGGATTGGACTGGATGACCCTTGAGAGGTCCCTTCGAACTCTATGATTCTATGCAAAACAACTTGCTTCAGGACGTCTCATAGATCTGTTGTTAGAGATGTTGACGTAGTCATTCTTTGAGGTCTGCAAGCTCTTATGGTACTTATCTTGCAGGGTCTCTCTCGCGCTCCCTCTCCCTCTCTCTCTTTCTGTGAGGGCACCCCAATCTTAATCAGTTTCCAAGGATTTCTGATGAACATTGCCATCTTGCGTTCAAAGCTGAAATAGCATCTTTTATTTCAAATCTGAAACTGCAGTCAACTCAGAACAAACTTCTCTTCTGATGTGTCTCTCTCTTTCCTAACTTTATAGGCATCCACCCCCCCACACACACACACCTCCCTTCATGGTTTGCTTGGACTTGCATCTCTTTTGTCTTGTCTCATGTAAAAGAAAAGGAGTCCCTGGTATGGCTTTCTGCAATAGAGATGATGTACTGATGCCGAGATATATTATCATATATTATCATTCCTGACTGTTGGTGACCTTTTCCATGCATGTTTCGGACATGACACTATTTACAGTAAAAATCAGTCATCAGAAGGCTGGCTTTTGGCTTACTTCTTCAACCTCTGCTGGCTGGATCAGCACACTATTCTTGCCTGGTGCTGGAGCTCTCCAGTGCTGCCTGGACATTTGAGAGTGTTGTAGCTGAGCAGATCTCCTGATCACGGATCTGCAGAGCTAGACTGGGGGCGGGGGGGGGGGGGGTTGCAGTTTTCTGCTTCAAACCGCCCCACCTGACAGCTGGTCAACCACAAAATGTCCAGTGAGGGACAGCGTCCCACTTGCTTTTGTTCCACTGGCTGTCCTGCCTGCCTGGGGCATCGTTTTCACACCTTCCAAAAAGAGAGGTTATCCCCAGCTGCTGCTCGGATCAGACTGCCTCCCTGCACACACAGGATGGTCCCAGTGATTCAGGCCTGTATCTGAAGCATCCACAAGATCGGGGAAAAGAAGGGTAGAGTCTTTGGAACACTATGAGCAAAATGTGCTGCATTAGAAATGTTAAGAGTCCTTATTTCACCATTGTTTCTCCAAGGAAACGTTGCAGCTTGAGTCCTATTCAGGCCTGACACTACCTGGTATCCCTGCCCCTCTCTGCATGCATTGTCATCTTCTTCATTTGGGCCTGAGGAGGGAGGGGGTTCTGCCCGCGTGTAATACGGCTGAAACAGTAAAGAAAAGGCAGTGATGCTGGTACCTCTACTGGCTAGGATAACACCTGAATAGAGCTTTAAAAAGCAGATGGATGTCACAGGGGATGGATGCTACGTAGAGGCTGGCTTGGGCTGGTGTTGTGCTCAAGTCCTCTGCAGGGGCGTAAAGTTCCCCCCGACCCTTACCCAGCTGTCCCAGTTGCCTGCTTTCACCTTGTCCACCGTTTGTAAACCACCACCCCTTTCTGCAGCTTATTTGACATGGGAGGGGAGTATTACTGCTACGGATCGGACATCACCTGCACCTTTCCGGCCAATGGAAAGTTCACTCCCGACCAGAAGGCCATCTACGAGGCGGTGCTGAAGTCATCCCGGGCTGTGCTGCAGGCGCTCAAGCCAGGTAAAAGATCACCATTTGTGTCAACAGGAGAGGCAGGCACCTCGGCAAACAGTCGCTCTGCCAGAGGCCTGCCTCATGCACACCCATCGTGCTGCAGGGCTGATCCTTGCTGTTGGCAGGCAAGGAAGGAAAAAGGGGGCATTTCACGTTGAAAGAGGAGCAGGGGGTGGCCTTCCTCCTGCCCGGCTGGCTGGCTGGCTGGCTGGCTGGCTGGCGTTTCTGTGCAGCAAGGCTGGATTCCCGGCCAGCCTCTCTCCAGGCTCCTTCCGCTACCAACCCAGGCCTTCTCGGATCAGTCCGTTGGCTCTCTCGCTCCAAGGCAGGGGCAGATGGGCTTTTCTTTCTAATGAAATCCTGATGCTCCATCCCAGCCGAGCAATGGTTTTGAAGTGGTCACTTTTCCGCACTGGGGTTGTTCCTTTTGATCCCTCTTTTGGTGGCCTGGCTGAAAAACCCCCTCAAGAGCCACACGGAAGGTCCGCGGCCAATAAACGGCTCCTTGTTCAAAGGCCAGTCACCTCCAAGGGTTGTCCTTCAGTGTCTTTGCGCTGCTTCCCATTGATGGCAGACATCTAAGACACAGGACGCAAAGGGAAGGGAGGAGGAGGAGGGAGGAGGGAAACAAGCCAGCCCAAGGGCCAGCTTTTCACGTTACATTTGGTAGCTCTTTGAATGACTTGGCTGGAGGGGAGACAAGGGCAGGTGGATGAGGCGCCGAGCAAAGCCCTTCTTCCACTAAAACCAGTAGGGAAGCTCTCCTCTCTCACAGACACTCAAGACACAAACACAGAGCGACACTGCAGCCAGAGGAAGAGTTTGTAGCAAGCTGTCAAGGAACAGAGGTGTCCCCAGGGTGCAGGTATTTCAGTGGGGCAGGCCCTCCAACCTTCCTTTCCCTCTTTTGCATCTCGATGGAGTGACTCCTTCCAGGGGAGTGTCAAGAGAGAGGAACACACACACACACACACACACACACACACACAGAGAGAGAGAGGGGGGAGGAGCTGAAAATACCAAGAATCCCCTTGCCCTCCCTACTCATCTTACCAAGGGGAATTCCTTTCTCTCCCCCCCCCCCCTGTGCTGATGGGAGCATCCTCTGCCCAGAGCACAGCACAGCTTAACAGCCTTCCTGGTGGAAGCAGGGGTTGCAGCATCCTTGCCCTTTTCCCCTTTCCCCTCGATTCTCAATCGGCATGTTAGCTCCACTCCTTTCCCCCTGCATTGCTGTGTTGTCCTTATTCAAGCTGGCATCCTTTCACCTGGCATCATCCTGTCCACAACACTCTTGGTTGAGCAAACGTCTCCTGTGGAAAGGTTACAAACCATGATGGGGATGTGTCATCTCCAGGCTTAAAACCGGGGTCCTTCAAGGGCCAAGTGCAGGGGAGGGCCAAGTGCAGGGGAGTGGTATCAGGAGACAGATGTCTAGTCTCATGCGCTCCCAGATGCATCTGGTGGGGCCACTGTGAGAGACAGGAAGCTGGACTAGATGGGCCTTTGGCCTGACCCAGCAAGGCTCTTCTAACACTCTTATGTTCCTATGAAATGGAGGGGAGCCAACTTGGGCAAGGGTGATGCTCCACATCCCCCTTTCCTTCCTCTGCCCTTTTGTTTATGACTTTGCATGCCCCAAATCCCCACAGAGCTGAAAGAGTGTTAGAGACCCATTGGGCCAACGGGGAGTTTGTGCTGATGGACAGCGTTGGCTTCCATCGAGTCTGGAAAATGCAAAAGGGGTTCCAAATAGGCTCAGATGCAGCCACATCCCCCCCCCTTCAACCAGCCACCTTTTGCTCCCCACCTCTTTATTGGCAGCTGTGCCTCTTGGGAGCCAGAAGCCAGTGTTCTTTGTTCTTGGCACTAGTAAGGCTGGGGGAGTTTCCACTCCCTTTTGCCTGGGGGAAGAAGCCCTAGGGAGCCTTGCAGTTGGACAGTGGCGGGCGGGGAAGGAAGATGTCTCATATCCAAGGCTTCCCATGCACACACAGAGAGTCCCAAATACTTGCCTTGGGCAAAAGGGAGCCTCAGGCAGCCTCAGAACCTAAAATGCTTTCCAGTCATTGAAAGTACAGTAAATGTTTTCCATGCTCTGTCTGAGTTGTTCTGGGGTAAATTTACGTAACAAGTTTTTGTCATGTTCCATGTTCAGATCATGCATTGAGGAAAATGTGTATCACACCATATTACAGCATTATCCTTCTAGGCACACAGTGACTTCAGTGCTACATGACATCAGGCATGCAAACAGAGCTGAAGGAGCTTCAGCCAAAATTATAATACCTTTATACAAAGCAATAGTAAGGCCCCACCTGGAGTATTGTGTACAATTCTGGTCACCACATCTCAAGAAAGACATTGTGGAACTGGAAAAGGTGCAGAAGAGAGCGACTAAAATGATTACTGGGCTGGGCACCTCCCTTATGAGGAAAGGCTAAAACATTTGGGGCTCTTTAGTCTGGAAAAAAGGTGCCTGAGGGGGGGATATGACTGAGACGTACAAAATAATCAAGGGCATTAGTCAAGTGGATAGAGGGAAGCTCTTCTCCCTCTCTCAAAATACCAGAACTAGGGGACATACACTCAAATTGAGGGCTGGGAGAGTAAGAACAGACAAAAGAAAATATTTTTTCACCCTGTGTGTTGTTGGTCTGTGGAACTCCCTGCCACAGGATGTGGTGATGGCATCTGGCCTGGATGCCTTCAAAAGGGGTTTGGACAGATTCCTGGAGGAAAAGTCCATCACAGGTTGCAAACCATGATGGAGAAACTCAAGCTCCTTACCTCAAGGGCCAGATGCAGGGGAGTGGTATCAGGAGACAGATATCTAGTCTCATGCGCTCCCAGATGCATCTGGTGGGGCCACTGTGAGATACAGGAAGCTGGACTAGATGGGCCTTTGGCCTGATCCAGCAGGGCTCTTCTTATGTTCTTTTAGAGCTACTTAAGTTTGAATGGCTTAATTGAGCTCTTCTTTTGGTGGCGTGCTGAATATCTGGTCCGGCAGGATGCTCAGTCTCTTGGCCAGACGTGATTCCTAATATTTTCAGCTGAATGTTTCCAGGAGAGGTTTCCAGGGGAGGGTGGTCTCCTGGGGCCGTGTCTCCTGGCTTTAATAGTCCATCAGATTTACCCAAGGAGTGGGCTGCTCCGTCTCACTCCACAACCACACCATTCACAAGGAGTGAGTTATTTGGTTTCCTACTTTATTTTCTCATTGAGAAAGGTGCAGGATCTGTGCAAGGGCACGAAACCTGATTCCCTGCAGGAGATCTTCTCGGCAGACCTTTTTGCCCATCCGGCGCATCTCCTTTTGCTGCCCTGGAGGCTCCACGTCCTCTTCCACTGGAGGCAGCGGCCTCCTTCTCTGCTGCCCCTGTACCTTCAGACTCCCTTTAGAAAGGAAAAACCCCATCACTCCACCAAACTAAGTGGATTCTCAGGATACCATCTTGTTTGGTCCCTGAGCCATGTTGAAGCAGATCTTTTGCAGTATATCACAGGAGTACACCCCGTCACATTGCATAAATATTTTAGTACCATGGTTCCTCAGATAACAAATTTAATTAGTTCCCCAAGGCAATTCATTATCAGAAAAAATAACTATCCGAAACACGATTTCCAATTAAAATGAACGTGAAACCATTTAATCCATTCCAGAGGTCCGGGGGAAAAGGCAAAAAAGTGCATTTTTTGAAACCTCTTTACAAAGTGCACTTTCAAAGTCCACTCCTCCCCCTCCTCGCCCACCCCTGCCAAGGCTGCCTCCTCCCCACATCCCCCCCCCCTCCTGCCTCGCCACCGCTGGTCACCCCAGTGGCAGGTGAAGCTGCGCGCCATTGCCGCTTCTTCCCTCCCTCCCCCCGGCTCCCACCTCTACCATCTCCACCACCTCTGGGAACCAGGAGCCGGGGAGAGTCGGGAACTACTGGAAGGCTGGGCTGAGGGGGTGGCTCCAACCAGTCCAGGAAAGTGAGCTGCGGGGGTTGGAAATGTCTGTTTGTTAACCGAAAAAATCGTTATCAGGAGCATTCATTATCCGAGGTATTACTGTATATATTTTAATGTGACAACACTGAAGAAATGACACTTGGCTACCATGTAAAGCAGTGAGTATATAGCTGTAAAAAGCAGGAAGGTAAACTGTGTTCCATGCATACAAATGTGTTCAGCCATGCCGGCCACCTGGCCATGGACTTGCACAACACTGGCTCTTTGGCTTGAAAACGGAGATGAGCGCTGCCCCTAGAGTTGGACACGACTAGCACACATGTGCGGAGGGAAACCTTTACCTTTTTATACAGCTTATATAGCAGTGTAAATGTGCTGTCCCCTCAAAATAGTGCAACAGACGGCCCTTAATGTCTAATCAGCTGGCAACAAAAGTGAGTACACCTCTAAGTGACAATGTCCAAATTGGGCCCAACTAGCCACTTTCCCTCCCTGAGACCTGTTAGTGTCCCAAGGTCTCAGGTGTGAAGGGGGAGCAGGTGTTATGGCTCTCACTCTCTCTCCGGAAGTTCCACATGGCACCGCATGCTAATGATCTGAAGATCTGAAAAAACAAATTGTTGCTGTACATACAGTAAAGATGGTCTAGGCCAGTGGTGGAGCACCTTCAGCACTCCATATGTTTTGGACCACAACTCCCACAGTCCTTTGCCATTGGCACTACAGGCTTGGAATTCTGGGAGTTGCGGTCCAAAACATCTGGAGTGCCAAAGGTTCGCCACCACTAGTCTAGGCTATAAGCAGATTGCCAAGACCCTGAAACTGAGCTGCAGCACGACAGGGACCACATGGAACAGGCCTCGCCATGGTCGACCAACAAAGTTGATTGCCTGTGCTCAGCGTCATCCCCAGAAGTTGGCTTTGGGAAATAGATGTATGAGTGCTTCCAGCATTACTGCAGAGTTTGAAGGGGTGGGGGTGGCGGGTCATCCTGTCAGTGCTCCAACCATACGCCACTGTACACTGCATCAAATTGGTCTGCAGAGCTGTCATCCCAGAAGGAAGCCTGCTCTAAAGATGATGCACAAGAAAAGCCAGCAGACAAGCAGGTGAAGGACATGGATTTCTGGAACCATGTCCTGTGGTCCAATGAGACCAAGATAAACTTATTGGGTTCAGATGGTGTCAAGCGTGTGTGGCAGCAACCCGGAGTACAAAGACAAGTGTGTTGTACCTACAGCCAAGCATGGCGGTGGGAGTGTCATGATGTGGGGCTGCCTGAGTGGGGCCGGCACTGGGGAGCTACAGTTCATTGAGGGAACCATATGGTCAGTTTTAACTTGGTCAAGCAGAGCTTGCTTGTGTCATTTTGATTCTGTGTCTATGTGTATGGGCGGGGGGACAGTAAAAGTGGGTACGGGGCTCCTGCCCTCCACAATGATTGAGCGGGAGGTAGCCAAAGAAGCCCAAATGTCCCACAAGGGCCTTTGGACCTCTGGGAAGCCAGACAATTTGGTGCAGTGACCGACATTGCATGCTATCGCGTTTGGCAGCAAATTTAAAAACAGAGCAGACGCACCGTCAGCAGATTTGCTCCAAGTACAGATGTCTTGTGCGACAGCGGTCCAAAGTCCAAGGGTTCTCCAGTCAGGCTGTGCAAACCTGGCCCCTACAATGGACAATGGTCGGCTGCATCCCGCCTTGGGGTTGGTTGGGGGGGACAGGAGATGTTTCCCAAGGGTCAGGAGGCACTCCTGTCTCGTTCTCGCTCTCTCTGTCTCCCTCTGTCTCTCTCTCTCTGTGTGTGTGTGTGTGTGTGTGTGTGTGTGAAAGATATCTATAGCTCAGAACATATGAGAGAAGGTTCAAGATAAAGAACTGAATGTAACTTTTTTTGTTTTCTTTCTGTTGGCTTGCATGTGTGACAGGAATAGGTGGTGTCAAAGAGCAGTGGTGGGTGGAGCCATAACTTGAAATGGGCAGGGCCACTGCTTGCCCCGCCCTTCTTTCCCTCTCATGCCTACCTTTCATTTGTTCTTTCTTCCATCACTGAGTTCCTCTGCTCTCTCTCTCTCTTGGTCTGTCACCAGCCTCACCGTGCAGTGGTTAAACCACAGTACTGCAGCCAAAACCCTGCTCATCACTCAGCATTCAAGCTCAGGAAGCTGTCTCTAGGTTTACTCAGCCTTCTTTCTGAAGTTGGCAAATTGAGTCCCCCGCCTGCTTAATTCACTTGGAATAACTCGATTGCCCAGAGAGTGCTTTAAGCACCGTGGGGTGGTACATCGTCAGCATGCTTCACCTTTTCCATGTTTAACCTTTATTTCACCCTTTCTACCATATTTCTTTTCCAACTTTCTTTCTCTTTGCCCTCCCTCTCCACACCTCTTTGATTCCTCTCTCCCCTTAAACACACACACACACCGCCGCCCAAATGCAGGTGAGAACCAGAAAGGCTGCCAAGAACTCTTTGAGGGAAAGATGAGATACAACTGTGATTTGTAATAGTTTTGGGCAGAGAATCAAGCCATCTGCTGTTGGGGATACACTCACTCACTCACACACACACACACACACACACACACACACACACACACACACACACACACACACAGAGAGAGAGAGAGAGAGAGAGAGAGAGAGAGAGAGCACCTATCTTAACTTGGAAGAAATAAATCACAAATTAACCTGGCCTGCCTTGGATTGTTTGGAGCACAGCCTACAAGGTGGGGATGGGGGGGGGGCTTTCAGAGAGGACGGGGATTTGTTGTCCCAACAGACAACCAATCTCATCATCCTCTACAGCCAGCCCACTTGCATAAGAGTTTCAGCAGAGATGGCTCTGTTCCTCAGAAAAATGAGCAACCAAGTTGCAAAACTATTCCTGTCCTCCTTGGGGTAGGAGTAACATCTTAAAGGGCCTAAAATTATTACTCTCGGATTAAAGATGCCTACTCCACTGCATGTAAATATTAGGTGTGTGCTCCTACTTTTATTTTCAGGATTGCATCTTTCAAATTGGTGGTTGGAGAGAAGGCAAAAATCTGACATCTCTCAGAGCATAATATATTAATCCGTCCCTGGGCACTTTTAATGAAGTTGCCTTGCACTGGTATAAGGAGTGGGAATGCCGAGCAGGGCTTGGCTTTGTGGAATCTCTCTGGTCTCAATCCAACCTGGCTTGCCACATTGGGGTCTCTCTCTCGCTCTCTCTCAGGTAGAACAGCTTGGATGTTCACTAGTTCCCCCTTCTGAATTTGGCTCAGCATCTGGCCTCCAGGAGGCCCTGCACACTTTCAGCATGGCACTGGCTTCTTTGGCAGGGAGTGAGGGTTGCCACGTGAGACGTTGGTTACTGAAGTGCAACCTTACCCTGCAGAATCACAGCAAATTCGAACATTGGGGGAGTCAGCCTCCCCACTGCTCATATGAGAAAAGAGTAAGAAAGCAGGGCGGGTTTGTTTGTTTTGTTTTTGGACTCTGCAGATCAATCGCTTCATTTAGCAGTTTCCTCCACAGTCCTGGGTTCTGCCTCATGGAACCTGTGCACAGCCCCTCTGCTCAGCACACTAAATGTGCTAAATAAACAGTCAAACCTGCCGTGGTGTTCTGACACCAGCCTCTCTATGAAGGCTGCATCACACAGAACTGTTTTTCCAGGGATGACTATGCGGTATTTCTAGGCTTCAGTTCTGATGCCATGAACAATGGTGGCTTTCCGTTTCAAGCCCTGGCAATGAGGATTGGCAAGTCGGCACAGCAGCTCTGTGTGTGTGTGTGTGTTCATGCGAGTTCCTATGGATCTTTGTTCAGGGTCCCACTGCACAAGAGGCCCGCCAACCTGTCTTCTGAATCCATCTGAATCCATGCAAACTGGCGTTCAGCTGGCATGCAGGCATGCTTGAGATGTTTGCATTTGGCTAAGAGGGTCCCTTCAAACAGATGTGGCAGATAGACTCCATGCTGTTCAAACAAGGATCATCTGCTACTGGCCCTTCTCCCAGAAATGTGCGACAAGAACAGGGTTGTTGTTGTTTTTGATGGTGCTAAAATATGCAAGTGTTGCCTCCTCCTTAAACTTTCAACACATTCTGTTCTTAACCCAAAAAACAGTGTACCAAACCCCCAGTCCAAAGCTGTCTCCAGTCTTCCCCATGAGGGAGGTAAAGTAAATGTAAATGCAGAGGGCCTCTTGGCCTTGAAAACTGCTGACTCGGGTGTGACTCTGCCAGATCCGAGTGAGGAAAATGCACATTTGAGTCCTTCGTCCCAGTTACCTTCGCTTAGCGAGGGGCTGGCTGGGGCCACTCCAAGAACAAATGAATGTGCCTCGGAGGGGGTGCCACCAGTAAGAAAGAAGGAAGCCTTCTGTGCAACAACACATGGCTCGCCCATGGCACCAGAACACCTTGTTTAAAACGTTGATCCTAAAATCAGGAAGTTGGAAAGGGACTCAAGGGCCATCCAGTCCAAATCCATTCTTATGGCAGGAATGCAAATCAAAGCAGATCTGAGAGATGGTGGTCCAATTTTCTTTGAATGGCCCCAACATTTTGAATGCCTCTGCAGTTTTGAGAATGTCCTTTTAGAATATCATGGTTCTGGGCTTCCTAAGACAGAGGTAGGGTTACGCTACGCCGTTACCAACATTATCAACTTAGACCAGCGTAATCCCATTTGAACTGTTCCCGCCCCATCATACAGAATTGTGAGATCTGTAATTTGGTGTGGCACTGTTAGAGAACAAGATATGATTTTTGGTATTTCACCAAACAATAGGATATAAAAGCAAAAAACAAAAAACAGTGGCTCCATAAAGACAGAATAATAAGAATGCACAGGGTTGGGATGGGAGAGTACATGTATTAAATTAGTCTAAAGGGCTAACTTGGTACAAGCTAAAATGCCTGAACTGCACCATTGCAACTGAATGTTTTCAAATGGGCTTCAGGAGCTCAAGAGTTGCTGTCATGTCACTGATACAGATTTTTAGGACTAAGTTAACTGCTTACAATATGCAGCATTTAAAACAAGTGTGTTCTTTCCCTCCTCCTCTCACCATTTGCTGAATAATGTTTTACGGGAAATCTCATTCGAAATGAAGCAAACCTTTGTCATTTGGGTCTTGGGCAATTAAACCAAGTCAGGTGGCTTGCAGCCTTATGGCCGTCCCTCTGATTAAGAAGGAGCAAATATTTTTAGCAAAAGCATCTAAATCACCATCCAACCACATTGGCTGCCTTCTGATTTCTCTCTCTCAGGAGTTGCTTGGCCTGATATGCACCGTCTGGCAGACCGAGTCCATCTGGAAGAGCTCACAAGAATTGGCATCCTCCAAGGCAACGTTGAAGACATGGTGAAGGTTCATCTGGGAGCCGTGTTTATGCCTCATGGCCTCGGCCACCTCCTTGGCATTGACGTGCACGATGTCGGAGGCTACCCAGAGGTCGGTGCCAAAATGTTCTCCTTAGTGCCAGCAAGCCCACCAGGGAAATTTCTTCCAAGATTACAAAACAGAATCAAGACTAAGGAAAAGAACAAAACTAGACCCCTCTGGTTTCTTTTGGTGCTAAAATGTTTCCTGCATCCTCCAAAGAACTGGGTACTTCAAGGGCCAGATGCAGGGGAGTGGTAGCAGGAGACAGATATCTGGTCTTATGCACTCCCATAGGCATTTGGTGGGGCCACTGTGAGATACAGGAAGCTGGACTAGATGGGCCTTTGGCCTGATCCAGCAGGGCTCTTCTTAGGCTCTTATGTTCTTATTTCCTCAGCTGTCTCTTTTATTTTGGTTGCCTTATCAGGCGCTTGAAGCAGGTATGAAAACCAGCAAGTTAGCATCAAACAAAAGCAACTGGAGCCTTTCTTACAAAATCTGCCATTAGGGAAACCAAGCAGGTTTCTCATAAAACCAAGCAGAGCAGCAAACATTGATTCCTTTGGCCTAGAGCTTAATTTATGGATTATAAACTGGAATTTTTTAGTTGGGGCTCAGTTATCAAGTAAAGTGGCCAAATGTGTAATTCTTGAAGTGAAGCAGTTTTGGAACCCAGTCAATTTTTTGAAATCAGTGCATGGCCAGATTCTGTGATTAAGTCCTTGACTGAGGAAATGTGTACAACAATGGATATATTGGGGAAAGAGGTACACAAACATTCCTGTTTTAGGAAATGTTGCATACAAACATATGTTTATTACAGAAGGGTAAACCAATATATGCATTAGGAAGAGGCATATATTGGGAAGTGGCACTGCATGCATGTGCACTTTTTTAAAAATGGCAAATATGCAGAAATTAAATAGAACTGAAGTCAGCTTGAATATGTGTGACGTTCATGTCATTGGGACTTAAGATTGATGCATGATAACTGGGTCAGGTTGGGAACCGAGCAGGCCATAGTCTTTGAGGACTAAAAGTTTCAGGGTTCTTGTCTTTGTCTGTCCAGGGTGTGGAACGCATTGATCTGCCAGGGCTCCGGAGCCTTCGAACTGCCCGGGTCCTTGTCCCAGGCATGGTGCTGACTGTCGAACCTGGCATCTACTTCATTGACCACCTCTTGAACCAGGCCCTGGCCAATCCTGCCCAGGCCTGCTTCCTCAACCATGAAGTCCTTGCACGCTTCCGGGGTTTTGGTGGGGTGAGTAGCTTGGTGAAAAGAGGTCTAGTTCCTGCCACTTGATAGTTTTGCTTGTATGGAGTCAGAACTGAGACACGCTAAGGGTGAAGACTGATAACGGAATGCAGCCTGAAGAAGGGTTGCATTCAGTTATGTGTGAGTTGTCTTGGCAATGCTGACTATAAAAAGCTAGTATTCTTATTCTCATGGTGCAGAGGGGGAGCTGAGACTGTGGGGCGGGGGAGAGAGGACAGGAGAACATTGGCATTGGTGTAGCCTTTGTGCCATTCTAGCCACTACATTCTTTGTCAGGTGAATGAAGGCTTAAAGAAAAGAAAATCAGAGCAAGGAAGATGTTGGTTGAGTCGAGTCACTAAGGACTTAATTCTGAGCCCAAGCAAAGGAACCCAACTACTCCTGCAGGCATCTTATGCACTCTTGCCACTGAGCCTCTTGCCAAATGGTTGACTACTTATCAGGCTCTTTTTGTCTGTTCGTAATTATGAACTTTGCACCATTTTCTGAAGGTATTCTGCATCTTTTACCATCTTGTTTAGTCCTTGATTCTATTCAAGATGGGAAGAAGCTAAGGGGCATTTGACATGTCATCTTGTCTTGAGACTACCCAAAGCAACATGTAAAGGGGGTGGGCGGGCGCTGATATCTTTTGACAGAAAATGCATGGCTTCATTCATACCCAAACAAGAAGGCACACTTAGAGGCTGTGCCTGGGGCTATGATATATTCCCATTTGAAATCACCCGTCATTTCTCCATATCAAAGTGGATTTCTCCATGTCCAAGCGGATATACTTCCTTGAGTATTTTATTCTCACCAATTCTCTTACATTATTTTATACTTCCTTTAAATTGTTCTCACCTGAGATCTCTAGGCCTTTGAGGATGGTTGCAGATATAAATGCTCCAGTAAAGCTTTCCACATAGAAGGATTCTTGAGTCATCAGCAGCCAGTTCTCTGAGTCATCTGGTCTTGTCTTTACTCTCAGCTCTTTGAGAGCCCTGTATGTACGCAGAGCATACAATCTTATCAAGCCATGTGGGACTTTACCTTCTGCTGCTCAATCCTCTTCCCCAGTTTGAGAGGTTATCTTTACTGTGTGCTGTTGCTTTATCAATGCACGCAAGCTAGCCAGGAAGGGGGAGGGGGGCGGACGAAAGGTGTGCTCCACACACCATAGTCTACTTTCTAGTGTATGCGTTCTATTTTGCACAGTCAGCCTGAAGCAATGAGGGGTAGGGGTCTCCTATGAAAGAATAAGACCAGGAGGATGCTGAAGCTGTTCCACAGTCATTTCCAGTGCTGTGTTCCTTGTTCAGTAATCAATTTTAGATATTTTCAGTGGTGTGTTCAGAATTAATATACACTGGCATCAGGAGAGACCTTCAATAGTTAATCCAATGCAGTTTAGCAATGACACAATGCAAGTAAGCTTCTTCACTGGGCAATGACAGAAATCTTGTCCTTGTGAGTATAAAACCTAGCATCACATCTAACGATCAATAAGATACCCTTCTGCATACATTTGTTTCCTTTCATGACAATAAATTTCAAGTAATTAATTTTGTTTGCTTTGTTTTGTTTAAATGAAGGCTGCAGGTTTCATAATTGTGGTGCTTTCTGGCAAAAAAAGACCATAGGTCCCACCGAGGGGGGGGGGGGGGGGAGGAACAAGCCACAGATAAGGTTCGCATGTTTCTATCAATGCCAGCTTTGGGATTCTTGAAGGAAGGTCCACTGAACTACTTCATCCCACTCTGCAATAACAGGTATCTCCTGCTGTTTCATCTGTAGGCACAGATCCATCTTGGTTTGAGTAATTATTTTCCTTCTTAGGCCATACATTCAGAAGAGCTATTTAAAAATGTGAAACCATCCTACTAAGTTGCTCTGTCTCTTATTTAAAACTTATGTTAACCCATGCAAAATTTCTCATCCAAGTACAGTGGACCCTTCTATAATAAACAGTTTGTATAACATAAAATCTGTACAACATAAAAAATTCTGGAGATAGGGGAAATTTGCTTAACATAATCACCTATGGGGAAAATCCATCCGTACAACATAAACATGGGATTACTCCGTTTTCAATGCATTCCTATGGGAATTTGTATAAAGGAAAATTTGCTTAACATAATTTCATTTGGAACAAATTAATTCCTTTATACAAGGTACTACTGTATAAGACCCCTCTCTTCTGGTGACTATGCAGTAAATTGAGCCAAGTACCAAATGTCACATTATTTTTCAACTGCGAATTTTAAAAAATCCTTTCTTTAAAAAAAAATCTGAAAGCAAAAATAAGCCAGACTAAAAAGCAAGCAAATATTATATGGTAACTTTTAAAAATGTTATGCATCTTTATCTAATTTCCTATGTTGGCCAACTTTAGTCCAAGGGGCTTCTGCAGCAGGCCATATACTTACCTTATCCTTCTAGGAGATGTGCTTTGTATTCCCGTGAAGCATAAAGGCAAACTCTGTGCTCACTAGACAGTTGTGTGTAACATAACTGTGTCTATGGCAGCCCCCTTCCCAAAGAAATGCAAGGGAAGGAGAATGAACATTAACACAATTTGGCACTTGGAAATTCTCTTCTAAGTTTAAAGCAAGTGCGCTCTCTCTTTGCTCATTTTTCCTGCTTAACTTTTGCTGATCTCCTAGTTAAGGAGGAAGATCCAGTCCAGTGAGTCATCCAAACTCTGAACAACTCCTGCCAGGATCACACTGTTGCATGACTTCATTTCAGATGGCATCTTGCAACTCCCTTTTGCTTCTGTCATTTTCTTTCTGAATATGGCTTGTGGATTTGCTTCCATTACAAAAGGTGCAGTTTTGATAGAATCCTCTCCTCAGATAAACTGAATGTGACCAAGACAAACTACTTTTTGTTCTTCCCTAAAATTGTACTGCTCTGAAACTTTATTTATGGGCTGTGAAAAGAAAATAAAGTTTCATCATTGGATACAGACACAAATACCATTTCCCTTTCATTTTTTGATTTTTATTTTTTTGCCCAGATCTGTTGCTTGTTCTTAGATATCGGTCATGTAGATTTTTAAGGGAAACTTGAGCTGAAAATGGATTATCTTGCCAAGTTACAAGTGTTGAGATCTGTCTTCCTTTGAGAACGGAATATTCCTATTTCTTAGATAACACAAGCTAGGTAGGGTGAGTCTTTTTATGCTCGGACTGAACAACTATCAGCCTGCTGGACATTACTTCTACAGGATTTTATTTAATTCAGGTTTGTAATACACATAAATTAATATAATATAAAGGAGATTATCTGGCAAACAGGTCATTGAACACATTAATAGTGGCTCAATGACTGGCTTTGCTTGAATAAGTTAGCTGTTTTGCAAGCAGAAGGACAAATGTCAAATCAGCATTATTTTTAGATCTAAATGCCCTAAGGTCAGAAACAATTAAAGCAACTGTATGGAAGGAGTCACTGGGGTTTGTGTTCCTTTGGATTTGATATTTGGCTGAAATTGCTTTTATTGCAGCTTAGAGGCTCACTAGCAGGTTTCTGATCAGATAAAGGATAATGACTTGAGTCTGCATATTTAACTGGCAGAAAAGATTACAAGTTAGCAAAGGCAGGTCCCAGCCTTTTCATTCACACTCAATGAGAACAGGAGTGATTTCAAAGGTCTTAGTAACACTATCAGCTACAAAGCATCTGTTGCCACCATGCATTTTTAAAAGGAAAATCTCCATTGAACTGGTGAACAGAACATATGTACAGTGGTACCTTGTATAAAGTAATTAATTCATTCCAAATGAAATTATGTTAAGCAAATTTTCCTTTATACAGATTCCCATAGGAATGCATTGAAAATGGAGTAATCCCATTTTTATGTTGTACGGATTTTCCCCATAGGCAATTATGTTAAGCAAATTTCCCCTATCTCCGGAATTTTTTATGTTGTACAGATTTTATGTTATACAAGCTGTTATACAAGGGTCCAATGTACAGTGGACCCTCATATAACAAACAGTTTGTATAACATAAAATCTGTACAACATAAAAATATTTGGATAGGGGAAATCTGCTTAGCAGAATCGTCTATGGGCCGAATCCGTACAACATAAAAATGGTCACGATTAGGAATTACTCTGTTTTCAATTCATTCCTATGGGAAATTTGTATAAAGGAAAATTTGCTTAACATAATTTCATTTGGAACAAATTAATTCCTTTATACAAGGTACCACTGTATTATGAAACAGAATAAGATGGAGATCAAGTTCCATGTGTTGGTGGCCTCAAACAGGAGATAACTGTTGGAACTTCTATAAATAAGGGATGTCCTATGCAGTGGTTAGCAAATCTTCGACTGGCTGCAACTCCCACAGTCCTTTTGTCATTGGCAATACAGGCTTGGAATTCTGGGAGCTGTGGGAAGGATGGCCTCTGAATTGGCAGAGGAAGGCCTGATCATAGCATGGGAGTTTCCAGATTAGCCATAGCTCTTCCTGCACTCAGTCCTCCAGAGTTCTATCCCATCGGTCACTCAGCCAGAATGTGTCAGAAATGTGTGCATCTTTTGCAGGTGCGGATTGAAGATGACATTGTTGTGACGGCCACAGGAATGGAACTGCTGACCTGTGTTCCTCGCACCACAGAGGAAATTGAAGCATTCATGTCTGAAGCCCAGACCAGCAGCAAATCTTTTGCTTCAGTCTCTAGTCAGTGCTTGTAACTCTGAAGAGAGTGGCTCTGATCTCATGGCCGCTGCAGCACTGAAGGAGCCCAAGCAGTCCTGCAGAGGCTCGCTTACAGTAAAGTATCCACTCTATTGCAAAGGGGTGGGGGGGCAGGCTTTGTGGCTTCCACTATTTTTAATACTACACAGTGGACCACGTGAAAGGTTTTGACTATAAAATATTTCTTAGCTTATTAAACCAATACTGTCTTTGCCACTTTATAAGGAATCCTGTCCTGTTGCTGCCAAGAATCTCCCTGAATGGTGGTTATAAATGACTACCTGGAAAACTCTACATTAACCACACATATATATTAAAATATGTATTCAAAGACAGTATATCTTCTTAATTACAGTACTAACACAGAGAATGGAGTTGCTGCCTTAAAACAATTCTGATGGGACTATTTTAGATGGACAAATGAATAAAAAATGCCTTTAAGAGCATGTCTTCCATTCTTTTCCCTCAGAATCTCTTTTCAGTACCACATTCCAGAACAGTGATTCCCAAATTCTCTTCTCGATGTCTTGGATTCCCTGACCATTGGTTGGTCACACTTAGAGATGGCCATGAAATGAAAATACAGCATTTCATTTTGTTTATTTAGTAGTTTCATTTTGTTTCATTAATTAATGTTCAGAATGAAACAATTCGTTAATGGCTCCTCTGGGTCTTAGAGGCACCAAAATTGCAGGGTAGCTTCTTTGTACTATTCCCTGTAAGCCCCCCATATCTGGAGATGTTTGGGGTTCAGAGGACTGAGTTATTAAACTCCAAAGGGGGTCCCCTTTATGAGGAAATCATTTCTAATTGAGCCAGGAAACAGCTAATACGTCTTGCCAGTGGGTGCTGTACAGTACTTCTGCAATTAGCTAGGGGGACCCTCTTTGCAGTAGAATAACTCATCCCCCTGAACCCCAAACCTCTCCAAATGTTGGGGGCTTACAGGGAAGAGCTTGAGGAAGCTCCCCTGTGGTTTCCATGCTGCTATGCATTGAATCACTATTTCTAAGTACATAACATTTTTATGTACTCAAAAACAGTAATCGTAGGTATGTATCGGCATAGAAATCGCAGGACTTGGCTTTTTCATAACTCGGAGCGTTCGTAACCTCAAAGTACCACTGTACTAGATTCATAGAAGGCATAAACAATTCATGTTTGCAAGTAATAAAATGCCACTATGCCAACAAAACAGGAAGTAAGAAAAATGATAAAACTCATCTCACTTGAAATCGAAGAACAGTGACATGACAGAGAAAGCAGATTAGTTGTTAAACTAGAGGCAAAGAACAAACGGGAAGAAGTTTTTCAGCTGAGGAATGGAACCAGTTAACTCAAAACTTTGGGGGAAATGCTGGGTTCAAAATAAATAGTAAGCACAGCTTTTCCTCCTCTTTTTCTTTAGAATAAAAGCCTAGACTTTAATAATGTGATCTGGTTAAAAAGGCAAATGTCTGAGAATGCATATTAACAATGATGTCAGGAGTTCAGTGAATAGAAGCAGCTAGTATTAAACTTTTAAAATATGTACTGTATACCCATCTTACTGAAATGCCATTTTAGTTACAAAATTATAAGACTGGAGATTTAGAGCAAAAAGTAATGTAAAGCAAGCAAACATCTGAAGAAGGAAGAGTAGAAATCCTGAATGTTAAGAATTATTATACAAGTGGACCTTCATATAACAAGTGGTTTGTTTAACAGAAAATTTGCTTAAAGTAAAAAATTTCCAGATAAGGGGAAATCGCTTAACAGAATTGCCTATGGGGCGAATCCGTGCAACAGAAAAACAGTCACAATTAGGGATTAATCCATTTCCAATGCATTTCTATGGGAAATTTGTACAAAGGGAAATTCTAACAGAATTTCATTTGGAACCAATTAATTCCTTTATACAAGGTACCACAGTACTACAAATAAACTGCTATTTGTTTTGGAATGGCTTGGAAGTTTTTTCTTCCCCTAGTATAACCATCATTCCTAATATAACTTGAACAGTTTTTAGTATAGGAAACATAAATAAAATATAGAATGTTATAATAAAAGCTTCCCAATCAACTTAGGAATAGTAATTAACAGAAATTATACCCTAACCTTTAGCATCTATAAGCAGAACACTTTATAATTAAAAATGGAAACTTTAATTTAGATGGCCACATGGGTAATTTGACAGTACAACACATACAGTACAATATAGTTTTGTTGTAATGCACAGGTGTCTGTTTGGGGGTTAATATAGGTGAACTTGTCTTATACATTTTTAAAAAGGCATACAAAAATATAAAAGGAGAAACACAATAACAGATTTTGAAAAGCTGGTGTTATTGTATGGAGCAGTGGTTCTCAACCTGTGGGTCCCCAGATGTTCCTGGACTGCAACTCCCAGAAGCCGCCGCCACTCGCTGTGCTGGAAAGGATTTTTTGGGAGTTGCAGTCCAAGAACATCTGGGGACCCACAGGTTCAGAACCACTGGTAAGGAGGAAAACAGTCATCAAAATTATACGGTATGTTACAAAACTATCAGCAACTAAGACTCACTGATTTCAGTAGGCCTACAAGTAGAGATGGGCACGACTAGGGAAAATGACGTTTTCGAGTTGTCGTGTGTCGGAGGCAGCCCGTTTCGGCTCGTTTCCGTTTTTCGCGAAATTTCGCAAAAATTTGTCATTTTGTTTTTTGTTAGTACTGGTTTGGGGGGGTAGCGGGCTCCTGGAGGCACCTCTCTGTGGTGGGTGCCTCCTATCCTCACCCGCCAGCGCTGCTACAAAAGGGCATGCATAGCCATATGCTATGGATATGCATATTGCAGACACAGCAGACTGGCAGAGGCACCCCTCTTTGGGGTGCCTTCCCTGCAACAGTCGGTGAGACACAGTCAGGCAGCACTTGCAGGCATGGTTTGCATGGCACACAAATGCTGCTGCAGGAGTCAGCCAGAGCCACAAGTGACGGACTGGCAGACTCTTTGCACCCTCTCCAAGGGAAATGTACTTGCGTGTAGTGCAATGCAAGTAGATCTGGCTTAGGGTTAAGATGGGTTAGCGCAAGGGCTAGGGTTAGGCTAGTTACGGGTGAGGTTAGGGTGAGTATTGGGGTGCACCTCTGGGTGCCTCTCTGACCCACTTAGAAGGACAGTGTACTGGCGTATGGGTTAGGCTTCGGGTTTGGGTTCAGGCTACGGTTAGTGGGCTGTTTATGCCTGATTGGCACATCCCAGAAGTCTCTGTGGTCAACCTGGCCAAGTGGCCATGCGATTGGTGGAAAATTTGCATGGTCCACTCCCATGGGCGAGCCCATCATTGCGAATGTGCAGTTGTAAAAAAATAAAATAAAATAAAATAAAATAAAATCAACGGAGACGTTTTTTTGCAAGAAAAACCCACTGCTGCTACTGTAAAAATTCAAGCATTTAAAATAGCTAATTTTCGCATGTTTCTATGGTGCTTTGGTGGGGTTTTGGACCACGATTTAAAAAAAAATTGTGGTCGCCATTTTAGATCCCCCCCGCACTGCATGGCAAATGGATGCGCCCTCCCAGCCTGGTACAGTCTCCAAAACCTGGCCATGTGATTGGTGGAATGGCTCCAAAAATTTGCATGGTCCACTCCCATGAGCCCATCATTGCGAATGCGCAGGTGTAAAAAAATAAAATAAAATAAAATAAAATCAACAGAGACGTATTTTGGCAAGACAAACCCACTGCTGCTACTGTAAAAATTCAAGCATTTAAAATAGCTAATTTTCGCATGTTTCTGTGGTGCTTTGGTGGGTTTTTGGACCACGATTTCAAAAAAAAATATTGCGGTCGCCATTTTGGATCCCCCCGCCCGCACACCGCATGGCAAAGGCAGACGAGACGATGCCCCCCCCACCTGGTACCAGCAGCGCAGCAGTAGCACTAGTAGCCAAGGAGAGGGGGCGGGGACCCCCCCAAATAAAACACCCTTCTGGCCTGGTAGGTGCCCTCAGACAGTTTTCACCTGCTTTTTTGGCCGGTAATCGGGTTTTTTTTTTTTTCACTTTTAAAAACTTTTTTTCTGTGCCGCTTGGCATCGCGCGATGCCAGGAACGACAACGACAAATCAGACCCAATTATTCTTTAGTCAGTTCGAGTTCTGGCGGAGTAATTCCCGTTACCGTTTAGTAACGGAAACGGAAACAGGAATTCCGCTAAGTCGTGCCCATCTCTACCTACAAGTATGGCAAATATTTGTTTTAGCCCAGTGATTTAAAAATGGCTACACAGTAGCATCTAAGTATTTGAAAATGAAAGATACATAGTAAAAAGGATGGATCTTTACAGAACCTTTCTACCAATGGATTGTTATTTTGCATATGCAGTGGGAGTGTGGGAAGGCTGCAAAGCACTAGAGAATGACATCACAGATTATCATATCAAAATGTGCCATAGATCCATCCTTGTATTGGTGTTTTGTTTGTTACTAAGAATTAGTACCTCTAAGAAAAAAAATGCAAAAACCTTGGAACGGAGAACCAAAAAACGCTCAGCTATTAAGGAAAATGTGACAGCAAATAGAAATGAATGACAAGGCATTTGAAAGCATCCTTTTATGACCTTCAAAAAGTGGGATCTTGTCATTAATCATTTAACAGTTAATTCTAAAAAACATTCTAGTAAAAGCTTACTGAAGTGCAGAATATATCAAGTATTGTGCAGCCTTTTAGGTAATAAATGTGTGAGTGTGTTATTGATTGGAAGAAGGAAGGAAGTTTTCAAAAAGCCAAGTCATTGGACGCTTCAACCCTCACAGAGGCAGTTGTCCACCAAGAACCTTTACTACAGTTTCACAAACAAATAAATACTAATGTATAAGGCTTGTTTATTACCGAGTCTTACTAAATGCATATACAAACAAGATTACTGTGAGGAAAAATGCTACCGGTAAGTCATTTTTGCTAGTCCAATCAGTTGTAGGCCAACATGTGATGAATGAAAACATTTGAAAAGAAAAATCAAGTTAAAGGGGTTACAATGACTTTGCTGCTTTTTAAGTGTTCAGGTTCATATCCATCACAAAATATAGGGGCTTACCAACAATATTAAAAAATATTTTAAAAAAACTAAGTAGTTTTCTCACAGGAACGTCAAAGAGCAAGAAATCAGTTCTGTGAACTCAGGATTACTTTGGGGGGAGGAGGATAAAATGTTACTTTAGGTTTCTACAGTTTCCCAAATTAAATATCCAACTAATTTAGATTATCAGAGAAGGGGTGAATAAACAACAATATATCTACCTGTTGGAACAGGTTTCTTGTTGAAGACTTATCCAAGAAATTGCATCCTGGCCTGCACCTTAAAAGCAGCATGAATCCAACCTGTACTTCCAGTATCAAGGATGAAAATGCCGTTGTGCCAGAGGAATGATCTGCTTTATTCTAAAGAAGGCCTTCTGCACTGGCCTTTGTCGCAAACCAGTATTCTTCACTGGTACTTAATCTCAACCCTGCACACCCAGGAAACATTTCCCACACATCTAGGAAAGTGATCCACACTCAAACAAGCCAGTCTTCCTCAAGTCATCCTATTCTTCAGACAGAGGGGATGGAGATTTTGACTTACTTCCAAGGATATCATCCTACTCCTCCATACACAACAGTTTGGTGGTTTCTGACCTGGCTCCATCTCATCGGGTCCAATCCCCTGCCCCTTATTTGGCATCAGCATGTCAGAACTTCCCAAAGCGAGGCTACATCCAGACCCTGCAGGTAATTAAAATGTGAGGAAGCTCACCACTAGGTGATGACAATGCTAATGACAATGTCCACTACTAAAGCATTACATTTGAGGAGACTCAGGGCTCTGCATTTCCCCAGTCTCAGACCAGGGGCCAAGAATGATCTGAAGAATTTTAAGAACAATGAAGTAATTGTCTGAATCTTGGCAAGACCCCTTCCTATCCTTCCGGTTAGGCCCTGAAATATAACATTCCTCTCCCCACATAAACTACAGGAGTTGCACACAGCAGGTTTGTGCTACACCACACACTATATATAAAGCAGCTCAGAAGACCTCATATTATATGAAAAAGTGGCAAAATCTGAACATCACTACACTAGACATTTCTTAGTCATACAACTTGATCTATTTTGATGTCATAGCTAATTTAAGGCTGCCACCCACTCAATCATCTTAAGAGTCCTAAATATTTTTTCATAGGATAATCAATCTGAAGATTGGTCATACCTTCAGTGATGCAAGAAAGACTTTGGAAGAGATGCTTGCCACTTGTGCAAGTAAAATTCAAAATGAATGTCTCTAATGCAGCACCTTTTTGTACTCAAAACACCTGCTTCCCTAAACCACATATTAACAAGTCAGAAGATAGTTAATTCAATCTACTTAGTAAATGGTACAGGCTTCATTTTAGCGAAAGCAAGGATGTGTGTCCATTTTCAGCATTTCAGTTAATCAAAAATGCCAGACCTGAAAATATATTAATACCTAATTTAAAAAAAAATTAAGTACAAAACAACTTGTAGTTTACTTGCATCAACTCTTCAGTGTTAAACCTACTATTTAAACAAAGCACACACAAAACCACACACACACCATAAAATGACAGTTGTTACAAAGTTCAGAAAAGTTCTTTCTCTGTTGCTGCATCAGACCTGTAGAGAGGAAGTGGCATCCACAGTGTGTGTGTGTGTCTGTGAAATTGGGAAGTGTGTCTACTGCCCAGAGCCATCCGAATTTGTCACAGTGCTTTCTGTACCAAGAGGCTGCACGCTGTCTGTGAAGTTGTGAGCATGTTCAAGAAACAAGTCTTTCAGTACACTCAACTCCTTCATGAGGAGCTTGATTTTGGCTTCCAATCGTTCATTTTCTTCTTTTAGCTGGTTGACCCGCTGCAATGTATCTTGGGCCTTCTGTTTGCTTTTCAAGCGGCTCTTTTTCACTGCCATGTTATTACGCTCTCTGCGCTGGCGGTACTCATCACTGTTTCTATCAATAATGGAATTTTTCTTGCCCTGTTTGCTGGGAGGTGAAGCTTTGCCTCCACCTCCAGGACTAACAGGCACCAACTGGGGGACTTGTTGTAAGCCACTTGTATGAGCTTGGGTATAGATGACACTTATTCCATTGGTTTCTGCAGTTGTGTTCTCCTGTGATGTCTTGCTCATTTGGACAAACTCTTCTTTAAACCGACAGTATGATTTATATGGAAGAAATAAAATATTGGGATTTCCAAGATGTTCCTGGAAGGACCTTCACACCAATTAAGCCCAAGCTGATCCTAGAAAACAAAGCAAGTTTAGAAAATACAGTGGACCCTTGTATAACAAACAGCTTGTATAACATAAAATTTGTACAACATAAAAAAATTCTGGAGATAGGGGAAATTTGCTTAACATAATCGCCTATGGGGAAAATCCGTACAACATAAAAATGGGATCACTCAGTTTTCAATGCATTCCTATGGGAATTTGTATAAAGGAATATTTGCTTAACATAATTTCATTTTGAACGAATTAATTCCTTTATACAAGGTACCACTGTATACATAAATTATCCACTTAAACATATATTATTTATACTCATATAAATTTTACTTTATGCTGCAAGAAAATGACTTGGTCATAAATATGTCTGGGGCAAGTATTTTTTTTTTCTTAAGCCATTTTCAAACAGCCTTTATAGGTTTGAGTCCTTGTGTTGCCTCACCCTTAGGCAAGTTATCTGCAATATGCCAGCTGAGATCAGTTATCATAAAAGCATCCCTAGTGGACAAATGTCTAGCCAGGCCTAAATATGTCCAATTTCACAACCCTTGTCTTGGCAGCTGGTATTACTGTCTAACTTGTGCTCTACTTTTAGACATTTTGCCCAAATACTTCCAGCTGTATATTAATACAGGAGCCTTGCACTGAAGAGAGACTTTGTTTTCCACTACCTAATGGCTCCTGCTTGCTGTAGGTATGAAATACAGCTAACAATATTAACAACCAAAAATATTCAGTGCTTAGATTATAAAATAAGGAACATTGGGCCATCAAACATTCCTAGAAGTTTCTTCTCTAACAGGATACAGTGTCTGGGGCATCTCAACAACTAAAATGAAGTCTCATGCTCAGAGACTTCATTTACTTTTTACTCTGATTACTGTAGAATTAGATGGTCTTACTAATTCTGCAGATCATATATTGCTAGTTTGAATGGTTTTGATTGGCACACTGAACCACAAATAATTAGTTTCACTATTTCTAGTAGTGCAAAAACCTAAATGAAAGCAAACTGACTATGTCTGCCAGTCAATGTAATTGTGGCCACTCTGTCTCAAGCTAGTCTCTAAGAGAAATGAAAACTAATCTCATCTGCCAGAGATGGAGATTTCAAGGACCCATGTCAGCTCCTGAAATTACAAAAACACATTTAACTCACAATTGCTTCTTCCAGTCTATCTGCAAACATGGCTTCATGCTAGATACCACCACGAAAGATACTGTCACATCCTGTAGGACAGTTAAATTGTGCCCTGAACTCATCCTCCAGAGAATATCAGTAACTTATTGGAAAAGATGCTGGTAATTGGACAGAATTAAACACTAGAGATGGAGCAGAATCTTCAAATACCTTGCAGGCTTCTTTTCAGTCTCAGCTAGAGAAAGAAAATTGGGGAATAGACCTATGATCCCACCCTGCTTGTCCTGCTTATAAGGCCACTAAAAAAATTTTTTAAAAAAATTCAAGCTTTCAAGTGCAAAATACTCTTCTTCAAAGCAGATCCCAAAAGTTCAAACATGGCAAAATATGTTTTCTGCCAGGCAATTATTCTTAAAGTACTTGGCTAGATTATGTACACCAGGCAAGGAGTCTTCTTAGAAGCAGGAAGTCGGAGGGCAGTTGTAAAAAGCTGCTTAAATATTTGGTTTCACATCGCCCTTCAAACAAAGGAACATGGGTCACACAACCACCCATTCACTCCCCCTTCTCTCTATTTGGCTCCAGGAGACATGCAAGTCCCTGTTGGCCAGAGAGGGCAGGGGAAGGAAAGGGGTGGAAAGGAGAGGAAAGGTACCCATGTGCTTTATTCTTGGATAGGGGTAAAATTTAGTAAACCCACTAGGTCTGCCAATTGGAACTAGATTGAATTAAAGTGATATTACCTAGTGGCTGAAGTCTTGCCCTTGGGTGTTGAGAGTCCATGTACCTCAATCCAGGTACGTGGGGGAACGTTCCTGTGTTTGAAGGGGGATGTGAAACCCAATACTTAAGCAGCTTTTACAACCGCGCTCAAACTTCCTGGGAGACATCATCTAGCCAAGTACTTTAAGAATAAACCACCTGGCAAAGCACATCTTTTGCCATGTTTGAACTTTTGGGGCCTACTTTGAAGAGTATTTTGCACTCAAAAGCTTGCAATGTTTTTATTTTTATTAGTGACCTATAAAAGACCTGTAGCCTAGTTTTGCATTTGTGTTTTGTGATGACCACATGGCTCCACCCCCTTCTTTTGCTTGGATGACAGAATCAAGCAAGCAGTACTGTACCTTGGTTTACAGTTGTCTGATGGCAACCTGTCACATGCATTCATTCTATTCCATTCTCACAAGGTTCCATAAAATTTCATGCCCAACTCATATTCAGACCTGCTCATGTTGCAGACAGTTTTTATCAGCCCAAGTACTGAGTCAGAATAATTAGCTCAGTTTCAAAGCCGAGAAAAACTCTGACTGCAGTTTACAAAGGGCAATTAGCCAGAGTTTGCTGTCCTGGACCCAATATTTCCAGACATATCCCTTTGCACAGACATTTTTCTATAGTTATCTCAAGCTATTTTTCCATTCAATTGGCAAAGAAAGTGGATCAATTTTGCCATTTGCCAGACGAGCTTTTGTTGTTTTTACCATAAAGGTTCAAGTTGTAAGAATGTGTCAAGGTCACAACTGTTATCGGGGTCTTAAATTGTTGGCAAATTTAAGCAGCTAAGCCAACAATGGTAGATACCAGGACTCTTTCCCCTCCAGACATCTTTCTTTCTTTCTTTCAACAACTATAGGCCACCCTATATATAGAATAAATCATTCACTTTGCCCCTCCCTCTTTTTCCTTTAAACTTCCCGGACTACTAAATCTCCCTCCTACATTTATACCCTACTTCCTACTCTCATTAACTGCCACCACTAAAAAGGAGAATAATCTGATACAATAGAGCATTTCTTTCTTAAAACATTAGGCGTTGTGGAGTTGCTTCAGAATGAGAAGGTCTTCAAATGGGTTTCACATTTTACAAGACTGCCAACCATCAACAGGTTTCCACAGACAAGCTTGAACTCAGGTCTCCAGACTCCTGATCTGAACTTTAGCTACTACTCCAATACTCTTAATGGTTCATAAAAGGCTTTCTTCTATTTCTACTTCACAAAGAGCTTTCAAAAAAAGGAAAATAAAGGAAATCCCTTCAACAGCAAGAAGGGAGAGCCAACTTTTCTTGCCACAGAGAAGGGCCACATCTTCTTTAACAATCCCCAGTCTAGAACTTCACTGTACAGAAGACAGCATTTCCAACACCCCAAGAAGAAGCCATGTTTTCCTCTTCCAGATACTTGACTGCAGCCCAGGCTCTAACGTTCTATGTAAGAGCTGACAAGAACTTGTCTCTTTACAACATCTTCAGCTATTTTCTGTGAGTCAGCCATCTACATCAGACATTTGATAATTCAAAGCACACAGAATAAGCTCTAATAAAAAGTAAAAATACTAGGCTTATTTAAGAGTAGAAATCTAGCCAGAGCAAATGAAATGCTTTGAGTACATACCTGGCTTTAAATAACTGATCAGCCAAAACATTATATATAGACGTTTTTGAAAACCAAACAGCTACATGAAAAGAATAGTTTTAATCCAAACAAGGTGCCCTAGGTCAGTCTAACAGTAAAGCATTACCAAATCCCAAAATAATTTGTCAGATTTAGGGTGAGTTTTTCTTTTTCCTGCCTGAATGAATAATTTTTTTCTTTAAACTGACAATTTAATGGCAAGGCCAAGATGTTTAGCACAGCAGCAGGCTACAATACAACTCAAGTCCAATACCCAAGGCCTGGCAAGATGTAGCAGCACAACAGGAAGCTTCTTCACCACTTATTTAACTTCTAGCTTAAGACTTGCAGTCAATATAAACTTTCATCAGCTCTTCTCTTCTGCTATTTATCTAGCTTTAAATCTGTGATCAGAAAAACTTAAGTTATGAAACTGTAATTTTTGTTTTTACTTACATATTAACAGTATCGTGCATGTCCACAATCCACAGATCACTAGAGGGGGAAACAATCACATGCCTAAAAGCTCATGAATTCATAAGCTCAGAACAACCTAGTTTCTCACAACACAAGCCAGAATAATTCAGGTCCCTAAAACAATTTCAACAGTGCTTTGTTCATGTCATCAGATTTCAGCCAAGAGATGGTATAATTTTACCTGTAGTTTTAAATATTTGATTATAAGATTTTGTACCATTTCTACAAGGTGCAACATGTAGGAATACATTTGAATGTGTAGTTGTGGCTAAGTAAATGCATTCCATTCCACTTGCAATGCTTTATCCTGCATGTCACAATTGACAGATAACAAATACAACTTGATTTTTCTAAAAGGGTGGTTGGTATTATAATACAACTCCCACTCTACATCACTGCCTGGAAAGCAATGCAATACCCAAGATTTTACAAATGCCTATTACAAAACAATGTATTCTTTCCTATCACTTTCCCCTGCCTTCATTTGTTCAAAATTAGTCCCATATGGCACACGTGGTACCCAATGTGATGTAGTGAATAAAGTGATGGACCAGAACTCGGGAGACCAGGATTCAAATCCCCACTTGGCCACTGGAGATGTGGTACTGGTACAGTAAAGCCACACCTTAAATATTTTACTTAGCTTGAAAGCCTTATTGGGGTTGATATAAGTCAGTTCTTGATGATACATAACTATATGACATACCCATGTGGTGTAGTGGCAGGGGCTTGGACAAAGAGCACACAACAATAAACTAAAAAGAAATCTCTCCCAAAAATGTCATTTTTTGATTCAGCTGCAATACCTGGTTATTATTTTTCACAAATTTTCCCCACTTTCAGGGGAGGTCACAGAGGCACAAACTGGCCCATGGACTGGGTGGGGTTGCCTGATCCTGCCTCAGAGAAGGGCAATGGGCCCAGGAGAGTCTATCTTCTTTCCTTAAGAAATGGAAGGGGTCTTTCTTTCCTACCTTCTGCAGCCACATATAATAACAAAATATTTGGCACATTATCCAGATGCATTTCAATGTCAAATTTAATGGACTGTAACCTCACTCCTTTAGAGACACAGCAGATGATAAGTGGACTAGTACCTGAAGCTCACACTGAAATTAGGCTGCTGAAGGTCCACTGTTTATGTTTGGCTTTTGTTGTTGCAAACACCTCCCACTAATCTGTTAAGCCTGTTTTGTTGTGAAAAGTTTAGCATATTCCTATCTGTGAGGATTTGGTGTGTGTGTGTGTGTGTGTGTGTGTGTGTGTGTGTGTGTGTGTGTGTGTGTGTGTGTGTGTGTGTGTGTGTTGTTTTATGTCAAGGTAAACATGGCTCCTACCAATTGAAGATTTTATCTGCATGGCACAGTATGCTGGGCAGCAACAAGTGGGTAGGAAATGCATATGCTCCACTGTATGTCTAATTGATCAAGTCACAAATACTACTAAATACTGCAGGTAAAACTGTGCTCACGACCTGGGTTCAATCCCTGGTAGCAGGCTCAAGGTTCACTCAGCCTTCCATCCTTCCGAGGTCGGTAAAATGAGTACCCAACTTGCTGGGGGAAGGCAATGTGTAGCCTGCACACTGTAAAAAAATTGTAAACCGCCCAGAAACTACTTGTAGTGGTATGGGGCGGTATATAAGCAGAACACTTTGCTTTGCTTTACTATCCAATAGCAACTAAGTGGTGTTTCAGCATCTGAAGGGCGGAACCTGTACCCGTTCGAGCGTTTGTGGGGAGGGGCGCTAGGAAGAAGAAAAAGAAACAGGGCTCCTTCTTTGCAAACCTGCTCTTTTAAGGGCAGGCGAGTTTTGGAGGGGAAAGGTTCCGGCTCCCCCCCCCGCCCCCGCCCCCCCTGTACCTTCTTTCCAGCCTCTCCCGCCCCCCCCCGCCGCCCTATTCCCCTGGTGCCAAGGCGTGACCTCATCCCAACAGGGAGGGGAGGGGAGGGGAGGGGGGCGGGAGGGAAGGAAGAGGAGGAGGAGGAGGAGGAGTCCAGTTGCTCCGAAATTGCATCATTCTTCCCACCCGGGGCCGCCGCTCGCTCCCGGCGCGCGCATGCGCACTCGCGGGCAGCAGGCGCGCCAGCTCCTCTGCCCAGGCCGCGACCAATAATAATAATAATAATAATAATAATAATAATAATAATAATAATAATAATAATAATAATAATAAATAGGGGCGCCACCCATTTGGTGGGCACGACCACTACCATCCCTCCCACGCTCCAGGCTAAGAATCTGGACCGATTCTTTCCCCCACCCGCCCCAATATCCCCTCAGGTTTGGGGTTTTATGGGGTGGGAATGTTACAAGGAACATGCCCCCCCCTTTCCCCACCCTCGGTTCCTCAGCGGCAGGGGTCTTTTTCCTTCCCGTAAACACACACACTGACGGTCCTTGCCTTTCCCCGCTGACACACCCCTGCCCTCCTTCCCCCGGGTCCAACCCGTATTCCCCCCCCCCTCCCACATACACAGAATACAAGGACCGTGCGGGCCCCCTAAGTGGGAGGAGGCGACTCCCCCACAGACACACAAACACCTCCCCCTCCCCCTAAGGCCGCCTGCCTGCCTGCCTCACTACTGACCACCCACCCACTTTCCTCTTCTCCCCACCCCCACCCCCACGCAGCCGGCCCTTCGTAACCCCCACCCCACCCCACCCCACCCCTCCCCATATGTGGGTCTTTCGAGGGAGTTAAATGGTGGGAGGCTCTCGCTCTCTCACCCCCCCTCCCCTCACCCCAAACACATCCCTCTGTGGCCTTCGTTTCCCGGCCGGCCCATTTCCCGCCCTTTCCCCCGCATCCCGGGGAGGGCCACCGCCCCCCCTTACCTGTCCAGAGACCGACCGACCGACCAGGGGAGGCCCGGCCAGGCCCGACTCGCCGCCGCCTTCTTGGCTCTCTTTTCTCCCCCCTCAGCCTTCTCTTCCAGGGGAAAGAGAGCGCAGGGAGGCGGTTGCGAAACCGGCGCCCGGCCAATCAGGCGTCGACCTACCTCAGAGCGGGAACCGCCTCCCCCGATCAGATGGGCAGCCGCCTGGACCAACCGCGTGCCCCGCTCTCTGCCAGGGCGGCACCCTTCGTCCACAGAAGGCCGCTAGGGCTCGGACGGGCAGCTCCGGCAGCGAATCAGAGACGTCGCCCCGGGGCCTATGTTTTTTTTTCCCAGGCGGGCTACGTCGAAGGTTGTTTTCGTTCCTGGCCGCCCTGAGGGAGGTGGGCGCCAAGGCAGGGCCCGGGCACGCGTTTTGGGGTTTTTTTTTTTGTTTGGCTTATATTTCAGAGTTCAGTTCCAAAACTCCCCTTAGTGTCATGGCCGAATTAGTGGGCCCATATCGAAGGGCTCCAAAAAAATGAAAGCAAGCTTTCGAAACCTCCAGGTCTCCTCCTCATCCGGAAAAGGTGCTCGGTATTCGAGAGCCGTGCTTGAAAGCCGCCTTGAGCGCTGTCTTGCAGTGAAAAGGCGGGAAATAAAGAGTAGAGATATTTTTAAAAGCATTAAAGACCTGGCTTTTTAAGGAGGCGTAAGGGCAATCGGTCATTTGAGGTGTTGTGTTTGTTTATTGTCCCCCCCCTTTTAAACATTTTTAGGGTTTTTTCCTCTTTTTATTTTTGCCTCTTGCCATATTATTGTATGTATTATGTGTTTATTTGCTTATTTTACTTTATTCTACTGTTTATTTAATTTGCATTGTTGTTTATTTCTTATTTGCATTCATGCAAACTGCCCCGAGTCCCTTCTGGGAAATCGGTGCGGTATAAAAATGCAATAAATAAATAAATAAATAATATTTGAGGAAACACTTGAATTGGGGCACTCTGTAACGCATGGGATCTTGAAAGAACAGAGGTCTGCAAGTCCAGTTCTGCAATCCCAAAAGATAGATAGATCGGTCCGTCTGTCTGTCTGTCTACGATTTGGTTCCTCCACTTGTGCTAGCCAGGCAGGACATTTGGGAGCCCCAACCCTGAGGGAGGCCTGGAAAGTGGTAACAAGGAGTAGGGCCTTCTTGGTGGTTGCTTCCCATTTATGGAACCACATACCACCAGAAATTCACCTGGCACCCTCACTTCAAACCTTTAAAAAAAACTACTGAAAACATGGTTTCACAGAATGGCCTTCCCTGGCTTCTTAAACACCTAGCAAGACACTATCCTTCTTTTACCGCTTTTCTCTAATTTTTGTTGTTATTTGATTAATCACTTGGTTTTTTTCCCTACTTTTTAGTTTATTGGTTATAATTTGTTATATTATGTTGCTTGTATGTTTGTTATTTAACTCTGCTGTTATTGTTGAGATTTTATATTGTAAACCGCCTAGGGTAGCCCTAGGGCTAGACAGGCAGTATAAAAGTATAAATAAATAAATAAATAAATAAATAAATAAATAAATAAATAAATAAATAAATAAATAAATGTCAGACACACCACTATGGGCAACTTCCAAGAAAATAAATAAATATGCCTCCTCCCCACTCCTTTTCAGTCCTACTAAAGACCCACTTATGGGAGTGGGATATTAAATGATAGGTCACCACCAGCATCTCTATTCTCCTTGGAGACACAAGTGGTATGTGTGACTCCGTGTGCCTTTTATTCAAGGCTGCTTTTTCCCCTCCGCCACCTGCATTAAAATGACACACACACTTACACACACATCCGTCTTAATCTGCCTCATATCTTCCCAAGGATGCGTGCCAAAATATAATTCCACAACAGCTCTGGTTAGCCTCCTTGCAGGACAGCAGAAACCGAGTAGCATCCAGTAATTAAATAGGCAGGGTTAGAAGGAAGGAAGAAGGAAAACATAGCCAGGCCTTTGGGGATCTCACCATGGGTTTGCATGCATTTACATTTACTGAACAATTAGTCAAGATGGAGGGTGAGGTGGCAAATGTAGTTACCTATAATATATATGGCATGTTCCTTTTTTTTTTTTTTTTGCCAAACCAGGTGCTGGGATAGACATGCTTAAAGTGCAAGCGAATGGCCCTCTTGGAGGACAACATCAGGCAGCTGGAGGCCTGCGTTTCTAATCTATGCAATGTTAGAGAGCAAAAGGTTTTTTGTTTGTTTGAGAAAACTTTGTCAACACAGGTAATAGGGATAAGCTCAATCAGGATGAGGGCATTTCACAAATACAGGAGACAGACACTTGGAGGAAGATCATAGTAAGAAAGGGAAGCACTAGGAAACAGACAGAGAGCTTGCAACTGCACAATCAATTCCAGCCTCTCTCCCTTATCAACCAGGAAAATGAACTGGGGCAAGAGCAGCAAGGCCAACCTGAAGACCTTATGCAAAGGACTCGGGATCCAAGAGCATAGCAAGGGACCACTACCAAGCCGAGAGGTCTGCTGTCTTCCTGGAGCCAAGATTTGGGGTGTAACTGACAGGACCTAGTAAGAAAGGAGGAGGTGTAGCTTTTATATGTTAAGGACGTTTATACTGCTGAAGAAATCCAGGATATACACCTGGGAAGTCATGTTGAGAGTATTTGGGTGAGAATTAAGGTGGAGAAAAATGGGATGGATGTCACTGTGGGGGGTATATTATAGACCCCCAAGCCCGCTGGAGAAGTGGGATGATGCCTCCTGTGAGCAGATGACCTTACAGTCAAAAGGGAGAGATGTAGTACTAATGGGAGATTTTAACTATCCCGATATATGTTGGCAGTCCAACTCAGCTAAGAATGCAAAGTCTAACAAATTCCTTACTGCCCTTGCAGACAATTTCATGGTCCAGAAGGTGGAGGAGGTCACAAAAGGAACAGACATTTTAGATCCAATGGGGGGACTTTGTAAACAGGGTCAAAGTGGTGGGATCTTTAGATAGAACTGATCATGCTCTTTTGGAATTTGTTATACAGTGGGAACGAGAAGCTAACCATAACCAGACAAGAATCCTGGACTTTAAGGAAGCCAGTTTTTGTAAACTTAGGAAATTATTGGCCATGATTCCATGGACTGAAACACTGAAAGACAAGGGAGTCCAAGTGAGATATTAAAGACACAAACTAAAACAGTTCCAACAACAAGAAGAAAAATGGGAGATGTCTAAAGAAACTGCAGTGGTTGACTAAAGAACTTTCAACTCAGCTAAGTATAAAAAAATCATGTACAGGAAATGGGAAGATGGAATGCACTAAAGAGGAATATAAGCAAATAGCTAATATATGCAGGGATATGGTTTAAAAAAGGTAAAGCAACTTAGACTTGCTAGAGAAACTAAAGATAGTAAAAAGTGCTTTTAAGTTATGTCCACAGCAAAAGGAAGAATAAGGAAATGATAGGCTTTCTGTGTGGCGAAAATAACCAGTTACTAACAGGAGATAGGAACAAGGCAGAACTAGTCAACAACACCTTTCCTCAGTTTTCTCCAAAAAGGAAAAAAGAGTTCGGTTGGGACAAAGAGTAGATGAGGTGGGACGGGAATTGCAGCATAGAATAGGTAGTGAGGTAGTACAGGAACACCTGGAAACATTTTGTTTGGCCTTACAAAAATTTAAGTTTTCTGGGCCACATGAATTACGGCCAAGGATATTAAAAGAACTGGCAGAAGTAATTTCAGAGCCATTGGCAGTAATCTATGAGATGTTCTGGAGAACAGGGGAAGTCCCCATTGGTTGGAGGAGGGCTGATGTCCCCATCTTTAAAAAGAGGAAGAAAGACCCAAATAATTACCGCCCTGTCAATTCCTGGAAAGATCCTAGAGCAGATTATTAAGAAGACTCTAATTATTACAAAAGCAATGCTGTCATTACAAGAAGTCAATGCAGGTTTCTTAAGTCATGCCACACTAATTTGATCTCTTTCTTTGATAGAGTTACATGTCTGGTGGATGAGAATGCTGTGGATATTGCTTATCTAGATTTCAGTAAGGCCTTTGATAAGGTTCCCCATGGTATACTTGCAAAGTTAATAGAATGTGGGGTACATAGTGCTACTGTTAGGTTGATTTGAAATTGGTTGACTGATTGCACCCAAATTTTGATCATAAATGGCTTCTCTTCAGCTTGAAGTGACATGACCAGTGGGGTGCCACAGGGTTCTGTTCAGGGTCCAGTGCTATACCATTTCTTTATTAATGACTTGGAAGAAGGAATCAAGAGTGTGCTGATTAAATTTGCAGATGATACCAAATTGGGAGGAGTTTCTAATTCCCTTAGAGGATAGGATAAAAATCCAAAACATCCTTGACAGATTAGAATGCTGGGCCAATGCTAAGGGAATGAGTTTTAACAGAGAGATATGTGTTTAGGTAAGAAAGAATTAATTGCACTTATAACATGGGAGAACTTGGCTGGAAAGGGATCTGGGAGTCTGGGTGGACCACAGATTGAACATGAGTCAGTAGTGTGATGCGACGGCCAAGAAAGCCAATGCGATTCTTGTTTGCATCAACAGAACCATAGTGTCTAGATCAAGGGAAGTGATAGTACCACTCTATTCTGCTCCATTCAAACCCCACCTGGAGTACTGTGTCCACTTCTGTGCACCTCAATTTAAAAAGGACATTGATAACCTTGAATGGGTCCAGAGGAGGGCGACCAGGATGGTTGAAGGTCTGGAAGAAATGCCATATGAGGAGCAGCTTAGGGACCTGGGAATGTTTAGCCTTACAAAAAGAAGGCTGAGATGGGATATGACAACTATGTTTAAATATCTGAAAGGATGTCATATCGAAGAGAGGACTGTTTTGTTTTCCATGGCTTCAGAAACTAGGATGCAGGGCAATGGTTTCAAACTACAGGAAAAGAGATTCCATATGAAAATTAGGAAGAACTTCCTGATGGTTAGAGCTGTTCGGCACAAAGGAGGGTGGCGGCGTCTCCTTCTTTGGAGGTTTTTAAGCAGAGGCTGGATGGCCATCTGTCAGGAGTACTGTGATGGGGGTTCTTGCATGGCAGGGGGTTGGACTGGATGGCCCTTGAGGTCTCTTAACTCCATGATACTATGATTGATTCTATACATGCAAGCCCGCAAGAAGCCAGAATGTATCAAATGCACAAAGGCCTTTCTGCTCAGGCCTTTGTTTTTTGCAACAAAACAAATCTAGAGGTTACCTGGTATACTGATATACTAAAAACATGTTTTGGTTCACCAGTATTACAGCTACGTGCAAAACATGTAGCTCAGTTGTTCCTCCCCACCTAAACCTCGGGGAATTCCCTGTGGAATAATCTTGTCAAGAGTCCAGGAGGAAATATGAGATGTTTATTGACTATTATTCTTTTTGTCAGGATGAGCAGCCTAAGTAGGAAAGAGGAAAAGCTAAGGAGACATTATTTAATTTAGATTCCTACACTGAGCAGGCGGCTGGACTTATGGGACCATCTTCCAACTCCACCATTCTAGGATTATGTGGTTTCATATTATGCAGAGGACCTGCTGAGAGGTCTTGCATCATCTTGACCCAAAACAAAACAAAAGCCCTTCTGATGTGGCTACTAAAAGGCTATGCAAGTGAACTGTCAAAGAGAGAGGATCAATTAAGCTTTTAAATATTTAGGAATTCAGTTCAGTCATTTTTACCTGGACAAGACATTCAGAATACACAAACCTTCTGACTTTTTAACACCTTTCCTTTATTAGCTGCCTCTGTGCCATGATTAGTGACAATTTCTGGTTCTAACACAATTTGTACAGACATATAAGAAAAGACATGATGAAGAGAATAATAAATACTATAGCCCAGGCTTCCTTATTAGTAGCATTAAGTACAGTAATACAGTCTTAAAACCAGACTGGCAGCAAAGACACGTGGAGTTTGCAGATTTCAAAGGACAGTGTGGTATCATATTAGGGTTTAAAGTCTGCCTTCTCTTGGCAGACAAAAGTATGACTGGAGAGTGAGGGGTAAAGGTATTTGAATCAGGTCTTGCATGTTTCAATTTGATTTTTTAAAAGGTGACTATCACACATGGAAGCAGATTGCTTTGACAGAGAATTGTGTTATTTGAATTGGAGGCAAAGTAGATTACTGTTTGCCTGTTATTTTAATTGAGCCATCACATCAATTTATTCTGAATAGTGTTGGCATTCGTAACCCCTCTGAACTGTAAATTGTGTCTGGGGGGTTTGCCATTCATTGGTGTGCCTTCCAATGTACCCTCTCCTTCTCCAGCCCATTTGTGTGTCCCTGTGTCCCTTCTTCCTAAGGGATCTAGTTAAAATGGCTGGTCAGTTTCATCCCAGCCCTGATGCTTCCCTCCTTGGTAAGAGTCAGTTTCAAACCAACCCCCATTATTTTTTTAGCTGTCATTCTGTTCTACTGTTACTGTATTTCCGATTTAAAATGTTAAAAATGACAGCACCAGCTACTAGTGGCTGTGAAAGGCAGCCAGCATGAGGTCAATCAGGCACAGAACAGAGCCTCAAATGCAATGATTCTAAAAGCCCATTGTAGCATCCTCAAGCAATTCAACTACCACTTGACTTTTTAAACCAAATTCACAAACCCATCCCTCAGTCAATCCATTTCATTAGTGCAACACACTCAGAAGCAAAGACGTGGAGCAAGATAACAGTATTTATATCAGTAAAACAGATCAGATTTAGGAATCACACCCCTTTGTTTGCTTTAAATCACTTCCAGCCAGATGAATAGTGACACCCATCATTCTATCTGCTGTTGGAAATACCACAATCAACCAGATGGGATAAATGCTGCTCCCATACAAAAGCTCTTTTGTCTCTCAGGAAACTCTATTACTAATCTCAAAATAGGTATTTTCTTGGGCAGGGAGGAAGAATTATAAAAGGACATTTTCATAGGGAAGAGCTGATATGGGTTATATCTATAAATTACAGTGTGTGTCTACACGACAAAATAAGATGGTTGATTTTTATTTTCAGGTTGATGGACTCATTGAAGAAGCACGCTGTTGGGTTTACAGTCAGTTCAACACATGGAGTATAAGACATTCCTCCTCCCCACCCCCACCCCCGTTTCTTTCCCCAAACTCCAATTACAGTGTTGTTAGATCGTGTCCTCTGTCAGGAGCCACACCTTGTATCTGGGATCAGAGCTGGATAGATTAAGGAATAATTACTTTTGAGTAGCAAGTACTTTTCTTTTTACACATGTATGTATTTGATGTTTATATCACCCAAATAAGCAGCAATGCACTATGGGCAGCTAACAAAAGGATGTAACAATTAACCAAGACAACAAAATAAAATTAAGAACATAATATAACAAAAACACAACCAAATTTAAAAAGCTGTAATCCTTCCTCACTTAAGTTAGACTCTATGGGCCTTCTGTGTAGGCAGCGTTGGTTGCATGTTGAGTTATGCATTTCTGATCAAAAGGAATAATCAGCTTTTCTTGTCAGTAGACTTTATTCTGGGCACATGATCAAACACATGGCATTTGTTTTGACAGCTATGAACATTTCCGGCCACATGGCTTTTTGTTTTGGTCACATGGTCAAGCACATGGCAGTCACATGATCATATTTTGAGGAAAAACAAGCAAATGCCTTGAACAAAACTCTGCACATAAATGACAGCCATATGCTTACGTGGTAAACAGTAAAGCATTCTATCTGTGGTCCAGATGTCCAGAAACCAACATTTTAAAAGCTCATTACCTGTGTTAATAAAACGATTTTAACTTTCTGTGTGTTTTATTTTCATTTGTTAACATCTCCTTCTTGTCCAAGCTCGATCAACTATGTACTTTGCACTCCATGTATCTGAGAATCTGGGTTGTAGTTAACACAGAAATAAACCCATTAAGTGTCATACGACTGTTGGTTTTATTTTTTGTTATACTCTACTGTCCTTCCAAATCAAATCAAACCCAAGTACATTTGCCTAATATTTCCAACTGTTCAAAAAAGCAAAAAAAGGACTGAAAATATGTTCATGTCTAAGAAATATCATTCCAGATAGATGATCTGAAGTTGTACACTTCCGCATTTAATTAACTGTGTGCCATTAAGTCAATTCTGATGTATGGCAATCCTTTCCAGGATTTTCTAGATAGAGAGTGTCTGGAAGTTGAGTCCTGGCAACTGGGCATCTTTTCTTGTGACACCGAAATGTTCTGCTGCTCATCCAAGCAGCTTCCTCAGTCTGAGGAAAGTTCAAGTTTTCCAATTTATAGTTCACGTTGATTTCACATCACCCTGGTCTGAATAAGCTTGTAAGTTGGACAATGGCCTGAACAGGCTTGTTAGGTGGACAGTGGCCTGAATAGGCTCATTAGGTGAATGAAGGCCTGGGACAGGTAAAAGTCCCACCTATGCAGTCGTGGCCTTCCTGGTGGAAATGCAAAGTGCTTCTGATTTGTCTGGGGATCAATGAAAGGGCAATATGATAAGCGGCAGACAAATTGTGCCTGAGTCCTGCATCCCTGTTGACAGAGGGGATTTTAATATACACATGAACGACTTCCCTGACCCCTCTCTCAAAGCATCTCTCTTCTCTGCCTAATATGTGTACACTCTCATCTTTGAAAGAGTGCCCTTTGTCCTTCAAGTGGAGGTGTAACTGCTGATTCTGGTCCTAAACTGTCCCCCCTCCGCCCCCCCTCATGTTGGGCCATCCTGCTTAGTGGCTGTTTAGTTTCTCAAATGTAGAGGTCTGCACACTCCTCACTGCATTTGACCACATGTACTATATTGTGCCTCTTGTGTTTTGGTGTCAGGTCCTTTGGGTGGACAAGTCTCTGTCTTAGTGTGTTTGTGGGTTTGAAGTAAATAGGGATCTGGTGTTTGCCAAAAATCCTTTTAAGTTTCTCAGATACTCCAGCCAGGTAAGGAATGACCAGGTTCTTCCATGGGCTCTGGGTCTCAGACTGTTCCACACAACAGTGCTTTTGCTTATCTCAGCTAAATGTTTTACAGCAATCCCAAATTTCGCACCTTGCAAAAGCCCGAAAATTGCAAAGACTGAAAGTAATTCCCTTGGAAAAAGGAAAAGCAAAGTGTCGCAACCTGCTAGGAAATGGGGACAGGCAGGAATGCACAGGTGAGGCTTTCCATTCCTAAATAGGACTTACTTCCTAAGTAAACCTGTACAGGATCTTGCTGTATGGCTGCAGTCCAAAAGCATAATTACCTAGGAGTAACACCCATGGAACACAATGGGACTTGCGCGTCAGTAAACCTGAATAAAATCAGGTTACCATGCATATGATTGAAAACTGGAAAAGGTGATTTGGAAAGATTATTTCATAAGTAATGGGTGGATGCCTCATTCCCCTGAGACTTACAGTATATTGCACTTATATCTATTTCCCCCTACATGGTTCAATCTTTCTGTCTGCAATTCCCCCCCCCCCCAGGGAGCACAAGATAGAATAAAATGATTGCAGAGGGAGTCCACCACACTGCAGATCTTCTACTGAATCATCCTGCCCTTCCAGCCTTTTTAAAAATCTCAAAAACAAAAGAGGTTCTCCCCCGCCCCCCCCCCCCACAACCAGGCCTGTTCCTCTCTCCAGCAGCTCTTTCGATCAAGCAGTTCCTCCAAAGTTTTGCAGGAGTAGTGTACAATGCACCTTCCCCGCTGATCTTCAGAGCAACCCTTTTGAGGAAAAGAGAGAGAGAGAGAGAGAGAGAGAGAGAGAGAGAATTCTTACTTCCCAATAAGTTCTGTTTTCTAAGGAGAAGTTGTCTGTAAAAACGGGAAAACATGGGAGAGGGGCAGAAATTGAATTGGTGCAGGTGCCCTGTGTGTGTTATGTTGTTACAGTCATAACTGACTCTTCCTGACTCCATGTCCATGGAGTTTTCTTGGCAGGAATACTGGAGTGGTTTGCCAGTTCCTACTCCAGGCGCCTACAGCACCTGGTATTGCCTGGTGGTCTCCCATCCAAGTACTAACCAGGGCCGAGCCTGCTTAGCTTCCGAAATCAAGCGAGATCGGATGTGCTTAGGGTATTCCCCTCAATGCACCCACCCACCCCAACCCCAACCCCAACCCCTCCCCCGGGTATCCCTGACCCTTCTGGAGAGAGTTGGAGGTGGAGCGGAAGCTTCCCGTCCCAACACGCGCTCCATCGCCGTCGTCCTGGGCTCCTATGGAGGGCCACTGGCGGCGTCCCAAGGAGCGGGGGTGTCCGAAACGGGCCAAAGGGGAGAGGGCGTGCGATGCTTTCCACCCGCTTCCCTCGGAACGACAAGCCCGACCTGGACTTTCTCCCAAGGCTCAGGGAGGCTCCTTATCGGGACCTCCCCACCCCCGGCCGTTCAGCCTTGGGCCCGCGCTTCACTGCGTGGTAGTCGGGGGATCAACGGCAGAGGCTGGCAGCGCTGTGGTGTTTGCCCTGGGGGAAAACCGGGCCCCGGCCAACCAACCGGGCGGCTGCTCCGCTCCCGGCTCCGAGGCCCCTCGCCAAGTCCTCTTTGGAAAGGTCAGGCACCCCCCACCCCGGGCGGCCTGATCTCCTCCACGGGGCAGCAGGAGGGATGCGTGGCTCTCGCAGAAGAAGCAGGAGGGGGGGGCTGCGCACACACGTGTTTTGCACTCCCGAAAGCAACCTCCCTCCTACCTCTCTCCGCCGGCGCTTTTGCTCGCTAACCCCCCCCCTTTTTTTTTCTGGCTCCGTCCGGTTCTCCCTTTTTACACACGCAAAAGATACGCAGACCCGGGTCCGGCGGTGCGGCGCGCCTTGAGCCTGGCGCCACGCTGGGGGTGTGGTTGGGCGTCGATTCGGGGGGAAGCGCGTGGGCAGTTTGCCGGAGGTCACAGCCTGGGGAAAGGGGGTGCCTCACGGGGCACCCGGCGGAGTCCTCCCCCCCCCTCCAATAGACCCAAGGGCTCCTCGGAGTGGCGGCGAGGGCGCGCACCTCGGGAGGCGCCGCGCAGGCGTTTGGCCCCGTCCCCAAAGGGGCCAGCCCGGGCAAGGAGGAGGGCGGGGCGGGGGAGGGGAGGGGAGGAACCGTCGGGGCTCCAACCTCTCCCGAGGGTGGGGGAAAAAGAGGGGGAGGAGGAGGAGGAGGCGGTGGCGGAGGCGAGGCGGGTCAAAGTTCTCTTTCTCCCCCGGCAGTCTCAGCAGGGGTTGGGCGCTAGAGGGCGATGCCCGGTCCCGGAGCCCAGCGGGGGGTATAAAGAGGCGGCCGAGGGCTGGAGCCGGAGACCCGGCAGAGAGAGAGAGAGACAGAGAGAGAGAGAGGAGAGCCGAGCCGAGCGCGCCGGGAAGAGGGTGTTCAGGCACCGGCCACCACCCGCCGAGCGGCGATAGAACCGACCCGCCGGGCGCCGCCGAAGCCTGGGGCCGGCCAGGTCCCCCCCAGCCATGCGCGGCGGCCCGGCGTAGCTACTCGATGGAGCCGGGCAACTTCTACGAGGCGGACCTGCGCCCCCCGATGAGCAGCGCCCACCACCAGCAGCACCGGCAGCATCTGCAGCACCACCCTAACCTTCACCAGCACCCGCGGCACCCGCCCGCCCCTTCGCCCACCGCCGCCGGAGCGCACCCGCACCCGCACCCGCACCCGCACCTGCCGGTCGGCGCCTACGCGTACCTGGCGGCGGCGGCGGCGGCGGCGGCGGCCGAGCTGCCGGACATCAGCGAGCACGAGAACTCCATCGACCTGAGCGCCTACATCGACCCGGGCGCCTTCAACGACGAGTTCCTGGCCGACCTCTTCCAGCACAGCAAACAGCAGCAGCAGCAGGGGCAGCAGGAGCAGGAGCGCGCCGCCAAGGCCGGCCTGGACGGCGGCGGCGGCGGCGGCCTCTACGGCTACGCGGACCACAAGCTGGAGGGCGCCGGGGCGTACGAGCGGCTGGGCGCCGGGCCCCCTCCGCCGCTGCCCGGCCTGCGCCCGCTGCTGATCAAGCAGGAGCCCCCCGAGGAGGAGGCGGCGGCGGCGGCGCTGGCCGCCCTCTACCCGCCGCCGCCGCCGCCGCCGCCCCACGGCAGCCACCTCCAGTACCAGGCGGCCCACTGCGCCCAGACGGCCGTGCACCTGCCGCAGCCCGGCGGGCAGCCCACGCCGCCGCCCACGCCGGCCCCCAGCCCGCACGGGGCGCCCCCGCCGCCCCTCCTCGCCCACCACCCGCAGCACCCGCACCCGACGCGCCTCCTGCACCACGGGCCGCACCCGCCGCCGCCGCCGCCCTCCTCCTCCTCCTCTTCGGGCAAGGGCAAGAAGGCGCTGGACAAGAACAGCAGCGAGTACCGCGTGCGCCGCGAGCGCAACAACATCGCGGTGCGCAAGAGCCGCGACAAAGCCAAGCAGCGCAACGCCGAGACGCAGCAGAAGGTGCTCGAGCTCAGCACCGACAACGAGCGGCTCCGCAAGCGGGTCGAGCAGCTCAGCCGCGAGCTCGAGACCCTCCGCGGCATCTTCCGGCAGCTTCCCGAGAGCTCGCTGGTCAAAGCCATGGGCAGCAGCTGCGCCTGAGCCGCCCGACCGACTGCCCCGCGCCCGCGCCCTCGACCCGCCGCCGGGACCTCCCTCGCGACGACGCCCGGCCGGGGCTCCCGTCGGGGCGCTTGGACTGGCCCGCCGGGGAGCGAGCCCCTGCTGGCCCCGGTTGGGCGAGCGCGCGCCGGAGGCTGAGCGGCCCGCCCGGGAGAGACTTCTGGAGGATGGCTTTTTTATTTTTTTTGGGGGGGGGTCTGTGCTGAAAAACGAGGTGCCGGGGCTGACCGTGGCGGCACGTTTACCAGCTGACCCGAGCGACCCGTGCCTTCGAAGCGCGGGGACTCAGCTTGCGGGAAAGAGGAGGTGGGGCGGGGGGGGGGGCTTCCAGTGCCGCGGCGGGAGGAGCGCGCCTTCACATCCCCGTGCGCCCCCCTTCCCTCCCCCCCCCCCCCTTTTTTTCAGGACTGACGCCTCTGGATGGACCTTGAGAGCGAGGAGGAACCGCTGAGCGGCCTGGAGCAGGTGCGGGGCTCCCCGCGAAGAAGGAAGGGGAAATGGCGCAAATGGTGGATTTTGTGGGGCACTGTGGAGTCTGCGAGTCCAGGGGGTGGCAGCCAGGACTTTAGGGCTGCTTCTGAAAGAGACCCCCCACCCCCAAAGTTTGGGGCAGAGAGAGGTTTGGTGGGTGAAAGAGATGACTTTTTTTTTCTTCTGCCCTTGCACCCCCTCCCTTTGGGGGACAAAATGACAGGACTCAAAAGGGAAGAGAACACCCTGGAGGGGCCCTTCCGGGCAAGTCGGGGTCTGCTGCTTCCTCCTCTTGGGAGGCAGAGTATTGCCTGGTTTGTGGGCTCTCTTGGTTCCCTTTGGCTGGGGTCGGAGCTGGGCAGGGTTGTTGTTACTGTTATTATTTCTACAACGTTGTCCCTCCGGGCTTGCAAACCTTTCAGTGCTAGATCTATCAGCTCCACAAACAAAAGCCGCTCCCAGCTGACCACTTGCAAACCAAATACAAGCTCATTTGCCAAATGCAGGTCAGGGTGCACAAATAGATAGACCATCCCCCCACACACACACACCCCACTTCCAAAGGGTGCACTGCTTCTAGATATGGAATCCTCTGATCACCTCCTATGGATGGACGTGGGGTCCACAACTCTCTGAGGTCAGTTCTGCTCTTATTCTGCCTCCTCCTTTCAAGTTTTGTGCCTTCCGTACTGTGAAAAGCGGAGAGATCCTCCTTTTTGGCTGCTCTCGGCTCTTTTTAATTGTTGTTGGTGTTTTATATTTTATGGATCCATGCCATTCTCCCAGCTGGGTGTCAAGAGGGCTTGAATGTTTCAACAACAACAAGAAATCAAAAACCCTGCTGGTTTTCTCTTACCCGGAGGCTTCGCCAGAGTGGCCCGCACTTATTCTGACCTGTGTGACTTGCGGAGGGTCGCCGTTTGAAGGCCAAGTAGAGATCTCTGAATGTGCCTAGAAATCCTGGCCTTGCAACGTTGCAGTGCTTCAGAGAATGCAGGAGGAGGCTGCTCTGTTTGACTGTGCTCCTGGAGACAAAGTGCTGGTAGGCAATTTTGACTGGCAGTTGTGCCTCCCATTTTAAAACAAAACAAAACAAAAACAGCACTGAGTTTTTACCTAAGTGCCAATGTTGACTATTCACTGTGCCAGGCAGAACAAGAAAAGTTTTTTTTCTAAGTGTAGATGCCTGGTAATTATGTGTTTTTATATTAATATATATGTATATAGTGTATTTTTGGAGTGAAACAAATATACCACAGAACTTTAAATATCCTAGTTTAAAATCTGTAATAAAATGCAAATGTTATGCCACCACCATTTATTCCACCCCCCTCTGGCTTCTTTTGTGTTGGGATATGATGTCAGCCAAGAGATTTCCTAGGCATTGCTCTTAATGGGCACACGAGAACACAATAAGGCAGGGTGATTTTATCTGGCCTGGGGTGGGGTGGGGAGGTTTGTAATTGTGTATGTGCTGAAGAGGAATCCAGTAAGTTCCATGGAAGTGAGATGGGCCGTGCTTCTAAACGGATAGGCTCCGGTTGTCACAGCTACGACGCTGCCTCTGTAGACGCGCACAGCGGAAAGACTTCCTGATTATGGTTGGGGTTGCTTCTGTAGGCTCATAACATGCTTAGAACCGTTTGGTGGGTTGGACACAGTTGAGTCCACCTGTGTGCTTGTTGCACAGGCCCAAACTCTGCCGAGAAGGTGTGTTTTTAGTTAGATAGTCCAATAATCTTCACCCACTGGGTTGAACTAATTACTCAGTGTTGCAGCCCTGAGGGGAAAGGTGGTGGTGAATTTCCATCATCTTCCCAAATTTTAAATGCTGTGCACTTGTGCCATGGTTTCCCCCTTGTTTATCTTGAGCTCTGACCCTTGCAAGGCCCTCTAAGGAAATCTGCTGTGAAAGGATTTAATTATGTATTCATTTAAAATATTTTACCCTGCCTTTCTTGTAAAAAAAAAGACACAAATCAGCTTAGATAATTAAAGATGCAATACATGAGGTCTTATATATGGGGAGCCTTATATATGGGAAAATGCAGCAATACCATTATATTAATACATATTAGGTAAAAGCTTGACTAAATCAGTTTTAGAAGCAATTAAATACAAACCACTGCATTTTTAAAAATAAAAACAGCTCCCAACTAGTAAGCCCCTAAAGAAAAGCCTGGATGAAATCAGACAGTCCTATAAGGTCTCTGTCCCCCAAAAATATATTCTTTGGAGAAGCTAAAAGCAGAAAAAAGGTACTTCTGCCCATCTGGAGGATTTTGTAGCTTTAACTTTGCGCCAATGACATTTCCGCAGAATACCTGCAGACCTGGAAGGAACTCTGTGGGCCATAAATTCCAGTCTCTGTCCAGGGGCCCCAGTGGGGATTCAAGGTTACGTTGAGCTGTCCAGCAGAATACATGGGCCTATCTCGTAAGAGGCAGCCGACTTACAAAGCATGGGGTGACAGTTGCCCCCAGGTGAGCAGTTAGGAAATCTGGAAGGAAAGCCCATTCTGTTAGGCCCCAGACCATGAACAGAAATGGGGGGGGGCAAGCACCCAGAGCAACAAACTGTATTTTTTAATTATTTATTAACAATATTTTTACCCCACCTTTCTCCTTGGAAAAGGAACCAAGGTGGCTTACAATAATGAGGGACAATATACATCCCAGAACATTTAAGACATAATGAAGTTTAAGAACAGGGAATTTTAAGAAGAGGGAATTAGAAAAGGCATCTTACAACATTAAAAGGCAACATTAAAGCTAAAAAGAGCACGCAAACATTTAAAAGGAAAAAATCCATTATGAGGGGTGGAAACTAACATGGAAATCACTGTCCTTATGAAATCAGTCAATGCAAGCATGTATGGTAAGGTAGTCAATATAAAAGTCAAATAGTGAATAGACCCTCATTCAGGGAAAGCCTGCCTGAAGACGAAGGTCTTTGCCTGCTTCCAGAAATACAGCAGAGACGGGGCAGCCCTGGCTTCGCAGCCACCTGCATCCAGGTTAAATGGCTGTATTGGCACTTTGCAAAAAAAAAAAAAAAAAAAAAAGTGGGTTTTGAATTGCAATTTGGGCACTCGGTCTCTAAAAGGTTTGCCATCACTGCCCTAGGGCAGGTGTCACCGTGGCCAGAGGAAGTGTCTCACAAAATGGACGTAACTGGTGCAGTAGCTTTACTTGTGCAAATGCACTCCTGGCCACAGCTATGACTGGGGCATCTAGACTCAAGGATGAGTCCAGGAGCAGCCCCAACTGCGCATCATTTTTTATTTTTTGATTGGAGGGTGACCCCATCCAGTACAGGTTGCATCCTATCCCTTGATCTCCCTTTCAACTGACCAGAAGCACATCTGTCTTATCTGGGTTTAGTTTCATTTTGTTCATTCCCATCCAGTTCATTACTGCAGCTAAACACTCATGTAAAGTTGAAATAGCAGCTTCCTTAGAATCCAGAGGTGATGAGAGGTAGAGCTGGGTGTCATCGGCATATTGGTGGCACTTAACCCCAAAAGTTCTGATAATCTCCCCCAGTGGTTTTATATAGGTTTTTTTTTAAAAAAAACACAGGACACAGAACAGAACCCTGGGGGATCCACGGGTCAGATGCTGTGATGTCAAACATGAATCCCTTAACACCACTTTCTGCATTCTCTCGTAGAGGAAGGACTGGAGCCACTGTAAGACAGAGGCCCCAATTCCTATTTCAGAGAGATGAATCAGGACGATGCCATGGTCGATAGTGTCAAAAGCAGCTGGGAAGTCCAGTAAAACCAAAAGGGACACCGATCCCCTATCCATTTGCCTGCATAGGCTGTCTACCAAGACAACTAGTGCCGTCTCAGTCCCATAACCAGGCCTGAAGCCAGATTGCAATGGATCCAGGTAGTTTGTCTCATCCAGAAACCTCTGGAGCTGCGAGGCCACAACCTGCTCTAGTACTTTCCCCAAGAACGGGATATTTGATACTGGTCTCTAATTGTTCAGTATTGTTGGATATAAAGAGGACTTTTTTTAAACAGTGGTTTTACTATTGCCTCTTTCAAGCATGCTGGAATCCTGCCCTGCTGTGAGAAAGCATTCACTACTCTTCCTAACCAGTCTATGTATGTGTGTGTGTGTGTGTTCCTAATTTTTTGGACTCTGGAGACAAAGCAGCTGAGTCAGGAAAGATCTGTGGCTGGACAGCCTGCATGTTTCTCTTTCTTTATCTTGGTGTCTCTCCCCATCCCCCCAGTTCTTGTGTCCAGTTGGATGAGAGAAATGACAAGGGACAAGAAGGCCTAATCTGTTCTTCTCTTCTCATTGCTGTGACCTACAGCTTTCCCCCTTCCTGGGGCGTAGAGCTGTTCTTGATATGCATCAGGAAAAACCCGTAACCTGCCTGTTCGCCTGGGGGCTGATTATGGCCAGGAGTGGGGCAGACAAGGGGAAAAGTTGCTGGCTCCTAACTCTTTCCCTTCAAGGGCTGTTGGTTCTCCCCCAGCATCTTTCCCCCAGGAAAGTTATTGAGCAAGAGACGAAGACAACATGGAAGGACCAGGCTGCTTCCTTCCCTACCTAGGCCAAAAGATGGCTTGACCAGTGCAGGAAAAGAAGGCGGCCTGCCTGGAATGGGAACAGCCCCCTCAGAAACTTCTGCCCTATTTCCTTCCTGGTCTGGTCACTACTTGTGTAATTGCTGTTTTTGCTGGCTCTTTCCACTTCCTGCCTGTTGAGGTTGCGCCCCACCATCGATTTTTCCACCAAGAAATTGCGCAACGGCTCTCGAGAACAAGCCCTTGCTCTGAGGTTTGTAACGCCCATAGGCCCCTGCCATGTCCCTAACCCCCTCCCCCTCCCTGCATCTCAGCAGAGACACTGCGTGTGTTGTGTCGTTACAGTCGTGACCGACTCTTCGTGACCTCATGTCCATGGAGTTTTCCCGGCAGGAGTACTGGAGTGGTTTGCCAGTTCCTACTCCTACAGCCCCTGGTATTCCCTGGTGGTCTCCCATCCAAGTACTAACCAGGGCCGACCCTGCTTAACTGCCGAAATCAGGTGAGATCAGATGTGCTTAGGGGCATCTAGGCAGCTCTAGGAGAGTCCTCTTGCACTCCTTAAAATCTCCCAAGTACAGTGGTGCCTCTGATAATGAATTTCATTCATTCTCAGAGGGAATTTGTTATCCGAAAAAAATGTTATCCAAAATGTGTTTCCCCATTGAAATGAATGGGAAACCAATTAATCCATTCCAGAGGTCCGAGAAAAGGCAAAAAAGCTGTGTGTGTGTGTTTTTCCAGACCTCTTTATAAAGTGCACTTTAAAGGCCTGTAGTGCTGGAACACCCCCCCCTCCAGAACACCTCCCCTGCAGTGCAGTGCAAACATACACAAGAGAAACTAGCAAGACAACCCCAGCCTATTCCTACCCAAGGCGCAATGGGGGGAAAATCCAAATGGACAAACATAAGCAGCAAGAGAAATCCAGCCTGTTCTTGCCTGCAGAGCAATGGAAATGATTGCAAACATGGACAGAAGAAAGCTGCATGACTACCCCAGCCTTTTCCAGCCAAAAATGCAAAGAAAAGCAGTGCAAAGATTAATAAAAGCTAGCTCCCTAAGGTCCAAATCCCTCAACAAAATATGTCCAGAATGGCTTAAAAAAACCCCATTAAAATGCTCTAACTCCTCCCACCCCTCCGCAAACTACAGGGGGTGCAATATATCCAGGGTACACTTTTTTGCAAGACATTATGAAAAAATTGTTATCCCAGGCAGCCCATAGGGAACATTTGTTATCCGAGGCAGCCCTATGGCCAGAAATTTCCATTTGTTATTTGAAAAAGTTGTTATCAGAGGCGTTCTTTATCCAAGGTATTACTGTATAAGTCAGAGTTGAGAGCTTCCCTAACAGTCTTCCTTTTGGCAGGTGAGGGGGATCAAGCTGGCTTTTTAGGGGCTTCCATCATAGTTGTGTGGCTGGCAACATTGGAGGCCCTTGGCCACACAGACTCCCTCTTGAGCTTATATCCCCAAGCGAGGCCACAGGCTTGCTTTTTTGAGATCCCCAGATGTGGCCCCATCCTTGGCAAGTGGAGAGAGTCGAACAATGGAAACTGGTCCTGGTTTATGGATGAAGGAGAGAATACCTCCTGCTAGTAATGGTTTGCAAAAAAAAAAAAAAAAAAGCGTAAATCTGCAGCAGATATAGCTTGATGTGGTTTTATGATTATGGTTCTAAAATGCCATCTTGTCCATAGAACAAAGATATCAATATACTTGTTGGTGGGGGTGAGGGACAATTTATACACACACCTTCAATAAAAAATTAAATTGGGCCAGAAGAACCCCAACCACTGAGCAGCCCGATGCAAAATGACCAGGATGAGTAAATGGAGTAAATAGGCAGAACTGACTAGAGCTGGGGTTCCCAACCTGGGAGCCCCAGATATTCTCAGACTACAACTCCCAGAAATCCTGGCCAGCAAAGCTTAGAGGGGAAGGCTTCTGGGGGTTGCGGTCCAGGAACATCTGGGCACCCAAAGCTGGGAACCACCAGGCTGGAGCTGGAGGGTGCTGGACAAGTGCAAAGTTGGCCAACTTAATTGAGCAGAAGCTTTCCTCACACCAGTGTTTTCTTGCCATCCCCATGCACCCATCCTTATCCTACGGTTTACACCAAGGAGGCTGGCCTTGGGTATTAATCTAGCAACAAGAATTGTTCCAGAGTGATCCAACACATGGGTGACATTGTTAACCACTAAAGATGGTCAGGCAGCCTCCCTTGATATACGTGGCTTTTGGAACAGCACAATTTCCTTGGGTGGAAAAAACAAATTGCTTCTTAAGAAGAGCAGAGAGGGGAAACGATGGGTATCCAGAGAGCGGTCTTGCCAATTATCTGCTGGTGGTATCCTTGATCAGATACTTCAAAACAGTGCTTTGCAGAGATCAGAAAGTTTCGCATTCCTGCTGATGGTGTGCCATTAAAATACTCTTTTTTATAAAACAACACGAAGCCAAACTGAACGTACGTAACGATACATGATATTTATAGTTCAGGAAACTGCAGGAAAGCTTTGACATGACCCCTATGTTTTATCAATCCATTACAAATAAAATCAGTTTTTCAACTAATGTGGGAGTGGTTTATTCTCTTTTCCCTGGAGTCGCCTAAATATCTCCCTTCACTTAAGGAGCCTGCACCCTTTTATTCCAACCAGCAAAGAGTGGAGGCACTGGAGATTCCAGCATTAAGCAATACATAGTTTTACAGTTAATAAATAGAAGCAGCCGTAGTCTTTAAATATATCCAGAGAACTATTTTTGGATGGGCTGGGATTTTGTAATCTGGCATGGCCTCTGTGATGACTATTTCATCATTACTTGCTTTAATTAAGCCCTGGTGTTGGATCTGAGAAAGGAGCATTGGCCTTCTCTTTTGAGCATGTGAAACAGTGACTTCAAGCATGTCAGGAGTTCTGTCTACTTGTGGGCCAAAGTAACCACCGCCCGCCCATGGACAGCTGGGACTAGACTCACAAAAGTCCTTCCTGTTTAGGGAAAGAAAGGGGCTTCCCAATCCATGAAGCCTCTTTGGCTGCCTGGGGCGTCAAGGGAGACCTTTTGATAGGAAGAACTGTACCTGGGCAAGCAGAGTAAAGAAGGGTAGGCAGGTAGGAGCCAGCGATTGGGCAATTGGTGCCAATTTGTCTGCCAGAAGAGCTGGGGCTGCAACGAACTGAACCCCTGTCGCATGGACTGCCAAATTGTTGGTTCGTGCCCATCTCTGCAGATGAAAAGGAAACCAGAGTATTGTAGCGTGGGGTTAGTGATTCAGCAGTGATTTCAGCTCAGAGACAAAGCAGGCTGGAGACAGCTTCGAGTGAACAGCTCTTTAATCAGGGAGAAACAACACTGAGGACTGGGGAGAGGGAGTTACATTTATAGGGGCCAGGACTGGCTAGGAAAAGATACATTTTGGAGGGAACAATTACAACCAATCACAAGGCTGCCTTTTGGCGGGAACCAATAGGAGTGAAGATCCAAATGCAGCAACTAGAATCAACCAATAGGTCTGTTCCCTTGGAACAGGAACAGAAACCAATAGGAATACAGATCAATACACAACACCCCTCCCCCCTGGTGGGCACAGCCCATGTAATCCTTTAGATATTGTGGGGCCCTGCAACTTCTAGTTGATCTCCTGACTACGGGTGTTGCAGGGGCTTGAGCAGGCAGTGTCTGTGGTGGGGAGTCTACTGTAATAGTTTCGTCTGACACGGAGGGAGTTTCAGACAACTCAGTGTCCCTGATCTGTTCCTCGGTACCATGAGGACTTGCAGGAGCAGATTCATTTGCAGGCACCACTGGTACCTGCATTCCTGGGGCATCTCCGCTCTGGTCTTGCAACTGTGAATCATTAATGGGGGTAGTGTCACTCTCAGGCTGCAATTCACCCATACCGGTACCAACTCTACTGGGCGCTCTGCGCCTCAGTTGGTCCATGTGCCTACGCCAGACCCTGCCATCTTCAATGGTCACGTAATAAGAGACTGGCCCAGACGCTCTGGTGATCACCCCTGGCACCCACAGGGGACCTCTGACATAATTTCTCACCCAGACCAAATCTTCAGGAGCAAAATACCTTGTAGAGTCGCTCTCTGCCTGTGGAGGTGCTCTAGCCTTGCGGTTTGGCATTTTGTCTGGGTGGACATAGTCCAGCACCGTCACCAGCCTTCTACCTAGAAGCAGCTCTGCTGGCGATTTGCCCGTAGTAGTACACGGCATCGCATGCTGCAAGAACAACATTCGGGCAATGCGCGTTGACCAGTCACCCTCCATCAAGCGTGCAAGAGATCCTTTGGCTGTCTGCACCATGCGCTCAGCCTGCCCATTGGATGAGGGATGAAAAGGAGCTGAGGTGACCCCTCTTATGAAATTATCAGCCAGGAATGCCCTGAATTCTTGGGATACAAAGGCTGCTCCATTGTCTGAGACAATGGTCTCGGGCAACCCATAGGTTGCAAACAGCTGTCTCAGCACCTTGATGACTGCAGCTGATGACATGCTGGGAACCATAGCAGCCTCTAACCATTTAGCATACGCATCAATGATAACAAAAAAAAACCTTTCCTTGGAATGGCCCAGCAAAATCTAAGTGCAGCCGGCTCCAGGGAGTCTGGGTCTGCTCCCACCAGTGGACTGGTGCTCTGGCCACTTCTGGGCGCACTTCCTGACATGCCTTGCCATTGTTCAACCTCTTGGTCCATCCCAGGCCACCATACATAGCACCGGGCCAGCGACTTCATCCTGACCATTCCCGGATGCCCCAAGTGCAGTGTATCCAGAACCCTGTTTCTCAGTGGTGCTGGGATGATCACCCTGTCTCCCCATAGGAGACAGCCCTTATGCAGGGATAGCTCATGTTGCCTTGTTGTGTACGGTCTAAAGTTTTCCTCATGCGGGCCACCTGGCCATCCCCTCCCCACCCAAGTGAGCACACGGGAGAGAGCGGTATCTTTCCTTGTTCTCTCAGCTATTTCAGTGGCAGTTACAGGGCCCCCCGGAAGTGTTTCCAGCATCATCACTCATTCAGCTGGGGCAGGATCTGCATCGCACACACCAGGAAGGGGCAATCGACTTAGTGCATCAGCGTGGCACAACCTTTTCCCTGGAACATGGGTCAGGGTGTACTGGAACCCATTCAGGAATATAGACCATCGCAGCATTCTGGGGGAGAGAATCTGCAGCGCCTGTTTGTTCGGGTGGAATAATCCTAACAGAGGCTTGTGGTCAGTTTCAAGGAAGAAGTGGCGACCGTATAAATAGTCATGAAACTTTTTAATCCCTGCCACTATTGCCAGGGCTTCCTTGTCAATTTGTGCATAGTTGCGCTCCGTTGGCAACAACGCATTTGAGAATCAAATGAGATGGGCTTTTCCGACCCATCTGCTTCCCTATGGCTCAGCACAGCTCCCAGCCCATACTGAGAGGCATCACATGCCAGGACAAGAGGTTTTGACTCGTCATAATGAGCAAGGACGCTCCTGCTAGTCAGCATGCCCTGCAAGGTGTCAAAATCCTTCTGCTGTGCCTGAGCCCAATGCCACACACTCTTTCTTCAATAGTTTATGCAACGGTTCCGCTATTGAAGCTTTTTGAGGTAGGAATGAATGGTAAAAGTTAATAAGTCCCAGGAATGACTGTAACTCCATCTTCCTTTGCCACAATGCGCCTTCGGGCTTTTTTGCTGCTGAGCCCCCCCAACAAATCGATTCAAGAGAGTGTCTTCAAGATTTGGGAAGCCACAGTGCTGAGCAAGCTCCCGGAGTCCTGCCAGGAATGCAGCCACAGATTCTCTGGCTTGCTGCTGCCTTTTCTGGAACTCCATCTGCCAGGCCATCTTGGTTTTGGTAGGTGCCAAGTGGCTTGTCAGCCGGGCGAAAATGTTTGTGAGTGATGTCTCACTCAGCTTTGCTGGGGCGAGCAGTGCCTTGGCCAACATGAAGGTCTCACGCCCACAGCAACTCAGGAACGTGGCCCTTCTTTTGCTGGCACCAGTGATTCCTTGACCCACCACGAAGAACTCAAAAGACTCAACATAGTCCTCCCAAGTGTGAGGCTCAGATAGCTGGAAGGGCTCCAAGACCCATGGACTTTCCATTCTCCAGGTGGGCAGGGTCATCTTCTAGCCAGCAGGTGAGTCTTGTCTCTGCTGCGATCCGGACTCTGAGTCAGCATGTTGGGCCTCTGCTACTCAGCATTCCAGATCCCATCCTTGTCACCAGTATTGTAGTGTGGGGTTAGTGATTCAGCAGTGATTTCAGCTCAGAGACAAAGCAGGCTGGAGACAGCTTCTAGTAAACAGCTCTTTAATCAGGGAGAGACAAGACTGAGGACTGGGGAGAGGGAGTTACATTTATAGGGGCCAGGACTGGCTAGGAAAAGATACATTTTGGAGGGAACAATTACAACCAATCACAAGGCTGCCTTTTGGCGGGAACCAATAGGATTGAAGATCCAAATGCAGCAACTAGAATCAACCAATAGGCCTGTTCCCTTGGAACAGGAACAGAAACCAATAGGAATACAGATCAATACACAACACAGAGCAGGAATGGAAGAGAAAGGGGGGGAGGAAGAGGAGGAGAAGAAGAGGAGGAGGAGGAGGAGGAGGAAGAGGAGGAGGAGGAGGAGGAGGAGGAGGAGGAGGAGGAGGAGGAGGAGGAGGAGGAAAGGAGGAGGAGGAGGAGGAGGAGGAGAAACCTAAAGGAAACAGACCTCTCCCAAGGCAAGGATTGTCAAGCAGCCTGGACTCCAAAGGAGGCAGAGGGCTCCCAGGTCCATAGTCTGTGACAGCCTTCCCCCTCTTACCCCTTCCAGCTGTCCTGGATGTATTCATGGATTGTCCTGTCCGGAGGCAATGGGAGGTATCTCTGATGGATCAGGTGGGCACCAGCTTCAGGAAAGGCTACATTGTGGGGACTCGTATTTTTTTTAAAGATGCCCATGGAGTTAACTACCCCCCCACCTCATGACTTCTGTAAATGCCAGGGCACCCAGTGCCTTTGCTAGCACCCAGAGGAGCCAGTGAACCCCACCACCACCACCACCACCCCAGTGTGCGAAACCAGGATCCAGCTTTTGTCCATCTCCTCCAGCTCGGTGGCTGCCCAGGGTTCCTTCCCTCCTCGAGTAATCGATTTTGAAGCTGAAGTGGGAAAGCCCTGCAATAAACTGGTCCCTGCACAGATGCAACACCACCATTGAATACACCATCAGACTGTTTCAAAATTACACAATAAATCATGTGAGTATATATAAATATAAGCAGAAGTAATAAAGGACAACAATACATGTAATGTATATCATATCTTAATTAAACAGATCCCTTACCAACTTCTTGCTTCCTCAGAATTGCTGCTTTTACAGCAGAAATTGCGACTTTGTGAGTTAAATGGGGGTTGTTCCCTTGCAATAAAAAGATGAGTTTCCTCTCATGAGCCCAGCCCCCTACCAACACCTGGGGTAGGGGGTTAAATAAAGATTTCTAAAATTAGCATATAATTGGCAATGCAGTATATAGCGGGCCAGGTCTTCAACTTTAGCCTTCCCACAAATGCACAATCTATCTTGAATTAGGGATGCCTTGATATTGACCTTGTAACATCCTGGAATCCACTAACTCAAAACAGAGGTGGGTAAACGCTATACAATTGACTTTTTTCATTGGGAAGAAAAGGTATTTTCTGTGTGAAAAAAATTGTTTTAGACATTGCTAGCCATTTCATGGATGTCACTGAAGACAAGGCAGCCAAATCTGACTGGGCTCTAATGTCAAACATTATTTGTTTAAACCACACCTGCACGGATGGTTTTGGGTAGCAGCGGCTGCAGGGGGGCCACTGAGGCCGCAGTGTCCCTGCTGATCTTTGCGATCTTTGCTCCTGGCTTTCAGGACGGGGTGGGATGGGAGGGCGTGCAACTGGCCAACCAGCTTCTGTCATTTCATCAAACCGCCAAGGGAAGGGAGGTCTGCCGGTAGAAAAAGCTGACTCCTGAAGCTCTGGTTTGGCTGCAAAGAATAAAACTGCCCAGCACATTCTAAACAATAAATTAGTAAATGACTGATCATTAATAACAGCAGCAGCTGATGCTGTTGCAGCAGCAGTAATAATAATAACAGCCAGACACTGTACTTCTAGATAAGTGACAAAGTATGCTTCATCACAGTCATTTCAGAAGAGGAAGCTATGTTTGTCTGTGCTAGCACATCAGGCCAAATATAAAAGGATAAAAAAACTGTCAAAGAAAAAAAAAGCTTTAAAGACTAACAGCTATATTTTAATCTGACCTTTGTGGGCAGCTAGTGTTTACATTAACAGTTTTGTCTTCTTTGTTTTTTTAAATATCTCTTTTGTGTTTGGCCTGATATAACTCATGGAAGTTGGTGTCCCATGGAAAAAGCCACCTCAGCAGTGCAGAAGGTACAAAAATGGCAATGTATACTAAACATGAGGTCAAGATATTAAGAGACGCTGGGAGAGAAAAACAGGTCATCCTTCTCTCCAGACTATTGGAAGCATTTGGAATCATTCCAAAGTCGCTGGTTTCCAGTTTAAAGCAGTCACCCACTGCTGCTAAAAATTTTGCTTTTTGAATTCTTTTAAAAGTGGTTTTGCAAACACATCACCTCACCTGCCCCACAGTTTTAGGGAACTGACTCTTAATTCTTAGGCTTGACCTCTTGGCCCACCCACCCCCACGCACCAGGAACACTACAAGATAAGGGCAATGTATTAATAATAGCAACAGTGATTCAAGATAGCCACAGAATGAATTCTCACATGTCTTACACACGGTTGATGGTGGTTGCCACGTTGCCCCATTTTTCTCGAGGGCAGCTTTCAGTGGGGGGTCCGTTCTAGTCCATGGCTGGCCATAGGCCACTGGTGGCCCAAAACACCCTGGGGTCTGTGGTGGCCCACTGCAAGGGTCTCAGCATTTAGTTGTTCTCTACCTGCACTGCCACAACCCACCTCTCTGGAGAGGGACCATTTTAGAAGGAAGGACGAACCTCCCCTCAAAGGCAGTCTACCTATTTTTCTCCCCAAACAGCATAGCCACTATCTTTGTGCTGAAGCTCTTTTACCAAGGAGTTTCTCTAGGAGTTGAGTCCTGGCAAGTGGACATCTTTTCTTATGGGAGCAAAACGTTTTGGCTGCTCATCCAAGTAGATTACTACCTGTAAATTACTACAATATTTTTAAAGGCATGAAACAAATATTATATTAAGACTTGTAATAGGAACAATATTAGAAACACACACACACACACACACACACACACACACACACACACACACACACACACACACACACACACACACACACACACACAAATACAGCCTTTAAAATCCCTTGGTCAACCAGTCGTGTAAAAGGCCAAGAGGTGGGCTGCCAAGAGCTGCTCTCCAGCTGACAATTTCTCTCTGGGTCCATTTTTCCAAAGCAGGAACAGACGGCCCAGAGACGTCAGGCAGAGGGAGGAACGCAATCCTGCATGGCACCCCATTCTACCGGTGCCCTTTCTGAGGCAGGCAGGGCGTGGGGGGGCAGGAGAGCACAGCCCCTGCTTTTCCGAATCCGGGCCACATCCCGCTGCTGGCAGCCAGCCTGCGGCTGACTTCACAGAGGTCTGCTGCCTGCCTCAGCGTGTTTGCCTTCTCACGCACACCCACGTCCAGATTCCAGTTTTTCATGTTTGTCAGATTGATGACTGGAAGGATAGGTTTTTCTGGGCTTCCCTCCCCGGCTGAGAGAGGCTTCCTTCTCTTCACCCAGTCCCTGAAAAGGGCCTGTGCCCAGGTGTTAAGTGGGGGTGCTGAGGATGATGGTGGTGGTGGTGGTGGTGGTGACCCTCTTGGGTGGGTGGGTGTGTCAGTTACACACCCAAGACTGCAAAAATCCCAAAGACTGCAGGCCAGGAGATAACTTTCCTTCCTCAACAAGCCTCCTTCCTGTTGCCCTGGGCTTGCGTGACAGCCAGCTGACCTCTCCTCCGCCTTTCCCCTCCTCCTCCTCCTTCATCATCATCATCATCATCATCATCATCATCATCATCATCATCATCATCATCATCATTATTATTATTATTATTATTATTATTATTATTATTATTATTATTATTATTATTATTATTATTATTATTTGGGCCCAATGAAACTAGTGTTGAGAAACCCACTTTCTTGGCAGTATGGCTGGCTTTGCTCCAGGGAAGGCAGTGGAAGAGGAGAAGGCCTGGAACATCCCTGCCAAATACCCACAAAAATAAGTTTTGAAAGTAACTGGGACACGTTACACCTGAAAGGGGGGGACTTTAAAAAAACTTTTGGTTTTTCCTTTTTCCTTGGTCGCCCCAAAGGAGTGCAGCTCTCAGATTGAATTTGTGCTGTACTTCAAAAATAATCGCTTTGAAGCGGCTCCTCTTGGCCTCTTTCCTTAAGAACAGGTATAAATCCTTTTTTCCCCTATAGTAAAGCTGCCTCTTACAAAGGGGTTCCCTTCTAGAACTGTGGGTGGGTGTTTCCCATGCTAATTAATTGCATATAAAATAAATTTAACGGGGCATGCCTCAGCACTCTAAGCAACCCCTTGCAGCAAACAGGAAGAAACTAGCCTTCACAAGGACACAAAAGCTCATGAGAAGCTTGTGATTTTGTCGCCACCTGCCCTTGTTTCTACTCTTTGCATCACATGGACATGCAGGGGATGCTGGGGATGCCACTACTAAGCCAGGGACATATTTAGAAATATCTGCAGTGGATCCAGACCTCTAGAACAACAGGCCCCCAGAGCTGAGACAGGACCCCCTCACTCCTGGCCTTCCGGAAAAGCCTAAAGACCTGGTTCTGCCAGCTTGCCTGGGGTGAATTAAGCCGCCTCCACTCCTGGAAATGGCTAACATTATAGATTCTCTGTCTTTTAAAGCTTCACTGCTTACTCTTAATTAAATATTTATATGTATATTTTAGTTTTAGATGCTTTTTAGATATCCACTGTTTTATCATGTTTTATACTGATTTATCATGTTCTATACTTTGGAGAGATGGGCAGTGACAAATCTAAATAAAGAAATAAATATAAATAAATACATGCTCTATCCATAGAAGCTCTGCATAAGTATTTGTGACGTTGCATGTAAATTTGTCACCACATTTTACATTAGGTGTAAACCCCCCAAAAATAATTCTGAGGGAGAACTTGTCATTCCTTTTGACTAATTACTGAGAAGCGTTTTTGAAACTGTGATAGAAGTTATCCAGACAACCAATCCCAGCATTCCACATGATGGAGCAATTAAAGTGGGTTCAAACCACTATACAGTGGACCCTTGTATAACAAACAGTTTGTATAACATAAAATCTGTACAACATAAACAAATTCCGGAGATAGGGGGAATTTGCTTAACAGAATGGCATATGGAGCAAATCTGTACAAAATAAAAATGGTCGCGATTAGGGATTACTCCGTTTTCAATGCATTCCCATGGGAAATTTGTATAAAGGAAAATTTGCTTAACAGAATTTCATTTGGAATGAATTAATTCCTTTATATAAGGTACCACTGTACCTCAGAAGGATCTCTTTTTTGTGTGAAGCCTTTTGTCTTCCTTGTGGGAAATATTTCATCAACATGCCTGGACCACAAAGAAAATGCACAAAAGAACCAGCCTTCCACATATAAGCACATACCACATATATCTGCTTTCCCCTCCAGGAGAGGGAATTTGCCTGCCTCCCTCACCTCCTGGATCCCGATAAGAGTGTGAAATCATTTCTTTGGTAGGACTAATCCGAGATGGTGTGGAATTTCATTAACGCAGGCTTGCCAAGAAGCGCTGTCTTTTTCTCCCTCCTGTTCTCTTGTCCAAGGCACGGCGAGGCAGCGCTGGGCAGCCGGAGGAACGGTGCTGCCGACCCCGAATGAACCCACACGGTGATTCTCGAGAGAGTCCTGTTGTCAAATTCAAGTGGACGGAAGCAGACCCAAGTTGCTCAGCCCAAGCCAAACACTGGCCCACCAAGCATTGCAGCAGGAGCAAATGTCGCTTTTAAGTTGAGGAGAAGACTTGCCAAATAAGAGGAGCAGATTGGTTCAATATTTCAAACAAAACCTAAAACATTAAATCAAGTTAAAATGGACCTGGAGAAATGGGACCATCTACAACTGGCACTATTAGGGAGAACTGCAACTATCAAAATGAACGCACTACCACAACTGCTAGCTATTTCTATTCCAAACAGTGCCAGTGAAAGTATGGGTGAAATACTCTGAAGAACTAAATAGAGTGATTATCAAAATTCATCTGGCAGAAAAAGAAAGCAGGAATTAAATGGAAATTGCTGCAATAATCTAAGAAAGAGGAGGATTTGGGCTACCAGACTGTATACCACCAATCGTGTTCATTAGTCTGGTTGAAAGACTGGATACTTTTAAGAGACAAACGATTATTATGTTTAGAGGGACATGACCTACAACTGGGTTGGCATGCTTTTCTATAGTATGAAAAAGCCATAGATATTTTCAAAACCATTATCTTAGGGCGTTTATACACAACACCTAAGCTCCGCCGCAGATGGCTGCAAGGTCCAGACCTTAAAAATGTTTACCCACCAGCTCAGGACTTTGCAGACAATTAAGTGCGACCCCACCCACTTAGCGCGACCAAACAGCAGTTTTCTTGTACCTGGTCTTTGGGATGTGACAAATATTTGATCTGGTGTAAGGATAGTGAGTGCGGGGCTCTCCTGGCTTCTGTTTGTTCTTTTTTTGCGCCCCGCCCCTTTAAGAGATCTGAATGCTGCCGGAACAAAATGAGGTAAGAAGGCATTCTTTTCTTTCTTTTTTCTCCCTCCCTCAGGCAGCCAGCAACCAGGAAGTGTGGAGGGGGTGGGGACAGAGGAAGAGCGAGGAACCCCTAAGATCTCTGGTCCGAATTTAAGTGGCCAGTGGATCTTAGGGGTCGTGTAAAAAGGCCCTTAGAGACTCTCTACTTAAAACATGGAAGAAACTGAAACTAAAATTATATATGAGAATCTCAAGATGAGTTTTACCTATGGAAGCATTTAGATACCCAAACCTTTTAAACTTGGGAAAGGTTTATATGATGTACTAGATATAGGGGAGAATTTAAAGTCCAAGGAAGAATTGACAAACCAATGGGTGGTGACTACAGAGTGGCCTTCAATACAGATACAGTCTAGGCATAAGAAAGATTTGAAAATGCATGGCTTTTATAGCGAAGAGCATTTGATAAAATATTGTTGTCCTCAGGTGACAAGTTAATTAAGAAAACATATAATTTGTTGTTAGAATGGAAAATGGAAGATGAGCATGTGTAAGAAACAATGATACAATGGGCAAAATTTCCTGTTACAATGTGTTGCTGGAGAAACGGCAAAAACTTTGTAACAGAAACTCTAAATTAACAATGGCGACATCATATAAAGAAAATCTGTATAAAATATTTTGTAGATGTCATTTTCTACCTACTAAGTTACCTAAAATGTTCCCAAACTTACCTAGTAAATGCTGAAAATGTGCACAAAAATGGGGAATTATTATCATGCATGGTGGACATGTGATAAAGCCACAAAAAAGGATAAAAATACATACTTGGCTTATTAGGATGATAAAAATACTTGTAGACTTTAGGGCAGAACTGTTTTTACTAGGCATGTTACCAGAAAATTTAGATAAACAAAATACCCATCTAGCACTGCACAATGGTGAGGATAGTTGGAGCAAAACATTTTTTTAAAAAACAACAACAAAGCCTTTTCAAACGACACCTAAAATCCATGGCAAATGGCTCCCAGATCCGGAGCTTAAAATTGTTTCCCCACCAGCTCCGGAGTCTACAAAAAATTAAATGCGACCACGCCCACCTAAGCGCGTCCCAGCGCACTTTTCAAGTGCCTGCTCTCCGGGGCTGAAAAATTCCTGATGTGGATGTAACGTAGTGAGTGCTGGGCTCTCCTCACTTCTATTTGTTGTTGTTTTGCCCCCCGCCCCTTTAAGAGATACTAAGAGACTGGAATGCTGCCGGGAGCAGAGCAAGACGGCAGAATGGAGGTGAGCCAGCATTCTTTTCTTCCTTTTTTTCTCCCTCCCCTCAGGCAGACAGCAGCCAGGAGTGCGAAGGGGGTGGGAACACAGGAACAGCGACAAACCCCCAAGATCTCTGGTCCGAATTTAAATGGCCAGCAGATCTTAGGGGTTGTGTGAAAAGGCCCAAAGAAGCACCAACAGATGAAATGATTGTTAAGAAAATTTTGGAATGTGCAGAGGTGGACAGACTGACAATGAGAATCAAGGAAAAAGAGGACTCACAATATTACCAAGTATGGAATCTGTTTTATCAGTGGCTACAAAGCAGAAACAAAGAATAAGAGTAAGCTGGTTGTAACATAATTAATGACTGAAAGCCATGTAACACAATGTTTAACAAATGTCACATATACTTCTTCTTTTTTAAGAAAATGAATAAAATATATTTAAAAATAGACTTCAAACAAAACCAAGTCCAGATTACAGCACCTAGGCTAGGGTGTCATTCCAGGGGGAGATATTTGACACAATTTATTGTGCAAGGCCCAGGGTGGGGTATTAACGTTCCAAGGTAGGATGCAGGAGCCCTGGGTTCAACTACCTCTTTGACCACGAAAGCTAACTGGGGGGCGGGGGTGGCCACCATAAACTGCTTCTCAAGGCATCATAATTTGGAATCAAGGGCACACATGTACCAGCCACACAGACTGTGCACAGGCAGAAGAGGCTTGAGGCACGTGGGGGCATGGGCCTTTATGCTTTTGATTCTCATAATGATTTGATCTCTCATACAATTAGGGCTCCTTGGATTGGCTTACTAGGTTACCCAGAAGAAAGACTGGTTATGCATCATCTGTCAGATAAGGTCCCATCTATTACTGAGCAGGTGGCAAAAAGCGCTCTTAATTGCTAGGAGCAGAAAAGCTCAACTGTTGACTGTATGAGATCAGCCGATAAACGGTACAACTGTTGTTGTTTATCTACTGTGATTCCTGTTCTGGCTTTGTAACTGAGCTAAAAATATGGTTCTGTCCTGCCCTGTTCCCATACCTGCTCTCGTTCCACTTTGGCTCCTTCTCAGAAGCTTGCCAGGCTTTGCAGCCTGAGACCCACATTTGGACCCCAACTGCATGGGTGGCCTTGCAGGAGAGGAACATTGGCCTGAGCATCTCATAGAATCACAGAATCATAAGAGTTTGGAAGAGACCTCAAGGAGGGCCATCTATAGCAACCCCCTGCCATGCAGGAACCCCTATCACAGGACTCCTGACAGATGGCCATCCGGCCTCTGCTTACAAACCTCCAAAGAAGGAGACCCCACCACCCTCCTTTGGGGCAGCAGATTCCACTGCCGAACAGCTCTAACCGTCATGAAGTTCTTCCTAATGTTTAAACTGAATCTCTTTTCCTGCAGTTTGAGACCATTGCCCTGTGTCCTAGTCTCTGAAGCCATGGAAAACAAACCTGTTCCCTCTTCAATATGACATCCTTTCAAATATTTAAACATAGCTATCATAGCCCCTCTCAGCCTTCTTTTTGAAAGGCTAAACATTCCCAGTTCCCTAATCCGTTCCTCATAAGACATTTCCTCCAGACCCTCAACCATCCTGGTCGCCCTCCTCTGGACCTGCTCGAGGTTGTCAACATCCTTTTTAAATTGTGGCGCACAGAACTGGACACAGGACTCCAGGCGGGGTCTGACCAGAGCAGAATAGAGTGGTAGTACTATCTCAAGGCAAGAGGATCTGCTTTGCCCTTTGGAGTTACTTCTTTGGCAGAAAGAGGCATTTTCTGCTTCTTGTTCCCACTGCTATGCCGTGGACTTTGCCCCATGGCCCAAAGCAAATCACTTAATTCTTTCTCCCAGGGCCGGTCAAGGAATAAGCGCCCTCTTTCAGCAGCCGCTGGCTCGTGAAGATTAGCAACATTGAAGCCAAAGGGAAGAATGATCCCTGCTGGAAGAGATGTCAAGGCTCCCTTCTCGATGTATGCAGTGCTTGGACAATCCAGAGCACCCCAGTGCTTCCAGCAGCAGAAAGACCCTCCCCAGGGACGGATGCCAAGACAAAAGGAGTCTGTGCCGATCTGCAATGAGGAACAACTCAATGACCCAGAACAGCCCAGGAATGACACAGTGCATCATTGTGTAGATGCACTCTCCAGACCAGCTGCTCCTGGGGCTAGAATTATGCATCATCATATCATCATCATCATCATCATCATCATCATCATCATCATCATCATCATCATCATCATCATCATCATCTGCAGGGAAGGGACCTTATGGATCATTGTGTCCAGCCCCTGGCAAGGAAGGACTGTGGGGAACTGAACTCTCAATTTCTGTTTCTCAAGCCAGAGACTCAAGTCAGTGAGCTACCCAGCAGCTCTGCTTTCTGACCCTTTTCATCCTCTCCCTTGTGCTTTCCTTTTCTGCCTGGCAGGCTGCTCTATAAGGAAGGAACAGCCCCAGAAACTGTGTGGCATAACGATTGAGTGGCAGGACTGCAGCTAGCACTCTGCTCATGACCCAGATTCAAACCCAGGCAACTGGCTCATGGCTGAATCAGCCTACCATCCTTCTGAGGTTGGTACATTGAGCACCAAAAGTAGCCTGGTGTTGCTTAAATGCACTTGTTGGAATTTAACATGAGGTCTTTCCCATTTGTACTGAAAGGCAGCCCTACCCCTTTCATTTTATTCCAGGGAGAAAAGAAACCAGTCCGTGGAATGCCTTGCCGCAGGACGTGGTGATGGCATCTGGCCTAGATGCCTTTAAAAGGGGATTGGACTGATTTCTGGAGGAAAAGTCCAGCGCAGGTGACAACAAGGTATGATGGGCAGATGTGTTCCCTCCAGGCTTAAAAGGAGGGTATCACCAGACACAGGGGAATGATGTCAGGAGGAAAGGATCTGGCTGTCTCATGGACTCCCAGAGGCATCTGGCAGAGCCACTGGGAGATACAGGGAGCTAGACTAGATGGACCTTTGGCCTGATCCAGCAGGGCTCTTCTTGGGTTCTTCAACCAGGACTAGGGGAATTGACAATCAGGGAAGCAGCAGCCGTGCCCAGGGGCCTGGAAAGCCCTGGTTGGCAGAGATGGAGTTAGGTCATGGATTTGACAATCCCTGGAGGTGCAACCTGAGAAAAGCAACCCTCCCCCTCACTCCCTATGCCTGCCACCCCCATTTTCAGAGCTGGCAGATGTGATGATTTTAAACAAGGGCCCAGAATGAACTTTGAAGTTTCCTGTTACTGCCCTCCCCCCTCCCCCAGTTATCTTCCAAATTTTGCAACAACTAGTTTGATAAGTTTAGAAGAACCTGAATGTTGCCATTTACCCTCTCTAGGCTCCTTTTTATTAGATTTTAGTTAATAACTAGCCTTTGGGAAAGGTCTGGCAGAGGAGAAGGCTGGATGGGCTGACTCACGGTGCTGTGGAAAGAACCAGGGGAGATTCGCAAGGCTGACTTACTGTCAAGATGATGTCAAACCTGTGAGATGTTTCTCTCCATCTGCCCTGGCATATGGAAACCCTGTCCCAGCCACCGTCACCACCAGGGCAGGGGTGGTGGTGGTGGTGGTGGTGGTAGAGGGAAGAGTTATCCATTTGCTTCCATTCTTGAATAATCTTCTCACCGCCTTCACCCATGAGGTTCTGCTGTGTGACCTTTGGACACTCCCCCAACTCAAAACCTGTGACTATCTCTTTTTGCTTTCTTTTCTCTCCTCCCAGGTTTCCCTCTCTCCTCCTTGTGCTCTTCAGCTCTGCTTGTTCCAGCTCCAGCAGAGATAGGGATGATTAGTCACTCCCTAAGGAAGGGAACACTATCTTATCTCTCCATGTTTGTGGTTGGGAAGAGTGGGTGCATGCAAGTGAAACAGCCAGGAGGGAGGCTGAGCCAATGGCCAAGAACGATGCTCATCAGCTGCCCTTGCTCCTCAGATGCCTGGCGGGGCGTCTGCTTGCTGCTTCTCCTGTCATCTGCCCTGAAAGGGTGCCGTCACCTTAGATCTGCAGTCCAAAAAAATCATAAAATCATGAAGCTAGAAGGGGCCACCAAGGCCGTCTAGCCCAGCCTCCTTCTCAAGGCAGGAGGACAATTCCAAGCACACCTGCCAGGTGGCTGTCCAAATTGCTCTTGAACGCCTTCCGCCTTGGAGCACTCGCCACCTCTCCAGCTCATTGGCCCTGTTGTCATCCTGCTCTAATAGCTGGGAAGTTTTTCCTGATATTCAACTGAAATCTGGCTTCCTGGAACTTCAGCCCATGGCTGTGTGTCCCGCACTCTGGGATGATCAAGAACAGGTCCTCCCCCTCCTCTGGAGGACGACCTTTCAAGTATTTGAAAAATACTATCCTATTTCCTGCCAGTCATCTTTCCACAAGGCTAAACATCTGAGTTCTTCCAGTCTCATGGCAGGAGGCCCTCTTGCTTGCAATGTACATCCCCATGCTATGGCCACATGCATGCATGCATGCATGCAAAGAACAGTAGAGAATCGAGGTGAGCAGAATCTGTCTCCTAAGACCTGATAGCTTGTTTATGTCAATTCAATGGCTAGTTGTTGCCTCGCACCCCTCGGCACCCACCCGCCTGCAGGGGCTAGCCATAGATTTCCTCATAGGCAGCCATTGCACCTCCTGACATACTTGTCTCCTTACATACAGTATGTCCATTCTTACATACCGTATCTGTGCTTGGTTCTCCAGTTGTACAGTCACGGATAGAAAAGTGTTCCAGAGGGTCATAACCACAGCCCAGAAGATCCTCAGTCACCTTCTCCCATCTCTGGGAGATCTATACAGTTCTCGTTGCCTTAAAAAGACAAATAACATTCTACAGGATTCATCTCATCCCAGACGTAGTCTGTTTGTACTTTTGCCTTTGAGCAAGAGATACAGAACAATAAAAACAAGAACAAACAGAATAAAAATAGTTTTTATCCAAGAGCCATAACCATCTCAAAAATGCTGCAACCAAATAGTGTGACCTTGGGGAGTTGTGATGAATATATGAGTGCTTTTAATTCTTTTTGCCTTTTAAAAGTATTTTTTCTTTTTTTCTAATTTTAGGGGTTTTTTTTGTTTGTTTTTTCTCACACCTGGGATAGCTTTCAATTTTTTTGTACTATGTACAATGACAATAAAGTATCTATTCTATTCTATTCTATTCTATTCTTATATCACTCCTGTCCTGCTCTTATCCATGGAATTTGCCCCAACACAGTTCCTTCCTCCCCCCCCCCATGAGTGCATGTGCCCAGAAGGACATATTAAGGTCCCTTCTGAAGAAGGATCACCCCATCAAATTTTCATGTTGGGGGGGGCATCCAGAAATCCCAAGGGGGAAGCCCGGTGAGCAACCAAATTTGCAATTGAGTGCATGATCTGTGCAGTTCCAAACATGGGGGAAAGCCATTGGAACTGGAAACATGACTTTGATCTTACATTCTGCAAACCCAAAAAGAATGTAGCCATCCTGTTCTTGCTGTTTTCTTGGGCTAAAATACTTTCAATTCAATTTTTATGAAGACCCCCCCCACACACACACACACAAACATAACTGCTTATGTTTCATTTTAATTGAAATTGTGAAATTAATTTGTGTTGTTCTTAAGAGGCAGGTTGGATGATGGCAAAGGAGAGATGGGGAGACTCATGAGGCTTTCTCCAGAAAGGGGTGTCTGTGTGTGTGTGTGTAGCAATAGTTTGTGAACCACACCTCCAGAGCAAAACAAACCTTCATCATATTAATCATGTTTTGTCAGTTTTATTTTCATTTGTCAGGTCGCTGCTGAAAGAATTTATATCCTGGCGGGTTGCAAATTTGAATTGATTTTCAAAGAGGTCACTAGCATATGCTAGCATAGACAAAAAGAGGTGTTTGTCTATGCTAGCATATCAGGCAGAAACCAAATAAAAAATAATGACAAAAATATTGTGGCACCTTAAAGACCATCTGCTCTGTTTTAAACTAAGATTTTGTGGACAAAGCCACATCTTTAGACATAAAAGTGAGGTTACACAGCTAATACTTGCATAATGTATTTATATTTTAAATTTCAATTATTTTTTCTTTTTATTTATTTATCTATTTATTTATTTGATTTATATGCCACAACCATCTAGCAGAAAGCTACTCTGAGTGGTTTATAAACAAAAAATAAAATACAATAAAACACATAATAAAACTTAAAATAATAAATAAACAAACTAGTCAACCCAAACCAACATCAGATAAATAATAATAAAAAGGACAAGTAAACACAAATAAATCAAAACCATTCAGAAGCTCAAAATACAAATTCAAATTTAAAAAGAGCTGGTAAAATTATCATAAGTCAGAAAAGAGGAGTAGTCTTCTATTTAGATTGAGATGTCGGATCTGAATGATGGGGGAAGGCCAACCTATAAAGGCAGGTTTTCAGTAATTTCTTAAAGGGTTGTACTGATGGCACCAGGACGGCCAGGTTCCTTGCTGACACTTTCCCCTAGTGATCCTTCCCAGGTCCCTTGGGGTCAGTACCTGCAAATGGCCAGCCTGGCTCGAACGAATGATCCTGGCAGTTCTTCTTGGGAGGAGCCGTTCTGTCAGATACTGAGGTCCCAAACCATTTAGGGCTTTGTATGTTAATACCAAAACCTTGAAGTCAATGCGGTAGTGAATAGGCAGCCAGTACAGGGGCAATATGCTGGGGTAATCCCCATCATGGTACTCCCGACAGGTGGCCATCCAGCCTTTGCTTAAAAACCTCCAAAGAAGGAAACTCCACCACCCTCCTTTGTGGCAGCATATTCCATTGCCAGACAACTCTAACCATCAGGAAGTTCTTCCTAATGTTCAAATGGAATCTCTTTTCCTGTAGTTTGAAACCATTGTCCTAGTCTCTGAAGCCATGGAAAACAAACCAGTCCCCTCTTCAATATGACATATCTTAATGGGTCCAAGCTCTCCGCAGGGAAGGGGTGTCACTGTGAGGCTGCATTTGGTCATGGGGTGGTCTAACCATGACCAGGGGACCAACTCAGGGCCAGTCACCATCGGGCCCCTTTCCCTCTCTGTGTTAGCAAAAACCAGTTCTAATGTGTGTCCTGCCACATGGGTAGGGCCATTGACAAATTGGGACATGCCCAAGGAAACCATGGTTTCCAAGTACTCAAGAGCTGGACCAGAAACCTGAGGCTCCGCATGGATATTGAGGTCCCCCAGAACTAAAAGCCTGGGAGACCTCAACAGTGCCCCAGAGACAAAGGTGGCTAGCTCTGGAAGGGAAAGCACTGGGTCATGGGGAGCATGGTATGCCAGCACTTTTCCAGTTCCTTCCCTGCCCCCAATCACCACGTGGGGGACCTCAAGACCTGGAACTGCCCACGCCGAAAGCCTGACAGACTCCAGGGTGTTTTTGTATATAATGGCTACCCGCCACCCCTCCCTGCCTCTTCTGGTGTTGGATGGAGCACCCAGGTGAGCACATGAGAGTGAGGGCTGGACCACCCTCTATCCACCCAGATTTCAGTAATGGAAGCTAGGTCTGCCTTTTCATTCAGTATCAAACCATATATAAGATGGGTTTTATTAATGGCAGACCTGGCATTTATCAACACCAGGGACAGAGAAGAAGGCTGACTGAGCTGATTGCCTCATATTTGGCAGCTGGCTGCAGAGCTAGGACAGCCTGCAACCGTCCATCTCTCATTCTCTTTGGTCTCCCCATCCATGCACCAACGGCGTACCTCCCTCTACAAGAGATCACATGGATGTTACAATGCCCCTCACTAAGATGGTGGCCTTCCATCACTCCTATCATAATGGAAATTAAACAAAAGTGTGAAAAGAGAAAAAAGGAAAAACAAAACAAATAAATGAAATGAAATGAAAAGTAATAAAAATAAAAATGAATACCAATAACAGTATTGATAGTAAATAAATAACACCCAAGGGATAGGCTACAATTATAACAATAATATAAAAATTCAATTCCATCTAATAATTCAATCAGTCAGATTAATCCTATCAGTGAATTCAATTAATCAAATAAAATAAATTTATTTAGTTAATTGGTATGACTTTTGTCCAAATTTAATTTACCACCTGAATTGGAAAGAACAAAATTGCAATGAAATAGAGGTGGCTTGGAAGTAGGTGCCATGAGACAATCTAAATATGGGTCATGGTTGACAAACCTACAAGATTTACTAAAACTGAAATAATATCCACAATCAGGTTCATTGGATGGCCATCTATCAGGAGGACTGTGATGGGGGTTCCTGCATGGCAGGGTGTTGGACTGGATGGCCCTTGAGGTCTCTTCCAACTCTATGATTGATTCTATGATCCTACTTCTTCTTCTACCATGTCATTTTCTTAGTCAAAGTCTCCCCAAATCTCTATTTGCCTTGCATGAAACCAACTACACAGATGTTGTATTAAGGCCAGTTGCAGATGGGAGGGCAAGCATTGTGGTGTTCCAGAGTTGCCATGCTGCCAGTTTTTTTTTGGGGGGGGGACTTTTATAGAAAACAAACAAATAAAAGTTTACAGTCTTTCCAGGAAAGGTTTCTCGTTTTTAGTCCTCAAGCTCTTAGAAACTGGGACTTTGAACCTGAGGCCAGCCAAGATAGGACTGCCATACTTGAGTCAAAACCGTCAATGTGGTGTCCTCAGTTTCAAGTTAACCACATAAGGCCATGTGACGTTGAGGCACTATCCTTCCCACAGCTCTGTAGAGCTTTTACTGAACTCAGATTCCAGCAGACAATACCCAGGAACCCCAGTTCCAAAACAAACATGCCTCTATGGCTATAATCAGATTGAAGATGTAACTCGCTCTTTATCGTACTGTCTCCCTTTTTACGGCCCTGAGCAAAAGATTTCTGTCACCTCTCATCCAGTCATTGGCCAACGGCAGCTGCGAAGAAACTGTATTTCATTTACTCAGGGATTGTCAACTATTTCTCACTTATGCTGTTGCCCAGTGCGTTCTGGCAGCCAAGACGTTGTGTCGATCCTTGTCAAATCATCAGCTGCAAAGCTGCCACAAACATAGGCAGCAAAGTTGGTTGTTGTGAAGGATGCAACACTCCGTTAGATGGCAAGCATCACAAAGAGCTGGTATCAGGACCTGTTTGAAACTGGAAACATATTTTCCCTCTTCAATGTATTGCATACTGTTTATTGCAAAGGTCAGAAAACAATCAAGAGTAAAAGCAAAGTGTTCTGCTTCTATACCGCCCCATACCACTACTACAAGTAGTCTCTGGGCGGTTTTACAATTTTAATTACAGTGTGCAAGCTACACATTGCCCCCCCCCCAGCAAGCTGGGTACTCATTTTACCGACCTCGGAAGGATGGAAGGCTGAGTGAACCTTGAGCCTGCTACCAGGGATTGAACCCAGGTCGTGAGCAGTTTTACCTGCAGGACAGGCATTTAACCACTGCGCCACGAGGTACTGTTTATATTAATACCTGTTTTACCCCATCACAAAGAGCAGCAGAGGCAGCACACACCTCTTGTGCTCACGTCCTGGTTTCAAAACTAGAGCACTAAACCGTGCCTGCCGTTGGCATATGTTGAAAACTACAGAAGATCCTGTTGGCCATTCAGCAGTGATATGTCTTGTCTGGCGAAGAGAGCAAGAAGAGGATCCAGGGTTTTTTCACTGATTGCACCGTGTGCAGATTGTGGGTTCCAGACCCACGGATCTGCAGTCCAGTTCCTTCCCTTTCGGTTATCTGTGATAGGCATCACAGCCTGTTCCTTTAAACTGCCTCCATTTTCATAACTGGTTAGTAAGCATGTTTTCCTGGCCCCAGACAGTCTGAAAGAAAAAGCACTCCCCAGAAACTGCACCGCTAGTATGCAGAGGAAAAGGTCTTGACAGCAATCTTCTTATGCACCATCAAGCATATGATGCAAACAGGATGCTAACGCGGCAGACACCAGAGGAGAAAACAAAGAGCAAGATCCTTACCTTTGCGGAATAATAATCACACAAGCAATATAAATGCCCTGCACTTCCTTGGCACCTCATTCAATGCTCAGAGCAGATACCCTGGAGAAGGAATTCACAGGTTGAAATCCTGTTGCTCTAAGTTACACTGCTGAAGGTTAATGACATCATCAACTCTGGCTAGCTCAGTGGTTTCAGTCTCTGGCTGCAGAGCCAGAGGTTGGGAGTTCGATTCCCTGACTAGGCGTCCTTGAGAGGGAATGGACTTGATGATCTATAGGGTCCCTTCCAACTCTGCAGTTCAAAGGTCATTATCATTAAATGTCCTTTTCTTTCTGAAGGTTAAAGATTTCTGACACCCTTCCCCCCACAATGCAAATTAACAATGGGGGAAGATTTTTAATGTGGGTGTTGGGGAGGGGGGTTAGAGAAAATTTTGTGTGGCTTCCCACTGCTGACAGCAGCCAGGTAAGGGCCTCCCTTCACCTGTCTCCCCAAACCTATCAGTCGGAGTAATTATCAGTTTCCTGCTCTTTCATATGAGGGCATGGAGGTGGTGTTCTATAACCACTGTTGCTGCTCAGCACTTTGTGCCATACAGCGCAACTGGACGGACGATCATCTTGTGAATCTTAGATCTGAGATGGGTTCATCTGTTGCAGAGCAGACCCACGAGATCTCACACATTCAACTGATGCCACCATTGCCTTGAAGATGGGAGCCAAGAAACCAGGAGATATCCACCTTCTTTAAGTTTTCTCCACGTATTTGGACCGTTACCTTGGGTGGTAATAGTCTCCCTGATTTCATAGTACCGAGGGACTTTCAAGATACATACCCTCACCTCCTCCAGTGTTTGTCCTTCCTTCGAGTTTTTTGCCCTTTTCAAAACTGGCGAGCCAGCAGTGCTTCATGGCCAGTGGTTTTCAGTCCAGGTGCCCCAGTTTCCCCCATTACCTAAGGATAGGGATTTTGCACCCTTTATCTGCTTCAGAACATGCAAAATACCCGGGAGCAGATTCTGCTTTGTGAATGTGGTTGTGAGGTTTTTCTAAAATGTGGTGGGTGGTTAAAAGTCCCCATAAGGAAGCGCAGTGAGTTGATAGCATGGAGGTTAGCTGTTTTTCTCTTTCTTGTGCTTTTAATACAGCAGAAGAATTCACTACATTATACTCAATTTAGCACTTTATGTTAAAGTCACAGAGCACAAAACAAGAGAGAGAGAGAGAGAGAGAGAGAGAGAGCACTGGGTATGTAATACCTGCTCATAGTTTCATAAGGCCTTGTGGCAAAGAATACAGGATGACTAGCAGCTGAAAAGGATCCTATGATCCACTAGCCAGTGTTCACTGCTGACTCACCTCTTAGTGTAAGTGCTAACGGATGACTCAGCTATCTCTGCCAAGTTTTTGCTTATTGTGGAATACAGTGTATGTGTGTTCTTTTCCACCCTGGTGACAGTTTTCCCACTCACGTGCTGTAAATACGATGAGGAGCTGTAGCAGAGGTCACTTGAAAGTTTCAGCTGGGATACTTTGTCTCAGTTTATACAAAGGGGTGTTTTCAAAGGGGTGTATTTACAGCCCCAGAAAATATACTTTCTGATTGGCAGCCTGGGTTGGAACCCCCTCCCCACTGGTGTTTCTAAAGGGAATTCTATTGCAATCACCACCGTATCTCGTTTCATTCCCCTGGATCCTCCTTTACAACAGATCATGTCAGCCAAGGGGAGCTGCAACATGGCTGCATGCTTGTGTTACTATCACACACACGCACATGCATACACACACACACACACAGAGAGAGAGACACACAGAGAGAGAGAGAGAGAGAGAGAGAGAGAGATTTTGACAGGTTGTTTATTGACAGCTTACTTTAATCATTATCTCAGATAATACCCAATGGGTCTTGATGCATGTCTTTTAAAAATTTTGATTGCAAAGTATCTCAAAGAAGAACAGCCAAAAATGGAAGGGGAACGAAAAGAAAACACACACACACACACACACACACACACACACACACACACACACACACACACACACACACACACACACACACACACATGGGAATGTGAGCTTGGCTGTCGAAGGGCGGAATAGAAAGTATTAGAAAGGATAAACTAAGAAATAATAACTTGCTGGTTCCAAGAACAGGGAACTGACACCAATCCAAGAGAACAGCATCAGCTGAAGAGTATGGACCCGATTCTAATGACTGCTGGATTTTCTTGTGGGGAGGAGGGGAGAGACTGGAAATGTCAGGAGCAGCCAGACTGAGAAGTGAGGGTTTGAGGAAGAAGAGAGAGTGTCATAGAGCATTTGCAGAGTGAATGTCCTTCACCAGCAATTGACCAGTGACCTTGTGTAGTCCCACAGCCCTGCAAGCTCTTCAGATAAGGCTGAGTCAACCTCTCTCTCTCTCTCTCTCTCTCTCTCTCTCTCTCTCTCTCTCACACACACACACACACACACACACACACACACACACACACACACACACACACACACACACACACACACACACACACACCATCCATATGATTCTGTCTCCCTCCCCAGTTGTTCATAGCCTGCCTTACAGGGTGAGTAAGAGAAAAATAAATGCAGCAAAGAAGGCATTTGAACACCAGCTTGCAGTCTGTAGAAGAAATGTGGAAATATGGAAGAAAGACAAATAAATGAAGATGAGGTTTCCAACAACCCTGACCTCTTTGAATTATGGATCCTCCCAGTCAACATCAGTTTGGTCCTGTTCACAGGGCACTACAGCCGTGGTTCCCATCCAATTGGTTCCCAGATGTTCTGGGACTACAACTCCCAGAAATCCTGACCAGCACACAGAGGTGTAGCTAGGGTTTGGAGCGCCTGGGGACAAAGTCAGTTTTTTGTGCCCCCTCCTGCCCCCAACTGTGTCTCACCCACCAAGCAAGGGGTGCCCAATCCTGGGGGGAAAGCAGGGAAGGGGGAGAAGGGTCCCTCTTTCTCACACCCACTTTGAGGGTCTTCCGGACAAGGCTCTCCTGTGCAAACTGCACAGTGCACGGATAGCACCAAGCACCTCCGTAGCATACTTCCCCCTCGCCCCCACTAAGGCTTGGTGATCGTTAGCACAGGGAAAGGAGGAGAGGGAAGCAGGAGATGGGATTCTTTTTCCAAGCAGCACCTCTGTCGCACGCTTCCCTCTCTTGTCCTTTCCCCGGGCTAACAATCACCAAGCCTTAGTGGGGGCAGGGGGAGCAATCAACTGAGGTGCTGCTTAGGGGGGGGAATTGCCTGCCTCCCTCTCTTCCTTTCTCCCGACTAAGGATTACCAAGCCTTATTGGGGCAAAAGGAGGACTGCTGATGGGATGATGGTGCATGGCTTCCTCTTCCTGCTCCCCCAGATTGCTGCGCGCCCTGCAGCAAATGCACTCTTCTGCCCCTCCCTAGTTACACCAGTGGCAGCATAGCGAGTAGTGAAGGCTCCTGGGAGATGCAGTCCCCAAACCTCTGGGGACCTGAAGTTGGGAAAACCTGCACTCCAGGCTCCAGAGGAGAAGGCAGAAGCAGGGCCTGATCCTAATGTTTGCAAGCAGACACCAGAAAGTAGAAGTGGACAGTAGGGAGGGTCACCTTACAAAAAATGGCATGTTGTTTCATCATTTTGTAAAGTTTTGAACAGTTTCAAAATGAAACGAAATGGCAAACAGTGTGTCATTCGGAAACAAAACAAAATGATCTTTTCAGTTCAGGAAGAAATGAACCAGGGAGACGCCACCAGATCTCACTTCAGCAACAAGATCTGCCAGCTGTTTCCCTGCTCAGTTCTTGCTGGCCACCACCTCCCAGCTGGTTGTCAAAAAAATCCCAGCTGGGAGGCGGGTGGCTAGGGAGAAGGGAGAAGCCAGGCAGCAGTATAGTCACTGTCTGACTGCTTCATTCTCCCCAGCCACCCCCTCCTCCCAGGGGTGTGTTTTGGACAGGGGATGCTGTGTCCCCCTTTCTCCACACCCCGACCTGTCAAAGAGGCTCACTGTTGTGGGTGGGCAATTTTAAAAAGGCTCCACTGGAGCCTTGGCTTCAGTGGAGGCTTTTTAAAATTGCCTAACTACATCAGCGAGTGAGGGGACATTTTAACCAGGCTGCTGCCTTTGACAGTTGGGCTGGATTCTGACTAAAATGCCCCCCCCCCAACAGTGAGCCTCTTGCTGTTGTGGGCAGGCGATTTTAAAAAGGCTTCATCCCACCACCTGTGAGTGCTGGTGCAGTGAGGGATTCAAAAGCCTCTCCACCAACCCTCCTCCTTTCTCCTCCTCCCGGGTGTGTGTGTGTGTGTTTTGGACAGAGAAGGTTGTGGGCAGTGGACCTGCTCACAGACCTCCCTGTCCAAAACGCCCCACTGGGAGGAGGGGGTGGCAGGGGAGAAAGGAGCAGTCAGGCAGGGAATTTACTGCTGCCTGGCTGCTCAGTTCTCCCCAGCCACCTGCCTCCCAGCTGGGGTTTTTTGAGAGCTCCTGTCAAAATCAGCTGTAAGGCAGTGGCAAGGAGGCTTTTGAATAACTTACTGCACCAGCTACAGCGCTGGTGCTGCAGGGGATTCATTTTGTTTCATTTTGTTTCGTAAGTAACAAAATGAAATGGGGGGGGGACAAATCGGAATGAAATGAAAATGCTATTTTTTTGTTTGGTGCCCATCCATAGTGGAGAGCCAACAGGGCCAGATCACAGGATGCTGCATGGAGCATGTGCCACTTCCTTACGTGCTCTTCTGTCAGCAGTTTGCATGCACCCTGAGTCATGAATGAAGTGGGTTGAGTCACCTGTATGAGCAGAGGCAACGAGAGGCCAGGAGGGAAGAGGGGAATGGGAAGGAGAGAGAGTGCTTTTCCAAAGGCCACTCAGTTCACGGCTCGGATGGAACGAAACTGCTCACACTCACCCAGCTCTTTACCTCAGTCCCTTCCTTCTGTTTCCATTCTGGTAGGTTTTAGAGGATGAACAGCTGCAGTTTATGAAACCCTGTACACTCTTCTTCTTCTTCTTCTTCTTCTTCTTCTTCTTCTTCTTCTTCTTCTTCTTCTTCTTCTTCTTCTTCTTCTTCTTCATAGATTGCTCCATAGTGCTAAAACACTCTCTGGGCAGTTTTACGACACAAGCATGCAAAGAGCACTTTGCCCTCCTTGGTTTACCATTGGATGGATCTCAGGTGGTGAGCAGAGGTTCACTGTAGTTTGACCTTGGTGCTATGAGGCTCACTATGCTGCTGCTCTATATTAGCTCCACGATGCTCCTCGGAAGGTCCCAATATTTGGCTTATTTTGGAAGCAAAGCAAGTTTGGCACTATTTAGTCGTTGGGTAGAACACCACCAGGGAATACTTCAGGTAGGATGAGAAAAGATATCCCACCTAGAGCTCCCACCACTTACTGGTGCCACCAGTCAGAGGGGATGAGAGAGGCTTCCACAGGCCAAAAGAAAGTTGAAATCCATTCCTTGTGTTCCCATAAATGATAAATGAAGTGATGGTGAACATGATTGTGGGGGCTAATAACCCGTAGTGGCCACAGGGTGCCAGGACACTTCTCCTGCTGCCAGGTCTTGGCTCTTCTCTCTTTCCTTCCTAAACTTCCATCTTCAATAAGTGGCTTTCCTGTTGGGTGGACATCAGATGTCTTATTCCCTCTGAAGGTGAGACAGGTTTCAAGGGAGTTTTAAAGTGACCTTGGGTGACTTGCCAAAGAGGATAGCAGCTCAATGACAGAAGGCCAGAGGTGGGCTTCCCCAGGTCTGCAGGCTCAGTGGGAAACCCCATAGAACCCCTCCAAGCTGTGATCCTGTAGGAGCTGCAAGATAGGAAGCCCTCTTCTTAGCGCAGAAACAGGCATTATAGACAACTCATTGGTAGAAAGCCACTGAGGGCGGATGTGTACGAGTGTCCTCACAGGCGTTTCTTTCACCCGCCCACCCTGGAGTGTGCAGGTTAGGTGGCTTAATTTTGTGACTGGTCTCCAGGGTGTGGGATTAACTTTCCCTCAGATCGTGCCTTAAAACAAGTGAGCATTCTTTCCTCTTGCCACGTTGACCCTACAGGCCCACAGTTGCTTTGGTGCCATGTGCCTGAGATAACAGACACGCAAACAAAGCAGTGCTGCCTTCAAAGGGCCTACTGCACAACCAAGGGGAGGCTCATTTAACCAGGCACCAGTTGAAAGAAGCTCTTGGTAGAACACCAGTCAGTTTTCCTCCCCGATGGGTGCACTGTTTCTCGATACGGAATCCGCAAGCTACTTCTGTACTGATATACTGGTTTTCCAAGCACAAAAGCCTCTCCAGCACCCACTTGCTTCCAGTTCAAATTACGGGTTGCCCATAAGATCTGTACTTGCCCTCCGTTGCCTCACCTTGGCCCTCCTGTCTGGCCTTGTCTGAGCTGGACCTGTGACCTTGTCTGGGAGGGGCTGTGGGGGGAAAGGCTGAGCCCAGCAGCACCCCTAGACTCTCTCCCCTCCCGCAGGGCAGCCCTGCAGACGGCACCTCTCCTGCCCTCTCGGTGACTCGGGCTTGGAGAACTCTGCACACCTCAGCAGGGAGGGGTGGGTTGTGGGCCTTTGACGGAGGTGAAACTGACATGGGAGTGAAACTGAGGATAGCAAAAATCATGTAGGAGGTTTCGCCTGATCCCTGTGAGCTGGAGCTGCCATGTCAGAAAGAAAAAGACGGTGCGTCTCCAAGAAAGAAAAAAACCCACAACTGGTTGCATTTCCATACGGCTGGCTGTTCCTGAGTCACTCGCTTGCGATTGCCTAAGCGGTGTTCCATCCAGCAGACATTTGCTGGCTCCCTCCAGGGCAAAAAAAGATGCCTTGTGCTTAATCCATCCTTCAAGTGATGCCTTCAGAGAGGTGCTCAGTTCTCCCTTTGTGATAGAATTACCTGATCTCACTGGGAAACATTTCAAATCCAAGAGCCAAGGCCCAGGGATGAGAAGGGGTGGTGGTGGACAACTGAGATGCTCAGCTATCCATTCTTTGCTGCTCTCACAGAGGTGTTGCGCATAAACAAAGCAGTGTGTGGGCTTGTTGGCCTCTGATGGCAGGCAAGTTGAGAAAAAGTAATTTTTGGGGAGGTGACATATTCCCAGGATGCTCCACCAAGCATGTCTCTCTCCCTCAAAATAAGTTTTGTTTTCCCTCAGGCCGCTGAGCTACCTCTCTGGCCACTTCACTCCCTAAGCCACTGGAAGCAGCCATAGGTAGCAGACATGGCCACACAGATTTAAATCCTCCCTTTCTGCATTTCTCAACACTGAGGGAAAGAGAACAGAAAGATTTCCAAACCTCTTCTGGCCAAAATCATGAGGATCTTGGTTTGTTTCCTTCTCTATTTGCATCTTCCCCACTTTCCTTGTGAAAAACCCATCAAAGGTGGAGCCTGATTAACTTCCTTTGGAAGGTGGTTCCATCATTCAAATGGTGCACTAACATGAACCACAGTTTGCTCTCTAGACAGGCCATGGCAGGCTTTCTCTTTAGACTTCCAGAGGTGTTCTAATGCACAGAACTCTTTTACTGAGCTGCCTTCTGCTTTATTTTTATTTTTATTTTATTTATTTTTTGGCTTTGGGGCCCCTTCACTTGACTCCTGCCGGTCAAGTGTGAGGGTTCGTCGAAGTTGATTAAACGATCACTAGAAGATTGAATGTTCAGACGATGACTATTGGAAAAATCTAATAAACTTTTATTGAACATCTCGCAAAGCGGGTTATTTTCTTTTCTGTTTCCAACTGTTCCAACATTGGGAGTTAACAATGGCAAACTTTCACTCACAGATTCAACATCAGAACGAACATTGTTGTCTTCAATGAAGGGGTTATTCCTTCCTTTTACACTCTGGAATATCGACCCCTCCCTAGACCGCCATGGGGTTTCTGGATAACCGGGGGAAGGGCTCGTAAGGGGTGATCCCATCCCCATCCAGGAATCCATCCCGGTGGGTTAGATTGAGAATATTCTCCTTGGGATCTATTATTTCCTCCTGAATATCTTTGGGAAGGATTGTATGTCGATTCAGGAGATGGAAGAGGCAGACCAATATCTTTCTTCTTCATTGACCCCCCTCCGTCTGGCTTTCCCTCTCTCTATATATCGTTATTCCCCTAACGGTTCCTGCCTCGCGCTCTCTCTCCTCCGTCCCCCTCCCTTCTGTCCTCTCTCGCGCGCGCCCTTCCACTTGTACTGCTACCGCTTTAAATGTCTTCTTTATGACTTCCCTTTCTGTTTGTATCTTCTCTATTGACTACCTGCTTTTCCTCATCTAACTTCACCTGAACCCCGATGTGCCAAGATTTCCCCACGATATACTTATGCCTAATTTCTCCAACTTGCACAGCTTGATTTCTCATTTCTCTTTTCAGTATGCCTATAGTCTGGACACTCACAGACCTTCCTCTCTCCTTTAAGCTCTCTGTTTGAATGCTTGAATCTTTATGCTCTCTTCTCATATCTAACTCACCAGTTGTTTGTGTCCCCATGTTCTTAACTTCCCATGACCTCTCGTCCCATTCATCTTTTATCATTTCCCAAACTTCCACTTGTCTAACTACTGCCATATATCCCTCCATAACTGTTCCCATCTGTTTCTTCTCTACTTCTGCTCTTTTGTTCGATTCCCCTGTCCCAAAGAATAACTCCCCTGGTTGACCCTCTGTGTCCAATTTCTCTGTTCCCTGCTTTTGTATTAGTCCGGGTTTGGAGTTGTCATCTGCGGACGGACCAACGTTCATGTTGGTTTCCTCTCTTTTGCCGGGCTCACGTCAAGCCACAATTCTCTAATTCCAGATTTTAAGGGAGCTACTATCTCAACTTTACATGAGTGTTTAGCTGCAGTAATGAACTGGATGAGGAGGAACAAAACGAAACTAAACCCAGACAAGACAGAGGTGCTCCTAGTCAGTCAAAAGGGAGAACAAGGGATAGGGATGCAACCTGTACTGGATGGGGTCACCCTCCAAATGATAAAAGAGGTGCACAGCTTGGGGGTGCTCTTGGACTCATCCTTGAGCTTGGATGCCCATTTGCACAATTAAGGCTAGTATACCAGTTACAACCATTTCTTGAGAAATCAGCTCTGGCCACTGTGACACATGCCCTAGTGATGTCCCGGCTGGATTACTGTAATGAGCTTTATGTGGGGCTATGGATGGAAAGTCTCAGGAAACTTCAATGGGCCCAGATCTCAGCGGGTAGATTGCTGACTGGGGCGGGTTACAGAGATCACATTACACCCCATTAAAGCAGCTCCACTGGCTGCCAATCAGCTGTCGGGCACAACTCAAGGTGCTGACCTTGACCTTCAAAGCACAAAACGGCCTGGGTCCAAAGACTGAATCTCACAATATGAACCAGCTCAGGGTGCTAAGGTCATCAGGAGAGGCCCTTCTCTCCATCCCACCACCTTGAGAGATGTGCCTCAGAAGAACACATGAAAGGACCTTCTCTGTTGCTGCTCCCACATTCTGGAACTCCCTCCCGCTAGACACCAGGATTACCCCATCTCTGATGTTTTTCCTCGTTGGGTTGTTTTATATTATACATTTTTTAATTCTTTTAGTCTTCATTTCTTATTTTTGTCTCACTGATACTTTTGGGTTTGTTTGCCCTCTTTGTTCAATGCCCAGAGTTCCTTTGGGAAGACGGGCGGTATAAAAATGAATAAATAAAATAAATAAAATAAAGACCTTTCTCTCCAAGCAAGCTTTCTCTGGATGATGGACTACCTATTATGTGACTTTTATATGAATCTATCATACATGAACACATAGACTTTGTGTTTATAGACTTTGTGATTGCATCTACACTGTGTTCTCAATGTTAGTTTCTCTCACTCATAAGTTTACATGGAATTTTACTCTCTTTTTAACTGTGTGAGTTCTCTGGTTAGCTTTAATGTAATGTTGTCTTTTGATGCTGTAGGATGCTGTAGTTCTCAATACTTGAATATGTCTTAATTGTACTGGACTGTATATTATCCTTCATTATTGTAAGCCACTCTGGGTCCCGTTCAAGGAGAAAGCCAGGGTAAAAATACCCTAAAATAAACAAATAAATAATAACTAAGTCATTGTCCATAACGAAGCCATCTCTCGGTTCCATTTCCTATTATCTTGGACCCAGGTTTATCTGCCGTTTAAACTGGTTGCCTTTTTCAGAACTGGAAAGGAAAAGGAGAATCATACCACTTCTGAATCACAAATAATAAATGCACGATTTTCTTTCTGACGAATCAACAAACTGATTTGGAAGTCCACTGACTGGAATCTTAAGGGATCACAACGCTTCTCTGAGCCTCCACCCAAGGAGACTAATATCAGAGCAAGGGGAGATGAAGTGCAGTACGTCTGCAAGAATAAACCCGGTTCCATTTCCTATTATCTCTCGGTTCCATTTCCTATTATCTTGGACCCAGGTTTATCTGCCGTTTAAACTGGTTGCCTTTTTCAGCAAGAATAAACCCTTGCCCTGGGTGTAAAGTGTGTAGTAGTTAAGGCATCATGGCACTTACGCCATGCTAGGACAGGAACAAACACACAGCAGCAGCAGCAGCAGTATATTGTCCATGAGGAGAGTATAAAACCCGCCTCTGAGTCTGTCTGTTTAAGAGAAAAGCTGTGAGGAATGCTGCCTATTTGACACTTCATTGGGCAGTCATAAAACTGTGACCCATCAAATAGTGAGGAAATTAGTCAATTAAGAGGAAGCAAAGTAAATTTAAGCCATGAGATACCTTACCGCCACCAAAAGGTGACAGTAATAATGTATATTTTCTTAGTGTCCTTACTGTAAACAGCAGGGATTAACACCAAAAGGTAGCTCTCTGCCCCAGGTAGCTTACAAGTCAGTGTTTCACATTACAGTTTTAGCTCCTCTGGGGCTTAGTTTTGGTTTAAGGTGAAGCCTAACCCAAGTTTCTATGGAAGTGGAACTCAAAGGATAATAGTATTTCTACTAGAGATAAGCCAGCCATTAAGAGAATTAGAATGAAATAAATGTCCTACTTATTATATAGGAAATCCATTTAAACATGGCATGGGTCATAAAGTTACTAAACACAACAGTGGACCCTCATATAACAAATGGTTTGCATAACATAAAATCTGTACAACATAAAAAACTCCAGAGATAGGGGAAATTTGCTTAACAGAATTGTCTATTGCAGCGAATCTGTACAACATAAAAATGATCACAATTAGAGATTATTCTGTTTTCAATGCATTCCTATGGGAAATTTGTATAAAGGAAAATTTGTTTAGGACAATTCCATTTGGAACGAATTAATTCCTTTATACAAGGTACCACTATACTTAGAAACCTCTAACACTAGTTTCTGCACTTATAGTTTAGCTGTTCTAAGTTGGAGGGACAAAAACCCAAGTAGGAAGGAAGTGTAAAAGTACTAATCTGAAGGTAGATTTCAAAAATGCAAAGGAAGAAAAATATAACCAGGGATGTCCATCTGCCTATTGCCTCCTTTTCACTGATTCAGATCACTTGCTGTCCAACCCACTGAGGCTCTAGTTCAACATGAGCAGCCAGGACTGATCAGTCTCAGGGAGTGTGTTTGTTTTCTCCATGTTACACCTGTATGAGTGGAGGGGGTTCAACCTGCCAGGAGAGTGAGATTTGGCCCTTTGCCCATGACTTGTACCCAGAAACTATTGAGAAACCCAGTCAATCAAAATATTCTCTACGGAGCCAACAGTATGCATGAATCACAGAGAGGGGAGACAGTAATTTCACCGAAGAGCCTATGCCATAACTGTCGTCAAAGCTGGCAGGCGCCTTTTCCTATTAATTACTGCAAAGGATTGCAAAATCCCCTCATTATTCCTGTGGCAGCACTGAGCCTGATACCAAAAGGTGCCACAAGGATGGCCTCCCATAAGTAGAAACTGATTAAACTGACTGCTTCTGAAAGTATTATCATTATTCCCTGAACTGTTATGGTTACACTAATTAAAAGGTGTTTAATTGTTAGATCCGCCAAGCAGAACCTTTATATATATATAAAGCTTTTATGGTTGTTCAAATACAGCTTCACTGTCATGGAAATCGATCCATCCAGCTCCTGTTGAACTTAGGGTGGGTTGACACATCCATGAAAACATCTAGAGGATTAGTGACTAGAATACTTATTCACACCTATTTTGCTTTTAATGTTTCAGAGGTGTCCATCAGCCAATGGAGGCTTAAATCTCTGCCTTTGAAGTGATGGCCGGAAGGAGAATACACCTGAATCCAAGGAATCAAGTGAAGAATCATGGAGTCAGAAGGGGCCTCAAAGGCTATTGAGTCCAGGGCAGGAGTCCAGTCCAAAGAGATCTGACAATGGTCTGATTTTCCCTTGAATGCCTGCAACTCCGGAGCACTCACCACCTCTTGAGGTGCATCAAAGTATGTATTAAGGAGAATTGTGCATCTGCTTGTAAGACATATTGGAAATGTCCTATACTGGGGCTGCACCTGATTTCCCTGGGGAGGTCCTTCCACCTTGTGGACTGCTGAATAGAAAAGGGGTGGTCTCTTCCATCTCATGTAAGATCGGACAACCGGGTCCCTTCCACAGAGCATCAAGACATGTGCAATCCATATTTTTAAAAGGCTGCCTCTCCTATAACCTTCAGAGCAAATCCTCAGATCATGGAGTTGGATGGGGCCTCCAAGGCCACCAAGATGGTGTTCCCAGAGCTGCGAGGTCAGCCCCTTAGACCCCTGCTTGGTGTGACATCCTCTCGATGTCCTCTGACTGTTCCGACACTGCACTGGTGTTGCAAGATTGCTCTGCATTGTCTGCCTTGCTCAACAATCCTGTAGGTGGAACTGATTAGCCGGCTTGACAGCCACGGGGATGACTGGGATGGCCCCGGGCTGTTGGAAGGTGGGATCAAGCAGTCCCCAATGCCAAGGGCTGTCTCAGAAGCAAACAGGGTGTGATATTTGTTTGGCTAATAAGCTGGCTGGATAGCTCAGTGGGTTGGGTCTCTGGAGCCAGAGGTTGGGAGTTTGATTTCCCCCGCTGGGCCTCTTGTGAGCCTGGGTAGCCTTGGGCAAGCTGCACCATCGTTCCAAAAAAGAGGTCATGGAAAACCCCTCTGCACGGTCTGTACCTGGTCATTATAAACCAGAATTGATTTATTTGCTCTGCTGATGGGTTGACGGTTGAAGAGATTCAGTTTGGCTCCTACTGGCAACTGCAAACTAGCTTAACTACCAGAGTACTGAGATTGGCATTCTCTGTGGAAGAACAGGCTAGGCCCTACAACCCTTGCCCCCATGAGAAACAACCCTTAGGCCAGTGATTGCAAACCTTTTAGAGACTGAGTGCCCAAACTCCAATTCAAAACCCACTAATTTTTTTTCGCAAAGTGCCAGTACAGCAATTTAACCTGAATACAGGTGGCTGTGAAGGGGCGATGTCGGGTGCCCACAGAAAGGGCTCCGAGGGCCACCTTTGTCACCTGTGGCATAGGTTCGCCAACACTGCCTTAGGCTGATTCTTGATCATCTGCAGTACCGCTGCGATAGTGGCTGGAGAGGACCGGAAGACCCAGCAGCAGAGCCTGACCAAAGACGAGTGCACAGCAGGGTGGTGGCAGGGTGGGGACATGGTTGGATCCACTGGACAGTTTATCAAACAGCATTTGCCCAGGAGGACCATTCTAGCCCTCCAGACCACAACTTGCAGGTGTCAACGGGGCAGAGAGCTCCTTTTCTGTGAACTTCCAGCCAGCAAAGCTGCTTTAAGGTGCTCACAGGGTGCTAATTGGCCACTTCCAATTAGTACCACCACCACCCTATTTTTATTCAGTTATTCTAAATGTCTTAGCAAAATCCTGTTCCAGCAATCAACTGAAACTTGAACAACAACCACAACAACCACAACAATATGCTGTGTGGAAACTAGAGGCACTTAATGGGAGGAACCGGCACCCCCGCAGGTACCTCTTTGCTTCGGATTCACACTGGCAGAAAGGGGACAAATGTAACATTTGTTATGTTTGTGATGGGAAGAAATTCAATCCACCCATAAGAGCTGAACAAAAAAAAAAGCGATTCCCCACTCAAGACAGAGAAACCCACAAGGGGTTTCCCGGTATTCAGCTTCACATCACGTGGTTACCAGGTTTTAATTCTGATTCAGCGGTACCCATGTAAATTGTGGGGCAAATGGAAAAAGGAGCTGCCTCCTGAATCAAGGAGGGAAGCAAGAGGCTCCTGGCCATACCTGTCAAGTTTTAAATTTGAAAATTAAGGAAATTTTCTGACACCCACTGCGAGCCATCCCACCACCACAACCAAGTTCCAGTATCTCTCAAATTTTAAGATAGGTGTACAAACTATCTGAATACAGTATCTAAGTACGTAAAAAAACCTGATGTGATATAAATTCAACAGGCAGCTGTAAATAAATTCTTCTTTTCTCCTTACAGGGCTTACAATGCTCTTATGCCCACATTCATGATGCTATAATCTTTTATTCTTTCAGTCACAAACACATGTCCACTTCATCTGTTGTTTCTCTGAAATAAAATGTCTTAGTGTCTGAGCTTAAGCAGAGAGGCTTAGTCAAAGAGGGGACTTCACTCCCCCCCTCCTCAGGTTGTTCCTTTTGTCACATAGGCAGGCTAAACAATAGCCCTTCTCTGGCAGAGGTAGCCAGAGAGCTGCATTTCTAAAGCTGTTTTCCAGGTTTGGGGAGCTAATCTTTACAACAACTAAATAATTAGTCTGTCAACTATGAATGGCCTGCCTGGCAGGTACCAGATTTTTTAAAGAATACAGGACATTTCTGGGAAAATAATAATCCTGGAAGATGGCAGGAAAGAGGGCTAAAAATGGGATTTTCCCAGGCAATACAGGACAGTTGACAAGTATGCTCCTGGCAGGTGCTTCAGGCTCTCTCCTTCAGGGGAGCGTCTGGTCCAAGAGGAGGTGGACACACACACACACACCCTGCTGCCCCTAACCTCTGCTGTCTTGGGAACGACGGAGTGCAACTAACGAAGAGGCATGCCTTTGCCTGGAGAGGAGGAGGAGGAGGAGGAGGAGGAAGGAGAGAGGAACCCTGGATGCCATGACATCACGTCCCCTCAAGGAGTCTGCAATTAATTACCCTTCCTCATAAAAGGATCGGCCGCATTGTCTGACAGAGGCTAGAACGCTCACCCTGTTTATGGGGCACCTGATGGGCGCATGATTCAGGGCAGGAGCTGGTTCCAGGAGGCAGCTCATTTGCAAGAGAAATAACAGTACTCTGGCCCAGATGAGCCATTTAAAACTCTGTGGCACCACAGCCAGATTCAGGCCAGGGCAGCTGCTCAGGAGCAGAAGCAGGCGCTAACGTTATTCACCCCTTCTGCTCGGATCAAGAAATGGCAGGAACCTGCTTTCTCCACACATTGGTGGAAATATTCAGGACTGCCTCTAGCTGTGAGGCTGTTGTTGGATTCGGGTTCAGGCTAGAGGATAACCTGAATGCAGGTGGGCCATGAAGGGCCGATGTCGGGGGTGCCCACAGAAAGGGCTCCGAGTGCCACCTTTGACACCTGTGCCATAGATTCGCCAACACTGGTCTAGGCCATGCAACACCAAGCGTGACATGGAATTGAATTACCCACAATGCCCCAGAGTGGCCAATGTTGTATAACCCCGAAATGACAGCTCCGTACAGACCCAGCCATTCTGGCAGCTGACACTGCTCACAACCTGAGTTTTATCCCAGTGGGCTCAGGTAATCAGCTCAAGGCTGACTTTGCCTTCCATCCTTCTGAGATTGGTTGATTGCGTACCCAGCTTGCTCAGAGGGGTGGGGTGGGTAGCAAATTGTTCTTTGCAATGCTATGTTACAAACTGCCCATAAGATGCTGGAAGTGCTATGGGGTGGCATGTAAGAAGCACATGTGGCTTCTTCCTTTTTTGCATCTGAGGGAGAGGGAAAACCTGACCTCAGCAGAGCAGAGGGCACACCGCACGGCCTATTTACCAATGGCAGAAAAGGTTTGTTTGCTGAAATGAAAATAAAGGTCAAGGTATAGAGGTCCGGTTACTCTTCGTTAATCAGTAATTGCCATGCCAATATAGGGGAGCTTTATAGATTCTGCCTGCCCACCCACTGCTAGCATCTTTCTCCTCCCTGCCCAGGAGGGAGGGCAGGCAGATTCCTCTGTGCTGCCCTCCTGCCTTTGAGGGAGCAAGCTGGCACTGAGTAAGGTTAGGGGGAGGGGGAAGGTAGAAGGAGAAGGCATAAATAAAGCTGTGCATGTTGTTGACACAGAGGTCCAGATGCAAAACCAGCAATGAGTTTTACCATTTAAATAGTGCATCTCACCAAAATGGGAAGGAGAAGCCCTGGGTGTCTTGCGGAGTTTGCTGCCTTGCTGCTGCTCTCAGATGTGTGGTCTGGTGTGGAATTTACAATTATCTGCCTCAGTAATTATCTCCCTATGGAGAGAAAGGTGGCATATAAAGAAAAGAAAAGAAAAAAGAAAAGAAAAGAAAGAAAAAGAAAAGAAAAGAAAGAAAGAAAGAAAGAAAGAAAGAAAGAAAGAAAGAAAGAAAGAAAGAAAGAAAGAAAGAAAGAAAGAAAGAAAGAAAGAAAGAAATCTGGTACTTTTTGCCACGAACAACATGTCTCTTCTGAAATAAAAAATAATTTCCATCCTTCTCCAGCTCTCTCTCTCTCTCTCTCTTTCATACACACACACACACACACACACACACACACACACACGGGGGGGAGTACAATGGGAACAAACCAGCCATTAACTATGGCTGCTCCTGCCACATCTGGTTTGACCTTGAGTTGCAGCCAGTATCGGTGACACTGTGGCCAGCTGTTCACATGGGCATGACCCCTGAGCTTGCCCTTCCCTTCTTCTGTAGTTAAAGTTCAACCCTGGCAGACCAAGATCCCCACTTATCTCACCCTCATAGGTTCATGGGTGCCTCGTTATCCACATGGAGCCTTGCCAGCTAGAGCAGGGGAAGCAGCTAATGTGCGTGTCACAACTTTCAGTTTGTGGCTTGTTACTGGTTCAAGAAGACACGACACAAAAGCCAAAAAGCTTCCCTCTTCCCCAAATGCAGCTCTGTCTGGACCACCCAAGAGATCTAGATGGCAAAAAGCAGTTCTTAAGATTCTTGGCTCCCCAGAATCAAGGTTGTAGAAGATGGGCCTTGAACCTCCCATTTATCCAGTGCCTGCTGACATTTGGCACCAGGATTTTGCTCTGTTGGGTTTTTCTGAATTCCTTCCAAAGGCAGCCCCAAAGAGAATACTTTGCAGTAGTCCAGTTACTCAGCTAAAACGGACCACAGCAGAACTGGCATGGCAGCCATACCTTGTCAAGGGTTCTGTGAGCAGCCATAGCTGCTCTTCACAGAGGACTCCTAAGTCCTAACAGGGGTCCAAATCCTCAAACCCGACTTTTCAGCAAGATCATGGCCCCTTTTCTTAGCGCCCTTCCTATCCAACCAAATTCCCTGTTGGCTGACCCTACCTCGTCTTTCCTGGACTGAACTTCAGCAAAACACCCTGGCAGAATTAAAGAAGGGCTTCTGGGTTGTCTTCTCTGAAATCCTATTTTAAAAGGTGGGGGGAATCTCCCCATTTATTTATTTATCATTTATTTATTATTAGATTTATACCCCGCCCATCTTCCCAAGGGAACTCTGGGCGGCTTACAGAGCTGAACTAGTCAGCAAAATTCACAAAATAGACATCACAAGTGTAATACACATAATAAAACAAGCAGCAAAAGGCACCCTATGTAGTTACAAACCTCACTGCTAAAACAACAAAACACTGAGAAATAGGCAGTCGATCGATGGCGGGGGGAGAAAAAAAAAGAAACTATTATGCTAGGTCACCAAAGGCCTCGTGGAATAGGATGGTCTTCACCGCTCTACGGAAGGCCAGCAGGGACTCTGCAGAGCGCACTTTGCTGGGTAGGCTGTTCCACAAAGCTGGAGCAGTGACAGAGAAGGCCCGGCTTCGAGTAAGTGATCGCCTGGCCTCTCGAGGGGTGGGAACCCGAAGCGAGTGCGCCCGCGACTGCCGAACCGGACGGGCCGAAGTTGACCGCTGGGCGATCCACTCTGCCAGGTAGTCCGGGCCCAAGCCATGGAGGGTTTTATAAACTAAAACTAGGACCTTGAATCTGATCCTGGAGGCAACGGGTAGCCAATGCAGCCGGGCCAGGACCGGGGTGATGCGGTCATAGCGACGCGCACCCACCACCAGTCTGGCCGCTGCATTTTGCACCCGCTGCAGTCGCCGGAGGAGAGTCAAGGGCAGCCCCATGTAGAGAGCGTTGCAGTAGTCCAACCTCGAGATCACCAGCACCTGGACCACTGTTCTCAGAGAGTCACCGTCTAGGTAGGGACGGATCTGGGCGATCTGGCGCAGATGGAAAAATGCGGTCCTGGTCACAGCCGCCACCTGGGCATCCAGGGACAAAGCCGGGTCCAGGACCACGCCCAGATTCCGAACCCTCTCTGCCAGATGGAGAGAAACACCCTCCAGACTGGGGAGAGGGCCTCCATAGCCAGACGGGGAACTCCCGAAGAACATCACCTCGATCTTCTCGGGGTTGAGTTTGAGCCTGTTGGCCCTGGTCCAGGCCATGACCGCCTCCAAGCACTGGTCAAGGGACTGGACAGCTTCCACTGCAGAGGTGGAAAAGGAGAGATATAGCTGCGTGTCATCAGCGTACTGATGACAGCAGACTCCAAATCTCCGAATGACCCCAGCCAGCGGCCTTACATAGATATTAAACAGCATGGGGGAGAGAGACGAGCCCTGCGGAACCCCGCACGGGAGTGTCCACGGGGCCGACAACTCTCCACCATGCTGCACGTACTGGGGCTGACCCTGAAGGAAGGACCGGAGCCAACTGCGAACAGTGCCCCCGATACCCACCTCTGAGAGCCGGTCCAGTAGGATACCGTGGTCGACGGTATCGAAGGCCACTGACAAATCCAGGAGAACCAACAGGGTAGAGCAACCCCTGTCGGGCCCCCGAATTAGGTCATCTTGCAGCGCGACCAGAGCTGTCTCGGTTCCCCAGCCAGGCCTGAAACCGGACTGGCAAGGATCAAGGCACCGCTGTTCCTCCAGAAAAGATTGAATCCGCACCGTGGCCACCCTCTCAATAACCTTGCCCATGAAGGGAACATTGGCAATCGGATGGTAATTGGCCAATTGGTCCGATGCCAAGCCTGTTTTTTTCAAAATGGGCCTGACCACCGTCTCCTTCAAACGGGAAGGAAAAAACCCTCGCTGAAGGAGGCGGTGGCGATGGCAGTGGCCCACTCGGGCATGCTCCCTCCGGCCGATTTAATAAGCCATGATGGGCAAGGGTCGAAGGGGGTGGCCGCGGGACAGCAGTGGGCAATAGCTCTGGAGGCTTCTGAAGAAGAAACAGGCCTAAACTCAACCAGTCGAGGAGAGCGAGGGGGTGAAGCCGCTGGGGATGGCGAGGGAGGGCCAGTACAACTGGGTCCAAAACTGGCACGGATGGCCTCTATTTTAGATCTAAAGAAGACTGCAAAATTCTCACTACTGAAATCAGTAGGAGGCCTGGCCAGACTAGGATTGGTGAGGTCTCGAATCACCCGGAAGAGTTCCGCCTGGCGGTTCGAGGCCTCATCAATTCTCAGGGAGAAAAAAGATCTTTTAGCCTCCCTGATCGCTCGCGAATAGCGCCTAGTCTGGATCACAACAGCAGCCTTATTAATAACCGACCAGTTCTGTCTCCAGATGCTCTCCAGTCTCCTCCGTTCCTGCTTCATCGCTCTTAACTCCGCCGTGAACCACGGTGAAGTTCGAGCTCTGCCACGGAGGAGACGCTTGGGGGCGATTCGGTCGACGGCGTTGGCAGCTGACTCAAACCATTGGTTAGCCATAGCCTCGGCCGAATCGTCAGTAAAGCCACCAGGAAGCTCCCTGAAGGCTTCGCGGAACCGAGCCAGATCAAGAAGCCTACGGGGGCGAGCCCAAACCAAGGGCCGTTGGTCCCCGTGGGGAGGGGCCGCGATTGACAGGGAAAAGGACAGCAGGTGATGATCTGACCATGACACAGGTGAGGAAACAATGTCCCCCACCTCCAGATGAGAATCCCCCGACATGGAGGTAAATACCAAATCCAGGGTATGCCCACACCTGTGGGTAGGACAAAAAAATATGCTGGGATAGACTCATGGACATCATGGCTTCCATGAAATCCAGAGCAGCGCCCGAGAGCCCATCCCCAGCATGCACGTTGAAGTCCCCGACGACCAGAAGCCGGGGGGACCTCAACAGAGCAGCGGCGATGAACTCTGAGAGCTCTGGTAGGGATTGTGCTGGGTTGTGGGGAGCACGGTAACCCAGCACAATGCCAAATCTATCCCGCTGCCCTACCAGCAGGTGGAGGCATTCTAACCCCGGACTTACCAATGTCGAGGCCCTGGTCACGTGAAGTGATTCCCTGTAGACAATGGCGACCCCTCCCCCCTTCTGACCCTCCAACCTGCCCACTCCCTGGACCAGAAACCCAGGTGGACACAGCTGGGTGAGGGAGGCCCCCCTCTGTGCCTACCCAGGTCTCCGTTATACAGGACAGGTCGGCCCTGCCGTCCACAATGGTGTCAAAGATGACGGCGGTCTTATTATGGACTGACCTGGCATTCAAAAGGAGACAGGTCAGGTTGGAGGCGCTGGTGGGATGGCTCTGGGACACATGGCAGTGAGTCGGGGAGTCAGAACATGGGACAGGCGCAAGATGCCTGACCCTAGTTCTTCTCAACCGACTAACTCCTCGACTCCGAGCATATCGTCCACGACCCATCATGGTTGGTATATGAGTCCCTGCTAACAGTCCCATCCCTGTATCTTAGACCCCATACTGATCAGTGCTTGCCAAGAGAAATAACCTTTGCTTTTTTAGAAAGCAGTATTTCACCCCATGTTTACTAGAGCATGCATGTACAGTATCAGCTGCAATGTTTGGACATGCCTGCATTAAACTTTCAAGATGTACCAGATTTGGTTTTGATTGCCATTTCCCCAAAGGCTGGGGAAACATGAACCTGGCCAAAGGGTGAGCGGTAACATTTCTTGCCGTACCTACTTTGGTTCTATGGCACAAAGTGGCACGGAGGGTGGTAGAGTCTCCTTTTTCCCCCCTAGCGCTGACCGTGTGGCACCTGGGGCCAGGTCAGCCCTGGTTTTACTTTTTATATTTTTTCTTTATTTTAGGGTGCCAACCTGGGGGACCTCCAGGACCAGCACCAGATAGGAGACATCTCCAGCACTGCCATTAACGAAATGAAATGAACCAAACCAATTTTTTTCGTTTCGTTTCATTCTAAATCTACTCTGGGGTTCATTATTCATTTTGTTATGTAACGAAACAAATAACGAATAATGAAATGAACTAAAAGTTCATTTCATGCCTGTCAAGCCCCGCACACAGAGCACACACACAAACAGGGTTCAGTTCTTTGCCAAGATCTTTAGTGGAAAGCCAGGCAAGTTCAAGTCCGTTGCTAACAATCAAGTGCCAGATAAATAACAGAATCCAACTCCCAGCAATTAACAGTCCAAGTCAAAACCAGAATATCTCACAGAAACCAGACACCAAACCCAAGGGAAACAGATCAAGCTGTGGTCCAGGAAGCCAGTCCGAAATCAGGAAACAGAGCCAAGGTCACAGACAGGAATATGGTTGCAAGTTCAAATGACGTGTTGCTCCCACAGAGAGCTCAAGGTGAGCTTACCAGCTTTATCCCAAAATAGGGAACACACCCTTACTTCTGGAAAGGCTCCTGCTGGTACTCAGGGCTTCCCAACCTGATTCCCCATCTAGCATCAAAGACCCTTTCCCTATCTCTCCTGGTAGCACGTCTTTGCAGAATCCTGCTCATAGCCCTTCTAGGGGGAGAAGATATGTTTTCAGCTGAGTCATCAGACACCATTTAACCCCTCAGAATCAGGTTCTGTGACAGGCAGGGTCCTGGCAGTGCCCATCTCTACTCCTCAGTGATACTGTGCCTGTTGTGGTGGGACTGCCATGCAAACACTTGCCTTTTTTTTCTGAATCCATGCCAAAGACTAGAGCAGAAATCTGGAGCAACCAGCTCTTCTGAATTGCCTCTGGGGAAGGGGGTGTGTGGGGATCACAGCTGCCTTACCTCACCAATTTTGCTGCCAAGTTTTCTAGGGCTGGTTCCCCTGACAAGACCGTGTCCTGTTTGAAGCCAAGAGCTTCACTTTTGTCTGGACCTGACAGCACCACCTACTCCTGGGATATTCAGCATCACACCTTCTCCTGGGAGGCACGTCGGAGAATCGAACTCATGACCTCTGGCTCTGCCACCAGGAACATGGCTCACCGAGCTATCCAGCCAGTGAAGAAAATTCTGATTGATGGCTTGGAAGAGAGAAAAAGGACAACATTCCATGGGAAGAAACATAAAGCGATCATCTTCCCTGCTGTGAAACTTCTACTCTTTCCCTGCATTACTAGCCATCAGTCAATCTTTTCTTCAAAACCAGAAAGCGAGTGAACAGCTAAATCTGGAGAGTGGTGAGAGAGGGTTACATTTTGAAGTAAAATAAATACATTAGAACAAACATTTTATGAGCGACATCCCTGAAGCCCATCAAACCAATTTACGGCATAAAAAAGCAGCAACAATAGGAACCAATGAATAAACAACGGGCTACAAGCATTTCTGAACAGGGAAGCCATAATTACGACAAGACCATGAGAGTAAACAGTAAAACCACCCAACCAATCTGCAGTGGGCAGCAGGGTATTCTTATGCCTCCCGTCATCCATCCACTCCCCCCCCCAAAAGCCTCCCTACATAAAGGACCCAAATCCCTCATCTCCACTGGTTGTTCAAAAGATTGCCAGCAACTGACATCACCAAAGCTTGCAAGCATGATTTTGTCTGGGGGATTCTGGAGGGTCACAGTTACAAACAGTTTCAAGCTCTCTGCTTATTCTCCTCACACTCTTCTCCACTCTGCCCTGCCCAAACAAAGCCAGTAGAACTACCCAAGACTCTTTCCCCACCCCCCGTTAGCAAGCTGGAAGATCGTTCCCACCCTGGGTGTGCTTTTGTGCAAATTCCAGCTCAAGCCACTCACTGGGCGCTTGGAGAAGAACAGTGGGGATGAGCCTTTGTAATAATAATAATAATAATAGCTTTATTGTCAATGTACAACATGTGCACAATGAAATTGGCTGAGTCTCCCTTGCCCACCCCCACCACCATCCCACCCCCATCCCACTAGCAACCACTCAGTCTTATTCCCTTGTTGAGAACTATGTTTCCCCAGGGATCTTGCAGGGATGGCGTGTTGGCAGTGGGAGGAGCTAAAGCCCAAGACTGAAGGAGGTGTGGCCAAAAGCCAAAGTGGGTGGGGCCAGTTCTTTCCATCCAGGTGTTGCATAATCGGGCAGGCTCCCCAGGCTCAGAGCAGCAGTTCCCGATCTTGGCTTCTCAGAGGTTTTTGGATGTCAACTCCCAGAGATCCTGGCCAGCACAGCAGGCGGCAAAGTACTGGTTGAGAGAGGGAGCCCCGAGCCTCACCCCCTCTGTTGCCCCTTCCTTTGCACAACCAAAAAAATGAGTTTGAGGGAGGCTCCCAGGGTTTCCAAAGGGAACGTGGGCATCAGCAGCCACAATGCCTCTGCTCTGTCCTTTCTTCTACTTAAGGGCTGAGGCAAGCTTTCCTGGGGTGCCTGCGAGCCACAAATGGAGCAGCATAAATGTTCTTAACAGAAGTCTCCTGGGATGCAGCATCATTGTTCCGTTTTTGCTTTATGGAAGCCAGAATCGTGCCCCTCCAAGATGTTCAGAGACCCCCATGGAATACATTTATGGGGTTTACAGGGGGCTTTCTGAGCAGAGAAAGGGGCTGGCAGCCAGGCACAGACCCCTATAACTCCAGTTGAAGGCTATAATCATAACTGCGGGAGAAGCCAGGAGGTGAGGGCTGAGCAGGGCCGGCGCTACCATTAAGACGAACTAGGCAGCTGCCTAGAGCGCCAAAATGGAGAGGGCACTGGCGACTACATTATGATGCTGTTTGTAATCAGTCTGAGCAATTTTCTTGCAACAACTCAATGTTTGGTCGATAGTTTCATCTGCCTCTTTGCAGAGTCTACATGTGGGGGACTCAGGTGATTTTTCTATTCTAGCCTTAACTGCATTTGTTCTGATAGCTTGTTCTTGAGCTGCAAAAATCAGGGCTTCTGGCTCTTTTTTCAGTATTCCATTGGTGAGCCATAACCAGGTCTTTTCCTTATCTACTTTTCCTTTGATTTTTTCAAGGAACTGCCCACGCAGTGCTTTATTATGCCAGCTATCCGCTCGTATTTGCATTGTTTTTTCCCTGTATTGACCCTTTGTTTGCTTTACTTTAAACACCTCCCTGTTCTTAACCTCCAATAATGCTGGCTCTGTACTGTTTTTTTCATAATCTGCCAACGCATGATTCTCTTCTTCAACTGTCTGTCTGTCTGTCTGTCTGTCTGTCTGTCTGTCTGTCTGTCTGTCTGTCTGTCTGTCTGTTGTTGTTGTTGTTGTTGTTGTTGTTGTTGTTGTTGTTGTTGTTATATGCAAGGACTGATGGGTTAGGACAGAAAAGAAGGATGGTGATAAATGGAGCAACCTCAGAGTGCAACGTCGTAGATGACCAGGGTGCTGGAAACCAAACTAGGAGGAAAGACTGATAGAATGGGCCTGTTTAGCCTTGAGAAGACATGGGAAGGCGATAGCAAAGCATTTTTCAGACAATTGAAAGGAGGTCCTACAGAGGAGGGGGCAGGATCTGTTCTCGATCATCAACACGCCACCATGGGCTCAAGTTACCGGGAGCCAGATTTCAGTTAAACATCGTCTCTTGAAGGCCTCCAAGCACTGGAGGGCTCACCGCCTCCCCAGATGATGGGTTCCACCGTCTTCATCCTCTAATAGTCAGGACTCAGGATGAAGAGAGTGGAACCCATCACCTTGGGAGGCGGTGAGCCCTCCAGTGCTTGGAGGCCTCCAAGAGATGCTCTGGACCACCCTCTGCCAGATATCCTTTGATCTGTATTCCTGCCTTGAGCAGGAAATTGGGATTGAGAGCCTTGGAGTATTCTTCCTGGCCAAACTTCTAGGATTTTCTGGCTTCCCTTTGGAAGCATGGCTGATCGGAGCCAGGCTCAGATGCTGAGCTTCAGCTTTTTGAGAACGAATTCACCCAGCCCCAGCTTAGGCTCAGGTGACCCACCTCTGGTCTAGCCTTGCCTACTCCTCTCTTGGAGACCAGGAGTGAGGGGCAGATGTTTTCCCCCATACACACCCTGCTTCCTAGCCTCCTGGCTCCATGAGAAGTGATCTCCTGCCTGCAGTGCAGGCTTCCTCTCTCATGAGTCATTCACACATGCAGCATTCAAACCACTATTTTTTTACAGCCTGGCTCAGAGGTAAGCAGGTGCCCCCTCTCTCTCTGAGTGCCTTGCTGAACTTGTTTGGAAGCAACAAGGAGGTCCTGGTGGAGCAGAGGGTTGCTTGTGGCAGCGTTGCCAAGAAGGAAGAGAAGAACCTTCACTGATGCAAATTCTGTTTTCAGGGCTTGGCAAGTGATTTCCACGGAATATTGCGCAGGCAAAGACACTCCAGCTGGGCACTGAGGCTCACAAGTGTGGATGCCACTGTGTCATCCACTTCTACTCAACCCCGTTTTATGTCTGCCACATCTGTCCCTGGCATTGCTGCAAAGGGTGGTACTCTCTTTGGGATCCACCAGCAAAGCCACCACCTCACCCTTGCATTGGGGAGTAAAAACCCACGGGAGTCCCCCTCCCAAAGCATCTGGCTCACCTCCAGCCACAGGTGATTTAGTGGTTATTATGGGGTGGTGGATTCCCATGGTTAGGTTCCTCCATCTCTATCTGGAATGGCTCCATACAATGATTAATTGCAGGGAAAAGGCAGTGTTTCCTCATGGTTTCTCGGGTGTACGTTCCATGCATGGGTGTTTACTTAGCACCGATGTGTTGGTATAGAATGTGCACTCTCTTTGCCACAGCCGTGCCCTTCAGCCACTATCCTGTTGACAGCTTCCTTCCTTCCTGCTTGCAACTTACAACATCCATGTACCTATTTAATATGTTCATGGCCGCAGGCGGGAAAGGCCACCCCTGGCAAAAAAGCAGCTTTGGGTAGGAGGGTGATTAAGATTGACAACGAAACCTGCAAAATGGCACTGCCACTCTGTTCTCCAACCACTCTTCCAAGGTCCCTGAATTTAGAATCATAGAATCATAGAATCATAGAATTATAGTGTTGGAAGAGACCTCAAGGGCCATCTAGTCCAACCCCCTGCCATGCAGGAACCCCCATCACAATATTTCCGACAGATGGCCACCCAGCCTCTGCTTAAAAACCTCCAAAGAAGGAGACTCAACCACCCTCCATGGCAGCATATTCCACTGCCCAATAGCTCTAACGGTCATGAAGTTCTTCCTAATGTTCAAATGGAATCTCTTTTCTTGTAGTTTGAAACCATTGCCCCGAGTCCTAGTCTCTGAAGCCATGGAAAACAAACCTGTTCCCTCTTCAATATGACATCCTTTCAAATATTTAAACATAGCTATCATATCCCCTCTCAGTCTTCTTTTAGAGAGGCTAAACATTCCCAGTTCCCTAAGCCATTCCTCATAAGACATTTCCTCCAGACCCTCAACCATCCTGGTAGCCCTCCTCTGCACCCGCTCGAGGTTGTCAACATCCTTTTTATAATTGAGGCACACAGAACTGAACACCGTACTCCAGGTGGGGTCTGACAAGAGCAGAATAGAGTAGTACTATCACTTCCCTTGATCTAGACACTATGGTTCTGTTGATACAACCAAGAATCGAATTGGCTTTCCTGGCCACCACATCACACTGCTGACTCATGTTCAATTTGTGGTCCACCAAGACTCCCAGATCCCTATCTCACCAGCAGAATTGAGACTGTAACGCTGTCTGCATGGGGCTACCATTGACCCTTGTTTGGTGACTGCAGCGGGTGCAGAATGTGGCAGCCAGGCTGGTGGTTGGTGCGGGCAGGTTTGACCCCATCACCCCCATCCTGGTTCACCTGAACTGGCTGCCCGTTGCCTCCTGAATAAGGTTCAAGGTATTGGTTTTGGTTTACAAAGCCCTCCATGGCTTGGGACCTGACTATCTGGCGGAGTGGATCTCCCAGAGGTCAGCGTTGTCCCAGCCGACCAGAGCCTCGCTCGCCTTCTCCCTCCAGTGCCTACTCCGAGGGAGGCCCGAAAGGTTTCTACCCATAATTGGGCCTTCTTGGTGGCTGCCCCGGCACTTTGGAATAAGTTGCCATCAGAGATAAGTCTGGCGGAGTCTCTGCTGGCCTTTAGGAAAGCCTTAAAGACCTAGCTCTTCATGGAAAGTTTTGGTGATCGCTGAGTGTACACTGTGTGTTGTGTGTTTGTTGTGTTGCCCTGTCCCAGCCCTTTTTCTTGCTGGATTGTATGATATTGTATTAGTGTGATGTTCTGTTATTATATTTTTAATTTGTTTCTGTTTATTACGGGGCTTGTGTTTGGGCAAATTGTTTTTCAATCTGTTGTACACAGCCCAGAGTTCCCGAGAGAAAGCTGGGCGGTTAATAAGTACAAAAATAATAAATAAATAAATAAATAAATAAATAAATAAATAAATAAATAAATAAATAAATAAATAAATGACACCCTCTCAGACTACAACACCAGGTCATCATGTCAGAGGAGTCTCACAATGATTATATCATCTACAGAGCTGGAAGGGACCCACTGGGTCATCAAGTCCATCCTCTGTCAAGAGGCACAGAGGAGGAAATTGAGCTCCCACCCTCTGGCTCTGCAGAGACCTCAGCCACTGGGTTATCCAACAGCGTTCAAGGCCAACAGCAGTGATACTCAAGCTAACTTTCGTTGGTACCGTGGAAGCACAGGCAATATCTTGGAAAAATTCTGTGGAGTGAACATCCAGTCAACAAAGGGTGACATGCAAATCTTGTTTCCAGCTTTTTTTTAAAAAAAGTTCCTTTATTCAGCAGAAGAGCTCATTCCAAATGTGAAGCCTTTTGGCAACTGTTCATCAAGCCACCTCTTAGCACACGGCACACTCTGCAGACCTGATGGGGCTTGATCATGAATTCAGATCAAAATTCAGGCAGAATGCGGAATATGCTATGGATTCTATTGAGCGAATGGCTCGCAGATCCACGGAGAAGAATTACCCCTGGGGGACTCAGAAGGAGCAACGTGGAGACATCCAGGTGTCCCCCTGGCAATGACAGCACCCTGCTGGGTGATCTTTCCACTCCGGAAGCCTTCCACGAGAAACTCTTGAAATGAAGTTCCGACTCAGCAACAGACACCCCGGCTATCTGGTTTGTCATGGCAGCAAATCATAGAATTGATAACAGACGTTTATTTTAAAAGCAACTGCAGTGAAGCTACAAAGCCTGAAACTTAAGCCAAATAAAGTTCCTGGTTGTTTGCTGGTCATTCTGTAGATACCATTCCTGTCAATCTACAATTGCTTTGCATTTGGATGCGAAGTGATTAGCCGATGAAAAAAAGGAATCAGCTTCTGGGATTTTCCCTTACATTGTGTCATTTTGTGTGAATCATAATGGGCACAAGAGAGGATCCTGTAGACAGTCTTGACTGCTGCCATTGGTGCTGAGACAACATTCAGGCTGTCCCTTTGCTATGTAAAGCCTTTTCCTGTTGGCAAAGCAGGCCTGATATTGTACAGCAATATCGGGTTCTTTCCTGGCATTTTCAGACATGGAAGCAGGAAGTACAATATCATAAATGGGAGGTGTCTTGAAAACCTGGATGATGATGATGATGATGATGATGATGATGATGATGATGATGATGATGATGATTGATGCCCTGATTTTTGAAGCTCAAGAACAAGCTATTAGAACAAATGCAGTTAAGGCTAGAATGGAAAAATCAGCTGGGTACCCCACATGTGGACTCTGCAAAGAGGCAGATGAAACTATCGACCATATATTGAGTTGTTGCAAGAAAACTGTTCAGACGATTACAAACAGCGCCATAGTGTAATTGCTCAAATGGTCCTCTGGAATTTGTGTCACAACTATCATCTGCCCATGGCAAAGAATTGGTGGGATCATACACTGAAAAAGTGATTGAAAATAAGCATGTGAAATTACTTTGGGACTTCTGAATACAGACAGACAGAGTTTGGGGGCATAATATCCTGGGGAATTATGATTGTGGAGAACAAAAAAAAGTGTGGATCATTGATGTTGCTATACCAGGTGATAGTAGAGTCACTGAGAAACAACTTGGAAAAAAAATACCCGATATCAGGATCTGAAAATTGAACTTCAGAGACTCTGGCATAAACTGGGACAGATGGTCCCAGTGGTAATCAGCACACTGGGTGCGGTGCCTAAAGAGCTAAGTAAGTAGTATTTAGAACAAACTGGAATTGACAAAGTCACCATCAAACAGCTGCAGAAAGCCACCTTACTAGGATCTGCTTGCATAATTCGTCGATACATCACATAAGAACATAAGAACATAAGAACATAAGAAGAGCCAAGGTGGATCAGGCCAAAGGGCCATCTAGTCCAGATTCCTGTATCTCACAGTGGCCCCACCAAATACGTCTGGGAGTGCATGAGACTAGATATCTGTCTCCTGCTACCCCTCCCCTCCATCTGGCCCTTGAAGTACCCTGGTTTTAAGCCTGGAGATTACACATCTCCATCATGGTTTGTAACATGTGATGGAATTTTTCCTCCAGGAATCTGTCTAATCCCCTTTTGAAGGCATCCAGGCCAGATGCCATCATCACATCTTGTGGCAGGGAGTTCCACAGACTAACAACATGCTGGTTAAAAAATATTTTCTTTTGTCTGTTCTCACTCTCCCAGCCCACAGTTTGAGTGGATGTCCCCTAGTTTTGCCCCTACTTTTGGTATTTTGTGAGAGGGAGAAGAGCATCCCTCTATCCACTTGACTCATGCACTGCATTATTTTGTACGTCTCAATCATATCCCCCCTCAGGCCCCTTTTTTTCCAGACTAAAGAGCCCCAAATGTTTTAGCCTTTCACCATAGGGGTGGTCCCCCAGCCCAGTAATTATTTTAGTCACTCTCTTCTGCACCTTTTCCAGTTCCACTATGTCTTTTTTGAGATGTGGTGACCAAAATTGTACACAATACTCCAGGTGCGGCCTTACTATCATTTTGTGCAATGGTTATAATGTTGGCTGTTTTATTTTCATACCCCTTTTTGATAATCCCTAGCATGGAATTGGCCTTCTTCACTGCTGCCATACATTGCGTGGACACCTTCATGGAGCTGTCCACCAGCACACCACGATCTCTTTCCTGATCCGTCACAGATAGCTCAGAGCCCATGAATTGATAGATAACGTTTTGAGTTTTTGCCCCAATATGCATGACTTTACATTTTCCTACACTGAATCGCATTTGCCATTTCACAGCTCATTCCCCCTGTTTGGAGAAATCCCTCTGGCGCTCTTCACAATCTTCTCTGGTTTTCACCACACCGAAAAGTTTTGTGTCATCCGCAAACTTGGCCACCTCACTGCTTATCCCTGTCTCCAGGTCATTTAGGAACAGATTGAAAAGCACCGGACCCAGGACATCATCCTAAACGCTTGGGAAGCGTTCAACAAGGGATTTGTAATACAAAATCCAGTGTTGTTATCTTGTCTGCTGTGGAATAATAATAATAATAATAATAATAATAATAATAATAATAATAATAATAATAATAATAATAATAATAATAATAATAATAATAATAATAATAAAAAGTGTTCTGACAAGTAGATTTTGATTTTCCTAGATTTTCTAGATAGAGAATGCTCAGAAATGGTTGACCATTCCCATCTCCTGGAGAATGTTTTAGTATCCCCCAAGCTGCTTCCCCAAGGTTACACAGGCTAGCTCTTCTCCCAGATGGCACGGGGAGGAATCAAAATCCTGGTCTCTGGGTCCGCAGCCAGGTACTCCAACTCAGTGAGCCAGCGAGCCAGCCTTCAGCTATATGATGAAGGTTTCAATCATCAGATTGCAGACAATGAGTAAAAATACGGAAAGAGGCAAATGCCAGCAGAATCCCATGGAGACGTGTGCTGTGCTTTGTGACTGAAAAAAACAAAACAAACAGCAGCCTGTTAAGAAACATCGAGCCCGTTTGTTTTTAATCACATGCTACAGCATGAAAGTTCATAAAGCCTCGCTGCCAGGTGCAATCATTACTCAGTAAATTAATCATACATAATTACCGACTTTGAATTTAATTCACTTGGCTTCTAACTTCCCACCAGAAGCTCAGTTCTCCTTCTGTGACCCTCCCTGCCTTCCCTTCACACACACACACACACACACACACACACACACACACACACACACACACACACACACACACGTCCCCTACTCTGCCACTCTTTGGTGCGCAATTTAATTCCATCCCTGTGAGTGGATGGTGCCTCTCCTTTGCCAGCAAGCCAGCCCACCGCAGGAAAGAACGAGGGTGGCTCGAGAGGGCCCGTCAAGGAGCTGAGCGTGCAGCTGAGTAGGACGTTGGTGAGGAACCAGGACAGAGAGAGAGAGAAAGAAACTAAGGGAGGAATGGTGGCCAGGAAGAGAGAGGGTTCAAAGAAGCACAGCCTCCAGGTTTGTTGGGTGGCCCCAATGGCCAAGGGCATCAGACTAGCTGAGCTGGCCCATAGCATCGTGACAGCCAGCCATGGCTGAGGAGGGAGCAGCTGTGAGAGAAATCCAAGAATCCCTCCATGAGCAGGTGTATCAAGAAATGTGTCCCATGCTCGGAACCATTTGGGAGAAAATCAAAGGCAATGCAGTTGTGTCGGAGGAGTGTTCTTCTCCACACTGTTCTGGGGTGAGATCTTTCGGTATTCTTAGCAGCACCCAAATGGGGGCAAAGGAGACTGCCAGTTTCCATCAAAGAGGACACAGCAGTTTAGGTGTGTGGCAGGTTCCCTGGGCAGAAAAGGACCGGTTGTAGCTGATGCTGGAGAGCTCTGGCTGGGGAGCCAGCGGTCGGGAGTTTGATTCTCCCTCGGTGCCTCCTGGGACTGGATGATCCAGAGGGTCCCTTCCAGCGTGGGGGTTCTAAGACGATGGCGGTGGAGTAAGAGGGTGAGAGAGAGATAAAGGAAAGAGGGTGGTGGAAAGTGGGGAGGCCACAAGTGCTCCAGGATGCTCTGTTATGCTCGCTCGCTCATTCTCCCTCACATTTTTTTAAGGGACCCACAGGTCACAATTTGTCCACCCCATTTTAGAAGGTGAAGTGTTTACATGAAACTAGAGAGGCATGTGATCAATCCCTTCACAACAGGTGAAACTCACTGGTTGTCACTGAGCCCCTTGCTGGCTCTCCAGCCAACTCGACAAAGTTGTCATGAGGACAGGAAAAGGAGGGGGAGGCCCCATAAACGCTGCCCCAGGAGAGCAGATAAGAGGGAAGCAAAGAGAAACCCATGGAGCCAAACAAGGAAGTTTTCCCAGGGAGCTGCCAGGCTGCCACTGCTGCTCTGAAGAGAAGCCATCTCGTTTCCTGACGGTCTGCGGCAGCCGCACCATCACAGCTGGCCGGTGCAGCATCTTGTCCTTCTGAGATCCCCAGGTATGAGGAGCCTGGTGCTGAAACAAAGCTCCCATAGTCTGCTCTTCCTATTAGTCACAAATGTTTGTAATCCTAAAATTGACATAATTGCTCGAAATTATGGTCTCCTCTCCCCCCCCCCGCTCCAAACATCCATCAACATGGATGGCATTCCAGCGTCACCAAAGGTTGCGGCTTGTCAGGGTGAATGCAAACCGCAACCCAAAACAAACAGTGCATCGGGAGCGCTTGGCTGGGTTCTTGGGTTTGAGTTGTTCCACCGCATTCCTTGCAGGGCCCGGAGCCAGCAGGCACGGCGGCAGCAGGAGCCGGTCCAAGGATTCCAAGCTCCCATCCGAGCACTCGTGCCTCTTTCTCTGCTGGGTCAGGTTGCTTCCTGGAGAGTGGCCACAGGCCCTCTCTTTGGGAGACGAGTCCTCTCTCTCTCTCTCTCTGATGGGCTGCCAGGGAATGATCACCCATTTCAAAGCGCCCTTTGCTTGAAGGACCATCCAGGCCAAATCTGACTTAAAGCCAAAGAACTTTTGCATAGTTTTGAATTTTTGGTTGAATACTTGCAGCTGTGCAGCAGAAGTGTGGGGATTATTGAGAATAAAGCTTCATGTCCCCCAGATTAGTCCACCTCTTTTCTCATTAACTGGCACTTACCGTCTCAATAACTCAATAGTTTCTCTCTCTCTCTCTCTCTCTCTCTCTTATAAGCATGGGGCCATTACAAGCATGTGATTCAGATATAGGCATATAGACATTCCTGCTGACCCTCCAACTCAGATCAGGATTGATCCCCAGGGTCTGTTCTTTTCACAGCCTGAGAGAGTTGAGCCTCACCCCCATTTTTTAAAGAATAAGTACCTTTAAAATTGGATTTTGTTGTATTTGAACTGAAAAAGGAAAGACCTACTGCCATGGCAGCATTAGCTGTACAGTGATACCTCAATTTACGAATTTAATCTGTTCTGAATGCATGCTCTTAAGTCGTGGTACCTATCTAAAAATTGAAAAAATAAGTTTAAAAAATAAAAAAATGAAAAAAATATTTGTAAGTCGAACAGACCATATCTAAAGTTTGTAAGGCGGCAGTTAAAATGCCAACAGTTTTCTGCTCTTAAGTCGAATTGCTGTTCAGTCGAGCTGCTCTTAAGTCGGGGTACCACTGTAGAAATGTTGAACAAGGCGCCTCCAGGGTTAAACTGCAGTACCGCAGTGAAGACTCTGCTCACAATCTGAGTTCGATCCTGAGCACAGGGAGCTGGTTCAAGGTTGATTCAATTCTTCTCCGACTGAGTACCAGTTTGCCACAGGGTGGAGAGGAGGACAAAATTTTGTTTGCATAATTATGTTGTAAACTTCCGAGAGAGAGGTTTTATATATAAGCAACCCATTTTGTTTTGCTTTAGAACTGTGTGTGTTTTTTTTTAAAAAAGCTACACCTTCTAAATAGCTCCCTCTTGTTTGTACCTGAAAGCTCATAAATTTGTCTGTTTGCACAGCCCTGGCATGCGGCACAGACCTCCCCTTCACAATACAGGCACTCCCTCAAGCTGTGAAATGTATTCCTCTGCTGTCAAAATGGGCATCTTTTGTGTGCAAAAACAAAAAACAAAAACAAAACCCATACACAAAATAAAAACGAATAAAATATTTTTCTAAAAATGTCACTGTGTCAAAGAGACAAAAAGAAACCCTCCACGGGGTTAACTGACCGCATGGAATTCCAAGATTATTTTCTCCAGACATTCCATCTCCCACACCAGCCAGGACTAAGTTCAAAAGGCAAGCGCACAAGACGTTGGTGTGTGTGTGTGTGTGTGTGTGTGTGTGTGTGTGTGTGTGTGTGTGTGTGTGTGTGTGTGTGTGTGTGTGTGTGTGTGTGTGTGTGTGAAATGTGGATGTTAAGATGGTCCAACTTGGCGCTGGGCAGCTTTCTGTGGTTCTCTGTGCTTTGGGCCTCATCCTGCATTCTTACACTGCCCCTGAGCCCACCTACCCACCACCACCACCCAAAGTTTTTTGCCTCCAGGTGTGGATGGGTGGGTGTGGGTGTGCGATGTGTGTGCATGCGCGGATGTGCATGCGTGCATGTGTTTTAAATGAGGGCTGGGGTCAGGAGGGAGAACCATGGAAAAGGAAAAGCTGCAGAGGGTCACGGGTCCGAGCGAGGCCAAAGGTGTGTGTTCTTTTTTGTTGAAACCATTCAAAACATTTTAATAAAGACAACAGTTCATGCAATTCAAAGGACCATTTCAAGATGGAATCTTGGTCTAGACAAAGAATGTAAAAATCCACAGAAATTGGTGGATGTCGGAAGTCCCCCATCCCCTGTAAAATACCCTCATAACTGCTGTGGACCTTTCCCCTTTCGCCTGCCTCACATGCCCTGGATCAGACTGCTCCCTCCCAAAGCCTGTCTGGGGCAGGGGGGAGGGGGGGAGCTGTTTTTTATATGATCCCAAACCAGTGGACGATGGGTATTGCCATCCAAAATAAATTTTGAAAGAAAAAGAAAGAAAGAAAGGAAAGAAAGGAAAAGAAAACACACCCTGAATTTCTTTTTCTGCCTCAGTCTGATCTTTAGCTAAACTCTTTCGCTGCATCTGCGTGTCCTGCCCTTTAATTTGACATGATTCGTCTCCACTTTCTGCATGGCCTCTCGGGCCCTTGCGTGTTTTTGAGGAGGGTGTGTGTCTTTGTTTGGGGACATGGGTTCCTTCAGGAGCTGCCCTGCCTGCTGCAGTGGACCAACGGCCAAGATCGTATCTTGCCAGTGCTCGAACGATGACAACGGCTGTGGGCCTGATTCAGGACCCCTTTCCATGTGCCAGCGCAGTGTGGTGGTCATCCTCAAAGATCATCCTTGAAATCCTCACCCCACCCCAAAATTCCACTTCTGAAGTTCAGCAGGGGATAAAGAAGGAAGTAGTCAGAGCTGGACATTGTCTGGACTCTCGGTCCCAGCTCTGACTGTGAGATATGGTAGTCCCCCAAAAGGGAAAACATTTCTGAGCTCTTATCAGGCCACCTTGCACCCTTTCAGGGAGAAAAGAGGGATGGAAATATTTTAATTAAATAAACAATTATGGCACGAACCGAAAAAATTGTGACTAATTCTGGTTTGGTTCGTTTTAGGGTTCACTTCGTTTTGTTTTGTTTTAAATGATTTTTTTTGAAAAAATATCATTTTGTTGATTTGTTGATTTGTTGATTCATTATTCATTATTTGTTTTGTGTGTAGTGTGTGTGTGTGTGTGTGTGTGTGCTTGTGCAACTTTGGCTGGGGGAAAGAGGGGCTTAATCTTCCCCCAGCCACTGTATGGGGGAAGCTTCCCCAGCCAGTACATCTCAGCTGAGAGGTGCCGGCTATTGGGGCCAGCACCTCAAAGAGAAACCCTTCTTTCCGTCTCCGCATGAGGAGGCGAGAAGCAGGGTCTCTTTTGACATCCCTTTAAAGAGACCCTTCTTCCCTGTCATCGGCTGGGCCCCTTTAAAAATGGCCCAGTCACCACCAGGGGTTCTCCCCAGTGCCGACTGGGCCATTTTTAATGGGGCCCAGCTGATGGCAGCTCGGCAGGAGCACTTTGAAAATGGTCGGGACACCAGCGGGAGAGCTCCAAACGGGCATCCCGACCATTTTCAGAGGGATCCTGCCAAGCTGTCATGGGCTGGGCCCCTTTAAAAATAGCCAAGTTGGTACTGGGGAGAACCCCTGGTGGTGACCGGGCCATTTTTAAAGGGGTCCAGCCGATGACAGGTCGGCAGGTGCTCTCTGAAAATGCTAGGGAGTAGAGATGGGCACAAATAAAAAAAATGACATTTTTTTTGTTTTTCATTGCAGGTCCCATTTCGGTTTGTTTTCATTTTTCGCGAATTTTTTGAAAAAAATTCATTGGGTTTTTTTTTTTCATTTTTACCCACCTTTTGCACGATTTAAAGCATTTCCGCATGCAGGCGTCCCCCAACGCCCCAGACCAGAGGGAAAACACACAAAAAAATGATGCTGACAGAGACACAGTATAGACTAGGTATGCAGGGAGGCTGCAAAGGCAGCAGCGGGTGTTGCCCAGGGTGTAAGGCAGCCGCAGAGTGACTGCACTGTGAGGCAGGGGAGGGTACTCACCGAGAGGTACACACACACACAGGGAGGCTGCAAGAGAAATCTCTTATTTCTCTCCCCTAAGAGCCAGGCTGTAGCCAGCAGGAGCACAGAGACACACACCTGCCTGGCTGGCCTAAAGTAATGAGTCGTAGAGACAGCAATCCCACCCTAACTCCCACTGCAGACTGCAAGGAGGACAGGGGCTGCCAGAGCTTTTTATGCGCTCTATGGCTGCCACAGCTACCCAGTCTGCAACCTGGGCATGCTATTGGTTGAAATTGTCCAAGAATTTACATGATCCCATCACATGGTTTGCATCCATTTTGTGGCTGGAATCCATTTTGTGTCATCCTTAAAGGAAAAAGAAAAATACATTGCAATGGGAGAAAGACAAAAACAAATGTTTTAAAGACCCCAATCCCCTGGTAGGTAATAATTTCAAACAATTATCGCTGTGTTAATTATCGGGCCCTTTGACATCAGGCGTGTTGTAATCTCGAGAATAGACTACTGTAGTGCTCTCTACGTGGGGCTGCCCTTGAGGTTAATGCCAGCTAGTGCAGAATACAGCGGCCAGACTTCTAACGGGCAAAGAAAGCACCAACATATTACCCCGTGCTAGCAGCCCTGCACTGGCTGCCGGCATCTGACTTCAAGGTTTTGACGTTAACATACAAAGCCCTAAACGGTTTGGGACCTCAGTATCTGACAGAGCGGCTCCTCCCAAGAAGAACTGCCAGGATCACCCGTGCCAGCCAGGCAGGACACCTGGGAGTCCCAACACCGAGGAGGCCCGAAAGCTGTCACAAGGAGTAGGGCCTTCTCGGTGGTTGCTCCCAATTATGGAACCATCTACCCCCTGAAATTTGGCTGGCACCCTCGCTTCAAATTTTTAAAAACTATTGAAGACCTGGTTCTATAGAATGGCATTCCCTGATTCTTTAAACATTTAGTAAGGCACTAGTTTTAAACCATTTTATCAAATCTCTTGCCATTTTTAGTTTCATTTTAGCTTCATTTTAGTTTTTGTTGTCGATTTATGTATATATTTTTATTTTGTACATTGTATTTTGGTTTTTAAAATGTATTCCTTTGTTTGTTGTTACATGTTGTAAACCGCCCAGAGTAGCCCTTGGTCTAGATGGGCGGTATAAAAGTCAAATAAATAAATAAAATAAATAAATTTTTATGGATGTCCAGGGCATTTTAATACCCAAGAAATCAATATTAGGCATCTGGGAGCCATTTTGGGTCAATGTCCCCTAACACCCCTTAAAGGAAAAAAATACAGAGATCTGAGAAAAGACATAAATGCACGTTTTAAGCACTCCAACCCCCCCTGGTAGGTATTATCAGGCAGAATAAATAATTATTGCTGGGTTTTTACGGATATTCAGGACATTTTCTAAAATTTAAAACAGCTCATTTCATTTGTGCGTCGCCATTAACGAAAACGAAACATAACGAACCTAATTTTTGTGGTTCTGTTCAGTTTGTTCCAATTTCATCGCCATTTTTGTTATTCGTTTTGTTATGTAATGAAATGAATAATGAATAACAGAACAGGTTTTTTTTTTCGTTTCGTGCCCATCTCTACTAGGGAGAGCAGCTCAATCCCTGGAACAGCCCTCCCTAGCATTTTCTGAGGACTCCTGCCAGGCTGTCAGTTGCTGGACCGCTTAAAACCTGGCCCAGTCATTACCAGGGGGACCCCCTGGTACCGACTGGGCCAGGTTTAAAGGAGTCCAGCGATTGACAGCTAGGCAGGAGCCCTCAGAAAACGGGTGGGAAGGGCAGCGTGATCGTGGCAACTTCCCTCCTGACCCGTTTTCTGAAGGCTCCTGCTGGGCTGTCAGTCGCTGGACCACTTTTAACATGGCCCAATCGGTACCAGGGGGAGCCCCTGGTACCGACTGGGCCAGGTTTAAAGGGGTCCAGCCACTGACAGCTAGGCAGGAGCCCTCGGAAAACCGTGGAGGAAAGGACCAATTGAAAGGGAAACCTTTCCCATAGAAATGCATTGCTTCAATGCATTCCTATGGGAAAACGAAAAACGAAACAAATGAAGTGGAAATTTCTGTTTCATTTCGTTTCATTTTTCTTTGATGGGTCAGTTCGTTATTCGCTTCATTGGGTAATGAAATGAATAATGAATAACAAAACGAATTAAAAATTCATTTCATGCTGTGCCCACCCTGTATGTGAAAGGCCATCCATCAGCAATCTGTATTTTGGGGTGTAGGCTCAGCAAAACTGCACAAATAATTGCACACAGGAACAAATAATGCATTTCTCTACCTTGGTCCATGCACCCATTTTCATGCCTCTCTCAGCTGGCCTGTAAACCTCTCCTGGGGTCATGGAGACCTCCTGCCTTTTCTCCATCCTTCAGCCTCTTTCAGTGCCAAATGGGAATGTTTTCCATGTCCGGGGAAGAATGCCCCAGAGCTTGCCACCAAGCTGGTTTTAATCCACTGGCTTTAATTCCTTTCTGCTGCTTTTATTGCCGCTTTTATGGCCACACTGTGCCTTTTTATTCAATTGCTCTTTACTGTTAAATCTGGGAGGGTGGGGTGTTTTACAGCGCTTTCAAGCTGCCCTGACAGGGTGCCAGCTGGAGGCAATTTGGATATAAATTCTAGTTAACTAGGTAAATAAATAAATAAATAAATAAATAAATAAATAAATAAATAAATAAATAAATAAATAAAATGCCCAGATATTCTGAATGGCCATTCAAAGTTGGACTTTGATTCAAGCCTACCACATGTCCAAATTGGCATGTAGCACACTCTTTAGATAGCTTTTAGTGCTGCTTGGTTCAAATCAAATCCCAGCATCCATGCTTGCGTTGCAGCCGTGCAGCCATTGCGTTGACTTCTTATTGCTATCCATCCTGTGTGTTTTTATAAGCATTGGGCTTCTTTTTGGCACAGTGCTAGGGCTATGCTTATTTCGGCATGATTCAACTATGCCGTTTGGATGGTTAGTCCACAGTCAAATGGAGCTGTGAGCAGTATAATCTGAGGTGACAACCTTGTGACACCTTTGGTGGGATGAGGAATGGCAAAGCTGCACACCATGGAAGCTAGATGCATTGCTGTTGCGCCAGGTCACTTACTTGGCTTGACAACAACAAAGGAAAGTTGCCGGAGACCACGGGAAAGGGAAGGGAAAGGGGCCAGGAAAGGGAGCGCCATTCATTGAAAGGGGGACAAATTGAAATGCTCTAAATTTCATGAGAGCAAAAACATCAGTCAATGTGCATGGAAGGATCACTAAAGTGAGAGATAAAACAGATCACGCTCAAGAGGAGAATCTTTTAAGCCTGGATCAGATCACTCCAACTTTCTCGTGTGGCCATTGCCCTTTACGCAGCCTGAGGAAAAGTCATGAGAACTTTTTTCAATCTTCAACCTCATTGCCAAGAACATGATTCTGAGGAGCCAACCTTTCATTCCTCCCATTTATTGCCCATCTTTTATCCTCACAACCAGGTCACAAAAGACAGATCAGGCCGGAGGGACTCAACCGGCTCTCTTCCTTCGGCTTCTTGGGTGTGAGGGGATTTGAATCCAGGTTTGCATCCACACTGTCGTGTTGACAGTCAAGAAATTGCAAATCCCTTGGAGGTTAAGAAGATGCCATGACAAGGAAGTCCCAGTTAGAGGGCAGCCCAGTAGTCTGTCTCATTATCTCCATCACAGACAAAAGAAAATATTTTTTACCCAGCGTGTTGTTAGTCTATGAAACTCCCTGCCACAAGATGTGGTGATGGCATCTAGCCTGGATGACTTCAAAAGGGATTGGACAGATTCCTGGAGGAGAAGTCCATCACAGGTTACAAACCATGGTGGAGATGTGTAATCTCCAGGCTTAAAACCGGGGTACTTCAAGGGCCAGATGCAGGGAGTGGTATCAGGAGATGGAGATCTAGTCTCGTGCACTCCCAGATGCATCTGGTGGGGCCACTGTGAGATACAGGAAGCTGGACTAGATGGGCCGTTGGCCTGATCCAGCACGGCTCTTCTTATGTTCTTATGTTCTCCCTTCTTTGAAAGCCGCTTCCAAATTTTGCAGCTGAAATACAGACTGTTCATTTTCCAGGATCATCCCAGTTGTTTTAGAACACGCAGAGTTGTTCCAATGGCCGGCGAGATGTCATGGACACGGTGGCAGATGAGAACTCAGAAGATCCCAGGTCCAAACCCCCATTCAGCCATGGAAGTTCACTCGGGAAAATGGCAATGATAAACTGGCCAACTGCTTCTTTAACACCTCACATACCACCAAAACCCTACTAGGGTTGCCAACACACAAGCATGCCTTATTGACAGTGTTTGTTTTTTTTTTTAAGATTGAGGGTAGGTTTTTTTTAACAGGTTGTCAATGTGTACAATTCTGCTCACTCACCATACCTCCAGAAGGATATTATGGACATGGAAAAGGTGCAGAAGATGGCAATCAGAATGGTTAAGGGACTGGAACACCTTCCTTACCATCTGAGGCTGCAACGGCTGGGCCTCTTCGCTCTTGAATGATGGCGCTTAAGAGGGGACCTGATTGAAGTTTATAAAATCATACACAGTGATTGTATCGCACAACACTAGAACTAGTGGGCACTCCATGAAACTTTGGGGTGTAGATCTCAAACAAATAAGAGGAAGTCCTTTTTCATCCAGAGGATCACTGGTCTGTGGAACTCCCTGCCAGAGGAAGTGGTGATAGCTGTCAGCCTTGACAGCTTTAAGAAAGGATTGGACAAGTTCATGGAGAACAAGGGTATCAATGGCTATCCTTATGGATGCCTAAGGACAACCTCTGGGTTGGAGAGAGAGGCAGGAGATCTCTCAATGCCATTTGCAGGGAATCGTAAGCAGGTGAAGACATCTGCTTGGGAATACCCTGAAGCAAATGGTGAGCCGCTGTGTGAGATAGAATGCTGGACTGGATGGGCTGTGGTGGCCTGTTCCAGCAAGGCTGTTCTTGTGTTCTTAAGTACCTCCTTATAGCAATTCTGTGAATGACCACACTCCCAAATGCCCTTCCCTCAAGACAGCCCTGATCACAGTGCTTGCAGACTCAGACCTGTCGGCTTCTTTTCGAGAGCTGATCCATCTCCTGTTTGGTCTTCCTCTTTTCCCACTGGCTTCCACTTTTACCAGCAAGACTGTCTTCTCCAGAGAATCCTGCCTTCTCACAATGTACCCAAAGGAAGGACAGCCTCGGCTTCTTCAATTTTGCTCCCAGAAAATGTTCAGGCTTGGCGTGATCTGGGCACAATGCAAGGTATGCACTTTTCACTAAATAATAAACTAAATAAAATTAGACTTCTTCTGTGATGATGTTGCTGTTTTCAAAATGCTGCTGGTCATTTCCCATTCTAGAAACAAATAGTCTGCCTCCAACCCTCACATTTCTTGTTCTATGTTTGGAAACCCACAACGTTCCTTCTAGTGTGTTTGTGCGTGTGTGTGTGTGTTTGTGCGTGCATGTGTGCGTGCACAGATTCTCTCACTCTCCTTCTCCATAAAGTGACTCATGAGAATCTTTGAGGTGGAGCCCTTGAAACAAGGAGTGTAAACGATTATGAAGGGAAGGTCAGGCCACTCACCTTTCAAGCCTGAGCCTGCCTCTTGGTGGATGGGACATAAACAATGTGCAGGAGATGCCTGCGGTCGGTCGGGGGCGGACGCTTGAACACCCTCCACAGCTTTATCGCTGCTTTGCTGACTGGCAATATTTGCCAACCTTGAAGAGGTGCCACGGCTGCTCTGGGCTGGCTGGGGGTTTCAGAAAATTTCCACTGGCCAGTTGAAAGGTCGTCTCTCGCTCTACCTTCCAGGCTGCCTCCAAAGAATATCTTGGGGCATTTTTTTAAACTGTGACTGTGGTCTGTATAGATTTGCAGGGAAACAGGCTCATCGAGGAATTTACCGCAAAGCAGTATCACTCTGAAACTGTAATTCAAGCAACAGCCGCCTCTCCAGCTTTGTTTTTCAGAGAGACAACAGAGGCAAAGCGTGCATGAGAAACACAAAGTGTGTGTGTGTGTGTGTGTGTGTGTGTGTGTGTGTGTGTGTGTGTGTGTGTGTGTGTGTGTGTGTGTGTGTGTGTGTGTGTGTGTGTGTGAGAGAGAGAGAGAGAGAGAGAGAAGTGCTCTGACACCTTACTCTCTCCTCCACAGTTGTTTGTTTTGGTAACTTCAGAAGCATGGCCAATGCCTCAGCAAGAGTGGTGGAGAAGAATGGGGATTTGACTGGCTGTTGGCTCCAAGGATAACTGTATGACTCTCATGCCAGTCTTCATTTAATAAATGTCAGTGTTTCTTTTCTCCGTCAACTCATCCCGATTCCTCAGCGACCTCAGCTCTGACAAGGATCAATACTGGATGCCTCTGAAGCAACGGCCGATGACTTACAGCTAGCTAAGACTGACTCACATAATTTGTGCCTTCCACCCTCCTGAAATATTGAAATTCATCCCCATCTCTGTTGCAACAAAGGGCTTAACACTTGCTTAGCAGCTCCATTTCAAGAGTGGCTTCCAAGTCCAACCTCAGGTTGTTCGAACACCTGCAGTGGCAGAAAGGAATGCAGAAAGGGTTAACCCACACCACCCTTGGGGGTGCGGGTAGAACTGTTCAGCAAGGATGGTTCCCTCCTGACAAATTCTAGCGGGGGGGGGTCGCCTGCTTCTTGCCAGCAATGTAGTCTCCTTTAAGGCGCCACCAGAACCCACAAGCACCTCATCTGTGTGAGCAGCAGGGCAGCCTTGACACCTGCCTCGCTGGCGTCAACGTCAATCCGCAGCCTTTATCTATTGACAGATCGATCTCTTCATCGGATTCCAGGGACTCCAGTACTATCCTTTAGACACCACCCACAAATTAAAAACATAATCCAGCATGGTCTTTATCTGCAGGCATTGTGCTTCTCTGGAGCGGCAGCCAGCAAAGCCGCCCATCCGGATCAGTGACTCTGTGGGGTTTTACAGACCTTTCAGCACTGAGGCATGCCCCAGGAGTTCTGGAAAAATTCCACTGGAGGAAGCAGCAAAGACCTCTTCTGCTGCTCAGGAAGCATGAGGTCGTATTTATTTATTTATTTATTTATTCATTCATTTATTAGCTTGTATGCCGCCCACTACCCAAAGGTCACTGGGCGGCTGACAATCAAAATAAACAATTCAGATAATTAAAACAGCAAAAATGCCAATAAAATTAAAACAATAAAAACATTTAAATACAATACATTAAAACATGACACTAAAATTGGATGATGCGCTGCGCTGCTTCAGGCTGCAACTGGGGGGTGGGGAATCAAGGTTTTTGTTTGAACTTTTAAATCTTCCCCTGCCACAAAACCTCAAAATTAAACATAAAATGAAGACCAACATGGGAAAATGAGCACAGGGAAGGGGGGGTAATCTGAATTCTTTCTCATTAGGATTGCCAGAGGCGTAACCCTTTCCTGGAGGCTTTGGAGCAAAACCTGGATACTAGCAAGGCAGGACCTTGTGATGTGGCAGCCAACAGCATTGGGAAAAGGAGCCAATGTGGCTTTGGGGCCCAGTGCCTCTAGAGCAGGGGTCCTCAACCTAAGGCCCTGGGGCCGGATGTGGCCCCCTAAGGTCCTGAATTGGAACCAACCCCCCACCATTGCTGTTTTGTGAGCAAGCCAGCCTGACAGCTGCATTTGGGTGATCCCAGTGGTGTCTGGGTGGTGGTGGACACCCGCAAAACTTCTTCTTCTTCTTCTTCTTCCTTTCCCTGCATTGCTCCAAATGACACCATGGGTCCCAGTGCATGGACACAGGCACCCTTCTTCTTCTCTTCTTCTTCTTCTTCTTCTTCTTCTTCTTCTTCTCCTCCTCCTCCTCCTCCTCCTCCTCCTCCTCCTCCTCCTCCTCCTCCTCCTCCTCCTCCTCCTCCTCCTCCTGCTTCTTCTTCTTGGCTTGGCGTGGGTTCTCCCTCCCTCTTTCTTTTGGTGTGTAATGTGATTGCACAAGCACAACACACATAGGGAGAGCTTTTGCTGAGCCCTTGGGCCCCGGGGCCATCCAGAAATGATTTAAATGGGTTTATTTGAGGGCGCTTTTACACGACCCCTAAGATCCGCTGGCCACTTAAATTCGGACCAGAGATCTTAGGGGCTTGTCGCTCTTCCTGTGTCCCCACCCTGGCTGCTGGCTGCGTGAGGGGAGGGAGAAAAAAAAGGAAGAAAAGATTGTGGCTCACCTCCATTCTGCCTCCGTTCTTGCCGCAGCAACATTCCTGTCTCTGTAAAGTAGCTCTTAAAGGGGCGGGAGCCAAAACAACAACAAACAGAAGCGAGGAGAGCCCCGCACTCACTATCGTTACACCGCATCAAGCAATTTTCACCCCGGAAGAGCAGGTACTTGAAAGATGTGCTGGGACGTGCTAAAGTGGGCATGGCCACACTTAATTTCCTGTAAACTCCGGAGCTGGCGGGGAAACATTTTTAAGCTCCGGAGCTGGGAGCCATTTGCCCCGGAGTTTAGGGGTTGTGTATAAATGCCCTGAGCTAGGGGTGACATTGGGTTAAACACCATCCGACCAGGGTAAACACAATCCGTGCGATCAGAGGATGCAGATGAGTTGAACTTGCAAGACCCCTGGGACGTGGCTCCAGTGGGCCACCCATGGGTGCATGCATTGTTCAATTCTCTAACAATGAACCATAAAATAGCCCCACAGTGAGCAGAAGCACCGTCAGCTGTTCAAAACAATACTGAGTCACTTCATGGAGAAATTCAAGTGGGCATGAGTTAAAAAGCAGGAAGTTCTGAGCCCAAAAGTTCCTTTTGCCCTGAGCTTTCTCGGTGGCCTTAAGCAAGCTGCTCATTCTGAGCCTCCCTTGGCCATCTACAGTGGGGCTGATAACAGAAGGATGACCTGCCTTCCGAGATTACATCAAAGGTGGATTGCCTCTCAACAAGCACGCAGTGAGTGTGCTTGAAAATCCTAAGAGACTATATATTGTGATCTTGCTGTATTTACAGCTATATGACTATTTTGTTTTATTTTATTTTCATCTGCAGTGCCCATCATCCTTAGCCAGCGGAGCCAGTGGTGAGGAAGGTTGGGTGTGGCAGTCAAACAATATCTGATATCCAACTTTGCTGAACGTGCAAGTTCCAGTTCCTCTCGGCATGGATTGCTTCGCCTTGTGTACAGTCTCCTGAAGGTAGCCCTCCGTAGATGTGAAACAAATAAATTTAGAGATTTATTTTGAATCAACACTGCTGTCATGGAAAGAGCTGTCAGATCGCAGAGTGCCGGCTCAACTCCTCTGGAACTGCTGTTCTTCTCAGGGTCTCTACACTTACATCATTATAAGACAATGTTGAAAAGACGGAATCAGAAATGATACAAATATTTCAAAAGAATCAAATAAATGCCACATTTGAAAATGGTAAACAAATGCAACAACAAAAACAACAGAGAATGCAACAGTCTCTTTTTAAGAACCCCCTCAGAGTCATACAACTGCTAAGAGAAAGCTTAAAGAGAAGTAGAGCAATGAGGGGGAAAGTCTGGCCTCCAGTGGCAGGGAGTTCCAGAGTCTGGGAGCCCTCTCCTGTGTCCCCACCACAGGAACAAAATCTTTTCCAAACACCATGAAGGTGCAGGAAAAAATAATGGGGTTCTTTTTGCAACCTGGGTATCTAACTCTACGCCTTCAGATGGCATCAGTCCCCAGCCTTCTCTTCCAGTGCTTGCTTGCTTGCTTTATTTATTTATTTTATTTTATTTATTTATTTAATATACTATACCATCTAGCAACACAGCTACTCTGGGCGGTTCTTTGGCTTTAGACTTATGGCTACTCTTTGGCACACCGGCACTGGACTCCCTGTGCCATAAAGAGCAAGACTGGATGTGATGTGATCAAGAATAGATTCATGAGGTTACTTATTGATCAAGCCCCACTACCCAAAAGCTGCCAGAAGCCTGGAGGGGACAAAAAAAATCCCTTTCCTAAGGCTTGACTGCCATGACGTGGTACCATTACAAGGGTTCTGTTGTGTATTGATCTGTATTCCTATTATCTGTAATTGCTTATGTTGAAGAAAATGCCTTCCTGTTCCCAAAGGGAACAGGCCTATTGGTTAATTCTAGTTGCTGCATTTGGATCCTCAATCCTATTGGTTTCCGCCAAAAGGCAGCTTTGTGATTGCTTGTAATTGTTCCCTCCAAAATGTATCTTTTCCTAGCCTGTCCTTGTTCCTATAAATGTAGCTCTCTCGCCCCAGTCCCCAGCCTTGTTCTCTCCCTGAATAAAGAGTTGTTACCATAGAAGCTGTCTCCAGCCTACTATGTCACAGAGCTGAAATCACTTGCTGAAATCACTAAACCCCACGCTTTCACACTGGCGAGTCGCGACGAGGATGGGATCTGGAATGCTGAGAAGCAGAGGAGCATCAGGCTGACTCAGAGTCCGGATCGCAGGGAAGAACAAGACTCACCAGCTGGCTTAGAAGATGACACTGCCCGCCGGGAGAATGGAAAATCCACGGGTATTGGAGCCCTTCCAGCCATCGGAGCCCCACACTTGGGAGGACTATGTTGAACGCTTTGAGTTCTTCATGGTGGCTCAAGGAATCACGGATGACAGCAAAAGAAGGGCCACGTTCCTGAGTTGCTGTGGGCGTGAGACCTTCTTGTTGGCCAAGGCACTGCTCGCCCCAGCAAAGCTGAGTGAGACATCACTCAAAGACATTTTTGCCCGGCTGACAAGCCACTTGGCACCTGCCAAAACCAAGATGGCCTGGCGGATGGAGTTTCAGAAAAGGCAGCAGCAAGCCGGAGAATCTCTGGCTGCATTCCTGGCAGGACTCTGGGAGCTTGCTCAGCACTGTGGCTTCCCAAATCTTGAAGACACTCTCTTGGATCAATTTGTTGGGGGGGCTCAGCAGCAAAAAAGCCCGAAGGCGCATTGTGGCAAAGGAAGATGTCACCCTTGCCTCCGCCTTGAAAGAGGCCACCGCCACAGAGAATTATGAGCAGGAAGAGCTCAATGCCAGTTGCAAGGCCACGAAGCTGTGGGTAGAGGCTGCCCATGCCATGGATGAACCAGAGGCTAGTCCGTGGTGTCGAGTTGGTGCGTCAGGCTGATGCACGGCCCAAAGATCGCCGAGGCGCTTGCCCAGGCTGTGGCTGAAAACATGAGCGAAAAAGCTGCCGTTTTCGTGATGCTACGTGCAGGGCATGTGGAAAAACAGGACACATCGCCAGGGTCTGTAGGTTGGTGGCAGCTGGAACAACGGGATCACCTAGATCAGGGGTCCTCAAAGTTTTCAAACAGCGGGTCGGTCCACCACGCCCCAGGGACCACTGGGGGCCGGACCACAGTGGGTGGGGGCAGCAGGCGACCTTGCCGTAGCCCTCCCACTCTAAATGCCCCACTAGCCAGCATGCTGATCATCTGGGAAGTAGTTGGGGGGAGTGGGAGAAGCGACATAGCCCACTGCTTTGATCTGCCTCAGCAACAGAAGCAGCTGTGGAGGGTGACTTGCTCGCAAAGCAGGGGTAGGTGGGGGGGTTGCAATTGGTCCCGGGGGCCGGATTCAGGACCTTGGAGGGCCACATCCGGCCCCGGGGCCTTAGGTTGAGAACCCCTGACCTAAATCAACGCGTCGCAGATCATCCACCACGACTCATCTCCTGGACGACTGCAATTATCTCACAGAGATCAACGGAGAGACCGTGCAGTTTCCGGCGCAAGGCAAAACATCCGTCGGAGTGAAGATTGAAGGTCAACCATGCGACATGAAGGTGGATTCCGGATCTGGATTCACCATTGTCTCAGACCAGACTGCAAGGGGGTTCTTCCCTGGGGGTAAGTTCCCCTCTCTGGAACCATTCACAGCAACCTTGCAATCATACACGGCTGGCCGCATCCACATTCTAGGAATGCGTGCTGTGAGGGTACAATTCTGGGAGAAACAGGCCGTGCTTAAATTGGTGATTGCAAAGGGGAGTTGCCCCAGTCTCCTGGGTACTGACTGGTTTCCCGCCTTGGGACTGAGTATATCAGGGCTCCACTCAGTCCAAATGTCCCCAGAGTTGGGCAAGGCGTTAGGCCAGGAATTTGCCGAACTCTTCAGTGGTAAACTGGGTTGTTATACAGGGCCTTCAATTGACTTTGAGCTGGACCCCAAGGTGGCCCCAATCCGACTCAAGCCAAGGCGAGTGCCATTTGCGCTGGAACCCAAGATTGAGGCGGAACTGGACAAATTGGTCAAACAGGGAGTTCTTTCACCTGTGGATTCTTCTAAGTGGGAGACTCCTATCGTCACACCCCTTAAGGCAAATGGGGAAGTGAGAATTTGTGCAGACTACAAATGTACTATCAACAAGGCACTCAGGGGAAATTCATACCCGATTCCAGTCATCTCACAGGTGTTGGCAAAACTAGCTGGGGAGGAAATTTTCACCAAACTTGACCTGGCACAAGCGTACCAGCAGCTGCTAGTGACTCCGCAATCTGCGGAAGCACAGACTATCGTAACACACAAAGGGGCTTTCAGAGTAAACAAATTACAGTTTGGAGTTTGTGTGGCCCCAGGGATTTTTCAAGGTCTAATGGAGCGCCTGCTAAGGGGTCTGCCAGGGGTCTTGCCATTTTTTGATGATGTTCTTATTGCTGGGAAAGACCCCCAGGAACTAGTTGGGCGTATCCGTGCTGTGTTAATCAAATTTAAAGAGGTGGGGCTGCAGCTTAAAAGGAAAAATGCAGTTTTGGGGTGCCATCTGTGGATTTTTTGGGGTTTAAAATTGATGCAACAGGCATCCACCCCACTGACTCTAAAATTAAAGCCATTACTGAGCCTCCACACCCACAGAACAAGACGGAGTTACAGTCATTCCTGGGACTCATTAACTTTTATCATTCATGCCTACCTCAGAAAGCTTCAATAGCGGAACCGTTGCATAGACTATTGAAAAAAAGTGTGTGTGGCGTTGGGCTCAGGCACAGCAGAAGGCTTTTGACACCTTACGGGGCATGCTGGCTAGCAGGAGCGTCCTTGCTCATTATGACGAGTCGAAACCTCTTGTCCTGGCATGTGATGCCTCTCAGTATGGGCTGGGAGCTGTGCTGAGCCATAGGGAAGCAGATGGGTCGGAAAAGCCCATCTCATTCTGTTATCGTACGTTGTCGCCAACGGAGCGCAACTACACACAAATTGACAAAGAGGCACTGCCAATAGTGGCAGGGATTAAAAAGTTCCACGACTATTTATACGGTCGCCACTTCTTCCTTGAAACCAACCACAAGCCATTGTTAGGATTGTTCAACCCGAACAAGCAGACGCCACAGATTCTCTCCCCCAGGATGTTACGATGGTCTATATTCCTGAATGGGTTCCAGTACACCCTGACCCATGTTCCAGGGAAAAGGTTGTGCCACGCTGATGCACTAAGTCGATTGCCCCTTCCTGGTGTGAGCGATGCGGATCCTGCCCCGGCGGAACGAGTGATGATGCTGGAAACACTCCCGGGGGGGCCTGTAATGGCCACTGAAATAGCTGAGAGAACGAGGAAAGATACTGCTCTCTCCCGTGTGCTCACTTGAGTGGGGAGGGGATGGCCAGGTGGCCCGCATGAAGAAAAATTTAGACCATACGCAACAAGGCAACATGAGCTATCCCTGCATAAGGGCTGTCTCCTGTGGGGAGACAGGGTGATCATTCCAGCGCCACTGAGAAAAAGGGTTCTGGATACGCTTCACATGGGGCATCCGGGAATGGTCAGGATGAAGTCGCTAGCCCGGTGCTATGTATGGTGGCCTGGGATGGACCAAGATGTTGAACAATGGCAAGGCATGTCAGGAAGTGCGCCCAGAAGTGGCCAGAGCACCAGGCCACTGGTGGGAGCAGACCCGGACTCCCTGGAGCCGGCTGCACTTAGATTTTGCTGGGCCATTCCAAGGAAAGGTTTTTTTGGTTATCGTTGATGCATATTCCAAATGGTTAGAGGTAGCTATGGTTCCCAGCATGTCGTCAGCTGCAGTCATCAAAGTGTTGAGACAGCTGTTTGCAACCCACGGGTTGCCCGAGACCATTGTGTCAGACAATGGAGCAGCCTTTGTATCCCAAGAATTCAGGGCATTCCTGGCTGATAATTTCATAAGAGGGGTCACCTCAGCTCCTTTTCATCCCTCATCCAATGGGCAGGCTGAGCGCATGGTGCAGACAGCCAAAGGATCTATTGCACGCTTGATGGAGGGTGACTGGTCAATGCGCATTGCCCGAATGTTGTTCTTTCAGCATGTGACGCCGTGTACTACTACGGGCAAGTCGCCAGCAGAGCTGCTCCTAGGTAGAAGACTGGTAACGGTGCTGGACTATGTCTACCCAGACAAAATGTCAAACCCCAATGCTAGAGCACCTCCACTGGCAGAGAGCAACTCTACAAGGTATTTTGCTCCTGAAGATTTGGTCTGGGTGAGAAATTATGCCAGAGGTCCCCTGTGGGTGCCAGGGTGATCACCAGAGCGTCTGGGCCAGTCTCTTATTACGTGACCATTGAAGATGGCAGGGTCTGGCGTAGGCACGTGGACCAACTGTGGTGCAGAGTGCTCAGTAGAGTGGGTACAGGAGTGGGGGAATTGCAGTCTGAGAGTGACACTACCCCATTAATGAGTCACAGCTGCAAGACTAGAGCAGAGATGCCCCAGGAATGCAGGTACCAGTGGCTTCCGCAAATGAATCTGCTCCTGCAAGTCCTCATGGTGCCGAGGAACAGATCAGGGACACTGAGTTGTCTAATACACCCTCCGTGTCAGACAAAGCTATTACCGTAGACTCTCCACCACAGACACTGCCTGCCCAAGCCCCTGCAACACCAGTAGTCAGGAGATCAATTAGAAGTCGCAGGGCCCCACAATATCTTAAGGATTACGTGTGCTGTGCCCACCGGGGTGGAGGGGTGTTGTGTGTTGATCTGTATTCCTGTTATCTGTAATTGCTTATGTTGAAGTAACTGCCTTCCTGTTCCCAAAGGAAACAAGCCTATTGGTTAATTCTAGTTGCTGCATTTGGATCCTCAATCCTATTGGTTTCCGCCAAAAGGCAGCTTTGTGATTGCTTGTAATTGTTCCCTCCAAAATGTATCTTTTCCTAGCCTGTCCTCGTTCCTATAAATGTAGCTCCCTCGCCCCAGTCCCCAGCCTTGTTCTCTCCCTGAATAAAGAGTTGTTACCATAGAAGCTGTCTCCAGCCTACTATGTCACAGAGCTGAAATCACTTGCTGAAATCACTAAACCCCACGCTTTCACAGGTTCACCTTCTGGACATTTTTGGGAAGGGTTGACCTTCCCTCTGGGTCAACTTTGTCCACATAATTTTTGCATGAAGCAGAACATTTTGGAAATGCATATGAGAGCAGTGGTTCTTGACTTTAGGTCCCTAGGAGTTCTTGGACTGCAACTCCCAGAAATTCTGGCCAGCTTCTTCTGGGTGCTTCAGTCCAGGAACATCTGGGGACCCACGGTTGGCAACCACCAGTCTGGAGAGTGCTTGCCTAGGTGGTCCTCTCCGTGCCACCCTGCAGAAGAAGCAGCGTCTGGCTCGAAAGGGCCTCAGCGGGTAGCAGGGCAGGGCAGGGCCGGACCCTTCCCAAACTCTCTACCAGTCAGCAGAGAACAAAACTGGGCGGGCTAGATGAGGTCGCTGGTAAAAATTGCATCACCGGGTAGCCGTTGAGGTTGTAAACCCTGCAAAGGAAGGGTGTGCAAGAGCTGCGTGTGTGCAACCCTTGAGGCGCAGCTCCTCCCTCATCCTCCTCATCCTCAAATGCAGCTCAGCGGAGCCGATGGTGAGAAAAGGGGCGCCCGATCCGTGCAGGGACACCTGGACTTGTTCTCCGAATGTGGAGGGAAAATGTCCGGCTTGCCTGCGAAGGCAACGGCGACAGGGCCTCCTTCAGGGGACGAGGACGGTGCTCTTCTTCTGAGTCCTAACGCTTCATCTCCGTTTGGAGGATGTTTACGTAATATATCATGAATACCAATCTCGGGTATTTATGCAGCCGTGTGTTGACATGGGCAAGCAGCCACCTGTGCTGAAGGGATAAACAAACCGCCATTCTTTTTGGGGACAGAAAGTTTGAAGATGGAGAAAAGAGAATCCACTCGGTTGTTGTCATAAGGCAGCCCTTGTTACATTGCTCCTCTAAAGTGGCTTTTAAGATACAAGGTTTTGGTACAACGTGCAATTTCTGGGAAAGTTAATTGCAACTCTGAAGAGAGGGAGGCGACCTTCCCCCCCCCACCTCCAGGCTCCCCCCCCCGCCTCCCCCCTGCCAGCCCCGGTTTGTCCGAGCCATGCTGAAGGAGGAGGAGGTGAGGCTGGGAGCAAAGGAGGAGCAAGGCCCAGTGTTTTCCTGGACTATCAAGAAAGATGGCCCTCGATTGCTCTGGGGTCTCTGTGCGGTTGGAGGAAAAGCGCAAGATGTCACAGCTAGACCGGGGCTCACACTCCAGCCAAGCCATGAGAAAAGCCGACAGCGATTCCCATGCATTTCGTGCCCTCGGCTCGGGCAGCTGGAAGAAGGGAACTCCACGCCGGGTCTTTCCCGTGAAACTGGGTGCTGACCGGACCAAGGGAGTTGAATACGCCGGAGGGCAAACCCTTCGGACACCAGGACCCTTGCAGCCGAAGAAAAGTGGGAGAGCCCCACCCTCTGACAGAGTAGCAGAAGCCCTCAATGGCATCCATCTCCAGTTTGTTTCGATAGAGGTGAACACAATGCTGCCATCTGCCTCCCAGCATGCCTTGCTGATTAGTCTGCAATCCCCATCATCCCTTGCCATTGGCTGTTCTGGCTGGGGCTGATGGCACTTGTAGTCCAGCAGCCTCTGGAAGGTGGCATTCCGCCCCTGAGTTATCTGCCAACTGTTACCTTATCTTTTTTTTGGTCTGTTGTCATGCTATGCTTTATGTTGATTACTATCTTGCTTTTATTTTATTTTATATTATGTCTATTGTCATGTCCGGCTTTTAGCTGTTTGTAAGCCACCCAGGGTACTGTGAATGCACTAGTTGGGTGGGGTAAAAATTGAAATAAATAAATAAATAAATAAAAGACAACCCAAACTAAAGAGCCCACTGTCCTGTGGCTCTGAGCTTCCACCCAACTGGCTGCCATACCCTATGGATCCCAAGGGGCAGCAGGCACCACTGGTTAAAGCACCAACAGAGAGGACCCATAAGCTGAACCAGTGTGTGCGGTAGGGGTGGGGTGAGAGATGGATGGATAATCAGATGAGCTTGAGTCATTTTCTCATCTCCTCTAAGTAGCTCCTTCTTGATATGTAAATCATTACTAAACATATACATATTTAGTTTCAGTTTGCTATAACAAAGCAAATACCCTGGAGGTTATGTGTGTGACTTCTTCCTTTAACTGTCAGAAATAATTTTCAATGGAGCCCACAACTTTTCTATGTATTTTTGTGCATGATGTTGCCTTGTGAGAATATTTTAAATGCTGTTTTATCTTCTGCACCCTGTCTCTATATCTCTAAATGTAGGGGGGGGGGCACAAGTTTTGATAAACCAGTAAACCAATAAAAGAGGAGCAACCATACAGAACCACCCTGCCCTACCCCAAAAGCAGCCCTGGTGTGGTTTTCTATACAGGCCAAGCTCACCAAGCCCTAGACTTGTTAATTTTAAAAAATATCATTTTCTTTCCAGTACCAATGATGACCAGAAATGTGATTTTTTTGTAAGAAGCCAGGGGGGCACAATGGGTGGTCATCAAGAGTCACAACTCACAACAAGCAGATTGCTTAACCACCAGGAAGATGTTTTGGTACCTTTTCTGTGCCTTCTCCACATGCCGGTCTGCGAATAATGCAGTGCTTATTTATTTTAGCTAGTCAAGCTTGTACTTGTTCCTGTGTTAAGGATTTATTGGCGCAGTCGGTAAACATGCATGTTGTGGTAAGAAAGGAATGGCATAAAAGGAGACCTTTACAATGTTCAGGGTTTTGTTTACAGCGCTGTAGCTAAGGGCTGGGTCCCGCTTCCAGGGAGAAATCTCTTCTCAAAGTATCCCCTCTCCCTCATTTTCCAAAGCCTGGTTGTTCTTGTCTTGTACCTTCAAATCAATTTATGATGATCTTAGGGACAAGCAACCTCCAAAATGTCCTGCCCTCAACTCTTGCAAACTAAAATATGTGGGTTCCGTCAGGGTGTCAGTCCATCTTGTATTGGGTCTTCCTCTTTTCCTGCTGCCTCCCACCTTTCCCAGCACGATGGTCTTTCTCCAGAGAATCCTTTGCCTTCTCCTGATATGCCTGACGTCGGACAGCCTCAGTTTCATCATGTTTGCCTCCAGAGAGAGTTCAGGCTTGGTTTGATCTAGGACCCCCTTGCTCATCTTTCTGACAGTCCAGTGTATCCACAAAGCTCTCTTCTGGCACCATCTTTCAAACAGATCAAGCCTCTTTATTCACATATTGGTTGTACCTTTAAGGAATGTCTCCGATGCCAGAAACGTACAAATTTGGATGTAGTTTTTAAAATCTTCCAGTTTAAGAAAATAGTGTAAACAACCTCATGTTCAGTAAAAGCCAGGAAATTGGAAGCCTCATTGTTTTTTGTTTATTTGTTTGCTTGCTTGCTTAATTTATTGTGGCTTTTCAGCTTTTAATGTTCTTACATTGCTAGCTACCTCAGATCTTCTGGAGGAGACAAGCAGGGTATAAATATTTTAAAGACAGAAAACTAAGTTAAGGTTGATGACTCAACAAATGTGCTAATTAGAGATGGGGACGATTAAAAAAAACAAATCACTGATTTGTTTTTATTCATCCTTTCATATTTGTTGAGTCTGGAGACCCTGACAAATACAATAGGATAAACCACTGTTTTTTATCCCGTAGGTGGAGTGGTCACTGCTGTCCAGGCAGCTGTCGGTGCTGTGGCTGCCATTTTTTGCCAAGGCTGCCATCTTGGAAAAGATGGCCACCTGGTTTCCCATCAGGCCTAAGGGGTACCGACTGGGCTGCTCTTTTCCTAGATGGCAGCTGCATATTTGCTGAGGGCAGTGAAAGTAGGGAACCAATGGGGGGTACTTCGGAGGGGCACGGGGGTCTTTCCCCCCCACCAAGAAATCCACAGAGGGGCAAAACAATTTGTTGGTTTGTCAACCTCCATAAACCATGACGGACCACCATTTGGTCCCCATCTCTTGTGCTAATTAAGAATAATCATGTGCCATCTAGTCAGTTTTTACTTATGGCGACCCTTTCAGGGCTTTCCAAGTAGAGATATACTCAGAAGTGTTTCCCCTTTCCCTTCCTCTTGAGGGGGAATCCCTGGGAATACTGTACCGCTTGCCCAAGGCCACCCAGGCTGGCCCTACTTACAGGAGGCCCAGTGGGGGAATCGAACTCCCAACCTCTGGCTCTGCAGCCAGCCACGGAAGTCGCTCAGCTCTCCAGCCAGTGACTGATGTGCTGCTTACATTACACTTCATTGCATTGCATAACTTACACTTGGATAAGGGCGATAACATCACCAGTGGGGAAGCTTCTCAGAAACTGAACAGTTCCCGACTGCTTCTGTTTGGGGGCCCATTTGACTCACGTGTGATCAGGCTGCTTGCACACCGGCCCCTGCAAGAGGCTTGGGGGAAGCAAAAACTCTCTAAAATCTCCCTCTGCTTGTAAGAGAAGAAACGGGACTTATCTGTTAAAATGTGTCCCATTTTGCAAACTGCATCTGCAGAAGGATAGGGATGATGTTACCAGTAGAGGAAGATTTTTTTTTTTTAAGAAAGAGAAGAATTAAAATGGGTCCCTTCCGGCTTCAAACACAGAATCTAGGAAAGTGACTAAACCTAAGGGGTGCCTAGATTTATTTTTGAACCCAAGAAAATATTGGTAGAAAGTATAAACCCATCCATGGGTTTCTTCCCCAAAGGCAATTATGATAAAGTCATGCATTGTCCCTTCATCTGATTTGGAATCCCTGTCAGTTCTTTGGAATATATTTTTATTTTTATTTTCATTTTGAATTTTTTTAAACTAGAGATGGGCATGAAACGAATAAAAATTTGTTTTGTTATTTGTTTCATTAGGTAACAAAATAAATAATGAACAGCCCTCTCTAAGGAAACGAAACAAAATAAAAGGGAAATTTGTTCCATTCAATTTTCATTTCCCCCACCTGACGTTGGGGTCAGGGATGAAGGCGGTGGTGAGGAGCTGCTGGGGCTCCAGAGACGGTGACAGTGGCACGGTCCACCACCACCCGACGTGGCCGCTGCCAGGGCTCTGGAGGCAGCAGTGAGGCCTCCCACTGCCCGGTGCAGCCGCTGCTGGGCCTCCAGGCCTTCCGGGCCGCCGCTGCTGCCAGGATCACCACCGCCACTGCCACCATCCAGGTAAGCCGAACCAGTTAGGTTCAGTTCGTTCGTATGAATTTTTGTTTTAAAATTCGTACAAAATGAACTGAACCGAACTGAGGGGGGCACGAAACAGAACGAACCGAACCATCAGTTTTCTGTTTCGTGCCCACCCAAGGACCCAAGCTGGCTTACAATAATGAGGGACAGTATACAGCTCAGAACATTTAAGACATATTCTGGTTCAGTTGAGAATAATCTGTGGACCCTCTGATTTTTAGCCTTGGATCCAACTCAAGAGGTGAAATCCAATAGTCAAATGAAACCAAAGTAGGCCCCTCGGCTCGGTGGGGGATTTGCTGCATCAATTCTTCTGTACATTCCATTGACTCCTCGGGCCTCCTCTGCCTGCAGCCAACGGTCAGATCTTGGCCATGGCATGCACCCCCCCCCTTTTGACTGACATTGCCAAATCAAAATGGCGACTGTCTGTTTTTGCACCAACGCAAACGGCAATTGGAGATGGAATAGACCCTCATGAGGGGGAGTAAACCCACTGGATGTCAGGCAGGGAGTTCAAGGGTCTGCATACCAGCCATCCTTTACCTTTTGTAACACTGCAAATGAAGCTGTATGTGCCCCATCCAATTTGACTTGACTTCAAGGCACAGTTTAAATTTGTAAACTCACTTTGGTCTGCTCCAGAATCCAATCTGGCTATGTCACTTTGATCTGGACTTCAGGCAAATTAGCCCAAACCAGGATGATTCAGTTCATCGTTCAGGATTTCTCCAAGTCCAGCCTCTAGTACAAGATACTTGTTAAAATGTCTCAATTAATGGGCCTTTTTCTTTTCCCCAAAAAAGCATTGCCCTTTAAGTACAGTTTCCAAAATGTCATGGGAATCTACTACTGTTTTCTCCTCTTATCTTCAAGTGTTACTATTTTTAACATTTCTAAGGTATTTTGTTACCTAATGTGTTTTGCACCAGAAATGAAAGTAATATAATAATATTAATAAGTAGACATGGACACGACTTGGCAAAATTCTCGTTTCCGTTTCCGTTCCTCGTTTCCGTTACGCAACGGAAACGGTAACGACAATTAAGCCGTCAGAACTTGAACTTGAACCGATAAAAGAAAAATTGGGTCTGATTTGTCATTGTCATTCATGGCATCGCAGTGATTGCGCGATGCAAAGTGGCACAGAAAAAAAGTTAACCCCCCCCAATTCCCGGCCAAAAAAGCAGGCGAAAATATGCCTGCCTGAGTGAGGGCACCTACCAGAGGGGTGGTTTCTGGGGGGGGTCCCCGGCCTCCCCCCCTCTCTTGTCCTGGGCTGCTCTGGTGGGGGGCATGCCATGCCATGCAGTGCGGGGGGATCCAAAATGGCGACCGCAATATTTTTTTTGAAATCGTGGTCCAAAAACCCATCAAAGCACCACACAGAAACATGTGAAAATTAGGTATTTTAACTGCCTGAATTTTTACAGTAGCAGCAGTGGGTTTTTCTTGCAATAAACGTCTGTCTCCAATCCCATTGATTTTATTTTATTTTATTTTTGTTTTTGTTTTTTTACACCTGCGCAATGATGGGCTGGCCATGGGATGGGACCATGCAAATTTTTGGAGCCATTCCACCAATCGCATGGCCACTTGGCCAGGTTTTGACTGAGACTTCTGGGATGTGCCAGTCGGGCATAAAAAGCCCACTATAGCCCTAGCCCTAGCCCTAACCCTAACCCTAACCCATACGCCAGTACACTGTCCTTCTTAGTGGGTCAGAGGCACCCAGAGGTGCAGCCCACTAACTCACCCTAACCTTACCCGTAATAACCCTAAGCCTAGCCCTTGCCCTAACCCCAACCCTAAGCCAGATCTGTACTCGCATTGCACTACCTACACGCAAGTACATTTCGCTTCTTAGTGAGCCAGAGGGCACCCAGCAGAGGCATTCTTCTCTCACCTCGCTCACCAGTCCAAAGTTCCAAAAAACTCTGTACGCCAGTATGCTGTCCTTCTTAGTGAGCTAGAGGCACCCAAAAGAGAGGTGCCTCTGCCAGTGCCACTTGGTACGCAATGGCTACACGGTCATGTACCCTTCCTTTTCCCTTTGTAGCGGGCCAGAGGAGGCATCCACCCCAGAGAGGTGCCTCCAGGAGCCTGATTAATGCCTTCCCTTCATCGCGGGCCAGAGGAGGCACCCACCCCAGAGAGGTGCCTCCAGGAGCCCGCTACCCTATGCCCCCTAAACCAGTACTAACGACAGACGACAAACGAAACAACAAATTTTTGAAAAATTTCGTGACAAACGGAAATGAGCCGAAACGGGCCGGCTCCGACACATGACAACTCGAAATGTCATTTTTCCTGGTCATGCCCATCTCTATTAATAAGTAATATTAATATACAGTGGACCCTCATACTGTATAACAAACGGTTTGTATAACATAAAATCTGTACAACATAAAAAAATTCCGGAGATAGGGGAAATTTGCTTAACAGAATTGCCTATGGGGTGAATCCATACAACATAAAAGTAGTCACGATTAGTTACTCCGTTTTCAATGCATTGCTATGGGAAATTTGTATAAAGGAAAATTCACTTAACAGAATTTCATTTGGAATGAATGAATTCCTTTATACAAGGTTCCACTATATATGTTAATAACATTCCACATATTCCTGCTTTTACACACCAAATGTAAGCTAGGCAAAATTCAATTTGATACTTGAATAAAGAAAGGCCATTGAAGGGGTGTGACCTTGTGAATCAGCTGGTGAATCAGCAGTTAAGTTCTCTCCATTGATCTTGATGGGCCAGTTGAGGAGGAACTCAAGCCTGAGCCTTCTCTGAACACAGCTGGAACATCTGTTCCATCTGAAATGTGGACAGATAAAGGGCTAGTAAACAAAAGGTGAAAAGGTTTAGAGTTTCTAGGCTGAGCTCTCTAGAGGTAAAAGAACAAAGATGCAGAGTGTGGGGGCTTGGTATGCTGGGACATTCTCTTCTTGCTTAGAGAAACTTCTTGTTTTGTGTGTGGCTGGCCTGTATCCCTAGAGGCTGTGGAGCAAAACCACAGCCCGTGGCGAAGGCCAGGACACTGGGACAATAGGACGTTTGTGAGAAAATTCGAGCCCACTCAGCAATGGGGATCTCCGGGGATCCTGGGAAGCGTAGTCCTGGGGTTTGAGACATCCAGGACATTTTGCACACTCTTCCCTCCCAGGGTTTGGGGTTCTGGGATGGCATGCATGGTATGACGGTTTGTCAACAATTGCGAAACAGAGCTTTGTAGTTCTGTCTCAGCTCGCTGAACACATATTCTCCAGGGTAGCCGGTAGAGGCTTGGGAACATTTTGGGGGCAAAAGCAGCAGGCTGGGAATGGGGCGAGGTCATGGGCATGGGAGGAGCACAGATTTGCAAGCTGGTGTTTCGGGAGGGGTGTGCTTCTTCATGGGCAAGGAAAAAATTCAAATCCTAACACTGTATACCTTTTCTAATAGGGATCATCTCAACGGAGACATTTTGGAAATGAGCATGCCTCTGTGCAGAGGCAGTTTGCAGCACCCATAAGAACATAAGAACCTAAGAACAGCCCTGCTGGATCAGGCCAAAGGCCCATCTAGTCCATCTTCCTGTATCTCACAGTGGCTCCACCAGATGCCTCTGGGAGCACATGAGACTAGATACCTGTCTCCTGATACCACTCCCCTGCATCTGGTCCTTGAAGTACCCTGGTTTCTCCATCATGGGTTGTAACCTGTGATGCACTTTTCCTCCAGGAATCTGTCCAATCCCCTTTTGAAGGCATCCAGGCTAGATGCCATCACCACATCCTGTGGCAGGGAGTTCCATAGAGTTACAACACACTGGGTGAAAAAATATTTTCTTTTGTCAGTTCTTACTCTCCCAGCCCTCAATTTGAGTGTATGTCCCCTAGTTCTGGTATTTTGGGAGAGAGAGAAGAGCTTCCCTCTATCCACTTTACTCATGCCCTGCATTATTTTGTATGTCTCAATCATATCCCCCCTCAAGCACCTTTTTTCCAGACTAAAGAGGCCCAAATGTTTTAGCCTTTCTTCATAAGGGAGGTGCCCCAGCCCAGTAATCATTTTAGTCGCTCTCTTCTGCACCTTTTCCAGTTCCACTATGTCTTTCCTGAGATGTGGTGACCAGAATTGTACACAATACTCCAGGTGGGGCCTTACTATTGTTTTGTATAATGGCATTATAATGTTGGCTGTTTTATTTTCAATCCCCTTTTTGATAATCCCTAGCATGGAATTGGCCTTCTTCACCGCTGCCACACATTGGGGAGACACCTTCATGGAGCTGTCCACCAACACACCAAGATCTCTTTCCTGATCCGTCACGGATAACTCAGAGCCCATGAGTTGATAGATGAAGTTTGGATTTTTTGCCCCAATATGCATTACTTTACATTTGGTTACATTAAAACGCATTTGCCATTTCTCAGCCCATTCCCCCAGTTTGGAGAGATCCTTCTGGAGCTCTTCACAATCTTCTCTGGTTTTCACCACACGGAAAAGTTTTGTGTCATCTGCAAACTTGGCCACCTCACTGTTTATCCCTGTCTCCAGGTCATTTATGAACAGATTGAAAAGCACCGGTCCCAGGACAGAGCCCTGGGGCACACCGCTTTTCACTAGAGTAAGCTAGAGTATAGATGAAATACCCAAACGAGCTGGAGAAATTAAAATACAAACAGCATAAAATCAAACGGCACCAAATACCATTTCCCCCAATAACAGCAGGACAGGCAGTAGTTGACTGGAGTCAGGGTGAAAGGCCTCCCTGAAAAGCAGTGCTTTTTTGGATGATGCCATTCAGAAGTGCTTCCCTGTTCCCACCGTCTGCATCATACCAACCAGAGTTTGCTTCAGTGCCACTTCCTGTGCCTAGGGAAGAGCCTAGGACCAGGTGATCTACCACTGCTATCCAGTAGATGCCCTTTCAGGATTCCTCAGTCCCCCACCACCATCACCTCATCTGTCATTAAAGCAAAAGTGTTCTGCTTTTATACTGCCCCATAGCACTTAAAGCACTCTTTGGGCAGTTTACAGTTTAATGATGCAGGCTAATCATTGCCCCCCCCCAGCAAGCTTGGTACTCATTTTTACTGACCTTGGAAGGATAGAAGGCTGAGTGAACCTTGAGCCTGCTACCTGGGATTGAACCCCAGGTTGTGAGCACAGTTTTAGCTGCAGTGCAGCTGTTAACCACTGAGCCACAAGGCTCCTGAAGGGGGCAGAAAGTGGGATTCAGAATGCAGTGTCAGAGGAGAGTGATCCAGACACCAAAGGCAGGACAACTGTCCTCTCAATGCGGCATAGAAGGACCGGTGGCTGCCAAACCCTTTCAAGCCTGAACTCTCAGAGGAAACTCAAGTAACTAAACAGGGGCTATTATATTTTGGGCAATCACAAAAAGACAAAGTGGAAAGGACAAATATGCTAGGAAAACATGAATGTGGTAGGAAATGCTTGTAAGATGTCCCTCAATTCCCTGTCCTCAGTACTTGAACATGTCTTAATTGTACTGGACTGTATATTATCCCTCATTACTGTAAGCCACCTTGGGTCCTTTTCCAAGGAGAAAGGCGGGGTAAAAATACTCTAAAATAAATAAAGAAATAAATAAAAAAGAAAGAAAAAGAGGAAGACAGAACAGGACATGGACTGACCCAGTAAAGAACCCACAGATAGGTCTGTGAAGATTTTCAGTCCTCAAGGTGAGTTTATCCAGAAGTTGAGTCATGGCAAATGGACTTCTTTTCTTGAGAGATCGATACATTTTGATGCTCATCCAAACAGCATCGTTGATCAGTGTTCCTGATAGGATTTTTTTATTTGGGGAAACCATTCAATTTTAGATTGTCCACAACCTATGCCAACAGCTTACTCACAAAGCTGCTGGCACAGAATTCACAGAATTTGGATAAAATTCAGATCATGCTACTGATCACTAACCTTCTATGAGGACATGGCACTTAAAGAAGCAGACAATATTCAGCCTCATTCCCTTACCTGCGCTCCTTTTCCTGGTGATCCCTCCAGGTATGGGAAAACTATAAGAGTGCCTTTTTAATGAGATGTTTAGTGTGCTTTTATGTGCACAAGAATTCTCCAGGGTTCAGTCCCCTCTACAAGATATTTATTTATTTATTTATTTATTTATTTATTTATTTATTTATTTATTTATTTATTATTAAATTTATATACTGCTCCATCTAGCTACATGGCTTCTCTGGGCAGTTTACAAGCTGAACAAAAATCAAACCATAAGCAGTAAAATACAATATAACAAATAAGCACAAGTATATAAATAAAAACACTATAACCAGTAAATAATATGTATATAATATTTAACATGATTCACAGAAGGAGTGGGGCATCCAGGCCCATTTGATGTATGAGAATATTTTCCAATGCTTCCCATTTCAGAGTCATACAGAGCTGCACTTTTGACATGCTCAGGCCCTGCATCCAACTGTCTCTAGGCGTATCATGGCACCAAGTGTGCCAAGGTGTGCCTGAAAGTGTTTAATATAGTGACATTGCTGTAATTTTATTTACTGGTTCTGGTGGGCTTTTTTGGAAGAGCAAAGCTACAAAGGCAGTGTGGCAGATCTTTGGCACCACACCAGGCTAGGGAAGACGCCCCCCCCCTTCCCATGTCTTTTCCTGGGTGATGATCCAGAGCTTAGAAAATCATTTTTAAAAGTAACTAGTTACAGTTACAATTCCAAAGTTCCCACACGTTGTTTCTAAAAAGAAAGTAATCTACTTGCCTTTAGTTATCAAGGGACCATAAGTCACAACCTGAACCAGCATAAACTTCTTCCTCCAACTTGTAACTCTGAACATTTAAAAAAAGTTACAGTTACCAAAAAAGAATTGAAGTGCTTCCTCCTAAAGTTACCACTGCAATGTAATGTGGATGTGTCTGAACACAAACAGGAGTTCCATAAAATATTTGTAACTAGTTCCTTTCAAGTTCTCAAATGACCCCAGCTGGAGACTGTTGACAAGCATCAAGGTGCCTTGTCATTGTGGATTGAATTCCAGAATCTGTTCTAGAATATTCTTCAACAGGCATTGCCTCCTCCTTTGGATAATCAGTTCCAATCCGGGGACAACAAAGAGATTTTTCCCAAGAGCTCAGATTGTTTCCAAAGCAACAAAACCCATCGGACTTGAGGAACCAGATCTCTAATCTAATAAACTGGAGTATTTGCCGTTGCAAACCTCAGTAAAACCCTAACTCTTTTCCTCTTTATTGCCTGCCAAAGGTGCTCTTCCTAGACCTCCCTCCATATTGCTAATCACCTGAGTACACTTAACATGAACAAAAAATGTGATGATTCAGGGGGCCTCTTCCTGCTGTGTCTTCCGATGTCTTCAGTATTCTATGAAGATGAGAAGAAAAAAACAACAGCCCAGTATCTAAGTACTGTGTTAGTTCATTTGAGCTTTTCAACCCTCTCCTTCAGCCATCTGCCCTACAACCCTGTGTTAATATCTCTCAATTAAAACACAAAACAAAAGACCTCATACACCTTTATCTGTTAAAGCTGTCAGGTCTAGATTCTGGGGATTTTCTCCCACTTTTTATAGGCTTTTAAATTTCATGGACTATATAATGTAAGGGCTCAGAACATGTCCACACAGAGACAGATAAAATGTACCTGCATTGGGGTCACAACTAGAGATGGGCAAGAACACAAAAATGACAATTCATTTTGGTTCAGTTTGTTTTAAGGTTTGTTTTGTTTCATTTTATTTTTAATGACTTTTTTGAAATATTTGTTTCGTTGTTCATTTTGATTCATTATTTGTTTTTTCTCCTTCAAGCGCTGACCGCGTGGCCCCTGGGGCCGGGTCAGCACTGGTTTTATTTATTAATTTTTTTCTTTATTTTAGAGCACTGACCCGGCCACCCCTGGGGCCAGGTTGGCACTTGTTTTTTTTTTTTAATTTAAATTGTTATTTTTAATTTTCATTTTAGAGCACTGACCTGGCCACCCTTGGGGCTGGGCCAGTGCTCCTTTTAAATTTGTTTTATTTTACTTTTTTTTACTGCTGACCATGTGGCCCACGCTACAGTTGTAGCGCAGACTGGTTGGCTTTAAAAAAAAAAACGTTTGCCTGCTGTGGGCTGGTTTCGCAGCCCACGGGCCAAGTCCGGTGCTCGTGGGCTGGTACCGGGCCTGCGCACCAGATTTGTTTGTTTGTTTGTTTGCTTGCTTGCTTGTTGGCCTGCGGGCTGGTTCGGCGACCTGTGGGGGCCAGGTCTGGTGCTCGCACACCAGTCCTGGGATTCTTGGGTTTATTTGGTGGGGGGGTCAGCCCATGGGCCAGTACCGGGGCCTGCGCACCGGATCTTTTATTTTATTTTTATTGTTTTGGGGGTTTTTTTTTTACTGCCGACCACGTGGCCCGCACTACACCTGTAGCGTGGGCCGCTGGCTTTTAAAAACTTTTGCCAGTCCGTGGGCCAGTTCCGCAGCCCGCAGGCCAGATCCAGCCCGTGCGCAGGATCGGTTTTTTGGATGGGTAGTTTTTTGGGAGGACTGGCCTGCGGGCTGGGTCCAGTGCTTGCAGGCTGGTACCAGGGCCCGTGCACCAGATCTTTTTTTTTTTTTCTTTTCTTTCTTTTCTTTTACTGCCGACCACGGCCGCCTACCGGTGTGGCCGGTTGGCTTTCTCCCTCCCCCCCCCCCGGAGCCCCCTACCTGCAGCTAGGAGGACCGGACCAGGAAGAGGAACACTACAGGACTGGCAAACGAAATGAAGCAAAATGAAACAGAAATTTCCATTTTGTTTCATTTCGTTTCTCTTAGAGGGGGCAGTTCATTATTCGTTTCGTTACGTAATGAAATGAATAACAAATAATGAAACGAACCAAAAGTTCATTTTGTGCCCATTTCTAATCACAACCAAACATGGCTGCTTGCACTGGCTCCCTTTGTGATGTCAGCAGCAGCACCTGGGTTGGAAGCACCAGGCAGCACAAGCTGAAATGTGCAGTCATACATACATCAGCCTCTGTCAAAAGGCAAAAGATTTATACGACCTGAAGAGAAACCAGAGTCAAGATGCAGAATCCAGTTCATTCTTGCACAACGCTGCCCTCCACGCCCCCCCAGAAATAAGGCCTTGTTCCATAGGACTTGGGCACGAGAGATCTTCAAACATCCACATTCATGTTTGTTGGGAATCTCAACTGAGTCAGGTGTTCCAGATGTATTTTGCAAGGGTTCAGCATGCACATTCTTTTTTTGCACGTAAAGATAGATTGGAAAAGAAAAAAATTAACCACTGAATTGTACCATATATGTTAGAAGTGGTGGGGATCAATCCTTCTACTCTGCCATCTGTGGGTGCTAGTTCTACATTCATCTGTTTGCTGTGGTTCCTCCCAAAATGTGAAGCCACTCTTTAAGAAATACACTATGGAAGTAAAGTTATCACTGAAAGAATGGAAGGGAGGGAGAGAGGGAGGGAGGGAGGGAGGAATCAGGCCAAAGATGGATGAAAAAAGCTAACAATTTCCACAAAACTTGTCATACTAATATTTGTCCTACAAAACTGTGTCTACAATTTTTGCATACTAATTTAGAAAAATTACTATAAAGCAATCCATCTCACCATGATGGATGAAACAAGATGACAACCTCGTTTGCTTTCCACAGGCAGCAGCTGATGGGTTATTTTAAGAACCCAGTTTCCTGTACTAACCCTTCTTCATGTCTACACGGGAGGAGACCGTACCACAGACAGACAATATTTGCGATTCGATGACTCGCAGCTAGAGGATGACTGACATTCATTCAGGGGCAGTTCTTGTGAAATCCTCATCCCGTGCAGAAGGAGTTGCTGCAGTGCTTGGGGGTAAAATAATATAATCCCAGTGCTAAGGAAAATGATAGCCAATTGGAGAGCTCAGTGAGTTGGAGCCCTTGGCCATGGGTGGAAATTTGATCCTTTGTTATGGCTCCCAGAAGAAGTGTCCACCTGCGTTGCCATGAGCCAGCTGCAGCACGGAGCCAGAGAGTGACTTCAAGGGGGAAAAGGGGAAGGGCGAACCTCTTCCAAGCACGCCGTACCTCAGATGGCCTGGGATGAGCCCCACCATTTGAGCTGGAGCTGACACAATGGCACATGACGATTCCTATATAATTTTATTCCTATATAAAAATACTGTGTCCTTGTGGGGGGTAATGACGTAGGAGTTACACCTTTCCCCTGGCGTGTACAGCTAGCTGCCTGGAGGGATTTTGGTTTGGCCATGGTGACAATGATGGCAGCAGCAAAAATGGGAGGCTGGTCCTTTTCCAGTCTGATGAAGTGGTACAGTCCAAGCTGCAGGTCAATCCTCTCATCATCGGTCAGGAGAATGAAAATCCACCATGCCTCAGCAGAGAATTCATTCAGCTCACAGTTTTCACCTTTGATTCTGGCTATCCTAAGGCCTCTGATTACCATAAAAACTGTTTGGATAATTTCTTTTGGGGAATTTTCCATATTTCTGTAATCAATCTTATTTTCACAGAGCACTAGGTCTTTTCTCAAGTACATTTGGGGTCTGCGGACTGTTCATAGAATCATAGAATCATAGAGTTGGAAGAGACCTCAAGGGCCATCTAGTCCAACCCCCTGCCATGCAGGAACCCCATCACAATATTTCCGACAGATGGCCATCCAGCCTCTGCTTAAAAACCTCCAAAGAAGGAGACTCAACCACCCTTTGTGGCAGCATATTATTCCACTGCCAAACAGCTCTAACCATCATGAAGTTATTCCTAATGTTTAAATTGATTCTCTTTTCCTGTAGTTTGAAACCATTTCCTCATGTCTTAATCTCTGAAGCCATGGAAAACAAACCTGTCCCTTCTTCAATACAACATATTTTCAAATATTTAAATGTAGCTAACATATCCCCTCTCAGGGCCTTTTCACACGACCCCTAAGATCCACTGGTCCCTTAAATTCGGACCAGAGATCTTGGGGGTTCGTTTCTGTTCCTCCGTCCCCACCCCTCAGCACTTCCTGCTCCTGTCGGCGTGAGGGGGGGGACGGAAAAAAAGGATAAAAGAAGCCTTTACTAACCTGCCGGTGCTGGTCGAACTTGCCACGAACTTGCCACGAGCCCCGTTACTTCCTGGTTCCGTCTCAAGGAGCTCTTAAAGGGGCGGGAGGCAAAAACAACAACAGACAAGCCAGGAGAGCCCGGCACTCTTATCTGCATCAAATTATTTTCACCTGCAGAGAGCAGGTACATGAAAAATGCGCTGGGTCGCGCTAAAGTGGGCGGGGTCGCACTTAATTGTCTCCAAACTCCGGAGCTGGTGGGAAAACATTTCTAAGCTCCGGAGCTGGGAGCCATTTGCAGCGCCGCTTAGGGGTTGTGTATAAACGCCCTCAGTCTTCTTTTTGAAAGACTAAACATTCCCAGCTCCCTAAACCGCTCCACGTAAGACATTTCTTCCAGACCTTCAACCACCCTAGTCGCCCTCCTCTGTACCCGCTCAAGGTTGTCAACATCCTTTTTAAATTGTGGTGCACAGAAATTGGACACAGTACTCCAGGTGGGGTCTGACCAGAGCAGAATAGAGTTCGACTATCACTTCCCTTGATCTCTAGACACTATGGTTCTGTTGATGCAACCAAGAATTGTGTTGGCTTTCCTGGCCACCACGTAAACTCTGGTTCCCTAAAATTCCCTTACAATTTCCTTCTATTAATTTTAACCCACCCATCCTTCAGACACACAATTGTTAACCTGGGACTTCAATATTTTAATTTTAATTTTTCCATGTACTTTTCTCATGTGAATTTTCTTAAGCCAGGGTAGCTTCATTTACCCTGCTCCTCCAATTAAGAAGCTATAATAAATATTTTTCCCCTTTCCTCGCCATCTTTGGGACAAAAACCGCTATAAGGCTGGGAAGTGGCTTAAATTCAAGGCCTGGGGAAAGATTAAGGAGCAAATGTAATATTTTATAAAGAATTAACAGTGCCTTATATTGCATGGTGGCATTTCGTCCGATACTCTCAACCCAATTTCCTCTACATTATACCTTTCATTTCATCCTTGTGTTCCATTCTGTGGGAGCTTCATGGAATTCCCTCTTATTTCTGATACGGTGCCCTTGTGACATGCCTCTTATACAAATCTGCTTTGATTTGCATCAGTCTGCAAATTCACAGGACCCATTTCTGGTTAGACTTTTGCACCCATCGGGACAAGTACGGAACATTGTTTTCAAAAGCTCTGTCTGAAAACACCATTAGAAAATCCAGGCTGAACTGAACTTAATTCAGTTCCCTCCTGTTTGTTATTAGAAGGGTTGGCCACAACTGTGCATGGCCTTCTGTTTGTGACCCTGCAGCCACAGATGCACACATAATGTGATTGCTCTGTTTTCCTTCCCCAGGACAGACAGTGTAAGGAATTTAAATTTATGAGGGTCCCGTGCCAGCGTGCCTGCGCTTCATGGGCTGCAAAAGACCAAGTCTGAGTCTTAGGAGACGAGAATTTATTGATTGATCAATCAAGGGACCTCCACACTTTTTGGTGGTGAGAAGTCCACCCAGAAAACGAAAGGAGATATTTTTATAAGGTTTTTCCAGCACTCTATTCCCTCCGCCCATCCGAATTTACGTCATATACATTTGTTACATGCATCAAACACTAATTGACATCTTTGGTCATTTATTTTGTATTCCTGACACTTGCCTAGAAGTTCTAACTGGTAATCTCCTCCCCTCACAACCAGGGAGGGTAGGATCATCCTTATGTCCTTGGACATTTTGACAGTTACGAACACCAGACGTTGAGATAAGGCCTCCCTGGTACGCCTTGGACACACGTTAATTGCTAGTGTGTGATCCTCAAAGCTTTGGAACTTAATTGGAGCCTTGAATTCATAATTGCCTTAGCTGACTTTATGGAAGTTCCTTTCTCTATTCTAGCCGGAAAGGCTTGACCAAAGATTCTAAGTTTACAAGAATACACTGTAGATACATGTGTATGTGATACATATATGTCTATCTATATATATATACGTGGAGTGCTTAAGTGAATATAACTACATTATTCGTGTCACTAGTGTGGCTATATATATATATATGTATTGCTTAGAATACATTGTTGTTGACTACATGAGGGCTTGTCCATACCTGTGGTTAGTGAAGCAGCCATATATATTTATAAATATATAATTAGTCAAATGTCCTCCCTTACACTCGGCCCTGAACGGATTTCTGAAATTTATGCCAGTAAATTTCCCAGAAAACGTCATGGACTTGTAAGGGACGAACAAAACATATCAAAGGTATATGTACAAAAGTGTGAACATTGCGTGAGCCCCCCCTATGTCATTCCTGGGGTGAGATGGTCTTCATGGCTCATGGAAGGACTTTCTATTTTCCTGACAAAAATTCAGACAGGGCAGTCAGAAAAACATTCTCAGTCCCTTTTCCCCAAGGGGCTTATAGGCACAGTTCAAGAAAATGAATTATCATAAAATGATTTGTGGCGTCTCAAGTCAGGGGGACGCATCAAATAGGTGAAGGCCAAGGGAATACCCCTTAATTCATTAGGGCACTTTCTAGAGTAAAATGTTAAGTTAACAGATGAAGTGTTGCCATGCTTTGGGATGTAAGAAGACTTCCACAGACTGCAATGGATGGATATGTTCCATGGACCACAGCATTTAAGTTTCCCCTGTTGGAGAAATGCATCGTGGTCACAGCAGTATCAGGTAACCTCCCAGGCCATGTTGTACACTTCTCAAAGATCCCAAATTCTCAACTTTTGAAAGGGGGCTGGCATAAGAATTTTTGCTAATATTGTGATAGACTTGGATATCACGATCCCCGTCCCAAAGCGATAATTAAACATGCTTTAAACAGCAGATTTGTTCATTACCTTATTTTAGGACCATCATGAAACCCAAATTAATTTGCCTGCCACAGCAGTGCACATGTGAGATCTTGTGTTTGTGTGTTTGGTAGTCAGGCTGAGAACCCTGAATTCTAACAAAGCACCACACTGTAGGTTCATTTTGCAAACCAAATACTTATAAGGAAAATATGCCCTTCTTAGCCCACCAAGGAAATATGTGGGCCAGGCTACTTTGCTAGGTTTTTTCCAACCTTATTTAGGTGTGTGTGGTGTGCATTCAAACTCAGATAATAGCAGGCTGTGCAGAATCACCCAGTTGTGTGTGCATTCTCAATTGATAGACATTTGCAATGATACTAAATAAAGGTAATATACATATCATGAAGGCTGAAAAAGGCATAAGACACATCTAGATGGTGCTTTAGAAAACCCACCTTGCGCCATACATTCTCATGGTAAAGTCATGAATGAGCCGTTGAAATCCAGTCAGAAATGTCTCTGTGGCTGATAGTTTACACACAAAAATCTGCCTCGTAAACATGGGGCCAAGATTAGTTCATCAGTGTCTTTGGTGAAGAAAATAATGTAGATATAGCTACTTCATAAAGCCACTTTTTCTTAGGTATAAAGGCTCAGAACACCCATGGGCACCAAAATGTCTCTCATTCAATACAAATTGCATAGAAAGGCAAGTCATAATCTCTGGCACTCAATGCTTTGTGAGTAAAAAGCATTTTCAGTGGCCAAGCATGATCATTACATAAAACGGCACATCCAGAGAAGCACTTCAGTAAGAGTTTTCACAGTGACTATCAATAATAAACAATAAACACTATCATAATAGAGCCCAGGGTAATGTAAATATTTAAAGTTGCTCTGGAGCCTACCGTACGCAGGAGAAAAAAAAAAAAATAAGCGCTCACTTGTCGGATGCTGGGAGGCTGGTGTGTGCGTGTGTGGCAACACAAGTTCATGGTGATCCAGGGCACGCGCACAGGCATCAATGAAGGTCTGAAAGCAGTATTTAAACCCCAAGTCTCTGTCCCGGTGAAAAGGGGGTTAAATTGCAGACGTGAAGTCTGTTGGCCGCAGTCCAAAACCAGAATCAATGGCTGTGCGGCTTCGTGGCTGTAAATCTCCCTCTCCCCCCCCACAAACAAAGAAAAGAAAAGAATAAAGGAAAGGCGGCGGATAGACAGGATGACAGCCTGTCCACCCGGGATGCATGGGGGCAAGGCAACGAACGGCAGTGGGGGTCTTCAGAGCGCATAAAGCCAAGGCGCCCCCCAAGAACAGGCAGGATGACCGCAGGTCAGGCGCACTTCATCGACCTTCGTCCAGGGAGATGCAAGGCGACACCGGTCCGGGCTCTTCCCCTCTGGGTAGTTGGCTCAGGTCCACGCAGGTAGAAGGGGGGGGGTCCACACCGAAAGGACGTGCAGAGCGAAATCATCGCGGCGATGTCATCAGGGGTGTGGGATGGATAGCCTCATGGACCACAGGAGAGGTCCCACGGACAGTATTCACGAGAGACGCTGCCGGTCGTCCAAACCAAAAGACTCCAGGCTCCAGAAATGAGGAGTGGCAGGGGTGCTTTCCCAGTGCGAAAAGTCCTGCATCCCAGGCATATCTGGACAAAAATTAAGCACACACACACGAACGAAACAAACAGACACAGAACACAAACACACACGAAATGCCCCCGCAGCTGTCTTTGTGCTGCAAGGCAGGGTGGCACAGTCTATCTGACAGTCTTAAAAACAGGAAGGAGAGGAAAAAAATGTTGCAAAAGGTAGGATAAGGCTTCCGTTTTTGTAGAACCAGTCTGTGAATGGGGGAAGCCAAAGTTTATGGTGAGGACGCATCTGTAGTCAGCCGTGTATGATGAGTGCTTGCAAGATGATCTCGCAGGATCTCACAAGCGAGGGGCTCAGGCGTTCCCAAACAGGCACCTGAGATAGATCTCATCCCCAAAGTCAAATAGCTCTGCTACATGGGGACAATCAAAAATGGAACAGGCAAAAACGTCCCAGGGTCGCAAAGTGATCTCTGAGCATGAAGCAAAATGCGCCAGGGGAGATGGGCTTGGAATGTGGCGTGGTATAGTCTCGGAAAAGTACGGCTGATACAGGATTGGGGAAAAATAGGAGCAGGCACCACATTCATATTACTACCAAGTCCCCAAGGGCACGGCGAATTCCCATTTGGAAATCGTGCAGAAATATATGTAATCCGGCATCCGTGAGATGAACACCGTCCCTCCTGAATAAGTCAGGCGGAGGGAGTGTCAAAGCTGGATGAGTAATCACATAGCCAGAATGCCGACGTAAAAAATGCAGCAACTTTTTGATTTAAATGTTTCCTAGCCCTTTCAATCTTGAGGGGATTAGATGCCCCTCTCCATATGAGCCTAGGGAGCATGAAGGACCAAATGATTTTTGTATGTGGGTAAAGTTGCTTAAAAGTCCGCAAGTCAGCTATGATGCGGCGAGTCAGGGCCGGACCTCTCACCGTGGTCAGATCATTGCCTCCCAAATGGATGAGCAAAATATCAATTTCACATTCGCGAGCCATAAGGGTCGCGGTTTCGAAGAACGAATCCCAGGACATTCCCCTGATCCCTTTCCCAAAGCACTTGAAGGGGGCGGCCAAGGCATAAATTCACGCCCACGCCGACATCCGGCAAATCTAAACGCCCAGTATATAAAACTGTGCCCCAGAATTACAACACGGCGAGTCGTGCAATGAATTGGCCTTAAAATACGTAAAATATTACGCCCCCCACGTCCAGCAATCGGAGGTGCACGTCGGGGCTGTGTGGTGGGTCGGGCAGGGTGGCCCTCTTCTGGTTGCTGGTTAGGATTTATAGAAGCCATGGCCCATACTATACACACACACACACGCAGACAGAGAGAGAAAAAAATGGTAAACGAGAATTAGTGTCTCTCTGCAAGGCTGCAAAGGCGCCAATCTGTCCTAGTGCGTGTCGGGGGCTGGTGTGTGTGTGTGTGCGAGGCAAGACGAGCTCTTCTGATTCATCGCTCAAGAAAAAAAATACATGCAAACACCCACGAGTACACAGCCTCACACATGTTGGCATCTGCCATGGATTTAAAAATAGTGACGATGTCACCAGGTTCAAAAACAGCTAGTTCTCTATGCTGGCGCAAAAGGGTATAAAAAGGGTGAAGTTGCTGGCCTGTCAGCCTCACCTCAAAGTAAAAGTCAGGTGCTTGCAAAAACCCCCATTCCCCCCCACAAAACAATAGAGAGAAAAAGAAGGGGGAAAAGGCAGGAAGCCCTCTCCTAGTGTCTCTGCTGGCTGGTTAGGAGTGACACATGCCATGGCACAAACTGCTTGACCACACAGAGAGAGAAGGAGAGGAAAAAAGGCTGATAGTAGTTTAATAGCTATCAAGTAACTAAGAGTCTATTTCCAGCAGGTGTTCTACTTGGAAAGGAAAGGGTTAAAAAAACTCAGACGGAAATAAGGCTAGGTGAGCATTATTAAGTCAAAAAGGAGAACGTCTGCTCGAGATTTTTAGGAATATAGGATGTGAAAGAGGTGTAAAAAAAATCAGGCTGGTTGCCAGCATGCTTGAAATTCCTGAGGGAAGAGGATGGGGTCAACTTTGTGAAGGGGAAGGAGGGGGGTGAAGGCAGAAAAAGGAAGGCAATGGACTTTTGAATTCTCCCCGCAGGCTGCGTTACACAGCCTGAGGCAGGAAGGTGAGCCCCTTCAATTACCCTGTAATTAGGTGCAAAAAAAAAGGCACTAAACTAATTAAGACAACCTATTATCCCTGTGGTTTGTGAAGTTATCTACTTAAGCCTAATTTGGGATGCATGGCTCTCGTACAAAGAAACAAGAGCCAGAGTGTGAGACCCCGCGTTATTGATACGCCTCAAAAAAAAAAATGTCACAGGCGTTTCCAGCCAGAGTGTGAGAACAAGAGAAATGATTTTATTTTATGTTATTTTTAACTTTTGGTGGCTTTTAAGAACCCCTTCGTATTCTAAATAAAAAAACCTTGTCCTGCTCTCAAAAACCTGTTAGCAGCTGCTTTAAAAAGAGGAGGGGGAGTCCCTGCTTTGGACCACTTCCAGCACAGAAGTCTCAGGCCCTTCGTTTTCCTCATGGAGCTGACGTACTACAAGGGATTTGGATAAAGATTCCATATTCAGAGATTTAGACAAATTTTGTTGGGGAAATAGGAACTGTCTAAAAGCTTGGATTAAATAATGTAATGGGATACAAATAGAGCCTCTGCTTCTCAATTGCTGGAGCGTTCTGTGGGTTGCTGCCTCAGTCTGCCCATCATGAACCCTGCCCATTCTCGTCCCTGACTTACACTTTCCTTCTACCTCGTTTCCTTTAACTATTCCTTCTCTCTCTCTCTCTCTCTCTCTCTCTCTCTCTCTCTCTCTCTCTCTCTCTTCTCTCTTTCTTTCTCTCTTTCCTCTCCCGTTCTAATGGCATCTCCAAGGTCCTGATCTAGGTAGGAGATGGGAGGGAATTCTATCTTCAGTTGCTCCTAAGAATCTCCTTGTTCCAAATTAAATTGTCTTATGGTTCCAGCCAGGGCTTACTTGCAAGGGGAGGGGGGGGAAAGGCTGCCCTAAGCCTTTTAGGTGCAAAATCTTAAGGAATGATGTTATCACTTGGTTTTTTAATTGCTAGCTTGCTGGGCTATGAGTACAAAAATGCTAGCTGTCTTTTCAGAGCACATAGTCGGTCTGAAAAGGGGTGGATGTTCATTTCACCCATGGGACCGGCCGCAAAAAAAAAAAAAAAAAAAAAACGTATTTCTCAAACGCCCTGTGATGATTTCTTCACAAGCCAGGCTAAGTTATACAAAACATGCGGCTTGAGTATTCAAAAATATCTTCTTGCAGTGTTTATGCTTCCCCTGGTTTATAAAATTGGGGTCTTCTCATTTTGGGTGATTTTTACTGCCTCTGGACATATTAACAGGCAATACATGGCTTGCCACCCTCCCCTTTTTGAGGGCTAGAAACTTAATCTTTGGGATGTTAAAGTCCTGCCTTTGTCAGAGGGGACTTTCTTGAAATTTACATTTGTTGCATTCAATATCAAAATCAGGTCTCCTTATGGCAATGTGCCAATCTTGCCACAGGGTTCCTTAACAAAGGGCACAGAAGCTGAATTAAGTTATGCCCATCTACCTTTTGTTAAAGGTTTAGTAGTATGCTCATAAATTCCCCGCATACCAAACGGACTCACACTCAATTAATTACACATCAAGCACACACAACAGTTGATACTAAGATTTGATTTCCCTGCTTTTGACTATTAATAGTTCAGAAATAACGTACTAAAAATGCATTACTCAGATACCCTATGATTTTTTCCTTGTAAAATATCCCTTCAGCTGGTAAATTTTGTTGCGTGACCAGCCAGTCACAAAATATGCGGGATGTTGTTTATCCCTGAGTATTCAAAAGTATTTTTTTCACTGCCCATATTCCCCTGGTATTATCAAAATTGCTGGAGGGGTCTCCTAGTTGGCAGAGTTTTTAGTCTCTTATATTAATTAACTAAGCACGTCCTTGTACATTCACACACCTCTTGCTAGCAGGTCATAATTGGTCTGTCCTCCCTGAGGGCTAGAATCTTAATTTGAGATGGTAAAGTCCTGCCTCATCCTAGTTAGAGGGGTTCTTCTTAAAGCTTACTCATGTTCCATTTAATACTAAAATCATTACTTCTTGTGGCAGAATTCCAATGTTACCACATCGCACATCAAAAAGGGGGTGCATAAACTGCACTAATTTATCCCCATAGGCTTACTTTAAGGTCTAACTGTGTTCCTATGATTTCTCCCACACAAGCATCAAACGGACTCACACCTCAACACTCAAATGCCCATCATACACGCCAACATGTGATTCAGCAACCATACACCACTCTCCCACATTTCTGTTTCCCCAGTTAACTGCGATCCCTTGCCTAAGAATAGATCTTTCTAACTTCTCTAAAATCAAACGAAGATGGTGGAACTCCGTTGGTATTGTGGGCAAAGATTGCCAGTCTTTGCCCCTGCTTAAGACACAGGGAATGGCCACTTCCCTATGGTTACCCAAAAAGAATTCAACTTAACACCCACATATATATTTAAACATCAGTAAATCATCTGAGGAAGCCAGAGCAGTGCTCTGCTTCTAATTCTTCAAACACTTGGGGAGGTGGACGCTAGGGCTACTGGGCCTACGCCCTTTCCACCCTTGGGGATTCCAGGGTCTTTCAACCCGTCCCCGTCCCCTGGTCCTTGGGATGCTAGGGACGCATTCGTCCCCTCTCGTCTCCAGACCTCCCGGGGCCGACTCATAAGAATCCGCAATCTTCTCCACTCCACAGAGCTGTTAGATTCGAACTCACGCCACCCCACAACTAGTTTTCTCTTCTTACCAGATTTCCTTTGCGCAGTCCTCTTACAGTTCCTCCGTTGTTCTGCCGGCTTTGTTTTCTCCTTAAATAACAGTATTGTGTCCAATGCTGATAGAACAAGTCTCCTCTCAAAATCAGAGGGTCCGGACTAGATTTGTTCAAGGGTCAGCATGAATTCTCACTGTGATTTAAGTCAGACTCCCAAGAGCGCTGGGGCAGTGGCACTTTTCCCCGGCATCTCCACCAGAAATGTAAGGAATTTAAATTTATGAGGGTCCCGTGCCAGCGTGCCTGCGCTTCATGGGCTGCAAAAGACCAAGTCTGAGTCTTAGGAGACGAGAATTTATTGATTGATCAATCAAGGGACCTCCACACTTTTTGGTGGTGAGAAGTCCACCCAGAAAACGAAAGGAGATATTTTTATAAGGTTTTTCCAGCACTCTATTCCCTCCGCCCATCCGAATTTACGTCATATACATTTGTTACATGCATCAAACACTAATTGACATCTTTGGTCATTTATTTTGTATTCCTGACACTTGCCTAGAAGTTCTAACTGGTACTCCTCCCCTCACAACCAGGGAGGGTAGGATCATCCTTATGTCCTTGGACATTTTGACAGTTACGAACACCAGACGTTGAGATAAGGCCTCCTGGTACGCCTTGGACACACGTTAATTGCTAGTGTGTGATCCTCAAAGCTTTGGAACTTAATTGGAGCCTTGAATTCATAATTGCCTTAGCTGACTTTGCGGAAGTTCCTTTCTCTATTCTAGCCGGAAAGGCTTGACCAAAGATTCTAAGTTTACAAGAATACACTGTAGATACATGTGTATGTGATACATATATGTCTATCTATATATATATACGTGGAGTGCTTAAGTGAATATAACTACATTATTCGTGTCACTAGTGTGGCTATATATATATATATGTATTGCTTAGAATACATTGTTGTTGACTACATGAGGGCTTGTCCATACCTGTGGTTAGTGAAGCAGCCATATATATTTATAAATATATAATTAGTCAAATGTCCTCCCTTACAACAGAAAGGAAGAGGCAACCCTAAACAGAGCTTCAATTCTGGATTTCTCCTTGAAAACAGCAATGCAGACAGACTGTGTCCTCAAAAACGGTCAACTTATTCAAATAATGCTCAAAATGCAAATGGCACATGGAGAGGAGAGTGGCAGACAGTTGTGCTCTGTTGCTTTTAAATATCTGCTTCGTACTGGTGTTATTTATCAGTTTTAATGTGATACTTCCTTTCTTCTTTTAAAATGTTTGTATACTTACTGTTTTTAGCTTTTACATATTGTATTTTTAACATTGTAAACCAGGGGTGTCCAAACTTTTTGCAAGGAGGGCCAGATTTGTCCAGGTGAAAATGTGTGGGGGGCCGACCATTCAGCAGCATTTCGTGCCCGGGCCAGACTTTGGACAAGTCTCTATAACATGCAAGGAGGCAGAGAGGACGCTGCAGTAATGGAGCCGGGGGCGGATAGGTTGGGCAGGTGGCTGGTCGGGTGGACAGAGGCAGAGAGGGCAGGCAAACCGTAAAACTGCAAGCTGATGCAGTTGGACCTTTTAAGATGAAAGGTGGGGTAAAATAGTTTAAATAAATAACACATGCATCATCATCATCATCATCAGCAGCAGCAGCAACAACAACAACAACAAATTATGTATTCTCAAGTCAAATCTGACTCATGGGGACCCTTTTAAAGGGTTTCTAACTGCAGTGGCTACATGGCATCTTTTGTAAACTGCAAAGAGCAGTACAGCCCTTTGGGCACTTAGTTCACCAGCATAACCTTTACAAGACATTGCTGTACTACAACTCCCATCATCCCCTGCCAAACCTCATCAATGGGATAATGGGGATTGCAATCCAAAACAGGCAGAGCACTACACTTTCTCTCTCTCTCTCTCTCTCTCTCTCTCTCTGTGTGTGTGTGTTGTTCAGACAGTTACAAATCAGCAACTCAAGGAGCTTCCCTTCCATTATTTAAGGGTGGGACCTGCGTCACCATCTACAGAAGACTCCTGATGAACATGCACAGGGCTCAGAGGTAGGGTGTTTTTTAACTCCTGCAACCTTTATTCTCAAACCCTCCTCCTCGCTATTTCTCCAACACTGTGCTACTTCAAGGCTTGCAATCTCGTTCCACCCAAAGCTGTCTCCTGCAAGGGCCTTGGGTGGCCATTTTGAAACCAGATGTTAAGGCCTGGAAGAGGAAGTCCAAGGCTGCACAAGATCTTATCTCCGCTTCACAGATGGCCTTGAAACAGGAAACGAGTCCCAAACGGGGGAGGCAGCCTCTGCGTCAAAGGCCAATGGACTTTTTAAAAAAGCAAAATCCTTACACAACAGAGAGGAAGAATGGGGTGGCCATCAGTCCCCCATGAGGGAGGATGGGACATCCATTTGTGAAGGTGCCCTCTCTTTTGGTGACATATACACAGCCACCTGGCCTCCAGTGAGGTTCCTGGGAAGGAAATTAAGAGGCTTTGATTGACAAATGTATCTAATCAGCCCTCTCTTCTTTTTTTCTTTTTTTAAAACGTAGGATGGCTTTGGGTGCAGGTCATTTTGTAACTAAACAAGCAAACCATCCATGCTCTGCATACTAATGCCTGGCAGGAAGGATATGGCATAGTAAGAGGACAACTTTGGCATGGACTTCATCTATGATGTGTGTCTCAGAAGTGGACACTCGGAAAGCACAGTTGCATTCCTCCAAAACAATGGATCCTTGCTCAGCTAACTATTTCAACTAAACTCTGATGACTTCTTTCTCTATACAGTACTGTATATTTCAATAAGCTGCAGAAAATACAAGACTTGGGGCATTCTACAGAGTTCTTAAATGGTGTGTCTTTTTATTTGTTTGTTTGTTTGATTTATATCACATCAGTGCTATTTCCCATTATGATTGCAGTAGGGAGAGCAATACCATATTGCAATTTAAATGTTAGTAATAATGCCCAGTTGCAATGATATTTGTATGTATTCTTTGACAGCAGATATAAGTTCAGTGCAAACATGGCCTCCCTTCTCGGGAGAAAAGCCTGCCTTTTTCAGGCTCCTTGTCCTCCTTTCTGGAGATGGAACAGTCGTCAAAAGACGGACGGACGGACAGCTGCCATTCCTGCAGTAAGTACCATGTCCCTTGAACAAGCACACAGGACAAGTGGATGCACATGATCACAGATGAGCTGGTAGTGATGCACGGGCCACGGGGCCTTTTGTCTGCTGTGTCAAATGGCTGGTGCCACCAAGACCCTCTCCAGAAAGACCACAGCCACTCCGAGGAAATGGCTACCAGCCCACTCTCTTGCTGCTCCCCCTATTGTGAACGAAGACCACTGCCGTCTTGCCCGTTGGCCACTCATCCTTCCCCCAGTCCAGAAGGGCCTTGGCTGGGGTTGTAGGCAGTCGGGCTGAGGTTTTTGACTCCTCGGGTTCCCTGGGTGGACATTAGGTTGCCTCTCTGGTCAACTCCCTTGTTTCCCACCCTGATATAGCACAAGGCACGGGTGGGTTCTGCCTACCTAACACCTTTCCTCATGCTTTAATGCCATCCTGGAATGCCTGCAATAGATGTCAAAAAACGGAATCCAGTTGCAAGTCCACAGTTTCATTTCGGGGACATGGAATTGCTTTTCACCTCCTTTTGTTGCAAAACGAAAACTTGTGGAGGCTTCAGGGCATGAAACAGGATTACTTCTTTTGCAGGTTTTCCTTTTTAAAAGGGATCTCCAGAGGCCTGGAGCGCATTTCTGCCTGGGCTTGCTCCACTGGCCTCTCCAGATCCCCTCTTGGTGATGCAGGTTCTCTCTCTCTCTCTCTCTCTCTCATTATTCTCTCTCTCTGGTTAGCACTGGTAGTGTGAGTACCGAGAGCACCCAGGGAAGAGTGCTTGGGTTGCTTGAAGTAGTTAGATTAGGTGGGCTGCCAGGGCACAAAAGCGTCCTTTGTGGCAGAACAAACACAAATGGCACGGTGCTAATTGAGAGCAAGGAGTGGAAATAAAAAAACTCTCCTTAAATAATCCAAAGGCTCACCTCTCCACCAGCCCTCTAAAGTGGTGCTAATCCCATAATGACCGTATTAACTGAAGTGTTCTTCCCAGCTCAAGAGGAAGGAAGGCAGAGAGGAGGGGCCGAAGGAAAATGGATCATGATGCAAAGCTGGAATTTTTTGTTTGCTTGTTTGTTTTAAATATATGTACTGGTTCAACTTGTGGGGTTGCTGAACTCTCAGTATTAGAACCCCAGTTAAAAGAACAGCACTCATGAACACTGCTCTGTGGGGCCTTGTGCAGAAAAACAGGTCTTTTGCATTTGAAGACTGGGGTTCGGTGCAGCTTGCCAGGAGTTACTGCAAAAATGTGAAGTTTTCAATGCCCAAAAGAGAAGCTTTTTAAAAGTGCTCCACCCCAATCATAATCTCTCCCAACCGGACAGAAAAATTTTGAAGTGTTTCAACCTTGTCTGAAAAACAAGGAAAAGATTCATGCCTCTTCTTTAATCCCAAATCCCGTCTCTCCCTTATCCCTCCAGTAAGATGTGAGAGGTGCATGTGGATGTAGCCCTTCTCTGGTCAAATTTTGGGAGGCATGAGGGAGTGGTGGTGTAACAGAAAATCTTATGTTCTATTTCTTCCCCAGACTTTCTGTGGACTTGTTTGACAGGCACACATAGTGCCTCACTACACAGACCTATTATTTATTTATTTATTTATTTTAGAGTATTTTACACCACCTTTCTCCTTGGAAAAGGACTCAAGGCGGCTTACAGTAATAATGAGGGATAATATACAGTACAATTAAGACATGTTCAAGAATTTGAGAACAAAGAATTGAGGGACATCTTACAGCATTAATAGACAACATTACATTAAAGCTACAAGGTTATAAGTAGTTATAAACACAAAGTCTATGTGAACCTATAGATTCATATAAAATACACATGGTAGTCCATCCTTTAGAGAAAGGTATTTGCCTGTTTTTGGAAAGACATCAGAGATGAGGCAGTCCTGGCCTCTAGCGGGAGGGAATTCCAGAGTTTGGGCGCAGCAGTCAAGAAGGCCCTTTCATGGGTTCCCACATGACGTACCTGTGAGGGTGGGCGGGATGGAGAGAAGGGCCTCTCCTGATGACCTTAACACCTGAGTCGGTTCATACTGCACAATCCAGTCTTTGTGGTAGCTTGGACCCAGGCCGTTTTGTGCTTTGTAGGTTAAGATCAGCACCTTGAATTGTACTCGATACCTGATTGGCAGCCAGTGGAGCTGTTTTAATAGGGGTGTAATGTGATTTCTGCTCTGGGGATGGGCTCATTTGCTACATTTCCTGGCAACCAGATGATGTAAGTGCCATTGTGAACCAACCCATCCAAACCACATTCCTACCCATATATTTCTGGCTCCCTGTCTGGGCTACTCTAGAATCGCTCTGCTTTGGTTTGATTCCAGCATGTGTCATCACTGGGATTGAACCAAAGCGGCTGAAGCCAGTTAACAACCTTAAGTTTTACATTTCTTCTTAATTCTTGCTAGCATATCAGAGGTGTTTTGAAAGACTTTTCTTAAACCCTATCTAAACATCGCTGATGTGGTGTACCAGTTGTGTTGTATCGTTACAGTCGTCACTAGAGATGGGCACGACCAGAAAAAATGACGTTTCAATTTTTCGTTTGTCGGAACGGGTCCGTTTCATTCCGTTTCCGTTTGTCGCGATTTTTTTTGAAATTTTTTCGGTTCGATGTTTTGTTCGTTGTTTGTCGTTTCTACCGCAATTTAGCGCGATTTGACTTCCCAGAGCATGGGGGCGTCTCGCAATGACCCAGAGCAGGCGGAAAACACTTTAAACTGGGTGATGAATAAGATATTTAATAAATATAGCATAAGACTGCATCCTATGCAATAAAGCAAACAAAGTGGGCAGAATGCAATATTCTTTTTTTCTCTTGGTCAACGCTGACTGAACCGGCCACCCTACTTGGTCTGGCTGCCTGTTATACTTTTTTTTTTTTGAAGCCTTTATCGATCCCATTTCCCCTCCACCTCTCAGAGGCAGCAGGAGACACAGTAGAGTGATACCTTGTATAAAGGAATTAATTCGTTCCAAATGAAATTATGTTAAGCAAATTTTCCTTTATACAAATTCCCATAGGAATGCATTGAAAACGGAGTGATCCCATTTTTATGTTATACGGATTTTCCCCATAGACGATTATGTTAAGCAAATTTCCCCTATCTCCGGAATTTTTTATGTTGTACAAATTTTATATTATACAAGCTGTTTGTTATACAAGGGTCCACTGTATTCCGTTCCTCCCCCAAATCTGGATGAGGGTCTACTCTACTCTTCTCAATGTCCCCTCCCCATGACACTCCTTGTAAAGCCAAGCAAATGCCACCCTGGTCAACTAGCGGTCAGAGATTCAGATGCTTTCTCCCACACACACACTCATCCGGATGAGTTCCCCTCAATCTCTTGGGGAATCATCGCCAGCTGGAGTATCCCGAGGAGACAGGTTCGCTCATGGAGCGAGCAGACCTTCTCTCTTCTTGACCAGGTGGCGCATTTCAAGGCCCATCTCCAGGGCAGAGACCCTCCGCTGCCCTCCATCCCGTCTGGCTTCCCTGCTGTGTTGCCAGAAGTCGCCTCGGTGTTGTCTCAGGCGGCCACAGGTGGAGGATTCCCTCCCGCTCAGCATGATCCGGAGGACATGTGGGCCCACCTTCAGCTGCTCTTGTCTGCTTTCAGCAAAGCCACGAAGCCAGAACGGCGGGGAACAACAGGGAGGGATTCTTTCAGCCGCCTACTTTGGAGGCCAGTTTTTCAAAAACAGGAGACCAGTTCCACCAACCCAGTGGAGACAGAGTCCACACACACGGCAAAGCCACGAAGCCAGAACGGCGGGGAACAACGGGGAGGGATTCTTTCAGCCACTTACTTTGGAGGCCACCAAGCCAGAGTTTTGACTGCCCAGTGGAGACACAGTCCACCCAGGAAAGCCACAAAAAACCAGAGTGCAAATGTTAGGGAGGGATTGTTTCTTCCGCCTTTGGAAGTCGGAATGCTATTTGGAAGGAATCTCCCCTCCTTCTGCAAAGGGATTTCCCAACCTGGACTGTAACCGTTGGGAGTGACCCCCCATGTTGGAGGACAGAGTACCCCAATTCTAAACAAAATACTTGATGATGACTGTGACTGTTAAAGTTGGTCTCCTCAAGTGATTTTCCACCTAGAGGCGGGGGTAGCCGGGGTTGCTGCCTGGGGAAGTCGAGGAGAGTGGCCGACAGGGCGCATGTCGGCTCGGAGGCTGAACTTGAAGCACTGAACTGCTGATAGGCTGAAGGAGAAGCACCTGGAAGGCCTCCTCCATGTCGGGAGTCCTGGGAGCCTGACAGGCAGGTAGGTAGGCAGAGGGGCAGGCAGGCAGCCAGGCAGGCAGGGAAGCACGAAGTCTGGCTTACAGGTAGGAAGGCAGGCTTGCAGGGTACCCACCCAGGCTAGGGAAGGCACAAAGCCAAAGTGCCAGAAGGAAGGATTGTTTTTGCCTTTAGAGGCAGAGTTTCTCCACCCCAGGAGACCGAGTTTCGTCAACCCAGGAGACAGAGTGGATGCAGGAGAACAGGGCTATTTCTTTAAGGCTGTAAGGAGAGCTAGGCCCCTGCTAATCAGTCTTTGAGGTAGGTTGTTGTAAAGTGCATCTTGACCACTTTGTAAGCAGAGTGGCTCCAAAACCCCAGGGAAGAGAGGAACGCATTGAGGAAGGCAGGTATTAGGGTGTACTACACTCAGACCAGCCATGGCCAACGGGGAAATATTGGACCTACACTGACCCTAGAAAAAAAATCTTACTGGGCTGCTATAAAGACCAGGGAAGCCCTATAAAAACAGGGCTAATTATGTAGCCCTTATTAGATCCATACATGCAGTGGAATTACAGGCATTCAGGCAGACAAAGGTTGAAGGCAGGCAGGCAGGTGAAGCATTCAGGCAGGCAGTCATATAGACAGAGCAGACAGCCAGGCATAACTGCGTTGCGCTGGTGGAATGTTAGGACGGGAGGCATACAGGCATTGGTTATGGGTTAGGGTTAGGGTTAGGGGAAGTTGCATGGCTGCAACCCCAACAGTCTTGTGCAGTTCAAAATTATAAACATTGAGTGGTCCTCCCTGGTTCGGAGACAGGCAATGGCTAGACAAATTGAGCCTACACAGACCCTTCGAAATGACACACTGAGTACTCGTCTTCCTCCCGATACAAGGGGTTGTGTGAGTGTGAGACCTTGGCGATGGGGATCGCATGCAGTCATCCATGCTTCCCTCAGTGACAGAAGATGGTCCAGTGGTGCTGGTTGTGCAGGTGCTGCTTGGAGAGGGAGTGGCAACAATATCACTATCTGCACTACTTCCTGTGCCTTCCTTCAGAAATGTGCCCCTATTTATTTTAGTGGTGGTCCCCCTGCCCGTCCCTCTGGCTCTGCCAACCCTCGTCATTTTTTTTATTTCTCAAAGTTATAGAAATATATTTTCTTATTATATTTGTGTTAAGTAAACAAACTATTCTAATAAACTTATCCTTTTGACCCACAAGTTTACTCTCACACTGTGTTCTTTTGTACAAGCTTTAAATGTTGCCCTGCTGGCCCTTGATATAATTTTCTAAATTCTGATTTCAACTTGATCCACTGAAATGGAGGAAAACTTAGGAAGCAAATGGTAGTATTAGAAAATAAATGAAACTAAAAATAAGCCTGAAGTGAAAAGAGAGTAGGGGTACTCTGAGATGCCTCCCCAAAAAGATATTGGTGTGTAAATAAAATATAGTTCAGTAGTTATCAAGGCAACAACTAAGAATGGTGTGGTGCAGCTAAATGAATGAATGAAATGAAATATAAAAGTGTCTCTTCTTGCTCTCAGGTCAGGCTGTAAAACTTAGAAAGCAAATGGTACGGTAGTATTTGAAAATAAATGAAATGAAACTATTAAATCCAGACCAGAAGTCCAGAAGAAAACTCTTCTTCCCTTCTTCAGCAATCAGTCAGCAAAACTGCAGTGCATGCAAGCCAGGCACAGTCAGAGAATAAAATTAAAATAGTTTTCTAAATTCTAATTCAACTTGATCCACTGAAATGGAATGTGCCTGCCTATGTGTGCAAGTGCACACACAACACAACAAGTGTATGTATGTAAGCAAACAAACAATGAGCTGGAGTAATGAATAAATAATATTGTAAAAGATTTATATTGTCCCCTTTTGGAGGAGGTTCCGTTTCTTGCACCCCCCAAATTGTGGGTGGGGGTGTGCAAGCAAATTAGGCTCTCCCAGCCTGTAATTGAACTGGTGGTGTGTCACTGGAATTTGTACAGCTGGACAGGTGGCTTCAGCCACACCCCAAAAATAAGCGTGAAGTGAAAAGAGAGTTGTGGTACTATGCCTCCCAAGAAAGATATTGGTGTAAATCAATGTTTAGTAGTTGTAGTCAGGGAATAAAATGAAAATAATTTTCTAAATTCTTCTGATCCACTGAATGGAATGTGTCTTCTGTGTGTTCAAGTGCACACACAACAAAACAAGTGTATTTATGTAAACAAACTAACAATGAGCTGGAGTAATGAATAAATATAATATTGTAAGGCTGATATCAGCAGCAGCAGCAGCAGCTGGACAGGTAGCTTCAGCCACAGCCTGAAGTGAAAAGAGAGTAGTGTGGTACTATGCCTCCCAAGAAAGATATTGGGGTGAAAATAAATACAATATAGTTTAGTAGTTGTAGTTAGGGAATAAAATGAAAATAATTTTCTAAATTCTTCTGATCCACTTAAATGGAATGTGTCTGTGTGTTCAAGTGCACACACAACACAAGAAGTTTAAAAACAAACAATGAAGTAAGTAATTAGTAAACTAAATAATATTGTAAAATATTCTCCACTTGGATAGAGGTTCTGTTCTTGGCTTGCACCCCAAATGTGTGTGTGTGCAAGCAAATTGAAGTTGGGAAAAATAGAAAATAAATGGTAGTATATAATATATTTTAAAATAAATCCACACCTCCCACTCCCAGTCGACCCTCCCCCTTTATCCAATATCAGAAAAATCCTTCCTCTCCCCACAAACAGCCAGAGAAGAGAACAAAGAAAAAACTCTAACTGCTTCCCTTCACCAGACAAAGCTGCAGGGAATCAAAGAAATTATTTTCTAATAAAATCAATTCCCTCTCTGCCTGCCTAACTTAAAATCTTAAAGCCTCCCTCCAACCAGGCCTCGATCGGATAGCCAGCAGCAGCCACAGTCCTCCCTCAAACACATCCAAGACCCGACTGCGATTTCTGGAAGGTGCCTCGGCTTTTTATGCCCTCCGAGACATCCAGAAGTGTCAGTCAAAACCTGGCCATGCCATTGGTGGAATTGTTCAAAAAAAAATTGCATGGTCCCATCCCATGCCCAGCCCAAATGGGCAGGTCTAAAAAAATAAAAAATAAAATAAAATAAAATAAAATAAAATCAATACAATGTTTTATTGCTATAAAAAACCACTGCTGCTACTATTAAAATTCAGGCATTTAAAATAAATAAATTTCACATGTTTCTGTTGTGATTTGGTGTGTTTTTTTTACCATGATTTCAAAAGAAAAATTGTGGTCGCCATTTTGGATTCCCCGCCCCACCGCATGGCATGGCGAGATGATGAGGATGACCCCCCCCAGCCTGGTTCAAGCAGCCCAGGACAGGAGAAGAGGGGGGAAGGCCGGGGACCCCCCCCCCAAGAAACCATCCCTCTGGTAGGTGTCAAAGCCTGAGGCAAGCATATTTTTGCCTGCTTTTTCGGCCGGGAGTCGGGGCTTTTTAAAAAAAACTTTTAAAAACTTTTTCTGTGCTTTGCATCGCGCGATCGCCGCAATGCCACAAACGGAAACGAAAAACCCGACCAAATTTCTCTTTTTTTGGTTCGAGTTCTAACGGCTTAATTACCGTTACCATTTTCGTTACTTCCGGAAATGAAAAACCGAAAACAGAAATGAAGATTTCGCTGCTCCGTGCCCATGTCTAGTCGTGACCGACTCTCCGTGACCCCATGTCCATGGAGTTTTCTTGGCAAGGAATACTGGAGTGGCTTGCCAGTTCCTACTTCAGGTGCCTACAGCACCTGGTATTCCCTGGTGGTCTCCCATCCAAGTACTAACCAGGGCTGACCCTTTTTAGCTTCTAAAATCAGGAGAGATCAGAGGTGCTTAGGGCATCTAGGCATACCAGTTATCAAACATTAAAAAGAAATGGAAAGGTTTGTCTTCCTTCCAATCCTAATAAGAGCCAACTAGATGTTTTCTCTTTATCCAGATCATTAAGACATTTCTCCAAAGTGATGGCCAGCTAGCTGCTTAATGATCTTGAAAAATCTTTCAAAGGGAAAGAATGTTTCCTTTTAAAGAGAAAGAAAATATTGATCATGATAAACATAGTTGTTTGAGGTACAGTATGGTTTCTTGACTCAAAACCATACCATGTACTCCTGTATGACCTCAAGTAGCTTTAGCTGACCCCATTTAGCCTGATCCAATTTGGCTGTCTCACTGACCTCATACTCTGCCTAGCCAGGCTTATTTAGACCCTTTTGCTCTAAATCTCCATGCCCAATTTTATTAGTTTTTGTCTTCACCCGAAGCAGGTCTTTTATAGCTCGTATGGGTCTTAAAATATTTCACACTTACTTTAAAGATGATGATGATGATGATGATGATTATGATGATGATGATGATGATGATGATGATGATGATGATGATGATGGTGGTGGTGGTGGTGGTGGTGGTGGTGGTGATGATGATGATGATGATGATGATTACCAGTTACTTACTAACAGGAGACAAGGAAAAGGCAGAACTACTCAACACCTTCTTTGCCTCTGTTTTCTCCAAAAAGGAAGAGATCCACTGGGACAAAGACTAGATGAGGTAGGATGGAAATTGCAACATAGAATAGGTAGAGAGCTGGTACAGGAACACCTGGAAACATTAAATGAATTTAAGTCTCCTGGGCCAGATGAATTACACCCAAGGATATTAAAAGAACTGGCAGATGTAATTTCAGAACCATTGGCAATAATATTTGAAAAGTCCTGGAGAACAGGGAAAGTCCCCATCGACTGGAGGAGGGCTAATGTTATCCCCATCTTCAAAAAGGGAAAAAAAGAGGACCCAAATAATTACCGCCCAGTCAGCTTGACTTCAATTCCTGGAAAGATCCTAGAGCAGATTATTAAACAGGCAGTCTGCAAATATTTAACAAACAATGCTGTCATTACAAGAAGTCAACACGGGTTTCTTAAAAACAAGTCATGCCAGACTAATTTGATCTCTTTCTTTGATAGAATTACAGGCCTGGTGGATGAGAGGAATGCTGTGGATATTGTTTATCTGGACTTTAGTAAGGCCTTTGATAAGGTTCCCCATGGTATTCTTGCTAAGAAGTTAGTAGAAAGTGGGATAGATAGTGCTACTGTTAGGTGGATTTGTAATTGATTGACTAATCGCACCCAAAGGGTGACCATAAATGGCCTCTCATCAGCTTGGAGAGACGTGACCAGTGGGGTGCCCCAGGGTTCTGTTCTGGGTCCAGTGCTGTTCAATATCTTTATTAATGACTTGAAGGAAGGAATAGAGAGTATGCTAATTAAATGTGCAGATGATACCAAACTGGGAGGGGCTGCTAATTTCCTAGAGGATAGGATGAAAATCCAAAAAGACCTTGACAGACTAGAGTGCTGGGCCAAAGCTAACGGAATGGATTTCAACAGAGGGAAATGTAGGGTACTACATTTAGGTTAAAAAAAATGAATTGCACAGATATAGGATGGGGGACACTTGGCTGGAGAATAGTACCTGTGAAAGGGATCTGGGAGTCTTAGTGGACCACAAATTGAACATGAGTCAGCAGTGTGAAGCGGCAGCCAGGAAAGCCAATGCGATTCTTGGTTGTATCAACAGAACCATAGTGTCTAGATCAAGGGAAGTGATAGTACTACTCTATTCTGCTCTGGTCAGACCCCACCTGGAGTACTGTGTCCCGTTCTGTGCGCCTCAGTTTAAAAAGGATGTTGACAACCTCGAGCGGGTGCAGAGGAGGGCCACCAGGATGGTTGAGGGTCTGGAGGAAATGTCTTATGAGGAACGGCTTAGGGAACTGGGAATGTTTAGCCTCTCTAAAAGAAGACTGAGAGGGGATATGATAGCTATGTTTAAATATTTGAAAGGATGTCATATTGAAGAGGGAACAGGTTTGTTTTCCATGGCTTCAGAGACTAGGACTCGGGGCAATGGTTTCAAACTACAAGAAAAGAGATTCCATTTGAACATTAGGAAGAACTTCATGACAGTTAGAGCTATTCGGCACTGGAATATGCTGCCACAAAGGATGGTGGAGTCTCCTTCTTTGGAGGTTTTTAAGCAGAGGCTGGATGGCCATCTGTCGGAAATATTGTGATGGGGGTTCCTGCATGGCAGGGGGTTGGACTAGATGGCCCTTGAGATCTCTTCCAACTCTATGATTCTATGATTTTCTATGATTCTATGATTCTATTATTGGAAGTGTTTGACTACTGACTTGTATTACAAAATCCAGCGTAGTTAGCTGTGTGGTTAATCATCATCATCATCATCATCATCATCATCATCAGGCAAAGAAGAAGAAGAAGAAGAAGAAGAAGAAGAAGAAGAAGAAGAAGAAGAAGAAGAAGAAAAGAAATGTGCTAGAAAATATTGTGGTTTTTGCAGAATTCAACTGTCTCTCAAGTGCTCTGAATATGGACACGACATGGAAACAAAGAAGCCTTTGGGAAGTCCTAGTGGCCAATGTCACCCTCATCTTACTTGTCCTGTTGAACCCTGGCTCTTCTTCATTCTCCCCAGTGTGTGTGTGGGGGGGGGCTGTAGGGGAAAGCCCTGATCCAAGGAATGAAGGGACAATCTGACAGTGGCTCTGTTGCAAGCAACCCACTGGTTTTTCTTGTGCAGATCTTCCCTTTCTCAGGCTCCTCCTTCCTGATCATTGGGGGTTGGTGAACTCCCACTGGTTTGCTTCAGAAGGATTTGGATGCAAATCCTTTCTGGGTCAGCAACTAAGAAGAAGCCGTTTGTACACAAACTACAACAGCTCAAGAAAACAGAAGCCTTGTGTTGCCCTTGTACTTCACATTTTGCCAGCTCCATATGCAAAAGGCTGGCCTCAATTTGCAGAGGTATTTCTTTCATTAAGATTATTTTGCAGTTTAGGAACAGAAGCACCAGCATCCCAAAACAGGGTGTCCCCCATTTGCAGCAAAGAGAAATGGGATCGACAACCCTTCCTTTTTCCCTCATGGTTTTACCCGCCCAAAGTGGCTTTTGTGCCAGGTGCTTGTGGAGGGAGGGGGGGAGTTTTTTCATCAAGTTTTGAAGCCATTCTGGACATTGTTTTGCAGCAGGTTTTTGGACTTTTAGAACTTGGAAAAGTAGGGAGCTGAGGTTTCCTTGCTTTCCTTTGCGTTTTTGCATTGTTTTTCATTGCACTTTTGGCGGGAACAACCTGATGATTGTCTTGCTGTTTGCTTTTGTCCATGTTTGCATTGTACTGCAGTGTGTGTGTGTGTGTGTGTGTGTGTGTGTGTGTGTGTGTGTGTGTGTGTGTGTGTGTGTGTTCTCTCTGTGTGTGTGTGCTGGCTCTGCATGCCTTTAAAATGCACTTTATAAAGAGCTCTGGGGGGGAACTGCTTTTTTTTACCTTTTTTCCAAACTGCAGAATGGATTAATTGGTTTCCCATTCATTCCTATGGGAAACCACATTTCATGAGAAAAATTTTTTGTAAAATGAATCAACCCATAAAACAAATTACATTTGTTTTATGAGGCACCATTGTATATAAATAATAAACAAACAAGCAAACAAGTCCAGCATGCTCCTGCTAGCTACCTTTAAGAGTCACAAGTTTTCAGAATTATAATATTTGATCCTACCAGCCAATGAGCTCTGGGGCATCCATGCTGTTTCATCCTATGTTGACGAAACACATCATGCTTTTTTTCCCTTCATGCCTCACACATAAAGTCATGTCCCCATTGTCAAAAGTACAGTGCACCAGTGTGGTGTAGTGGATAGAGTGATGGACTAATCATCCAGGGGACCTGTGTTCAAACCTCCACTCAGCTTTGAAATTCATTGAACGGGTGGTCATGGTAAAACACCCCTTGAACAGCTCATGTCACAGGGTCCGTAATAGGGTTTTTAAAATAACTTGGAAATGACTTGAAGGAACACAACTTGAATTTTGTTGTTGTTGTATGATTATTTTAAAAATGTATTTTTTTATTTTTTTCTGGAAGCCACCCAGAGTAGTGGCTTGTCCACTAATTGGGTGAGGTATAAGTTTAATTAATTAATAGAGTAGAACCTGAATGAAGGCAGCTTACCTTACCAATTTGATTATGGTTAGAATAATTTTACCTAGGTACCTGAGCATCATTCAAACAGCATACACTTCTGCAGCAAACTGCTCTTGTCTAAGATGCTGATGCTCCTTGTGTTCCTTGTGTTGTGGTGGAGCCGCCACCACCAGAGCCACCGCCACCACAGGAGCCCAGAAGGAGGAGGAAGAGGTGAGTTAAGTAAAGACTCATTTTGTTACTGTTTTGTTTCGTACAATTTTTCAAAAACAATTGTATAAAACTGAACGAAACAAAATGCCGGTGTGGGGGGGGGGAGAAATGGAAGGAAAGGTAACACTGTTTTTCCATTTCATGCCCATCCCTAATGGAAACCCATCATATGAATCTTTGCATGATGGCATTTGGGAAAATGAAGTGCTCCAATGGAGACATGGAAGTTCGGTTTGGGAGCTACTCTGTAGGGAGGTGTCCATCGGGAGGGCCAGCCCAGAATACGGTGAGGTCCTCAAAGGAAGATGGCTTGTTTTGGTTTATTCCCTGACACACCCATGCAGTGACCTTGGGGGGAAACAGCGGTGTAGATTTCATAGAATCATAGAATCACAGAATCATAGAGTTGGAAGAGACCTCAAGGGCCATCTAGTCCAACCCCTGCCATGCAGGAACCCCATCACAATATTTCCGACAGATGGCCAACCAGCCTCCGCTTAAAAACCTCCAAGGAAGGAGACTCCACCACCCTTTGTGGCAGCATATTCCACTGCAGAACAGCTCTAACTGTCATGAAGTTCTTCCTAATGTTCAAATGGAATCTCTTTTCCTGTAGTTTGAAACCATTGGGCTGTGTAGTGCCTGTGAGGAGCAGAGAAGATCCTAGTACAAATGATAGCAGATACCTGTCAAGAACAGCCAAAGTCTTACTGCATAAGTTGCAGCTGCAGAAGAATGATTTTCAGAAACTAAAGCTTCCTTCCTTCCATCCCACGGCTTGTTCAACTTACGAGTAACCGGTTTCATTACATGGAAAGCATGTGATGGAAGGACCAAGGCTTTAATCTCTGAATGAAGAGGATGTAACTGGGAGGGAGATCTTTTCCACAGCTTCCCCAAGGAAACAGATTGTTTGCAAGTCGGACAAGTGGCTGAAAATCTCCTCTGGAGTCATCACCCATTAGGATTTCAGCTGGCATCACCTAGGGTGAGTGGAATTTGGCTCCAGATGACTAGTATGAAGGCTGAGGGGGAAAAAGTGGTTCTTATTATTTTCCCTCAGTCCACAGGCAAAATATTTAATGAACTCAAGTGTACAGTTTGCAAAAGATTGTTAAAATGTAATTCCCATCACAAGCTCCCATAACAGCTAAAAGGTGCTGATACTGGATATGAAAAATGCTAAGATTAGGCTTCTGATATATGCAGGAGGCTGAGTGAGAATCTACAAGGTGGGGGAAGGCACCACCCCTAAGGGAGGTTTGGGGAATTTACCCGGGAAATCCCATGAAGACCACCCACAAACCCAGCAATGGGCAAAGAAACCACCCAACACCCAGAAGGGGGGGGCTTCACAATTTTGAAGATGGCTTTCTTTTCTTTTTGTGGAATTCCATGAAAGTCTGAAGACGTCGCCTGGATTCGCTGTGGTTTCTGTGCTCTGGAATGTCAGTCTCCTGGTGATCCTTATTGGCTTGTGCTGCGTGCCTGCTTCAGGAGATCGGGATCAATGGAGGGAGTGGTGGTGACCGAGCTTAGACCTTTCACCCCGTTGCATTTTGCCAAAATAAATAAGCAGATACCGGGGCAGTGTGCTCTTTGCCAGGCAATAAGCTGGGCTGACCGGTTGTGAAATTTTACTCCAGCTTCTGAAAGCCACAGAAAATTATATCCTGCCAAGTTTTTTAATCCCTGTGTTTTCCTAGCTTCCATACCATTCGGAATATTTGCTTTATTCTGAGTAGAAAATCAACAGACATTTTTAGAAGCTGTGATTGCTGAAATAAAGAAAGAGAAGCTTGGATTTTAACACTTAGCTCTGCTTCTTTTGTATGCTAAGTTGTCTGACTTTGTACTGCTTTTGTACTAACCTTGTACTGCTTTTCATTACCTTGCTGTCCAGTTCCACTGCACTGAGAATAAGGCAATTTGCAGAATCATGGAATCGTAGAATAGTTGTGTGAGACCACACACATGCATTGCCTGCGATCCACCCTTCTAAAAAGTGGGTCCCCACTGGTTCTCATGAATGAAATTGCTGTTGTCACCCTGTTGACCGCATCCATTTTTTTTTCCTTTTTGCTCTAGCCAAGAGCACCTTTGATCTGACAAGGTGTTAATTAGCAGTCCTACAGCACCTGGTATTCCCTGGTGGGCACCCATCCAAGTACTAGCCAGGCCTGACCCTGCTTAGCTTCTGAGATCAGGCAAGATTGGATGTGCCCAGGAAATCTAGCAAACTGTGGCAAAAGAAATGTAAGAAGATGATAAGAGAGAAGCAAAGAAAGACTTTGAGAAACATATGGCTAGCAATATAAAGGGAAATCATAAACGCCAGAGGACCATTTGGCCCTCTGGATTGTGAGGGAAGTAAAGGGGAGGTAAAGGAGGACTTGGAAATTACAGAGAAATTAAATGACTTCTTTGCATCTTTCTTCACAACAGAAGACCTTGGGCAGATTCCGCTGCCCAAACAGCCCCTCTTAACTAAAGAATTAAATCAAATACAGGTTAAGAGAGAGGATGTTTTAGGTTTAATTGATAAATTGAGGATCAACAAGTCACTGGGCCCAAATGGCATCCACTCAAGGGTTATTAAGGAACTGAGAAATGAAGTTGTGGATCTCTTAATGGTAATATGCAACTTGTCTCTTAAAATGGCCAATAGAGATGGGCATGAAATGAATAAAAAAATTGTTTCATTATTTGTTATTCATTTCATTGTGCAAACGAAATGAATAATGAACCACCCCCTCAAAGAAAAATGAAATGAAACAAAATGGAAATTTTTCCATTTTCCATTTTTTTTTGTTCTGGTGCCAACACGACTACTCTCCTACCTGTCCTCCACCACCGCTGCCACCATCAGCCGCCACCGCTGCCAAAACAAACAAACAAACAAACAAACAAAGCCGACCAGGCCTGCACTACAGCTGGTAGGCGGGCCACATGGTTGGCAATTCAAATGAAATAAAATAAATAAAATAAAATAAAATAAAAAGCCACCTGGCCTGCGGGCCAGCAAGACTAAAAAATAAAAAAACGAACAGGTATGCGAGCCCCCAAACTAGCCCATAGGCCAGAAGGACTAAAAATAAATAAATTAAAAATTAAAATTTGACCTGGCCTGTGCTACAGCTGGTAGGTGGGCCATGTGGTCGGCAATTTTAAAAAATTTGAAATAAAAAAATATTTTTTTTAAAAAAACAATCCAGCCCATGTGCTACTGACCCAGCCAGTGGGCAGGCAGGAGTAAAAATAAAATAAAATAAAATAAAATAAAATAAAATAAAATAAAATAAAACCCAACCCAACCCGTGAGCACCCAAACCGGCCCGCACGCTCCTGACCCGACCCATGGGCTGGCAGGAATAAAAATAAAAATTAAAAAAAATTTTTTTAAAAAATGACCCGGTCGCACTACAGCTGGTCAGGGGGGTGCAAAAAGGAGGGAAAGAGAAAATGAAACCGTATTGTAATGAATTATGATTTTTTTTTAAAAAAAAATCATTTTGTAATTTACAAAATGAAATGGGTTGGGGAAAATGAATAACAAATTGAAACACCATTTTGGCATTTCATGCCCATCTCTAATGGCCAACAGTGCCAGAGGACTGGAAGATAGCAGATTCAAACCAATTTTTTTAAAAGGAAGGAGGGGTGACCCAGGAAAATACAGGCCAGTTAGCCTTATGTCTGTCCCAGGGAAGATGGTAGAAAGCTTCATCCAAGAGAAAATCTTAAAACACATAGAAGAACAAGCCTTGCTGGGGAGAAATCAGCATGGCTTCTTCTGTAAGGGTAAGTCTTGCCTGGCAAATTCCTTGAAAAGGTCAACAGGCATGTGGATTTGGGTGAACCGGTGGATATTGTCTATCTTGATTTTCAGAAGGCTTTTGACACAGTCCCTCACCAAAGCCTGCTGAGAAAACTGCATAGTCAGGGAATAAGAGAGCAGGTTTTCTTATGGATTGGGAATTGGTTGAGATCCAGGAAACAGAGACTAGGCATCAATGGGCAATTTTCACAATGGAGAGACGTGAAAAGCGGTGTGCCCCAGCAATCTGTCCTGGGACTAGTGGTTTTCAATTTGTTCATAAATAACCTGGAGACAGAGATAAGAAGTGAGGTGGCCATGTTTGCAGATGACAGAAAACTTTTCTGGTTGATGAAGACCAGAGAAGATTGAGAAGAGCTCCAGAAGGATCTCTCCAAACAAGGAGAATGGGCTGCAAAATGAAAAATGTGTTTCAATGTAGGAAAATATTATATTGGGGTAAAAAATACCTTTATTTATCAGCTCATGGATTCTGAACTATCAGTGACAAATCAGGAAAGAGACCTTGGTATGCTGGTGGATAGCTCAATGAAAATATCTATCCAGTGTGTGGCAGTGGTGAAGAAGACCAATTCCATGCTAGGGATTATCAAAAAGGGGATTGAAAATAAAACAGCCAACATTATAATGCCATTGTACAAAACGACAATAAGGCTATACTTGGAGTATTGCGTACAATTCTGGTCACCACATCTCAAAAAAGACATAGTAGAACTGGAAAAGGTGCAGAAGAGAGCAACCATAATGATTACAGGGCTGGCGGATCTCCCTTATGAAGAAAGGCTAAAACATTTGGGGCTCTTTAGTCTGGAAAAAAGGTGCCTGAGGGGGGATATGGTTGACATGTACAAAATAATGCAGGACATGAGTCAAGTGGATAGAGGGACACTCTTCTCCCTCTCACAAAATACCAAAAGTTGGGGCTATCCACTCAAACTGTGGGTTGGGAGAGTGAGAACAGACAAAAGAAAATATTTTCTTACCCAGTGTGTTGTTATTCTGTGGAACGAACTCCCTGCCACAAGGTGTGGTGATGGCATCTAGCCTGGATGCCTTCAAAAGGGAATTGGACAGATTCCATCTCAGGTTACAAACTGGTGGCGGGTGTGAGGCGACACGACCACATCACCCCAGTACTGGCTCGCCTGCATTGGTTACCTGTTGCGTCCTGAATTAGATTCAAGGTCTTGGTTTTAATTTATAAAACCCTCCATGGCCTGGGACCTGATTACCTGGCAGAGCGGATCCCCCAGTGGTCCACTTCGGCCCGACCAACTAGGATGTCGTGGGCGCACTCGCTGTGGGTGGCCACGCCCAGGGAGGCTTGAAAAACATCTACTCAGAACCGAGCCTTCTCTGTGGCGGGCCCTACACTATGGAACCATCTCCCTAGTGAAGTGCGCCTTGCACAGTCCCTGCCAGCCTTCAGGAAAGCCTTAAAGACCTTGCTTTTCCATGAGGCGTTTGGTGACTCTTAATTAATTTTTTTTTTTGGGCCGCCATCAGTCTCCAAGCCTTTTTTATTATGTATTTAAATTGATTTTATTATCTGATCATATGGTTGTATTTAATTGTTTGTTGTTTTGTTTTGTTTGTTTTTTTTGTTGTGAACTGCCCGGAGTTTCTTCGGGAAGACTGGCAGTATATAAGCTTTAAAATAAATAAAAAATAAAAATAAACCATGAAGGAGATGTGTAATCTCCAGTCTTAAAACCAGGGTACTTCAAGTGCCAGATGCAGGGGGGAGTGGTATCAGGAGACAGATATCTTGTCTTGTGCACTACCAGAGGCATTTCGCGGGGGCCACTGTGAGATACAAGAAGCTGGACTAGATGGGCCCTTGGACTGATCCAGCATGGCTCTTCTTATGTTCTTAAGTCACGCTGGCTGGAACTCAAAAGTATGCCAATAGCACAGAGAGAGAGAGAGAGAGAGAGAGAGAGAGCATTGAGGACTATGTCCCCTGACCCAGCTATTTTTATCCATTTTTTAAAAAATATGTGGGAATTCGCTCCAACTGTGCAACACTGTCTGATACTCATCAAGGGACCCCAATGAGCCAGCCCGTACTCTTGGGTGCAAGGGTTTGACTTCCTCCAAGCAGTGCATTTGCTTCTTTGAAATCCAGCAAACATGAAACCTCTTTCATGGGAGCAGATGGCATGTAGAAGAACGCAGTAGTATTCCTGCTTCCTGTTGAATCCTGTCCTTCATTTTCCCAAAGTGTTGAAAAAAAGGTGCATGAGAATTTTTTAAAATGCATACAGTGAAAATGCCTTCACTTGTTGAGAACAAAGGAGTGTCTTAATCTGTCATTCCTCCCCTCTACCTCCTCTTCACCCCACCCCCCATCCTTGTAAGAATATGTTCTATAATTTTGTGATCTTCGTTCCACCAAAAAAAAAATGCTAATGGCAAAACATTTGGGGGATTTTACAACAGTTGGCAGTCATCTTGATCTCTCTTTTATATATCTATTGACAGATCTGCCAAGGATTTTATGCCAAACTTCTGCACCAGGGCAAGTGAGATTAGAAAGGGACCATTGTGCTGGTAACTCACCCGCCTCCCAATGGTTGGGGGGGGTGGGGGCTTCTGTCCTGATCATATAATTTAGATATCATGCTTAGGATGGGGAGGGAGGGATACTTTTTCTTCCTCATGGGCTTGGTTGGGGAAGCTTCCAAGGAAAACAGAACAGGTTTGTGGCAATCTCCAGACAAAGGCCATTGAGTAGCACCCCCACTCCAACCATTTTAACACCAATATTAAGGGCGTGTTCCAGCAAAGCATGCGTGGTGGTGCTTGCCTGAGCATCAAATATCCTAGTTTCATCAGCCGAGGTGGAGATCTTATATTGCTGCTAGGTGACAGCCCTACCTCTGTATGAGATGGGGAAAGACCCACCCCCTACACTGACATGTATCCAAGCTCTGATTGAAATGGGGGGTGGGGAGAGACAGGCCATAAGAACATAAGAACATAAGAAGAGCCATGCTGGATCAGGCCAAAGGACCATCTAGTCCAGCTTCCTGTATCTCCCAGTGGCCCCACCAAATGGGTCTGGAAGTGCACTAGACTAGATCTCTGTCTCCTGATACCACTCCCCTGCCTCTGGCCCTTGAAGTACCCCGGTTTTAAGCATGGAGATGGCACATCTCCATCATGGTTTGTAACCTGTGATGGACTTTTCCTCCAGGAATCTGTCCAATCTCCTTTGGAAGGCATCCAAGCCAGATGCCATCACCACCTCCTGTAGCAAGGAGTTCCATAGACCAACAACGTGCTGGGTGAAAAATATTTTCTTTTGTCTGTTCTCTCTATCCCAGCCCTCAATTTGAATGGATGTCCCCTAGTTCTGGTATTTTGTGAGAGGTAGAAGAGTGTCCCTCTAGCCACTTTACTCATGTCCTGCATTATTTTGTATGTCTCAATCGTGACTTAAAGCCTGAAGTTCACTGGATCTGCTGAATTTTCCCAGCAGTCATGCTCCTTATTCCTTCCTGCAGTTGGGCATCCATCCCAAAAGTTTTCCCCAGATTGCTGGGAAACCATTTGGAGAAGGCTTTGAGCACCCCCGAGGGGGGCAACAAGAGAAGGACATAATCCCAACACAGCAGCACAAAGCTGGCCATAATGCACAATGTGGATAGCTACTTTTATGACATCCAGAATCCGATTGGTTCAGTATGCCGGCCCAAGCGGAATGGAGTAAAAAAGTATAAAAGGTGTCACTGATTGTATTGCTTGCCAGGGTGTAGTCCCAACAGACTTGACTTGCAACAAGGAATGGAAGTAGTGAGTGTTTAATAGGTGGCATTTGCTGCTGTTACTTACCTCATTGTACTCTCACTACTACCATGTGTAGGTAATAGGAATCTGGTAAGTAAAAATATAATATATAATGTAATGAAATGCAGGAGAGATCTCTCAGCAGGATCTTTCACTATGGATCTCTTTGGTATGTCAGCATCTTCATTCTTTATGAAACAATGTTTCCAAGGGATGAACTGTGAATGTGTTGATTAGATAAGAATTCTAGAAATAGGAAGAGCAATTAACAAAGGCAAATTTTCTATAAGCTAGTGCATGATAGATGCCTTGAAATGCAGATAATTTTACTTTTGCAAGAATTTGATTTTTCTTGAATCAACCTCTTTGTCAAATGAAACAGCTTTTTGGCTATGCAACAATGAGCTCAAGTTACAGGAAGCCAGATTTCAGCTGAATATCAGGGGGAAATTCATAACTGTTAGAGCAGTACAATGCTGGAACAAATAGGAGGCAGTGAGTGCTCTGACACTGGAGTTGTTCAAGAAAAATGTGGAAAACCATCTGGCAGATATCCTTGGATTTATATTCCTGCCTTAAGCAGGGGGTTGGACTGGATGGCCTTAGAGGCCTCTTTCAACTTCATGATTTTATGCAGAGAGTGCAGAGAGAACTCCTAGTTCCTTGAGCATTTTGCCCTCTGAAGATGCCAGCCACAGAGTCTGGCGAAACATCAGGAAGAAAAACTTCCTGATCACGGCCACACAGCCGTGCAATTATCTATGCACAAAACTTTGGGGGGAAATGATTTTTAAGTATATGTAGCATATTAAAAACTCCTGCTCTTTACTTAAGATACTAGATGCACAATGGAGTTCATGGATGTAACCCACTTTAGCTCTGCCACTGGGACCAGTAGTGATAACTCCCAAACTTGAACAGTGATCTCCAACTATGTGCATAGGAGGATGTTCAGTGAAGAGATTGATGTGGGTTCCCCAAGGGAAATTGTTTGTCTAACAGTTTTAAACTGATTTATTCAAATATAGGTCTTATTGTCACCTTTAAAAATATTTGACATTAAAATACAGTGTGAAGCTGGGATGGTTTCAGACTTTGCCATGTTTAGGAAGAACCTGGTGAACTTTATGGGACATAAGTGCTATTAATTTTAGTTAGTGTTCTCCAGTGGCTTCAGAGATTAAGACATGAGGAAATGGTTTAAAACTACAGGAAAAGAGATTCAATTTAAACATTAGGGAGAACTTCATGACAGTTAGAGCTGTTCGGCAGGGGAATATGCTGCCACAAAGGGTGGTTGAGTCTCCTTCTTTGGAGGTTTTTAAGCAGAGGCTGGATGGCCACCTGTCGAGAATACTGTGATGGGGGTTCCTGCATGGCAGGGGGCTGGACTGGATGGCCCTTGAGGTCTCTTCCAACTCTATGATTCTATGATTCTATGACCTAATATTGATTCATTTTCACTGGGATTCTGTTTTAAAATGTGACTTAGTTTAGAAATTCTCTCTGTTTCCGTTAAATTTGGATTTTGTTTCAATGCCATTTTTCTTACCAAGACTGAGTTTGAACACTGCTTTTAAAATGCACCTGCATTTAAAACTAGTTCTTTACCAAATGGCTTTAAAAGAGAGGGACAAGTCCATCATCTAACAGAGCTCCCTTAAAGAAATGCAGCCACCAGAAGCGCAGTACGTGTTGCAAGGGAGGCCGATGCAAGGAGATATGTTGGGGAGGCATTACGGTTTGAACTCCATCCAAATTCCTATTTTGTCAAGAGGGCGATGACAAGACCTTAGAACGTAAACAGATGTATGGAGAAGCTGCAGGCTCTAATTGATACAGGCTGAAAGAATAATTGTTCTTTCCCCAACAACACACCGCTCTTCAGGGCTGGCTTTTGGGCACAGGAATTTGGACACAGCTGCCATTGGGAGGAGGCGCCCTCGTTTACCGCTGACAATTTTGCTTAATTGCACGAGGACCAAAGACCAAGCTGCTTAAGCTTGGCTGCAAGAGGTGCCTGTATCTCAGGTGGCCCTAAACTCAACTCTATTCTCCTCTGCTAGGGAAAAATAAGATGTTGAAGGGGTGGGGAAAGTATATAGAATGGTTAAAAGGAAAGCCTGAGAATGAGAAATGGGCTAATCCAGCCATGTCCAAAGTCAGGCCTGGGGGCCAAATGTGGCCCGTTTTCAAATTTGGAGCGGCCCGCAGCCTCTTCTCCCCACTGGCTCAGCCTGTCACGCATCCTCACCACCTAGCCTCTCCCCATACTGGATGGAGGCATCAGCTTGCAGTTCTATGTTTTGCCTGCCCTCCCTGCCTCTGTCCACCATCACCCAGCCACCTTCCCAGCTTACCCGCCCCCGGCTCCGTTGCTGCAGCATCCTCCCTTCCTCCTTGCATGTCCTAGAGATTTATCCAAAGTCTGGCTCAGGGGCCAAATGTGGCTGAATGGTCAGCCCCCACACATTTTCACCTCAGCAAATCTGGCCCTCCTTGCAAAAAGGTTTGGACACCCCTGGACTAATCTTTTCCACCATGCTTTGATATTGTATAATATGAGGGAGAATTGCAAGTATTGCTTGCTGGGGGGAGGAGGAGAATAAAGAGGAAGGGCAATAATGTTTGTAGAATATGATGGAAATAGTTGCTTGAAAAGTACAGTAAGTGTTTTTGCCTGGAAAAAATATTTTTTTAAAAAAATGTTCTCCTCTGCTGGACTTTCACATGTTGGGTTTTTTCACCTGATCTGGTTGATCATTTCTGGGCATGGATGAAAACCTTCAACTCACTCCTTGGGTGAGAGGAGATTTTCCTCCTGTTCGCTCTCACGCTTCCCTTCCTCCAATCACCATGGTGTGAGTTTCTCTGCCCTGCCACCTTCCTCTTCAGAGTGCAACCCTCTGTGGTCAGCTGGTGGGCCTAACCCCTGAGAAGATAGCATGAGGTGAGGTGTAGGTGTCTTGTGCTATAACCAGAGATCTGGGTTCAAGTCCTCACAGATCACAAAACCCATCGATCAGGCACACACTCCTAGCCGGAGCAACCTCTCAAGGCCATCCAAGTGGATCAGAAGAAGGTGGCATACCTTGAAGGAAAGGAAGATATAGATGTAACACACTATATCAAGAAGAACTGCTGTTTCTCTTTCCTTAGGGAAGATGACCTGAACAGAAAACTATGTGGTATAGCTGGTAGAAGCATTGGGGCTAGGGTTCAGGGAGCCTGGGTTCAAATTCCTGGAGAGCCACATACTTCAAAATCCCTGTTAGGGTTCCCAAGAGCCATGGCGACACAAACGTGACTAGGGGAAGGAGCATTTTGTCCCATGGGTTCCCCCTTATTTCATATGTTTCCATTGTTTATGTACCTTCTGGGTACCTTCTTGGGATAGTTAGTCACCTGCGTGCCCATCCACATGCTGCTTTCTCAACCTTAATGCTCACTTCTCCCTCTCCCTCTTCTCCTTCCTCTAATTGTTCCATGGCTATGAAGCAAATGACCTTCTTTGAAAACGAAGGACAAACTATCCATAAGCAAGGTGAACATTCGGAGCTCAGAAAGATGCCTCCTCCTGAGTCAGGCCCTTCCTCCCCTCTCTAGCCTGTCCAGGGCTTCAGGTAAGATTCTTGTCCTACGTGGAGATCCTTGCTGTTTCCTGGCGGTCTCCCATCCCAGGAGCAACCAGCCCCGATCCTGCTGAACATTTTAAGCCATATCCTGCCCAATTCTTTGCCTGAACCAAGACTCAGCGCTCTGTTTGCTTGCGCCCTCTTGGCGTCAGACTGCTTTTGCCCTCACCCTATGCTCAAAGCCTGCCCAGATGTGGAAGACAGATAACCCCATGGAGGGAGCAGCCTTTGTAGCCGTGCATCCTTCTTTTAATTGATGGATGTGATAAGCAGTCCCAGGAAGTGCTGGGTTTATAATAAATTGTCATTTTCCTCCTTTCTCCAAAGTATGTATGATAGGAAGCTCTCAACCACAGTAAAGACCTGCCCATCTTTGATTTTACTGCGGCTCCATCCACAGGAAACTTTGCACTTTTAGGTCAACCAGGATAAAAACCAACCACTTCCTCTTCGGCAGGAATCGCTTCAGCGCAGAACCCCTTCCCCAGGAAAAGAGGTTTGCAATTTTACATAAGGTTGCTGCTGGATTTGCAAAAGAAAGAGGCAGGCCTTGTCACACCCTCTTCTCTTCTTTTCTGTCTTAATTTTTTTTAAAGGCAGCATGTTGTGAACTCCAAAGCTCTCCAACCACAGATCAGTTATGTATCATAACAGGAAAGATGAGCACAGAGATATTTCCCAACCTTTGAAAAGAAGGAGGCAGAGCTGACAAACAGCAGGGTTGCAGATTCAACAAACAAAGATTCTTTTAAAAAGCTAAAATAAACTAAAATAAAATAAAAAATGTCCTCCTCTTTGTCTTAGCTTGATCTGGGAATGAATTCTGCTGCTCACCCCCAGGTTGCAAAGAGGTAGACAGACCAAAGCAGTGAAGCATAAAATAAACCAAAGGATGAAACATAGTAAGGAGCAGCAGCGTTTGGTGAAAGATTTCTGAAGCCAGCATTTTATACCTCCCCCTGGGTACCAGTTCCTCAAGGCCTTTAAATTAGAGGTTTGCAAAGGGAAGACTGGTTCCGCAATCCGGACTCTTCTCACAACCCGAGTCTGATCTGTCCATCCAAGGTTAAGAAACTGAGTACCGATCTTGGCTGGGGCAGGTGGTAGAGATGTGTTTATGTCTGGCCTGCAGTCAAATTTGGTGGATCTTCGTGCTTCCACTGCTGAACTGGCCTGATAAGGTACTGTACTGGGTGCAAATTAGTAGAAGCAGCTGCTCTGCTTCTGTGTTTGGACGCTGGTAACATGGCGAGCCTCGTAGCAGAGCTCACATCCTATATTAAATCCCAGGTAGTCAGCTCAAGGTTCACGCCTTCCATCCTTCCAAGGTCAGTAAATTGAGTACCCAGCTTGCAGGGTTGGGGTTGGGAAGAGCAATGTGCAGCCTGCATAATTATGTCATAAAACCACCTGGAGAGTGCTTGAAATTAGACTGTTGGACTTAAAGCAACCTTTATGTTATGCCTTTAGGAGGTCCTGACAGCAGAGCCTTTGGGGTGCGAGTCAACAACTGGTTTAAAGGAACCACATTCCTAGAGAGAAAATTTGCTAATGACTACATTGACATGCTAACTCAGGGGTGCCCAATTTTTTTGTAAAGAGGGCCAGATTTGGTGGCTGAGAATGTGTCAGGGGCCGGTTGCTCCCCAACCCTGCCACCCCACTGCAAGCCCCACCCACTGACCCATAAGCCCCACCCACTGACCCCTTGCAACCCCACCCACAGGAAGGAAGGCGGGGACCAAGGGAGGGAGGGAGGAAGGTGGAAACCAAGAGAGGAAGGAAGGAAGGTGGGGAACAAGGAAGGGAGGGAGTAAAGAAGGAAGGTGGGGACCAAAGGAAGCACAGGGAGCCGTGGCCACGGGTCGCCCCTTGGAAGAGGTGATCTGTGTGACCTTGCACCCCCCCAAGCTCCCCAGCGGTGGCGACGGCTCGCCCGCCAGCCCACCCCAAAGCTCCTTGGCGGTGGCGGAGGCCCGCTGGCCTGCCCACCCCCACACATTCCCCTGTGGTGCCGGTGGTAGCAGACCAACCAGCCGCCCAAGCTTCCCGGCGGTGTCAGTGTTGCCAGAAGATTTAAAAAAAAAAAAAAAACATGGGGTGAAGGAGCGGGAGGGAGGGGCGGGCCATCCATCCATGGGCCACTCAGAATGGCCTGACGGGCCGGATTTGGCCCCCGGGCCGGACTTTGGGCAGGCCTGTGCTAACTGTATTGTATTGTTCGAGTTGGCCACAAGCCACAGATACGCAGTGAGAAGGAAGAGGCCTGCTCCTCCTTCCGCCTGAAACAGGTGTCCAGTTGGACACAGCTGTAGACAGGACACTGGATTAGGTAGGCTCTTGGTTGCAACCAGCTTCAGGGCCCCATCTGAGTGGTCTTGTTGCTGCAATAGACTTGGCTTTCATCTCCCCAAAAAAGCTGTGGTAATAAGTCTCCTTCTATGCTCCTGGGGTCACAAAGAGACAGTCACGACTGTAACGACCCAACAACAACATGCTTCAATGTCATCATCATCATTCTTCTTCTTCTTCTTCTTCTTCTTCTTCTTCTTCTTCTTCTTCTTCTTCTTCCTCCTCCTCCTCCTCCTTCTTCCTCCTCCTCCTCCTCCTCCATGCCACCTGATAGTAGTTAATTTGCTGTTTCCACGCTGGTGAAAAGAGCTGGATATTTTTCCATGGAGGAACATTCCACCTACACACATGAATTCCATGGACAACATCTGGACAAATCAAGCTGCTAAGCTAGAGTCAGTAAGGGATTTCCATGTCGGAAGTGGCTTATAAGCCCTGGCCCCCATCCAGGACAACATGAAGCCTGGCTGCCTTAGCCACTTGTAATCACTACATTTGTGTACATCAACAGAGAAGAGGTAATCGGACACTTTCCACAAGATCTTTTTGTCCTGGGTCACATTCATGCACCTGGTGCATAAGAGCTCATGGAAGGAGGGAAAGGGGAAACAGAGCACTGCACTGCATTAGAAGAAGCCTTGGGTTAATCTGCTCAGATCTTGCCAGCAATGGCTAGAAATGGGTCCCTCTCCAGGTCATCAGACCAAAGTCTCTCCTGGCTCCACCTGGAGGGCGTTCATGGACTCCCAACTAACAAATGCCCAGACCCTGCTTAGCTCCCCAAGTGAGACAAGGCATGTGTGGTGTCATGAAAGGATGTGGCACCCTCCAGCTTTGGCCCCTTCTTCCACAATTTAATCTGAAGCACAAGACGGTGGGCGGTCAAGAGCATGCAGGGCACTTAGAGCGATGACAAATGTGGAGACTGGCATCAAATGCCATCCTCTCCCCACCTGTCCTCTCCTCTCCATGAACCAGAATCACCATGGCCCATCCAGTAGGTATCTAGCTGTCAGTTTAGAAATACTGGCACATCAGAACAAATGCTGACAACACATCCAAATTCATTCAAAGATAAACTGCTGGATGGTAGCTCAGTGGTTTGGGTCTCTAGGCCTGCACAACAATTGGTTGAGACTTTCCTAGGTTCCCATTAGAGCTGTAGCTACACTGATTATGCTGGCAGGAACATTATTCTTCTATTTAGAGAGCACCGGGGTGCTGTAAAAATGGAGATGGTGTGGAAAGTTCCACTGCGGAGGAGCAATGTGACAGTCCGTATCCACCTTCATTGCAAAGGACAGCCATAAAATGGCATGTTGGAAAGAAAGTGAGCAAACACTGAGTCTTAGCAGAAGGAAAACAGAGGGATCCAGCGGTGCGTCGGAAAGGTTCTGCCAGCCACGTTCCACCACCATGAGTCCCTGAAATAAGAAGCAAGACAGTGTATGAATATATAAAAATACAAACTCATTTTGCCTCTTTATAAATCTATGGTGAGGCCCCATCTGGAGTATTGTGTACAGTTCTGGTCACCATACCTCCAGAAGGATATTATGGAACTGGAAAAAATGCAGAGGAGGGCAACCAGGATTATTCGGAGACTGGAACATCTTCCTTACCATCTGAGGCTAACGGCTGAGCCTCTTCACTCTTGAATGATGGCGCCTAAGAGGTGACCTAATTGAAGTTTATAAAATCATACATGGTGTAGACAAAGCAGATAAGGAAAAACTGATTTCCCTATCAAACAACACTAGAACAACACTGAAACATTTGGGTGCTGGATCTCAAACAAATAAGAGAAAGTCCTTTTTCACCCAGAGGATCACTGGTCTGTGGAACCCCCTGCCAGAAGAAGTGGTGACAGCTATCAGCCTTGAGAGTTTTAAGAAAGGATTAGACAAGTTCATGGAGAACAAAGGTATCAATGGCTATTAGAGATGGGCACGACCAGGAAAAATGACGTTTCGAGTTGTCGTTTGTCGGGACGGGTCCGTTTCGGGTCATTTCCGTTTGTCGAGGAAATTTTCAAAAATTTGTCATTTCCGTTTGTCATTTGTCATTTGTGTTGGGTTGGGGTTGGGGTTGGGGTAAGTGGGCTCTTGGAGGCACCTCTCTGGGTGCCTCTGACTTATGACCCACTAAGAAGGGAAGGGAAGCGTTTCACGTTGCCGCCGCGTACCATACATTACTTTAGGGTTGGGGGGTAAGTGGCAGAGGCACCTCTCTGAGTGTCTCTGACTCACTAAGAAGGAAAGCATACTGGCATACTGGCGTACAGGTTAGGGGTAGGGGTAGTGGGCTCTGGCTGGGAGGCACCTCTCTGGGTGCCTCTGTGACCCACTAAGAAGGGAAGCGTACTTGCGTACGGATCTGGGTTAGGGTTGGGGTTAGGGTAAGGGCTAGGCCTAGGGTTACGGTTAAGGTTAGGGTGGGTTAGTGGGCTGCACCTCTGGGTGTCTCTGACCCACTAAAAAGGACAGTGTACTGGCGTATGGGTTAGGGTTAGTGGGCTTTTTATGCCCTCTGGCACATCCAGAAGTCTCAGTCAAAACCTGGCCATGTGATTGGTGGAATGGGTCCAAAAATTTGCATGGTCCCATCCCATTGCACAGGTGTAAAAAAATAAAAATAAAAATAAAATAAAATAAAATCAATGGAGACGTTTTATTGCAAGAAAACCCCACTGCTGCTACTATAAAAAATCAGGCATTTTAAATACCTAATTTTCAAATGTTTCTGTGGTGCTTTGGTGGGTTTTTGGACCACAATTTAAAAATAAATATTGTGGTCGCCATTTTGGATCCCCCCCCACCGCATGGCAAATGGAGATGACGAGGATGCCCCCCCAGCCTGGTACCAGCAGCCCAGGACAGGAGAGGGAGGGAGGCCGGGGACCCCGCCCCCCAGAAACCACCCCTCTCTGGTAGGTGCCCTCACTGAGGCAGGCATATTTTCACCTGCTTTTTTGGCTGGGAATCGGGGGTTTAAACTTTTTTTCTGTGCTGCTTGGCATCGCGCAATCGCCGCGATGCCATGAACGACAACGAAAAATCAGACCCAATTTTTCTTTTTCAGTTCTGGTTCGAGCTGGAGCGGAGTAATTCTCGTTACCGTTACCCATTACGTAACGATAACGAGAACCGAAAACGGAAACGAGAATTTCGCCGCTCTGTGCCCATGTCTAATGGCTATCATGATGGATGCCTAAGGACAACCTCCGGGTTGGAGAGATAGGCAGGATATCTCCCAATACCATTTGCAGGGAATGGTAAGCAGGTGAAGACATTTGCTTGGGAATACCCGGAAGCTAATGGTGAGCCATTGTGTGAGACAGAATGCTGGACTGGATGGGATATGGCCTGTTCCAGCAAGGCTGCTCTTATGTTCTTATGTTCTTAAATGTTTTAAGCTCTGCACTCCAGAGCCACAGGATAGGTATGCCACCCTATCTTTGTGTAAACGTGGCCACTGGGCACGTGGTGAGTCTCCTTGTGGGTGGGAGCCACAGGCATCATGTGCTGCATTTATGGCCAGCTCTGCCAACCACCGCTTCCTCTTAGTTGCTCAGGGTGTGCTAACTTCTGTATCGCCTGTGCAGCCATGGGATGGAATAAGAGCCTGTGGACATAACTGCAGCTCATGATGTTTGTGGGTAATGAGGTTTTGGCAAAAGCAATGCAGTTTTGGCAGTTTCAACTAAGCAGATTCAGGAAGGAAAAGGAAAAATGAGCAGAAACAGAGGATATAAAGATTGAGATCACACAAGACCTGCAGCAAAAGGCTCTCTGGACCCTGCTCTATGCTGATGATGTCGTGCTTGCTACCACCACCCAGAATGAACTCCAGGGGCAAGTTCAGACCTGGAATGACTGCCTCAACATCTATGGACTCTGTGTAAGTGTGAAGAAAACAAGAAGCTGTTACCACCCACGAAATGGTCCAAATAAATGGAGAAAAAGTAAAAAAAAGGTGGACATCTAGTTTCTCAGCTCAGATCTTAAAGACGATTATCAGTGGCAACGTTCAAGCAAGGGTGCATGTGGCCTAGTAGAATGTGTGAGATCATGTGGATCTGCTCTGCAACAGATGAACCCATCTCAGATCTAAGATTCACAAGATGATCGTCCGCCCAGTTGCACTGTATGGCATAGAGTGCTGGACAGCAACAGTGGGTGTAGAACGCCACCTCCATGCCCTGGAAATGCCTATGCTCTGTTGGATATTAGGACTCTCTCTACTCGATCACGTCGCAAATGATACCAATTATTTATTATTTATTATTATTATTTATTTGTTAATCTTATACCCCACCCATCTTCCCAAAGGGAACTCTGGGCGGCTTACAATAAAAATAAAAGAAACAGATAAAAGCAAACACAAACAAAGAAAAAGGAGCAAGATGGCGGGCAAGGGAAAAAAAACCTAACTAGAGAGGTCGCCAAACGCCTCCCTGAAGAGGTGAGTCTTCAGGGCTTTTTAAAAAGCTGGCAGGGACTCAATTAGGCGCAGCTCACTGGGTAGATGGTTCCAGAGCATGGAGCCCCCCACAGAGAAGGCGCGGTCACGCGTACGCGATTTCCGCGCCTCTCTGGGTGTGGCCACCCTTAGTGAGTGCGCCTGCGCAGATCTCGTGGGTCTAGTCCCAGTTGACCTTTGAGAGACACGCTCTGCCAGATACTCTGGTCCCAGGCCGTGGTGGGCTTTTAAAGTCAAAACCAGGACCTTGAACCTGATCCGGAGGACAACGGGAAGCCAGTGCAAGCGAGCCAGGACTGGGGTGATGTGCTCAAACCTATGAGCACCCACCACCAGCCTGACCACTGCATTCTGCACCCGTTGTAACCTCCGGACCAGGGTAAAGGGCAACCCCACGTAGAGGGCATTGCAGTAGTTGATCCTTGAGATCACTAGGGCCTGCACTACTGTCCTAAGGGAGGACTCATTGAGGTACTGGCGGATCTGGGCGATCCTGCGGAGATGGATAAAAGCGGACCTGGAAGCAGCCATCACCTGGGCTTCCAGGGAGAGGGCTGAGTCCAGGACCATGCCCAGATTCCTGGCCCTGTCAGTAGGCTGGAGGGAAACATCCCCCAGCTTAGGGAGGGGGCCATTGTACCCAGACGAAGGCGCCCCGAAGAACAGAACCTCCGTCTTCTCCAGATTCAGCTTGAGCCGGTTATCTCTGGTCCATTCCAGAACTGCCTCCAGGCAGAGATCAAGGGAGCGAACTGCCTCCACTGCAGACAACGAAAAGAGATAGAGCTGCGTGTCATCAGTGTACTGATGGCAGCGAACTCCAAATCTCCTGATGACCTCTGCCAGCGGCCTCATGTAAACGTTGAACAGCATGGGTGAGATTGCCGACCCCTGGGGCACCCCACACGGGAGAGTCCAAGGAGCCGACAAGTCATCACCCAGCTGAACCCGCTGAGTCCAGCCGCCAAGGAAGGAACGGAGCCAGGGCAGAGCCTGACCCCCAATTCCCACCTCGGCCAGCAGGACCAGCAGGTTACCGTGGTCGACGGTATCAAAGGCAGCTGACAGATCAAGGAGAACCAACAGGGAGGAACACCCCTGTCAGCCTCCCTGAGGAGGTCATCCTGCAGAGCGACCAGGGCAGTCTCGGTCCCGCGAAGAGGTCTGAAACCAGACTGGAAGGGATCCAGGATACGATTTTCCTCCAGAAATGACTAAAGCCTGACAGCAGCCACCCTCTCAACAACCTTGCCCAGGAAGGGAACAATGGCAATCGGACGATAGCTGGAAAGATCGTCCGATGCCATGCCAGGTTTTTTCAGAGTGGGTTTCATGACAGCAACTAGGGGTGATATCAGTAACAGAGAAGACGAGAGGAAACGAGCTTTGCTGGTAGGGACGTGTCCTCAGAGCAGCACCTTCCACTGTCACTTAAATTGCTTACCAATGGCTGACAGCCACGTGGGTGACCTGAACAGAGATGGGAGGACAACGTCCATAAGGGCATGCACATTGCCAGCTTGCGCTCTGAAGACATGGTCAATCGGGCAAAGATGCATTTCAGGATCTGAAAAGAAGACCCTGTGCCTGCAGGGAAACGAAGAAGAAGAAGAAGAAGAAGAAGAAGAAGAAGAAGAAGAAGAAGAAGAAGAAGAAGATGATGATGATGATGATGATGATGATGATGATGATGATGATGATGTAAAGAGTGAGATCTAAACCACATTTTGCCAGGTGACCAGGAGCATAGGAAGGGAGGATGAGTTTTGAATGCTCTGCCCCCCCCCACCTTCCATGCAACCCCCCGTGTCTGCTAGGTATATTTGTAAAACATGTAGCATGAATAGCATTCACACAAATAAGATTGCACTAACACTGAGCCTTCAGAGCTTTTCCTTCCAGAAAACATAAGGAGGTGCCTGAAATGAAAATAAAACTCTTGTGGGACAGGGGTGGTCCTGAAGGTGTGCTTTAAACGGTGCCACAGTCACCTTCCCAAATGGCGAAAGTGGAGCAGCATTTTTTCCCCTGGAAGAGACAAAGGCCCGGTTTGGTGGCAAGTTTTACTCCTCCCACTTGGGACGTCTCTTTAGCTTTTAGACCAAACTGCCCCTCCCCCTTTACCAACCTCTACCCACAGTGGCTTAGAGAAGTCTGTATTTAGCCGGACGAACACAAAGTCCATTTCTGCTATTAATAGGTTCCCCCAGAGGATTTCATGCTGGGGGGTTGAGGGTGCACAGCTAAGCATCTTTTTTGGAGTCGACTGATATGACAAAATTCCTGACCTTAGTAACCGAAGGGAAGCTCAAACAAATAACCAAACGAGACAGCCTTTTTTCCTGGAGGAATCGTGGCGATGCCTACATTTACTTGGGCCCTGAGCCAACAGATGGGATTTCGGAAAGGTTTCTTCCATGCCAGCCATTTGTCTGGGAGCCCGGAGACGGTTCACTCCTCTGCCAAGGGAGGTTCTTGGCTTCCGTTCCCAGTCAGGGCGGCTGGCTCCAAGACTCCATCAGCGAGAAAGAAGGCAGTGGCCATAGCAGAAAAGAATCAAGATCTCCGAACACACTGAAATTGAGATAGAATCATAGAATCACAGAGTTGGAAGAGACCTCAAGGGCCATCTAGACCAACCCCCTGCCATGCAGAAACCCCATCACAATATTTCTGACAGATGGCCATCCAGCCTCTGCTTAAAAACCTCCAATAAAGGAGACTCCACCACCCTTTGTGGCAGCATCTTCCACTGCCGAACAGCTCTAACTGTCATGAAGTTCTTCCTAATGTTCAAATGGAATCTCTTTTCCTGTAGTTTGAAACCATTGCCCCGAGTCCTAGTCTCTGAAGCCTTGGAAAACAAACCTGCTCCCTCTTCATATGACATCCTTTCAAATATTTAAACATAGCTATCATATCCCCCCTCAGCCTTCTTTTTGAAAGGCTAAACATTCCCATTTCCCTAAGCCGTTCCTCATAAGACATTTCCTCCAGACCTTCAACCATCCTGTTCGCCCTCCTCTGCACCCGCTCGAGGTTGTCAACATCCTTTTTAAACTGAGGCTCATAGAACTGGACACAGTACTCCAGGTGGGGTCTGACAAGAGCAGAATAGAGTGGTACTATCACTTCCCTTGATCTAGACACTATGGTTCTGTTGATGCAACCAAGAATTGCATTGGCTTTCCTGGCCGCCGCATCACACTGCTGACTCATGTTCAATTTGTGGTCCACTAAGACTCCCAAACCCCTTTCACAGGTACTATTCTCCAGCTATGTATCCCCATCCTTTATCTGTGCAATTCATTCTTTTTACCTAGATGTAGCACCCTACATTTCCCTCTGTTGAAATCCATTCGTTGGCTTTGGCCCAGCACTCTAATCTGTCAAGGTCTTTTTGAATTTTCATCCTATCCTCTAGGGTATTAGCAACCCCTCCCAATTTAGTATCATCAGCAAATTTAATTAGCATTCTCTCTATTCCTTCCTCCAAGTCATTAATAAAGATATTGAACAGCACTGGACCCAGAACAGAACCCTGGGGCACCCCACTGGTCACATCTCTCCAAGCTGAAGAGAGGCCATTTATGGTCACCCTTTGGGTGTGGTCAGTCAAACAATTACAAATCCACCTAACAGTAGCACTATCTATCCCACTTTCTACTAACTTCTTAGCAAGAATATCATGGGGAACCTTATCAAAGGCCTTACTAAAGTCCAGATAAGCAATATCCACAGCATTCCCCTCATCCACCAGGCCTGTAATTCTATCAAAGAATGGGATCAAATTAGTCTGGCATGACTTTTTTTTAAGAAACCCGTGTTGACTTCTTGTAATGACAGCATTGTTTGTTAAATAATTGCCTGTTTAATAATCTGCTCTAGGATCTTTCCAGGAACTGAAGTCAAGCTGACTGGGCGGTAATTAACAACCCTCTCTCAGCTACTAAGGCGGTTATCTCCTGGTACCTTTCTCCTCCTTGGCTGGCATTTCTCTCTGCCTCATTCCCACTGTTCCATGGTGAGGTTTTGGGGTCTTTACCCAGAAAACCCATCATCCACCTAGTTTCCATCAAATCGGTGTCTTAAAACCAGCATCTGAGGGATGCTGGGATTCTACAGGCCATGGCGTGGTAATCCATGCAGCTGCCTGTAAGCTGTTACTTTTGGGCTAACAGGAGTGTAACTCAAGGGGCATTCCTAAAGGAATCCAACAGGAGCCGTGATGCTCTATAGGAAGAAGGAGTAAATTTATATTGCAAGTTTCAAACATTCCAAGAGGCTCCTCCGGTTCCAAGGGGTAGTGATCTATTATGTGTGGTGAACCCCTGGTTGGCTGGCATCTCCAAGGATCATGAGAACCTAAGAACCCAAGAAGAGCCCTGCTGGATCTGGCCAAGGGCTCATTTAGCCCAGCTTCCTGGATCTCCCAGTGGTCCCTCCAGATGCCTCTTGGATAACAGGAGAGAACTAATCTCCTGATGCCACTCCCCTGCGTCTGGCATTTTTGAGGTACCCTCTGCTTAAGCCTGGAGATAACACGCCTCTCCATTCATGGCTTGTAACCAGTGAGAAGTTCAGTCAGCAGTGAGAAACCTCTGGGCAGGGAGCCACATGTGGACCTCCTCAGCCAATTTACCCAGGACCCAGGCAAGATCAGCAAACGGGAGAGATGGCGAGAAGCAAAGCAACTCTCCCAGAATATAAAGAAAACCCACACAGTCCTCCCTCCATTGTGCTTTAGGCTTTCATAGTTAGCTTTTGAGGCTCCCTTTCCCCATCTATACGAACGGACGAATGAAAGAACGAACAAACAAGCAAATGAGCAAGTGAAGAAACTCTACTTGAGCCTTAGGTTGGGAACAGACCAAGAAGCTGGTGGTTAGAAATTGGTCAAATTTTTGAAAGGGAGGCTGCATCGCCAGCCATATTGCTTCCCTGTATATTTTAGGGTGCAGAAAGAGGTCATTTGTTGTTGTTGTTCAGTCGTTCAGTCGTGTCCGACTCTTTGTGACCCCATGAACCAGAGCTTGCCAGGCCTTCCTATTTTCCACTGCCTCCTGGAGTTTGGTCAAATCCATATTGGTTGCATCGATGACACCGTCCAACCATCTCATTCTCTGCCATCCTCTTTTCCTTTTGCCTTCAGTCTTTCCCAACATCAGGGACTTTTCCAAGGAGTCCTCTCTCCTCATGAGCTGGCCAAAGTACTGGAGCATCAGCTTCAAAATCTGTCCTTCCAGTGAACATTCAGGGTCGATTTCTTTCAGGATAGATAGGTTTGATCTCCTTGCAGTCCAGGGGACTCTCAAGACTCTCCTCCAGCACCACAGCTCAAAAGCATCAATTCTGAGGTGATCAGCCTTCTTTATAGTCCAGCTCTCACTTCCATACATCACTACTGGAAAAACCATAGCTTTGACTATCCTGACCTTAGTTGGCAAAGTGATGTCTCTGCTCTTTAGGATGCTATCTAGGTTTGCCATTGGTTTCCTCCAAATAAGCAGGCATCTTTTTATTTCGTTGCTGCAGTCGCCATCTGCAGTGACCAAGGAGCCCAAGAAAATAAACTCTGTCATTGCCTCTATTTCTTCCCCTTCTATTTGCCAGGAGGTGATGGGATGATCTTAGTTTTTTTTTATGCTGAGCTTCAGCCCATTCTTTTCACTCTCCTCTTTCACCCTCATTAAGAGGTTCTTTAATTCCTCCTCACTTTCTGCTATCAGAGTATTATCATCTGTGTATCTGAGGTTGTTGATATTTCTTCCGGCAATCTTAATTCTGGCTTGTGATTCATCCAGACCTGCCTTTCGCATGATGTACTCTGCATATAAGTTAAATAGGCAAGGTGACAGTATACAGCCTAAACCAGTCAGTTGTTCCATATCCAGTTCTGACGGTTGCTGCTTGTCCCACATATAGATTTCTTAGGAGACAGATAATGTGGTCAGGCACTCCCATTCCTTTAAGAACTTGCCATAGTTTGTTGTGGTCCACACAGTCAAAGGCTTTGGCATAGTCGATGAAGCAGAAGTAGATAAGGTGGTCAGGCACTCCCATTCCTTTAAGAACTTGCCATAGTTTGTTATGGTCCATACAGTCAAAAGCTTTGGCATAGTCGATGAAGCAGAAGTAGATGTTTTTCTAGAACTCTCTGGCTTTCTCCATAATCCAGTGCATGTTGGCATTTTGATCTCTAGTTCCTCTGCTCCTTCGAAATCCAGCTTGCACTTCTGGAAGTTCTCTTTCCACATACTGCTGAAGCCTGCCTTGTAGAATTTTGAGCATAACCTTGCTAGTGTGTGAAATGAGTGCAATTGTGCAATAGTTGGAGCATTCTTTGGCGTTTCCTTTCTTTGGGATTGGGATGTAGACCGATCTTTTCCAGTCCTCTGGCCACTGCTGGGTTTCCAACTTTGCTGGCATATCTTGTGCTGCACCTTTACAGCATCCTCTTTTAAGATTTTAAAGAGTTCAATTGGAATGCCGTCACCTCCACTGGGCTTGTTGTTTGCAATGCTTTCTAAGGCCCACTTGACTTCACTTTCCAGGATGTCTGGCTCCAGGTCAGCAACTACACTATCTAGGTTATCAGGGACATCCAGATCTTTCTGATATAATTCCTCTGTATATATTAGGGTGCAGAAAGAGGTCATACCTGAGCCTAACATCAGACCTGAAGAAAAGGAATTACCCTAGGGCAGTGGTGGCGAACCTTCAGCACTCCAGATGTTTTGGACCACAACTCCTACAGTCTTTTGTAATTGGCAATCTAGGCTCAGAATTCTGGGAGTCATGGTCTAAAACATCTGGAGTGCCAAAGGTTCTCCTCCACTGCCCTAGGGACTGACTCTGCACCAGTTGGTTGCACAACAGTTTGCATAGTTTCAAGGTCCAAACCCTGCTGTGACCTTTGGAGGTCTTTCATAAACTGTGGACTTGACAATATATTCAGAATTTTCTTTAGCAGGTCAATCATGCACACACCAGTAATACAAATGCATCCTAGGAGAAGTTTAAAGAAAGAAGAAGAAGAAGAAGAAGAAGAAGAAGAAGAAGAAGAAGAAGAAGAAGAAGAAGAAGAAGAAGAAGAAGAAGAAGAAGAAGAAGAAGAAGAAGAAGAAGAAGAAGGGAGGGGAATTGGGTTGGTCTTCTGAGACTACTGTGAAGTGTGAAATCATCAGTTCAAAAGTTCATCACAGGATTGTGACTCTTTTTTCCCATGGAGGAAGAAAGAAGTAATAATTCAGCAGGAGAACATGAAAATCCATTTGTTAATGGCTATATATTTGCTGATGGGTGTCTCACTTATTTTTGTCATCTGGCACAGAGAGGCTTAATGCTGCCCAATTGCCTTGCCATTGCTTGATTTTTCCGGAATAACCCTAAGGCTCTGCATGCCCATCTTTTTCCCTATTGCACCCTTCCCATTCCTCTATTGCTTCTCCTCCTTCCTTCCTTCCTTCCTTCCTTCCTTCCTTCCTTCCTTCCTTCCTTCCTTCCTTCCTTCCTTCCAGCATGTTAAAGGAGGCAATAGTAAAACCACTGCTAAAAAAGCCCTCCTTAGATCTAACAATACTGAACAATTACCAACCAATATCAAATATCCCATTTTGGGGGAAAATACTAGAGTAGAGAGTTTGTCTGTGAAGATTCTTAGTCATTTAGATGTGTTTATCTGGAAGTTTATCTGGAACTTGAGTCATGGCAGGTGAACTTCTTTTCTTGAGAGATTGCAACGTTTCACTGCTCATCCAAACAGCTTCATCAGATTGAGGAATGCTAGTTGTGAGTCCTCCATTTTATAGCCCTCTTTGACCTCTTGTCACCCTGGTCTGAAATAGGCTCATAGAATCATAGAATCATAGAGTTGGAAGATACCTGAATGGCCATCCAGTCCAACCCCCTGCCATGCAGGAACCCCATCACAATATTTCCCGACAGATGGCCATCAAGCCTCTGCTTTAAAAGCTCCAAAGAAGGAGACTCCACCACCCTCCTTTGTGGCAGCATATTCCACTGCCAGAGAGCTCTAACCGTCATGAAGTTCTTCCCAATGTTCAAATGGAATCTCTTTTCATAGATAATCATAGAATTGGAAGAGACCTCAAGGACCATCCAGTCCAACCCCCTGTCACGCAGGAACCACCATTACAGTACTCTGGCCATCCAGCCTCTGCTTAAAGACCTCCAAAGAAGGAGACTCCACTACCCTCCTTTGTGGCAGCATGCTCCACTGTTGAACAGCTCTAACCGCCATGAAGTTCTTCCTAATGACTTCCTCTGTTCTCCAGGACTTTTTAAAGATTATTGCCAATGGTTCTGAAATTACTTCAGCCAGTTCTTTTAATATCCTTGGGTGTAATTCATCTGGCACCGGGGACTTATATTCATTTAGGGTTTCCAGGTATTCCTGCACTACCTTCCTACCTCTTCTATGCTGCAATTTCACCCCTACCTCATCTACTCTTTGACCCAACTGAACTCTTTTTTCCTTTCTGGTAAAAATGGAGGCAAAGAAGGCGTTGTTGAGCAGTTCTGCCTTTTCCCTGTTTCCTATTAGTAAGTGGTTATCATAAGAGGGACAATGGCCTGAATAGGCTTCTTAGGTGGACGGTAGTCTCAATAGGCTCATAAGGTGGACAATGACCTAAGGTGTGTGAAAGTCCCACCTTTACAACTTTCCCAACACCCATAAAGTATGAGTCATTAGCCATGGCTTTGCTGACGGAGGTGTGAAGTATTTTTGATTTGTCTGGGGATTGTTGAAAGTACACCCTGATAAGTAGCAGATAGACTGTGACTGAGCCCCCACCTCTGTTGATAGAGGGGTTTTCAATGCTCACATGAATGGCTTCCCTGGCCCCTCTCTCAAACCACCTCTCTTCTCAGTCTAATATGTGTACATCCTCATCTTTGAATGAGTGCCCTTGGTCCTTCAAGGGGAGGTGTGCTGCTGATTATGGTCCTGAGCTGTTATCCCTCCTATGTTAGGCCATCCTTCTGTTTAATGGCTTTTTAGTTTCTCTAATGCAGAGGTCTCCACACTCCTCACTGCATTGGAATACATATACTATATTGCTCCTTTTATGGTTTGATATCGGATGCTTTGGGTGGACAAGTCTCTGCCTTAGTATGTTTGTGGGTTTGAAATAAACAGGGATGTGGTGTTTGCCAAAAATCGTTTTAAGCTTCTCAGGCACTCCAGCCATGTAAGGAATGACCAGGTTCTTCCGTCGGGTCTGGGTCTCAGACTGATCCCTTGTTCTTCTGGGATGGCCCACTGCTTTGTTGAAGGCCCACTTTGGATATCCACAGGCCTTAAGTGCTGTCTTCAGGTGCCTGTCTTCCTTCTTCTTGGCTTCTGTGGAGGTGGGGATGCTCTCTGCTCTGTGGCTTAGGGTCCTGATGACTCCTAGTTTGTGCTGTAGTGGATGGTGGGAGTCAAACAGTAAGTATTGATCTGTGTGGGTGGGTTTCCTGTAAACTTCTACTCCCAGGCCACGGTCAGGTCTGATGATGACTGCACAATCCAGGAAAGCCAGCCTGTTGTCTTGGGTGTCTTCCCTAGTGAACTTAATATTAGGGTCCACCGCATTGATGTGGTCTGTAAAGGCCGGTACTTCCTGAGTCTTAATTTTCACCCAGGTATCATCTACACACCTGAACCAGTGGGATGGTGTTGTCCCTAGGAAGGTGTTGAGTGCCTTCTTCTCCACTTCTTCCATGTATAGATTAGCAGCAACTGATGACACTGGGAACCCATGGCACAACCATGCTTCTGTCTGCAGAAGTCTTCTCTGTACATGAAATACTAGAGAGAGTTGTGGCCTCACAGCTCCAGAGGATTCTGGAGGAGATAAACTACCTGGATCCATTTCAATCTGGCTTCAGGCCTGGCTATGGGACTGAGACTGGCTGCATTGGTAGAAGACCTACATAGGGACAGGGGATCTGTGTCCCTTTTGGTTTTATTAGACCTCTCAGCTGCTTTTGACATTACAGACCACAGCATCCTCTTGACTCGACTCTATGAAATGGGAATTGGGGGCACTGCATTAAAGTGGCTCTGGTCCTTCCTGCAGAAGAGAACGCAGAAAGTGGTGTTAGGGGATTCATGTTTGACACCACAGCCACTGACCTGTGGAGTCCCTCAGGGTTCTGTTCTGTCTCCTATGTTGTTTAATAGGGATGGGCAAAAAAATGGAAAAATGATGTTTCATTTTGTGCCCCCCATTTTGTTTTGTTTTGTTTCTTACATTTTTTAAAAAAAAATCGTACAAAACAAAACGGCTCCCCTGGGTCCTAGAGGCACCATATTTGGAGCCTGGGAGCCATTTTTAGAGGACTCCTGCTGAGCTGTTATTGGCTGGACCCATTTAAAACTGGCCCAGTCGGTACCATGGGATCCCCCTGGTGTGGCCTGGGCCAGTTTTAAAGAGGTCCAGCCATTGACAGCTCGCCAGGAGCCCTCTGAAAATGGCTTCCCGGTGCCAAATCCCCTGCCTCTAGGACCCAGGGGAGTCACCCCCCACCCGTCTCCCAGCTGAGAGGAGGCCAGAAGCCAGGCTGAGAAGAGGTGAGGACCGGTGACCCACCTCCTCCTCTTCCAGCTCCTGGGTTCCAGTGGCAGGGACCATCCTACAGGTAAGACACCCCTTTTACAGACAGAACAAAATGGTTCATTTCAACAGGAAAGGGGCAGTTTCATTTCATCTGTAACGAAATGCTGCTTCCTCATTTCATTTCATTTTGTTTCGTTACGTAACGGAATGACAAAACAGCATTTCATTTTTTGTTTTGTACCCATTCCTAATATTTAACATCTATATGAAACCACTGGAGGAGTTTATCAGGTCTCTTGGGGGTTAGGTGCCACCAGTATGCCGATGATATCCAGCTCTAGCTCTCGTCACCTCCGGATTCTAAGGGAGCTACTATCTCAACTTTACATGAGTGTTTAGCTGCAGTAATGAACTGGATGAGGAGGAACAAAATGAAACTAAACCCAGACAAGACAGAGGTGCTCCTGGTCAGTTGAAAGGGAGAACAAGGGATAGGATGCAACCTGTACTGGATGGGGTCACCCTCCAATCGGAAAAAAAAAATGATGCACAGTTGGGGCTGCTCCTGGACTCATCCTTGAGTCTAGATGCCCAGATCACAGCTGTGGCCAGGAGTGCATTTGCACAATTAAGGCTAATATGCCAGTTACAACTGTTTCTTGAGAAAGCTGATCTGGCCACAGTGATACATGCCCTAGTGACGTTCTGGCTAGACTACTGTAATGCACTCTATGTGGGGCTACTGATGAAAAGCTTCAGGAAACAATGGGTCTTCTAGTGGGAGGGAGTTCCAAAGACTTTCCCTGAATGATGGACTACCTACTATGTGACTTTTATATGAATCTACCATACATGACTACACAGACTTTGCATTTATAATCACTTTTAAGTTTGTGCTTATACCTCTCCTTGTATGACTACCTTGACAGTATGTTTTCAATGTATAGTTTCCATCTCTCATAACTTTAGATAGTCTTCCTTACATGATTACATTGACTGACTTCATAAATATACCTGTGTTTTCAATATTAATGCCATCCCTCATTATGAAATTTTTATTCGTTTCTTTAACTAATCACATTCTCTTTTAGCTTTAATGTTGCCACTTAATGCTGTAAGATGCCCCTCAGTTCCCTGTTCTTAAACTTGAATATGTCTTAAATGTACTGGGCTGTATATAGTCCCTCGCTACAGTATGTCACCTTGGGCCCTTTTCCAAGGAGAAAAGCAGGGTTAAAATACTCAATCAATCAATCAATCAATCAATCAATCAAACAATCAATCAATCAATGAATCAATGAATCAATTCCTTCCAAATCTACAGTGAACATGAATTCAGCACAAGTGATTGGACTATGGACCATGCTTATCGTACCTGATCTCATCTGATTCTGGAAGCTAAGCAGGTCAGACCTGGTTGATATTGAGTGGGTGACCAGCGAAGAAATACCAAAGGATCTCCAACTGGAGCTAGGAGGGAAGGATGCCTGAACGCACACGCGGGCCACTGCTACCAGTCCATGGCAGTAGTCTAGATGGACACCAAGGGTCTGCCTTGTTGTAAGGCTGCTTCCTGGAATCAGTTTTACCCCACATGAATCTCACCAGAGGTTGTGAAGTTACCTCCAGCCCTGGGTACAAAGTGTGGCTTTGTTCTACCATTTATGGTTGGTCACAATGCCGGAGCAGATGTAGCATCAGCCATGTTGAAAGCTGGGAAGCATTATTTCTTAATACAACTCCCATCACCCCGAGAAGGATTCTGGGAGCTGTAGTTATGAGTATGTCAAATGATGAAAATGAAAGAAGGAGGTAAAAAAAGGTTTTGAAAACCCATGGGGAGCTGTAAAATCATAACCCGTAAGACCCAAAAGATAAGTTTCTACTTCTCCTCAGAGTCCTGGGACACCATGTTGGAGGCAGCATAGACACAAGACCGGGATATGTGCCATCAAATCTATTCTGATGGAAAACCATCTTTCCCAGGATTGTCTGTGTCTATGGCATTCTGAATTTGTTCAGCATCAGTCCTTCCCACTGGGAATGTTGTGGGACCAACCACACGGTAAGGGAACTTGACAATGCACATTTTTTTTATTTTGAATATTTTTGCCCCACCTTTCTCCTTGGAAAGAGACCCAAGGTAGCTTTACAATAATGAGGGACAATCCCTGACCTTTCATGACATTTGAGGTGTAAGAAGAAAACTCCAGTAAGAAAGCAAAAAAAGAAATAAAATGGCTGTCTCTTCCACCATCCTTTATTTAAAAAACTGGGCATGAAGGCAATCAGAATGTTCAACTGTCTGTGTGAGACCCTTGTGAGACTTTTTTGAGTGGCCGTGTGGTGTAGTGGGTAGACTGTCAAACAAGGTCTCTGGAAACCTGGTTCAAAGTCCGGCTTGGTCATGGAAGCCCGTTGGGTGTGGCAAAGCTAAGGCCCTTTGTACATGAATCCTAAACTCCGCCGCAAATGGCTCCCAGCTCCGGAGCTTAAAATTGTTTCCCCACCAGCTCCGGAGTTTACAGATAATTAAGTGCCACCACGCCCACTTAAGCGCGTCCCAGCACACTTTTCATGTACCTGCTCTCTGGAGGTGAAAATTCCTGATGCGGATATAACGTAGTGACTGCCTGGCTCTCCTTGCTTCTGTTTGTTCTTTTTATGCCCCCCGCCCCTTTAAGAGATCTGAATGCAGTGCCGGGATGGCACTGCATTCTTCTTTCTTTTTTTCTTTTTTTCTCCCTCCCCTCACGCAGCCAGCAGCCAGGAGTGCGGAGGGGGTGGGAACGCAGGAACAGCAACAAACCCCTAAGATCTCTGGTCCGAATTTAAGTGGCCAGCAGATCTTAGGGGTCATGTGAAAAGGCCCTAAATTACTTTTCAAGCGTCTCACATACTTTGAAGTTAGAAAAGGCTTTACAGCAGAACACAACAACACACAAGTCCTTTCCTTCCTGCCTTCACACCTCTCTCTCTCTCTCTCTCTCTCTCTCTCTCTCACACACACACACACACACACACACACACACACACACACACACACACACACACACACACACACACACACACACACACACACACACACACACACCAGTTCCTGGGAATCCACCTAAAGGACATGTCTGTTTCTCCCAGCATGTGGTTTTCCTCACCTGCTTATCTCACCTTTAGTGTGCTTTCCCTGGGGATTGATTAAAGGAGAAGATAAACATGGGCTTAATTGGTGAGTCTTAATGGCCAACACGTGAATCTTGGAGGAAGTCCTGTGTAGGAAGAAAAAGGGCTCAATGGAAGTAAATTGGCATTACTTTTAATGTCTATTTTGACCTTGCCAAGTGAGATAGATGGTTTAGATGCTTCACACTCAATTTTCTTGAAAGTCCTTCAGGGAAGGAAGGGCTTAGAGGAGAGAGGGGACAAATCTATTTTGTGTTGTTGTTCCACCAAGAAGAAAGAGGAAGACAAACTCTTGAAGGCCCAGGGCACATCCTGGTTACTGAAACACCAGACGTTCCAGTAAAGTCACTGCAGCCAAATGACTCACCGGATCTGATCCTACTGACAGTTCTGGCTGAGATATTCTCCCTGGCTTTCTTGTGTCCAAGAACAGCCTTTGAGAAAAGGAACTGAAAAAGGCTGACTGTCGAGGCTGGGTGCAACTACTTCCTCACAAGCACTTGTATACAAACATACCAACACTCTGGGATTTTAAGTGAAATTAGAGCAATGTGCCTCTTGCCCTGTCTTCTGGATGGCTGTAGGTCCACCACAAGCTTCCTGCAAGGGCCTTTGGACTTTGCCCATTAGGTGGCACGCTGTGAAGGGGATAGAGGGTAGAACTAGCTATGCCTGCTCAGGTCTCAAGGGATAGAGGGGTGAGTATGGCTTGTTTTTACTGGGTGTGATGGCTGAGAGTCTGGCGAGGGGGGAGAACGGGGACCCTGTCCTCCTGAATCTCACCTGGTGCCAAAGGTCCTTGACTCCATTTGAAGGTGAGACATAATACCTGTTTAAGAGCATATAGGAGAAATTCTCATTTTCTAACTGCCTGAATATATATGAATGAATGAATGAATGAATGAATGAATGAATGAATGAATATATTGTCCTTCCATATTGTAAGCTGCAAGGAGAAAGGTGGAAAACATATTTTAAATAAATAAATAAATAAATAAATAAATAAATAAATAAAATCCTAATTGCCAGCATGCAAATATCATCATTGCCATTTTACTCTCCCTTGCAAAAACCCTTATTGGGGCTGGTGGTGTGGTGGATGGGGCAGGTCAAGTGTTTTCCAAGATGGCGGCCATGACTGAGGCCAAGATGTCAAGAGCTGGGCCCACAGCATAGGGCACAGAGAGAAGCCACAGGCTCCTCAGCTGAGCTCCATTGCTCACTGAGGAAGGAAAAGCCACCTGTGATGGAGGTCATAGAGACAATACATCTGGGGGGCAGACACACATTATGCACACATCCAGCAACAGCTGTGTGAATGAGAAAACCAGGCAGCTTTTCCCAGAGAAAGAAGAGCCAAGGTGTCGCATCTGCCTCCTCTCTGAGCATGAATTGGGTCCTTCCCCACCACCACCACCACCGCCTAGCAGGAGACATTTAGGGAAGGCTGCAGAGACTCAAGGAAATGTTGCACAAGAAGGGCTTAAAGGGGAAGAAAAGCAAGATGGACGGATGGACGGACAGACGGAAGGAAGGAAGGAAGGAAGGAAGGAAGGAAGGAAGGAAGGAAGGAAGGAAGGTATTTCAATACCTGCAGGCTAGAATACGATTGATGTCAGGATCCAGCACCACAATGGACACATTTCCCAGGTGCCTCTCTATTGTGCAGTCAAGTATGTGACAGAGCACAGAACTGAAGCATTCTCTGCTACCTTGACACCCAGCCAGTGGCAGGCGTGGTAAGCGACACACAACCTAAGTCAACGCCAGCAGGATTCTGGCTTCCCTATCTAGAAGTCTTCACTGTCACTGTTTCCATGTGTTGCCAAGTCAAAGCTGAATTATGGCAACCCTGAGAGAGCTTTTAAAGTAAGAAGTAATTCCACCACTTCTACACCCCCAGTGAGTGTTTGTGGCTGAGTAGGGATTCGAACTCTGTATTCTGGAGTCATTCATCTACTACCCCATCCTGGCTTTGTGGTTGAGGGCAATTTCCAGGGTACAAAAATAGCTTTCTGAATTATTCCACCTCCAATTCCCTTCTTATGCACTCAGCTTCTCAGGCCCCTTTCTGTTGCGTCACCTTTTACATATAACTTTCCTTTTAAGAGAACGAGAAGATTAGAATTTTGAACTGAATTTCCTCAGGGATCATCTTCCCAAAAGCATGTTTATCCCCACTGTTTCCCTGCAGGAGCCATTTCACTGGCTGGAAAACTCTAAAAAGGAAGAGGATTAAGACTGGCCCAGCCACACACACACTTTCCATGCACTTAACTGTAGGGTGCTATCATCCAACTGGAGGGTAGAGGGGGACATATAAAATTAGGCAAGGTGCAGCACAGAGAGGAGACAGAACAGGGAAGTCTCCTTCCCAGAAGTGACTAAGAATCCTGCTTCCTGTGCAATCCCCTGCCCCCTCCTGCCGTAAGATGCCGCCATTGCTGAAACACTGGCGTCAATTGGCCAAGAAAGATTCCTTTTATCAACAGAGAGAAGGCATGTGATGGTAAGCAAAAATCCTTTATCTTTTCTTTGTGGATTGGACAAGTCTTCCCTAACTCTCCAAGACCTGCTTGGGTTCAGTTGAGGCATTCCCCTGTTTATTAAACTGCTAGATAATTTAATAATTGGAAAAATGCCCTACATGTAATATGTATGCCAAGATTCTCAGTCATCCAGGTGAATTTATCTGGTTGGACTGGACTTTTCTTGAGAGATTCAAACATTTCGCTATTCTTCCAAGCAGCTTCTCACTCTGAGGAAAGTTAGTGGCGAGTCCTCCATTTTATGGTTCAGCTTCATTTCACACACACCCTGGTCTGAATAAGCTCATAAGTTGGACAAAGGCCTGAACTGGCTCGTTAGGTGGATAATAGGCTCTATATGTAGACTTAGAGCTGGGCTGAGAAGTGTGTTCCTTCCCTTGAGTGACATGGGAACGCTGAAAACTACAAATACGCAAAAACTCAAGTTGACATAAAGATCTTACTTACTTAGGGATGGGCACAAAATGAAAATCGAAATGCTGTGCTGTCATTTCGTTAGCTAACGAAATGAAACGAAAGGAAATGATGAAGCAGCATGTCGTTACAGATGAAATGAAACTGTTTTTTGTTCGTTAAACCGAACCATTTCATTTGTCTGTAAAACAGCTCCCTTACCTGCTGGTGTCCCTCTTCTTCTTCCTCCTCCTCCTCCTCCTCCTCCTCCTCCGCCACCGAAGGCACCACCAGAGCCCCGACAGCTGGCCAGAGAAGGCAACTGAGCAACTGGGCTGGGCTGGGCAGGGCAGCCTAGGCCGGCGGCCACATTTGCCAGCTGGCCGCAGAGGGCGAGTGGGCTCGTCAGGCCAGCCTACGCCCTCTGGCGGAGCCTCCGCTGCCAGTGCTACCACTGCCGGAGCCAGCCGCCGCCAAGAGAGCCCAGAAAGAGGAGGTGGGTAAAATAATGAGTCATTTAGTTACTGTTTCATTTTGTATAATTTTTTTCCTAAAATTTATATGAAACAAAATGAAACAAAATGCAGGGGGAATGAAATGAAACACTGTTTTTCCATTTCATGCCTATCCCTAGTCTTATTCATAAAGAGGCAATGCTTTATTACACCAAAGAATTACAGCCATCACAACAAGAACAGAACAGCTGCTGTCTCATGGTCATCATCTTCATCGCCACCTTGAGAGTGAATGCAGATGGGAATGTGACTCAATAACCCATGTCAACGGGCAGACCATTGGTAAGACTCCTGATTCTCACGAGTCTGCTTGGGTCCACCTTTGGCCAATTGGCTTTCTTTTGCTATGCCATCAGACAGCTGGGAGACAGCACGGCTGGGTTTGCACAGGTAGAACTCGGACATGTAGCCATGAAGCATTTGGTGTTCCTGGAGGAACAGTGTTGTAAGAAGGAAATATTTATTTGCCTTAAAGTTTGATCTAACCCAAGGCTGCAAAGCCATCTCAAAGTTACATGGAGTATGACTATTACATTTACAGACCCCATGCAAGGCCACGTGGGGAAGGCATTCCTCATCTGTGCTGCCCAAGGAAAGACCCCAGTGAAATGTTTTGTCTTGCTTTCAGGGACAGGTACAAGAAGGAGAAGGAAGGACATCTTACCAAACGGGACTGAGTGCAAGCACGTCTCCCAGAGAGTTACGGACGATGTCAATTAAGCCAGAGCAGAGAGTGAGAAGGCGGCTGATGGAGGGTGAAAACCGCCACCGCCACCCCTCCCTGCCTATCCAGATAATAGTTTCTGACAGAGAGGAAGAATCGGCAGGATGGTGAAATATCTAAAGGTGGTCAAAAGAAGGGGGAACTGCTTCTGTTTCTGTCCTCTGTCAAAAGGGGAACTGCAGCACTCACCTAAGCAGTGCAGCTGGGGAGGAGCCTCTGGACTGATAAGGAGCAGAGGAAAAAAGGATGGATCTACTACGCAGAGCTGCATCAGCTCAGAAGAGCAATGGGCCCGTTCCTCCATCATCAGTTGGTCAAGGGAGGACCAGCCCACTTCACTCTTAGCAAGTGTGCCAGAGGAAATAAGACCAACTGGCATTGCTTCTCTTGCTAGCGTGGCAATGTTGCCCTCTTCTAGTGGCCATCCTAGGCAATGCATAACGAGGTGCCAGTTTGAGGGCAATAGGGTCAGACTCAGGATGGATGATTTTCAGGATGCCTGACTAGCCTCTTGGACTTGGAACAGACTATGGGTCTACCTAAGAGGGAACATGCTGAGCGAGTGCTAACAAAGGAGGGTGACTGCTTCACTCCCCCAAAGCCAAGCACTCCCCTCTTACTGAGTTTCTGGGGAAAGTTTCCAAGGTCCCTAGCTGAACCTTGTTCTCAGGCTCACTGGCCTCAAAGGGGCATCGAGAGGTGACCGCCACATTTGCCAGTCTGTACACAAGTAAAAGGTGAAATTAAAACACTGCTGGAAAAAGAAACAGTTTATAAGAACATGAGCAGCCTTGCTGGAACAGACCACAGCCCATCAAGTCCAGCATTCTGTCTCACACAGTGGCTCATCCTTTGCTTCAGGGTATTCCCAAGCAGATGTCTTCACCTGCTCAAGATTCCCTGCAAATGGAATCAACCGTTGGACTGTGTTTCCATCCTTCCTTTGTTTGATGTCTGGGAAGTGCAATTCTCTGCAAGGTCGGTGGCCTCTTCCTCCTCCCTCACAGTGTCATTTTCCAGGCCTTTTTTTCAAGCCAAACTTCACAGGATACTTGAATTCACAAAACCCTCTTCCACCCTAGAGCAAAGGAATCCTACTTTTTCAAGTAAAAAAAGAAAAGACTTCTGAAGGTCCTCCTCCTCCTCCTCCTTCTATATATTTTCCCTCTTATTTTTGCCCGCATTCCATGATGCCCTGGCATCAGACTCAAGGTGTGGCAAATACCTGATACCCCCATCCTCCTTCTCAGCTCTCACCCCAACCTGCCCCAGGCACAAAATTGTGGTAATAAGCATTACTCATGAAAAGTGACAGATCCTCAAAAATGGAAGAATCCCACATCTTTGTTTAAAATGTGTATGGGAGAAAGGGTGAGTTTTCCAGAAGAAAATTCCTGGCTTCTTTTGAATCTTTCAACACTTGTTCATTTCATTTCCAGTTATTCTGAAGTTCTTCTCATTCTCAGAAATCACTTGTATGCCTCTGAAAGGAAGAGATGGCAATGTATATTCCGCAGGGGGGGGATATTTTCGAATTGTCACTTTTTAGCTCAGGGGTAGCAGAGAAATTTTCTGAATGCAAAAGCTTCCAGGCAGGGCAACCAAGGACGAAGGACCCCCTGTGCAGTGTGCACAGACAAATCAATTCTCTCCCCACCCCACCCCAATTTCCTTTCCTCATTGAAGAAGTATCTTGTGACCTCTAGTGGCCAAAAAAATATGATTAAACACATGATGAAACCTCTCTCAGTGTGTTGGTGCCCCATACAATGTGGGAATAGAAGTTGTAGCAAATGAACCAAGACATTTTTAAGGTGAGAGCAGCCTTTCGAATCCAGGGTCATCCCATGAGTTTGGGTCCGAATTAGCAATGTAGTTATCTGGAGCTGAGTGATTTTAAAGCCAAGCTGGAATTCAAAAAATAACAACAGGAGCATTACTTGAGGGAACAATGCTTGCAAAAGTTACCTTTAAGGGGCATTTTAGTAGATTTTTTTCATACATTTTTCCCATCTGCAGATCTTTGGCCAGGAAATTCACATGAGTTGCCTCCAGCAAAAAATACTGAAATGCCCTTTGCCAAAGATGATGCTTACCAACACTAGAAAGGAACAAGGAAGAAAGTCAAGCTCCAGATTTCTAAATGAGGCTCTAAACTTCTCATCTACTTTTGTGTCCTGAGATAAAGAGAAACAGGTTTTGGTCAAGAAACGGTTGCAATAAAAGCTTCTTTTGTTTCTTTTACTGAAATCTTGGTAATTGTGTGTGAGTGGCACAGAATGGATGCCAGGAGCATCTCTTAAAGACTGATATTAATCTCAGTCTGGCTAAAAGGGCTGATGCCATTCGAGGCGACAGAGACTGTGACGGCAGGGGTGGTCAACCTGTGGTCCAGGGGTAACAAATCACCTTCTGAATAGAGATGGGAAGTTCTGAAGCATCTTTAAAGCACTACCTGAAGGCACTTGAGAACTCCACCCCCCCTTTTTTAAACAAAATTAAAAACTGGGTTCCCCAGAAAGCCCTATGTCACTCTTGACAGCCTGCATGAGTGGCAGACTTTATAATGGTGGGTTGGGGAAAAGGGAGTTCAAAAGTCTCCTCCCCCCAAAAAAGAGTGCAGAATTACTGTATTTCTTTCATTTCTTTCAGGGGGGAAGGGTCTGGTGTGCACCTCACAAGAGGCTGGGAACATAATTTTAGTTGCCACCAGTGCCACACACACACCCTTTGTGGTCTGTAGTTTCAGAGAACGTGGCCAATTTTGGAGACAAACATACAGCCAAATGGATAGCGATGGTGCTAGCATTTCTTTTAACAGCCCAGAGCATAGGAAAAATACTGGTTGGGGCTAGAGAATTTCCCCTGCAAAGATGACCACTGATCGCTTTGGCTATCAGCTTCTGAATTCCAAAATGTCTGCAGACCAAACTTTTAAGAGCTCTGCATCAGATCTATGTTCTGAAGAAGAAGAAGAAGAAGAAGAAGAAGAAGAAGAAGAAGAAGAAGAAGAAGAAGAAGAAGAAGAAGAAGAAGAAGAAGAAGAAGAAGTTGCAAAGACTTTCTGGATTCTTTTTAACAGGATGGTGGCTCCACCCTGTCAATCATAAAATAGCTGTAAGCACATCCCTGACTGCCTTTCAAACATGTGAAAAAATGATTTCTGAGTGGGAGTAAAAGCTACTCAATGGTTCCCTCTCACATGATCACCGTCAACTAAGCATGCACAAACCAACCTGTTTCCACATATGCATTCCATGTGTCCAATTTCTGCATAAATCTGTTGTATATGTGTTATTTAAATAAAAAACTACCAAAACCAACAATGCCATTTCCGTATCAGACTGATTTTTTTCCATGCAATGTTTTCCATAATATGCATTTTCTGCATACATTTTCTGCGAGTTGTTTGTGGTCTGCAGGAGTATCGTCATGAACTCTGAAGGTGGGGGCCCATCATGACAGCCGCAACAGCCATGCCCCCAAAAAAACCAGCCTGCTGGTACATTGTGCCGCCTCACCGGACAACATCTGGCAATGATCATCTCCACCAGGAAAGCATCTTTGGCAAAACTCATGGGTCTTCATGGCCCATTTGGCTTGCACCTCAAGATGCAGCTTCTGGAAAGCTCCACACCCCATTGCCCAGCTTCTGCCAAGTTAGGAACCTGGACCTGAGGTCTTAAGGGAGGCAGTTAATAAATGGGCATCATAAACCCTCAACCTTCCATCCTTCTGAGGTCGGTAAAATGAGTACCTAGCTTGCTCTGTGTCTCTGTGTGTGTGTGTGTGTGTGTGTGTGTGTGTGTCTGTCTGTCTGTCTGTCTGTCTGTCTGTCTGTCTGTCTGTCTGTGTGCAATGTGTAGCCTGCATACTGTAATTAAAAATGGTAAACTGCCCAGAGACTACTAGAAGTGGTATGGGGTGGTATATAAGCAGAACACTTTGCTTTTAGTCTAAAGGTTTGCCCCTGTGATCCTTGGCTCCACATCACCAACGGCTTGTATGACATTGTCTCTTCTTGTGGAACAATTCCTTCACAAGCCACCATTTAATATGCATTATGATTAGGCTCTTTGTGTTCCTCCGTGTATTTCTCCCCACCTTCCATTCTGGCCCAAAGGACCGGCGTAATTAGGGGGATGATTTCAGTGTTTCACCACCCAATCTGTTCACAGGCACTCTTGGGAGGAAATACTGTCATTCAGCACAGCTTACCTGCTGTGCTCCAGCAATTCAATTCTCCTCCAGACGATTCCTCAGACTGTCCTGACAGCCTAAAATTGCTGCGACTGCTGGAGTGTAGGAAAGCCAGTCAGAATAATATCCCCCCCCCCGTGTGTGTGTGTGTGTGTGTGTGTGTCTCCACACGTGTGGTTGTGTGTGGCCCACTCATCCCTGCCAACCTGAGCCTGGCACTGGCTTGAGTCATTAAAAAAAGGAAGGGGAGACGGGATACACAAAGGCCTTTGCTGAAAGTCATTGGAGCTATCATGGCGAAGACAGAAGAAATCCTTCGGTCTATCAAAGCTACAGAGAGAAAGCCAGCGGTTTAAGACTGAGATTAGGAAAGCGGTCCTATACCTGAGAGCAGTCCCTGCAGGGCTGGATGAGGTGCCGACCTCATCTCTAGCTTTGAACTCATACATGTGGCATTTACGCAACGGCAAGTGAGGCAGAAGACCCACTGGGGAAAAAGAGTGGACCAGAGAGTGTTTTAGTGGAGCAACACCTTCCACATTTCTCTCACACCAAGTTCATTATAACTAGCGAGTATCTTCTCTGTTGAGACCATTTCATGTCTAGACAAAATCTACTCTCAAACTGTTGGTTTCCCCATGGCTGGCTGGGGTCTCATTGTTGTTGTTGTTGTTGTTGTCGTCGTCATCGTCGTCGTTGTCATTGTTGTTGTTGTTGTTGTTGTTGTCATTGTTGTTGTCGTCGTTGTCGTCGTCGTCGTCGTCTTCCCCAGTCACCAACAGTTGGGAAAGTCTATACTCAATACTTGGCTTCTTGGTTTGAAATGAGAAGTGTCAAATAAAATTGCAATGTGCGGGGCATGGAATTGTTTGGATCCTTTTGGAGGACGAATTTGACGAGGTTGGTGCAGTGTTGTCATTCTTCCTTATCCACACCCCATGTTTTTTGATGATGGGTTTCATAGAGTTCACATCCAAAAACTTTCAGCATTTTTGATGAGGGCAGGAGGTGGCGGGATAGCAGCGCAGTCTTCACCCACCAGGCATGAGCTAAAGAATGAAGTGAAAAGCAGTTCAGTTTTCAGGTTAGTTCTGGATGGTTTGTACTTCATGGCTAACAACTTTTTTTCAGTGTTTCCAGTTTGTGCTCATCTCTAAGCAAAACCCTCCCAGCACCCTAACAGATGGTGTGTTTTATTTGACAGAAACCTTGGGGGGGGGCAGTACGCCACTTTTTCCAGTCCCCAAGATCTTACACTGAATACAACTTCCTTGTGTTCAAGATGCCACCATATTCTTCAGATCTATGCAGAGATGGCTGTTGCCCTCCCCTCCAAGTGATTTAAAAAAAAAACCTTCTTTGCCCAGTAGACATGGGCACGACTCGGCGAAATTGTCGTTTCCGTTTTCGGTTATCGTTTCCATTACGTAACGGAAACGGTAACGATAATTAAGCCGTCAGAACTCAAACTCGAACCAAAAAAAGAAAAATTTGGTCGGGTTTTTTGTTTCCGTTTGTGGCACCGTGGCGATCGCGCGATACGAAGCACAGAAAATGTTTTTAAAAGTTTTTTTAAAAACCCTGACTCCCGGCCAAAAAAGCAGGCGAAAATATGCCTGCCTGAGCCTTTGCCACCTACCAGAGGGATGGTTTCTGTGGGGTCCCCGGCCTTTCCCCCCCTCTTCTCCTGTCCTGGGCTGCTTGCACCAGGCTGGGGGGGGGTCATCCTCATCGTCTGTCTCGCTGCATGCCATGCGGTGGGGGGGATCCAAAATGGTGACCACAGTTTTTCTTTTGAAAAGAAACATGTGAAATTTATTTATTTTAAATGCCTGAATTTTTATAGTAGCAGCAGTGGGTTTTTTATAGCAATAAAACGTCGTATTGATTTTATTTTGTTTCATTTTATTTTTTTATTTTTTTAGACCTGCCCATTTGGGCTGGGCATGGGATGGGACCATGCAATTTTTTTGAACCATTCCACCAATGGCATCGCCAGGTTTTTGACTGACACTTCTGGATGTCTCGGAGGGCATAAAAAGCCGAGGCACCTTCCAGAAATCGCAGTCGGGTGTATGGATGTGGTTGAGGGAGGAGGGCTGGCTGCTGGTCCTGGTGTGATCCGATCGAGATTGAGGAGGGAGGCTGGAGGCTTTAGGATTTAAGTTAGGCAGGCAGGGAGGGAACTGAATTTAGAAAATAATTTCTTTGATTCCCTGCAGCTTTGTCTGCTGAAGGGAATAGCAGTTTATTCTTTATTTCTTCTCTGGCAGTTTGAGGATTTTTTTCTGATATTGGATAAAGGGGGAGGTTCGACTGGGAGTGGGAGGTGTGGATTTATTTTAAATATATATTATATACTACCATTTATTTCTATTTTCCCAATTTCAATTTGTTTGCACACACACACATTTGGGGTGCAAGCCAAGAACAGAACCTCTATCCTAAGTGATATCCTAACTGCCCACTCGCCCGTCCGCCCGCGCCGCCACCCGCCTGCGGCCCACGCCGCCGCCCATGGCCGCTGCCCGCCCATGGCCCCCCGCCACCGCCACCCACCTGCACCTCCCCCCACCCCCCACCCCGCCCCCCGCCTAGGGCACAAAAACACCTAGCGCCGGCCCTGATTGCAGGACGCCCCTATGCTCTGGGAAGTCAAATCGCGCTAAATCGCGGTGCAAACGACAAACGACAAACGGAAATGACAAATTTTTGAAAAATTTTGCGACAAACGGAAACAACCCGAAACGGACCCGTTCCGACAAACGAAAACTCGAAACGTCATTTTTTCTGGTCGTGCCCATGTCTATTGCCCAGTACTGGGTCAACATGATTTTAAAAGTGCTTTAGATCTGGAAGGCATGATTTATGGCTGAAGCTCACATGACCTAGAGAAACTTCATGAAGTTGGCGAAAAGCAAGAGACCGGATGCGGAGAACTGCAAAAAGATAATTGGCCAAGATGTTCCACTAGCCAGTTCTGTAGTTTTGATGCCCAAGTGTCATTTTAACGGACCCTCCTGTTGGTAATTCTCTCTTTTGAAGTTGCACTGCAGAATCATGAATAAATAAGCCAGCCGGTCCCACTGTGCACACACCAGGGCTACGCTGAAATGATTCGGGCCCAGCTCTTTCCAGGCACAGTATCTCTATCTTATCTAGCACAAAGGCTGGGCCTGGAGCACCCTCTGCTGTGAGTAGCAGGAAGAACCTAAAAGCTGCTCAAGCTTGTTCAGCCAAGAAGACACTTTATTTAGAGGCATCCCTGGAAGTGTTGCCTGCGGTTAAGTTGGCAATAAGAGGGGAAAGATGGCTCTCCCATGCACGGAGGTGTCAGGGAGGAGGTCTTCGCCGGGGTTGCAAGAAAGTGAAAGAAGAGTGAAAAGGGATTTTTTTTAAGGCCTAGATCGCCCATACTGCAGTGCAGAGACAATTGGGGGACACAGAAGATGGTCTGTGGCAACTCCCTATTCCAAATAAGAACAAAAGAACCTAAGAAGAGCCATGCTGGATCAGGCCAAAGGCCCATCTAGTCCAGCTCCCTGTATCTCATAGTGGCCCCGCCAGATGCGTTTGGGAGCACATGAGACTAGATATCTGTCTCCTGATATCACTCCCCTGCATCTGGCCTTTGAAGTACCCCGGTTTTAAGCCTGGAGATTACACATATCCCCATCATGGTTTGTAACCTGTGATGGGCTTTTCCTCCAGGCATCTGTCCAATCCCCCTATGAAGGCATCCAGGCCAGATGCCATCACCACATCCTGTAGCAGGGAGTTCCACAGAGTAACAACGTGCTGGGTAAAAAAATATTTTTTTTTTGTCTGTTCTCACTCTCCCAGCCCTCAGTTTGAGAGGACGTCCCCTAGTTAAGGTATTTTGTGAGTGGGAGAGGAGCGTCCTTCTACCCACTTTACTCATGCCCTGCATTCTTTTGTATGTCTCAATCATATGTTGATCCAAATACATGTTGATCCAAATCCATGCACCAAACCTAACAGAGCCAGTTCAGGCCTCACGCAGGCCAATCTTGTTTTTTGACAATTATACATTTCCGTTTGTGTTTTGGAATGGAGCAAATTAAAGGTGAGGACGCTTTGCTGTAGAGCTTTCTGGCCCAAAAAACAGGACCCTGTGTGTGTGTGTGTGTGTGTGTGTGTGTGTGTGTGTGTGTGTGTGTGTGTGTGTGTGTGTGTGTGTGTGTGTGTGTGTGTGTGTTGTGATGTCACAGGATAGTGGGGATGGGACACTTGCAAAATCTTGGGGTGGATCCTTGTGATGTCACAGAGATGAGGCAGGCTAAGGATTGGGTGGGGGAACCAAACACCACCCCCATAAAAACACTGGCACCCTGAACCTGCAAGTTTTCACCTCAGCTGGAAAGAGTGATAGTGATGCACCTCCTACACAAGAGTTACTTCTCCCCCCTCCTTCTCCAGCAACTTGACCTGTGGTTCATCTCCCCACTTGGAGAACCAGACAAACAGTATAACACCCTAAGACTTAGCTGACTCCCCGAGACTTGGCAACCCAGCCTTGGAGTGCTTGTGATTCCTCATAAGAGGTTTTTTATGGGGCATGCCACCTCGAAGGCCTTCATGGAAGAGAGATAATCTATACTTTTAAATGCAAGGGAATGATAAATAAACCTGTGATCTACACCTATGATGTGAATAACATGACTTGACACATGAGGTGGCACATTCTACTACCGGACAGCTTTGCTGTCTTATTCCATCGTACATGGAAACAAGATCTTAAGTCGCGATCATGTCCTCATTGAGGGACTTCTGTTGCTTTCCCCAGCAAGGGTCCACAAACCATGGGAAGACTCCCACCTCACACAAACAATGACTCAGTCGGCTGTGGGTTGAAAGCACCTCAGCATCTGTTAACGTTCTATAAATCCCACCCCCTTTCTCCTTCTCCATGGACACATTTAGGACTCAAGGAAAACAACCCTTCATGGGCCCCTGCTCCCATGGGGGTGCCTTTTTAATGAGCGTTTGATTCTGCTCAGATAACCTGGCCTGCATCTGATTGCTAGTCCCTGCTGAAGGAGACCTACGGAATTCATGTGATCCTCATCCCTCTTGGCTCACCACCATCAGCAGAGGACAACTCTGTTGGCTTCAGGCCATTTGGGTGGGTCCGGTTTGATTTCTGTGCCAAGATAATTTGTCTCTGCTATGTGCACACCAGAGAGGCACACTTTTAATAGTAGTAGAAATCATGTAACAATGAGGACACCCCTTTCTCCCAGGGGGCTTTTTGTGTCAGAGCTAATAATCCAAGAGGCCAAGATTATTTATTTATTTATTTATTTATTTATTTATTTATTTATTTATTTATGCTCCTTCAACACCTGGGAAGCATTTGTAGCCTAAATTTTTTCCATGCTGCATTCTAGAAACCACCCTCTGCACCTGGAGCTGTTTCATGCCCTGAGAGCCGCCGGCAACTCCAGCGTCTACAAAGCACAGAAAGAGCAACAAGAAACCCATCACCGACACATCATCCTCACCATTGTCATCTCCCACTAAAGGCCTTGGGACTCATTCTCTCTTCCTTCACGTCTTTCTCCTCAGTCAGTGTCACAGGTATTCTTGCTGTGACACACTGGGAGAGAGATTAGCCAAACTCACCCAGAGGGGAACCCCTGTGGCTGATGGGTTTTGTTGCTTTCCTGCTAAAGTTGGCTTTTCCCCAGTCCCTCCTTAAGGGGGCGCTGTGGGAACCAGCCGCAGAGGGATTCCCAGAGCGCCACCTGGAGGAGAGAAGGGGGAAAACCTTCCATGGACTTCTGTACCTACGTTTGCAATATACAGTACCTGACCTGACTGAACGTCGCTCCCTCAGCTTGATGGCACTTTGTGGTTCTTCCAAATGCTCTGGATGGGCGCACACCCTGCTGTGTCATTTTCCCATTTCCTTTCCCTCCTTTTTTAAAAGCCTGCCACAGAAAATCTGTTGAAGAGGGAAGGAAAGATCAGCCTCTTCTTGATAACCTTAGGAGCCCCCACCCACCCACCCAAGAAAACTGGAACCACCCACAATTGCTTTCCCCTTTGGGGCTTTAGGTTTTCCAGAATCTTTACAGACCCAGTTTGGCTTAGACTTACCCTTGCCAGAAAAAAAAGAACATAAGAACATAAGAACAGCCTTGCTGGAACAGGCCGCAGCCCATCCAGTCCAGCATTCTGTCTCACACAGTGGCTCATCATTTGCTTCTGGGTATTCCCAAGCAGATATTTTCACTTGCTTACAATTCCCCGCAAATGGCATTGGGAGATATCCTGCCTCTCTCTCCAACCCTGTCCTTAGGCATCCACAATGATAGCCATTGATACCCTTGTTCTCCATGAATTTGTCCAATCCTTTCTTAAAGCTGTCAAGGCTGACAGTTGTCACCACTTCTTCTGGCAGGGAGTTCCACAGACCAGTGATCCTCTGGGTGAAAAAGGACTTTCTCTTATTTGTTTGAGATGTAGCACCCAAAAGTTCCATGGAGTGCTCCCTAGTTCTAGTGTTGTGTGAGATGGAAAACAGTTTTTCCTTATCTGCTTTGTCTACACCGTGTTTGATTTTATAAGCATCAATTAGGTCACCTCTTAGGTGCCATTGTTCAAGAGTGAAGAGGCCCAGCTGTTGCAGCCTCAGACGGTAAGGAAGGTGTTCCAGTCCCCTAATCATCCTGGTTGCCCTCCTCTGCATTTTTTCCAGTTCCATAATATCCCTCTGGAAGTATGGTGACCAGAACTGTGCACGATACTCCAGATGGGGCCTCACCATAGATTTATACTGTTGACAAACAGTACTTAAAGCTGTGGCAACATCATGCCCTACCTTTTTAAATGTAAACCCAGTGGCATGTGAGGATGGTGGATCCGCACCATGCTTTTAGTCTGGATTTTACAATAGCTCTCCAAGGTGCTGAAAACCAAACCTAGAAATGGGTTCTGCACTGAAGTATCCTTTAAAGGGTATGGGAAAATGTGGGGAAACCTATGTTACTCTTGCCCATTTCTGGGACACCAGTGGTACATCCTTGTCAGATTTACACAGGTGTGTAACAACATCCAATAGGCAAAGAAGTCCTTTAAGTGAGGATGGGACAAATGTGATTGTGAGTAAAACTGCTGGAGATTCGCTTCCTAACTGAGCAAACGTGGCTGGGGTACTTTTTGCCCTTCAAGGAGACCTTTATTTTCTTTCTTCTTTGCAGAGATGAATCAGCACAAAAGGCTACTCTGAAATGGGAAGTGGTTTGAAGCTTCCTCTTCAGTGCCCTGTCGCTTTCAGAAACGTTGTCTTGTGATTTCTCTGTGGATAAATAAACCCAAAGGGCTCTATGAATATACCTGGGACAGCAGCCCAAGGCATTAAGCCCACTCTTGACCTCAACATTGCAAATACTAAGACTAGGATATGTCTTGAAATGTTGTTTAATTCTGTTTTAATAATAATAATAATAATAATAATAATAATAATAATAATAATAATAATAATAATAATAATAATAAAGTGTGCCATCAAGTCAGATATGGTGACCTTTTCCAGGGTTTTCCAGGTAGAATAGTCTTTCCAGAGAATACTCCAAAGTGGTTTCTCATTCCCTTCTTCTAGGGGGAAATCTCAGGGACTGTGCAGTTTGCCCAAGGCCACCCAGGCTGGCTCTTTTGGGAACTGAGCTCCACAGCCTGGTGTCCCACTCACTGGGCTGCCCTTTAAATTCCACAAGGAAAAGAACAGTGAATCATCCTTGAAGACTATTTGAGATTTTGAGGGGGTTGCATTGGTCTTTAACCCCACAGAGAGGATCTTGATCTGATCAGTTGTTAAGCAATCACTTAGACTTCTATTCCCCACCACCACCCGTAAAATATTCTTGACTTTTAACCTGGGCCAGCTGGCAGCCAGTGTGTTGAATTTTAGCCTTCTGCTGTTGACAAGTCTGAGGCCATTTGGGGGGTCAGGGCTCTTGGCTTTAGCAGTGCCATATACTCCTCCGCCTGGCTTTGACAAAAGATGACCCCGGGCAAAAGTCAACAAGGCGTATCTGATCCAGAGGAGCCAAGAGAAGCCTCTTGTTGGCATCAAATCGAAGCTAAGTGCATGAAAGAGTGAAAACCTCCGGCATTAGTAACAGTCTGCTTTGGGGAATGCTTGCATTATGCATTTCACTTTTCTATGGAGTAAATTACTTACGCCAAAGTCCTGGTTCACACACACCATGCATATCTAATAATGTCACGTTTGTTTGCCAGGATGTAGCTGATTCCAAAATCTGGTTTTCATCCACTCTTACACCTCCACTTTATGTGTCAGCTTCTTGGCTTGGAATTATTTTGGAATTAATAGCCTACTCATTCTGTGACATAATCTATCCAAGTGGGTCAGATTATTTATCCCCAATAAACGCAGTCATCGCAGAACTTCAGCCAGGAGATTGAAAGATAGGGCATCACATTTCTACCAGGAAATCTCCGGAACAGGCCAAAAGCTTATTCAGCTTGGTAGCCTATTCCCTAATCGGCCCTCCAGAAATAGGAGCATAAGAACATAAGAACATAAGAACAGCCATGCTGGATCAGGCCTGTGGGAAGTCCCTGAAACACGACATGGGGTTGATCCCACTAGTGTTCTGATAAGGGTTTATAAACTTGAGAAAAATCAAAATATATTATAAGCATTGAAATATTAACAGACCCAAATATGCTGACAAGGTATAAGGTCAAAATGACCCTGCAAACTTGGCATAACCCATCCTCTAAGACTGTTGGCACCATCTTATAGTGCCGAGGTGTCAATTTGCTGAGAGCAACATATGGTGGTTAGCCAGGAATAAGGAACCAAATTTGAACAAGGAAATAGGATCAGGTCATTCTAGGCCTTGATGGCCAAATGGCTATAAGCCAAGAACATGAGCTGATGAACAAGCACATGAAAGCACATGTAGGCACGTGTAGGGGCGTACAAAATACGTCAGTCTTGGATCATACACCATGCAGGGTATATAACCATAATCAGAAGCCATTTAGTCCTTTGTCCAAGACAGCAGGGCAGATCGAACCGTCTGGCCTGTGCTATGTCTTGGAACCTTAAGGGCCCTTGGACCCTTAAGCTAAGATGTCTACTAACCTATTTTCTTACTGTATGTGTTCTGTGTTGTATCTCTATCTGTCTTTAATAAACCTTTTGCTATGTAACTAACTCAGCGTGGCAATTTTGATGAACCACCAATGGTGCATTGGCAATTTATAAAGAACCACCCAGTGCCAATTTTTTAAGGTTCATTCTTGACTTTATCAGTTCAAAAACAACCATCTTTCCTCACCTCCACATCTTGCATTTAGTGTTTTGTTTTGTCCAGTTCAACCTGGCAATGCAGCCATTTGTCAAAAGGTTAGCCTTGTGAAGTCTGTTACAGAAAACTCAACAGATTTTCTGGCATCTTTGAAACAAATGGATCTATTTTATCTTAAATTAATATAGATTTTCATAGAATCATGGAATCAGATGAAACTGATGGAAGGGCCATCCAGTCCAACCCCCTGACGTGCAGGAACCCCCTCCATCAAAGTACCCCCCCAACAGGTGGCCATCCAGCCTCTGCTTAAAAACCTCCCAAGAAGGAAACTCCACCGCCCTCCCTTGTGGCAGCATCTTCCACTGACGGACAGTTCTAACCATCAGGAAGTTCTTCCTAATGTTTAAACTGAATCTCTTTTCCTGTAGTTTGAAACCATTGTCCCAAGTCCTAGTCTCTGAAGTCATAGAAAACAAACCAGTCCCCTCCTCAACATGACATCCCTTCAAGTTTTGAAATTTTGAAGACAGAGATTATAATCCATGAGACCTTCTGCTTTGTAAACCAAACCTGCAAGGTTATTTCTGTTAATTTTTAAAAAAATAATCATTCATATATTTGAATTTCTCATTCATAGTAGATGAAGCACATAGTTCAGTGCCTTTATCTGAAGCTAAAATACTTTCCTTGAATTAAAAATGCAGTTTTGGGTGAAGAAAGATTGGTTTTTAGGCTACATAGAAGTAAATAGGGCTGTCTTTATCTTAGAAATGCACTGGAGTGGTGCACATAAGTTGAAGCTGTTTATGTACTGTTTATTTGTGGCATTAACAACAGTTTTATGGTTGTATTTCAATTTGTTTTCTTCATACTTCTGTGGCTGAATGTCTTTTTGCCTGTTTTTATCCTGTTTTATGATGACTGCAAGTCACAGTCTTTTATTATTATTATTATTATTATTATTATTATTATTATTATTATTATTATTATTATTATTATTATTATTATTATTATTAACCACACAACTATCTATGCTGGATTTTGTATTACAATCACTACTCGAACGCTTCCCAAGCGTTTAGAACTACATGATGTATTGGCGAATTATGCGAGCAGATCCCAGTAAGGTGGCTTTCTGCAGCTGACTGATGGTGACTTCGTCAACTCCAGTTTCTTTTAAATACTTGCTTAGCTCTTTAGGCACCGCACCCAGCGTGCCGATTACCACTGGGACCACCTGTACCGGTTTATGCCAGAGTCTCTGAAGTTCAATTTTCAGATCCTGATATTGAGTAATTTTTTCAAGTTGTTTCTCAGTGACTCTACTATCACCTGGTATAGCAACATCAATGATCCACACTTTTTTCTTCTCAACAATCACAATATCTGGGGTATTATGCTCCAAAACCCTGTCTGTCTGTATTTGGAAGTACTACTACTACTACTACTACTACTACTACTACTACTACTACTACTACTACTACTACTACTACTACTACTACTACTACTACCAGAGCAGCAGATGACAGAAATCATAGAATCAAAGTGTTGGAAGAGATCTCAAGGGCCATCTAGTCCAACCCCCTGCCATGCAGGAAACCCATCACAATATTTCTGACAGATGGCCATCCAGCCTCTGCTTAAAAACATCCAAAGAAGGAGACTCCACCACCCTCCTTGGTGGCAGCATATTTCACTGCCAAACAGCTCTGTCATGAAGTTCTTCCTAATGTTCAAATGGAATCTCTTTTCCTGTAGTTTGAAACCACTGCCTCGAGTCCTAGTCTCTGAAGCCATGGAAAACACACCTGTTCCCTCTTCAATATGACATCCTTTCAAATATTTAAACATAGTTATCATATCCCCCCTCAGCCTTCTTTTTGAAAGGCTAAACATTCCCAGTTCCCTAAGCCGTTCCTCATAAGACATTTCCTCCAGACCCTCAACCATCCTGGTCGCCCTCCTCTGCACCCACTCGAGGTTGTCAACATCCTTTTTAAATTGAGGCGTACAGAACTGACATTAAGTCTGCTGAACATACCTAAGGGTGTTTTGATGGAACTTCACAGTCAATATATGATGGTCTTCCTTACATGCAGGTATGGGACAGAGACGAGGGGTTTGGGATTTATCTGTGTTCTCTCATCACCACCACAATTACAGCCCTACAGACTTGCAGACTGAGTGGCTAAGTAGACAACACTGGGGGGGGGGGACTAGTATTTCCCCCTTTTGTGTGGGTAAATATGCACATTACGCACAACAAGATCCTGTTTTTCTATACTGTTAGTGCTTGTAATTGTTTGTCTAGCTTTCCGTATTTTCTTTTAATCTGTTGCTAAATCACTTAGAATAGTGCTTTTGCACTAATGGGGTGGTAGAGAAATAAAGTAAATCATCGATAAATATAAATACCCATGTCAAGAGCTGTGAAGGGACGCCAGGATGTGTGTGTTTCCACCCAGCCCTGAGAAATGGCACTGTGCCATTTGAGCGCCTCCTGACCCTCCTGGGAACAGATGATAGTTTTGAAATGAGAAGACACACGCACTGCCCTTTGACACGCAGAGGCCTTGAGGCAGGAACAGCCCCGGCGGGGAATCCAAAACCAGTGTCTCTAGCAAAGGGTCAGGACTGTGCCCTGATTGGGCCCTTCCCTCTGGTTTTATCGGCAGTGGGATCACAAGGTAGCCGGAGGCACACAGGCAGACGATGGTAGAGAACACGCAGGGGAGACCTGATGCATAATATCTAGAAAGAAAAGGAGAAGTCCAAGTTTTAACCCCAGTTACAGTTGTCCGTTCCCCTGGACTTCTCCTCTGCCAGCAAGCCAGCACCCAGTATTTGAGCTCCACGGGTGTGCGTTGGTGTTTCTTCATGCACGGGTGCATTAGGATTCCATGGCCCTTGAATGGTGGCCTGTGATTTTGCTTAGGCACATGAATTGTCTGTGGATGCAAACCAGAACTTGTCCTTCCCTGTGATTCAGTTAAAACGGTAAGACCCCAGTATCCACAGAAGATTTCAAGCCCCATGATGCAGATGATGAAAAATACAGTACTGTAGTATCAAAGTACAGTGTATATAAGGCATTGTGTGTTCTGTACCGCTCCCTGGTGGCCAGTTTCAGTAAATACCCCCTGGAAATATATATAAAACAGACTTTTCAGGGTTTTTTTATTTAATGTTTTCAGCCAGCACATAAGTGAATCAGCAAATGGATCAAGTGTCCTACTGTAGTAGCTACTGTGTCGACATGGTCACTTAGAGAAATAAGCTTTCTTCTCAAAAAAAAGACATGTTAAGGTGCATGTCAAATTCCTCCTGTCTGTACATTATTCCCCCAGGTATGCAAACCTTTCAGTGTTCTGTGGTCAACATACCAGACATGCAAATAAAGCCCCACCCCCACCCACCTCTCCCCACCTCTCTCTCTCTGTGTGTGTGTGTGTGTGTGTGTGTGTGTGTGCCTGTGTCTGTGTCTGTGTGTGTGCAAATGATCTGGCCTTGAAACCATTCTCAATTATCTGTTGGACAAGGAACTCAAAATAAAACCAGCTTCTAATCAAATACAGGATGGTGCAAGCTTCTGTTGGAATAAGCAGACTTTTCTTTTTCTCTTAATTGAGTTCTGCTTCCATGTATGGAGTCAGTGTCTCATTTAGTGAGGCCCTCACAATCCAACTGGATGACATTTCTAGCGTATTTTTAAAAATCATGCTCTCTCGAGTGCAAAAAGACAACGGGGGTTTCTTCTGTAAGGAATTTAAATTTATGAGGGTCCCGTGCCAGCGTGCCTGCGCTTCATGGGCTGCAAAAGACCAGTCTGAGTCTCAGGAGACGAGAAAAGAATTTATTGATTGATCAATCAAGGGACTTCCACACTTTTTGGTGGTGAGAAGTCCACCCAGAAAACGAAAGGAGATATTTTTATAAGGTTTTTCCAGCACTCTATCCCCTCCGCCCATCCGAATTTACGTCATATACATTTGTTACATGCATCAAACACTAATTGACATCTTTGGTCATTTATTTTGTATTCCTGACACTTGCCTAGAAGTTCTAACTGGTACGTTTGATCTCCTCCCCTCACAGGCAGGGAGGGTAGGATCATCCTTATGTCCTTGGACATTTTGACAGTTACGAACACCAGACGCTGAGATAAGGCCTCCTGGTACGCCTTGGACACACGTTAATTGCTAGTGTGTGATCCTCAAAGCTTTGGAACTTAATTGGATCCTTGAATTCATAATTGCCTTAGCTGACTTTGCGGAAGTTCCTTTCTCTATTCTAGCCGGAAAGGCTTGACCAAAGATTCTAAGTTTACAAGAATACACTGTAGATACATGTGTATGTGATACATATATGTCTATCTATATATATATACGTGGAGTGCTTAAGTGAATATAACTACATTATTCGTGTCACTAGTGTGGCTATATATATATATGTATTGCTTAGAATACATTGTTGTTGAATACATGAGGGCTTGTCCATACCTGTGGTTAGTGAAGCAGCCATATATATTTATAAATATATAATTAGTCAAATGTCCTCCCTTACACTCGGCCCTGAACGGATTTCTGGAAATTTATGCCAGTAAATTTCCCAGAAAACGTCATGGACTTGTAAGGGACGAACAAAACATATCAAAGGTATATGTACAAAAGTGTGAACATTGCGTGAGCCCCCCCTATGTCATTCCTGGGGTGAGATGGTCTTCATGGCTCATGGAAGGACTTTCTATTTTCCTGACAAAAATTCAGGCAGGGCAGTCAGAAAAACATTCTCAGTCCTCTTTCCCCAAAGGGCTTATAGGCACAGTTCAAGAAAATGAATTATCATAAAATGATTTGTGGCGTCTCAAGTCAGGGGGACGCATCAAATAGGTGAAGGCCAAGGGAATACCCCTTAATTCACTCGGGCACTTTCTAGAGTAAAATGTTAAGTTAACAGATGAAGTGTTGCCATGCTTGGGATGTAAGAAGACTTCCCCCTGGTCGGACCCACAGACTGCAATGGATGGATATGTTCCATGGACCACAGCATTTAAGTTTCCCCTGTTGGAGAAATGCATCGTGGTCACAGCAGTATCAGGTAACCTCCCAGGCCATGTTGTACACTTCTCAAGGATCCCAAATTCTCAACTGTTGAAGGGGGCTGGCATAAGAATTTTTGATAATATTGTGATAGACTTGGATATCACGATCCCCGTCCCAAAGCGATAATTAAACATGCTTTAAACAGCAGATTTGTTCATTACCTTATTTTAGGACCATCATGAAACCCAAATTAATTTGCCTGCCACAGCAGTGCACATGTGAGGTACCGTGTTTGTGTGTTTGGTAGTCAGGCTGAGAACCCTGAATTCTAACAAAGCACCACACTGTAGGTTCATTTTGCAAACCAAATACTTATAAGGAAAATATGCCCTTCTTAGCCCACCAAGGAAATATGTGGGCCAGGCTACTTTGCTAGGTTTTTTCCAACCTTATTTAGGTGTGTGTGGTGTGCATTCAAACTCAGATAATAGCAGGCTGTGCAGAATCACCCAGTTGTGTGTGCATTCTCAATTGATAGACATTTGCAATGATACTAAATAAAGGTAATATACATATCATGAAGGCTGAAAAAGGCATAAGACACATCTAGATGGTGCTTAGAAAACCCACCTTGCGCCATACATTCTCATGGTAAAGTCATGAATGAGCCGTTGAAATCCGGTCAGAAATGTCTCTGTGGCTGATAGTTTACACACAAAAATCTGCCTCGTAAACATGGGGCCAAGATTAGTTCATCAGTGTCTTTGGTGAAGAAAATAATGTAGATATAGCTACTTCATAAAGCCACTTTTTTCTTAGGTATAAAGGCTCGTGAACACCCATGGGCACCAAAATGTCTCTCATTCAATACAAATTGCATAGAAAGGCAAGTCATAATCTCTGGCACTCAATGCTTTGTGAGTAAAAAGCATTTTCAGTGGCCAAGCATGATCATTACATAAAAAGGCACATCCAGAGAAGCACTTCAGTAAGAGTTTTCACAGTGACTATCAATAATAGACAATAAACACTATCATAATAGAGCCCAGGGTAATGTGAATATTTAAAGTTGCTCTGGAGCCTACCGTACGCAGGAGAAAAAAAAAAAATAAGCGCTCACTTGTCGGATGCTGGGATGCTGGTGTGTGCGTGTGTGGCAACACAAGTTCATGGTGATCCAGGGCACGCGCACAGGCATCAATGAAGGTCTGAAAGCAGTATTTAAACCCCAAGTCTCTGTCCCGGTGAAAAAGGGGGTTAAATTGCAGACGTGAAGTCTGTTGGCCGCAATCCAAAACAAGAGTCAGTGGCTGTTTCAGACCCACTCTCTCCCCCCAGAAACAAACAGAAAAGAAAAGAAAAGAAGGAAATGAGAGACAGGAAGACAGGATTTTTTAATCTGTCAACCTGAGTTGAAAGTGAATCCGCAGGCTGCTTTGGGACCCTCCGAAGTATCAAACGCACGCTGTCATCTGGGGAAGGATGGGCAGGATGCGGTGACCACAGGTCAGGTTCATGTTGTCGCCCGCCGTCCAGGGTGAAGTCATCTAAGGCATAGGGGCAATCTACAGCAGAGGGCAGAAGGCGTCACCGGTCAGGCCTCACTCCCTCTCGGTCGCGGGGTACGGGTCACACTGGGTGAAAAGGCTGACATCACTGGATCCTGGAGCCCGCATCGATCGAACCCGCGGAGCGAAGTCATCACGAAGATGGCATCATCAAAGGCATCAAAGGCGGGAGGGGGAGCTCCAGGAGGGATGGCAGAATGGAGGGCAGGAGGGTCCCCATCTGAGCATCTACGACTGGCGGCGTCAGCTTTCCAAACCCGACCGACTCCGTGATCCAAAAATAAAGAACGGGTGGGCGTTTTTCCCAGAGCAAAAACCCGACCTCCAGGATGTACCTGGGTAAGGGAAGAACAGACGCACGACCACAGACAAACACAGAACACAAACACACACGAAATGCCCCCGCAGCTGTCTTTGTGCTGCAAGGCAGGGTGGCACAGTCTATCTGACAGTCTTAAAAACAGGAAGGAGAGAAAAAAAATGTTGCAACAGGTAGGATAAGGCTTCCGTTTTTGTAGAACCAGTCTGTGAATGGGGGAAGCCAAAGTTTATGGTGAGGACGCATCTGTAGTCGGCCGTGTATGATGAGTGCTTGCAAGATGATCTCGCAGATCTCACAAGCGAGGGGCTCAGGCGTTCCCAAACAGGCACCTGAGATAGATCTCAGCCCCAAAGTCAAATAGCTCTGCTACATGGGGACAATCAAAAATGGAACAGGCAAAAATGTCCCAGGGTCGCAAAGTGATCTCTGAGCATGAAGCAAAATGCGCCAGGGGGAGATGGGCTTGGAATGTGGCGTGGTATAGTCTCGGAAAAAGTACAGCTGATACAGGATTGGGGAAAAATAGGAGCAGGCACCACATTCATATTACTACCAAGTCCCCAAGGGCACGGCGAGAAAAGAAAAAAAAATGGTAAAAGAGAATTAGTGTCTCTCTGCAAGGCTGCAAAGGCGCCAATCTGTCCTAGTGCGTGTCGGGGGCTGGTGTGTGTGTGTGTGCGAGGCAAGACGAGCTCTTCTGGTTCGTCACTCAAGAAAAAATACATGCAAACACCCACGAGTACACAGCCTCACACATGTTGGCATCTGCCATGGATTTAAAAATAGTGACGATGTCACCAGGTTCAAAAACAGCTAGTTCTCCATGCTGGCGCAAAAGGGTATAAAAAGGGTGAAGTTGCTGGCCTGTCAGCCTCACCTCAAAGTAAAAGTCAGGTGCTTGCAAAAGCCCCCATTCCCCCCACAAAACAATAGAGAGAAAAAGAGGGGGGAAAAAAAAGGCAGGAAGCCCTCTCCTAGTGTCTCTGCTGGCTGGTTAGGAGTGACACATGCCATGGCACAAACTGCTTGACCACACATAGATAGAAAGAGAGGAAAAAGGCTGATAGTAGTTTAATAGCTATCAAGTAACTAAGAGTCTATTTCCAGCAGGTGTCCTACTTGGAAAGGAAAGGGTTAAAAAAAAAAAACTCAGACGGAAATAAGGCTAGGTGAGCATTATTAAGTCAAAAAGGAGAATGTCTGCTCGAGATTTTTAGGAATATAGGATGTGAAAGAGGTGTAAAAAAAAAATCAGGCTGGTTGCCAGCATGCTTGAAATTCCTGAGGGAAGAGGGATGGGGTGAAGGCAGAAAAAGGAAGGCGGGGCAATGGACTTTTGAATTCTCCCCGCAGGCTGCATTACACAGCCTGAGGCAGGAAGGTGAGCCCCTTCAATTACCCTGTAATTAGGTGAAAAAGGGCACTAAACTAATTAAGGCAACCTATTATCCCTGTGGTTTGTGAAGTTATCTACTTAAGCCTAATTTGGGATGCATGGCTCTCGTACAAAGAAACAAGAGCCAGAGTGTGAGACCCCGCGTTATTGATACGCCTTAAAAAAAAAATGTCACAGGCGTTTCCAGCCAGAGTGTGAGAACAAGAGAAATGATTTTATTTTATGTTATTTTTACCTTTTGGCGGCTTTTAAGAACCCCTTCGTATTCTAAATAAAAAAACCTTGTCCTGCTCTCAAAACCTGTTAGCAGCTGCTTTAAAAAGAGGAAGGGGAGTCCCTGCTTTGGACCACTTCCAGCACAGAAGTCTCAGGCCCTTCGTTTTCCTCATGGAGCTGACGTACTACAAGGGATTTGGATAAAGATTCCATATTCAGAGATTTAGACAAATTTTGTTGGGGAAATAGGAACTGTCTAAAAGCTTGGATTAAATAATGTAATGGGATACAAATAGAGCCTCTGCTTCTCAATTGCTGGAGCGTTCTGTGGGTTGCTGCCTCAGTCTGCCCATCATGAACCCTGCCCATTCTCGTCCCTGACTTACACTTTCCTTCTACCTCGTTTCCTTTAACTATTCCTTTTCTCTCTCTCTCTCTCTCTCTCTCTCTCCTTCTCTCTTCGTCTCTTTCTCTCCTTTCCTCTCCCCGTTCTAATGGCATCTCCAAGGTCCTGATCTAGGTAGGAGATGGGAGGGAATTCTTTTTTTCAGTTGCTCCTAAGAATCTCCTTGTTCCAAATTAAATTGTCTTATGGTTCCAGCCAGGGCTTACTTGCAAGGGGAGGGGGGAAAGGCTGCCCTAAGCCTTTTAGGTGCAAAATCTTAAGGAATGATGTTATCACTTGGTTTTTTAATTCCTAGCTCGCTGGGCTATGAGTACAAAAATGCTAGCTGTCTTTTCAGAGCACATAGTCGGTCTGAAAAGGGGTGGATGTTCATTTCACCCATGGGACCGGCTGTGCTAAAAAAAAACGTATTTCTCAAACGCCCTGTGATGATTTCTTCTTAAAATGTCCCTATAGGTGGTGAATTATATTGTGTAACAAGCCAGGCTAAGTTATACAAAACATGCGGCTTGAGTATTCAAAAATATCTTCTTGCAGTGTCTATACTTCCCCTGGTTTATAAAATTGGGGTCTTCTCATTTTGGGTGAGTTTTACTGCCTCTGGACATATTAACAGGCAATACATGGCTTGCCACCCTCCCCTTATTGAGGGCTAGAAACTTAATCTTTGGGATGTTAAAGTCCTGCCTTTGTCAGAGGGGACTTTCTTGAAATTTACATTTGTTGCATTCAATATCAAAATCAGGTCTCCTTATGGCAATGTGCCAATCTTGCCACAGGGTTCCTTAACAAAGGGCACAGAAGCTGAATTAAGTTATGCCCATCTACCTTTTTGTTAAAAGTTTAGTAGTATGCTCATAAATTCTCCCGCATACCAAACGGACTCACACTCAATTAATTACACATCAAGCACACACAACAGTTAATACTAAGATTTGATTTCCCTGCTTTTGACTATTAATAGTTCAGAAATAACGTCCCTACCTATCTCCTCATGTGGTGCATAGCAACCCTTAGTTCTGTTTAAAGCTTCCATATCCAAGGAGTTGGGCATTGGCGTAGCAGGATGGAAGTACCTCCTGAATGCTTGAATAAGGCAATTTAGGGGTACGCATCCCCCATCTAGCACTTCCTGTCCCCTCAATGCTCCGTGCTCTCCTCCCGTTCCCTCAACATCATACCTATCCATCCCACTTCTGTCTTGCTGCCTTCCTTCTACTCCACTTCCTCTATTCATCTGTCTTTCTCTATACCTTTTCAGTTCATCATCCTGCCTTTCCTTCCATCATCTTTTCAGGTTTCCTACCCAGTTTTACTAAAAATGCATTACTCAGATACCCTATGATTTTTTCCTTGTAAAATATCCCTTCAGCTGGTAAATTTTGTTGCGTGACCAGCCAGTCACAAAATATGCGGGATGTTGTTTATCCCTGAGTATTCAAAAGTATTTTTCTCTCTGCCCATATTCCCCCTGGTATTATCAAAATTGCTGGAGGGGTCTCCTAGTTGGCAGAGTTTTTTAGTCTCTTATATTAATTAACTAAGCACGTCCTTGTACATTCACACACCTCTTGCTAGCAGGTCATAATTGGTCTGTCCTCCCTGAGGGCTAGAATCTTAATTTGGGATGGTAAAGTCCTGCCTCATCCTAGTTAGAGGGGTTCTTCTTAAAGCTTACTCATGTTCCATTTAATACTAAAATCATTACTTCTGGTGGCAGAATTCCAATGTTACCACATTGCACATCAAAAAGGGGGTGCATAAACTGCACTAATTTATCCCCATAGGTTTACTTTAAAGGTCTAACTGTGTTCCTATGATTTCTCCCACACAAGCATCAAACGGACTCACACCTCAACAATCAAATGCCCATCATACACGCCAACATGTGATTCAGCAACCATACACCACTCTCCCACATTTCTGTTTCCCCAGTTAACTGCGATCCCTTGCCTAAGAATAGATCTTTCTAACTTCTCTAAAATCAAACGAAGATGGTGGAACTCCGTTGGTATTGTGGGGCAAAGATTGCCAGTCTTTGCCCCTGCTTAAGACACAGGGAATGGCCACTTCCCTATGGTTACCAAAAAGAATTCAACTTAACACCCACATATATATTTAAACATCAGTAAATCCTCTGAGGAAGCCAGAGCAGTGCTCTGCTTCTAATTCTTCAAACACTTGGGGAGGGGGACACTAGGGTTATTCGAGAGGAGCTCTCCTCCACCCTCGGGGGCCCTCAGAGTCTCTCAACTCTGAGTCCACCCTGGTCCGCGGGATGCTAGAGACACACACAGTGTCTCTTCTCGTCTTCCTCCCCTCCCGGGGGCCGACTCATAAGAATCCGCAATCTTCTCCACTCCACAGAGCTGTTAGATTCGAACTCACGCCACCCCACAACTAGTTTTCTCTTCTTACCAGATTTCTTTTGCGCAGTCCTCTTACAGTTCCTCCGTTGTTCTGCCGGCTTTGTTTTCTCCTTAAATAACAGTATTGTGTCCAATGCTGATAGAACAAGTCTCCTCTCAAAATCAGAGGGTCCGGACTAGATTTGTTCAAGGGTCAGCATGAATTCTTACTGTGATTTAAGTCAGACTCCCAAGAGCGCTGGGGCAGTGGCACTTTTCCCCGGCATCTCCACCAGAAATGTAAGGAATTTAAATTTATGAGGGTCCCGTGCCAGCGTGCCTGCGCTTCATGGGCTGCAAAAGACCAGTCTGAGTCTCAGGAGACGAGAAAAGAATTTATTGATTGATCAATCAAGGGACTTCCACACTTTTTGGTGGTGAGAAGTCCACCCAGAAAACGAAAGGAGATATTTTATAAGGTTTTTCCAGCACTCTATCCCCTCCGCCCATCCGAATTTACGTCATATACATTTGTTACATGCATCAAACACTAATTGACATCTTTGGTCATTTATTTTGTATTCCTGACACTTGCCTAGAAGTTCTAACTGGTACGTTTGATCTCCTCCCCTCACAGGCAGGGAGGGTAGGATCATCCTTATGTCCTTGGACATTTTGACAGTTCTGAACACCAGACGCTGAGATAAGGCCTCCCTGGTACGCCTTGGACACACGTTAATTGCTAGTGTGTGATCCTCAAAGCTTTGGAACTTAATTGGATCCTTGAATTCATAATTGCCTTAGCTGACTTTGCGGAAGTTCCTTTCTCTATTCTAGCCGGAAAGGCTTGACCAAAGATTCTAAGTTTACAAGAATACACTGTAGATACATGTGTATGTGATACATATATGTCTATCTATATATATATACGTGGAGTGCTTAAGTGAATATAACTACATTATTCGTGTCACTAGTGTGGCTATATATATATATGTATTGCTTAGAATACATTGTTGTTGAATACATGAGGGCTTGTCCATACCTGTGGTTAGTGAAGCAGCCATATATATTTATAAATATATAATTAGTCAAATGTCCTCCCTTACACTTCAACCAGCTATCTTGCACTTAGCATGCTCCTGGGTGTATGTGTGTGCGTATGTGTCTGATGATTGGAAGGTCAATTTGGTGAGTGAGTTTCTGCTTCTACCAGTCCCGCTGCATGAAATGACTGAATCTAGGGCCAACACAATATCCTTCAAAAATCATGTATGCATGGCTAGTTGAGTAAGATGAGGATGATGAGGATGATACACGACTTGCTTCTACGGCATCACCTGGGTGAGAGTGTTCACCTCTGTCATGAACCGAAGGCGATGAGCTGGGATATGTGTTGCCTTTTCCCACATTTGGTGTAACACACGTCTGCCTGCCAAACAAGCTTCCCTCACCCCCTTTGGTGAAATGCACAGGGACACAGCAGAGCACCGAGGGATCGAAAAGGCACAAGCAACTCATCCTGTGCTTCCCCTTTCTTTGAAAAAGAAACAAGCAGGAAAGGCGAGGAAGCGTTCCACTCGGTGTGAATATCCGCCATCAGCTTACGTAAAACTCAGGCATGGAAAAGATTCTCAAGTCCAACAAGGAAAAATCTCATGTGGTGTGTGTGTGTGTGTGTGTGTGTGTGTGTGTGTGTGTGTGTGTGTGTGTGGACCTGACAAGGGAAGTGTCACACCCCTAGGCTGTGTGTGTGCATCTTTGGCCCCACTTGTGACCATAGCAACGGTGACAGATGAGAAACATTTCCCATCTACCTGGCAACTGGAACTACCTTCCTTCTAGCCTACAACACATTCTGGAGACAGAATGGTTTAGGAGGCCCAGCTGGCTGGCTGGCTCAGTGGTTTGGGTCTCTGGCTGGGAGTAGAGTAGAGCCAGCCTGTGTGGCCATGGGCAAACTGGGAGCCCCCACCCCCACCCCATGATGCAGCTAAGGGTTCAGCTGAGACCAAAGCAAATTACAGGAAAACTTTAGCTAGGACAGCAGCTGAAATCAATGAGAGACATGAAGCTCAACCTCAGAGCATGTATTTTATGTGCCTCATGGCACAGTGGTTAAATGCCTGTCCTGCAGCTAAAACTGTGCTCATGACCTGGGGTTCAGTCCCAGGTAGCAGGCTCATGGTTGGCTCAGCCTTCCATCCTTCCGAGGTCGGTAAAATGAGTACCCAGCTTGCTGGGGAGGGGGGCAATGTGTAGCCTGCATTACTGTAATTAAAGCAGTAAACTGCCCAGAGACTACTTGAAGTGGTATGGGACGGTATATAAGCAGAACACTTTGCTTTTGCTTTGCTTTGTAATTTGCATTGGTCTCAGCTGAACCATTAGCTGCATCATTCACTACACGCCCTCCTCTCCCCCAGAAGAAAGGAAGGGCAAACCTCTTCTGAACCTTCTCTCCCTAGAGGACACTGTGAAGTGCTGGCCTAGCTCAGGGTTCAGATATGTGGCTGGGGAGACTGAGGCTGGGCATTCAATTCCCCCACTGGGCCTTTCGGAAGGAAAGCCAGCCTGGGTGCCTTTGGGTAAGTTGCACAGTAGTCCTTGGGCAACCCCATGGACTGGCAAACCATGTCCTAGTACTCTCTGCAGAGAAAACCCTGGAAAAGGTTGTCATAAGTCAGAATCAACACGATGGCACACAACGACAACGACAACGACGACAACGACAATGATGATGATGATGATGATGATGATGATGATGATGATGATGATGAAGGATGCAAAAGATGCCAATGCTTTCTGCTAGTTTGTCCTCCCTATGAAGCTTGCCTGTGGCTGGTGATCCTTTTTTTATTTTTTTTAAAATTGGGTCAAACTCTTCGTATTTGTCCTGGTTCCTATTTGTCCCTGTGCAAAGCACCAGACCTCTGTTTTGTGTAAAAAGAGCTTTTCCTGCACACAGCCATCTGCCTCGCTTGCTTTGTGCTGGGCCTGAGTTGCCAGGATCCAGCTCACTGTGTTATTCCCCCAGCCTCCAATAAATCTGAACTCCATGACACGTTCTCACCAGGAGATCGGCTGTTGTTTTGCAGAGAACAGGCCCTGCCCAAGATATTCCGAACAGAGACTCTTGACTAGTTTGGCCCACAAGAAGTTTGTGATTTACGAGGCCCATTCGTCGTTGTTGAGAGCAAAGGAATCCAAAGGGCTATGCCAGGGCAATTAGGGAAGGCAAAGATAAAATGCAGATTGCAGAACACCCTAACGACCAGCCCAAGGCAGGTTCCGGCATGCTCAGTCCCTGCTGCGTTTTTCCACATGCTCTGCTTGTTTGTTGATCTCCCCGTTCACTAAAATAATTGTGTCCTGCTTTCCCTCCACCCACCCACCCACCCATGCACAGCTGAGAACTGTCACTGAAGAAAAACACAGTTCAAAACAAGAGTTTTGATACAAAGTTTAGAAACCTTACTTTTCTGGTGTGCAGCTCTGAGATGTAAAACAAATAACTAATTAAAAACATAAACAAATAGGGAGAACATAAGAACATAAGAAGAGCCATGCTGGATCAGGCCAAAGGCCCATCTAGTCCAGCTTCCTGTATCTCACAGCAGCTCCACCAGATGCGTTTGGGAGCGCATGAAACTAGATATCTGTCTCCTGATACCACTCCCCCCTGCATCTGGTCCTTGAAGTACCCTGGTTTAAAGCCTAGAGATTACACATCTCCATCATGGTTTGTAACCTGTGATGGACTTTTCCTCCAGGAATCTGTCCAATCCCCTTTTGAAGGCATCCAGGCCAGATGCCATCACCACATCCTGTGGCAGGGAGTTCCTCAGACTAACAACGCGCTGGGTGAAAAAATACTTTCTTTTGTCAGTTCTTACTCTCCCAGCCCTCAATTTGAGTGTATGTCCCCTAGTTCTGGCATTTTGGGAGAGAGAGAAGAGCTTCCCTCTATCCACTTTACTCATGCCCTGCATTATTTTGTATGTCTCAATCATATCCCCCCTCAAGCGCCTTTTTTCCAGACTAAAGAGGCCCAAATGTTTTAGCCTTTCTTCATAAGGGAGGTGCCCCAGCCCAGTAATCATTTTAGTCGCTCTCTTCTGCACCTTTTCCAGTTCTACTATGTCTTTCTTGAGATGCGGTGACCAGAATTGTACACAATACTCCAAGTATAGCCTTACTATTGTTTTGTATAAAGGCATTATAATGTTCGCTGTTTTATTTTCAATCCCCTTTTTAATAATCCCTAGCATGGAATTGGCCTTCTTCACCGCTGCCACACATTGGGAAGACACCTTCATGGAGCTGTCCACCAACACACCAAGATCTCTTTCCTGATCCATCACGGATAACTCAGAGCCCATGAGTTGATAGATGAAGTTTAGATTTTTTGCCCCAATATGCATTACTTTACATTTGGTTGCATTAAAACGCATTTGCCATTTCTCAGCCCATTCCCCCAGTTTGGAGAGATCCTTCTGGAGCTCTTCACAATCTTCTCTGCTTTTTACCACATGGAAAAGTTTTGTGTCATCGGCAAACTTGGCCACCTCACTGTTTATCCCTGTCTCCAGGTCATTTAGGAACAGATTGAAAAGCACCGGTCCCAGGACAGAGCCCTGGGGCACACCGCTTTTCACCTCTCTCCATTGTGAAAATTTCCCATTGACACCTACTCTTTGTTTCTGGGATCTCAACCAGTTCTCAATCCATAAGAGGACCTGCCCCCAAGATTTTCTCTTGGATGAGGCCTTCCACCATCTTCCCTGGGACAGATGTAAGGCTAACCGGCCTGTAGTTTCCTGGGTCCCCCCTCCTTCCTTTTTTAAAAATTGGTGTGACATCTGCTATCCTCCAGTCCTCCGGCACTGTGGCCGTTTTAAGAGACAAGTTGCATATAACCGTTAAGAGATCTGCAATTTCATTTCTCAGTTCCCTAATAACCCTTGGGTGGATGCCATCTGGGCCCGGTGACTTGTTAATCCTCAATTTATCAATTAGTCCTAAAACCTCATCTCTTTTAACCTGTATTTGATTTAATTCTTTAGTCAAGAGGGGCGGCTCAGGCAGCGGAATCCACTCAAGGTCCTCTGTCGTGAAGACAGACGCAAAGAACTCATTCAATTTCTCTGCAATGTCCAAGTCCTCCTTAACCTCCCCTTTTCCTCCCTCACCATCCAGAGGGCCAACTGGTTCTCTGGCAGGTTTTCTACTTCTAACATATTTAAAGAAGCTTTTATTATTACCCTTTATATTGCTAGCCATGCATTCCTCAAAATCTTTCTTTGCCTCTCTTATCATCTTCTTATATTTCTTTTGCCAGAGTTTGTGGTCCTTTTTATTTTCCTCATTTGGGGAGGATTTCCATTTACAGAAAGAACTCTCCTTGTGCTTTAGAGCCTCTCTAACTCCACTCGTTAACCATGCCGGTGTCCTCTTGGACTTAAATGAGCTCTTCTTTCTTTGTGGTATGCACTTGTGCTGGGCCTCTATTATTGTTGTTTTAAAGAGGCTCCATGCACTCTGAAGAGATTGGATTCTTCTAACCTTCCCCTTCAATTTCTCTCTAACTAGTTTCCTCATCTGAGGGAAGTTTGCCCTTCGAAAATCAAGGGTTTTTATGTCTGATTTGGTTGACACTCTTCCTCCGACATGCATGGCAAAGGAAATTGCAGCATGGTCACTGTTCCCCAGAGGCTCAGTGACATTCCCATCCCTGACCAGGTCCTGAGTATCGCACAGTATTAGATCCAGAGTTGCCTGTTCTCAGGTGGGCTCCATGACAAGTTGCTCTAAGGCACAGTCATTCAGCAAGTCGAGAAACCCAGTTTCTCTTTCTTGCCCGGAACTTGCATTGACCCAGTCAATGTGGGGATAATTGAAGTCCCCCATGATTACTATCCTATCCCTCTTAGCCACCTCCATGATTTCTCTCCTCATTTCAAGGTCCCCCTCAAGTTTTTGATCTGGTGGACGATAGAATACTCCAACTATCACATCACTCCTTGGACCTGGTAGTTTAACCCAAAGTGATTCTATGGTGGAGTCAGACCCTCTGTCTATCTCCATTCTGCTGGATTTTACCCCTTCTTTGACATAGATGGCCACTCCTCCTCCAACCCGCCCCTCTCTATCCCTTCTATAGAGTTTATAGCCTGGGACTGCTGTATCCCACTGGTTCTCCTCATTCCACCAGGTTTCTGTTATGGCTATTATATCTATGTTATCCCTAGCTGCCAAATGTTCAAGTTCTCCCATCTTTGCTCGGAGGCTTCGAACATTGGCGTAGAAGCACCTGTACAGTGGGTCCCGCAACAACAGCTGCTGCCTTGTTCTTTTTCCCCGAAAGCTTTTATTTTCAGTAGACAAACTGTCACATTCCGTTATTCTCCCAGTGCTAATACCTGCTATGTCTTCTCTATGTGATTCTCTACCCTCTCCAACCTCATTCCCCGAGGATGAGGTGTTCCAAACCGGATGCCACTCAGCTCCTGTCAGCTTTCCCCCAGTTATCAGTTTAAAAGCTGCTCTGCTGCCTTTTTGAGGTTGAGTGCCAGCAATCTGGTCCCATCATGATTCAAGTGCAACCCATCCCTCCTGAACAGGTTTGGCTTGTCCCAAAATGTTCTCCAGTTCCTGACAAATCTAAAGCCCTCCTCTCGACACCATCGCCTCATCCACGCATTGAGGCTTCTGAGTTCTGCCTGCCTTGTGGGTCCTGCACGAGGAACAGGTAGCACTTCTGAAAATGCTACCTTGGAAGCCCGGGACTTCAATCTTCTACCTAACAACCTGAATTTGGCTTCCAAGACTGACCGCTTGGCCTTCCCGACATCATTGGTACCAATGTGTACCATGACCACTGGCTCCTTCCCGGTTCTCTCTAACAAGCTATCTAGATTTCTCGTGATGTCTGCAACCTTTGCACCTGGCAGGCAAGTGACCATACGGTTATCATGCTCGTCACAAATCCATCCCTCTGTATTTCTAATGATAGAATCCCCTAGTACAAGAAGCTTCTCTCCTGCAGCCTGCTCATCTACATGTACCTGATGTTGTATCTCATCAATAGTGATGAGGGAGAGATCCTCCGGTGGAACCAAATCTTCCTCTGTGTGTGCCTCATGAGGTGTGCTGAGGGAAAGAGCCTCAAACTGATTGTGGAATATGAGACTCTCTGAGCGATCCCTTGGCCTTCTACTCCTTTGAGTCACATTCCTCCACCCATCTACCTCCTGAGTTGGGGAAGTGACTTCATCCTCAGAAGTGTGCCCTGTCTCTTCTTGGACCTGGATAGTCCGTTCCGCTCTGTCCAAGAACCGCTCAAGCTCCTTAATATGTTGCTGGTCTGATATGCGAGCCTCTAGCTGCTGGACCTTCTGTTCCAATAGCGTAACCAGCTTGCACTTGCAGCAGATGTAGTTCTGCACACGCTCTGTCAAGATGACAAACATGGCACAAGTACTGCAGGTAACTACAGCTGCTCCCTCCAACTCCATTTTAACGAGTGCAATAAAATGTATTCAAGGTCTCAAAAATGTAAACTTACACTATTTTTTTTTAATCTAGTAAGACTCTTTACTTCTTTTGTTGTTTATTCAAAATCTAACAGTGTAGGGGCCGCTAAAGCACCTCTACACCAACTGCAAGCACGTCAGGAAGTTTCCAGTGCTAACTTGCTAATGTGTGTAGGATCTCCTCAGGAGTAGCTTGGCTTGGGAACTCAAATATACCCAGAATGTATTTATTTTTTAGTTTTAGCTGGGAGCAGCTATTTAAGGATAAAACTCCGCCCCTTACCACCTGCAAAAACAGGAAGCAATCTCTATGCCCTCTGGCCGTGTGCTTCCTCTATAGCTGTGTGCTTCTCCTCACCACCCCCTTCCTCTTTGCTGCTCTGCAAGAAAAGGACTGAGAGGCTGCTGGGAGCAGCTATTTAAGGATAAAACTCCGCCCCTTACCTCCTGCAAAAACAGGAAGCAATCTCTATGCCCTCTGGCCGTGTGCTTCCTCTATAGCCGTGTGCTTCTCCTCACCCGCTCCTTCCTCTTTGCTGCTCTGCAAGAAAAGGACTGAGAGGCTGCTGGGAGCAGCTATTTAAAGATAAAACTCCACCCCTTACCTCCTGCAAAAACAGGAAGCAATCTCTATGCCCTCTGGCCGTGTGCTTCCTCTATAGCCGTGTGCTTCTCCTCACCACCCCCTTCCTCTTTGCTGCTCTGCAAGAAAAGGACTGAGAGGCTGCTGGGAGCAGCTATTTAAGGATAAAACTCCGCCCCTTACCTCCTGCAAAAACAGGAAGCAATCTCTATGTCCTCTGGCCGTGTGCTTCCTCTATAGCCGTGTGCTTCTCCTCACCCGCTCCTTCCTCTTTGCTGCTCTGCAAGAAAAGGACTGAGAGGCTGCTGGGAGCAGCTATTTAAGGATAAAACTCCGCCCCTTACCTCCTGCAAAAACAGGAAGCAATCTCTATGCCCTCTGGCCGTGTGCTTCCTCTATAGCCGTGTGCTTCTCCTCACCACCACCTTCCTCTTTGCTGCTCTGCAAGAAAAGGACTGAGAGGCTGCTGGGAGCAGCTATTTAAGGATAAAACTCCGCCCCTTACCTCCTGCAAAAACAGGAAGCAATCTCTATGCCCTCTGGCCGTGTGCTTCCTCTATAGCCGTGTGCTTCTCCTCACCACCCCCTTCCTCTTTGCTGCTCTGCAAGAAAAGGACTGAGAGGCTGCTGGGAGCAGCTATTTAAGGATAAAACTCCGCCCCTTACCTCCTGCAAAAACAGGAAGCAATCTCTATGCCCTCTGGCCGTGTGCTTCCTCTATAGCCGTGTGCTTCTCCTCACCCGCTCCTTCCTCTTTGCTGCTCTGCAAGAAAAGGACTGAGAGGCTGCTGGGAGCAGCTATTTAAGGATAAAACTCCGCCCCTTACCTCCTGCAAAAACAGGAAGCAATCTCTATGCCCTCTGGCCGTGTGCTTCCTCTATAGCCGTGTGCTTCTCCTCACCACCTCCTTCCTCTTTGCTGCTCTGCAAGAAAAAGGCGCAAGGGAGAAGGGAGCACCATGTTATAGATATAACTGTGGGAGGGTTTTTTCCCTTTCCTATTATTATTACTTTATTATTATTTCTAGGAGGATATATTATGTTTTATTCATTTTTGTTATACGATTGAGAATTAATAAAAATCATGTTTTTAATAGATGTCACCTTTTTTGAAAGCTCTGGTAGGGTTGCTGAATGTCAGTTCTGACTTGAGACAGCACAACACACACACACATACACACATTATACAGTGGAACCTTGTATAACAAACAACTTGTATAACATATAATCTGTACAACATAAAAAATTCCGGAGATAGGGGAAATTTGCTTAACATAATCGCCTATGGGAAGAATTTGTACAACATAAAAATGGGATTACTCCGTTTTCAATGCATTCCTAGGGGAATTTGTATAAAGGAAAATTTGTTTAACATAATTTCATTTGGAACGAATTAATTCCTTTATACAAGGTACCACTGTATTATATTATTACAGGAATCAAAGAATCATAGAATCATAGAGTTGGAAGAGACCTTGAGGGCCATCCAGTCCAACCCCCCCTGCCATGCAGGAACCCCCATCACAGGACTCCTGAGACAGATGGCCATCCAGGCTCTGCTGAAAAACCTCCAAAGAAGGAGACTCCACCACCCTCCTTTGTGGCAGCATATTCCACTGCCGAACAGCTCTAAACTGAATCTCTTTTCCTGTAGTTTGAGACCATTGCCCCATGTCGTAGTATCTGAAGCCATGAAGAACAAACTAGTCTCTTCTTTGATATGACATCCTTTCAAGTACAGTATTTAAACATATAGCTATCATATCCCCTCTCAGCCTTTTTTTTGTAAGGCTAAACAATTAAGCAGGTAGTGGTTGTGGGGTTTTGCTTATTTCTTCATTGTCCATAGTAGTGAATATACAGTGAAGGGAAAAAACACTGAACAAAACTCAAGCAAATAGGACAAAAGGGGAGAAAAAACACCAACCGCATGCAGCCCACCCCCCACTCGGCACTTAAACAAAATTACAACTCTTATGGTATTGATCAGCCCATTTCCCTCCAGAAATATATTGAATCTTCTCGGGGTATATACCTTTTATCATTTTGAAATACATATGCCAACAGTTTATCCCATATTCCATTAAAATCATTAGACTTTCTCAAGCCTTTCCTAATTTTAATTTAACAAGTCAATTTATCGTTAAAAGCCAGATTCCATAAATCAAACATTAAAAGCCAGATTGGCAAAACTCAATCTTGCCGTCATAATCATTAGAATTACCAATTTCACCTCCTCTTTCTTCAATTGTATATCCACAACCATATTTAACAGTACCAATTGTAGGGACATTTTAATCTTTTTCCCTAATACTTCTTGTATTTCATTAAAAACCAAAGTCCATTCTGTTTTCCTTATCTCAACTCCCACCACATGTGTAAATATGTCCCTTTTTCTTTTTTACATCTCCAGCATATTGGATATATTTCTTTATTTATTTCTATATTTTACTTTGCAGGTGTTAATACCATCTCCAATATACTTTTTAACGTTTTCTTTTATTCTCACTGACATATTTTCACTATTCTTTTATTCCACATTTCTCCCATTCTTTAACTTTTATCTCTTTATTAATATCTTCTTGCCATATCTCTTTTAGCTTGTTTTTTAATATTCCTTCTGAATTAATAACATGTATATCTCACTGACTATACCTTTTTCTCTGTTCTTTATTCTTTATTCTCTATCTTATTTCTTCTATCCTCTTCAATTTTCTACAATCTCCTACTTTAGTTACCCATTTGAAGTCCAATTTTCCATTTGTATACTATTCAACCAAGAAATATCTCTCCTTTATACTTTGTCTATTCCACATTTGTTTTAAAACAAATGATTCTATGATTTTATAATTCTGTGAACTTTGCATTGGCTGGAAATATCCTGCCAGCTTTTTAATATTTGAACTAGAGATCCCAGTTTAGAAACATTTAATACGGGTGCATTCGAAAAAGCTGTGCAACACAAGAACGTTCCTGTCTGCAATGTTGTGCAATGATCAATACTTTCTCCAGTAAATTTAATTCTGAGAACCAAAGGCTTAATCCCCTGCATCAGCAACACCAAATTATACCGTCTTAACATGTGTCAAGCATGATCAGATTGGCAGCTCCGTGCAAAATACCAAACAGAGCGATTACAGGGCGTGGGAGAGATTTTATCCGCATGAGCATGGGATGGATGCATTTTCTCACGAGGAGCCTAGCCAGGAGGAATCATGTAGGCCAAGCCATTGAAACTTTTGGATTGGCACCCTCCCAGTCTTGGTGTGCATCAAACGTACACCAAAGAGAAGCCAGTCTGCCACGCTTAATCACATTTCTACCAACACAAAGATCGCTCGGGTAAATTGAACCCCCTTGCTTGTGATTCACTGATTTGTTTCTTTCTTGAATTTCTATACCACTGACTTAGAGCTAAGCACTGCTTTATATGGTTTACACCCCGAGTGAAAAACACACACACCAAAACACAATTGGCAAGTCGCAAATCATAAACCAGTCCACCGAACATCAACATTCAACTAGCATGAAGTTACAAATGAAGCTATATTGGTGTCACACCGATACTAATCCATTTGTCACCAAATGCATACTTCATACGGCCCTTTGTGGTCTTTCTGGATTTAATAGATCTAATCACTTATTTGGTTTAATTTGTTTTTTTCCAGTGTCTAGCTTTTGACATATCCATGAATGTTACATATGTTTTTTGCTGCCGATCATAACTAGAAAAGCGCTTTTTTCTGCCATGAATGTGGACCACCTAACTAATCAATCCACTCACTAATTAATCATGAATCAGCCCATCACATTAGTCAGGGGCTGCACATCCAATTTCTTTCCTGCCATTGGTAAACGAGGTAGCCTCGACTTCATAGATGTTAAACATGTCGTGGCACAGGAGATCATTAAAACGGGCAGGATCAGGAGGGAACCAAAAAGGCCCAGGGCAACCTTAACAAGCAATTCTCGCTGTTTATGGAGCCCTCGGCCTAGTGAACTGTGGCACAGATATTTGCAAATTGATCGTAACTAGCGTGCGTCTTACACAAGCGCCAGGCAGAAGAAGGTAATGACCCAGGATTAGTCCTCCTTCGAGCCGGCCCACAGGAGCCCAGGGGGACCCTAATTTTTATCAAACTCTCTGAGATATTTTCATTTCAATGAGCCTGTCTGTAAACCAGGCAGAGTCTGTGTCCAACCCTTACCGTTTTCAGAAAGTAAAAGGCGATTTCAGGGCTGTCTCAACTAATATATCTTGTTTGTCTAGCTGCAGAATCAGAGCCAAAGGAAAAAAAAACACTATTCTTTTTGTTTTCATTCTGACACATCTGGAACAGAGAAAATATGGGTGGACTGGCTGCTTCCAATGGCATCGTTAACCTGTCAGCTCTCAAACAACAAAGCAGGTTTGCACTGTGTGTGTATGTTGTGTTGTTTTTGGATTTTTCGTGCTGAACACTTAAATGGATAAATAAATATGCAAGTGTTTTTTGGGGACAAAATTACAAAATGAAGTGGATGAGGAGAAGCAAAAGGGCTGATTCCAGCATTTCGCCTCCTGCTGTGCTATGCTCATGCCAGCAGTGACTCTGTTGTCTCTGCTCTTTAAATATGAGATGTCTTTATTCCGAGTTAATCTATGGGCAGTACAAACAAATACCCAGGTGTGGGCCCATTGCTCTATTAGTGTAGCCATTTGCACATTGGAGGGATAGAACATCTAAAAACCTTAGAGGTAGCAAGAGTGAGTTCTGGGTCAAATTTGATGATGCAGACAGCATGCGTGTAGAAGAGGTGCTCCTCCAAGTGGAGAAAGTCATTGCTTTGTCATAGCACTTTGTTTTTTTCTTTTCCCCAGGTCTAGCTTTTAGGATGCTTTGCGTTGTCATTGGTGTTTAAAAGGTAAACACAGGCTAAATGTTCAAATCTGGTGGTTGAAGAAGCACTACACACCTTTCTCTGCAAGGTTCAGGAGAGACGCAAAGAGTGTCCTCAAGGGATGCTCACATAGTCGTGGAGCCAGAGACAATATCACCCAGTGGGTCCAGCAGGGTTAACATTCTCTTGTCTCTTGGGAGCAGTTCCGTTTTTTAGTGTTTGTTTTTCAGTGGCGGATCGCACAGTAGATTCTCCCTGTCAGGGAATAGTTACCTGAGCCAAAAACACATGTTGCTGCTGCTCCTCATTTAGAGGGAAGCCAGTGACAATTGTGAGGTTGTTTGCTTTCCCTGGAATGGCTGGCAATGTGGCGTGGCGCACCCCTCTGCGCGCTCTCCTCCCGAGCCTGCTCCCATTACACAGCATGGGTGGGAATGTAAAGAAGAGATTGACTTTTCCGGAGAAAATTGGAAAATGGGCATTTTCGGGTGAACATCTGGCATGCTTTTAGCTAAATGCTTGTTTGTTCTCACTCAGAGCTTTGGGGTCGGGGAGGGAGAACGTCTTCCTACCTCCCTTGCCTGAATGCCCTCCCTTTCTGTCTTTCAGAAGCCTAGAAAAAAACCCTTACAGTTTTTTCAGAATATGGCCCAGTGTGCTTGGAGAGAGTGGAACAGAGGTGGGAATGAGTGAAGCAGCCATGTGTATGCCAAACGCACCTTTGAATCCATCGTTCCACTCCAGGAAGCAGGAGGAAGGCAACTGGAGGAGCCTAGGTCATGACTCCATATCTCTACAGCACCTCTGCAGTTCTGTGGACCTTGCAACATGCCTGCCATGCCTGTTGTTGAATGGTGCTCAGTCAGTGAGGGCTGAGTGTGGGAGGCAATGGGACAATGGACCAGACTGTCCAGATCAGTCAGCGTCTGCTGGCAATGGTGGGGGTGGTAGATCTGGCAGAGACAGAGAGAGATGCTTGGGTGCAATTCTCCACTGCTCTCAACACACACCATTTGTTGGCATTTTTTACAACCTCGCAAGCTGCCTTTAGCAGGCTTGGCTGGGAGAGACCTTTGTCAGCTGCCTTGACTGTCAGTCTGTCCATCACCAGCCTATCATTCCTTCCTTGTCTCCAAATTCAAAGAGAGTCCTGTCCTCTCTGTTCAATGTTTCTCCTTCCCTTCTCAGGAGCCTGTTGAAGTCTGTTGTTGAAAGCTGTCATGTTTTGCACCTTTGCTGTTTGAACTGTTCAACTGTAAGTAATGAAACCTTTTGTTTTTCTGATTAAGAATGTCTCAAAGTGAGTTACTGAGATTATAAGTGCCCACTTAGGGTGCTTTTACATGACCTCTAAAATCTGCTGACAACTTAAATTCGGACCAGAGATCATGGGGTTTGTTCCTCTTCCTGTGTTCCCACTCTTCCGCACTCCATCACTCCTGTCTGCAGCGAGGGGAGGGAGAAAACAAGGAAGAAAAGAATGCAGGCTCACCTCCGTCTCCCATCCAGAGCAGCCCTGTAGGGATTCCTGTCTCTTAAAGGGGCGGCAGGGGCAAAAACACAAACAGAAGGCGAGGGGAGCCTGGCATCCACAGCTTTACAATCCACATCGGAATTTTTTTTACCTCCAGAGACCAGGTACTTCTAAAGTGCACTGAGGCGTGCTTAGGTGGGCGTGGTTGTACTTTATTTTTTTTAAAGTTCGCAGATGGTGGGAAAACAATTTTAGGCTCCGCATCTGGGAACCCTTTGCCTCAGATTTTAGGGGTCGTGTAAAAGCAGCCTTAATGAGGAAAAGGGGTGGTCTACTCTGGGGGATATGAAGCTATTCTGCTCTGTGAATCCCTACACTTCTGCTGCACCATTAGAGAAATGTCACAAGAAATTCCAAACTCTGCAACCCCATTCACATCACCCTTGTGGTGTAGAATGCCACCATGGAATTGCTACATCCTCAACAACTTAAGGATGGCTCCTTTCAGACCACATAAGAAGGAGCCCCTGCTGCAGCCACTCTCAGAACTTATATTATGTATGTCTCATGGAACTGGATTAACAGATGACAGCCTGTAAAGTTTTGGGCTACTGGAGCCCCTCTGGCTTCCAAGCTGCAGAATAACATCAGTTCCAGAGTGTAAAGAACTCCAGATCTCTGTGCACACATGTAAGCCAAAGACATGCTCTGTCCTTTAGCCTAAAGCCAAAAGGGAACGGGTGGACAAATTCTTTCAGGATCCGTAGGGAAGGCCAAGAGTTGTTGCTCATTTAGGTTGCCAGAGAGCAGCAATGAAAAGGCCCAGATAACATCAAGGAGCAGATAAACATGTCCGATAAGCTGTAGAGTCTTGTGCCCTGATAGTTGTGCAAGGACTGCCAGGAAATCTTGTTTACTTGAGCCAAACTGTGCAATGAAGCAAAACCCAGTGGTTTTCAAAAGAATTCTGCATCGGTAGATAGAGCTTAGTTCGATCTCAGAACTGGGCTGTGTGCCGTCCCCTTTCAAAACCCAACAGCCCTCATCCCATCACAGGGAGTTACTAATTGCAAGGAGTTGCAATAACCATTGGCCTCCTTGCCTTGTCCTATCAGGAGGAATCTAATGGTGCTTCCAGATGGGAGGGATATGATCATGGCTTAAAAAACACTGGTGACTCCAGTCTTGCAGCAGTGTGTGTGTGAATTGGCTTCAGATTTTAGACTGAACTTTAGAAGAGTCATCTGATGCAGTCATCCTATTTGGGGGGTGGGCGTCAGCATCTTCATTTCAGTAAAGTTATGTAATGTTACTGCTGACACAGATAATAGTTACAAATGTGTTTTAGGTGTGAGGAGTAACACTTAAATTACTTCTAAGGCATTTCTGGAGATAATTTCATAGTACTATTTTTCAGGTGTAAGTCATTGCATTATCAAATCTAAACAGCAAAGGCAAAAAATATTTAGTACCATGTTTTCCATTTTTTAAAAAAATATTTCTAAGGTGCAGCATCACAAGTGACCAGTAGAGGGTACCACAAAGTAATTCCTGTATTTACAGATTCAGAAAGTAATTCCTGCATTTCCAGCTACCATGCAATATGTTAACACATGAAAGGGCCTTCTCTGTTGCTGCTCCCACACCCTGGAACTCCCTCCCGCTAGAGGCCAGGACTGCCCCATCCCTGATGTCTTTCCGGAAACAGGCAAAGACCTTTCTCTTCATGCAAGCTTTTCCTGAATGATGGACTACCTATTATGTGTCTTTTATATGAATCTATAGGATCACATAGACTTTGTGTTTATAAGAATCAGTTACTTACCTGTAAAGGTGGTTCTTCGAGTGGACCTTCGTGAAGCCACACAGATGGGTTTCCCAGGCGCCCCTGCGCCAGAGGTCAGAACTTCCCTAGCAATAGGAAAGTTTGTTAGTCTCCGCCCCCGCACCCTGCGCATGTGCCAGGGTGTTCCCGCCTAAACGCCTCAGTTCCTCTTGACCGCCAGGATGACAGGTAATGGTTGTACCAGTCAGGGCGTGACGGTCCGAGGGGAGGCGGGCGGGTGCTGTGTGGCTTCACGAAGGTCCACTCGAAGAACCACCCTTACAGGTAAGTAACTGGTTCTTCTCCCTCGTGGCCTTCGTGAAGCCACACAGATGGGCGATTGCAAGCAGTACTCACAGGCAGGAGGGGAGTCACGCCGTCACAAAGGAAAGCACTGCCCTCCCGAAGGAAGAGGCCGACCTCGCGCGGGCATCCACTCTGTAGTGGGTCACGAAGGTGTCAGGTGTAGACCAGGTGGCCGCCTGGCAGATGTCTTCCAGGGGGACACCCTTCAGAAAGGCCGCGGAGGAGGCCATAGCTCTGGTGGAGTGAGCACGAATACCCAAGGGTAAGGGTACCTTGGCCAACTCATAGGAGAGCCTAATAGTCTGAACTATCCAGCGGGCAAACCGTTGGGGAGAGACAGGACTACCCAGCACCGCAGGATCATGGCACACAAACAGTTTGTTAGTCTTCCTGATGGATTTGGTCCTAGAGACATAAAAGGCTAGGGACCTTCTGACATCAAGTGTGTGCATGTCTCTTTCAATCCTAGTAGAGGGATTTGGAAAGAAATTTGGTAAAATGACTGGTTGAGAAACATGAAAAAATGACAACTTTCGGCAGGAAAGTGACATCTGGATAGGCCACCACCCTGTCCTGGTGGAAACGCAAATAAGGAGGGTCACATCGTAGAGCGCAGAGCTCGCTGGACCTCCTAGCAGAAGTGATGGCCACCAAAAAGGCAGTTTTTAGAGTGAGTAATCTGAGGTCTGTAGATGCCATGGGCTCGAAAGGCGGGCGCTGCAAAGCCCGAAGGACCAAGGACAGGGACCATTGAGGAGGAATTGGTTTCCTGTCAGGGAAAGTATGTTTGAGGCCGCTCAGGAACTGCTTCATCCTAGGATGTCTGAAGAAGGCAGCTGCTTCCGAGAGCTGTGGTTGGTGAGCCACAATAGCTGAAAGGTGGACTCTTAAGGAAGCAGAAGTAAGTCCTGAGCGTTTTAAGTGAAGGAGGTATTGGAGAACCCAGGTAAGTGATGGATTAACAGGATCAAACCCCTTGTCCGCCGCAAAAAGAGAAAATCTCTTCCATTTGTAGGAGTAAAACCTTGTAGTGGAAGGCTTGCGGCAGGAACTAATGATGGAGTTGATCAGGGCTGAATCCTCCAGGCTGTGAGTTGGAGGCGATTCAGATCTGGGTGAAGAATCTGGCCGTTGTCCAGTGAAAGTAGTTCCGGAAACTGGGCCAGTCGAAGGTAGTCGGATGACATCTGAAGGAGGGATGCAAACCAAGGTTGTCGAGGCCACCAAGGAGCTATCAGAATGATGTTGGCTCTCTCCTGCAAAGTCTTTATGATAACCCTGTGAATCAGAGGAACAGGAGGGAAGGCATAAAGCAGGTTGGAGGACCATGGGAGGAGAAGTGCGTCCCCCAACGAGTTCCTTCCTATTCCTGCCTTCGAGCAATACTCCTGGCACTTGGAGTTGCACTGGGAGCCGAATAAGTCCACACGGGGGTAGCCCCACTTGTGGCAGAGAAGGCTGAAGGTTCCGGGGTGCAGTTCCCACTCGTGAGTCGCATGGAGATGTCTGCTGAGATGGTCTGCATCGGAGTTCTCCTCTCCAGGTAGGTGCATCGCAATCGGATGAATGTTGTGTGAAATGCACCAATTCCAGAAGCGGATCGTGAGCTGCAGAAGACGGCGAGAGTAGGTTCCACCCTGTTTGTTGATGTAGTACATGGCAGTTGTGTTGTCGGTCACTGCCAGTACTACATTGCCAGAGAGGTGACGGATGAACACCCGGAACGACTTGAAGATTGCCAGCAGCTCTAAGTCGTTGATGTGGAGCATCTGCTCCTGAGGGGACCAGATATCGTGTATAGAGAAAGTGAGGCAGATGGCACCCCAACTGGTGTTGCTGGCGTCCGTAGTCACCTGAATTGTGGGGAAGGGGTTCCTGAACGGACGACCGGAAAGGATGTTGGTCCAAGAAGACCACCAGTGAAGGTGATGAGGTAAGTCGGGAGGGATGCGAAGAGGTTTGCTGGGAGGATCCCGAAGAGGGTCGAAATGACGAAGAAACCAGGCTTGTAGAGGTCTGAGTCGAAGCCTCGCATGTACCAAGACCGAGGTCATAGAGGCCATGAAACCTAACAGTCTTTGGACCTCCACAGCTGGCAAGACCTGATGTGGTTGAAAATGAAGGAGCAGACGGAGCATTTCTGCAATCCTGGTCCTTGGAGGAAAGGCCAGAGCTCTTGTTGAATCCAATATGACACCGATGAAATTGACTATTTGAGAAGGTTCTAGGTGCGACTTGCTGTAATTTACTTGTAGACCTAAGGTGTCTAGAGTCTCTAGGACTGTGTCGATGTCTTGTCAAGCCTTGGTTTGGGAGTCCACGACGATCAACCAGTCGTCGAGGTAGGGGAAGACCACTATTCCTAAGGTGTGAAGATAGGCTGCCACTGGGGCCATGCACTTGGTAAAGACCCTTGGAGCTGTGGCCAGCCCAAAGGGAAGGGCAGCGTACTGGTAGGTGTCTTCCCCTACGGTGAAACGAAGCAGATGACGATGAGCTGGGTGGATTGATATGTGGAAATAAGCATCTTTGAGGTCGACAAGACAAAACCAGTCTACTCTTCTGAGTAGAGGGATGACCTTCTCCAAGGTGACCATGCAAAATTTTCTGTAGACCAAGAATCTGTTCAAGAATCTGACGTCCAGAATAGGCCGAAGCCCTCCGTCTTTCTTTGGGACCGTAAAATAACGGGAGAAGAGGCCTAGTCGAGAGTTGTGTCTTGGGACCCTTTCGATCGCTTGCTTCTGAAGAAGAGAGGAAATCTCCTCTAACAGGCAGGGAGATGGAGAGGTGTGGACTAAATTCCCCAACGGGGGAAAGGAATCCAACTCCAGCAGGTAACCTCGTTGGATTATAGATAGCACCCATTGGTCGGACGTTATGCGTTGCCAAGCCGGGAGAAACGGATTGAGCCGGATGGAGTGATGGTCAGTAGTCGTCTCTAGATCTCCTGTCCCAGGGCTTGGAGGCCCCAGCAGAAGGCTTGGACTTCTTAGCCTTGGAGGCGAAACTGGACAGAGCAGAGGATCTGGCTGGACGATCTCTCTGTTGATGTTTTGAGGAAGATTGAGCTGACGGGGGCCAGAAACGTCTTCTTGTGTGGAAGTGAAAGGAAGACTTCTGACGAGCAGGGATTACATTCAATTTCTTGGCAGTATTCTGCTTCTTATGCCGATCTTCCATGAGGTCATCAGTAGCCTTGTTGAAGAGACTGGAACCATCAAAGGGGAGAAATTCAATTTGTGATTTATGATCATCTGACAGGCCGGTCATACGCAGCCAGGCGTGTCTGCGTAGGGTAATGGAGGAATTCAGCACCCTTGATGCCGCATCGAAGGAGTGCTTGGAGGCCCTCATTTGCTGTGCCGCAAGGGCCATAGATTCCTCGTAAAGAGCAGATGCCTCTGCACGTTTTTCCTCCGGGATCAACTCCAAAAAACGGGTGAAGATGAGTTAGAAGGTCCCGTTGATACGCACCCATGGCTCCTTGGTAATTCGCGATCTTGTGTTGAAGGACCGCGAAGGAGTAGAGATGTCTGCCAACTGCATCCAGCTTCCGCCCTTCTTTGGAAGGAGGGATGGGAGTCTGTTTAGAACGAGGCTGTACTTGTGAGGATGCAACCACAACAGAGTTGGGAGTTGGGTGCTTGCTGAGGTAAGGTGCTTTATCATCATGCACTCTGTAAAATGCCTCCAGTTTACGCGGGATGGATGTCGTGGATAAAGCCTGGAAGGAATCCTCAATCATGGTGAGGAAAGACGGGATGAGAGTGAGATGCACTGGAGATGTCTCATCGTTCGCAATCCTGCCGAAGATGTGACACACTCTCTTGGGCTGAGGCTGATGGATGGGGAGATTGATGGTCTTGGACATCCGTACAAGGAAATTGGCATAGTTCCTCATAGAACTAGAAGAGGAAGGAGGAGATTTTTCATCCACTTCAGAGTCAGGAGAGGTAACCAGCTGCAAAGATCCCGAATCCGAAGCCTCGGATTCGACGGATTCCACCTCCGAGTCCACTGCATCCTCTTGATTGGAGCCTGAAGAGGACGGGACCAAAGCCATATGGTCGGATTCGACTTGCTCAGTTGATTGTATTGACCACTGCTTCCCATCAAAGCGAAGAGAAAAGGCCGGTATGGGTGGAACAGCCACAGGAAGCTGGGTGTAATGTTCCTTACGCCTTTTCTTTTTGAGCAGCTCGGCCGAATCTGAAGCCTCGGTGGTCCGCTTCGGCGGGGTCAGCGCTAAGGCAACAGCAGCTGGGATGGATTCGACAGGTGCAGCTGGCACGGATTCGACAGACACAGGCTGGGTTGGAGGCTTGGATCCAGCCACCGGCGCCGGGATGGAGGAATGCAAATGAACTTGCTTGCTGCGTTTCGACCTTTCAGTCTTCGAAACCACACCCGAACCCGAGGGTAGTTTGGGCGGGAGTGAGGCAGCACGTTCCTCCAATTCAGTCTCCCGGACGAGAACCGGGGATGAAGCCGCTCTCGAAGCCAGCGAAGGAGATCGAGCCGGAAGCTCTGCGGACCGACTGGTCCTTTCCAATCCGGATCGACGGATCTCGGATTCCATCGGAGTGGAGCCCACCAAGGTGATATTAGGCGGTGGGTTAAAGTCATCATCCGATGACAACTCCGACGGGTCGGATGGAAGAAGCTGCTGGCATTTCAGGGACTGAGCCCTTGGCAGCACAGCCACCGCCGAACCGGAGAACTCCGTTTTGACGGTCAAGGAAGGGGAGGCCAGGGAAGAACTGGCTGTAGTCCTCGAAATCGACGTGGTTTTAGATGACGGTTTGGAAGTCTTCGAGTGTTTAGAGGACTTAGAAGATGGACCCGAAGATGATTTTGGAATCGACGAAGCCAAAGCCTGAAGGACCGGGATGGTCTTCGACTTCTCCCTGGGCTTCTCCACCCGCCCCGGGGCCTCCGACTTACGGAACGGTTCTGCTGCCTTCTGTTCCATAGGTTGCGGTCGGAGAGAACGCTCAAGGAGATAACTGGCCAGGTGATTGCGGCAGTTTTTTTAGAGCCTGCGAACTGAATCCCTTGCAAATCGGACAGGAGTCAGTCCGATGGTGTTCTCCCAGACAAAACAAACAAAGTTCGTGTTTGTCCGAGTGCTGGGTTTTCGCCTGGCAGTTAGGGCAGCGTTTGAATGGCGGGGCAAAAGACATTAGTCGTGGATAGTCCGAAGTCAAAAACCGAAGAAATCCAATCTGATGAGAATCTCGAAAAGGGCGCGGAGACTAAGAAAAAAGGAACCTCTAGCCAAGGCAGTTAAGAGGAACTGAGGCGTTTAGGCGGGAACACCCTGGCACATGCGCAGGGTGCGGGGGCAGAGACTAACAAACTTTCCTATTGCTAGGGAAGTTCCGACCTCTGGCGCAGGGGCGCCTGGGAAACCCATCTGTGTGGCTTCACGAAGGTCACGATGGAGAACCACATATAACTTTGAGTGATTACATTGACACTATGTTTTCAATGTTACTTTCCATCACTCATAACTTTACATGGAATTTTACTCTTTTTAACTTTTGTAGCTTTTTAACTGCTCATGTTCTTTTGTAGCTTTTTAATGTAATTCTTTTGTCTATTAATGCTGTAAGATGTTCCCCAATTCCCTGTTCTCAAATACTTGAACATATCTTAATTGTACTGAACTGAACTGTATATTATCCCTCATTACTGTAAGCCACCTTGGGTCCTTTTCCAAGGAGAAAGGCGGGAAAAAAATACTCTAAAATAAATAAATAAACCCAGCACAGCACAACTAATTACTTACCCTGTCTGGGCAAATGTAACAATAGTGATAGCTTAGCTGCTGAGAGAGAAACAATGACTGACCCAAGATATTTTCAAGGTGTTATGTTTTGAGCTCTACCATTGTTTCTTGGTCAATATATGCTCATAGGAGCAATTAGAATGGATCCCCAGGAAAATCCAGAATAATCCACCTATGGAGCTTGAGCGCTGCCATTTCCCTCACTTCCTTCATCATTCGCCTGAACCATCCTCGGTATTTCTGGACACTGAATAGAAATAAGGAAGGCTCTTTCACACTTTTTCTGAGAGGGAAGTCCTTGTTCTTCTCTGTTGGACAAAATAGCCATGCACAGCCAAAGATCAGAACAGCACAAATAAATTAAGTGGGTTAAGAGTGGTTCCGACATGATTGAGAGGAGAAGAAGGTGCCAGAAACTATCTTAAGAACTAAGGTGCAAATAACAGTGTCAGAAGATTTCAGCTTTCCAGGTGTTTCAAAAACAGAGATTCAGAGCTGAAGTGGACTACAACCATAAATTCCAGTGTATACCCAGAGGTTTGAATGGGTACTGGGGTTCCTGAACTCACTGCATCTATTACTAAGCTGCAGTTCACTACAGTCCTCTGTGTCTGCCATCTTGTCTTATTTGGCAAAATTCTGACCTCTTGGTATGGCCAGTTTTTTCTAGCTCAAGCCTTGTTGCTTCAGAACCTCAAAGACGAAATCCTATTATTTGTAGGTTTGCTGACAGACATTTTGCATCAGCTAATTTCTCCGCCCAGGACTGGATTAAGCACAATAAGCACGTGCTTAGGGGCATCAAGGGAAGAGGGGGCACCACAGAAATTTCCCATAGCTGAATTTACCATGAGCCATAAGGTGCAATACTGCAAATGGTGCAATTGAACCAGGATTCGCAAAAAGGGGTCCACACATTAAATGAAAAAATTACATACAAATATATACAATAATAACAAGAGCACTCAGCTGCTATCTCACCTGGGGGTTGATCCTGATTTTCTGAAGGTCCAGCTTTTCCTCTTTGTCCCGTCATGTGATTGAATATGTGGGACACAAGTTCCCACATCCAAAGCTGTTTTTTTTTTTTTAAAGTGCAGTTCAGCCGCCTTGGCTAGCAGGTGGCACTAGCATTTTTAAAAAACGGACCACTTGGCTGAGGGAAATTAAAACTTGTAGGACCCGAGAGAGCTTCCTGTTACTCCGATGGTGCAGAGAAATTTACAAAAACAGAGCTGATCAGCCCCAGGAACAGCTGGTCGGTGCTGAGTTAAAAAAAAAAAAAGAAGAAACCCAGATGATCTGCATGGTCCCACAACATCTGCTTCCTCAAAAGGTGGATTATCAAAGTCAGGCAAAAAAATCCCTACCTCTCGGGTAAGTTAAAAAAACACACCTCGCTTAAAGGGGCATTACCGGGTTTTCTTTTCTTTTCTTTTTCAAAAAGCCTGGTGGCCGTGGGGATGGCCTTTTTAGACATGGCTTATCTAGTAATCGAAACTGCTTTTAAAGGGACGTGGCACCGAGCTTTCAAGACTGCAGACCTCTGCCAAGGGTTATGAAATTGAAGAGGGGAAATCCCCCCCCCCAATAAATGAAAGCAGGGGAAACTTCATATGCAGTCAGTTGTCCACTAAGAATGAGATTGTGCAGGAGGTCAGTGTCCAGTGTCCCAACAGGCAACAACACAATGCTAACTTTGCATAAGGATCTGGCCTACATAGCCCTAGTAACTGCAGGCTCAGGCCCTCTTTAAGAAGTGGTTCTCCCTCCCAGACTTTGCATCAGCAACACAAGTGTTTTCTGCTCTTGTGCTTTGGCCTGCATTGTCTACTAGCCTTGTTCCTGGTTCCTGCCCTGTTGCTCCTGCCTGCCTTTTCCTTCCAAGACTGCCAAGCTGCCTGATTTCTTCACACAAGTTCCACAACATGATAGACCTATTCCAGGTCAAAACCAATTTCTGTCATCAGAAGTGGAAATGAATATTTTATAGTTTATTATTATTGTTCATACTGTATTTTGAATTACTTATACAGTGGGGCCTCCTAAGACAAATTTAATTGGTTCCAGGGGTCAATTTGTTTTAGAAAAAAATCATCTTAAGAGGCACGATGTCCTATAGGAATGCACTGAAAGACAATCTATTCTGGGAGACTTAAATGGGGGGTTGATGGCAGGTTTGGTCCTGGCAGTGAACATTCAGGGTTGATTTCTTTCAGGGTGGATCGGTTTGATCTCCTTGCAGTCCAGGGGACTCTCAAGACTCTCCTCCAGCACCACAGCTCAAAAGCATTGATTCTGCAGCGATCAGCCTTCTTTATAGTCCAGCTCTCACTTCCATACATCACTACTGGAAAAACCATAGCTTTGACTATCCAGACCTTTGTTGGACCTTCATTGTCCACTGCCTTGTCATGGTGAAGGGGCTTGAGTAACTCAGAGAAGCTGTGAGCTATGCCGTGCAGGGCCACCCAAGATGGACAGTTGTAGTGGAGAGTTCTGACTGAATGTGGTCCACCTGGAGTAGGAACTGGCAAGCCACTCCAGTATCCCTGCCAAGAAAATGCACATGTTTTAGGAGACTTAAAAAAAATAAAGAAAATGCAGATGAGATTCACAGAGTTCAAGGCAGGGTTATTAAATGTGATAAGCTAATTAATTCAACTTGATAAAGTAATCTTGTGCCAGATGGGAAAGAGTCCAAGTGCTCTCTTAAGGCACAGTTTGGCTTTGATGCCTCCCCAGCTATTTTTCAGAGTCTTCTTGGTTGTTCAGCAGAATTTCCTTTCTTACTGTGTGTGAGAAAAAGTGGTAGCATGCCAAGAGATGCTTGTTTATCTAGGATTTGTTTCAAAATTCTGGTTGTGGTGGGGAATGTATGTATGTATGTTTTATGCCCCGTCTTTCTCCCTGGGGGACTCAAGGCAGCTAACCACAAATGGTTTTTTTCTTTAAAAAACAAAATAAAAACAAATATTTAAAAAATCACATTATTAAGAAAAATCAAATATAGGTTTATTAGCCAATGGCCATTGGTCTTAAAATATCCGATAACAGTGCTATGGCGAAGCATCAAGAGCATAAGACAATGCAGAACATTTGTAATTGTAATTCTGTAAAAGCTTTGAATGACTGTCTGTCCCAAACATCCTTCGCTGTTCATTTCTATCAAATTAAATGATCTAATTTCCCCTCAGTTTAATGGCTAGATTACTATATTTGGCAAGTTTGCATGTTCTTTCTTTATTTTTATCCACTAGCCACATCCAAAAACAACCCTTCCTCTCTCCCTTCCATGTCTACTATTATAGGTTTAATATCCTAGTCCCAAATCTATACAGAGATTTTACATATATTATCAACAATTAACCAGCCTATATTTCATAGTTGCTTTAAAAAAATAAACATAATAACTATGAAAAAGCAGAATACAGCACCATATCTAAAAACTCACATTATGAAAGAATAAAATAACTTTTCCCCTTGGGTCCATTCCCAGGCTGCAGTTTGCAAATTTAGGGATTAAAAGGCTACCTGAAAAGGTGGGAAAACACATTTAGTATGCAATGTGGACCCATGGCCTGCTCTAAATAGACCACCCAAAGGAGTGGGGGATGGACTATCATCAAATTTCCTCAGTTCATTTGATAATAATAGTGGAAAAGCTGTGCACCAGGTGATACCCTCTGACTATATAAAGTTCTTATTTTCACCATTAGGTTCATCATTCTGCCCCTGGACCCTGCTGATAGATTTCTGCATAGTTCAGGCAAACTAATACAATTGTCCCGTTATTGTAATGTTCCCTTAAGGGGAAAAGACTGTTGATTGTCCCAACAACATGCCTCAATCTGCCTTGAACAAATGTCCATGCTTTTGCTGGACAGCCAGAGGCCAATGGGGAGACAGTGCAGGTTTGTTCACGTGCCAGATGTCTTGTGCACTTTGTGCTGAAAGATTAGCGTGCCCTCAAAGGATAACATAATATGCCCAGTAACTACGGAATGGTGTTGACTGGTATACAGTATGCCTAAAGCTGTACCCCAATGCTGACTTGGGAGAAAGTGACATTGATCCAAGAGAGGAAACAGGGGCATCTCATCCTCAACGTTTTGGTGTCCCCTGGTCTGGCCGTAAATGAAAAGGGGTGTCTTTCTGATGGAACCTTGAAGGGACTGGATTGCATAGTTGGAAACCGGGGCCAGTTTTACACTTCAATAATTCCAAGCAGAATGCTTTGCAAGCCGTGTCCAAAGCAGCCCTTTGGCTGCAGGCCACGACACTTGGCTCGCACCCTCATCCCAGAGGCATCGGGGCTCCGCAGTGCTGCAGGGGTCCCGTTAGGGAGGGGAGGGCAAAACAAGAGAGTAACCCTCTCCAGATTGTAATTGGCCAAAAAAAGTTTGATCCAAAGTGCTGCTGGGATCTTTTGATATTTCTCCAGGCCAGATGGCACTCATTGGGCCTTTGGCTGTAGCAAAAGCCACCGCTGCGCTTGAATTAATGATGAACGGTCGCCTCCACTGGTTGCCCGTTGCCTCCCGAATAAGGTTCAAGGTGTTGGTTTTGGTTTACAAAACCCTCCATGGCCTGGGTCCTGATTATCTGGCAGAGCGCCTTCACCGACAACTAAATCTAGCCCGACCCACCCATTCCTCTTTGGCACTTTCCCTCCGGACTGTCCCCCCGAAGGAGGCCCGCAAAGCGAGCACTCGCGGGAGGGCCTTCTCGGTGGTGGGTCCGTCCTGCTGGAACAACTTGCCGAGGGAATTGCAACAGGCTCCATCATTGGCATCTTTTAAACGAGGTTTAAAAACCTTACTCTTTACTGACACCTTTAATAATGACTAGAGTAGGCTTTTTGTTTTTTTTTTTGTTTTGTTTTGTTTTGTTTTTTATATATTTATCCCGCCTATCCTTCCCATAGGATTTGTCCCTGCTCTGATAACATTTTGCTTTTAATTTTTCTCGTTGTAAACCGCCCTGAGTTCCCGCTCTGGGAAGAAGGAGCGGTATAGAAATTTGAAAATAAATAAATAAATAAATAAATAAATAAATAAATAAATAAATAAATAAATAAACCCAATGGCTAAACTTGAATCCGTTCTGGCATTTTAGATGTGGCCTTGCTGCCATCTAGTGGCAAAAAGAGGCAGAGCCTTCCTCAGAACGGTAGAGGAAGAACCTCCCTGGCCACTGCCCAACTGGCCCTAGCAGGAGTTGAAGAAGGCTTTGGCAGTGCTTCAAAAACCCACCTACACCGTTGGACCAGGAATGACAAAAGGGCAAAAAAGGTCTGGCAGCCAGGCAATGACAGTCTTGAGGAAGGAGCAATAGAGAATGGCCTGGATTCCTGGACAGCACAGGGTCAGAGATATGGATTGTCACCACACCTCTTTGGTACAGCGTCCATCACAAGGGTTTACTCATGAGAAAAGCAGAGAGAGAGATAGCTCACAGGCTCCTTAACTGCTGGTTGCACAAGTTAGATGAGGCTGCAAAAGACAAGACAGATTGACAGCTTTAAGAAAGGATTGGACAAGTTCATGGAGAACAAGGGTATCAATGGCTATCATTATGGACGCCTAAGGCCAACCTCCGGGTTGGAGAGAGAGGCAGGATATCTCTCAATACCATTTGCAGGGAATCATAAGCAGATGAAGACATCTGCTTGGGAATACCCTGAAGCAAATGGTGAGCCGCTGTGTGAGACAGAAGGCTGGACTGAATGGGTTGTGGCCTCTTCCAGCAAGGCTGCTCTTATGTTCTTATATTTAAATTGCTATTTTTAAAAAAGAATTTTCAAGAGTTTTGCATCATTTGATTTTGAATGATTTTAAATATCTTACATTTTAAAGTTTTTTAACAGAACCTATTATGTAGGATTTAAATAATATAATATAATATAATATAATATAATATAATATAATATAATATAATATAATATAATATAATATTAATATAATATAATATAATATATAATTTTCTTCATCTCTCTCTTTTTCTGCCTATCCATCCATCCATACGTACATAAATATGTACAAATATAAGTACATAAGTATGTCTGCTCTTCAGAAAGCTGGAGGGTGGCTGTCGGTTCTTTACCCATAAGGTCAGAGTATGGATTGCCACCATGTCTCATGGCACAGCATCCATCACAAGGGTTTACTCATGAGAAAAGCAGAGAGAGGGGGTGGCTTTATTTCTGTCCTTGAAAAGTTTGCAGTCACAGGGCAACTGGCTGCCAACCAGCAAGATAGTGAAAATCAGGTGGTGGTGATATTTTTATTTTTTATTTATTTTTATATTTATATACCGCCCGATTTTCCCAAACAGGAACTCATGGCGGTTAACAATATATAACATACAACAATAGGGAAAAAATACTTGGTTCCATAGTATGACATATTGTAAAAAAATGCCACAACAACAATCAGTAGAACCAAGATTTAAAATACTAAGAATTTTATGAAAGTTGGGTCCTTGGATAAGAAGAAATCTCTCTCTCTCTCTCTCTCTCTCTCTCTCTCTCTCTCTCTCTCTCTCTCTCTCTCTCTCTGCTTTTCTCATGAGTAAACCCTTGTGATGGACGCTGTACCAAAGAGGTGTGGTGGGAATTCATAGCTCCGACCCTTTGCTGTCCAGGAATCCAGGCCAACTGAAGCCTCCTGACAGCTTTATCCTGAGGCAAACTCTGGACTTTGACGTTGAAAGTTGGCTTGAGCCTCGCTGCCTTTAAGCGGCTTAGTCTTGAGGCAAGATTTGAGTTGATTATTTCGTGAAGGATCCCCTTTTTTTCCAGTGAGGGTAAAGTTTCCTGAGAAGAGCGAAGTGAAGGACAAGCCAAGTTCCACCCACCTTAAGTGGATTAAGGTCAAGCTATCCCTTGGGTTAAGTACACTCCTTTGAAAGGGAAAGAATCCAAAGCACTTGGGCAGTGGGGAATAAAATATTTTGTCACAGGATACCATCTTTGGACAGCCGGGTCGTGCCTATTGCTGAACAGGTGGAACCGGTGTTACTAAGGTAAAAGTAAAGGTTCCCCCTGCACATGCGTGCTAGTTGTGTCTGACTCTAGGGGCGGTGCTCATCTCTGTATTCAAGCTGAAGAGCCAGTGTTGTGCAAGTCCATGGCCACGTGGCCAACATGGCTGCAAGGAAACACCGTTTTACCTTCCTGCTTTTTACAGTGGAACCTATTTATCTACTTGCATTTACATGCTTTCGAACTGCTAGGTGGGTAGGAGCTGGGGTGAACAGTGGGAGCCGATTCTGTTGCGTGGCACCCAGGATTCAAACTGCTGAGCTGCCGACTTTGCAGCCAACGGTTTTCAGAAGCCTTAGTCCACTGAGCCACCACAAAATGCAGAGATTTAATTTCTGGTTCCCTCTACTAGTGGTCAATTCTGACTTTAAAATAATATCTACACAGTATACGAGAGCTGGCCGGATTGCCCAGTGAGTTGGGCCTTGGGCTGCTGCAGAGCCAGCCGTTGGGAGTTTGGTTCCCTCACCATGCCCCTTGCCAAGAAGAGCCAGCCAGGATGGCCTCGGGCAAGCGACCCATGGAGGCCAGGGCAACTCCAGAAGGAGGGAAAGGCTGACCTACCTGAACAGTATTCCCTATCTGGAAAAGGCTGAGAAATGGTGCCATCAATCAGAACTGATGGCACACAATTCTTCCTTAATAAAGGCATCGCCTGCTCTTGCATCTGCGTTCTATGAGGACCACGTGGCTGTTTCTCACCCCCCCCCCCCGAACAACGGGCAATGCCAAGAGTTGCAATGCTTTTGTCGACAGTGCAAACCACAGAGGCTCAATTTCCAGAGGTCTGGAGATGGCATGTCCCTCCTTTGGACTATAGGGCGATGGACCTGCTCCAGTGGCCCATTCCAATTTTCCCCTGCCAACGTCTTTTTAAAAAAGAAGACCCATCGTGCCCTGGAGGGGCTGTCAGGAAGAGTTACTTGGGCAGTTTGTTAGATGTTGGTCAGCTGCCTGGGGAGCTCTGTGGTGGAGGTCTCTGGCTGCGAAGTCAGAGGCTGGGAGTATAATTCCCCTGCCCATGCCTCCTGGGAGAACAGCCAGCCTGGGTGGCCTTGGGCCAGCTGCACAGTAGTCCCAGGACAACCCCCCTCCCCCCGAGAAGAAGGGAACCATCTTGTGAATTTTCTCAATGTAAAAGACCCTGAAGAAAGACGGCCATGTCAGAACTGACTTGATGGCCCATGATTATTACTATTTATTATATGCTGCCAAACCACAGTTATGCCAACACTTTCCAGGGTTTTCCAGATATCGGACGTGGTTTACTGTTCCCTTCTTCTTGGGGTACCCACGGGCTGTGCAGCTGGGCCTTCTCGTGAGGGCACAGTGGAGAATGAACCTTTTTTGTCTCCTCTGCTCAGCTGCTCAACTCACTGAGCTCTCCAGGCAGCCTGCAAACCACAAAACTACAAATCCAAACAAAAAAAAATCCTGCCTTTATGACTTACAACCATTAAGGCAATGGCCAAGGAGCCCTCCAAATTTCTTGTCCCAAAAATATCTCAAAATGCCTTAAAATGAATTCCCTGAGCACAGAGAGAAACTCGTTGTTCCCTGAGCTCCTTGCCCTCTGAAGATGCCAGCCACAGAGTCTGGTGAAACGTCAGGAAGAAAAAATTTCCAGAACATGGCCAAACAGCCAGAAAAACTCACAACAACTATAATTACAAAGGTTTGCTAGAGACATCTAAAATGTAATATTGCCATTATTTCCTAGGTTACTTTTATAATACCTTTGTAACTGATTTCTTCACTTGTTTCCCCAAAAGTAACTAGCTCCAGGTAACATTTATTGGTTTATTTGTTATTAATTAGCCATGTGTGGGGAGAAGCAACAGAGTGTAATGGGTTCAATTCCTGTCCCACCATGGAAACTCACTGGGGTATGTGTGAGATTCATCAATCAAAAACCCTATTAGGGTGTCCATAAGGGGGAAGGAACGTGTGTCAACAGTCAGATAACAACCCCAAAACTGCTGTATGTGGTTCAAATGGGAGACCATTTGACGTGGCATCATGTATTGGACTCCCACTAAACTGAGCCCACGAAACCTGACATTGTCACTGAACTGCGTCATGAAGACTTGCCTGCCCTGCAGCGTTTCTAGACTGTCATCTGGAGAAGCAGCGGAGCGTGACTCGGTCCTATTCCTGCTGAAATCCTTTGCGGGATGGGTGGTTCCATGGGGTTCTTTTGTGCAACGGAGCCAAGGAGACTTTCTGGCAAAGGTCAACAAGGATCTTGAGCATCTGAGGGTGGCACAGATTAAATCAGGAAGCTGGGTGTAGGTGGCAGACACAAAGAGTGCAGTCAGAGAGAGGAACTGGGCGGAGGACGAGAGGCACCGGCATGTAGGAGGAGGCAGGGGTGGCATTAATTTTTTTTTAAAAGAAGTCTCTTTGGAGCCAGCTCTCAACAGGGAGCCAAGCAGTGACCCAGAAGTCACCTCATCTCTCTGGGGCATGTTGGTTTCTGGGATAAAATTCCAAAGGGGGACATGAGTCTGAGAGGTTCCCTCCAGGAAAAGGTAGTGGTGATGGGGTTATCCACTGAAACAAAGATTTACAGTAGATCTTTTCACTAGAATTTTGGATTTCTTGAGAAAGGCAAATTGAAATGAAAGAGAAGAGGTTATAAGGAAAGGGACTGGGAAGTTGATAAGGGTGACAAGGAGAAGGTCCAAGACGATGGAGCCAGTCTCCAGGCTGCACTTGAAATCTACCCGTTATTCATGGCTGCGCCCAAGTTACAAGGTCTGCCTGCCTTGGACTGAGCAGACCCTCCTGGAGCATGAGAGCAATAGAGCTTCCCATCCAAAGCCAGGTGGTCTACAACACCCTCAAGCAGAATGTCCCCGAGTGCTGTTCTGAAGGCCCGGGCACAACCCAACTTGAAGCACACTGATGGCTAAGATGTCTGGCTTCCTGTTCTCTAGAATCTTTTCCCGTCCCTTTCTTTCTGCCTGGCTTTCTTCATAGAATCATAGGGTTGGAAGAGACCTCAAGGGCCATCTACTCCAACCCGCTGCCATGCAGGAACCTCCATCACAGTGCTACTGACAGATGGCCATCCAGCCTCTGTTTAAAAAGCCTCGGAAGAAGGAGACGCCACCACCTTCCTTTGTGGTAGCATGTTCTACTTATGCTGAACAACTCTAACTGTCATGAGGTTCTTCCTAATGTTCAAATGGAATCTCTTTTCCTGTAGTTTGAAACCATTGCCCCGAGCCCTAGTCTCTGAAGCCATGGAAAACAAGCCAGCCCCCTCTTCAATGTGATACCCTTTCAGTTATTTAAACATAGCTATCATATCCCCTCTCAACCTTCTTTTTGTAAGGCTGAACATTCCCAGCTCCCTAAGCCACTCCTCGTATGACATTTCTTCCAGACCTTCAACCACCCTGGTCACCCTCCTGGTCTTGCAGCATCTCAGAGGTCTTTGCATAAACCTCCCACCTGTGCTTTGCAAATCGTTAGGGGCCTTTAACTCCTCACTTTCCAGGTAAAGTGGCGTGGGTAGGAACCAACACTGCCACAAGATGTCAGTCCTGTATGACACTCTTGTTGTCATCAGGGGACATCATGACAAGCTTTTGCATTTAACCCACGCCCCGGTAATAAAGTTCAGCTTGAGACATACATAAAACGTCATTTGTACCTTGTAATGGCAGCATATAATTAAATTGTTCTGGGCAAATATATTACCATAGCCTACAGAGGGAAGGTGTGTGTCTGGTTGTTTTTTTAATCGGCACAGTAGATCAGACTGTAACTTACAGCTCTTCTAAATGCAATACTTGTTCCACTTCAGGTGCTGGCCTTTGCACTCATATTATCAGCTTTCCCCCTTCCATTTACACAACACTCCTCCTACTGTGATATATTCCTTGCTTTTCGTCCCTCCAGAAAGCAGGGTTTGTTTTTAGTTCCATTTTGTTCCAATGGCGAGGAGGCTGACATGAGCTATGGCACTTTTTATTCAAGTTCTGCCACAAGATCTTTACAGTCCAATATTTCCCATGAGCACTGAAACGCGCTAAACCTGTGGTTCCCAACCACAGTCCCCAGGCATTCTTGGACTACAACTCCCAGAAGCCTTCGCCACCAGGTGTGCCAGCCAGAGTTTCTGGGAATAGCAGTCCAAGGACATCTGGGGACCCAAGACTGAAAACCACTGGTCTAAACAAAGTAAACAAACAATGCCAGCTCTAGCAGCTAAGCACCTGTTGCAAGCGCCTGAGTCCTTGACTTTGTCTTGAAATATATATTAGTGATGCTTGAAAGAGAAGTGTCTTTCCTAAAGAGAAATGAGTGTCTTTCCATGCAAATCCTAGTCAGGGGTTGCTCCTTCATTGTGGAAGATCAAGTGAGGGAGGGCTACATCTGGAAAGATCCTAGTAACTGTCACTAATACATGTGTAGCATTTTCAAGAATCAAATGCTTTAAGGTGCTTTATGGAATTCCTTTCTAGACACAGCTCAAGCCAAGGTTCCTTTGGGAATGGTCCACATTTATCCAAGCTACCCATCCTACAGTTGAAGGTTTAATCAATCTGCTGTGATGCAGGTCCAGAATACTCTGGGACAGCTCCAGGTAGGGAGATGCCATTGGGTGGGACAGCCTCTTTCATTCACTGTCCCCAATTCTGTGGCCCCAACTGGCAGCGACGCAGCTGCCTAGTGGGAGTGAGCAAATGGAACAGATGCCTAAAGGTTTCCTTCCTTCTGTTTCCCACTTGGGTTCTCCTCCTTCAAGTTGGCCGAGGCTGGTGACCTCAATGCCACGGTTTTGTTGAGAGCTCTCCGTGGTGCTGAAACGCTTGAGGGATTAAGTGACAACAGTGTTCTGTGCAGCCATGCCAGCCACATGGTCATGGACTTGCAAATCACTGGTTCTTTGGCTTGAAAATGGAGATGAGCACCACCCCTAGAGTTCGACATGACTGTGCAGGGGGAACCTTTACCTTTTTTAAATGGTCCGGCTAGAGAGTCTTGTCCTGGTGGGAGAGAAACACGTTGAATCTAAAGGCACTGGAAGCAGTGGTTCTCAACCTGTGGGTCCCCAGATATTTCTGGACTGCAACTCCCAGAACCCCTTCCAGCACAGCGAGTGGTGGAGGCTTCTAGGAGTTGCAGTCCAGGAATATCTGAGCACAGGTTGAGAACCACTGCACTAGAGTTTGTGGCTGATGTACGATGTCTCTTAGGCCTCTTTTATAAGTCCCCTTTCCGCCTCCATCATGGCACTCAATATAAAGAGGATTATAACACAAGAGAGGGTGGTTTGCAATTTGTTGGGTGGAAGGTGGATTTTAATAGCTGTGGTGAGGGCTTCGCTTTGTTCAGCTTGTGTGACAAAATCTTTACAAGGACACAGCCGTCAGCCATATACTTTTGCAACTGAGGCCTGTTTGGAAAGCAGTGCTTTCAACCCTTCCACTCCAGATCGAAATCTGTAAATGACGCCAAAGAGGGAAGGCACAGACTAAGGTAACTGGGACAGTCAGGGACCTCGGAAGCCAAGGTTGACTGCATTCCACACACGGGTTACTGGGGAAGAGAGAAGCATCTGCAGTGGCAGGGAGGGCAGGACCCATCCACAACATGGCGGCTCCAGCTGAGTCCAAAGGGGGGGGGGCTGCCAGACACAACAGAGTGAGCACCAGGCATGCCAGCTAATGTGCACACGCGACAATATCCCCGAAATGGGATCCTGAGTCCCATGGGGGATTGTTTAAAAAAAAAAAGCCATGTAGCTGCTCATTCCATTTTATATTCTCTTTGCTCGGGGGCTCTTTGGGAGAGAACATTTGACTCACAAGGAAATGGGAATCACAGCAGCTTTTCCTTAATGGGCAATATTTTTTTAAACCCCAGAAAGCAAACAAAGATGAACAGGAGGGATGGGAAGCCATGCTGGCTGAGGTCTTCATCGTGTTGAGAGACGGCAAGCCGTTCTTCTGTGGGGTGGGGGCAGGAGCTGGAAAAGAGAAAGGAAAGAGCTGTGCAGAATCAGAGAAGTCTGGGCACTTCGCCTGGGCAGCGGCTGTGGATCTGCGGCAGGTTTTAGTCTGAACTTTATGGGACCTCTCCAAGTTCTGACATTATGCGGTGGGATAGGGTTCAGTGTCCTATGCAGCGAAACACCCCTCCCATGAAATTAGAGATGCAACTACTATCATAGAGTGTGGTCTGTAACCCACCTAAAGTAGATGATGGCTGGATATTGTTGGTTAGTTCAGTGGTTGAGATGTTTGGCTGCAGAGCCAGAGCATGGGAGTTTCATTCCCAACTGGGCCTCCCTGACGGCGGTTGGACTTGATCATCCATTGGGTCCCTTTGGCCTCTGCAGTTCCATGCCTGCTGGTTACTCCACCTTTCCCCTCAGAGCAATCTGGGATGTGGGGTTGAATGAGAAAGGAGCAAGGCAAGCCTAAAAGAAAACACCTTTGCCCCTTTGCCAGATTGTACCCCCACCCCTTTTAAAATGCAACCCCTGTGATTTTTAGAGGAAAGTCAGGAATAATAATAATCCTCCCCTGTGGATGTCAAAGAAATTACAAAACTAGACACAAATGAGTGGCAAAATTAATACCCTGCTCTCTCTCTCTCTCTCTCTCTCTCTCTCTCTCTCTCTCTCTCTCTCTCTCTCTCTCTCTCTCTCTCTCTCTCTCGTATAGTCAAAATCTTCTGGGATTTCCAGATCTAAACTGATCAGTGGCTAAGGGAAATGGGAATATTTAGCCTTTCAAAAAGAAGACTGAGAGGGGATATGATAGCTATGTTTAAATATTTGAAAGGATGTCATATTGAAGCAGAAACAGGTTTGTTTTCCATGGCTTCTGAGACTAGGACTCGGGGCAATGGTGTCAAACTACAGGAAAAGAGATTTCATTTGAACATTAGGAAGAACTTCATGACGGTTAGAGCTGTTCAGCAGTGGAATATGCTGCCACAAGGGAGGGTGGTGGAGTCTCCTTCTTTGGAGGTTTTTAAGCAGAGGCTGGATGGCCACCTGTCGGGAGCCCTGTGATGGGGATTTCTGTATGGCAGGGGGTGGATGGCCCTTGAGGTCTCTTCCAACTCTATGATTCTATGAACATCTTGAACATAACACACCAGGCATAGTAGAAATACAACAAAGATATGTCTGAATTATTGACATTGCATTTCCAGGGGATGCCAGAGTCACAGGTAAAGAATTGAAAAATAATTAACAAAATGCATAGACCTGGAAACTGAAACATCTCACTTGTGGATTAAAACACTCCAATGGTCCCCATTGTCATTGGGGCATTGAGAACAATGTCAAGACATTTTGTACAATATTACAAGTGGCTGCAGATCTCAGAAACACCACCATCAGAGCTCAAAAAACAGCAGTCTTAGGAACAGCACACAGACGGCGCTCACACTTAACAGATATTAATTTTTTTTAAACACGTATCTGTTATATAATATCAGTCAAAGTTTTTGATTGACTGTGCCTGCTATTTATTATAATAATAATAATAATAATAATAATAATAATAATAATAATAATAATAATAATAATAATAATAATAATAATAATAATAATAATAATAATAATAATGTACCCAGTTCACCCTTTTCAGGGTCTTCTAAGTGGGGAGTATTCAGAGCTGTTTTCCCCCAACCCCCTTCTTCTAGGGTCACCCAAGGCCACCTAGGCTGACTTTTCTCCCTGGGGACCTAGTGAGGAATCAAACTCCCAACTTCTGGCTCTGCAGGCAGATGCCCAAACCCCCAGCTATCCTGCCAACAGGTAATTGAACTGAGATCTTTAGCTAACTCGCCCTTGCAGCCTGGTTGTATCCTGAGTGGAGAGGCAACCCGTTGGACATGGGGTGTGTAGCAGCTCTGCCAGCCCATGAGCTCTTAATACTGCACATAAGCTGACAGTGGCCCAGGGGGACACCCAAAGGGATCACGTGCAACCTCGCAGGTAAGGAGAGGGACTATAAAAGCACCACTAGAAATGACGGTGCTCTGTTCTGCTTTTCTCTGACTCATACATGTGGCCCATCTCCGGCTTTCCTTCTCTGGCAGACCAATATTAGAGTGCTGGGCCAAAGCTAACAGAATGGATTTCAACAGAGGGAAATGTAGGGTGCTACATCTAGGTAAACAGAATGAATTGCACAGATAAAGGATGGGGGATACTTGGCTGGAAAATAGTACCAGTGAAAGGGATCTGGGAGTTTCGGTGGACCACAAATTGAACATGAGTCAGCAGTGTGATGCAGCGGCCAGGAAAACCAATGCTATTCTTGGTTGCATCAACAGAAGCATAGTGTCTAGATCAAGGGAAGTGATTGTACCACTCTATTCTGCTCTGGTCAGACCCCACCTGGAGTACAGTGCCCAGTTCTGTGCGCCACAATTTAAAAAGGATGTTGACAACCTTGAGCGGGTGCAGAGGAGGGCGACCAGGATGGTTGAAGGTCTGGAAGAAATGTCTTATGAGGAACGGCTTCGGGAACTGGGAAAGTTTAGCCTCTCTAAAAGAAGGTGGAGGGGGGGGATATGATAGCTATGTTTAAATATTTGAAAGGATATCATATTGGAGAGGGAACAGGTTTGTTTTCTATGGCTTCAGAGATTAGGAATCGGGGCAATGGTTTCAAACTACAGGAAAAGAGATTGCATTTGAACATTAGGGAGAACTTCATGACAGTTAGAGCTGTTCGGCAGTGGAATATGCTGCCACAAAGGAGGGTGGTGGAGTCTCCTTCTTTGGAGATTTTTAAGCAGAGGCTGGATGGCCATCTGTCAGAAATATTGTGATGGGGGTTCCTGCATGGCAGGGGTTGGACTGGATGGCCTTCCTTGAGGTCTCTTCCAACTCTATGATTCTATGATTTCTAAGTCCCTCGAAGTCCCTCCCTGCCTCCTGTAACATCATTTTGACCTGTCTTCAATGAGTCCCGGGAGGGACAGGCAACCAATGGCAGAGAAGCTGGCAGTGTGGCATTTTACAGCACCTGGTCATTATCTGTTGCAGAAGCATTCTTCAAATTTGCCACGCTCGGAAAAGAGAGTGTGGGAGGTGCGTGCAATTTTCTCATCCTAATTGCCCTATGATTTGAAATTATTGGATAATTGCTACCACAGCGCCAGCTGTCACCCATCACTCGCCTCCTCACATGCAGAACCCCAGATTTCGGTCTCACGGAATAAATGCCTGTTGGTGCTGTGGACAGGCGCAGTTCGTGCAATTCTTGGTTACATTTGAGGTTTGGGAAGGAAGGAAGGAAGGAAGGAAGGAAGGAAGGAAGGAAGGAAGGAAGGAAGGAAGGAAGGAAGGAAGGAAGGTTTTAAAGGCCTGAAACTGGCTCACTTACACACACGTGCACACACACACCCTTGATATTAAAAGCATGATGGGAGTGGTGAGGGGGATTACAATTCCATCATTTCCCAGTGGCCAAACTGGGTGGGAATCCCAAATGTAACTTTTCCAAGTGTAACTTTTCAAAGTTCTGAAATGTCAGCAGACACATACATACACACTACCACAGGGAGCAGGAGTGAGTCATTTAGTCATATAAACAAATTACCTCCTCTGGAGAAAACTTTCATTTATGAAGTAAAGCAAAAAAAGCAAAGTGTGCTGCTTATACTATACCACTTCAAGTGAAGGGTGCTGCTTATATATATCCTGGCCCATAGAGCTTAAAGTACTCTCTGGGCAGTTTGCAGTTTAATGCTTCAGGCTCCACATTGCCTCCCTGCCAGCAAGCTGGATGAGGACCAACCTCAGGAGGCTGAGTGAGCCTTGAGCCAGATGCTGTTGGGACTGAACCCCAGACCATGAGCAGAGCTTTGGCTGCAGTATTGCAGTTTAAGCACTGTGTCATGAGTGCCATTTAGTCAAGCCCCTGGTCCTCACCTACAAGATGCCACGAGAGATGCTCCGTAGAAGTCTGCCAAACACAGTGTGTAAATCCAAAGCCATTCTCAGCAACACACAATTGACATCATTAGGAAACCCAGGCCCGGGGAATGTAAATGAAAATGATGAATAAATAAAATAAATTGTTTGTTTTTGGATGGCTTTCCAAAACAACTCAGCACATGGCAGCCATTCAGAGTGGTCACCGTGCTCAGCTTCTAGGGGGTTACCTATCCTCTGGCAGCCCCAAATGCAGTGAGATTTGCCAGGGAGTTTCTCTGTTTGTCCCTGAGGTATTCCCAATTCCCAAGTTTCTGTTAAAAAACAACGCACATCCCTAGCCCCTGCAAAAACTGAATTATGAATCAAAACCATGACTGCCTTCCAGTCATGAGTGAATCCAGTGGCACTTCTACTGGCAGGATCCGGGATTCATAATCTGTTCTTTCCCAGATCCTAGCCAAATATTTCTGGAAGCACCTGTTTCTCCTAAGACCTCCCTCTCCTCCTCTCCTTTTTAGTCACAGAAGGAGAAGCTGGCACTTGAGACAGACTCAAACAAGTTCTCTCTCAAGTGGCCCAGAATCCTCCGCAGCATCTTTGACTTTAATGCCTCCAGTGTGACAGAGGAGCAGCTTTCATTTTATATATCTCTATCTCCTTCGTCAGCCATCACTTCCAACTGGGAGAGGATAATGAAATGGGAGCCCTCCTGCCGAGCGAGGCCCGCTGAGCACACGCCATACGGAGCACTCGCCAGCCGAGAGAGCGAGCGGCACACCAGGCAGCCTTGCGGTCTGCTCTAGCTGGGCCAGGGTGGCCTTGGCTGGGCGGCTGGGTGAGTCAAACCATGGCATCCCTCCAGGAACTGCTTTTCGACGTTCCCTTTAAAAAGCAGCCCTGTTTTGCTCTGTTTTATTTTTATTTTATTTTTATTTTTTTGCCCTGGGGATAGAAACAAAGTTTCAGCCATTCTCCTGGGCAAGTAAAAACATACACTCTGCTTGCACACCACAGGAGCATCCTTGAGGTTCCAGTGTACAGGAGGGATACAGCAAGGGGGTCTGACATGGCAGGGTCTCTGACCTCCCCCCAAACCCCCCAAACCCCCCCCCCCCGGCTCAATGTCCTTGATCAATGGAGGTTGTACTTTTAGGGCAAGTGGGACCCGATCCCCCCACTGGCTCATACCGGATCCAGCCAGCTCATCTGTCTGTTCCTTTCCTGGGTGTGTACATGGGCAAAGCCCCCCACCCCACCCCGCTTAGGATGAGGGCTTCCTGTGCCTCTGCATATCTACATCTAGTGTGACTCCATGTCTCACCGTCCACCTTGGGCTGCTGTGGCTTCTGCCCCACCAACTATGAGAAACACCCGCTGCCGCTATGGCAGGGTGGAGTAATACAGACCTCCAGGTTCTACTCTGGCCACCTCCCCCCACCAGGACTCTCCGGAAAGGGAGTCCCTCTTGACGGCACCTCCCGTTTAAAAGAAAACTATCTTCCACTCAATTTTTTTAAAAAAATAACCAGGCATCCTGGAGTTACACAGTACTCCTCTAGTGCAAGAGGAGCCCCATTTTACGACGCAGTCTACTTTTTGTGAACCCCCAAGGGTGTGCTTTAAGGCTTTCTGAGGATAAGCTGTTCCCCATGGAGGAGGAGGAGGAGGCCCTGCCCGCAGAGGCTGGAGAAGATGATGGGTGCAGCAGACCCTTCTGCGTTTGCCGAGGAGGCCCTGCCCTCTTCCACGGCCAGCAGCCCTTTACAGCCTTGGAGAAATCCCCCCCTCCCCGAAAGGCAGGGGGTTCTTTTCTCCAGTGGTGCTGGAGAAAGCAGGTCCATTGGGAAGGGAGATGGGTCAATGCTTTTCTCTCATCCCCAGCTTCACTCAGGTTTTTCATCTTTTGGGCAGAAATAAAAAAGAGTCCCGTTTTTACAGACAATCGTTCAGGCACATCCCGTGGGAGGCAGCTAAGGGCTAGCTGACGTGGGACAAGGTACTTCAAGGAGACAGATGTCTAGTCTCCTGCGCTCCTGGACACATTTGGTGGGGCCTCTGTGAGATACAGGAAGAGGGACTAGATGGGCCTTTGGCCTGATCCAGCACGGCTCTTCTTATGTTCTTAAGGCAACAGTAAAAGAGGAAGGCTAAAATAGGAGCTGGACAGAATCCCTGAAGGAGCCCCACAGGAGGGTTGCATTTGTAAGAGCTGAGCTGGGGTGCTGAAGGCTGACATTTTGGAGATCTCTCATTCCTCAGGTCACCATAAGTCAGAAGGGACTTAATGCCACATTACAAAAGTGCAGCACTGGTTTTGTATTTTGAGCATGAGGAAAGAGAGCTAGTGAGGGGGGAAACTAACAAATCTCAGCAGCTTTTAAAAAAAGAGGCCTCTCCTTCTGGTTCCACATGTCAGCTTCATTGCCTGCAAAATGGCTTTTATGGAGAGGGTCTCTGTAATGGTGGGTCGTTTTCTTTGCACCAACACAATTTACTTCTGATACATTCTAGATATTGTGACTGCCAGCAATTACAAAGTGTATTAATTATTCCCCATTTCAACAGCACCAGATCCATAAAATTTCCATTGCTTACAGCCGTCGGATAGTAAATGGGCGTTGGATTAAGATTTAATATTGTCTTAACATCAATATTGAGTTTTCATGCTGTTTTTCCTTTATGAAAATGCAACAGCATCATGTCCTGGCCTCTTTAAACCATTTGTTGTCTCCTTTCCTCTTAATTGGGCCATTTGACTTTTTCACATTTTGGCAAAAAAAAAAAAAAACCATTTTCAACAGCCACAGTTATTTCTCCATTAATTCTCTAACATATGTGTGCTTCAAATTTAACTGCCCAATCATCGTCGTTACTCCCAGCAGTTTCTGAGAATGAGGGTTCGGGATTAATTTATAGTAAGCACAGAAAAAGAATGTTACTTTGTTGGATTTAACCACTACAGGAGCAAACAGTTAGATTCGCTGGTGAAATGCCATCCCTGTTGCTACGAAGGAGGTAGAAGGTGAGATTTACAAACAAATTGATGGGCTGCAGAAGTGGCTCCATTAAGATATGCTGAGATCCTCCACATATCAAGTAGAAGAGATCCTGTATCATTACTGAAAATAAATGTGCATTATTGTGACAATGGATTCCTGGTGTGGTTTAGCGAATATACTAGGATTCAGGAGACTTGGATTTAAAACCCCACATGGCCACAGAAATCCATCCACCTGCACTGCTTTTCAGTCCTGGGGGTCTCCAGATGTTTATTTATTTATTTTTATTTATTTTTACAATTTATATGCCGCCCACTACCCAAAGGTCTCTGGGCGGCTTACAATCAAAGAATTAAAACAGTTAAAACATCAAATATCAATAAATAATTAAAACAATAATAAAAACCTTACACTAAAATCATTACACTAAAATTGCCATCAGAGGACCCACAGTCTATATTGTATCAGTTAAAAAACATGTGGAACAGGAAGGTTTTTACCTGGCGCCAAAATGTCATCAGTGTTGGCGCCAGGCGGATCTCACTTGGGAGGGCATTCCATAGCTTAGGGGCAGCTGCCGAGAAGGCCCTATACCTATAAGCCACCCCTTTCATCTCCTTGAGGGATGGCTCTTTCAGGAGGGCCTCCTGGCTCGATCTTAATTGCCGGGTAGGTTCGTATGGAAGGAGGCGGTCCTTTAGGTATCTAGGTCCTAAGCCATTTAGGGCTTTACAAGCACTTTGAATTGGGCTCGGGCAGCAACTGGTAACCAATGTAGGTTACGTAGAATCGGCGTGATGTGATCCCTCACAGCCCCACCACTTACCAGCCACGCCACACGATTCTGAACCAGTTGCAATCACCGAACCGTCTTCAAAGGCAGCCCCATGTAAAGCGCATTGCAGTAATCAATACGGGATGTTACCAGTGCATGCGTAACTGTCATGAAGCTCTGCTCGTCCAGGTGGGGCAGAGCTGGTATATTTTCCGCAGCTGAAGAAAGGCACCCCTGGCCATCGAGTCCACCTGGGCTTCCAGAGTTAGACCGGGGTCCAGGAGCACCCCCAAGCTGTGGACCCTGTCCCTTAGGGGGAGTGCAACCCTGTCCAGGACAGGAATATGGCCCTCTAACCTGTCCAGCGAAGCACCCATTAACAACACTTCCGTCTTGTCTGGATTGAGTTTCAATTTATTAACCCTCATCCAGTCCATTATCTGGTGCAGACACGAGTTCAGAACAGAAACCGCCTCACCTGGTGGAAAATGAGAGGTAGAGCTGAGTTTATTGCTGACTCCTCAGCCCAAACCTCCTGATGACCTCTCCCAGCGGTTCCATGTAAATGTTGAACAGCATGGGAAACAGTATAGAGCCCCGAGGAACCCCATGACGTAAACACCATGGGGCAGAGCTACTATCTCCCAGTACCACCTTTTGGACACTGTCAGCCAGGAAGGATTGGAACCACCGCAAAGCAGTGCCTCCAACCCCCAGCCTGGCCAGCCTATCCAGAAGGACACCATGGTTGATGGTGTCGAAAGCCACTGAGAGGTCTAGGAGTATCAACAGGGTAGCCCTCCCCCTGTCTCTTTCCCAGCATAGGTCATCATACAGGCTGACCAAGGCAGTCTCTGTACCCGGCATGAAACCAGATTGAAACGGATCCAGAAAATCCGTTTCATCCAGCAGCACCTGGAGTTGCCCGGCCACCACCCGCTCCAACACCTTGCCCAAATAAGGGAGGTTCGCTACTGTTCGGTAGTTAACCACCAGCCCTGGGTCCAGGTTAGGTTTTTTAAGGAGTGGTCTAATAACCACCTCTTTCAAGATGGTGGGGACCACTCCCTCTCTTAAGGAGGCATTAACAACCTCCCGGACCCAGGTGCGAACCCCCCTGGCAGATCTTTCAATTAGCCAAGAAGGGCAAGGGTCGAGTGGCGTGGTGGTAGCATGGACAGATCCAAGCACCCTGTCCACATCCTCGGGTCTCAATAATTGAAACTCATCCAATAATACTGGACCTAAGAACGGCACACTGGACACATCCCTTGATTCTGTACCAATAGTGGAGTCCAATTCCCTGCGAATTTGAGTGATTTTTTCCCTCAAAGTAGACAGCAAACTCGTAGTCCAGAACCTCCACCGTATTTCTCGGTTGAAGAAGGTCCTGGACCACCCAAAACAGCTCTGCTGGACGGCACTCTGAAGAAGCAATACGGTTTGTGAAATATTGCCTTTTCTCCAACCGTATCACCATGGAATAGGCCCGATAATGGGCTCTAAGCCATGTTTGATCAGACTCACAGTGATATTTTCTCCACTTGTGCTCCAGCTGTCTCCCCTCCCGCTTCATTGCCTGCAGCTCAGACGTATACCAAGGAGCTGTCTGGGCTCTGCGTAAGGGGAGAGGGTGCATAGGTGCGATCGTGTCAACTGCCTGGGACATTTCCCTATTCCACAGGGTGACCTGAGCTTCGACAGGAGCGCCGACCATATCAGATGGATAATCCCCCAGAGCTTCCAGGAAACCATCTGGATCCAGTGGTGAAGGCTTCTGGGAACTGCAGTCCAAGAACATCTGGAGAACCAAAGTTCAAGAACAAGTGGTGTTTGGGAAACCACTCCTTAAATATCCTATTTACTGTACAGTGGTACCTTGTATAAAGGAATTAATTCGTTCCAAATGAAATTATGTTAAACAAATGTTCCTTTATACAAATTGCAATTTCCCATAGGAATGCATTGAAAAATGGAGTAATCCGTTCCAATGCAGAGAAAAATGACACAAACTACAGTACATGTATAATTTTGGGGAACAGAAATGCAAAAATGCAAACAGGCACCCCCACACACACTGATTTCGGGCAGAGTGCAGCAGCACAAGGGTTAATTATTCCCAGGCCAAGCCTAGGAACCATCCTCTGTGAAAGCCTCATTATGGTCCCTATAAGTCACTTCCGACTTGGCCTCACATAATACATTCTAGTTGTGATAGTGGGGAAGGTGCCATTGGCTGAGCTGGCTGGAGAGCTCAGTCAGTTGGCCAGCTGGCTGCTGAGCCAGGAGTCAGAGGTTAACTTGCCCCACGTGCCTTCTGGGAGCAGAGCAGAGCTACATCTCACAGTTCCAGAGTATCATCAGAAGGAAGGAGACCCATTTAGCACCCTGCAGTGGATTGCCACCGCTCAAAATCCAACCTGATGGCACCAGCCATCAACATCCTAATGTTGGGGGATGTGTTTCAATGCCCTTTCGTAATCAGGGATCCTCGCCTCACCCAGAATGGCAGGGGCTCCAGCTGAGCCTCCACCAGACCAGCTGACATTGCGCTCAGGCCAAGCTCAGCCAAAACCAGGGATGCTGGAAACCTTGCCCAAAAACATACTGCCTGTTCCAAACCCAACAAGGGGCTTGGGCTGCCCCCCCCCACCCTGGCAAATACATTTAATGACCCACTTGCCCCTTCTGGCTTCTAGAGAAACAAAAGGGGGGGCGCAGTGGCCACTGTTTCAAGGTCACTGCAGAGCCATGTGAGGAGGTGATCAATGAGCTCTTCCTTTGCACCAAAGAACGTTTATGGCTGCATTTGCCAGCCTGTCCTGCTGCTGTTTCTGCCAAGCCTGATCTCCCATCAGCCGGCAGATAGCTCCGTAGCCTGGGTATCAGGCTGCAGAGTTTGTTTCCTACAAATAAAGCCAGACCGGGTGCCCTTGGGTAAGCTTCACCATCCCAGGGATCCCACTGTCCACTCACCCAGAATAAGGGAAGAGGAAACCACTTCTCAGTATTCTCTACCATGGAAGAGTTGCCATAAGTCAAAGTTGACTTGTTGTTCTTGTTGGTTGTTGTTGCTTAACCAATCATCCACAGACAGCATGGCCATGTATCTGGAAGGGTGGAAAAAATCTGAGCTGGTGTACTGAGACTTCCCCATTTCACTTCTTCCAGATTTCCAGGTGGGTTGGAGGGTTGTTTTGTTCAGATTTTTGTTGTTGTTCAGTCGTTCAGTCATATCCGACTCTTCATGACCCCATGGACCAGAGCTCGCCAGGCTTTCCTATTTTCCACTGCCTCCCGGAGTTTGGTCAAATCCATATTGGTTGCATCTATGACACCGTCCAACCATCTCACTCTCTGCCGTCCTCTTTTCCTTTTGCCTTCAGTCTTTCCCAACATCAGAGACTTTTCCAAGGACTCCTCTCTCCTCATGAGCTGGCCAAAGTACTGGAGCCTCAGCTTCAAAATCTGTCCTTCCAGTGAACATTCAGGGTTGATTTCTTTCAGGATGGATAGGTTTGATCTCCTTGCAGTTCAGTGGACTCTCAAGACTCTCCTCCAGCACCACAGCTCAAAAGCATCAATTCTGCGGTGATCAGCCTTCTTTATAGTCCAGCTTTCACTTCCATACATCACTACTGGAAAAACCATAGCTTTGACTAACCTGACCTTAGTTGGCAAAGTGATGTCCCTGCTTTTTAGGATGCTACCTAGATTTGCCATTGCTTTCCTCCCAAGAAGCAGGTGTCTTTTAATTTCGTTGTTGCAGTCGCCATCTGCAGTGATCAAGGAGCCCAAGAAAATAAACTCTGACATTGCCTCCATTTCTTCCCCTTCTATTTGCCAGGAGGTGATGGGACCGGTGGCCATGATCTTAGTTTCAGTCCATTTTTTTACTCTCCTCTTTCACCCTCATTAAGAGGTTCTTTAATTCCTCCTCATTTTCTGCTATCAGAGTAGTATCATCTGCGTATCTGAGGTTGTTGATATTTCTTCCGGCAATCTTAATTCCGTCTTGTGATTCATCCAGACCTGCCTTTCGCATGATTTACTCTGCATATAAGTTAAATAGGCAAGGTGACAGTTCAGATTTTTAGACAGCCACAAAATGCACAACTTTCCAAGCACTAACTATCAGCCTCTGGAGCCAAGGTCCTTGGTCAATTCACTGTCCTTAAACTTGAATATGACTTAAATGTTCTGGGTTGTATATTGCCTTTCAATATTGCAAGCCACCTTGGGTCTTTTTCCAAGGAGAAAGGTGGGCTAAAAATATTTTAAATAAATAAATAAATAAATGTGTGGTGAACTATGCAACATCAGTCTTTGAGCACCACCTGGTGAATAGGCCAGGCAATGACACCCAAGGCCGGGACTGGAAACCAGACATGCTTTCTTTTTCATGAAGGAAAAGAAAATTTGGGACTGTTCGTGACATCCTTAATCCAAAACCCGTCTCTAGGATTCTAAAGTCAATAAATGAATCAGGTTCTTTGGTTTTGAAGAAAATGGCTTCGGCAAATTTCATTTCTTCCACATTCGAAAACTAAAATGTGGGTCCTCTGCGATGCCTCTGATGAATCCCAGGGATCAGCCAGAGAACCTCTGTGTCTGCTTCATTCCCTCTTGCAGCAAGGGATGAACCATTAAGCACAATAAGCTCCTGCTCAGGGGCATCAAGGGAAGAGGGGGCACCACAGAAATTTCCCATAGCTGAATTTACCACGGGCCATATGGTGCAATACAGCAAATGGTGCAGCTGAACCAGGATCCACAAAAAGGGGCCCCCACATGAAATGAAAAGATCACATACAGATATTTACAATAAAAACAAGAGCACTCAGACTGTAGACCTACAACAAATGTTATGAAATCGAAGGGAGGGGGATCCCCACCACCACATAAATGAAAGCAGGGGAAGCTCTGTATGCGGTCAGTTGTCCACTGAGAATGAGACTGTGCAGGGGTGCTAGCAGTTCACTCAGCATCCAGGGTGCCAACAGGCAACAACACATGTGCTAGCACTGTAACATTTATGTTTCAGGATCTGGCCTCCATAGCCCTGGTAACTGCAGGATCAGGGCCAGCCTGGTCCAGGTATTGCCTGGTGTTTACAGGCTCAGGCCCTGGCCTCAGAAGCACCTTCTAGGCAACTCATGAGGCCCACCTGGAAGCCTGGAGGGAAGGCCTCTTTAAGGAGTGGCTCTCCCTCCCAGAGTTTCCCTTAGCAATGCAAGTGTCTGAAATAATTGCTGAAAATGAAAGTTTAGTGGACCTTTGGTGATGAAACTATTCTGTCTGCAAAAGATGAAGTAAATCACAATGTAGCAAAGTATCCAGGGTTGTGGCTTGATTTCTCTGCTGCTGATGTGGCTTATTGGATTGCTTGTGGACCCAGTGACTGTCAATAATACCACAATGGGCCATTTGACAAATCTTACCAGCATTTCAGTAGTGGCAAACCAGTAAGGTTTTGTTTGCAGAAACTGTTTGTTGGGACAAAAGCCAATGGTGAGAAACACAAAAGAGAGTGGTTACTGCATTCACCATCAACAGAATCAGTTTATTGTGTTGTTTGCAAACTGTTTCTGCCTAAAAAAAATTCAAATTTTCTTATAAGAGAAGGGTTCAGTGACTGGTGAAATACTAATAAAATTGATAATCATGAAAAAAGCACTACTCACCTAGACTCTATGCTATCATACTTAACTCACAGACAAGGTACAGGGTTGAGGCAATAGTTGGAGAAACAAATTCAGGAAAAGTGTGATTACTAGGAACATGTCTTGAGGTATAAGAACATAAGAAGAGCCCTGCTGGGTCAGGCCAAAGGCCCATCTAGTCCAGCTTCCTGTATCTCACAGTGGCCCCACTAAATGCATCCAGGAGCGCATGAGACCAGGCATCCGTCTCGCGATACCACTCCCTTGCATCTGGTCCTTGAAGTACCCTGCATTTTTAAAATCTGGAGATGACACATCTCCATCATGGTTTGTCACCTGTGATGGACTTTTCCTCCAGGAATCTGTCCAATCCCCTTTTGAAGGCATCCAGGCCAGATGCCATCACCACATCCTGTGGCAGGGAGTTCCACAGACTAACAATGCGCTGGGTGAAAAAATATTTTATTTTGTCTGTTCTCATTCTCCCAACCCTCAGTTTGAGTGGATGTCCCCTAGTTCTGGTATTTTGTGAGAGGGAGAAGAGCTTCCCTCTATCCACTTTACTCATGCCCTGCATTATTTTGTACATCTCAATCATATCCCCCCTCAGGCACCTTTTTTCCAGACTAAAGAGCCCCAAATGTTTTAGCCTTTCCTCATAAGCGAGGTGATCATTTAGCCCAGTAATGATTTTAGTTACTCTCTTCTGCACCTTTTCCAGTTCCACTATGTCTTTTTTGAGATGCGGTGACCAGAATTGCACACAATACTCCAGGTGTGGCCTTACTATTGTTTTGTATAATGGCATTATAATGTTGGCTGTTTTATTTTCAATCCCCTTTTTGATAATCCCTAGCATGGAATTGGCCTTCTTCACCGCTGCCACACATTGGGTAGACACCTTCATGGAGCTGTCCACCAACACACCAAGATCTCTTACCTGATCCGTCACGGATAACTCAGAGCCCATGAGTTGATAAAGTTTGGGGTTTTTTGCCCCAATATACGTTACTTTATATTTTGCTACATTGAAATGCATTTGGCATTTTGCAGCCCACACCCCCAGTTTGGAGAGATCCTTCTGGAGCTCTTCACAATCTTCTCTGGTTTTTACCACACGGAAAAGTTTTGTGTCATCTGCAAACTTGGCCACCTCACTGCTTGTCCCTGTCTCCAGGTCATTTATGAACAGATTGAAAAGCACCGGTCCCAGGACAGATCCCTGGGGCACACCGCTTTTCACCTCTCTCCATTGTGAACATTTGCCATAGCTGTTGTTTGTATGTTAGCTGAACGTGGCTTGAGTTTTCAAGAAACAGAAGAAAGGTTTGGATAATTGCAACATGGACATTTTTTAGGGCTGCTTGAACTCATAAGCCAGTTTAATAAATTTTTAGCAGGCCACATTTTGAAATATGGAAATCCTGGCAAATGAAATCCTTCTTACCTGTCCAAAACCACCTGAAGAACTCATTCAACTAATGGCATAAAAGGTCCAATGCACTCATTGTTGACAAAGTTAAATCTTCTTGTTATTTCAGTTTGCCAGTTGAATCAACACCAGATCTATATCATATCAATCAGTTAAGTGTTGTACTTAGGTGTACTTAAAAGATGGACAGCCTATTGAATGCTTTTTAACTTTTCTGGAAATGAAAGGCCATCCTGGTGAGGAAATGGCAAATCAGGCGTTACAATTAGAGATGAGCTCGAAATGAACTTTGGGTTTGTTTCATTATTCATTTTGTTACGTAGCAAAACGAATTACAAACTGCCCCTGCTAAGAGAAACAAAACGAAATGAAATGGAAATTTCATTTAATTTCGTTTCTGGTGGTGTCTCCTACCTGGTGCTGCTGCTGGTCCTGGACGCCCTTCCTGGTCCGGTGGATCCTCCTGGCGGCCGGCAAAAGTTTAAAAAAAAAAAAGCCAACCGGCCCGTGCTATAGCTATAGCACGGGCCACGTGGTCAGCAGTAAAATAAAATAAAATAAAATAAAAATAAATCAAATATAATAATGATAAAAATGGAGCGTCAGCCCTGTAAAAGAAATAAAATAAATAATAAAACACATGCCGACTAGCCCCAGGAGCCAGGTTGGGGCTTGGGGAAAAAAAACCGATCTGGCGTGTGGGCCCAGTACCAGCCCATGAGCACCGGACCCGGAGCACGGCCGGCAAAAGCTTTTTTAAAAAAAAGCCGACCAGCCTGCGCTATAGCTGTAGTGTGGGCCACGTGGTAAAAAAATAAAATAAAAATATAAAAGATAAAAGATATAAAAAATAAAGAAGTGCCGACCCGGCCCCATGGCCAGCAAAAGTTTTTTTAAAAAAAAGCTGACCTCCTGGGGACTTTTAACCCCCACCCAAAAAAAATTAAAAAAAAATTAAAAGGAACGCCAACCCGGTGCTTGAGAAGAAAAAACAAATAAAGAATTGAGAAGAAAAAACAAATAACTAATCCAAATGAACCAACAAAATGAATATTTTTTAAAAATCTTAAAAACAAAATGAAACAAACTGAACCTTAAAACGAACCAAACCAAAACAAATTGCCATTTTTTTCAGTTCGTGCCCATCTCTAGTTGCAATACTTAAAAAAAGTTTGTAGGCTAAACTTTTCAAAATGTAGGGTTCAGTCTTATGACAACGCTGCTAACATGTCTTGGCCTTATAAGGGTATGCAGCATTAAAAAAAAACTAACAGGTTTGCTATCTATTTTCCCTATGCAGCTCATTCACTAAATCTGGTAGGACAAAGTGCTGTTGACTGCTGTCAAGAGGCAGTTAATTTCTTCTCTGCAGTGCAGTTACTCTATACCTTTTCTTCAGCATCAAGCAGCCAGTGGAAAATTCTTAAAGGTTGCATTGGAAATGAAAATGTCTTAAAAGCCCTCTCTGATACCAGATAGGAGGCACATGCTATGGCAACAGCAGCAATTTTGAAATCTTTCCTTAAAATTTTAGAAGCATTAGAATATATAGCCAAAGACAAGTCACAAAAGGGAGATGCTAGAAGAGAAGCAAATAATATTGCAAATAAGATGCAAGGGCTAGAATTTGTTTTATGTTGAATTTTCTGAATGAGATTTGCAGAATTTTCAGAGTACGCCAAGTCCTACCAAAGGAGGACATTTATACAAAAATAAAAATTATTTTCCATCTTACTGTAAGTTTTGTTTAAATTTGATAAATAAAACTTTATTTTATGATTTATTATTGTTTATACTTTGAATTACTATGGGGGCACCAAAATCTTTTAAGTGCTTAGGGCCTCTTAGGATCTTAATCCGGCCCTGCTCTCTCGCTTTGCATTCACATCAGAACTGGGAATCTCTATGGCTCCAGGCTTGAGCCCACTTTATTTTTTTATTTATTTGCTAATTTTGGAACTTCAGGAAAGCTAGGAGAGACCCTCTGGATCATTGAGCCTGTCCTGTCCAGGAGGCACTGAGGTGGAATCGAACTCCCAGCCTCCGTGCCCAAATGTCTAAGCCACTGAATTTGCCAGCAGTTCTCCGGATGTATGGTACTCTGGTTTCTATACCGCACTGTCTAGTGACATGCCACGACTCTGAGCAGTTCCCAGCCAAAGGAAATACATGAACATAAGAAAACAGCCAGCCACCCAAGCCACATGACGAAAGTACAGTAGGACCCTTGTATCCACTGATTCATTATCCACTGATTCAGTTATCCACGGGTGTCAGAGGAAAAAATTCAGCAGCCACAAAGCAAGCTACTATCACAAACAGCAGGTGTAAAGCAAGCTACTGTCATAAAACTGCAACTGAAAGCAAGCTACTGTCACAAACAGCAGCTGTAAAGCAAGTTAGAAATTACTGTTACAAAAAAAAAGCTGCTGTAAAGCAAGCTACTGTCACAAAACAGCAGTTTGGGGATTTGGGGGCATTCTCTCTTATCCACGGTTTTCATTATCCATGGGAAGGCTTGGAACCAATCCCCAGCGGATACTGGGGTCCTACTGTACAAAAAAAGCAACTCGCAGAGAGGACAAGAGGGCAGCCTTCTAAAGCAGTGCTGCATCCTTCATCTCATGTAGTGACTGATAACACCAGGAGTATGCCAACTCCCTTTCAAAACCATCCCTGTTGGCAGCAGCTGCCGCCCTCTCTTGTGGCAGAGAACTCCACAGTTCAACCATTTGCCCTGTAGAAACAGTGGAGGAGATGAACTCGTGGGGCAGGGAAGGGGCAATTGGTTTCAGGATGAATTTCAGAGGAGCTCTCCCAGAAGCTGGGCATATGTTGTGGCACTTTGAGGCCTCTCCCCTAAACCACAGGAGGCAGATTCACTGCCTCCTATGAAATCAGGATCCATCCCACGGGCAGAAAGAAATCAACTCCTCGACATCAACATCGGGGCTTCCGTTGAACTTGCACAGACGACCCCGGCTATGTCTCTGATTATGAGAGCAGGGAAAGCGGGCTTTCTCGGGTTTCTCCACGCCATGCCAAGTTTTGTGTGCCATGGGGGAGCATGGGTTTATGGGAAGATGAGCTGCCCTGTTTCCCCTAAGATCCGCCAGCAGGAAGAGGCCCTGGGTTCATCCTGGGGCAGCTCATATTGGGAGAATTTATTTGATTCTTGTGGCTTCCACGGTCCAGGTATGTGGTGGTGGGGTGGGGGGTGAGGAATCACTTTTGTATTGCCCCAAGGCTGGCTGCACAAATTCCACAACAAGAAAAGTTAAGCTCTGAACAAATCCAGTCCTGAGCAGATCAAAAGGACCTGAAATAGTGCAGAATTAACCTATCCCATATGCTCTTGGCCAGATCAGAGGAAATGAGGGCTCCCGGTTCAGTAAGGTGATAAATCCACCCTGGGTTTTATTCTGTATACCCTTGTCTCAAATCAGGCCCAGAAAGTTGCATGGATGAATAGAATTGCAGTTCTCTCTGGACATTTATATACAACCCCCAAACTCCGCCGCAAATGGCTCCCAGCTCCAGAGCTTAAAAATGTTTCCCCACCAGCTCCGGAGCTAACAGAAAATTAAGTGCGACCCCGCCCACTTTAGCGTGACCCAGCACACTTTTCTTGTACCTTCTCTCTGGAGGTGAAAATTCTTTGATGCGGTGCAACAATAGTGAGCGTGGGGCTCTCCTCGCTTCTGTTTGCTGTTTTTTGGCTCCCGCCCCTTTAAGAGCTACTTAAGAGTTACTTAAGAGCTACTGGAATGTAGCGGGGGCAAGAGCCAGCAAGAGCGAGAGGCAGAAAGGGAGGTGAGCCACGGTCTTTCTTCCTTTTTTTTCTCCCTCCCCTCACGCAGCCAGCAGCCAGGGTGGGAACACAGGAAGAGCGACAAGCCCCTAAGATATCTGGTCCGAATTTAAGGGACCAGCAGATCTTAGGGGTCGTGTAAAAGCGCCCTATGTGTGTGTGTTTTTAATTAAAGAAAAGTATACATAACAAACAGTATAAGGGAAACACATCCCCACATAACATTCATTAATACAAAATGAAAAGAGGGAAAGCAGGAATAAGAAGGGGGGGACTAACTGTGCATACTTATCTGACTTTGTGGTCACTTCCCCTCAGGAGGACTATTCCTTTAGTCCAAAATAATTTGTAATAATATTAGTTTGCTTATTGTTACCTGTTTGTGTTGTTGGCTCTATTTTCTCCAGAAATACATTGAATCTTCCCTGGGACTGTGGCCTTTTCATTTTTCAAATGTTTATGTCAAGGATGGGTTCCAAATATCTTTAAAATCGTTGCTGTGAGATGCACCTTTGCTCATTTTCAAATCACAAGTTAATTTGTTACCAACAGCCATGTTCCACATTTCTTAATACCAATCTTTGATTTTAAGTTGACTGTTAACTCTCCAGTTTCCTCCCTGGTTGTTTGGATAGCCAAAGAGAAGTCGGAGTAAAGGCGGGAAGATGGAGTTGGGGGAGAGATCCTCTCTGTCCCAACAGAAGGAGTCTGGGAGGTGAGACCCAAAGAGGAAAGCTAGACCGCTGCCCAGGCGTTGAGCGGCAGCCATGTTGTCTGTGGAAGGGCTCCTCTGCTCACGACATCTTTCCAGGTAAGTTTTTATTTTGTTTTTTTGTTTTTTGTTTGTTTGTTTTGGGACCAGAGCTCATTTGCATGACAGCAGCTGCCACAAGGACAGACAAAAACTTCAATCCACCCATGGGACAGGGCCAACCAAGCCCCTCCAAAGGGGCAGAAGCCATCTCGGTTTGTTGTGACTGAAGCCATGGAAGGTTTTGGTGGTGCCTTTGATCAAATGGGCAGACTTTATGTGGTTGCGTAAGCTCAGATTCCCAGACGCATCTTCTATAGATGTTGTTCCCATCCTGAATGTTGTAATGTTAATGTTACTGCCGATGCTGACGTTGATGCTGATCTCACTGCCATGCTGTACGAGGCGATGATTGTATGATGTGTCTTATATTAATTTTCTTGCTCTGACTGTGTTCTGTTATGTCATATGATTCCTTTTGTCAATTGTTTTATTAACATGTTTATTTTTGCCGCTTGTTGCTCATGTTGAAGGTTGCAAGCCACCCAGATTGGCCTATCAGACTATATTAAGCGCAATGGATAAATAAAGAAATAAAGAAATGTATGTGAACAATATGATTACTCTTTTTATTTATATCCCGCCTTTCTCCCAAGGATGGGACTCGAACAAGGGCTCTCCTTGCTTCTTCCTTTAAGAGAAAGGAATGGAAGTTATCTCACAAAACAGAGCAAAGTGTGCTGCTTATATACCACCCCATATCACCTTAAAACCTTCCCTGGGCGCTTTACAAGTCATTATGACACAATTACACATTGCCTCTCCTCAGCAAGCTGGGGGACTCATTTTACCAGCATTGGAATGATGGAAGGTTGAGCCCACTACCTGGGATTGAACCAGGGTCATGAACACAGTTTTGGTTGTAGTACAGCAGTTTGACCACTGTGCCACCAGACTCAGGATGGATACCAACAAGGGCTCAGCTGCACTGGCCAAACAGAGGGGACACCAAGGGGGTGAGGGGTAGGAAAGGTTGTCCTGGACAGAGGGACAGATTAAATGCATGCCATCCGTGTGCTTGCACGCAAACACACACACACACACACACACACACACACACACACACACACACACACACACACACACACACACACACACCTATTATGTCTCCAGAACAGAGAGAGGAAGCGGGCGACAAGCCAGAAAGCCAGGCTCTACGAAGGATCATCATCGGTTGAGACTGGCAGAGAAAGACGGTCCCCCTCTTTTCTAACCATGGAAATGGCCTCCTTCTAAGGGTCACCACCAGTAAGGGATGTCCAAGCTATGGATGCCTAACAGTGGCTCCATGACCTCCACCGTGTTCCCTGAGTCCACGGCCGAGGGAGGAGAGAGGTGTTCGCCCTCACATTCCTCCATCACAGATTTCAAGCTATCGTGCGAGGCCTGTTTTCCACCCACTATGAGCGCAGAGCCCCAAAGTTGGAATGGACACAAAATGCAATATCAAGGAAGCCCAAATATTCCTGTCCAAAGTCTTCTGCCTTTCCTGGGACAAATCCTGCAGATTCATGGCTGGGTTCCCCACCTCATCCCGCACATAAACAATATTTACCCTCGCTGAGAATTTAAATACTGTACGAGAGTTAATCAAAAATAACTGGGGTGCTTTGGCCTAGAAGCAAACACTGGCTTTGCTGTCTTTGCAAAACCTTGGCTTCCAGTATTTCCTGCCACCGCGCCGCCACCCCCACCCCCAACCTGGGCCAAGCAGCTTAAAGCAAGTGTGTTGTATCTTGAAATCCAAATGTGGGTCAGGCTCATGTCACGGACACGGGGCTTTGCTTTTATATAACAGGGCTGGAGGCTGGGAAACAGAAAAATAAATGCAAAAGGAAGAATAAACACAATAAAGCATTCTTGGTGGTGGCCAGAGTGGATTTGCCACCTGTTGCATCCACCAGGCTGTACAACCCACATCTGTATGTATCGGTGCCCCAAATGGCAGCTCTCTTGTAACTGTCAGTCCTTCTTCTAATGCTTCCTTTTACTTCTTTCTTTTGTGTGTGTGGGGGGGGTGGCCCCAGGCTGAAATGAGTCCAGAAGGTTATCCAGAAATATCTGGAACTGGTCAGCAACTACCTGCACAATTGGCCGGGGCCTTTCCCCACTCACTCCTTAGATGTGGTCTTGCTATGCCTTCTTTACGACACCCCAGAGTGGCTCCATCTCACAAGGCTGTGCGTGCAGTCTTTGGTTCTTTGGCAGAATACAAACTAGACAAGATAAAAATTAGTGCAGCCAGAAGAGAGCTCATTCCAGGCACCACGGGAAACACCCACCCTCTGGTCACCCAATTCCACTCACCCCAAACACAAATGTACCTCGGTAAACAGATGGCAAATTAAAGAACTAAACATTCATATCAATGTTATATTTGTGTAAATATTTAATGGGGCAATTAGAGCTTGTCTGTGAATACCAGTAGGTAGTAGAGATGGGCACAAAATGACCATTTTTTTGTTACTGTTCTCCGTTATTCGTTCCGTTACATAACGGTACAAATAACGACTGTTGCGATAGGGCAGGCTCGAACCGAACAGAACCACGAAAATTTTCTTTGGTTCTGTTCGTTTCCGTTACTGGCATCGCGCCACTCGCGCGATGAAAAATGGAGCAGCGAAGGGCAGCGAGAGGGGGTTGGGCCTGGTGGAGCCTCTTTGGCCCCTCCCCGCCAGAGCCGACGTGAGTCTTTGCCGGTCTCGCAAGAAGAGACGGGATCTGAGCCCTTATGGGCTGGGCTCCGGGATCTCGGCAACATGGTGAAGCGGCAACGGTGCAGCTGGCTCAGAGGCCGGAGTGGAGGGCGTCATTGGAGCACAGGGGGAGTGCAGCGGCACCACCAGCCCACAGGTTTCCCGGGTCTAGCCCGGGGGGTGCGGGGCAGCAGTCTGCCGGGGCAGTGGTTCCCGGGCCGGAGTGGTTCCCAGAGAGAAGGGCTGCAGTTAGGGCAGCGCTGCATGGAGTTCCGGGGGTAGCGACCCGACGGGGGTGGCGGACGGTGCGGCGGATAGGTCCTTGGGGAGGGGGCCCAAGGGAGGGCGGCGCTCGGTGGTGCTCCGGGGGTGGCTGCCTGTTGGGGGTGGTGATCGGAGCAGCGCCCAGCTCTGGGAGGACTCCCCGTGGTCACGGGATCGCTCTCCCGGCAGGCTTGCCACCGGCTGCAGTGGCATCTGGCCCCGGGAGGGCTCCCCGTGGCTGCGGGGCGGCTCTCCCAGAAGGCTTGCCCCGGCCCCGGAGGGCTCCCCGTGGCCGCGGGAACGCCTGCATGCTGCATGCTCCGGTGGCGCCTGGCCCTGGGAGGGCTCCCTGCGGCCCCAGCTTGCCGCACCTGAAAAACGAAGAAATGGAAACGAAGCGGGCCTGGGGCCCCGAAAAAATGGAAACGGAACGAAGCGGGCCCCAGGGCCCGAATAACAACCACAAAATGCCATGTGTGTGTGTGTGTGTTGTGTGTTGCATTGTTACAGTAATGATGGACTCTTCGTGACTCCATGTCCATGGAGCTTTCTTGGCAGGAATACTGGAGTGGTTTGCCAGTGCCTACTCCAGGCGCCTCCAGCACCTGGTATTCCCTGGTGGTCTCCCATCCAAGTACTAACCAGGGCCAACCCTGCTTAGCTTCCGAGATCAGGCGAGATCGGATGTGCTTACCTGCTTAAGTTAGGACATCTAGGCAGCTCTCTTCAAATATTAGAAAAGTGCAATTTTCTCACCCCTCAACCTTTTTTTCTCTAGGCTAAGCAGGCCCAATTTCCTTCCTCACAGGGCTTGGTTTCCAGACCCAGTTATCATTTTCGTCGTCCTCTAATGTTGTTGCTTTAATTTTGCATATTTTTTCAGCTGATATGAAACATTGCCATTAGAGATGGGCATGAACCAAAAAAAATGTTGATTTGTTTTGGTTTGGTTCGTTTTAAGGTTTGGTTTGGTTCGTTTCATTTTTTTTTTAAATATGTTTTTATTAGAAAATTTTAGTATACAAAAAAAAAGTCAGGTTCAAAGCATTAGCAATACAAAATCATTCTACCACTAAAATTTGGCTTCCCTCTGTTCTTCCCGTGGTTTTAGCGTTATTCATCTCCTAGCCTTCCTTTCAGACAAACCCCTTTATATACTTATAAAAAGATTTGAAAAATAAGTAGTAATCCTTCGAACTCTATCCTAATCCGGTAAGAGTCTTTAATTCCTTGCAATGAATCTCCATGTAGTTCTTAAATTTTTGCCAATCTTTTTGGAACTTCTGGTTGTCTTGATCCCTCAGTCTGCACGTCAGTCTGGCTGTAAGGAATTTAAATTTATGAGGGTCCCGTGCCAGCGTGCCTGCGCTTCATGGGCTGCAAAAGACCAAGTCTGAGTCTCAGGAGACGAGAAAATAATTTATTGATTGATCAATCAGGGCACTTCCACACTTTTTGGTGGTGAGAAGTCCACCCAGAAAACGAAAGGAGATATTTTTATAAGGTTTTTCCAGCACTCTATCCCCTCCCATCCGAATTTACGCTATATACATTTGTTACATGCATCAAACACTAATTGACATCTTTGGTCATTTATTTTGTATTCCTGACACTTGCCTAGAAGTTCTAACTGGTACGTTTGATCTCCTCCCCTCACAGGCAGGGAGGGTAGGATCATCCTTATGTCCTTGGACATTTTGACAGTTACGAACACCAGACGCTGAGATAAGGCCTCCTGGTACGCCTTGGACACACGTTAATTGCTAGTGTGTGATCCTCAAAGCTTAGGAACTTAATTGGATCCTTGAATTCATAATTGCCTTAGCTGACTTAGCGGAAGTTCCTTTCTCTATTCTAGCCGGAAAGACTTGACCAAAGATTCTAAGTTTACAAGAATACAACTGTAGATACATGTGTATATGATACATATATGTATATATATATATATATACGTGGAGTGCTTAAGTGAATATAACTACATTATTCGTGTCACTAGTGTGGCTATATATATATATGTATTGCTTAGAATACATTGTTGGTGAATACATGAGGGCTTGTCCATACCTGTGGTTAGTGAAGCAACCATATATATTTATAAATATATAATTAGTCAAATGTCCTCCCTTACACTCGGCCCTGAACGGATTTCTGGAAATTTATGCCAGTAAATTTCCCAGAAAACGTCATGGACTTGTAAGGGACGAACAAAACATATCAAAGGTATATGTACAAAAGTGTGAACATTGCGTGAGCCCCCCCCTATGTCATTCCTGGGGTGAGATGGTCTTCATGGCTCATGGAAGGACTTTCTATTTTCCTGACAAACATTTAGGCAGGGCAGTCAGAAAAACATTCTCAGTCCTTTTTCCCCAAGGGGCTTATAGGCACAGTTCAAGAAAATGAATTATCATAAAATGATTTGTGGCGTCTCAAGTCAGGGGGACGCATCAAATAGGTGAAGGCCAAGGGAATACCCCTTAATTCACTCGGGCACTTTCTAGAGTAAAATGTTAAGTTAACAGATGAAGTGTTGCCATGCTTGGGATGTAAGAAGACTTCCCCCCTGGTCGGACCCACAGACTGCAATGGATGGATATGTTCCATGGACCACAGCATTTAAGTTTCCCCTGTTGGAGAAATGCATCGTGGTCACAGCAGTATCAGGTAACCTCCCAGGCCATGTTGTACACTTCTCAAGGATCCCAAATTCTCAACTGTTGAAGGGGGCTGGCATAAGAATTTTTGATAATATTGTGATAGACTTGGATATCACGATCCCCGTCCCAAAGCGATAATTAAACATGCTTTAAACAGCAGATTTGTTCATTACCTTATTTTAGGACAATCATGACACCCAAATTAATTTGCCTGCCACAGCAGTGCACATGTGAGATCTCGTGTTTGTGTGTTTGGTAGTCAGGCTGAGAACCCTGAATTCTAACAAAGCACCACACTGTAGGTTCATTTTGCAAACCAAATACTTATAAGGAAAATATGCCCTTCTTAGCCCACCAAGGAAATATGTGGGCCAGGCTACTTTGCTAGGTTTTTTCCAACCTTATTTGGGTGTGTGTGTGTGCATTCAAATTCAGATAATAGCAGGCTGTGCAGAATCACCCAGTTGTGTGTGCATTCTCAATTGATAGACATTTGCAATGATACTAAATAAAGGTAATATACATATCATGAAGGCTGAAAAGGCATAAGACACATCTAGATGGTGCTTAGAAAACCCACCTTGCGCCATACATTCTCATGGTAAAGTCATGAATGAGCCGTTGAAATCCGGTCAGAAATGTCTCTGTGGCTGATAGTTTACACACAAAAATCTGCCTCGTAAACATGGGGCCAAGATTAGTTCATCAGTGTCTTTGGTGAAGAAAATAATGTAGATATAGCTACTTCATAAAGCCACTTTTTCTTTGGTATAAAGGCTCGTGAACACCCATGGGCACCAAAATGTCTCTCATTCAATACAAATTGCATAGAAAGGCAAGTCATAATCTCTGGCACTCAATGCTTTGTGAGTAAAAAGCATTTTCAGTGGCCAAGCATGATCATTACATAAAAAGGCACATCCAGAGAAGCACTTCAGTAAGAGTTTTCACAGTGACTATCAATAATAGACAATAAACACTATCATAATAGAGCCCAGGGTAATGTAAATATGTGAAGTTGCTCTGAAGCCTACCGTGCGCAGGAGAACAAAAAAATAAGCGCTCACTTGTCAGATGCTGGGAGGCTGGTGTGTGCGTGTGTGGCAACACAAGTTCATGGTGATCCAGGGCACGCGCACAGGCATCAATGAAGGTCTGAAAGCAGTATTTAAACCCCAAGTCTCTGTCCCGGTGAAAAAGGGGTTAAATTGCAGACGTGAAGTCTGTTGGCCGCAATCCAAAACAAGAGTCAGTGGCTGTTTCAGACCCACTCTCTCCCCCCAGAAACAAACAGAAAAGAAAAGAAAAGAAGGAAATGAGAGACAGGAAGACAGGATTTTAATCTGTCAACCTGAGTTGAAAGTGAATCCGCAGGCTGCTTTGGGACCCTCCGAAGTATCAAACGCACGCTGTCATCTGGGGAAGGATGGGCAAGGATGCGGTGACCACAGGTCAGGTTCATGTTGTCGCCCGCCGTCCAGGGTGAAGTCATCTAAGGCATAGGGGCAATCTACAGCAGAGGGCAGAAGGCGTCACCGGTCAGGCCTCACTCCCTCTCGGTCGCGGGTACGGGTCAGGCTGGGTGAAAAGGCTGACATCACTGGATCCTGGAGCCCACATCGATCGAACCCGCGGAGCGAAGTCATCACGAAGATGGCATCATCAAAGGCATCAAAGGCGGGGAGGGGAGGTCCAGGAGGGATGGCAGAATGGAGGGCAGGAGGGTCCCCATCTGAGCATCTACGACCGGCGGCGTCAGCTTTCCGAACCCGACCGACTCCGTGATCCAAAAATAAAGAACGGGTGGGCGTTTTTCCCAGAGCAAAACCCGACCTCCAGGATGTACCTGGGTAAGGGAAGAACAGACACACGACCACAGACAAACACAGAACACAAACACACACGAAATGCCCCCGCAGCTGTCTTTGTGCTGCAAGGCAGGGTGGCACAGTCTATCTGACAGTCTTAAAAACAGGAAGGAGAGAAAAAAATGTTGCAACAGGTAGGATAAGGCTTCCGTTTTTGTAGAACCAGTCTGTGAATGGGGGAAGCCAAAGTTTATGGTGAGGACGCATCTGTAGTCGGCCGTGTATGATGAGTGCTTGCAAGATGATCTCGCAGGATCTCACAAGCGAGGGGCTCAGGCGTTCCCAAACAGGCACCTGAGATAGATCTCAGCCCCAAAGTCAAATAGCTCTGCTACATGGGGACAATCAAAAATGGAACAGGCAAAAATGTCCCAGGGTCGCAAAGTGATCTCTGAGCATGAAGCAAAATGCGCCAGGGGGAGATGGGCTTGGAATGTGGCGTGGTATAGTCTCGGAAAAAGTACGGCTGATACAGGATTGGGGGAAAATAGGAGCAGGCACCACATTCATATTACTACCAAGTCCCCAAGGGCACGGCGAATTCCCATTTGGAAATCGTGCAGAAATATATGTAATCCGGCATCCGTGAGATGAACACTGTCCCTCCTGAATAAGTCAGGCGGAGGGAGTGTCAAAGCTGGATGAGTAATCACATAGCCAGAATGCCGACGTAAAAATGCAGCAACTTTTTGATTTAAATGTTTCCTAGCCCTTTCAATCTTGAGGGGATTAGATGCCCCTCTCCATATGAGCCTAGGGAGCATGAAGGACCAAATGATTTTTGTATGTGGGTAAAGTTGCTTAAAAGTCCGCAAGTCAGCTATGATGCGGCGAGTCAGGGCCGGACCTCTCACCGTGGCCAGATCATTGCCTCCCAAATGGATGAGCAAAATATCAATTTCACATTCGCGAGCCATAAGGGTCGCGGTTTCAAGAACGAATCCCAGGACATTCCCTGATCCCTTTCCAAAGCACTTGAAGGGGGCGGCCAAGGCATAAATTCACGCCCCACGCCGACATCCGGGCAAATCTAAACGCCCAGAATATAAAACTGTGCCCCAGAATTACAACACGGCGAGTCGTGCAATGAATTGGCCTTAAAATACGTAAAATATTACGCCCCCCACGTCCAGCAATCGGAGGTGCACGTCGGGGCTGTGTGGTGGGTCGGGCAGGGTGGCCCTCTTCTGGTTGCTGGTTAGGATTTATAGAAGCCATGGCCCATACTATACACACACACACACACGCAGACAGAGAGAGAAAAAATGGTAAAAGAGAATTAGTGTCTCTCTGCAAGGCTGCAAAGGCGCCAATCTGTCCTAGTGCGTGTCGGGGGCTGGTGTGTGTGTGTGTGCGAGGCAAGACGAGCTCTTCTGATTCGTCGCTCAAGAAAAAAAAATACATGCAAACACCCACGAGTACACAGCCTCACACATGTTGGCATCTGCCATGGGTTTAAAAATAGTGACGATGTCACCAGGTTCAAAAACAGCTAGTTCTCTATGCTGGCGCAAAAGGGTATAAAAAGGGTGAAGTTGCTGGCCTGTCAGCCTCACCTCAAAGTAAAAGTCAGGTGCTTGCAAAAGCCCCCATTCCCCCCCACAAAACAATAGAGAGAAAAAGAGGGGGAAGGCAGGAAGCCCTCTCCTAGTGTCTCTGCTGGCTGGTTAGGAGTGACACATGCCATGGCACAAACTGCTTGACCACACAGAGATAGAAGGAGAGGAAAAAAGGCTGATAGTAGTTTAATAGCTATCAAGTAACTAAGAGTCTATTTCCAGCAGGTGTCCTACTTGGAAAGGAAAGGGTTAAAAAAACTCAGACGGAAATAAGGCTAGGTGAGCATTATTAAGTCAAAAAGGAGAACGTCTGCTCGAGATTTTTAGGAATATAGGATGTGAAAGAGGTGTAAAAAAATCAGGCTGGTTGCCAGCATGCTTGAAATTCCTGAGGGAAGAGGGATGAGGTCTACTTTGTGAAGGGGAAGGAGGGGGTGAAGGCAGAAAAAGGAAGGCGGGGCAATGGACTTTTGAATTCTCCCCGCAGGCTGCATTACACAGCCTGAGGCAGGAAGGTGAGCCCCTTCAATTACCCTGTAATTAGGTGAAAAAGGGCACTAAACTAATTAAGGCAACCTATTATCCCTGTGGTTTGTGAAGTTATCTACTTAAGCCTAATTTGGGATGCATGGCTCTCGTACAAAGAAACAAGAGCCAGAGTGTGAGACCCGCGTTATTGATACTCCTTAAAAAAAAATGTCACAGGCGTTTCCAGCCAGAATGTGAGAACAAGAAAAATGATTTTATTTTATGTTATTTTTACCTTTTGGCGGCTTTTAAGAACCCCTTCGTATTCTAAATAAAAAAAAACCTTGTCCTGCTCTCAAAAACCTGTTAGCAGCTGCTTTAAAAAGAGGAAGGGGAGTCCCTGCTTTGGACCACTTCCAGCACAGAAGTCTCAGGCCCTTCGTTTTCCTCATGGAGCTGACGTACTACAAGGGATTTGGATAAAGATTCCATATTCAGAGATTTAGACAAATTTTGTTGGGGAAATAGGAACTGTCTAAAAGCTTGGATTAAATAATGTAATGGGATACCAATAGAGCCTCTGCTTCTCAATTGCTGGCGCGTTCTGTGGGTTGCTGCCTCAGTCTGCCCATCATGAACCCTGCCCATTCTCGTCCCTGACTTACACTTTCCTTCTACCTCGTTTCCTTTAACTATTTCTTTTCTCTCTCTCTCTCTCTCTCTCTCTCTCTCTCTCCTTCTCTCTTCGTCTCTTTCTCTCCTTTCCTCTCCCCGTTCTAATGGCATCTCCAAGGTCCTGATCTAGGTAGGAGACGGGAGGGAATTCTTTTTTCAGTTGCTCCTAAGAATCTCCTTGTTCCAAATTAAATTGTCTTATGGTTCCAGCCAGGGCTTACTTGCAAGGGGAGGGGGGGGAAAGGCTGCCCTAAGCCTTTTAGGTGCAAAATCTTAAGGAATGATGTTATCACTTGGTTTTTTAATTGCTAGCTTGCTGGGCTATGAGTACAAAAATGCTAGCTGTCTTTTCAGAGCACATAGTCGGTCTGAAAAGGGGTGGATGTTCATTTCACCCATGGGACCGGCCGTGCAAAAAAAACGTATCTCTCAAACGCCCTGTGATGATTTCTTCTTAAAATGTCCCTATAGGTGGTGAATTATGTTGTGTAACAAGCCAGGCTAAGTTATACAAAACATGCGGCTTGAGTATTCAAAAATATCTTCTTGCAGTGTCTATACTTCCCTGGTTTATAAAATTAGGGTCTTCTCATTTTGGGTGATTTTTACTGCCTCTGGACATATTAACAGGCAATACGTGGCTTGCCACCCTCCCCTTTTTGAGGGCTAGAAACTTAATCTTTGGGATGTTAAAGTCCTGCCTTTGTCAGAGGGGACTTTCTTGAAATTTACATTTGTTGCATTCAATATCAAAATCAGGTCTCCTTATGGCAATGTGCCAATCTTGCCACAGGGTTCCTTAACAAAGGGCACAGAAGCTGAATTAAGTTATGCCCATCTACCTTTTTGTTAAAGGTTTAGTAGTATGCTCATAAATTCTCCCGCATACCAAACGGACTCACACTCAATTAATTACACATCAAGCACGCACAACAGTTGATACTAAGATTTGATTTCCCTGCTTTTGACAATTAATAGTTCAGAAATAACGTCCCTACCTGTCTCCTCATGTGGTGCATAGCAACCCTTAGTTCTGTTTAAAGCTTCCATATCCAAGGAGTTGGGCATTGGCGTAGCGGGATGGAAGTACCTCCTGAATGCTTGAATAAGGCAATTTAGGGGTACGCATCCCCCATCTAGCACTTCCTGTCCCCTCAATGCTCCGTGCTCTCCTCCTGTTCCCTCAACATCATACCTATCCATCCCACTTCTGTCTTGCTGCCTTCCTTCTACTATTTTTTTCCTTGTAAAATATCCCTTCAGCTGGTAAATTTTGTTGCGTGACCAGGCAGTCACAAAATATGCGGGATGTTGTTTATCCCTGAGTATTCAAAAGTATTTTTCTCACTGCCCATATTCCCCTGGTATTATCAAAATTGCTGGAGGGGTCTCCTAGTTGGCAGAGTTTTTAGTCTCTTATATTAATTAACTAAGCACGTCCTTGTACATTCACACACCTCTTGCTAGCAGGTCATAATTGGTCTGTCCTCCCTGAGGGCTAGAATCTTAATTTGAGATGGTAAAGTCCTGCCTCATCCTAGTTAGAGGGGTTCTTCTTAAAGCTTACTCATGTTCCATTTAATACTAAAATCATTACTTCTGGTGGCAGAATTCCAATGTTACCACATCGCACATCAAAAGGGGGTGCATAAACTGCACTAATTTATCCCCATAGGCTTACTTTAAAGGTCTAACTGTGTTCCTATGATTTCTCCCACACAAGCATCAAACGGACTCACACCTCAACAATCAAATGCACATCATACACGCCAACATGTGATTCAGCAACCATACACAACTCTCCCACATTTCTGTTTCCCCAGTTAACTGCGATCCCTTGCCTAAGAATAGATCTTTCTAACTTCTCTAAAATCAAACGAAGATGGTGGAACTTCGTTGGTATTGTGGGGCAAAGATTGCCAGTCTTTGCCCCTGCTTAAGACACAGGGAATGGCCACTTCCCTATGGTTACCAAAAAGAATTCAACTTAACACCCACATATATATTTAAACATCAGTAAATCCTCTGAGGAAGCCAGAGCAGTGCTCTGCTTCTAATTCTTCAAACACTTGGGGAGGGGGACACTAGGGTTATTCGAGAGGAGCTCTCCTCCACCCTCGGGGCCCTCAGAGTCTCTCAACTCTGAGTCCACCCTGGTCCGCGGGATGCTAGAGACACACACAGTGTCTCTTCTCGTCTTCCTCCTCCCCGGGCCGACTCATAAGAATCCGCAATCTTCTCCACTCCACAGAGCTGTTAGATTCGAACTCACGCCACCCCACAACTAGTTTTCTCTTCTTACCAGATTTCTTTTGCGCAGTCCTCTTACAGTTCCTCCGTTGTTCTGCCGGCTTTGTTTTCTCCTTAAATAACAGTATTGTGTCCAATGCTGATAGAACAAGTCTCCTCTCAAAATCAGAGGGTCCGGACTAGATTTGTTCTAGGGTCAGCATGAATCCTCACTGTGATTTAAGTCAGACTCCCAAGAGCGCTGGGGCAGTGGCACTTTTCCCGGCATCTCCACCAGAAATGTAAGGAATTTAAATTTATGAGGGTCCCGTGCCAGCGTGCCTGCGCTTCATGGGCTGCAAAAGACCAAGTCTGAGTCTCAGGAGACGAGAAAATAATTTATTGATTGATCAATCAGGGCACTTCCACACTTTTTGGTGGTGAGAAGTCCACCCAGAAAACGAAAGGAGATATTTTTATAAGGTTTTTCCAGCACTCTATCCCCTCCGCCCATCCGAATTTACGTCATATACATTTGTTACATGCATCAAACACTAATTGACATCTTTGGTCATTTATTTTGTATTCCTGACACTTGCCTAGAAGTTCTAACTGGTACGTTTGATCTCCTCCCCTCACAGGCAGGGAGGGTAGGATCATCCTTATGTCCTTGGACATTTTGACAGTTACGAACACCAGACGCTGAGATAAGGCCTCCCTGGTACGCCTTGGACACACGTTAATTGCTAGTGTGTGATCCTCAAAGCTTAGGAACTTAATTGGATCCTTGAATTCATAATTGCCTTAGCTGACTTAGCGGAAGTTCCTTTCTCTATTCTAGCCGGAAAGACTTGACCAAAGATTCTAAGTTTACAAGAATACAACTGTAGATACATGTGTATATGATACATATATGTATATATATATATATATACGTGGAGTGCTTAAGTGAATATAACTACATTATTCGTGTCACTAGTGTGGCTATATATATATATGTATTGCTTAGAATACATTGTTGGTGAATACATGAGGGCTTGTCCATACCTGTGGTTAGTGAAGCAGCCATATATATTTATAAATATATAATTAGTCAAATGTCCTCCCTTACACGGCCATCTCTGCAAAGTCCAATATTTTCGCCCTCCATTCATCCAAAGATGGTATATACGTTGTCTTCCAATTCTGTGCCAGGAGCATTCGTGCCGCTGCTGTTGCATATAGAAATAGAGTCCTGTCTGCTCCTTTAATTTCATTATCCACCAACCCTAACAAAAAAAATTCAGGTCGTTTTGGGAATGTACACTTTAACATCTTTTTGAGTTCATCATATATCAATGCCCAGTACTCTTTCACTTTCTCACAAGTCCACCACATATGATAAAAATCACCTTGTTTCTCTTTACATTTCCAGCAGTGGTCATCTTTCATCCTATACATCTTTGCTAACTTCGTTGGGGTAATATACCACCTATACATCATTTTCAACAGATTTTCTTTTATCAAAATACATGCGGTAAACTTCATATTCTTTTTCCACAATCTTTCCCACACATCTAACTCAATATTATAACCCAGATCCATAGCCCATTTTACCATACATTCTTTAACTTGTTCATCTTTTAGATTCAACTCCAACAAAAAATTATATAATCTAGTCAACAATTTCTTTTTTGGGCCCATGATTATGGTTTGGAACTTAGATTCCTTCTCTCCAAACCCAGAAACCTTTCTATCTTTCTTGGTTCGTTTCATTTTTAAAGATTTTTTTAAAAAAATGTTTCATAGGTTTGTTGATTCATTATTCGTTTTTTCCCACTTTGCGCCATTCAATCCATTTGATAGCACGGGCAGGAAAAAACATTTTTTTAAAAAAACCACAGACGTTTTAACTGCACAAACTGGACTGGCAGCCTCCTCATCCTCATCTTCAGTCATCTTTACAGCAGCGGCAATGGCAGCAGCGGCAGAGGGGCGATCCGGGCCCCTTCGGGAGGGGCTTTTTGAGGCGCTGGCTTGGGGCCAGCACTTTTTTTTTTAAGTGCCGACTGTGCGGCCCCTGGAACCAGGTCAGCGCTGGTTTTATTTTTTATATTTTTTTCTTTATTTTAGGGCACCAACCCAGCCACCCCTGGGACCAGGTTGGTACTCCTTTTTTTGTTTGTTTGTGTTTTTATTTATTTTTATTTCATTTTAATGTTTTTTTTACTCCAACTACGTGGCCGGTTCTGTGGCCCGTGGGCCGGTTCTGTGGCCCACGGGCCGATACCGGGCCTGCGTCCTGGATTGGTTTTTAAAAAATTATTATTATTATTATTATTATTATTATTATTATTATTATTATTATTATTATTATTATTATTATTATTATTATTATTATTATTATTATTATTATTACTACTACTACAGTGGACCCTTGTATAACAAACAGCTTGTATAACATAAAATCTGTACAACATAAAAAATTCCGGAGATAGGGGAAATTTGCTTAACATAATCGCCTATGGGGAAAATCCGTACAACATAAAAATGGGATTACTCCATTTTCAATGCATTCCTATGGGAATTTGTATAAAGGAAAATTTGCTTAACATAATTTCATTTGGAATGAATTAATTCCTTTATACAAGGTACCACTGTATTATTAATTCAAGTACTGACCACGCGGCCCCTGGAACTGAGTCGATGCTGGTTTTATTTTTAATATTTTTTCTTTATTTTAGGGTGCCAACCCGGCCACCCCTGGGGCTGGGTTGGCGCTCCTTTATTTTATTTTATTTTTATTTTTATTTTTACTTCCAGGTCTGACCACATGGCCCACGCTATAGCTGTAGTGTGGGCATGTTGGCTTTTCTCCCTCTGGCGACCCCTCCCTGCAGCTAGGAAGACCGGACCAGGAAGGACAGCACCAGGTAGGAGACATCTCCGGCGCCACCATTACCGAATCAAACCGAACCAATGCTTTTCGGTTCATTTCATTTCGTTCTAAATTCACTCTGGGGTTTGTTATTCGTTTTGTTAGGTAACGAAACAAATAACAAATAACAAAACAAACTAAAAGTTCATTTCGTGCCCATCTCTAGTTGCCATCTCTGCTTTTGCAATTCCAGTTTTTGAATCTTGAGGATCTGAGCGCCTGAGCTTCCCCGTTCTGCTTGAACTGACCTGGGGAAGAAGGCAAGACTCTTGCAAACAAAAGAAGCACACCAACGAAAGCCTTCCCTCTTAAGCCGATTTATGAGATGCACACGCACACCCAGCTTCTCTCCAGGGGCAGGAAACGGCCTCTTTCTCCTGCACTCGCCGCCAACAGCAACTCCCTGTAATTTCTCGAGATATTTCTGGGAATTTGTTCCTGAGGACACAGAGGCGCTTTCTAGCTGCGGTTGCTCCTCCTAAATTGGAGGAAAGGAAAGGAGGGAGGCTGCCTGGCTTTCCTCCTGCCACCAGCCCACATTCCACGGCAGGAGGCCCTTGGCTCGGCTCCATGCCCTCCAGGAGGGGCCCTGCTTGGCTGCGCACCCCATGGGGAGCACAGAGGAGGCTCTGTTGACTATCTCCCCCACCCCACCCCCCAACAAAACCCACCAGCTCCATTTCATATCAAGGCAATACCATACTTGTTAGGCCAGATGAGGGAAAAGAACAAGCTTGTTTAAAAGTTTGCAAAAGAAACATTTGCAAAAGTTTCAGGAGAAACTCATCTCCAGTGGAGTTTTGGAGAGCTGGTCCCAGGCCCCGCAAGCACCCTCCTGCCTTCTCTTGGAGGCCTTGGGGAATCTTCCTCCTCCTCCTCCTCCTCCTTTCCTCATCAGAGCCTGGCCTAGCCTTGGCTGTCCTCCTCAGTCAGCATGGTGTCCTGGGAATGTCCAAAGAAGGGACACACGCTCTACACAGCCATTAGCCTGAAAGAAGGGCTTGCTCCTGACACAGATAGCAACGGCTAGTTAAACCCAAATGTTCTACTCCTCTCGTGGAGTGATGAGGGTCGCTGCTGGATCGTTGCCAGTCTCTCTCATGGAAACAGGCTCCTTGAATCTACAGGAGATCTCTGTTTGCCCCATCATCCCTCACAGGAATGAGTGCTTCAACGTGGATCTGAGGGGGTTCGTGGATTTGTTTGCAGATGGCAAGAGCAACCGGAGTCAGAGAGAGGGGACAGTGCCTTGGTTCCCCAGAGGTTCTTGGACTGCAACTCCCAGAAGCCTTTGCCACCAGCTGAGCTGGCCAGCATTTCTGGGAGTTGCAGTCCATGAACCTCTGGGGAACCAGGGTGGGGAGCTGCTGGGCTAAAGGCCTCCTGCACTTGGCAAGCCACTCGGGCACTGCTGGTTTGAGGCTGTGCATTGTTTCCACTGGGCCCTCATCCAACCATGGCTGCTCAGACCACGGGCCGTGGCCTGACAGCACCTTCGTGGAGAAAATATTCAGCAGCATTATCATAGAAGCATAGAATCAGAGAGTTGGAAGAGACCTCGAGGAGGGCCATCCATTCCAACTCCCTGCCATGCAAGAGCCCCCATCAAAGTACCCCCAGCAGATGGCCATTCAGCCTCCACCACCCATTCCACCACCCTCTTTTGGGGCAGCTTATTCCACTGCTGAACAAGCTCTGTCATGTTCTTCCTGATGTTCAAATGGAATCTCTTTTTCCTGTAGTTTGAAACCATTGTCCCGAGTCCTAGTCTCTGAAGCCATGGAAAACAAACCTGTTCCCTCTTTAATATGACATCCTTTCAAATATTTAAACATAGCTATCATATTCCCCACCCCACCTTCTTTTTGAAAGGCTAAACATTCCCAGTTCCCTAAGTCGTTGGGGACACAGTTTTGCTGGAGGACCGCAGTTTGTGCCCGACCGCTGATCCACTCCTGACAAGGTACCAACAAAGCATCCCCGGCCTCCATCTGAGGCCCCCAGGGCAACTTCTCCATTGACCGGAAGCAAGAGGATCTAGTTCCAGACAGGAAAGCTGGGGGAGAGAGTGGACAAATAATTCCACATTTCCAGTCAAATGGGACCAGATCCCAAGTGAAGTGAATTGGCAGGTGGATTATGTCCACGATGCAGATCAAAATGGGCAGGCAAAATGGGCTCACTTTCTGTCCTTCCTTCCTTCCTTCCTTCCTTCTATGCATGCAAACCTTCCCTCTCTGGCATTTGCTTCTTGGAGAGGAATGAATATATTCAGGACTGAGCATTTGGGGTGGGGGGTGGGAGTGGGGGCGACCCTCTCCTTCGGACGCCTGGGGGGGGGCAGCAGTCCAATTCACCAGGTTCTCACTCCCCTCTCTGCCCCATCCATTCATTACACATCTGGGCCCAGGAAGGGGGGGGAGGCCCCTTAAGGCGCATCCTCTCGGGGATGGCACTTGCGCGCAAAGGGAGGCGGGCCGTTGCGGCGGGAGGGGAGCGCAGGAGGGCCCCGATCCTGTGCCTCCAGCCAGGTGCTGGTGGGGGAGAACAGGGGAAGGAGGCGGGAGGGGAAGGGGAGGGCTGGCGGAGGGAGGACGGAGCCGCTGGCCTGGGCCAGGCATGCCGCCACTGGAGGCCAGCCGGAGGTCTGGAGGGTCAGTGCCAACAAGGAGGCGGCCAGCCCTCGGTGTGTGTGTGCGCGCGCGTGTGTGTGTAAAGCACAACAGCCAAGCACGTTTGGGCAAAACGAAGCGATGCGTGGATAGAGATATATTTGTATTTCCCAGCCAGGAGGGAGGGAGGGAGGGAGGAAGGAAGGGAGGGAGGGAGGGCAGGAGGAGCAGGCGGTCGGTCGGTCGGTCGGTCGGTCGGTCAGGCAAGGAATTCCCTCGGACTCCGGAGAAGGAGCGACTCGCCTCGACGGCTCCCGGCTGGCCTCCCCCACCCTCGACGCCGACACCAGCCCGGTGGGTGCCCCCGCGACGCCTCCTGGCCCACCTGGGCGAGCCCCAAGAGAGCGCAGCGAGCCCCGCGCCCCACGTCGGGGGCTCCTTCCCCGTCCTTCCAAGGGGGGGGGCATCACCGCCGCAGCCGCCGCAGTCAGATCCAGCCCCCACGGCCGGCGGTGGGAGAGAGCCCTGGAGCCCCCGTGCAAAGGAGGCGGCTGGGATCCACCCGTCTTGACCCTCGTGCTGGAGCCGGATCGATCCCCCGGCTGGGATGGGCGCGGAGAAGGAGAGGCTGCTCCTGCCCCACTCCTCCCCGCCCCACCCACTCGCCCGGCCCTCCTGGACAGAGAACCGGGACCCCGCCTGCGCTCCTCTCCGGCTCGAACCTCCAACCGGACTCTGAGCCGGCCAGGGAGGGTTGCAGGGAGGGCGAGGAAGGAGAGGAAGGGACGGAGGGTGGCATAGTAGTCGGCCAGAGGACCCTTCTTCCTCCGGGGCAAAGCCGGGTTTCTTCTGCGCTGGGGGAGAGGTGTGGAGAGGAAGGGCCAGCAGGAAAAGAGGAAGCCCAAACATGAGACGGATTGAGCCCCTAAAGGAAACCCCAGGCTTTTGAATTTGCAAGACCTGACTGAGGCTGTTTATGAGAACAAAGCCATAAGCCAGGAGAGACTTGACAGCAGGGCCTGTGTAGAGAGACCTGCCTGCCTGCCCGGCTGCCTCTCCTCTTGTGGAGGTGTGTGAGTGGACACCCTCTTTTGCTGTGCCTTCTTCTTCCCTCGCTTTCCCATGGGCACCGGGGTCACTGCTGGCACTGGCACGGAGAGGAGCCCTAGTGTTTGCACCCACACCCCCCAGGTAAGGCAACAGGCTCCTTCATTTTCTGCGCAGTTGGCAACACTGGTGGAAATAGAGCACCTCTCCAGATGCAATAGAAGATGGTGTGAGGGTGTGTTTTCCTTTTCGTCCCCCATTCTCCCTTCTGCCCAGGAAAGGCCATTGCAACCTTTTGTTCTTGGGGTGCCAAGATTGTTTTGTGCCATCCAGTTACTTTTATGAACCGGTGGACCCCCCCCATGCTTTGCCATTAAGAGCTCCGCTCTGGTCCTGCAGACTCAAGGCTGTGGCTACCTGTGGTGAGTCAATCCATCTCATGTTTGGTCCCCCTCTCTGCTTCCTTCCCCTCATCGCGTCCTCTCTCATCTTTTTAGGGTTTAAATCTGGATTTTAAAATACTAAAACGAAAAGCAAAGGAAAAAAAAGAAGAGGTGGGGGGAAGGGCAAAATGTGCCATGGATAATAGGCTAGGGATATACAGTAAATCCATTCAAGCCAGCAGGATGGTCTCTGCAAGCACGTGCATGGTGCTTGTATCTGTAGCGCGTAAGTGAAAATAAAGAGGTGAGATCTTTTCCCATAGAGCACCAGACGGCCTTTGCCCTTCCAGACTGGAAGTATGGGCCTTCTGGCTTTGACAGGGTCTTCTAGACACTCTCCTCTTCCTCCTCTCTAGGGGCACCTGAAGAATCTGGCAGAGGCGGCTGCCCAAGCACCCCGGGGCAGAAGGCAAAATGGGACCCACGATCCTGCTGCTCTTCTTGGCCCTGGGCCTCCTGGAGCTGCCCCCCAGCAGCGCCCAGGTCAGAAGGCAAGACCAGGTCACGCCCTTGGGGTCAGTCCCGAGACCTGGCATTCTGTTGTGGTTAACGATGGTTCTGTTCTCTTACCAGGCATTGCGTTCTATTTATGTTATGGTATATTTAATATCATTTGGATCACCTAACCCACCCCGGGGGCAATCCTTGGTTATCTTCTTATTTTTGTTTTCATCGTTTCTGGTCTGGCCATTCTTTTATTCTTTTATGTATGTTTTGCTTAATTATGTCAGCCACCCTAGCATTTTAGTTGGGTGGTCTAGATTCTAAAAGAAAGAAAGAAAGAAAGAAAGAAAGAAAGAAAGAAAGATAGATAGATAGATAGATAGATAGATAGATAGATAGATAGATAGATAGATAGATAGATAGATAGATAGATAGATAGATAGATAGATAGATAGATAGATAGGGAGGGAGGGACTGATGGCGGACAGATAGACAGGCAGGCAGGCAGGCAGGCAATCAGTTGCTGTAGCTGAATGAGAAGAGCATCCTGCCTCTCTGGTGTGGTGGGGCATTTCAGGTTGTGCCCTCCCTGCTCTGCGGAGGGTGTGCCCCTCCTCCCTGCGATCCATTTGCAGCTGTGTGCACTTGCATGCTTATCTCTTGGGGGCAGCCTGCCTGCCCCACAACTCTTTCCCACACCTCCCCCAGGAATGCCTGAGCAAGCAGCAGGTGGCCGGCACTCTGCGGCAGATCCAGAAGCTCCTCTCCTCCCACGAGGCAGCCCAGATCCAGAGCCTGCGCAACTTCAAGAAACAGCTGATGGTTCTGCAAGGCACCACCCTCAAGCAGGGGGCCAAACACAATGGTAAAACACCTCTCTCTCTCTCTCTCTTTCTCTCTCTGTGTGTGGATTGTTAGCCAAACAGGGCATTGAACTCAGACTTCTCACGTTTTCACCTGGCACTCTAACTACTGCGCTAGACTGTCTTTCTTGGGAGGCCTCATGCATCAGAGAACTTTGATATACATTCTTGCAGAGTGTACTCTTATATCAAGCAAGCCTGATGCTTCAACACAACGCCTCTGTCTTCCGTCAGGGAGTCAGTCCATCTTGTATTGGGTCTTCCTCTTTTCCTGCTGCCCCCGGTTGCCCAGCACGATGGTCTTTCTCCGGATAATCTCTTGCCATCTCCTGAGGTGTCCGGAGCATGTCAGCCTCAGGGTTGACATGTTCACTTCCAGAGAGAGTGTTTGGGCTTAATTTGTCCCAGGGCCCCCTCTGGGGTTGGCCTTTCCGGCAGTATCAGCAAAGCTTTCCTCCAGCACCACATCTCAAATGATTCCCCCAGTCAGCTTTCTTAATGCTCCAGCTTTCTGATAAGCCTCTCTACTAATTCTTAACTATCAATCCTCAAGGCACTCCATAGGGACCTCCCTGCCATCTCTCTGTGGTTAGGTTTTGCCTTAAAGGCCCTCTTTCTGATTCTAAACCAGGCAGGTAAGGGTTTCCCCTTTTCCCTCCCCCTCTGAGCTCTGCTGCTCTCTGCCCTACACATGAGTAAGGGCCCTTAACCAGACTTTGCTAGTAGGGCCTCTCTCCAAGGCCGTTCAGCCAAGCCAGGAGAGAGGGCGTGGGGCAGAGCTTGGTCTCCTGCAAAGTGGACCAGGGGCTCGTGGGAGACCCCCCACCAGAAGACACTTGGCTTTGATTTTCTCTCCCATCCTCTCCCCAAACAGAGACTTGCCTGCTTCCGCCGCCCCCTGCAAATGGCCGGAGGCTGGGCAGGAAAACAGCTGTGGGGCACGAGGTGCATTTTGTCTGCGACCCAGGCTTTCAGCTGACAGGCTCAGAGACACGGATGTGCCTGGAGAACCGGACGTGGAGTGGACAGCCGCCTTCTTGCAAAAGTACGCCCCGGGGTTGTTAAACATCAGAAAGGTTTTCTTAATAGCTACGGCATCTCCTGGGGGATGGTGGTATTTAGGGGGCACCGTGTACAGTGGGCCCTCGTATCACAAAGTTTGTATGACATAAAATCTGTACAACATAAAAAATTTCAGAGATAGGGGAAATTTGCTTAACAGAATCTTCTATGGGGCGAATCCGTACAACATAAAAATGGTCGCGATTAGGGATTACTCTGTTTTCAATGCATTCCTATGGGAAATTTGTATAAAGGAAATTTTGCTGAACAGAATTTCATTTGGAACAAATTAATTCCTTTATACAAGGCACCACTGTATTTCCACAGTACACGAGCAGGATTGGACCAGATTTTACCCATCCACAGGTGTATTTCTTGCAGAAAGCTTTATACCGTGAGCATCTCAGGGCAGCTGGCAATCACTCAACAAAAGGCAACATTAACTGAAACTAAAGCCACATGCTTGAGTCATGCCAATCTCAAGTTGGGTCCACTTGATTTAGGTCATTCTGAATGACACCTGGATAATGGTGTGTGTTTTTTATTGAATAAACAATTCAATTCCCTCTTCTTTCTCCCATCCGTAATGCAGACATCAATGACTGCGCCAGCAACCCTTGTGCCAACGGTGGGACCTGCGTGGATGGGGTCCTTCGCTACAGCTGCCTGTGTCCCAGCGGTTGGTCGGGCAGCAACTGCCAAGCCCCGCTGTACCTACTCCGTAAGTCACAGGTTGTTCTCCAGCTGCCAGCCTTCGGGTGGGAAAAAAGGGGATTGAAAAGCTCTGATTGCCACAAAGGGGTAAGAAAGCCCCACTTCCTTTTTGGTCCTGCTTTTCAAGGATCTTGCTGTATTCTCTCTCATGGTTCTCCAGTCCAATTTTATCCTTATTATCCACTTCTGTTGTGCTGCTGAGCCTCCTGGTGCAGTGGTTAATCTGTAATGTTACAGTAAATCTCTGCTCATAGTCAGCGTTAAATCCCACTGGATTCTGGCAGCTGGCTTGAGGTTCATTCAGACTTCCGTCCTTCTGAGGTTGGTAAAAGGAGGGGGCAGTGTGTTGCCTGTATAATTAAAAGTGTAAACCACCCAGAGAGTGCTTGAAGCATTATGGGGCAGTATATAAACGGAACCCTTTTGAAATGATGAAAGAAGAAGGCTGGATGAAAGTCACTGCCTGAACACCATGGATGAGTGAGGATCTGAATCCAGTTCTCTCCAGCCAAATGCAGCCTGGCCAGCTGAGTGGTTTGCCTCTTGCAAGAAGAGCCAGCCTGGGTGGCATTGGGCAAGCTGCACAGAAGTCCCAGGGCACCCCAGGAGAAGGGAAGGGGAAACCACTTCTGGGTGTTGCACGCCTGTTGTTTTATTAGCTTTCTGAGTTAGGTGTTTGCTTGTGAGTTCAGCTTCTCGCTGTGCCTCCAGGGAGAAAAGCCAGCCTGGGTGGCCTTGGGTAAGCTGTATGGTGACTCCCGGGCACCCCTTTCCCCCAACCGGTGTCTTTAACACTGAAGTGGTGAACTTAACAGCTGCTTCTTGGATGCAGATGGGGCAGCACAGAACAGCTCATCCTTCAGCCGCCAGCCACGCTGTGCCGATGGCCTCTTCGGCTCCCGCCAGTGCAGCTGTGACGTTGGCTTCCAGATGCGGGCAGGAGGCATTTGTCAAGGTAAGGAGGGGGTGGGGAGGGCCATAGACAAATCAAGAGAAGCCACACAGCCTTCAGAGCTCCTGTGCCACACAACCACCCACCCACTCACCCAGCATGGGGTAGTCTGGCTTCCCCCCTCTCCCCCCCCCAAAAAAAATCAGGCCATGATCTACAAACTTTCAGGCAGTCCTTTATGGGTGGGTCATCTGTGACTGGCAAGTCACACATACAGTAGCTACCACACACAAGCATAAAAAAGGAATCCCAACTTTCTTGGCTGGGTAAAAGAAGCCACCCATCCGTGAAAGCCCTGTGGCACCGCAAAGTGTAATGTGTTTTGCAGCCCAGTCTAAATGGGTGGCATCGTACCTTGGGGTTGGCTTTGTTGTTCTCTGCCCACTGGCAAGGAAGGTGACACTGGTCCCAGGTTCTAGCAGGGGCAGCACATCCACGCACCTTGGGTTGGCAGGACCGGGGTTCTAGTGCAGCCGTCACTCGCCAGAAGCATCACAAATGCTCAACAACCACCTTTGAACATGGCATCAAATTGGCAGAACTCTCCATTCTAGACCTACTTTACGATACAGGTTTCTTCAGGTTGGAAGCCAGGTTTCTGGCAGGTAGAATTATACAGGTAGGCAGGAGAGAGAAGACCCAGCCCTGGTTTGGGGTGCTACAGTGTCGCCTTGCCTGATGCTCCCAGAAACTTCATTCGGGAGCCTGTCTGATGGAATAGGTGGCACAGGAGTAGTCTAGGAATAGACTAGGCAAGGAGAAGAAAGCCCACCCATTGAATGGCAAAGAGTTGGCTGGGCAGAAGAGGGACCAACGAAGAGATGAGCAATGCGGTGGTGAAAACTCGCCTTTAAAGTACAGGGCTCCGTTACCTAGTGTGCCTCAGGGAAATGGAGAAGCAGCCTGGATCACTTCTAGCTGAGTTTCTGTCTGAAATCAAGAAGTCTTGAGGAAACTGGACAGCCCTATCACCAGGACTGGATCCACCGTGCCTGCTTCATCCAGCACTGGATGCTACCCTTTACAAATTGTGCCCTCATTTGCACCTTGGTGTATAAAGAAGGAACCGAAGGAGGTGGTGGTCTCTGTATTACGTGTGTGCATGTGTGCGCACACGCATACTCACCTGGCTGCTGGGTCTGTTCCAGATGTGAATGAGTGCCAACTTTTCCAGTCCGCCCGCCATACCCGCATCTGCCTCCATGAATGTGTGAATGTACCCGGGTCCTACCGGTGCATCTGTCCCGATGGCTACCAGCTTCAAGTAGACCAGAACACCTGCAATGGTGAGTACCTGTGCAATAGGTGGTGGTGGTGGGAGAGAAAGTTGGTGGTCTCATGGATGATGGATGGGGAGAGAAGTGATGGAAGGCCAGCCAGCCACATCTGTCTTCATGAGCATCTGAACGGTAGGTCCCAGGGAAGCCCTACCGTAAGGGTTCTAGGCTGAGACAGAAGTCTGCTCTCGTCTCTTTCAAGTAGGGTGCCTCTGTTGGGCTTCTCCAGGATACTTAGCGGCCTGGGGCAGAAGAAAAAATAGACCTCATCCCACCCACCCACCCCCAAGAGTCAAAAGGCTTTGTACCAAAACCCAACCAAGTGATTTTGGCACTTGTTGCCATCCAAGTCTCATCTCTTGTCATCTCTGGCAGGACCAACATGACCCTGGGAGTGAGTATTCGCGGCCTGGGGCAGCCGCCTGGCGCACACAGAGGCTGAAACTCTGCCACGCCGCTCCAAAGGCCTCGTGAGGGTCCCATCCCTGGAAACCAAGCCCTAGGAAGAAAGATCAGGGGGAACTAGACACTTTGAGCCTGGAGGTGGGGGGGAGACAAGAGGGGAGACAGGAGAGTACTTTTCAAAGACTTGAAAGGCTGCCCCACGGAGGAGGGGCAGGTTCTCTGTCATCTCGGAGTGCAGGACACGCAGCAATGGGCTCCAATGTTTCAGGAAGCCGGATTTCAGGGAAAGCATCCTGTTAAGAGCAGGACTGCAACGGAACCCTTGGCCTTGGGAGGTGGGGAGCGTTCCAACACCTCAGGCATTCAAGAAACATCTAGACCACCACCTGGCAGGGATGCTACGATTTGTCTTCCTGCCTTGTGCAGGGGGTTGGGCTTGATGGCATCGCAGGCCCCTTCCAAACGCCATGATTCTAGGGCTCTGTGATCATTGCTGGTCCCAGGCAAATCACTTCCCTCCCACCATTTTGAGGGTGCCTGTGATTAGCACAGAATGCAACCACGTCTCTTGCACCCCAGAAGGAACTCCTTCATCCGCCGTCGTTTTGCACTGCTGAGGACATCCTTCCTGTTAGACAAGCGCCCCCGTGCAACAGTATTTTAGCCATTATCTCTTGGCAAGTTAGTGCAGGAAAACCCACAAGCCCCTAGTTCATTTTCCCACATGCACAAATGGACATCCTCAGCCAGACTCCTGTTGGAATGCACTGAGAGCATCAAGGCAAGCGTGTGAGTGGGTCTCGCTCTGCAGTCCATCATACAATCAGCTGCGCATAAGAGGGGCCAGGACAGGCAGCCTCCAGAAACAGTGCCCTGGGGCTGCTGACCTTCTGCACCTCATGACCCCAACAAGATTTGGGTTGTGTTATTTTGCCAGTTTCCTCCCGGGCTTATGCCCTGGTCCTACATTTTGGCTCTGCAACATTAAGGAATAGGCTGTCTGGCTAGTCTTTGTCCTTCCGAGAAGCTCAGAGTAGTAGGGACTGAGGCCTGCTGGGTTGAGACTAGAGGCGAGTCAACATTGCAAACAGACTCTCCTTGTTTCCTTGGCAAGACGTGGATGAATGCGCTGAAAACCAACACAACTGCAGCCGCGAACAGACCTGTGTCAACCTTTTGGGGGGCTTTCGTTGTATTCGGCCTGAATGCCCACGGCCCCATCTCAACACCACCTACGTCAAGACGTCACCCTTGTAAGTACAAGCCCAAGGCCACCCTTCTGCTCTTTTACTGCCGTGTCTAAATGGGTGTCCACTGGAAGAGGGGCTGAGAAGTGCCAAACAAACTGCCCATCTCGAGAGCCCTTTGAAGAGCCAGGCCCCGGGGGGGGGGGAGGGTAGAGTGGGGCCGCAGGGATCCAATTCTGGAGGCATACGGCTGCTCCTGAGATACTCCTATGAGGGCCTTGTTATTGGGATCCCTTTTGCAGCATCGTGTGGGATGCTGGGTGGGGTGAGGGCAACACTGGACCAGCCTGGAGCAACCTCTCAGGGTAGCTGAAGAGCCTGATGAGGGGTTGGCTTCGTTTTTGCCTTCTCCCAGGCAGTGTGAGCGCAGCCCCTGCCCGATGGACAGCAAGGCCTGCCAGAGAGCAGCCCATTCCATCTCCTTCCACCACCTGCCGCTGCCCTCCAACCGGCCGGTGCCCAGGGTCCTCTTCACCATGTCCACCAGCCGCTTTGTGGGAGACAGCCTTCGCTTCGCCATCTTGGGTGGCAACGGGCAGGGGCAGCTGATGGTGCGGCGCTCCGACCAGCACACGGGGGAGCTGGTGCTCACCCGCCCACTCATGGGGCCGGCCACGCTGGAGGTGGAACTGGAAATGAGCGAATTCGCCCGGAAGGTACTTCTCGGGAAACACGTCTTCAAGCTTACGGTCTTCGTTTCCCAGTATGAATTCTGAGGCCTTTCCCACGAGTCCTAGCAGGGCCTGGAGGAACTATAAGAGCATCATCCTTTGCGGGGCTGTCGAAAAAGAGGAATCCAACTCAGGAGACCCTCATGGAAAGCTGGAAAGGGGGGCTGCTCTGGGCCTTGGAAATGTAAGCTCTCCCCTGGTTGGACGCTTTCATGACTCTCTCCTCCTCCTCTGGGATGGAGATCTCAAGCAGTCTCCGCTTCTACTTGCCCTCCCTGCAGGACCACCCTGGCTGTCGCATCCTAGACCTGTAGAGTTGGAAGGGACCCGAGGGATGCTCTAATCCACCCCATCATCTAGTCTAGTCCTGGTAGACGGCACCCAACATTGTTTCCAAACCTCCGAGGAGGGGCTAGTTTGCCACCTTCTAAGGCACCTTGAGGGTCTAAGGAGGAGGAAGTCAAGCAGGAGGGGAGGACATCCACGTCCTGGGTACAAATCCAGTCCTCCTGGGGCTGGCCAGATGACCACCACTGCCTCCAGCCACAGATCCACCCTTTGGTGACTTCTGTATGTTTTTCACCCAAAGGTCCTCTTCCAGGGTTTAGTGACTAGCAATAAAGGCTTGAAGCGAAAGAATGGTAGTGTTTTCTGGTTTCACCCTTTGGTCGCATCCATGACTGAAGTGCAGCCTCTCAGAGACCAGGGACTGAAAGTGGTACTTGATCCATGGAGCAAAGGCCCACTTCAGTTTTCCAATAACAACACACACACACACACACACACACACACACACACACACACACCACACACACACACACCCCTGGAAAAGCCAAGAGGATGTCTCATGTTTTCACTATTAAGTTGCACGGGGAAATTTCAGGCTGTGCCTGATAAAGCTATGCTGGTCCCAGTCTTGTTTCATGGGGAGGGGGGAGGCGAGAAATAATAGGCACAAAAGATAGGAGCCTATAAAACCTCCTGCAATTTATAAATACCATAATGTAATGTATTATAAATGACAGATAAACATGGTTGGGATATAAAGGGACAAGGGACAAACTTTGGAGCTAGCACAGAAGGCTATCAGCTATCTTGTCTGTCAGAAATAGGACCTGGGCATTGAAATAACATCACACTCAAGTGGGTGAAATAGACCTTCACTGGTTTCATTCTCATCAATGAGAATGTAAAACGTCAACTCCTTTTTCTTCCCACTAGCACGATTGTGAGATTTTATGTGCACTTCCCCCTCCTGCATTTCACCACTTTCCTCTCCCAAAAGTGTGACACTTGTGCAAGAGGCCGGAAATATTTTTGTGCCACATAGAATTATGTTAGAAATACAACTTTTTGTGTGCTTACAGGTGACCACCAGATTTTGGTGAGCTCTTTTGCTAACAAAGAAAGCCACGGTGTTTTTGATGCCATATATGAGAGGCCCAAACAAAATAAAAATAAAGATCAAAGAACCGTGCACCGTAAGTGCTGCAATTTAAGATTAGCTTTGATGGAAGAGTCCACGTCTTCAGACATGAAGAAGAGAAAAATTCCACAGCAGCTGTTTATTCCCCTCCCCCCACACACACAGTGCATTGAAATGTGTTTCAGACACCCCTTTTGCATGGGAGAAGATGAAAACATTTAACATAAGAAAAGCCATACTGGATCAGGCCAAAGGCCCATCTAGTCCAGCTTCCTGTATCTCACAGTGGCCCCACCAAATGCCTATGGGAGTGCACGAGACTAGATATCTGTCTCCTGCTACCACTCCCCTGCATCTGGTCCTTGAAGGACCCCAGTTTTAAGCCTGGAGATTACACATCTCCATCATGGTTTGTCACCTGTGATGGACTTCTCCTCCAGGAATCTGTCCAATCCACTTTTGAAGGCATCCAGGCCAGATGCCATCACCACATCCTGTGGCAGGGAATTCCACAGACTAACAACACGGTGGGTAAAAAAATATTTTCTTTTGTCTATTCTTACTCCCCCAGCCCTCAATTTGAGTGTATGTCCCCTAGTTCTGGTATTTTGTGAGAGGGAGAAGAGCATCCCTCTATCCACTTGACTCATGCCCTGCATTATTTTGTATCCGTTATTCCCATTATTTTGGGAACATCCATTATAACTCTTTTGATCCACGCATCCCGTTACTTCCATGTCAACACTGCCATGGGGAGCTTGGCGAGAGGGGGGAAATGCAACCCTCCGGAGCTGTTTTTGTGGTCCCCCACCTACCGCACCCCAGGCAGCCCAACCGATTCCCTGTTTCTCCAGCCCCTCCCGAAAAATTGTAATCGAAACCAGCGAGGCTCCAGGATGAGCCGGAGGGAGGATGAACCCCCAAGGTGCTGATGGCCACAACCATTAAAACAACTTTTTATTGAGATACAAACCCGGTAGCGTTGAAAACCAGCGTGGAGGAGGAGAATGCTGTCTCTGGAAAGGCTGCCATGAGGGAGAAAGAGCTTCCCGATGGAGAGTCGAGTTGGCAGCCCAGGCTGTCAGGAGGGGAGGGGGCCCCTCCTTGTGCGCTTCCAAACCCACACGAGCGCAGGCTTCGTTCGGAAGAGGAAGTCGCGCTCTCCGACGGCGCCTCCCCATCCTGCGCTTCAGGCAGGAACGCCGCTGCCTGCGACGTTGCAAATCGGAAGGGCGAGAGGCATTCCGGAACCCCATCTTTGAGCCCTGCATGGACAGAGGTGCTGAGAGTCAAGTATTGGATCGGGATGGAGCTGAGCCTCTGCTCAGCCCCCTCCCTGGTGACATTCACATGAGCATAAGGCACTCGGAAGGGAGGGAGGGGTCGGCACGGGTCCCCCACTCTTGCCGCCTGCTTCACAGAAAAGATGCTGGCAACTTGGAAATAATAGCAACCATAACAGCCATCATCATCATCATCATCATCATCATCATCATCATCATCATCATCAAAAACAACAACAACATCATCACCATCATAGCAACAAGGCTGAAATAGCAGGCAACCCACCCACCAAGTCTGGAGGCAAATCCTGGAAGGAACGGAGGAGGGGGGGGGGCTTCCAGAGGGCTCCTAATGAAGGACGGGGTTTAAAGTGCATCCAAGGACCAGCACGGAGTGATGCCCCATAAGACCAATTCTGAGCCAAGAGAGGAGGAGGGGTGGGGGTGGGAGCAGGAGCCCTCCTGATTAAGGGGGGAACCCAACCCCCAAAAAAAACCCACCTGTTCAGAAAAGGCAGGAGCTGTAAAGCATGTGCAACGGAGATGAGTACAGAACTAGCTCTTCCCGACAGAGGCTGGGGAACAGGATGCCCGGCTGGCACTGGAGTCCCTCTGGGGACAGCAAACGGGCCACCAGGTGGTTGAGGAAACTCGGTGACCTCTTTCCCTTGAGCTTTGTGCCCAATCACGGATCAGTCCTCAGCTTAATTTAGCACCAGCCTCCTAATCGCACGATACTGGGGGTGGGGTGGGGGCGGGGGCAACAGAAAACATTGTCCAGTGAGACCAGGATCAACGTTGGCCATCTTCCCTAGAGATTCGAGGAAGAGGCCATCTTCCTCCAAAAGGTAGCCAGACCCCATCCAACCGGGATGGGTGGGGGGGTGAGGAAAGCAGGAAGGTGCATGGGGGAAAAGATAGGGTGCTGGATAACCAACCATTGCACCACCCAGCACCAGAGCCTCCGAGAACTGCCCCCTCCAAATCCAATGGCTCTGCCACTCCTGGGCTCCGGATGATCCGCAGACGCTTCCCCTTCCCTGCCCAGTGCAGGGGTGGATGTTGCCACCGCGGCCGAGGGTGCCGCTCCCCGTGGAAGAGTGTGCGAGCCTCCTCCTAGCACCTGGCAGCCCCTCCAACGGGCGGGACAGGAGAGGGAGAGCTGCGATGGGTCAACGGCAGGGGCCGAGGGGCGCGCAGGCAGCTGCCCCCTACCGCTTAAGTGCCACGACAGAGAAGAGGCGCCACAGGGCCCTGCTGCTCTTGGGTCTCACTGGGCTCTGCAACAGGGCCACCGGCCACTCTCAGGGCCACCGGCTTGAGCACCAACGCCCCACCAGCAGAGGCAGGGCCTCCCCCTTTTGACCAGGGTTGGTTTGCTGCAAATTTAAGGACCCAGCGGTGGAGTCCGGGAGGGGCAGAAGGGCGCACAAGGAGGAGGAGGAGGAGGAGGAAGGAGCCAGGCGTGTACAAAATGTAACAGACCGGAGGGACTCGGCAGAGGCTGGCCGAGTAGCAGCAGCAGCAGCAGCAGCAGCAGCAGCAGCAGGATGGAGGAGGAGGAGGAGGAGGAGGAGGAGCCTGTTCCCGTCAGGCTCTCCCCAGCTACTTCCCATGGAAGTCACTGAGCTCCATCTCGTCCTTGCGCCGGCGGAGGGTGAAGAGGGAGCTGAACGGGTAGAGCTTGGCCTTGGCTTGGAAGCGCTGCCCAGCAATCTCCACCTCGTACTCGCCCCGGTTGACAAAGTCGGGCGTCACCAGCTGCTCCTGGCCGGTTTCCGGGTCTGGGTTGTGCACAAAGCCCAGGCAGACGTGGCGCTCCAGGGTGTAGCTGTAGGCGCTGCTGGTGGTCTTGCCGACATAGTGGCCGTTCCGGTAGATGGGCTCCCCCCACCAGGGCCACAGGTCCAGGTCCGTGTCGTGGTCTTCAAGGATGAACATGGTGAAGCGCTTGTAGACCCCCTCCTGCTTCTGGCGCATCAGGGCCTCCCGCCCAATGAAGTCGGTGCCCTGGGAAGGAAGAGAAAGGGAGGGGGGGAGAGGAGGAGGAAGCGAAAGCCAGGCCACCCCCTGGGAAAGGGCTGTAGAAGCTCTAGTCTAGATTGTCCTCGGTTCGTACAGCACACCGTGCTCTTTGCACACTGGTGGAGGAGTAAAGGAACCTTACTTGCACTGAACGGAAGGCAGGCTGCAGCAAGGAGACTGGTCACCTCCCTCCCCCCACTCCCCAGGCCAGGCCTGAACTCACAGTTCTAGCAGGGTGGCTGCTCTGTAAGGAGCTCGCTCTCTGAGACGGTGACTCTGGTGCTGGAGTCTGGCTGTGCAGAAAGGGACTGGCAAGGACCGGAGCATTCTACCTAGCAGGAACCCTGGTGGCAGGAATTCCTTCTTTGTGGGAAAGCCAGGCTGTAAGGAGCCTTGTGGCACAGAGGGGAAACTGCAGAACTGCAGCCAAAACTCTGCACTCATGGACAGTGTTCAATCCCAGGTAGATGGCTCGAGGTTCACTCACGCTTACGTCCTTCTGAGATTGGTGATTTGAGCTTCTAGCTTGCTCCCCAATGTGTAACCTGCATAATTAAATTGTAAACCACCCAAAACAGTGCTTTACACTCTTATGGGGAAATACATAAGCAGCATACTTCTTCTTCTTCTTCATCATCATCATCATCATCATCATCATCATCTTCTTCTTCTTCTTCTTCTTCTTCTTCTTCTTCTTCTTCTTCTTCTTCTTCTTCTTCTTCTTCACATAGCTGCCAGGTGCTCAGCTGGAGTTGGCCTTCTCCAATGATAGAGCTCTTTCCAACAGCATAGGATGACTGGAGATATCTTCATAGAATATATGCTGTTCCTAATAATGTTGCCATTTGTAGTTGACCGATGTTGTCAATGCCGAGAGTTTTCAGATGTTGATCCAGAGCTTTTGGGATTGTACCCAAAGGTGCCCTATTATTATTATTGGTAATGGTTTTGCTTTCTTATTCCATAGCTTTTCAATTTCTATTTCTAAATCCTGATATTTGGTTGTCTTTTCTAACTCTTTACTGCTGACTCTTCTGTCTCCTGGTACTGCCGCATTGCCTATTTGAACTTTGTTTTCTTGCTTGTATATTATTATTATTATTATTATTATTATTATTATTATTATTATTATTATTATTATTATTATTATTATTATTATTATTATTATTATTATTATTATTGCCTCAGCTTTTACACAACAAGGCTCCCTTTTTATTATACAAAATTATATAAATATTATAAATTCCTTCATTATACTTTCTGCTTGAAGCAGCTGGACATCACAGTGTTTTGGATTTTACAGTCAAGTTGCCTTAAATACTGATTGAACAGGTCATATGTCTTCTAATTTTTTTTTAAAAAAGTCCTATATTAAAAGCCCCTTCACATACCTTCTCTAACTTAACTCGAAACTCTCGCCCGCATTCCAGAGGGGTAGTGAAGGCGTCCAAGTCTTGGCCCCAGAATGCAAAAAACTTCTCAATCCTCAAGCTGCGGAGGGCGTAATAGCCTGAGTTCCGAATCCCATACTTCTGTCCCACACTCATCACCTCATTGTACACGTGCAGAGCGTACTACAGGAGAAAACACAGAGCAGAGGCACTGAGACCAAAGCAGCCCTGAGCCGGTCTCGAAACAAGAGGCAGGCGCAATAATAACCCTTGGTCAAGAAGCATCCTCGTCACAGCTGAGACCAGCACCACCCCAACCTAAGCAAACAACTCTTAAAAATTAACCACTAATGCAACTCTAGGAAAGGAGTTTGGGAAAGAAGGCCTAGGAAACAGGGCACGATGAAAGAAGGTGCGTGCACAGAGAGGCAGGCGGAGCAACTCTAGCTGACTTCAATCAACATGGAACACTTCTGGCTAGGCACACACTGCTTCTCCCCAGGCTTCAGAGCCTCTTTTCAGGCTGCCTGCGATACCCTCGAGGGCAGGACGTGGCTTCAAGGTGCCGATGGGAGCTTGCAGGAAACAACCCAACCGGAGGATCTGTGAAGATTCTCAGTCATGACTCAACTTCGAGATGCCATGACTCCACTTCCAGATAAACCCCAAATTCTCAGCAAATACTTTTGGCTGATGGGAATGTCACTGAACCAAAGCAAACCCCGTGGACTAAACTGCCTTTTTTACTGAAGCAAGATAAAACAGGCGGCTGCGATTCACGGCAGATAAGCATCCTTTTTGAGGGTCAGTCTTGTTAGCTGACTCCCGGAAGCCACAACGCAATCCCTACAGCAAACGGCGTCCCAAACGCGAAGCAACTCCTGGCTAAAAAGACAACAGAAGCCTTTTACCCACTCCGCCTTCAGGCATCGTGAAAGCAAACCTAGCAGCAGCTGGTCCTGGGTCAGACTCAGGCCGGCCAAAGGAAGAGACAGCTCAGGCTTTTCATCTCACGGACGACATGAATGTGAGGCCATAAACCCCAGTTCTACCAACCTCTGCCTGGCAGCCATCGGCTTGAACATTTGCTACACGGGCGAGCCCCAACTTGCTGTCCCTGCTGACTTTTGGGGGAAAAACGAGGTGACTCGACACTTGACGTTCAACAAAGACCTCAAGGACCTCTCACCTCGATGGGGATGTAGAGCATGAATCCCGGCTCTCCGGTGTGCGTCATGCTCATGACACGGATGCCGTTGGCGTAGCCCACGCTCATCTCCTGCAAAATAAACACATACATGCCAAGAGGGGTGGGATTCTGGGCGGGTCCAGCCCTTGCCTCGTCCGGATCGAGGTCAGAGAGAGAGCAGTGGGTGCCCACCTGCCATCCTCTCAGCCCAGGCCATGGCGAGAGGCGAGCAAAGGCTCTCCTTAGCTCCTGGACTGAAATTCTTTTAGGAGCTGAGCCCCTAAGCAAAAGCCAGGGTTTATATACTGATTGATTGATTGATTGATTGATTGATTGATTGATTGCCCAGGTGAAATCTGAACTGGACCATTTCCAACTGGCGCCACCCTCACTGCCTCTCTCTCTCTCCTCACCCCCACCCCAACTTGTTCTGTATCGTGCACACACACAGGGGCTTGTTTCATGCTTCCAAATGGGATGTTTTTCCCAGGAGCGCCGTAACGTACATTTTGCGGTGCTAGCTAGAAAAGCTGGCAGTGAGATCATTAGTTTCTGGATGTGTGAATTAAACAAGAGTGCAGGTTCGAAAGGATTTCCCCCAACTCTGAAAAATCCCGCTGAAACAGAAAAAGCAACTAGAGGAAGCGCTTCGTCTGCCGCACAAGAGCAAAGCGGCACCAGGGTAGACTTGGGCAATTCTCACCCTCTGCTGGATCCACTGGGCTACCAACGCCAAGAGGGCACCCTCTACCCCCAGACCAAAACCACACACCATTTGGTGTGAACATGGGCAGGAGAGGAGTACAGAACAGGCAATCGCTGGCTACCTCTATGCCTCAATGAGACCCCCCCCTTTTTTTTTAAAGGCAGGGGATAGCAATGACTTATTAAATATGTTGAGTTATCATTTGGCAATCAGTGGGCATAGGAACAAATAATAGATAGAGACAGGCATGAACCGCCGGTTTGTTGCGCTTTGTTTCTGGGCTGAACAGCTGATAGGCGGTTTGACATGGCGCAAACCATGTTTGCAGGCTGGCCATTGGAGGGGGCAGCATGTTGAATCGCAGAGCAGCTGTTCAGCCCAGAAACAAACTGTGAGGAACCACAGAACAGAAGTTTGTGCCCATCTCTAGTAAAGGGATCTAAACGTTAGTCTTTTGAATGCCACAAAACTGTGCTGCTGCCATTCTACAACCAAGTGGCATCGGTTCTCCTCTTATCATCGGGCTGTATTGTATCTGGAAGCCCAAAGCTTCTGATTGCTTACAAGCTGGGAAGTGGAACATCTCCTCGGAAAAAGGCAAGCAAGCAAGAGTTCTCCCCGGGTTGTCTGGTGGTGGTGGTGAAACTCAGTTTGGCTTAGGAAGCCTGGAGGGGCAGGGGGTTGCCAGAGGTCAAACCCACTGGCCCCAAATAAAGCCCTTCACAGAGACTTGAGGAGAGACACATGGTTCTCCGCCTGATGATGAAGGAGTGGTGTATTTTGGAGTGAGAAGAGGAACACTGAAAAAGGTACACCCACTGAAATACATGTTGGGAACATCCCCAAGCTTTATACTCCTGCCAAAGTGACCCCAAACGGGCCAACCTGCTCATATTTCAGCACATAAATGCCTCTTTCAGTTTTGCTGTGCCAGGCAGCTGACGAGAGTGCTACCCTCCAGTTCCTCCTGGGAGGGAATATCCAAACTAGATCCCAGAAACTGACGACCTCACTGCCAGCTTAGTGGGAGGAGGGCAAGGGACTATAAAGCAACACAATGGAATTCCCTGCTTGCAGAGGTGTGCCAAGCTCCCTCCCTGCAGGTGCAGAAGGATTCTCATTGCGTGCATTTCTGGGTCCAGGGAAGTCGCCACCCGCCCACCCCTGCAAACATCTGCTGTTCCCAAAGCAGTGGCAAGCCATGTTTTCATGCAAACGGAAGAGGCACGCACCTTGCAAAAGAGGGAGGGAAAGTGCTCTGGAGTCATTGGTGCATAGGACAGCTCTGACAGGACGTCGACAGCACGAGGGCCAATCAGATTCAAAGCTGGGGAGAGGGTGGAGGGTGGAAAAGAAGCACCGAGTGTTTCTGTGTCTGAGCAAGGAGAGAACGAGCCTCTTATGGGCTCCTCCTCTCGTGGTTTCTTCTACTTTTTCAGCTCAGCCACAGCGGATGGATCCACGTAGGCAAGCAAGCTCGCCTGCTCAGGGAGGATTATGGGGCTCCTCTGGACACAGCCGGGAGGGAACTGGGGGTGGGGGTGGGGGTGGGGATGATCATTCTTGGCTCTTAAGTCCAACCGGAGGAGCCTTGAAACCAGCTGCTCCTGCTCAGTCTGCCCCTCCCTCTCCCCCTTGCCTCACCTGTGTATTTCCAGGTGACATCTTCCAAGACCAGGTTGCGGTCGTCGGGCATGTGCTTCTTCAACCAGGCCCAGCAATGGACTTGCTGGTCTGTGGGGGAAATCATGAAGAAACTGGAACACAGAAGGCACAGGGGCAACACATCAAAAGAGAAACATATTAAACAAACAAACAAATGCAGCAGCAGATAAGCAATTGACTGGCCTTCTGAGAACAGTTTTCAATGTTGTGCCACGCCCTGTGGCTTTGAATCTGCTTTGGGTGTTGGTTTCATTTACCATGTTTAGCGTGGCATGTGAATCTTCTTAATATTTGTATGCTCACTGTTCCTTGTTTCTAAATATTGCCTTTTAGTGATGTCAGACGCCTTGGGTCCTTTTTAGGGAGAAAGGAGGAGTAGAAATATTTTGAACAAATGAACGAACGAGAGGCCACTGTGGAAAGGGCACATTAACATGACGGAGGCAACAGCAGCCAGAGACCTGCAGCCACTACTAGATCAATAGCAAACACCTGCCTTGAAAGAAAGAAAGAAAGAAAGAAAGAAAGAAAGAAAGAAAGAAAGAAAGAAAAGGAAGGAAGGAAGGAAGGAAGGAAGGAAGGAAGGAAGGAAGGAAGGAAGGAAGCTGTCCAGACAATGGACACAAAGACAAACCTTGCTTTTATTTTTATTTTCTTCACTTTCCCTTCTTTCCATTTCTCTCTCTAAAAAAAATGTGGCTACTGGTTTTGGTTGTGGAAGCCACAGCTCTTGAGCCACGGAGCACGAAGGTGGTGCACGAAGCAAACCCTTCCTGCCCTTTGAGCTGACAGCGCCCACAAGATGGGGAGGAAGGCAGCAGCCTTTAACCCTGGTGGTCTGTCTAGTTCTTACGGCCAACGGCCACCCAAAGCCCTCTGATCCAAAGAGAGGGGATTTGGGATTCACAAGGAGGTTAAAACCTTCTACTTGGAAGCAACCCCCGAGCAAACTCCCAACTCTCTCCTGAATCAGGCAGGGTTCGAACCTCCAGGCCGGATGCTAACACAACCTGTGCAGCTTCCAAGCAGATGGAAGAGTTTGGCCTCTGTGGAGATACACCCGCAGGCAGAAAAGCAAGGCCAGCTCCTCCCGATCAGGACGCCTCGCCCAGCTCCCTGTTTCCCTCCGTGGCCAACCAAATGCCTCCGGGAAGCCCAGAAGATGGAGAGGAAGGCAGGAGCCTTCACCCCCCATCTCTCTCTAGCTGTTGTGGCTGACGGCCACCAAAAGCCCTCTTGCCCCCTTAGGGCTTCGTCCAAACCGCTAGCAAGCAATCCACCTCATGGGGCAGCCAACTTCACCCATAAATCATATGCTTTGGTTGTAGTGATGTGATAGAACAGAGTAAATGGCGGCTGTCTTCATAGAACTCACAAGGGATTTATGAAATGAGGAATACTATTTTTTCCCTCCCTGTAGTGGTATCCAGACGGACCTGTGCTTCTCAGCTCTGTTTCAAGGTTCTCCGCGGGATGAAAAGGGGAGTCACAAAACCTCTTGGCAGAGGACAAGCAAGGGGAGGGAGGGAGGCGGAACCCATACCTGCGCTTGTTGACGCGGACCACGCTGCAGTCGTTCTCGTACCCTCCGTTGTGATTGAGCATCCCCGTATGGACGATGTGTCCAACCGGCACTTCCAGGTCGTTGGAGAGAAGATACTGCAGGAATTCTAGAGCCTGGTTCCCCGTGGACTGCAACCGGGGAGAAAAGCAGGCAGGTTGGGAGGGGATCAGGTATGCAGCAAGCTCTGTCCCATCCAAGGACAGCTTTCTAATGCTAACAAGGCTGTTTCAGGAGGCACCCCACCCCCACCGACCTCTTTTTGGAGCAAAAATAAAGAAGGGGCAAACTGCAGGTCCTGGAAGCCTCCAAGAATGGGGACGTGCCGCCTGAACCAGGTGCCCCATTCCCTTGCGCCGCTGCTGAACACCACAAGGCAGAAGAGGTCCTGAAGCCACCTTCATGGGAGAAGTGGGCCAGGGCAGGACAAGAGGATATCTGGGCGGCCCAAGAAGCCCTGCGGGACCTTTTGTTTCAAGGCAGAACCAAAACAACCCCGAGTGTAGCTCAAAAGCAAGAAGGAGAAGTAGGAACATTTCTTGCAGGGGCATAAAATTTCCGACTGCAGCTTTTGGTGGGAGTGAGACACTTGCTGGGATGCCACCGGTCAAAGGGGGCATCAACCTTCTGGATGCCTTTGGTCAAGACAGTAGGACCCCCTTAGCTGCGGTTTCACTTATCCGCAGCCTGAAATCATTAAAAGAAAAAAAAACCCCTAGAAATATGCATTTTCACAAGGCATTTATCACAGCTGGCCAAAAGAGGGAAGCCAGAGAGAAAGGTTACTTAGTCTTGCTGGAGAAAACATATGATGGTCTCCAGCTGCCTTTAGGGGGCAGGTCTGGTACTACATGTTGAAAATCCTTTTTTTTTTTTTTTGTGTTTTTCTTTTAACAATCTACGCTTGCTATTATCCATGGTTTTCAGCATCACGGGGGAGAGAAGCTTGCAACCCATCACTAGCACATACGGGGGTGGTGGTGCTGTACTTATATACAGTACTGCAGTGCTCCCCAACCTTTTTATCCCTGCGGACCGGTAAATTTTTGATAATTTTTCCGTGGCCCGGGGTGGGGGTGGGGGAAGGGGGGAGATAAAGGAATGCGAATGCGGAGTCGGGCCGGGAGAGAGAGAGAGAGAGACGCACACACGTACAACCGCACCACACCACCCCCTCCCTCTCACCTTTGCAAACCGGCCAGTTGGGACTCTTCCTTTCCGGGAGGCCCGGCTTTGCTCGGGACCGCTGCCGCTGACGGGGCGGATCCTTCCCGCGGAGGAGGAGGAGGAGGAGGCGCTGCCTTCGGGCGCCAGCGAAACACCGGGAAGCGCGGGGCAGCGGCGGCGGCAGCGAAGAGCCCGGGAGGCGGCGGGTGGGGGCCGAGGGGCTGCCGCGCGCCCCTCCCCTCCTCCTCCTCGTGTGGGGGCTGCCCGCTGGTGGGGGACCCGGTGGGCGGCTTTCTTTCTTTCTTTCTTTCTTTCTCCCTCCTTCCTTCCTTTCTTTCTTTTTCTTTCTCTCTCTCTCCTTCCTCTTTCTCCCCCTTTCTTTCATTCTTTCTTCCTCCCTTTCTTTCTTTCTTTCTTTCCCTTTCTTTCTTTCTTCTTTCTTTCTTTCTTTCTTTCTTTCTCTTCTCCCTTTCTTTCTCCCCCTTTCTTTCTTTCTTTCTTCTCCTCCTTCCTTTCCTTCCTTTCCTTCTTTTCTTTCTTTCTTTCTCCTTTCTTTCTTTCTTTCTTTTCTTTCTCCCCTTTCTTTCTTTCTTTCTTTCTTTCTTTCTTTCTCCCTTCCTCCTTCCCTTCTTTCTTTCTTTCTTTCTTTCTCCCTCCCTCACTCCCTTCTTTCTTTCTTTCCCTTTTCTTTACCCCCTCCCTACATTCTTTCTTTCTCCCTCCCTCCCTCCCTCCTTTCTTTCTTTCTTTCTCTCTTTCTTTCTTTCTTTCTTTCTTTCTTTCTTGCGGGGTGGGGCGATTGCATGGGGTCGCAGCGGCAGCGGATGATGGGGGCGATTGCGGGGATTGCGGGGCCGGCGGGGCAGAGCAATTACGGGAGTCGCGGCGGCGCAACCCAGGCACTGATGGGGGCAGCAAGGCGGCGGCGGCAGCTCCCCCGGGGCGGGGCGATTGGGGGATTGCGGCGGCTGATTACGGGGTATACGGCGGGGCGGGGGGACATACTGTATGGGGGCAATTATTCTCGGGGAAAACATCCGGGCCGCCCATGAGCCCCAACACAGTTTTGAAAACATTCGGGCTGCTGCTGACCAGGAATTCCTAACTGCTGTCACTGTTTCCACTGAAATGTTTTAGTTCCGCTACATTCCCCAGCGCCCGCCCGGCCCCCAGGGCAGGGGGTTTAGGAATGAGGCCAAATCTTCTGGTGGTGGTGGTGGTGGTTGAGGTGAGGAGGAGGAGGGCAGAGCTTAGAGGAGGGAGGTTTGACTGCATCCTCCTGGGCACTGTCCAACAGCTCCCAGCGGCCACCCGACCGGTCCACGGACCGGCACCGGTCCGCGGCCCGGGGTTGGGGACCACCGCAGTACTGTATATATATTCTCTGTATGAGGTTTTGATCTGGCCATCCGTTTTAGTGCTACATTCATTAGTTTAGGAATGAGGAATCTTCTTGGCCAGCTTATTTGACAGCATCCCATAGCTAACAGGAGCCACAGTGGTTCCCCCCCCCTTGTAACTTCAAGACAATGCATTAACCCAATCAGCTCTGGAAATCTGGGTCTCTGGAAGTACCCTAAGCGGAACACTTTACTGCTGAAGGCCACTTCCCTCTTCACTTACACTGATTTCAAACTTGGTGAAGGAAGACATGTCAATGACACAGACGGCCTCCTTGCAGCACTTGACCTCGGCTCCAACGATATCGAACCAGTCCGGCTTGTAGAAGGTTTTGCTCTGATCCAAAGCCAACAAGTCTGATTGAAGGAGAGGAAACAGGAGGCTTAGAGAAGGCCAGCGGGCGGTGGATGGCCTTTTCACTGCTCCGGAGTGGGCGGTGAGGGAAAGCGCGCTCACCTTTCTCCGGAGGGACAAAGTACTTGGCCCTCTCGAAGCCGTGCTTCTCCATCCACCGAGCTCCTTGGGCGTCCAGCCGGTCGTAGAGGGGGGACGTCCGCAGTTGCCGACCAGTCTGGAAATCCCAGCGAGGAACTTTCAGGTCGTAGATCAGGGCTGGAGGGAGCCACAGAATCACATGGTATCAGAGGGGGCAGCCATCCGTCCCTCCTTCTCGTCCCCCTGCAGGACCTCCTCTACAGCCCCAAGGACTGCCTGGCCCAACCTTGAACAGAAGAACATCCAAAGAAGGAAGCAGGGAAGGAACGGAGGAAAAGGAAAGCCGTTCCAGAAGATCCTCCGTGGGTGTCTCATGGCTGTGCTCAAGGTGCCTGTCTAGTCTCCGCCTTCAGTGCCAGTCTGGTCACCTGGACCTGCCCCGGGAGGGGGGGGCTCAAAGGCCCGAGAAGCCCCCACCAACTCTATGGATTTTATGAGGCAATCATTCCCCCCAGCTGAGAAGCTCTGAAATCCATCACTTGCTGCACCCTCAGGCCAATGCAGCACGGCTCACTAACATGTTCTCCGCACACCAGGGCTCTAGGCCCCAGAGCCTAGAAGGCAGTTCAGCCCGCTGGCTACTTACGCATCACTTCCATGACGCGGTGCCGGAGGAATGTGCGGCTGCTCTGCAGGGCGCCAAAGCGCTTCAGGTCCAGGGGCCAAACGTTCTCCGAGGGGTAGCCATTTACCAACCATTCAGCCAGGTATCTGTCCAAAGAGAGAGCAGCAAGGAAGCCTCGGGCATTGAAAGACGCAAAGGGAAGCCATGACATGGCCCAGATGGTCTCATTCAAGAGAGCACCAAGAAGGGGTCGCCATTTTTAAATCACTTGCAAAAAGAACATGGAGATGGGAACCCATCAAAGCCTTCTTTGCACATGGCTTGGCTCACGGTGTAAAACCGTGGCCTTCCCTTCCACGCCTCCTGGTGTAAAACGAGGCCAGACCATATGTCTGGGGAAGGGGAAGGAGACGTGGACTCTTTTGGGATGCGTTCATCGGCAAACGAACAGTTCTTTCTTTTGCAATGGGACGAGCATGAAAAGAGGCTGCCTTAAAACCTCTGAGTGCAGTTCTGTCTATGACCATGATTTTGTGCATACAAAGGCACCACGTTTCCACAGCACTGCTAAGAGGCTACCAGCTGCCGACGCTAGCTGTGTAGGAAAGGAAGGCTCAGCCCCAACAACCAGCATAGAAATCTAGGGGCGCCAGCCTTTTAGCAGACCGGCAGGCAAAACAATAGATGTGCCTGTTATACTTGGACACGTGACATGGTCCGCCTGCTTGAACACACACACTTCCCACCATCCAGGCAGCTCAAGGCCATTCACTTACTTCCCTGCTCCTCCTCCAAAAGAGGTGCCTGCCGAGTTCATCCCTGCCAGGACAAAGTAGCCTTGCACGTTGGGCGACTCTCCCATGATGCACCGCATGTCTGGAGTGAAGGTTTCTGGGCAATTCACAAGCTGCACAATCTCCAGGGCCTCCAGGCCAGGCATCCTCCGCAGGAGGGCGCTCAGGAGCGGCTCTGCTCCCCAGAAGGAGACACAGCAAACAAGGCCTTTATTCTCCCGCCAACCGGCAAGGGCCAGCAGCGGCGGGGGGGGGGGGAATGTACGGCCTGGGTGCCTCCCAACCCGCCCCCCCACACACACACCATCGCCTCCTCAACACCCCAGTGGAGCCCCAAGGGTACAACACTGGCAGCCTGTGACCTCAACGAAAGCTCCCAGCTGACAACCCAGAGCTCCGTCCCCATCATGCAATTCGAAACTCTGGGGCCAAGTGCAACGCCCTCCCTTTACCCAGCATGGAGGCAGCCCACCCGCAAAACGAGAGGGGTGGCAGAACTTTATAAGAGCCCCCCCCCCCGCAAAAGTAGAGGGGGAGCATGGACACCCTCCCTCCCACAAAGGCATCAGCCCGCGGCTCCGTCTCAGCCGTGTGTGGCCCAGGCCTGCACTTGGGATAGGAAGGCGGCCTGGAGTGAAGGCTTGGGGACAGACCCCTCCCTGCCCCCCACCCCCCAGGGCTCCCTTTCCTCCCAAGGAGAAGCCCCGGGAAGCCCAGCCCAGCGTACCAAAGTGATCCCAGTCCTCCTGCAAGGTCTGGATTTCCAGCTGGTTCCGTCCCTCGGTGAAAATGGGTTTCGGGTTCTTCTCGAAGCCCCCCGAGAGGATCCCTCCTTGCCAGTTGCGGATGTAGATCCTTCCGTCTGGGTCCACGATCGCTGCAGAGACCAGGCAGGCAGGCAGGCAGGCAGAAGGCGGGCCACCATGAGAATGCATGCACACGGACACCCTGGGTTTCCAGAGGCCGGGAGCCGCCAGAGAGAGTCTGCCCCCTCCTCCTGGCCTTTTTGGGATGGCATGGCTGGCCTCATTTCTGCCCCCTTTGCTCTGGCGCAGCAGAGCCCTGGTGAAGAGCACAGGGGCAGCGGAGATCTGTCCCCCACCAAACCCTTGGCCTATGAACCCAAAAATAAAAATAGAATAAAAATAAACAAAAGGCTTCAGCCCAGAGGGCGCAGCATCATCCTGAGTGTGGTGGGACAGGGGCCTACGCTGGTCTTTTCTGAACGGCCTCCTGCCGCTCCTCCCCACGCCAGGCTCACCAAGAGCCCTGCGCTGCCAGCAAGGCGTCCGCCGCTGGCCGTGTGACCGTGAAGCTCTCTCTGGACGCCACGAGCCAACACGCGGCTCTGCTGGGAGAGAACGAGAGGGCACAGCACTCTGCCCAGGGCCAGCAAAGAACACGCAACACCATCCCTCAGGGGCTCTGATCCCGAAGGAGAAACGGCAATCTCAGGCTACAGGGAAAGAAGATCTTGATTTCCATTTGAAAACTTTCCCATGTGTTTTGGCCTGGAATTACCACCATCTTCAGAGGAGCTGATTGACTAGATAATTAATCTTCACTGGAACCACGTACAGACCCCACCCGGGGGGATATAACAAAGACCAAAATCAACATCTCTGATGAACATAAGAAGAGCCCTGCTGGATCATGCCAAGGGACCAAATAGTCCAGCATCCTGTATCTCACAGTGACCCCACAAGATGCCTCTGGGAGCGCATGAGACTAGATATCTGTCTCTTCATACCACTCCCCTGCATCTGGCCCTTGAAGTACCCTGGTTTTAAGCCTGGAGATAACACGTCTCCATCATGGTTTGTCACCTGCGATGGACTTTTCCTCTAGGAATCTGTCCAATCCCCTTTTGAAGGCATCCAGGCCAGATGCCATCACCACATCATGTGGCAGGGAGTTCCATAAACTCACTCTCCCAACCCTCAGCTTGAGTGGCTGTCCCCTATCCACGAAACTTTTCCGTGTGGTAAAACCAGAGAAGATTGTGGGGAGCTCCAGAAGGTTCTCTCCAAACTGGGGGAATGGGCTGAGAAATGGCAAATGTGTTTTAATGTAGCCAAATGTAAAGTAATGAGTACTGGGGCAAAAAAAAATCAAAACTTTATCTATCAACCCATGGGCTCTGAGCTATCCATGAGGGATCAGGAAAGAGATCTCGGTGTGTTGGTGGACAGCTCCATGAAGGTGTCTACCCAATGTGTGGCAGCGGTGAAGAAGGCCAATTCCATGCTAGGGATTATCAAAAAGGGGATTGAAAACCAAACAGCCAACATCATAATGCCATTATACAAAACAATAGTAAGGCCCCACCTGGAGTATTGTGTACAAATCTGGTCACCGCATCTAAAAAAAGACACAGTGGAACTGGAAAAGGTACAGAAGAGAGTGACTAAAATGATTACTGGGCCAGGGGACCACCCTTATGAGGAAAGGCTAAAACGTTTGGGGCTAGTCTGGAAAAAAGGCGTGGGCGTGGCATGCTTGGCTGAGAGGAAAGACGCGTCTCTGCTGAGCTCCCGGTGAAATGTGAAGAAAAAGATAAAGAAACTTCTTCCTTTTGATGATAAGGTTGGAAAAATAACAAAGCCCTGATAAGTTTATGACCTGGTCTGCTTGGGAGGAGGAAGTGTCTTGAATACTGATAAGAGTTGGAGTAAGAGAAATATTTGCTTCTGTGTGCTGCTTGGAAGTGAAAGCAATGGCGGCTACAGACTTGGAGGCTGAAAGTGAGATAGAGTTAATTAATCCTAAGGACTTTCAAAAAGAAATTTAAAAAGCTGTGGAAGAAGCAAAAACAGCATTACTGAGGCAATTACAAATGTTGTTGAAGATAAACTTTCTCAGTTAGCCGATACAGTGGAACTTATGGCAGAGACTGTTAATACTACCTGGGAAATGGCACAGGCAAATGAACAGAAAATTAAAGCACTGCAAAAGCAGACCAGGAAATTGGAAATGCACAATAAGTATGTTACTGATAAGTTAATGGACTTAGAAAATAGAGCCAGACAGTCGAATTTACGTTTAAAAAATGTCCCAGAGCCAGAAGATATGGACAAAGTTATTGAGTGGATGGCTAAGTTGTTGCCGGACCTGGGAATTTCCAAAGACTCCCTTGACCGTATACATAGAGTTGGGAAGCAAAGAAATGAGGCAGCTTGGCCAAGAGATGTTGTCATGTGCTTTGGAAGATATACACAGAGAGAGCAGGTTTTCAAAGCACTGAAAGCTTTGGATAGACTTGATCAATTGGTGTATAATGGCAAGAAAGTGATGGTTTATGATGACCTGTCTCAGGAAACAATTAAAAGGAAAAAGAATATACGGGCATTTACTAAGGTGCTGCAAGAGAAGGACATCAAATACAATTGGAGAATAGCACCATTTGCTTTAAGAATGCAGTATAAAGGAGAGACATTGATTGCCAAAGATCAACAGCAGATGGTGGTCTTATTTAACCATGTGGGATTGCAGTTGACAAAGGACTTTAAGGAGACTCCTAACTCCGAGGAAGAAAATGACTTAAGAGAAGAGACTGAACACATTCAGGGGCAGAAGAAAAAGAACAAAGAAAAACAGATTGAGAAAAAATCCTGGGACCTTAGAGACAGGGCTAAATATAAGAAGTGAATAATTAAAGAAGAAGGAAAATAGAAAGAAGGAGAACTGGGGCAGCTCAGCTAGGCTGTTTGTTTTTTTTTCTTTCCTCAGATTTAGGGGAACTTGCAAGCTCCTTTCCATCTTACCCCCCCCCCAATATGGGAGTGAGTGTTGGTTGGATGAGTGACTGTGGAAGAGTTTTGGTGTGGTATGTTATGTTGTTGGGGGTGGGTAGGGGAGTGAGTGGGGGTGAATGGAGAGCAATGAATATGTTGAGGGTGTGTTGTGTGTATGTGAATATGGACGGTCTGAAAGTAGTGAGAAGACAGAGGAGAGGAGCGGTTGGAGGAGTAAGTGTGAGAGAATGTATGGAAGCATATTGGGTTGTGCTCCAGGTGCAAGAGGTATGCCCAGCAATGTGGCATACACTTATTCTCTTGTTCTTTTTGCCTGGACTTCTGTGTTGGGATGGAAGCGTAGGGTTCACAGTAGAGTTGATTGGGAAGGTGGTTGGGGTTGGGTTTATCTCCAGGCTGGTATGGTACAAATGGAGCGAAACAGAGAAGTGAGATGGTTGGAAAAGATATAATGAAGAATGTGAATATTATTTGTACAACTCTTAATGTTAGAGGTTTGGGCAATCAGGTGAAGCGAGTGAGAATTGGGAAGTATATTCAAGAACTGAAGGCTGATGTTGTTTTTCTGCAAGAATCATATAACGGGGGGGGGGGGGGAGGGAGGTAAATTTTCCTGGCTTTGGGAAAGGGAAATTTATGGCTCCCGGAATGTCCAAAAGTAGAGGGGTGGGAATAGTAATTAACTCCAAGGTGGACTTTGCTGAGAATAAAGTGTTAAGAGATAAGAACGGAAGGTTTGTTTTTGTTCAAGGTTGCTTGGAGGGAGAGCCGGTAGCATTAGCATCAATTTACCTCCCAAACAAGCACCAGCTGGATTTTCTTTATAAGTGTTTACAGAAGCTTGAGAAATTCTCGCCTTATACAAAAGTTGTTGGGGGAGATTTTAATGTTAATCTGCAAGGGGGGGAACAGTCACAAAAAATTAGGTTGTGAAGTTTAAAAAACTATGTGGGAAATTTGGATTATTGGAACTATGGATGGAGTTGTTCCCTAAGGATTATTCATATTCATTTTATTCTAGCCCACATGGAACATTTTCAAGATTGGATGGTATCTTAATATCGCAAGAGGCTAGGAATTGGGTAAAGGGGATGGATATTGGAATGATTAAAATTACTGACCATGCCCCCATATCTGTGTATCTTCAAATAGGTCATATTAATAGGTCTTACTCTTAGAGGTTTAACCCTTGGTTGGTTGCAGATGAGCAGAGTAAGTTAAAAATTAAAACAGCAGTAGAAAGGTATTTTGAGGAGAATCAAGACCCAGATATCCCATTAACAATAAAATGGGAAGCAATGAAGGCTGTGATTAGGGGAGAATGCATTCAGAGTCTGGCAATTTTAAGAAAAAAAAGATGGGAGGATTAAGGAGGTAGAAGAAGAAGTTACGTTATTGGAAGAAAAATTTAGGAAATCTAAGCAAAAGATGGATAGGGAAAATTAGACCAAAAAAGAGAAGAGCTGAAAGTTTTAGATATTAATAGAACCACATTAAAGATGTGGTATAGCAAACAAAAATATTATGAATCTGAAGGAAAAGGAGGGAAAATATTAGCAAATAAAATTAGGAATTATCAGGTGAGGAAAAATATTAGGGCTATTAGAGATAATAAGGGTGGATTGGAAACAGATCCTAAGAAGATATTGGAGACCTTCTTAGGATTTTATAACAGACTGTATGCAAATAAAGGAATTAAGGAAGAAGAGGTTGATCAATTTTGTGAGGGATTGGAGCTCCCCAAAATAAGTGAAGAAAATAGAAGGGAACTAGATAAGGATATAACAGAGGAGGAAGTTAGGACAGCAATTGATTCTATGAATGTGCAATCGGCACCCGGACTTGATGGGTTTAATGCGGTATATTATAAGCATTTTAAGGATATATTGCTGCCACATATGACTGTACTGTACCAAAGTATTTTGAATGGAGCTTCAACTCCACCTACCTGGTTGGAATCAAGGTTGGTATTGATTCCCATACCGGGAAAAGATCAAACCTGCCAGACTCCTATAGGCCAATATCTGTTACTAATATGGATTATAGAATATTTGCTAAAGTTATGGCAACAAGGTTAAAAAAATGTATTGCACAATTAGTGGGAGAAGATCAATATGGGTTTATACCCCAGAAGTACTTGGTGGATGCAGTTAGGAAGGTAATGGGTATGGTATATTTAGCAAAAAATAAGGATTTGCCTCTTACTCTCCTGTCATTGGATATTTATAAAGCATTTGATTCGGTGGATTGGAATTATTTGAAATATATATTTAAAAAATATAAATTTGGAGAAAAATTTCAAAATATAATTGAGGCAATATATACAGAGTCCAAAGCAATGATAAGAACTGGTGGGTCGGAAAGGGGGTGTGCCCAAGTGTTAAGTGGTACAAAGCAAGGTTGTCCACTTTCTCCCATGCTCTTTATTTTAGCATTAGAACCATTAGCAATTAAACTTAAAAAGAATAGTGAGATTAAAGGATTTGAAACACCAGGGAAAGGGAGAGCAGAAGGGGAGCTTCTGACAATGTATGCAGATGATATGATGGTGACAGTTAAGGACCTGGGGACTGCAATTGTGCCATTAAAATAAAATTTTCAAGGATTTGAAAAAGTATCAGGGTTAAAAGTTAATTTTTCTAAATCATCAATGATGTGCTTAAATGTGAAACCTAAAACTCAGTTAGAAGCCTTTAAATCATTGGGTATTCCTATAGCAAATAAGAAGGTAAAGTATTTAGGGGTAATGATAACTAAAAATGTGAAGAAAATATTTGAACAAAATTATAAAAAAATTTGGAGTAGTAGTCAATCAAAGCTGAGAACATGGGAGAAAAGGAAGGACCCAATCAGCACAATAATTGCTTTAGTTAAAATGTTTCTGCTACCCAGATTAACTTACCTTTTTTATGTATTTCCTTGGCACATACCGGAATGGATTCTGAAGGGGTGGCAAAGGTCAATAGATAGATTTGTTTTTGCATCCAAGAAACCAAAGACAGCTGGTAGATATAGGTACCATAGGATCCAAGATGGAGGATGGGGGATTCCCAATTTGATTTTATATTATGAAGCTTATCAGCTGAGACATCTTATGATTTGGTTGGAGGGAGAACAGGGGGAAGATTTGGGATGTATAGAGCGGGAGAATTTGGAAGCAGTAGGAGAGAAAATAAGAATCTTCGAAAGGAAGATGAAGAAAAGGAAAGAAGAAAAATTATCAACATTTATGGGGCCTCTTTTGGTATGGGAGAAGTGGGAAAAAAGCTTTTTCCTGACATCTCACCACTTACAAAAATATGGTATTATGATGAATTTGCCCCATTAAGGAAGCTCATCCCAAAAGAGGTAGTGGATAAATTAAAGATTTCAATCCAGAATATGGATAAAATTTGGGAAACAGAAAATATGATGGAAGAGGAAAGTGGAATCTGGAATAAGATTAATTGCTTACAAAAAAACCAAATCTCTTCCTTGTTGAAGGAGAAAGAAGTTAAAAATTGTGGTAAAAGAAATATTACCCCCTTTGAGGAATTAGTGAAAGGATACAGGATAGATAGGACCAAAATAGTTTCAAAATTGTATAAGGTTTTATTAAATATGGGGAAATCACTAAAGGAAAGCTTAAAAGAATATTGGGAGCTAGATATACAGGAACAAATTTTAGATGAAGATTGGGATACAATCTTTCAGCAACCACCCTTTGTTACGACCTCTAGGATAATCCAGGAGCAGGGGTTGAAGCTGATACAAAAATGGTATTACACACCAGTAAGGTTGTATCATATTACAAAGTTAGGAAACAAAAATTGCTGGAGGAAGTGTGGGAACGTACAGTCATATGTGGTGGGATTGTCCTCTAGTTAATAATTTTTGGAGACAGATTGGTAGAGAAATATCGAAAATTGTGGGAAGGAAAGTGGAAATATCTAAATTAATGGTTCTCATTAGCCTGGGTAGCACAGAGTTAAAAACAAAAGAGGAATGTAAATGGGTAAACCTGATGGTAATTGCAGCCAGACAGGTCATAGCGAGTAACTGGAAAATGCAGAAGAGCTAGCGGTGAACCAATGGAGGAAAAAATTAAATAATATTATAATTTTAGAATACCTAACTATGAAGATACGCAGAATGAAAGGGTTTAAGGTCAATGAGAAAGAAGAGGAATGGTTTGAGAAGCTACTGAATTATATGAATATATTTGACCAATTTGGGGTAATTAAAACATTAAAAGCTAAGTAAACCTTGTGGATTGTTAATTGTTAATTTATATAGAATTGTACATATTGTTAATTTGAATTTGTTTTATTATTAATGTATATCCAATGTATCGGATGCCTGGGGGGTCACTGTTTTTGTCTGGGGTGTTGGTGATTGGTTTTATAATAAAATTTACTTTATTTAAAAAAATTGTCTGGAAAAAAGGTGCCTGGGGGGGATATGATTGAGACGTACAAAATAATGCAGGGCATGAGTAAAGTGGATAGAGGGAAGCTCTTCTCCCTCTCACAAAATACCATAACTAGGGGACATCCTCTCAAACTGAGAGCTGCGAAAGTAAGAACAGACAAAAGAAAATATTTTTTTACCCAGTGTCTTGTTAGTCTGTGGAACTCCCTGCCACAAGTTGTGATGATGGCATCTGGCCTGGATGCCTTCAAAATGGGATTGGGCAGATTCCTGGAGGAGAAGTCCATCCCAGGTGACAAACCATGATGGAGATGTGTACTCTCCAGGCTTAAAACTGGAGTATTTCAAGGACCAGAGGGAGGGGAGTGGTATGAAGAGACAGAGCTCTAGTCTCATGCGCTCCCAGAGGCATCTGGTGGGGCCACAGTGAGATACAGGAAGCTGGACTAGATGGGCCTTTGGCCTGATCCAGCAGGGCTCTTCTTATGTTCTTATGTTCTCGCTCAGAACCCATGAGCTGGTAGATAAAGTTTTGATTTTTTGCCCCAATATGACTTACTTTACATACATTAAGGTTGAAACATGTCAAGCAAGTACAAGGAGAAATCAAGGACTTATTTTCTGATCTCCTGGGACTGTGGTTTCTCTTTCAGAATCAGATGTACTGGAGATCCTGTTGCAAAAGCCCTTCCTGGCCTTGCTACCTCTTCCTCTAATGGGGCACGGCAGGGATTTCCTCTTCCAGAGGGCACGACCTATGGCTCAGCCACAGGTGGGGGCATCTGCCAAGAAGTCTCAAAGGGGGTTGGGACGGGCACAAGGGTGGGTGGTGTGGAGGGGGGGGTCTCCTTACTTGGCGTGCTGCTTCCCAGCGGGGTCCTCAACGGCTGCGTCAAGAGGTAGAAGTGCTCGCAGGCATGGAGCGGGATGCTGACGGGGACCTCGTCGGAAAGGCCCAGCTCGTAAGCCCACTGAAACCAAGGCAGATCCGTCACTCCCTACCCAGGAGCCAGCTTCACCCCAATACCATCACCCCCAAACACATCTGTGCCACTAAAAATGCGGCTGCTTCCACACTCGTAGCAGCAAATAAAGAACAGACATGATGCCGGGAGGTGGGAGTGAGAGATGGGCGCCTACTGTGGAATAGCAAAGACCAGGTTTTTTAAAATAAGAATTTAGGGGCTTAACGGTTGCACTGCACACCCGCCCAAAAAAGCAAAGCCAATGTTACAATGGAGCTGTTTTTAATTAAATGGCTCCTTCAGCATGATGCACGCAAGCATGTCGTGAAGGCTAAGTCCTTATACAAAGCCCTGGGCTTCGGAATGTGGTGCCCTCAAATGGACTGAGTGACACCCCCCCACACACACATCCCAACCAGAAGGGCAGTTGGCAGTCATAGTCAAACAGCCTGGGGAGGGGAGGGGGTGGGGGAGTCAGCAAGGTGGGAAAGGCTGCTCTCGTCCCTTAGCGGGAGAAGGGGAAGGGCAGATATCTGCCTCCCCCAGTCAATTGTGTGCTACTTAGAGGAGGAGCGCCATTCCCCACCACAGATGCGGGGCTGGTCCTAATGATGGAAGCAGCCCACAGAGGCAGCCTGTGAGCCCCATGAGCAGAATGTGCCTGTTCTTTCCAAGGAAACCCATCCCAAGGCCCAAGGCCTCCCGGTGGAGAAGGCCTTTTGTGTCCACCGTGGAGAAAAGCTGCCCCCACCCCCACCCCCACCCCCCCCAGCCACAGGGAGGCAGGGAGCTCTTAACCTGTCCGGCACAATTGACAAAATACTGGCACTCGATCGTCCCTCGGTCTGTCTCCACGCCTGCCACGCAGTCCTTATGGGTCAGGATGTGGATGACGCTGGTCCGCTCATGGATCTGGGCACCTCGGCACAGAAAGGGTGGGAGAGGGGTCCTTTAGTTCGGTGGTTCCCAACCCCCGGTCCGCGGACCGGTGCCGGTCCGTGGACCGGTCAGCACCGGGCCGCCTGGGGAGGCCAGGGAGGCTCCTCCCCTTTTCCTCCACCCTTCTCTCCCGGGGCGGCCGGTGGAGGAGGAAGGCTGGAGGAGCACAGGAGGAGCCGCCGCCGCCTTTGCCTTTGCCTCCCTCCTCCCCTCCCCTCCCCTCCTCCCGGGTCGGCCAGCCGGCAACTCTGCCCCAAAACGCTGGCGCCCCGGCGGCGTTGGCGGCGGCTGCTTGAGCTCCGCCAGGAGGGACATGGTGACCGGGCTCTCCTCGGTCCTTTGCTCTCCTCTGGGGAAGAGGAGGCCGAGGCGCCCATCCTCCTCCTCCTCTCCCCGGGATCCCGCTGCTGGCGTCCCGCTCGCTTTACCCGGCGGAGGAGGAGGCCCACGGCAGTGGCGGCAGCAGGAGCAGGAGCAAGCGCGGCGCCAGCAGCGAGACCCACGTGTGGCACCTGCCCGGCCGTGCCGGAAAGCGCCCTCGCGGCACCGAAGAGCCACCGCCGCCTCCTCCTGCTCCTGCTCCGGTTCCTCCTCCTCCTCCTCCTCCTCCTGCCGCCGCCAAAGGAGCAGCAGCGAGGGCAATTGCAGAGGGGTGGCGGCGGCGGCGGGACGGGGGCGATTGCGGCGGCTGGGGGCGGCAGGGGGCGGTTGCTGGGGGTGGCTGCTGCTGCTCCTCCGGCGGCGGTGGCGGGAGGAGGAGGAGGAGGAGGAGGAGGAACAGGAGCAGGAGGCAGCGGCGGCGGCTCGTCGGTGCCGCGAGGGGCTTCCCGGCATGGCCGGGCGGGTGGCAGCGCGGCGCCGGGACCAGGAGCCGCGCGGCGGTCTCACTGCTGGCGCCTTGGGCCCCGCGCGCGGGAGGAGGCGGGGCCCGCCTGCCCAGGAGCCCGGGTTCCCCCCACCCCGCCCGTGTGTGGGGGGTGGCACGCCCAACGCCCCAAGCCGGTGAGTGCCGCCGCCGGATGTGCCTCCCCTCCTCCTCCTTCCCTCCTATCCTTTGCTTTCACCCCCTTTTTGCCTCCCCACTGGACCCCCTTTGCATTCTCCCCCTCCCCCCCCCCCACCCCGGGCCACAGAAAAATTTTAAAAAGTTTCCCGGTCCGGGGGACAAAAAGGTTGGGGAGCTCTGCTTTAGTTCATCAGTTCTCAACCTTTGACCCCGCCCCAGGACATGGTGGACAACTCCCAGAAGCCCCAGCCAGAACAGTCAACAGCCAGAGGTTTTGGGAATTGGGGTCCAAGATATCTGGGGGACCCAAGGTTTTCTCTTCTACCCGCTGCCTCTCTTGAACCCTTAGGTCCTTTGGGGCAGAAAGGCTGGACAGAACTATTTGAAATAAAGAATAAACATAACCCAGGCTGTTCCCAGAGGCAAATGGAGCCCAAACTAACACAATCTCAGAGGCATACACATCCTTCCTGGCAAGCTAAGACCTTTGCCAAGACGAGGCTGCTGCACCCAAGATGGAAGTGGCACAATGCAGCCCCCCCCCCGCCTTCAAGCGGGTCCTGTCAGGAATCAGGTCAGTTCTTCTTAGGATTCTTACACAGCCCACTGGGCTTGGCTGATGCTGCTCTACTTGAGAGAAGCCCTTCTCAGAGGGTGATGCAAGGAGGCCTCCCAGGAAGGGGCCCCCACCGTCGACCCATATTTTGCACACAACTAGGTAGGCAAAGCTGGGGGTCACACAATGAACCCCACCACCCAAACAGACCATTCTGGGTGGTTATTGCAAGGCAGCTTGCATCACTTTAAGGAGATGACTTTCTTAGGCCGCAACTATGAGGGAGATTTAAAGGACACAGCACTGCAAATTTATTACCGTCAAGTGTGCCTTCCAGCACCTCCATAAACTAGAACTATGCAAAGCACCTAGAAAGCCAGGCTGGGATGTGGTGGACATGGGGCCAAGGCTCACGGAACATGCTCTGGGCATGCCACACTTTTATGCAACCAACTCTTGCCTATTTGCTGAAGAGCTCTGCCGAATTTGGCAGCTCTTGCTCACTCTCAAAGGTCACCGGGGACGGCAGCCTCCAAAAAAACACAATGCATTACCACGCCAGCCTCAGGCTGAGCGACATGTCCCAAACGCAACCAGACTGTTCAGGGCTAGATCGGCCGGCCACCTAACTTATCATCCCCAGATGTTGATGGCCCTGTCCTGGATGATGCTCTGGTGGGCTTTTTTCAACGTCCTCTCCAGGAGCAGCCAAGAAGGACGGATTGTCGTGACAACATGGCACGGAGTATGCTAAGCTAGTGGTAAAAAACTGGGACACTGCCTTCCTTGAGACTGGCCTATGTGCATGCATAAACTTGGTCCCAACTACTCTTGGGGTAGCAGCTCCCTGGGGCTGTACATCCTTCTGTAGTAACACCTCAGGATCCAGGCTTCAGTTCTATTCAGAGGAAATCCCAGCCTGCGAAGGCCTGAGCAAGGCTGTGAAAAAGAGGGCCATTCAAAGGTCCAATCCGGAGTCACTACAGGCTGGAAGGGACTTGTGGGCACATCTCATTGCCCGGTGAAAATCATGGGAATGGCAGAGTCCCAAGTAACGCCAAACCCGTTCCTTTCCATGGCTCTGCTCTAAGTACGATTAAGCCAGGAGTGAACCCTCAGTTCCCTCGGCTGTAAAATGGGGAAAGAGGTGCTCTCTGCTTGGTCCACCACAGTGAGACGGAAGCAACATATACTGTAGCAAGTTAAGGTCGTGAAGCGTTTTGCCAAGCCTGTGCTCAGCAACGCCTCCCCGACCAGCCTTTCGCAAAGAGGGCGACTGACTACGGAGCCCTTTGGGCAACGAGGCAGGGCCATACCATTCCTTGAGGCTGCGTGGGCCAAGGCGAGGCTCACGTCCGCAGACGAGACCACAGCGTCCTCAGGCACGTGCATCGCCCCAACCAGGTCATGGATATTGATAAGCGGGTGGAGCTGTTCCACCTTCTTTAGGGGAATGATCTCACAGGGGATCCCCATGACCCTGTCGGAGAAGACAAACGGGGAAAGCAGGTCAAAAAGCTGGCCGTGGAGGTATCCGGTCCCGCCCTCCTTCCTGTGGCTCCACTTACTTGAGCCGGGAGGCTATGCGCTTCAGGGAGATGAGCCGGTCCTGCGTCTGAGCCAGCGAGATAGAACCCGTCCTCACATAACCTAGAACAATAGAATCATAAGAACATAAGAAGAGCCCTGCTGGATCAGGCCCAGGGCCCATCTACTCCAGCTTCCTGTATCTCACAGTAGCCCCACCAGATGCCTCTGGGAGCTCTCGAGACTAGATATTTGTCTCCTGATACCTCTCCCCTGCATCTGGCCCTTGAAGTACCCCGATTTTAACCCTGGAGATGACACATCTCCCTCATGGTTTGTAACCTGTGATGGACTTTTCCTCCAGGAATCTGTCCAATCCCCTTTTGAAGGCATTCAGGCCAGAGGCCATCACCACATCCTGTGGCAGGGAGTTCCAGAGACTAACAACACGCTGGGTGAAAAAACATCTTCTTTTGTCTGTTCTCTTTCTCCCAACCCTCAGCTTGAGTGTATGTCCCATAGTTCTGGTAGTTTGTGAGAGGGAGAAGAGCTTCCTCCCATCTATCCACTTGACTCATGCCCTGCATTATTTTGTACGTCTCAATCATATTCTCCCCTCAGGTGCCTTTTTTCCAGACTAAAGAGCCCCAAATGTTTTAGCCTTTCCTCATAAGGGAGGTCCCCCAGCCCAGTAATCATTTTAGTCACTCTCTTCTGCACCTTTTCCAGTTCCACTATATCTTTTTTGAGATGCGGTGACCAGAATTGTACAATACTCCAGGTCCAGCCTTACTGTCGTCTTGTAAAATGGCATTATAATGTTGGCTATTCACAACCTGGCAGGCTCCAACAAACCCACTCATTTCCCAAAGCACTGGGGGGGGGGAGCTGTCCCAATTTGGTGTTCTGGCCGTGACCAGAAGCAAAAGGGCAGCCCTGGTCCAGTGCCACCGGGCTGTGCGTTAAATGTTTTCCAAGGTTGCAAACAGCTGCTTATTTCTGGCTCTTTCAGGAGAAAGGGGCAACAGGGCGCCGTGGTGAGTGTTGGAAACAGAGTGATAAGACCTGGTTTTGGTCTCGAAGCCCATCTGGGTGAGCTTGAACAACACGGTCACAGTCCTCCGGCTAGACTGCCTTGCAGGGCTTTCTGAGGGAAGTGGGACCCCATAACACCTCCTCTGTCTCACCATCTCTGCAAGCCCAGGGCCTGTCCTGCCATTACCAGTTTTGATCCCTGTCTCTTGTTCGAGTTGCTGATACAGGTGGTTGGAGTAGTTGGCCATCTTCAGCTCAATGGACAGGTGCCGAGCCGTGCTGACAATGCCTGCGCAGAATCTCGTGGAACCAGCTGCCAACCTGGGAGGAAAGGAGCCTTCAACATGCATGTTCTAAAGTCACACCTTTTCACTTTTTTGTTTTCTGGCAGGCGGACAAACAACTGACAGCTTGGCTCCTACAGAAGGTTGACAGCGGAAAAGGACCATTACAAGTAAGATGTTTTTCTCCAGCTGCACTGGACAAAGAGAGCACAGTCATCAGCATGAAGCACCTTTGCTACGGCCGAAATAATCGTGATTGTTACCTGCCCTGCTCCAGTAAAACGATGTCCTTCCATCCTAGTTTGGAAAGGTGATAGGCCACTGACGTACCCATGATTCCACCTCCACAGATAACCACCTGCGCATGGGCTGGCAGAGGGGTCAGATGCGTTTCGGGCCCACTGGTACTGCTGTGCCGGGAGCCAGGCGTGCACCACCTTCCATGACCAGCCCTCTGCCATCGGACATCTGATAACAGTCGGAGGAACATCTCGGTGAAGGTCCCTCCGCTCTTCCTGGGAGCCCCCACAGATGGATCTCCACAGACCCTGGAAAACAGTGGAGTTCTTTGCATTATGTAAATTTAATACTGAAAAATGTTTGTTTTGTTTAGAGCAGCAAGCATGATTGTCTGACTACCAGACAAAGAGTGCATTCCCTGTTTACAGATATTTCCCACAAACTGAATATTACTTTAAAAATGTCCTAGTAACAAACATTGGTGGGTACAGTTACTATTTAGCATAACAACAGGCATAGATTTATTGCTATTCCTAAGTAAGCAAAAATCGTCAGAGGAACAGTTTTTGAACTGTCCAGAGTTAAAACACTCTTTACCTCATTGTTGTTGTTACATGTCACGAAGTTGCTTCATTCATATTTTATAGAACACTGAGTTGTTTTTACATACAACAGTGAATTTTTTTTTGCAGGGTAATCTATTATTAACTATTTATTTGAATACTTTGACCCCACCTTTCTCTTCGGAAAAGGAACCAAGATGGCTTACAATAATGAGGGACAATATACAGTCCAGAACATTTAAGACATATTCAAGTTAAGAACAGGAAATTTGAAGAGGCATCTTGGAACACTAAAAGGTGACAGCAGAGCTACAAAGAGCACACAAGAAGAAAAATCCATTATGAAGGTGAAAAGCAACATGGAAAAAACCAGTGTTTTTATGAAATTAGTCAATGCAATCATGTATGGTAATGCCCAAACTTTTTGTAGTAGGGTCCCTTTGGTCAGGGAAAGAATGTGTGAAGAGGCCGGTCTTTGCCTGTTTCTGGAAATGACAGGCAGAGGCCCCCATGCGCGCCCTGCCTCCACTGGGAGGGCCGTTCCAAAGTCTGGGAGGCTGGCTGGCGCCGAAGCCCCTTTCCCGGGTTCTTTTGCTGGTGTCCCTGTGATGGCCTGCCCAGCCCTAGAGAAAGGCCTGCTCACTGATGATCTTAGCCCCTCAGCTGGTTCATGTTGGCAGAAGATTTAAAAAAAAAGGCAGCTTGGACCCAGGTCGTACAGTGCTTTGCCACTCAGAATGGCCCGAGGTCAGCCATGCTGGAACCATTAAAGGCCTGATGTATGGTAATCAGTTAAAAATAATCATGGTAGTCCCTCATTCAGGGAAAGCTTGCCTGAAGAGGAAGGTCTTTGCCTGTTTCTGGAAAGACAGCAGAGACGGGGCAGCCCTGGCCTCCACTGGGAGGGAGTTCCAAAGTCTGGGAGCAGCCGCCGAGAAGGCCCTTTCATGGGTTCTTTTAAGGTGCACCTGTGATGGTGGCAGGATGGAGAGAAAGGCCTCTCCTGATGATCTTAGCACCTGACCTGGTTCATACTGCAATATTTGATCTTTGAGGCAGCTTGGACCCAGGTCGTACAGTGCTTTGTAGGTCAAGGTCAGCCCTTTGAATGGTGCCCAACAGCTGATTGGCAGCCAGTGCAGCTGCTTTAGTAGGGGTGTAATGTGATCTCTGTAACCCGCCCCAGTCAGTAATTGAAGTTTCTCCAGAAACTTCAAATCCACTGAAGTTTCCTGAGACTTTCCATCCATAGCCCCACATAGAGCGCATTACAGTAGTCCTGCCAGGAGGTCACTAGAGCATGTGTCACAGTGGCCAGAGCAGGTTTCTCAAGAAATGGTGTTACTGGTGTACTAGTTTTAATTTTGCAAATGCACTTCTGACCGCAGCTGTGATCTGGTTATCTAGGCTCAAAGATGAGTCCAGGAGCACACCCTAACCACACACCTCTTTTTCCAATGGGGGGGGGGTAATGCCATCCAGTACAGGTTGCATCCCTATCCCTTGATCTCCCTTTTGAGTGACCAGAAGCACCCTGTCTTGTCTGGGTTTAGCTTCAGTTTGATTTTCCTCATCCAGTTCATTACCGAAGCTAAGCACTGGTCTAAAATCGAAATAGCTTCCTTGGAATCTGGTGGTGACAAGAGGTAGAGTTGAATGTCATCAGCATACTGGTGACACTTCACTCCAAAACTCAGAATAATTTCCCCAGAGGTTTCAGTAGCCATGGGTTTTCCCCCACAGACATTTTGTAGATACCTTGGGAGTTACCAGAACCCTGTAGTCCTTCCGTCTTATAAAGCACTAGTGAACCTTATGATTCCCATGTCTTCCTCTACCAAGAACAGTAGTAATAGGTTTCCTCTCATTGCCTTGCAAAGTCTCTTTTCCATAAAATGACATCTTCCCCATGCCCGTGGTGCAGTGCTTAAATGCCTGTACTGCAGAAAAAACTGTGCTGACGACCTGGGGTTCAATCCTAGGTAGCAGGCTCATGGTGGACTCACCTTCCATCCTTCCGAGGTCAGTAATATGAGTACCCAGCCTGCTGGGGGGGGGGCAATGTGTAGCCTGCATAATTAAACTGTAAACTGCCCAGAGACTACTTGAAGTGGTATGGGGTGTTATGTAAGCAGAACACTTTGCTTTTTGCTTTGCTTTTAGTTGCACAACAATCTGCGGTGCTAAGTGCTTAGCGCCATACTTTGCACATTAAACTGCATGTAGAATATTGTATACTAGACACAGTAATCTAGACCAGTGTTTTTCAACCTTTTTTGGGCAAAGGCACACTTGTTTCATGAAAAAAATCACGAGGCACACCACCATTAGAAAATGTTAAAATGCCAAATTCCCCCCCCCCATACAAACACGCGCGCCACGCGCCACGCTGCCTTTTTTCCAGCTCGTTAAAAAGGCCTCGCAACCTGACAGCTGCTGGCTGGCGGGGGGTGGGGAGAGAAGCAAGAGCTGGCGGGTCTCTCTCCCCTCCCCGCCCCCCACTCACACCCAAGTCTCCCTTGCCTTGCAACCCGACTTACTCTCTTCCTGCTTTCGATCAAACCCGCTCCTCCTCTGGTTGCTCACTCCGGCCACCCATCCCCGAGCATGATGTCCCAGGCAGCCGCCCGTTGCCGCCACCCCCAACACCCCCGGTGTCTTGGAAGGGAAGTGTTAATGCCAATTAAAAAGAACCCTGCCCCTCCCACTCCAGAGAGAGAGAGAGAGAGAGAGAGATACACACACACTTCGCCTATGCTCCTCCTCAGCCCTCCTCCTCCTCCTTTGCACAGCACTGCGGGCGAACTCCACTCCACCGGTGCCGGTTGCGATCGGGCAAGCCCCAAACTCGCGGCGGGCTCACTCTGGGCACCACACGCGCGGCTGGCACCATCCGCCCCCCCCGCCCGGCCAAGAAGCCACCTTTCCCGCCGCCGCCGCTGCTGCTGCTGCAAACACCACCACCATCACCATCCCGACCCCCGCTGCGCACGCCAAACTTCGGCTCCTTCCGTCCTTAGGAGGGAGGGAAGCAGCCAAAGGGGCTTTTAAAAATAAAAAAAGGGAGAGAGATTTAAAAAAGTGGAGGGTGTCCCCCTGAGGAGCGCGGCGCACCTGCTGGCTGAGGGTGGGGTCAAACATTTTTCCCACGGCACACCAGGCAACATCCCGCGGCACACAAGTGTGCCACGGAACAGTGGTTGAAAAACACTGATCTAGACAAACTGGTAAAATGCAGTTAAATCAGTTCATAAGCATGGGTACTGTCAATTGCTTTATCAAATTCTCCAAGACAACACCTCTGCACGCGTGTGAGAAGGAAACCTACCTTTAATTAATGCTGCGGTAGCCACATCTGGAACACTGATGTATAAGGCAGATCTCCTGCAAAAATGTTCAAGTGGCGCAGCTGTAAGCAAATAATAACAAATAGCAATCTCAACAATCCCAACATCTATATACGGGGAACACAATTATTAAGTCACAAAGCCACAACAGGTTCCAGTTTTCAGGAAGCATTTAATATGGATGGGCTCAGATCACACCTACACAGCTGGGAAAACTAATAAAGTGCCATCAGATTGTTCCCAGGTTATGATAATGCTATAAATATCAAGATGTGGCAGTCACACATTGGGCAAAACACCTGCTGCTTAGCATAATAAGCCACAACTACAGTAGGCCACGGAACCCTTGGAATTTACAGGGGAGTTGACCCACCCAGTCCCCACCAATTCAAGAAGTCTACACTCTAGTTTTGACCTGTGACACCAAACACCAGGAATTCAGCCACAGCCTGGTACTTTGTTTTATAGTCTGCCTTTCTCACAATAAGGGGACCCAAGGCAGCTCACAATATTAAAAGGAACAGAAGTAAAAACATAGCAAGGAAAAGACTGAAGAGGCTACTGGGATGAGTAGGGAAACAATTTGATGCCACAAGAAAAGAGGCCCCACAGACATAGCAAGTGGGCTACCTATTACATGACTTTTATATGAATGTACCATACATGATCATATACAAACTTTGTGTTTATAAGCACTTATAACCTTGTGTGATTGTACTGACACTATGGTTTTAATGTTAGTTTCCATCCCTCATAACTTTTACATGGAATTTTTACTCTCCTTTTAATTGCTCGCATTCTCTTGTAGCTTTAATGTTGTCTTTTAATGCTGTAAGATGTCCCTCAGTTCCCTGTTCTCAAACTTGAGTATGTCTTAATTGTATCAGACGATATACTGTCCCTCATTACTGTATGCTGGCTTGGGTCCTATTCCAAAGAGAAAGGTGGGGTAAAAATAAATAAATAAAAATAAAGTAAACAAGATGCTAACTTAAATACAATTGAGTAAACTGACGATATCTTCCCCATAGGAGCCTCCTGGGCATTTAAGGTCTCCAGAGGCCCTCCTCTCAGTCCCATTGCCAGTGTGGGTGCAGATGATGGGTAGATGATGCAGGGGCTTCCCAGTGTCAGCTCCCAGGTGGCAGGATGCTTTCCTTTGGGAGGCCAGGTGGGGCCCTTCCCTTCCATCCTGCCCCTGACAGTAGAAGAGCCACCTTTGCTCAGGCAGTCGTGGCCTTGAATGCTCAGGACTGAACCCCTGAAGGCAATTTTTAGAATCAAAGCAATTACTTTCTGTTTTTAAGAGCTTAACTATCACAGTAGGAACCCCACATCTACTGGGGATTGGTTCTGGATGTTCCCATGGATAAAGAAAACCATGGAGAAGAGACAACGCCAACCTCCCCGCCCCCCCAAAAAAAACTGTTTTGTGTGGCTTGCTTTACAGCTGCTGCTTGTGACAGTAGCTTGTTTTGCAGCTGCTGAATTATTTATTTAATTCCCCCCCCCCTCTGGCAACCGTGGATAACTATATCTGTGGTTTATGAATCAGTGAATACAGAGGTCCTAGTGTACTTGGTTTTAAACATTCAGTTGGAATTGCTCACATATATCTTAATTAGCACATTCCTTAATTTTTAAAAATCTTATTGTGTTTTTAGTTCTATTCCTTTTAATGTTGTGACCTGCCTTGAGTCCCCTAACAGGGAGAAAGGGGGGGGGCATATTATCCCTCATTCTGTAAACCGCCTTGGGTCCTTTTTCCAAGGAGAAAGGAGGGGTGAAAATAATCAAAAATGTATAAAACAAATAACAACCAGCCTCTGCCCACTCCTTGGCCCAGGGGAGGAGAAATGAGCACCTCGGGCGGCGGGGGGGGAGGCGGTGGTCCTCACGGGGGCATCCCAGGCCCGCCTGCCTCCCCCACCCCTGCCCCCCCCGCCCCGTGGCATGGCCTTGCATTCCGCTTGAACAGCCAGGACAGCAACCCCCCCCCCCACACACATACACACACACACACACAAGGCCCCCCTAAGACCTTCGGGGTGCCTCAGGCGCCTGGAAAGCTTGGGCGGCCCAGAATCGCCAACCCTTAGAAACGAGTGACTTTCTCTCTTCCTCCCCCCGCCCCCCTGTCCCCCCCCCCCGAAGGACCAAGAGGCGAGAGCAACGCGTCCAGCCTTGCCTCCTCCCGAGTGACGGCGGGGAAGGTCCCGCTCTGCCTCAGGCAGCCGCATCTCTTGGGTCGCCCGCCCTCGGCCACGCCCCTTCATTTGCATGGGCCCGCCCCTCCCCTCTCCTCCCTCCTCCCTCCCTCCCTCCCTCCCTCCAAGAGAAGGTCCCCCCCCGCCGCCGCTCACCTCCCTCCGCGGGGCTTCCAGGGCGACCTTCCGCCTCCCTCCCGGGGCAGCCTTGGTTTCCCGCCTGCGCTTTACGGCCCGGACCGTGCGACCGTGTCGTGCCTGGCGCGGTGACGCCGGCGCGAGAGGGAACCAATCAGCACACGGAGGGGCGTGGCAAAGAGGTTAACGGCCCCTCCCTACGCGCCGATGGGAGATTGGAGGAGGGGAAGCTGCCTCCTGCGCGCATGCGCAGCTGGCCGGATTCCCTCGCCTTCCGCCTGCCCATTGGGGGGAGGGGGGGAGGCGGGGGGAGACATCACCCTTTCCCAGCCCGAGGGCTCCGCGGGGCTCTTGGGCGCGTTTTCCCCTTATTATTATTATTTTGAGGGCGGGGGGGGGGCTGTCGGCCAAGTGGAGCGCCTCCCTCTTTCCAGGCTGCCCTTTGGGGCTGGCCCTTCAACCACTAGGCTGCACTGCAGTCTCAGGGGAGTTAGTTCCCTCTGAGGGGCTGCAAGACCCCCCACCCCGGTGCCAAGCTTCCCTCCTGCAGCAGCAGCAGCAGCAGCAGCAGCAAAGAAGAGGAGCACGTTTGGAGTCACCCTTGACCCTGCAAAGGGCAAGAAGCATCCTGGCCAGCGGGGACATTTGAACCCCCCCAAAAAAAAAATGATCAGGAGGACTCTTTGCCCTCTTTGAAAAGAAGGCCTTCCTTTCACCTGCTTCCTCCTCCTCCTCCCTTTGCTTCCCCTGGACAGAATGCCTCCTTTTCGCCTGACGAAGACTCCTGCGGAACTCAAAACGCTTGCCTCGTTTGGACCTTTTCCACCATTCACAGTAGCTTAGAATTACTCAAAACGCGTGAGAAACATTAAAAAAATGTAAAACATATGTATAGCAAAACGTGGTTTCTCTCTATCTACATAAACACACACACACACACTTTTACATTTTTAATCTTTTGCATTTTATATAAGAACGCAAGAAGAGCCATGCTGGATGTTTGACATCTTTTTAATGTGTTTTGAGTAATTTTAAGCTACTGTATTATTATTCTATAACAGGGGTCCTCAACCTAAGGCCCCAGGGCCGGATGCAGCCCCTCAAGGCCCTGAATCCGGCCCCCGGGACCAATTGCAACCCCCCCCCCTACCCCCTGCTTTGTGAGCAAGCCAGCCTCCGTAGCTGCTTCTATTGCTGAGGCAGTTTAAAGCAGTGGGCTATGTCGCTTCTCCCACTCCCCCCAACTACCGCCCCGATGGATCAGCATGCTGGCTAGTGGGGCATTCAGAGTGGGAGGCCTACGGCAAGGTCTCCCCACACACACCTCCCACCCACCGCCCAGATGGTCAGGGCGTCGGGTGCAGCCGACCGGGGCAATTTAAAACAGGAGGGCTGCGGCAAGGTCTCCCACTCCCTCCATGGCCCTGAGCCCCCACCCCTGCTCCTCCTCCCCCCTGCCCACCTGCCTTCCTTGTGCGGCTGCCACCTGTGTTATTGTAGTGGTGAGGAATGAAGGAGGCAGGCAGAGGCAGCGCCAGCCAGCCTTCCGAGACAGAGCAGCTAGGGGCAGTGGACTGATAGGATGGACGGCAGGCGACCGAGGGTGAAACGGAGCTACTAACCCACCCACCCAGCCCCCTCTGAGCTGCTGCCTTGCTCCGTGGAGTGAGGGAGGGGAGGAGGGAGCCCAGCCATGGCCGGAGGCTGAAGCTGCCACCACCATCACCGGGTTAGAGACCAGTGAGGAGGAGGTGGTGGAGAAAGAAGAGAAGGGAAGAGAAGGCCAACGGTGGCCTGGGGCTGGTTCCTGGGAGGCTGGCAGGGCTGCATTTGCCCCTGGTTGGTGATGGGCGGGCTGGCAAGCAAACAGAGCACCGCAGCCTGGCTGGACTCGGGCAGTGGGCAGGCTGAGGGTGGCTTTGGGCAGGCCTTCCTGCCTCCCCTCCCTCCTTCCCAGCCCTTGCTCCCTCCCTCCCTCCCTCCCTCCCTCCCTTGCAGTGAGCCAAGTCGAGCTGGTCCGTGCTGGGCCAAGAAAGGAGCCAGCTTTCCCTCCAGGGCACAGTGAGGACGTGATGGCCAGGGCACACGGCTGGATCTGCACGCAGTGGCACCAGCCTTGCTGCCCCTGCTGCGGCTGCTGCTCCTCATCCTGAGTGGCTGCCCAGAAGGTGATGAGGGGCCTGAGTTTGCCTGGCCTGCCACCTCCTTCCCAACGCAATGAAGGAAGGAAGGAAGGAAGGAAGGAAGGAAGGAAGGAAGGAAGGAAGGAGAGCCACTCCAGCCGCTGCCACTGTAGGAGGAGGAGGAGGGAGGAGGAGGAAGAGGCGCAGCAGAGGGATCCCAGTTGTGGCATCTCAGGGCTGGGGCCCTGGAGATACAATGATCATGGTCCAGTCGTGATGGGCTCCGCCCACTTGCCCCTCCCTCCCCCCTTTTTTCCATGTCGGCCTTTTTTTTTTTTTTTGGACTGTGGGACCCCAGTGGTGTCTGGGGCGTGATGGACCGGCCCACTGTTCGAAAACATTGAGGACCCCTGTTCTATAATATAGACTTAATAGAACCATATACCTGGCAGAATACAAAACGGGAAGATCCTGGAAAGAGGATTCCACAACCAAGGTGCTTCTGCAGAGAAAACCCTGCCTTGCACACCTTAGAAACGGAATAATATAAAACAAGTGAGTATAAATCTGCTTACATATTATCTTAGCCTTAGTACTGCTTTTCTAGGAATAGGTGGGCTTGGCAGTAGCTCCAGAGGGTCCTGGACTTAACAACAGACGCCCTTTCAAGGCCACTGGAACCATCAGGAGAATCGTTGCAGGAAGCTAGCCCTTCTATTTATTCTATTTATTTAGCCCTTCTATTTATTCTTCGCTTTAAAGGGGAAAACTCTGGCCACCGTAAAAGCTGTAATGTGAAGCAAAATGTGCAGCCATTATTCTGCCCGTTTTGTGTTGTGAGCACCTAGTCTGCTCTCATGGTGTATTTTCAACCAATGAATTAAGTCTGACCAGCCTCTGAAGAAGAAATTTCCTACTTCATTTTAACAACAAGAGAGCAGTGATTACATCCCCATTTTTTATTTTTAAAAAACCAGAAAAACTTGAGTTCGCTGTCAGAATGTTTTACTGTTCCAAGACAGGGCAAACATGGCACCATCTTGGCTTTCCTGGAAGCTCCACAAAAGTCCCAAAGCCACTGAATCCAACAAGATTCAGAAAATATCCAGGCAGGATTCCTCTCTTATTCACGGCCGGTGGAAACCCAAACAAAACAAACATAAACCTGCAGACTCTTTTTTATTAAATTCTTCCATTTCATCTGTACAGAAAAAATGCACATTATGTTCAGTATTTCAGATAACAATTCAAAATTACACAGCATGAACATGTAAAAACAAAGAATGGCCATGTTTTTATACATAGAAAAGGGGGAAACAATTTACAAAAAAAAACTTGTTAATGTTACATTTTTAAAAGGACTAACGTCAGCCAACCTTTCCTTCTTCTCCATTGGGCCATTTTACAAACCTGCAGGAAGGTCATCCAGAATAACTGCATATGCCATCCTGAGTTACTCCGTACACATGTCAGTGTGGGTCAGTTTGTGATTTATTTTTTTTAAAAAGCAATCACCGGTAAAAGCTTGAAAAGTACGCCTGAAGGGAAAGTGCTACCTGCCTCTGATGTGCTTGCAGGAAGTCTAGGCCAGTGTTTCTCCAGCTGTGGGTCCCCAGATGTTGTTCCTGGACTGCAACTCCCAGAAATCCCTTCCAGCATCCACCACACCGGTCTAGACAATCTGTTCTATTCACTTCATAGCAATTAAGGGAGCCTCAGGAGAGAAGAGCCAGCAAGCGCCAGATGCAGACTGGCCAATGCAAACCAACTGCTCTGATCCACAGGCCGGCCCAGCCATAGAGGAACGCACAGCCCAGCAATGGCGGGAGCCCAGCTGCGCTCGCACCACCAACAGCCGGCCGCTTGGGCCTCTACCCCCTGCCTCCTCCTCCTCCTCCTCTTTGAGCCCAGAAGGGACACAGTGCTGGAAATACCCTTGGCAGGCAGGCAGGCAGGCAGGCAGAGCGTGTGACCCGTCAACCCAGTCACACCGAGATTTAGCAGACCACGTCTGACCCGTCTGTTTTCTACAAACAAATTACCCACCTTGGGCAGGTGGGGGAGGAAAGGAACAGCCACAGCTGCGCAAAAGCCACTGCTCCCCGAAGGGAAGGCACCACCTCCTCCAGCTCCACCAGGCCTCAAGGAAGGGTCCTGAACCCTCGGCAGGGCACCAGGTCCGCCTCCAACGGGACTCGCCCCTCCAGCTTCCGCGGAGCAGCGACCAACGCCTCTGGACTTCATTCCCAAAACTCGCCGATGGCACTTGAGATGGGAAGACAAGGATCCTTGCCTCTGAAGGGAGACGCTTCGGCACAAGGGCAGGAGACCTGGACTGGCTGGTGTAACTGGGGGGGGGGCAGTGAGGGCAGAACGTCATCGAGGTGCAAACAGGGAAGACTGCCCTCACACCCGTTCATCAGGTCTCAATTCACACACATGATGCAGAGTGTCTTCTCCCTGTCTGATGGCACTCCCAAATAGGAGGCAAGCTGCAGGCTTTTAAAAGACAGAGCCTTATTGTTTTTATGTTTTTACAAAGGCAATCCTTTGCAGAAAAGAACAGGTCCCCCTCCTGGACAGACTTGGCACCCTCCCTTGTAGACTAACCGTTGGAAGAATAAGCATTGCTGTCTCGAGCCAAACAGAAGTCCAGCATCTTCCCGTCTCTTCAAGGCAGCCCCACTCACTCCAGCTAAGTGGACAGAGCGTCTTGCCTGGTGCGTTGTGATGCCTCGAGGAGCATTGCTTATTATGCTCAGGCACCCTGTCACTTTCTTTCCTACCTCCAGAGCAGCACCCCTGTACTCCTGCCGCTGAAATGAGACTCTCCGGTGACCTCAAGGGCAAAGAGCCACCACTGCTGCCCACTTCACCTGCAGCAAGGAAGGCAACTGCGGTCAAGGAAATGAGACCAAGGTACAAATTATTCTGGGTGCCTTTCCATGCTAGAGTAGGTGCCAGCCTCCCCCCTTCAAGGGACACGGTCCACAGCCAATGCAAGCACCAGGATTCTCACACAGGGTTTCAAATCAGGGACGCCTCGCCTACCTCCTGCATGGGGTCTGAATCTCCAAACTAACCTGGAATTTGTATTTTCTCCTAATTGTGCTCATATCGTTCCTGTAACAACTACTCCCAATCCCCCCCTCCCCTCTCAGTCCTGGATGGGAGCAGATGGAGGTGCCAGGGCCACAGTCCCCAAAGTGAAGAAGGGCAGGACACCTTGGGCGAAAAGGGTCCTGCTTGAGTGAAGTGGCCTTTGTGGAAGGAAAGGAGGGGGCCCTCCACCACGGAACAGATCAGGCACCCCGGCTCCTGGGAAAGGGTCGTGCGTACACTTTCTCAGAAGACTACCAAATGATACCAGAAGCAAAGCTCTTAGATCAGAACTCATCCTGTCCTTTATTCCAATAAAAATAAAAATAAACCCTGTGGCCACCACAGCCCAGCCAAGAGACAGTCCTGCCCACCTGCCTGCCTCGCCACATCCTCTGGACTCTGGTGGCTTGAAACAGTGAGTGGTCATCGTAAAATCAAGCCTTTCGCGTTAGCCGTCCCCACGGATACAAAAGCAGAGATCTCGCTGCTCATTTTACAGTTGGATGGAGGAGGGCTAGGTTTCCTAACGCTAAACACTTGGTACCGTTCACCAACATTTCAAGAGCAGCAGAAGATAATATTCACAGTACTGATATGTGTGGCAGTCGGTGCACCACCAGCTTGGACCGCAGGTGCTTCTGGAGAAAGGCCCCTCCCTCCTGGAGGATGCAGAAGCGTGAAGGCAGCATGCCCGGCAGGTGTAGCAGCCAAGCTGGAACTAGGGTGAGCAGGACTTGGGACTCCACTTGAGCTGTGCACCAGACAGGATAGCCAGCTGCAGGATACAACACCCCTCCAGCATGTACACACTCATACCTGCACACATACACACACACACAGGCATGTCTAAAGAGGTTAACGGACACCTTCCTGCACCTCCCCACAAGGTCTGTGCAAGCGCTGCCAATTCCTCTGTCTTCCCAGCTGTTTTCTCCCAGTGGCACCAGGCTCTGAGCAGAACTGGCAGGAGCACCCCTTCAAGTAACGGTACGGCCTGCCTCCCAACTCTCTGAAAAACCTCACAGTCCAGGGCGGCTTCTCCTGAGGGCTCTCTTCTGCTCCCAACCCTGTTCTTCCTTTCCGTGTCAGTACCTGGCCTGGCCTCTTGTCACAACACGGATGGTCCCTGTCCCCAGTTCTGAACAGCAGAGAGTCTTACTCTAGCTGTCAATGAGAGCCATATCTTTGGCAGAAAACACCAGTAATTTGTAAATAACCATGCTGGGGAAGGGTTTGCCAAATGCCCCCCCCCTTCTCCAAAGTGGCTACCTCCTCCGTTTTTTATCTTCCCTGTAGAAGCCCTTGACACCTTCCCTATGGATGGCTCAACAGCTTTCTCTGGGATGTAAATGCAGTTCTACCACAGGGGGACTTAGAAGAAAACCAGTTTCTTTATTCTGGTCAGTGTTTTATTAATCTCAAAAGCGAGGGAAAATAGGAAAGGCATTGCCTTTTTGGCAAAAAGCAGAGGAACAGACCATAAGAGAAAATGCACTCACTCAGTCAGTCACTCATACGCACGCAAGGGCACCGAATGAGAACGGGAGATCAGCAGAGATGATGGATTTCCAGGGGTAACTTTTGCTGGCTGACTCTGAGCTGAAGATGCTTGTTCAAGGATGATCCAGGAGTCCCAAGCGAGGCCAGCTGGGAGCGGCGGCTGATGTCACTTCCCCTCAGTTCCTCCTACCTACCCATGGAGTACAAAACACTTCTCCACCAAAACCCCACTGCCCAACATTACGCCTGGAACAGATCTTTAAAAACCAACTTTAAAAACCTTCTCGAGCCACAGGTCATCAAGTCTAGTTTGGAGAGGGAAGGCAGTTCCAACCGTACAGAAAAAAAGGAGAGAACGAAAGAAAGAGAGAGAGAGAGAGAGAGAGAGAGAGAGAGAGAGAGACTTGTCTACAGGCAGGCAAACAACCGTCGCTAACGATGGGATAACGAAGCTGCTGGCTAGGCTGCCAAGACCGCACGTGCCAACTCGTTCCGGGAGTGGAGATGCCACGGGTGGGCGAGGTGGGAGGCTCAGCTGACAGGTGCTGCTGCTGCTGCTGCTGCTGCTCTAACTGGCTGGTCCTCTTTGGAGAGGCGTGAGGGGGCGGGTGGGTGGGTGGGGAGACTATACAGAGGAGGTCTGTACAAACTGGGCAACGGGCCGGCTTTCCTTCCTCTTCCCTTGGGTCTCACTACCCCGTCGGCAGCAGGCTCTACCTGTCCTTCAGCTCTCGTGTCACTCGCTTCGTGATGCGCCCACACATCAGGCCAATGAGGAACAGGACACAGATGCTCACGCTCATCACAGCCAGGATGTAGTTCTTGGACGGAGAAGTCATGACTTGCGCGGCAAGGTCAGAAAAGCCTTCTGCCGGGGCGACCTAAGGGCCACGGAGAAAGAAGGGGCCGTCACTCCCCAACGCAATCCCTCGCCTCTTTCCTGCCTCCCACCAACAAGGCAGCCTTCCAGGTCTTCCACGCTACCCTCTCCAAAAGCTCCAGCGCTCTATAGACATCACGTGTCCTGTCCTGTCTTCCACAATCTCCCCCACAAGCCCACTCTTTCCAAGAGTGGGGCTTCCCCCTTGGCTTCCCAGGCAGAGGAAGAAAGCTCACCTTGGCAGCGTAACTCCACATTTCAATCCTGTCGTTAAGACGTTTCTTGCATTCTGGCTGCAACCTCACACGCTTGTCCTCCAGGGCCTCCATCAGGCAGGACATTTCTGCAGAACGGGGGGGGGGGGTTGTTAGAAAGACTGACAAGCACTGATCCAGCACCGCTCTCCCACTAAGAGCAGTCCAGCTGCAAGGAGGGCGGTGAAGTTGACGCTCAAGATGGCCCGGGGGACCGTGCCATGCGCACATTATTTTCTAAAGGATGCATCTGGGCGTGGCCGTCAACGGATGCCGATTCCCGGCATTCGGGGGACGCTACATATTAGACCACCTCATGATTTGAAAATGAAACTTGTTCTACACCTGTCGCAGTTTCTTCTGGTACTTCTCATTCTGGGGAAGTGGAAAGGTATATTTGAAAATACAGAAAATTGCCCTGCCCAGCTATACTTTTCTATGCCCTTTCGGTTTTAGACCATGTAGCTGTCCTAAGCAAGATGCACAACAGGGGGCAACTGTGTGCGTATTTCGGAGGCTTGTCACGGGGGAACAATGGACGCAGCCCACTGAAACTGTGGGTAGAGCAGCCCTGGTGGAAGAGCCGCTTCCTGGGCTCCTCCTCTGAGGTGGGACTTACGCCGCCCTCTTCCGGGAGGGATGGCCGCGCAGTGGTGCTTGATGTCGAGGGCACAGGCCGTGTGGAGGACGGGATCCACAAAGATGTCAGCTTTACTCTCTTTCAGCATGTTAAGCACCTCCTGCGGGGTAGAGAGACCAGCACGTGGTAAGCTTGGTAGCTTGGACATTCCCATGCACTTATTTCATCAGACCTGAGCACACGTGAGGCTGCCGTCAAAATGTAGGTGCCGAAGCTGTCATCTCAGGCGAGCTAAATTGGCAGCGACCTCGCAACCAATCAGGGCTTGACGAGGCCGAGGGGGAGTCCTGGGGGCAGCCACTGCTCTGCTGTCGGGTTGACGCAATCAACCAGTGGCCTCGGGAGGTGGTGAGCACTCCAGCACTGGAGGCATTCCAAGAGAAATTTGGACAACCACTGGGCAGACCTGCTTTGGTCTGGATACCTGTACGGAGCAGGGAGTTGGAATCGATGGCCTTGTAAGGCCCTTTCCCACTTCACGATTCTACGATTCTGACAGCCTGCCTTGTTCAAAAGCTTTCACCATGTGAAACACCCACGGAATCACCATGGTGTACCCCACATGGAACACACTGCCTGTAAACTACAAAAGCATGGGGATTATTGTGTTCTTGAAGTCTAAAGGTCAAGAAAGCCTGGCTCCCAATACTGAAAAAACACAACCCGCAAAAGGTCAATGACCTCCACCCAGCCACAAGCACCCGAGATCAATTCTTACAACAGAACACTTAATGACACCTATTAACAGACCATCCACCTGGAGCACAGTGAAACCCTTATCACAAGAAACATCCAAATCACAGGAAACCCTTCATCTCCTGAAAAGGACGCAACATCACAGCACAAAGAGAGAATGCTTTTGCTGCTTGCTGGCCACAGAGACTGGTGAAATGTTAGGAAGAAGAAAAACCTTCAGAACATGGCCAAACTGTCAAAAAAACCCGGAACAACCATCAGTGGGATTATTGCTGGGACTCCACCCAGAAGCAGTGTCCGACAGCATCATCACTCTGCCATGACGTGGCCACAGGGCAGTGCTTTACAGCAGGAGGGAAAAGCCTCAAACCTGGACGGGCTGTGAAGGGGCAGAGAGGCAGCAATGGAGCAGGTGCCAAGCCTTAACTACCTTGAGAAGCGGAGCCTCAAGACACTTGTGCATGCACTCGTAACATCTCATATTGATTACTGCAATGTACTTTATTTACATGGGGCAACCTTTGAAGATGGTCTGGTGACTGCAACTGGTTCAGAATCGTGCTGTGCACCTGGTGAGTGGTAAGGCCATCAGAGACCACCCATTACGTCAATTCTGTAAAACCTGCATTGGTTACCAATTCAAGGTGCCTGCCTTGACATATAAGGCCCTAAACAAAGGGCTTTGGACCTAGACACCTGAAGGACCGCCTCCTTCCATGTTAATCTACCTGGCAATTAAGATCGAGGCAGGGGGCCCTCTTGAAAGAGTCATCTCTCAAGGACGTGAAAGGGACGGCTTGCAGGTATAGGGCCCTTTCGGCAGCTGCCCCCAGTCTATGGAATGCCCTCCCAAGTGAGAACCGCCTGGTGCCAACATTGATGACATTTCGGCGCCCGGTAAAAACCTTCCTGTTCCAGAAGTTTTTTAACTGATATAACATTGATTGTGGGTCCTGATGGCAATTTTAGTGTGTTGTATCTATATTTAAATGTTTGTATCATTTTTAATTGTTCATTGGCATTTTAATTATTTTAATTGCTCGTTTTAACTGTAAGCTTCCCAGAGACCTTTGGGTAGTGGGTGGCGTAGAAGTTGTATAAACAAGCAAGCAAGCAAAGAAACAAACAAGCATCACGGATCCAGACAAGATCCAATCGTGAGTCGGCCCTTCTGACATCTGATGAGAGCACAGGGTGGGAGCAACAGCTGCTGACTTAGTGGTACATAAAGGCTTCTGGCAAGTCTTTGTTGCCACCGCCTTCCTCCCCATTTCACCGTCAACTGAGGTTCCCTTACCTTCTTGCACATGTCCGTCTTGATCTTGAGCAGGTTGACTTTCAGGCACTCTTCCACTTGCCCCGTCTGCTCCTGGGCTGCCGCTTCTTCGGCACACAAACTAGAAATCTTTAAAAATACAAAGGACATTCAGCCATTGAAAATGCCTAGTAGCAACTGCCCTCCGAGGGAAGAAAACTGATACAACTATCCTATTTTTCCATCTATAACACACTATTTTTCTTCTAAAAATTGTTAGGCTTAGCATTGAGGGTTGTCTTCTACATTGAAGGCAGGCAGCACGGGCTCCTCTTTCTCAGCTTCAGCGGCGGCTCCTTTCCAAATCCATAAGCCAGACATTATTGCAGTATCCAGGACTGCAGAGGCACCTTAAAAGTGTGTGTCTGTCTGTGTGTGTGTGTGTGTGTGTGTGTGTGTGTGTGTGTGTGTGTGTGTGTGTGTGTGTTGGGTTGGGGGATTGATCCATCCCCCCACAATGTTTGGCAGGCTCAGGCTCTTTTTTATAATGTTGGGTTAGAAAACTGGGGGTCATTTTATACTTTGGAGCATCTTATGGATGGAAAAATATGGTAATGGGGGCGGGGAATAGTATGACTGGTTAAACTGAAGTTGTCCCAAATTTGGGTGGGAGGCGATAGGTTATTTCTAACCATCATTTTACCCCTCTGGTACTGAGCAAAAGCTTAGAGTGGCATCTGATGGCTCCGATGCTGCCTTGAGTTAGCGAGGTGCTCTGTTGCTGACTCAGGGCCTTTTCACACGACCCCTAAAATCCGAGGCAAATGGCTCCCAGATCTGGAGCTTAAAATTGTTTCCCCACCAGCACCGGAGTTTACAAAAAATTAAGTGTGACCATGCCCACCTAAGCACGTCCCAGCACACTTTTCAAGTACCTGCTCTCCGGGGGGTGAAAAATTCCTGATGCGGATGTAAGGTAGTGAGTGCCGGCTCTCCTTGCTTGTTTTTTTTTTTTTTTGCCCCCGCCCCTTTAAGAGATACTTGCTGCTGGGAGCAGAGCGAGATGGAGGTGCGGCATTCTTTTCTTCCTTTTTTCCTCCCTTTTTTTCTCACGCAGCCAGCAGCCAGGAGTGCAGAGGGGGTGGGAACTCCGGGACAGCGACAAACCTCCAAGATTTCTGGTCCGAATTTAAGTGGCCAGTGGATCTTAGGGGTCGTGTGAAAAGGCCCTTACTCACATGTTTCTATGCCAAGGGTGCTTACCTGTTTTAAATTGTTGTGTCTGGTTTTTTTTGTTTGTTTGTTTGTTTGTATTGTAAGCTGAATTGATCAGCCCATTGTAAGCCGCCCAGAGTTCCCACGGGAAGGGTAGATATTCAATAAATAAATAAATAAATAAATTGAGTTAAATTTTAAAAGTCATCATTTATGGACCTGCCAAGACTTCTCGTAAACATTTCCCACCAAAACACATGCATACCTATTTGCCTATGTATTGAGCCTCGTGGTGCACTGGTTAAGCTGCTGCACTGCAGCTGTAACGGGGCTCATGACCTGGGCTTGGGCTCATGGCTGACTCACCCTTCTCTCCTTCTGAGGTAGGTTAAATGATTAACCATCTCACTTGGGTGGGGAGGGGAGTAATGTGCAGCCTGCATAATTGAATTTTAAATTGCCCGGAGTGTGCTTTGAGTGCTACAGGGCAGTATATAAGCAGAACATTTTGCTTTTTATACCCCACTTATTGTGTATATCCATTTAATTCATGGACACCCTTAATGTAAGATCCTGCTTCCGCATGGATTTGCCCTGCTCACCAATTCATGGTTTACAATTTACTTCCTTAGCTACAAAAGGTGATGGCCACAAAGCTTCTTCTGCACCCTGGATTGACTGACTGATTGAATATTGCTTGATGAATGCCTTGTTTAATGTATCTTTTGCTTCAAGAAGGGAAATCCATAGAAAGCAATGCCTCGGTTTAAGAAATGTTTAGGTTTTTTCTTTCACAAAACAATTTCCACAGATGCACTGCGCCTGGGAAGCTTATAGCACTGCCTTCGTTCATGCAGGGGTCTGTGGATCACACATGGTGTCGAGCGTGGAGGTGTTGGAGTGGTTTTTGCAGAGGGCTTTAGAGCCTTTCTGGAATTTTTTAACAGCAGTTTTGGCACTCTTTGGGTGCATTTCTCAAGCAGTGGAAAGGTAGAGTGTGGAGCTTCGTCATTTACATGCCTTTTCCCATGTTTTGAATTGTATGTCAGGGGGGGAGGGTTTCTGCTGTGCATGTCTCTTACTTGTGTTATGTATGGGGGTGTGTGTTTCTGATGTCCAAAACGGGTTAATTGTTTTTCAATGCATTCCTATGGGAAACCCTGTTTCACTTTACAAATGTTTCACAATACAAAATGTGCTGGAGAACGCACCGATTACTTAAAGCGAGCTACCACTGCATGTCCCACCCATCTGGCCTAAAAGGTTATGGATGACTATGCTCAGGAATGCCAGGGGACACACAAGAGTTACAAGATTGTGCATGTGCGCCCCCACCCCACCCGTATGGATGAAGCAGGGCTGCATGTGGAAATATGCCCACCTCGTCTGAGCAGTGCATCTGCAGCTGAGGATCTAGTCGATAATCGAGAGCAGATTCCTCAATAATCACTCGAATCTGATCTTCACAGTCCGGAGACAGACGCTGTGTCCGGGACAAAAGAAAAACAGTTATACCAGGTTTGTCCTATGAAGATAATCTAGAGAGGAACAACAACTGATTATGCCCACCTCTGGAAGAGATCATACCGAGAAACACCCCAGAAGCTACAGCTGCTTTTGTCTTCTTGGGCCACTTCTAAGGGTTTTGTTCTGTGTACATGCACACAAGGCAGCCTGGTTAATGTTAACTTTTACAGCTGTGTCTAGAGCAGTTAAAATATGAAGCAGCTACTTATGACTAGATCACTGTGTTTCTTTTTTTCTCTCATCAAATTTGTTCCATCCACAATGCACCAGTTTATAATTTTATTTTATTTTTAATTTGAAGTCTCCCTGGACATTCAAGTGCATTTTCTTAAATTTATGGATCTTTTTACAATTTTATACAGTGTTACAGAATTTCTCCCCGATAACACATTTTTGCACATGTTCCATTTTTCCTCATATCGCAGTGGTTAAAGTGCTGTACTGTACCCAAAACTGTGCTCACAACCTGGAGTTCAATCCCAGGTAGCCACCTCATCCGTTGACTCAGCCTTCTATCCTTCTGAGATGGGTAAAGTGAGTCCCCAGCTCACTGCAGGGGCAACACGTAGCCTGCATAAATAAACTGTAAACCACCCAGACAGTGCTTTAAACCACTATGAGGCGGTATGTAAGCAGGATGTCAGTGAAGATCCTCAGTCATCCAGGTGAGTTTATCTGGAAGTTGAGTCATGGCAACTGGACTTCTTTTCTTGAGAGACTGAAACATTTCACTGCTCATCCAAACAGCTTCATCAGTCTGAGGAAAGTTAGTGGTGAGTCCTCCATTTTATAGTTCACCGTGATTTCATATCACCCTGGCCTGAACAGGCTCTTAAGTTGGACCATGGCCTGAATAGGCTCGTTAAATGGACAGTGGCCTGAATGGGCTCGTTAGGTGGACAGTGGCCTGGGGCAGGTGAAAGTCCTACCTATGCAGCCCTTCCCAACACCCATTAAGCATGGCTCATTAGTCATGACCTTCCTGGTGGAGGTGAATTGCTTCTGATTTGTCTGAGGATCAATTAAAGGGCCACTTGATAAACAGCAGACAGATTCCCTCACCTCTGTTGAGAGAGGGGTTTTCAATACACACATGAATGGTTTCCCTGACCCCTCTCTCAAACGACCTATCTTCTCTGTTTATTATGCGAACATCTTCATCTTTGAATGAGTGTCCTTGGTCCTTCAAATGAAGGTACACTGTTGATTCTGGTACACTTCCACCAGCAAGGCCATCGCTAACGACCCACACTTAATGGGTGTTGGGAAAGGTTGCAAGGCCATTTTCCACCTAACAAGCCTATTCAGATCATGGTCCACCTATTCAGGCTATTCAGGCTATTGTCGACCTAACAAAACTATTCAGGCCATTGTCCAACTTATGAGTCTATTCAGACCAGGATGATGAGAAGTGGAGGTGAACTATAAAACAGAGGACTTGCCAGTAACTTTCCTTAGACTGACAAAGCTGCTTTGATGAGCAGCGAAACATTTCAATCTCTCGAGAAAAGAAATCCAGTTGCCATGACTCAACTTCCAGATAGATAAGCAGGAGTCCTTGCTTTGCTTTAAAGCATAGGGGTCTTTGTGTTCAACATACACTCACAAGTACAGAACGAATCAACATGCAGAGCTGTGCAAACACCGAAAGAGGAACTGCACTACAAGATGAGTAAATTCATACGTTTGCCAACAATGTGCATATCCGTCAGAGATGGACAAATTCCTGTCTCACGCACCATCTGCTTGTGCAGCATCACTGATGCACATCATCTGCTCTACTCTATTGGGGGAGGGACCTAACCTTCCAAGTAAGTGTTTCTGCTCTATATAGGTTGATCAGCCAAAACGTTTCACCTGGAGAAACGCTGCATGTCAAGCAGCTTCATTCTGGATGCAGACGCCCAAAAGGCAACCTGAGCTCTGGCAGATGCTTAACACTGTCATATCCATCAAGCCAGAAGCAACCATATGCAAGCCAGCTTCTGACAGCTGGGACGGACACACACACACACACACACACACACACACACACACACACACACACACACACACACACACACAAAATTTGGAGGACATACAGCAGGAACAATCTGCTGTTGAGGAGAGACAAACACCTACCAACAACACGTGGAGAAAAGCAACAAACAGGGATTCTGGGACCCTCCTCAGTGTTCTATTGTCTCATCTCAAGAGATAAGACTTTAGAATTTTCAACAGCCAGAGCGTGGCTTATAATACCTTTTGACCAGGCACATCATTCATGCATTTAACTTTTTTTTAAACAACACGGATCATGTGCCAGTCAAACAAAAGATGCTTCAGTGGTGCAAATGATTTTTCAGATTACTGCTCGAGGAAACTCATGTTTGTGTATATCTAAAACAAACAAACTCCACCCAAATGTTCATATTTGGAAGATGATAAAATTACTTTTAACATGTATGCCATCCCTCCAACAATTACACTCTGCATGGTAGCACATGCTATCCAGTTGTCAGTTTTTGTTGGCATATAATGTTTTAACCACACTGACTATCATTCTGTACTGGACATTTTTCAAAGAAACGAAAGAACTGCTTTTAAGCTTCTGATGTCCAAGGCAGGATCCAACCTTCCTGTATTTTAAATGTCTGTTTACCTGACTGGCCAGGGAGCAAAGGGTCCACGCTGAGAACAAGGGCCCTTTGTACCTTTGCTCCAAGTGTCCCCTGCACAGGCCTCACTCACCAAGTCTGCATATTTCAGCTTCAAGCAGGATATGACCTCTCCTTCCAGCTCCGAGTCGTCTTTGGCCTTACTCAGAATGCTCTTACAGAATTTGGGGATGTCTGCTTTGCAGGCCTTCCTGAGCACTGGATTCAAGCGGTAATCTAACAAGAAGGAAAGGAGTGAAGTCAGCATTCCTGATCAGCTGGCTAAGAATCCACAGGGCGGTGCCTCTTTCATGGGGTCTGAGTGTTCTGACTGAGCTGTTTTCCCTACAGCCAATTGACAAGAACCGCTGACTTGATCTGCACAAAGGATGGCATACATCAGCCACCACACGAAAGACAGGTAGCATGATACCTTCCAGGGGATGCGTCCTAACAGGCCCCAGTCAGCACACCCAGTGGTCAGGGATTAGCAAAGGGGGAGTGCAAAACATCAGGAGGCCACCAACTGCTAGTCCCTACGCTGTACACCAAAGGAGGGCAGAAAAAACTGAAGCAGGTGTGAAATTGTGCTTTTCAAGACCCACGTGATTCTTCCACTGCTGGGGCCGGAAACAGACTGACTAACCACCAATAAGCCTTCTAGTCTGAATAGCACTGAAATGGGAATGAGGGTACTGCATTAAAATGGCTCTGGTCCTTCCTGCAAGAAAGAACGCAGAAAATGGTGTTAGGTGATTCATGTTCAACACCTCAGCCACTGACATGTAGAGTTCCCCAGGGTTCTGTTTTGTCTATGTTATTTAACATCTATGTGAAACCACGGGGGCAGTTTATCAGGTCTTTTGGGGTTAAGTACCACCAGTATGCCAATGATACCCAGCTCCACCACTCATCACCAGACTCTAAGGGAACTACTACAGTAACCCCCCGCCTATCGCGGGGTTAGGGACCCACCTGACCCGCGATGCCTGAAAATCCACGATATGCGGAAGCGGGGTGGGTGGGGCCTGGGAGGCGGGGGGGGCGATCAGATCCCCCTGCCGCCGCTGGCGCATGCCGGTCTGCAAAGTCTTAGGGCGGCACGCGCCACTGGCGGCAGGGGGATCTGACCTCCCGCCGTCCCGGGCGTCTCCACTGAAATGCATTGGCTCAATGCATTTCAATGGAGATTATTTTCCCCATTGGAATACATTGGCTCAATGCATTCCAATGGGAAAAATTCTCCATTGAAATTCATTGGCTTCTCAGAGGAGCGTGGGGCGGTGGTGCGGGGCGATGCAATTGCCCCCCCCCACGGCTTCGAGGCTTCTTGGAGGGGCCGGGGGTGGCACGGGATGATGCGATCGCCCCCCACCCCAGCTTGGCCTCAAGGCTAACTAATACCAAACAGAAGCCAAACAAGAGTAATGACATGCACTTCTCTGATTTCTGCAGCTGAATAGACGAGGATTTTTGGCTCAGGCTTGGCATGCTTACTCCCAGTTTTAAATGCATTCCTATTGCTACAGTCTTTGTCCAAACAGTAAACACAAGACAGCTGTCTAATGCTGTCCTGAAGCTGGGCAGTGAGCTTTCTGACTCATGCTAATTACACACACACACACACACACACACACACACACACACACACACACACACACACACACACACACACACACACACACACACACACACACACACACACACACACACACACACACACACACAGAGGAACTGCCGTTACCTGTGTTCTGTGTAATCTGGCGCTTGGTGATCATCTGTTTGCATTTGGGATCCATCACTTCACTGTTCTTGTTCTGCTTTAAACACTGCAGCATGTTTTTTGCATCTGCTTCTGGGCAAAACCTCTGTCGAAAGACAGAAATGGCCATTCAGCCAGAGACCAGCAAGGCCTTTCCCATCCCTGGCTGTGACTCTTGGCTGCTGAATTAGGGTGAGAGGACGAGCAGAAATCCATGGCCATGTTTTCCATGGCTTCAGAGACTAGGACTCGGGGAAATGGTTTCAAACTACAGGAAAAGAGATTCCATTTGAACATTGGGCAGTGGAATCTGCTGCCACAAAGGAGGGTGGTGGAGTCTCCTTCTTTGGAGGTTTTTAAGCAGAGGCTGGATGGCCATCTGTTGAAAATATTGTCATGGGGTTCCTGCATGGCAGGGGGTTGGACTGGCCCTTGAGGTCTCTTCCAACTCTATGATTCTATGATTCTATGAAATAAGGTTCTCTAGCCAGGTTGCTCCAGAGGTGCACCTTAGAGGTTGTTTTGACATGTTTCCCCCTGTGCATCCCAGGGAAATCAAAGAACGGCAGAGGGAAATGGCCTATATATGAATGTATCAACTCTCTCACAGAGAAGCTCTAGAATATTCTGGCAAGGCTCAATGCATGTGCAGATCACCCATCAGTGTGATTCTCAGAGGCCACAAAGAAGAAGAAGCCATCCTGGTCCCTGTTGTGGCCCAAGACAGAAAGAAGGCCTTGGATAGTAATGATCTATCTGGTGGACCACCTCTCAAAGGAGGAAGAGGATAAGATGGGAGACAAACAATGGCAAAAGGTACGGTGGTTGAGTTCCTTGCAAGAATAGAGGGCAAAGACTCCTCCAGTGAATGTTCTTAAGAGATAACACAGAGACAACTAAAGCACAGAGACACGTGCAGTTATGGAGGTGGGGCTATTCTAATGGTTCTTTCCTTCAGTTCTAGAATGTTCTGACACGTTTTCTGCAGGCACCGAAACACCCATATCTATGCTTCCCAGAGAACACAAAGAAGGGTCATTTGATGGCTATGGATCTAAGATTTTTTTATCTTTTGCAGCCTCTGTCTTGCTGAAAAAAGCATTCCCATTATTAACCCCATACAAAATGCTTGTGGAGGGAGGCTTGCAGAAGACACATCAACACATGGGCCTCTCTCCTCTTCTCCAGGTACCTTCCTTTTTGGGACCCCTGTCACAAAGATGTTTAATATACACAAGCAAAAAAGGTGTACCACGTGTTAACTGGGCTTAATCAGTGGACGAAGCTGCCTGTTATCAACGCTAATTACCTTAATCATCTGCTTGCAGACACGCATGAGGGTGTAATCTAATTCTGGATCCATCATTTCTGTCTCCTGGAGTTTGAAGACCTTCTGATGGCAGCGGGTGCTCAGCTGCTTCTTGTTTTCCTTTAAACACTCAATAATCTGAAACAACATCCGATCACTCGGGAAACAGCTCAAGTCAGGAGGGGCAGCACGGCCAAGATAGATTTGGAGGGGGGGGGGAGCCTGCAAGTGACTCATTGACCAAACAACACGAGGCAGAGGGATGAAATGGCACCTCCAGGGCCACCATCTTTTAAACCATGTCTCATATGGAATAAGAGGGACAAGGAGAGTGACGGGGCAGCACCTGATATCTTAATGCCCAAGGGATTTCAAAGCGACATATAAAGGACACTTCAGGGAGGACATGCAAGTGGCCGGCCTGTGCCCTGGAGATGCAGCTGAAGGGGCAAAGGGGCGCTGCAGGGTCTGAAGCACTCACAGGGTGACCAGCTCCAGGCACCACACCTCCTCCTTCAGCCAGGCCTCCTTCACAGATGAAGGGGTACAGAGGCCTCAAGTGGGTCTAACCCTAAATCTGAGAAGTGGGGGAAGAGAATCGAAGGCCCATCACCTGAGCATTGCCATAGGGAACATTCTGGCAGTAGTTCTTGATGTCCGTTTTGCACGCCTCATAAAGGTCTGGTTCCAAACGAATATCCTCTGTCTACAAAGCAATGCAGAAGATTAAAACCAGGCCAAGATCCAAAGGCAGCCCAAGCTGGCACCATTGGCAGTGCCTTGAAACAATAATATATTTTTTTAAAAGCACATGTGTTGGCGCACAAGGGGGAAACCCAACATGATAAACCAGAACAGGACTAGTCAAGTTCTCATAAAACAGACAGCATGTTTTAGCATTCGGCAGAAATGTTCATCAGGATGAATGTTAAAGAAGAACAGGGAGTGGAGGAGAGACGAAGGGAGCAGCTGGCTAGTTGCTTAAACCACAAAGTCTGCATTTAGGCACAGCCTTAAGAGGGAGTGTGGGAGGGGCAGACCTAGGCAATCTTAGGTGCCATGCAGACAGTTTCTGGCAGACAATAATTAGCACACTGAGAGATACTGCAAAGGCCAACCAATGATCTAAGCACCCCACCCAAGTGTGTATGTGTGTGTATGAGAGAGAGAGAGAGAGAGAGAGAGAGAGAGAGAGAGAGAGAGAGAGAGAGAGAGAGAGAGCTCTCACAGGCTCCTCAACTGCTGGTTGCACAAGGGAGTGTGACAACAATTCTGCTGAGAAGCAAAACAAGGCAGAACAGGAAGGGTCTGTTTTCAATGTTAGTTTCCATCACTCATAACTTTACATGGAACTTTACTCTCCTTTTAACTGCCCGTGTTCTCTTGTAGCTTTAATGTCATGTTGTCTATTAATGCTGTAAGATGTCCCTCAATTCCCTATTCTCAATACTTGAACATGTCTTAATTGTATTGGGCTGTATATTATCCCTCATTACTGTAAGCCGCCTGGAGTCCTTTTTAAGGAGAAAGGTGGAGTAAAAATACTCTAAAATAAATAAATAAATAAATAAATAAATAAATAAATCAATAAAAGACCAGCTGAATAAAATTTCTGCAATGCAAACAGCTGGGAACAGAATCAGCTCAGCAAGGAAAGGGTGCCTCCTTGTGTCCAGCTGTCTGGGTGGGCCTACAAAAACTCACCACAAGCCTGATTTAGAATATAAGAAAAGATTAGAGAGAAGCCAACTAGCATGAAGAGAGAGACCTGTCATTTCACAGGAGTGCAGGCGGGGTTTTACAGGAAACCAGGCCCTCTTACCATTTCCAGCTCCTCCACCCGAAGCTGCTTGCGGCACTTGACAGAGACTCGGTGCTCCTTGGCATCCTGCAAGGTGTCGTTACGGACAGTGGTGCTCAGGCAGATGACCACGTCCACCCTGGAGGGGAAAGAGGCGTCACAGCTCCCGTCTGCTGCACCAAAAGCTCTCCTCTGGCTACCAAGCCCTTGGCTACCAATCCCTAATGGCTGCCAAGAACACAAGGCAGAAGATTCTACTTACTTTTTCTTGATGTTCGGGCACAACTTCAACACATCCTCCTTGCAGGCCATTTTAAATTTGTACGAGAACCTGAAATCCTTCATCTGAACCTATGGTGGAGGGGGAGGAACAAAGAAAAACAAGCAGGCATCGCTCAAACTCAAGGCATGAGAGCCCCTGCAAAGGATCAATTGCAGCAGCCATGCCCCAAGATTTGCACAGGCGAGTTCATAGCATGCAAGCACACTGACAACAATGGCACCAGCAGGCAACCTGCCTCCCTCTGATTCTTGGGAGCTGCCATCCCATCTCCCAAGGGCTAGTTATAAGCTACAAGTGTACCATTTGGGAAGACGTACAGTATTTTCCTGTGTATAAGACTGTATTTTGTCTAAAATAGTTGACACTAAAAATTGATGGCTGCCTTACACATGGAGTAAAACAAGGAGAGAACAGTGCAATTGCAAAATAGGAATTTTGGGTTAGAAAAGTGGGGCTTGTCTTATATATGGGGGCATCTTATAGATGGAAAAAATATGGTAGTTGGGGCATGGCAGGAATGTCCACAGCACCTAGAGTCAGGACATTTGCAAGCAAACTAGGAGGGTGATGCAAATGGGATGAGTCTCTGGCCTTTGCGGTAGGAGGTGGAAGTGGCCGACTCCCCATTTGAGCTAAGCTCAGAGGGGCTGGGAGACCAGCCATACTCACCAGCTGAAAGTGTGTGACGCCAACGGCACACTTCTCATTCATCTCCTTCTGGTGTTTGTTCTGAATGAGGCACTCCATGAGGTCTCCTGAGTCGATCTGGTTGTCTGCCACTTCCTGAATAGGAAATGCAAGAGTAAGAGAGGGAGACACAGAGCCTGCCAGGAATCAACTCCTTTTTTGGCCCCATATGCACTTTGGCAAATGAACAAACAACAGAAAGAAAGAAAAAGAGGGAGGGAGGGAGGGAGGGAGAGAAAGAAAGACAGAAGGAAGGAAGGAAGGAAGGAAGGAAGGAAGGAAGGAAGGAAGGAAGGAAGGAAGGAAGGGGGCACAATGCTGCTTTTCACTGTGGCTGCAATAGGACAGGGCCTTGCAGGCACCAGCGCTACCATATCCCATAAAGGCAACACCTATCAGGCCCTAATGGGCGGTGCCAGGCTCACAGTGCCAGTGCCAAAAGGTGCCAGGCAAAGCCTAAAGGCTTATGAAACGCCTCCTAGGCACTCTGTGACACAATCGGGAGGGGGGGGAGGAGTCCCCTTTGTGGGAATAGGGCGGTATACAAGTGTGAATAATAATAATAATAATAATAATAATAACAACAACAACAACAACAACAACAACAACACATGCTCAAGCAATCCGAAAGCTCTGAATTCCAGCAAAGCTCAGACCTCCCAGTGAAGGTGACAGAGGAGTGCCATCCACCAATGAAGGTGCAAATGCAGAAAGGGCACCTGTGCACTTGGCGGAGATTCCTTGAAAGGCACTATTTAAGGGCCCCAGGAATGTCACCCAGTAAAGCGTGCAGGTGTCCAATGCGTGTCACTCAAATGAAGATAAAAAGAGAGGAACTCTGCCCTACTGCTACCTAACATGTAAGTATGGACAAGAGTTACTTACATGGCAAAAGGTCTGGATGATCGGCTCACAAGCGCGCATCAGCAAGGCTTCTATCTGGATGTCCTGTCAGAGGGACAAACAGCATTTAGCCTGGCCGGGCTCATGCCAGGTGATTTTTCAACATGGAGCTTATCCTAAGGAAGAAGGGCACTTCCAATTTCTATAGGATGTTTGCCTACGAGGGTAATCAAGGCTTGGCTGTCCACCTCCCTCACAAGGCTGTGTGAACAAGGACAGGCTGCATCAAACCTTTCTCATCATTTGATACACTTAACTAAGGCCAATTAGATTTGACCAAATACAGTGGTACCTTGTATAAAGGAATTAATTCATTCCAAATGAAATTATGTTAAGCAAATTTTCTTTTATACAAATTCCCATGGGAATGCATTGAAAACAGAGTGATCCCATTTTTATGTTGTACGGATTCTCCCCATAGGCGATTATGTTAAGCAAATTTCCCCTACCTCCGGAATTTTTATGTTGTACAAATTTTATGTTATACAAGCTGTTTGTTATACAAGGGTCCACTGCATTAGCAAGCTTTTAAAAAAGAGTCTGCCTGTCATTTTTAAAAAAATCATTTACCCAATTACATTTTGCTTTTGATGATCCCAGGCTGGGGTCCTGTTTGGAACAACGCATGAAGATCTGAGCTTCTCTCTCCTTCATCATCTCATGAGAGGGCCATGAGATGCTGGCCACTCAAAGACCCCAGGGGTGTGTGCGCACGTCAAGCCTCATTCCAGGGCAGCCCTCCCCTCCCCCATGGAGCTTGCCTTAAGAGACAAAAACCTACGCACCTCCGATTCAAGCTCAGTAAGGTTTCCGACGATATCTCTACACTCAGCAGCTAGATCATCCAGGTGATCTTGAAGACACTCAAGTTCCTAAGCAGAGCCAAGAGTCTTAATGTGAAGAGATGCATTTAATGTCTCCCTTTCAGAATCCCCCCCTCTGCCCCTGATGCACAATGTGGTGTCTCCAGCAACCTCTGTGGTTCTCCGTGGGTGTGGGAGACAACAGGTCTGCTCCCCTGTTCTGCCCCGAACTTTCTTTTCCTTCTTTGCTTTGCTGCCTCCACCAAACGCCTGTTTTGTCAAAGCTCTGTCTGACTGTCACTGCCAGCCTTTGGAGCACGACCGTCAGCTGGCACTGGGCCAATGAAGAGTCGGTTCTCTCCTAGAGCTTCTTCCTCCCACCTCGAAGAGCACCAACTGCTCAAGCTCACATCCGTCGACAGCCGCATCTCCCCAAGCCACATTGTTATCTGGCATGGAAAAACGGCCTTGGCGCCAACAAGGACATTCCCTCTTCCCTCTTGCAAAAGCCCCTCGGAATCGGATGCCACAAATACCTGTCCCGTCTCTGTTTTCTCACTGCACCACTTTCCCAGATCGATCATGCACTTGTCTTGGAGAGCCGGGTCCAGTTTCACATCTAAGGCACGCTGGTGCAGGATGCGCTGTACTTCGGCTCTGCATTCTCGGGACAGCTGCCAAGCACAAACGTACAGATCTGTTCCAGGCAAACCATCCCAGCGACTCCAACCTTCCAGACGTAGGCAGAGAGTCTTTGGAGATTACTTTTTGTAGCCTCTTCTCCCAGAGGTCCAGAGCTACAGCTGCTCAAATTCATACTTCCCTTTCCATTTGGCCAGGCAGCTTTCACCGTGCCCAGTTTAAAAAGATGCCAAAAATAGGCAGATTAATTAAACCCAGTTACATCACAGATGGGAAGGGACTTTTTGCTTAAAGAGTAGAGAATGCTCCGAACCACACAAGGCCCCAGATGACCGAGGGAAGCCCCAATCGCCCAGCTAGCAAAAATCAGAGAGATCTGAGATACCAGGGTAGGGATTTATTTCCCTCTAAGGAGACTTAAGAGGATTTGGCACCTGTCATGTTCACAAGAGAATTACAAATACTAATCCATCTTAGGTGACAGAAAACCTAGTCATACACCAGGGGTGAAGGGAGCAAGACGACAGAGGTGCCCCACTGGCTATCAGTGGGAAGACTCCTCTACAGAGCTGTCTGAACAGAGCCCAGCGGCAAAAGGACTAAGCCACGGCCGGCACGGATGAGCCTAGAACTCGCCCAGATGATCAAGCACGGGTCAGAAGCAGGCCCGACTCTGCCTTTCCAAGGCGACCACAAAGAATGGGAGGGGGTGCCTCTCCATTAAGTTACCGGGAAGGCAAGTGCAGGCTTCTCTAGGCGCTGAAAGAGAGGACTGTGCTGTGCAGCTTTTGCTCCTTCAAGCTGTGGCCGAAAGGAGGGGGGGCCTTCCTGTACAAGAACTTGGCCCAATGCAAATGAACCCTTCTTCCAGCCACAGAAATTCTGTTGCGACAGGTCATTTAGAGAGGGAAGGATTCAAACGGTTCGAAAGGACCCTGCCCAGGCAAGTGCTGCAGCCACCGGATTTCCTGAGGATGTCATCCAGTTTGCCACCAGCATTCCACCCGGGCCACCCGCCAAGATGGCGACCCATTTTGGTGCCCAGCTAGCTATGCCACAGGCTTTTCTCTAGGACGGGCTTTTCACACCATTGGCAGAAAAAAACACTGTTGAACTGGAGATGCCACGTTGGGTCTGGGACCTCCTGCATGCAAAAGATGTGCCCTATTCTGGTTCCTCCCCTCAACAAGCTGTCAAGAGCCAAGGGCGCCTCCGCTCCGCTTCAAGGAAAGCAACTGCCCCGAGAGTGGGGCGTGAAGGTCTCTCGACAGAGGCGTGTTCCTGAGAAGACAGGGCAAATTCACAAAAAGCAGCCTGGAAACTTGTAAAGTGGGCTGTGACTAAGGGCCTTTTCACACGACCCCTAAGATCTGCTGGCCACTTAAATTAGGACCAGGGATCTTGGGGGTTCGTTGCTCTTTCTGCGTCCCCACCCCTCCGCACTTCCTTGCTCCTGCCTGCGTGAGGGGAGGGAGGAAAAAAGAGAGGAAAAAAATGCAGGCTCACCTCCGAAGCCGCCCAGAGCCCCATCGTTGTCCTGATTCCTTCTCTTCTGTTTGTTTGTTTGTTTTGCCTCCCGCCCCTTCTCTTAAAGAAAAAAACAAACAGAAGCGAGGAGAGCCCCGCACTCCCCAGATTAAATCCGGACCTGGGGATTTTCACCCTCCTAGAGCAGGTATAAGAAAAGTGCGCTGGGACGCGCTTAGGTGGGCGTGGTGGCACTTAATTTCCTCCAAACTTGGGGAAACGATTGTAAGCTCCGGAGCTGGCAGCCATTTGCTGCGGAGTTTAGGGGTTGTGTACAAATGCCCTAACTCTCTCTGCTTCTCCTTCCCTCCCAGAATCATCTGCTCAGCCTATCTGCTCGCTTGGGAATATTCGAGAAAGTCCTTGGACACCAGAGACCCTAACACCCCTCCCCAAAAACCCTGCCGGCAAATCCCACTTCTCTGACCAAGGAGGAGCCCTGAGTGCCTACCCGCCTCCCCTGCTCCTCTGTGCGGTAGGCATGTCTGTACAGGCAGGAGAAGACAGCCCCAGGAGGAATCATCTCGCTGGTCTCGTTCCAGCCACGTGTGTGGCAAAGCCGAGAGGCATCTCCCTGGCACTTGCGGTAGAGGACAGGATCCAATCTGTCAAAGCAGAGGAAGCGACGTGTCACCGTTAAAAGAGCCCAGGCCACCCTCGGCCCACCCATCAAGGCCTAGGGTGTTTCCCCCTCAGCGCTGTTATCTCTCACCCCTGAAACTTAGCAAACCAGAAGTGGGAAGAACCACAGAAAGAACAAACCCTGCCTCTTCCAGCAAGAAAAATCAGATCCTGAAAAAATTCAAGCTTCCCAGTAAAATATTGTGATGTGTTTGAGTGAAGTGCACACAAAAGGTTTTTCTAATATGAGGCGTTCATTACAAAGAGTTTCTGAAAGCCACTTGGAAGCTACAAAAAGATACACCATTTTTAAAAATTAAAACTACATGTTACAAACATTATTATGTCAGAAAAGTGGAAATACCCAGGTGGAGAAGATCATGTACTGTTATACTACAATATTTACAATATAAGGAAGCCGGTCCTTGTGAATAGCAGGCTCTAAAGGAAATTCTACCTGGTATGGGATGATTGAAAGTGAGTTGGAGGTTTAAATTGGGGATGATGGGGGACCCCTGGCATTTCACAGAGAACAAGGGGGTGGCTCTTGAAGGCTGCCTCCAGGACGCAACTTCTATCTAAACGTGTTATCTCCTATCCCTTAAACACAAGTGAGGATGGGGCAATGATGAAATAATTGGAGATACCATGTGCTCTTAGTGCTGAATTTCGAGAAAGGAAAACTAATTGAGACCTGGAGCAAGTGAGTGACTAAGACCATTCCAGATCTTGCAACCTAACACCTTTTTGGCCAAATTTTCTTTCCGTGGGGTTGGTGGTGCCTCAAGTCCCCTTGCAGGAGGAGGCAAGGGCTGGGTTCCCCCGCACCCACCGCAGGACTCACTTCCAGTCCCGTGAGATAAAGTACTGCAGCTCCAAGAGCCGGTGTTCACACTCTTCCACCATCTTCTCGGTGTACAAGTGCTCCATCAGGCAAGAGAGAATCCTGCAAGAGAAAGAGGCACGTCAGACCCCGGCGGTGCCGCCTCCAGACTCTTTCACTTCCCACAGAGCAGCCGTCAGTCCGACCGGTGGGAGAGGGACGGAGCAGCGGGGCCTTCTCCACAGCACAGGTGAGTCCCTGTGGAGACAGGCAGCCTCATCACCAGGTGGCCGGCCCTCTTCTCCCCCCCCCACACACACACTGGGAAGGCTAAGGAGAGGCAAGCAGGTGCCCATGTCGGATGCCTCTCGGATCAGATGCAAGGTTTTGACAATCACCTGTAAAACCCTTCATGGTTTGGGACCCTGTTACCTGTTGATCCTAAGATCATCCACCCAACCCACTAAGTCTTCCCAGGCCATTTGTTGGTGGCATTTACATTTACTGATGTAGTTGATTGTAAACCACCCACAGCAGTGCTTTCACAGCAATGGGATGGTATACAAATGATTGAATGATTGAATGGAAATGAATCCATCAGTGAATCAATGAAGTGAATCAGCTTTATTATAAGCCTTTTCCACCTCAGGCCACATCTGTGCTCACGTAAATGACACCCTGGAGCCACTAGGTTCCTGCCCTCCCAAGCTATAGAAGCAACACAGAGCAGCCAAGGCCAGGGGACTCTGAATCTAGTTTTGGAACTTACATGGGGTCTCCAGCGCGGATATGCTTGCATGCGGTCTGGATCACTGACTCGCAGGCTTCGTTCAAAGCTCTGTCAATGCGGTAATCAGCACCAGGGTCCGCTTCTTGGATCAATGTTTGAAGCTAGAGGAGCAAGAAGGATGGGGAGTTTAATAAGAGCCATCCCAAGAGGTCCCCAGCTTCTCTTCCTGGCAGAAATGCAAAACTTAACAGCTCTGAAGTCTGTCCTCCAGTTAATTTCAGGGACTCCCTTTTAGAAGTACAGAACATTCTTCAAAATTCCCCAGGGATGTTAGCTACTCTCACATTTTAGAAAATGGCAAAATGGTTTGCAAGGCAAAGCCAGGATCTGAGTGGATGATTTCTCTTTCAAGCCCAAAGAGAGTTCTCAGCCAAGAGTTGTGCCAAACAGAGCAACATTCTCCCCTATCCGTGACTCAACTGCAACAGAGGCTCTGCAGTGGCTGCTGCTTCATTTGCCTCTGGAAACTGCCAGCTTGACTAAGAAAGACAAAGAGCCAGCTCATACAACACGGCATGGTGGGATCCAGGCATTCTGCAACCCCAGGGCTGCTCCCATTATCATTCTGGGCATTTGAAAAATCCAGGCCAGTTACTTGACCGTTGTCCTCCCCCAATGAGGAAATTAAAGGGAAATGAACCAAGAGAGCAAAGAAAAACGGCACCCCTCACCTCTACCTCCTACAAGGGTTTTTATAATGTACCCGAGAATCAGCTCCATCCTGGAAGCATCCCTGGTGTTCAGAAACCTCTCACCCAATGGTACTTGTTCCTCAACGGGATTCTGAAGGCAATGCAAGTGTCCTAGCAATAGATAACCCTACCTACTCCTTTCCTTTGGGAGTCAAGGGGCATACAAGGGGGAGCTCTGTATGCACTGTTGCTCTCGCCTGGCTGGAGATGGGCTTACTGAAATATACCATTTGGGGGAAACTGGGCAGAGTCATACATTTCTCATGGACAGATAAATCCATGGGTCCTGATTGTTTCACTGCCTAATGGTTCCCTGATCTAAGCCACGGGGCAGTTTCTGGACGCGGAAGGGCCTTCCTTGTTTCCATGCCAGCCAAGACCTTCCCAAGAAGCCAAGTGCCAACTGTGGCCCAGGACAGGGGCCCGACAGTGCCCCTGCAGATCCTATGGCAAGCTGCCAGGGCCCTGAGCAAAACCCACCCAGTAGGGCTGTGCCACAGCTGGGGGACAGAGAAGAGACACCAGAGCCCCAACTCCAGTGCACAAGTGACAACAACAAAGCCGTTGTGAACAAGAACTGAGGCTCAGCTGCCGGAAGGGAGTATGCTTCAAACAACCTGGCGTCCTCCACCATAGCCCCTTGAGAGGGGCCCAATTGGTCGAGCCAGCATATATTGCAGCAAGAGTCAAGTCCTTGCAAAACCACCGGAGCAGGCTCCTCCCGCATTCCCTGCTGACACTCAAGAACCTTTACTCTGTCCCAGGTATTAACACATTGGATTCTGGCTCTGGCACCAGAAATCGGTGAATCCAGACATGAATAAAAGAATGGCAGGCTCCCCCGCACCACCACTAACACCCCCACCCACCCCCACCCACCCCCTTACCGACTGCTGGCAGCTGACTCCCAAGCTGCCCTTCTCCCCTCGCACCACTTTCATCAGGCAGTGGAGGGTGCGCCCTTTCCTGTGCAGCCCCGAGCAGTGGTGTTCGATCTCGGTGCGGCAACCGAGGATGATCTCCGGGCTGAGCGAGAAGTCCTCCATCAGCATGCGCCGGTAATCCAGCATTTCTCCTTGGCATTCGCTACTCACCTGCCGACCTGAGGGAAGTCAGGGGAGACCACAAGGGTTAGCAGGACTCCTCCGCCAGAGCACATGGCCAAGGCAGAATCCCTTCATCAGGGCCACCGTTCTTGTGGCATTATGTTTGCGCATCCAATGGCATACCAAGAGAGCAAATTTTATCTACAAGGCACGAGTTAAATGACTTTCCCCTCCTGCAATCTCTGGGAAGGATTTCCTGTTCTGGATGGTTTGCTGTTACTGCATGATCAGGACGCAGAGGAAAGCAGGAGCCAACTGGGTTTCAAGGATCCTGGGGAGAAGGCGTTCCTTTCAGCAGCAGGCTGCTCTGAAACTGGGCTTTCTGGGTCAGTCTCAGTTCTTGAAACCAAGCTTGGAGGTGGCTTGGTTAGGAGGTCAGCTGACACCACACTGGAATGATGCATTCAATGTGGCCAGAGCCAGTGCTGCTCTATCCTTCCTTGATGAGTGTTTTGGGACCCTTCCAAAGGTGCCTCTTCCCCAGAACACGTTGCAGCAATCCAGGGAGGGCGCCCCCACAGTACATGGGGAAATGCTAGCAGGCTCTCTCTACTCAGGCAGGGACACAGGTAACTTATCGGCGGGTGAGGGTCAAAGGGCAGAGCTACCTGCACGAGCACCTCCAGACTACAAACCTTCTCTTTCTAAGCAAAAGCCATTGCCTCGACTGGGTAAGTGAGCTGCCCATGAGCCACATTTCTGTCTTGTCCAGACTGGGCCTCTCTTAACCAGCCCAGATGGAGAGACAATGCCTGGCTGGCATTTCATGAAAAGGGGAAAACGAGACAGAGCATCCTCTAGAGAGGAATGGTAGCCCCCATGTCCCTCCAGAGACACCCCAGAGGAGACTCATGCAGTTGTGAAGATTAAAGGTGTGTGTGGGGGAGACAAAGCGCAGAAGAACACAGCGGACATCCCAGTCCTGCAAGAACCCTCTCCGCAAAAGGCCATCCAGCCAAACAGAAGGGGATGCCCTGCCAAGCAGTGCCTCCTAACTCCCCATTCAGCCAGGGCAGAACAACGCCAGAGTGGAGCTCAGTGGAAGTGGCTGAAAAGGGCCGGGAGAACCAACAAGGATATGAATCACTCATCCCATGGGAGTCAATGTAGCTTCCACCTCAAAACTGGGTTTTATTTTATTTTATTTTATTTTTATTTATGAGTATTTTCACCCCACCTTTCTCCTTGGAAAAGGCAGTCCAGTATAGTTATGACATATTGGATGCTGCTATTGATCCAGAGCCTGTAAATAAAATGCCTTGCTCTCCTTGGCCTGTATTAATGGATGACTTTCAGCTCCTACAGCCAGACGATGTGGTAAGAACCCTTGGGGAGGTGAGGGAGACCACTGGGTGTGTCTGTTGGACCCTTGCCCTTCCTGACTCCTAAAAGCTACCAGACAAGTTATGGCAGACTGGTTAGGAAGAGGAGCGAATGCCTCCTTACAACAGGGCAGGATTCCAGCATGCTTGAAAGAGGCAATAGGAAAACCGCTGTTTAAAAAGTTCTCCTTGTATCTAACAATACTGAACATTTACCAACCAGTACTGAATATCCCATTCTTGGGGAAAGTCCTAGAGTGGGTTGTGGCCTCACGGTTCCAGAGGTTTCTGGATGAAATAAACTACCTGGATCCATTTCAACCTGGCTTCAGGCCTGGCTATGGGACTGAGACGGCACTGGTTGCACTGGTAGATGATTTATGCAGGGAAATGATAGAGGATCTATGTCCCTTTTGGTTTTACTAGACCTTTCAGCTGGTTTTGACACTATCAACCATGGCATCCCCCTGACTTGTCTCTCTGAAATGGGAATTGGGGGCACTGCATTAAAGTGGTTCCGGTCCTTCCTGCAGGAGAGAATGCAGAAAGTGGTGCAAGGGGATTCATGTTCAACCCCACGGCCCCTGACCTGTGGAGTCCCTCAGGGTTCTGTTCTGTCTCCTATGTTATTTAACATCCATATGAAACCACTGGGGGAGATTACCAGGACTTTGGGCGTTAATTGCCACCAGTATGCTCTACCTCTTGACACCTCCAGATTCTAAGGGAGCTACTATCTCAACTTTACATGAGAGTTTAGCTGCGGTAATGAACTAGATAAGGATGAACAAAATGAAACTAAACCCAGACACGACGGGGGTGCTCCTGGTCAGTTGCAAGTTATGCCCCTTTCTTGAGAAACCAGCTAAGGCCACAGTGACAACTGCCCTAGTGACGTCCTGGCTGGACTCCTGTAGATGTGCTCTATGTCGGACTACCAATGACAAGTCTCAGGAAACCAACGGGCCCAACGTGGAGCAGCCCGACAGCTGACTGGGGCAGGGTACAGAGATTACATTACAACCCTATTAAAGCAGCTCCACTGGCTACCAATCAGATAACGGGCACAATTCTAAGTGCTGGCCTTACAAAGCACTGTATGACCTGGGCCCTAGCTACCTCAAAGATCGAATGTCACAGTATGAACCGACTCGGGTGTTAAGGTCATCAGGAGAGGCCTTTCTCTCCATCCCACCATCCTCACAGGTACGTCTCGTGGAAACACATGAAAGGGCCTTCTTGGCTGCTGTGCCCAGACTCTGGAACTCCCTCCCACTAGAGGCCAGGACTGCCCTATCTCTGATGTCTTTCCAGAAACACGCTTTCCCTGAATGATGGACTATATATTATGTGTCTTTATATGAATGTATATGATCACATAGACTTTGTTTATAACCTCTGATAACCTTGTGTAATTGCATTGACACTGTTTTCAATGTTAATTTCCCTCACTCATAACTTTTCCATGGAATTATACTCTCTTTTTAACTGTTTGTGTTGTCTTGTAGCTTTAATGTAGTGTTGTCTTTTAATGCTGTAAGATGTCCCTAAATTCCCTGTTCTCAATACTTGAACATGTCTTAACTGTACTGGACTGTATGTATATTGTCCCTCATTACTATAAGCCACCTTGGGTTTTTTTCCAAGGAGAAAGGCAGGGTAAAAATACTCTAAAATAAAATAAAAATAATATTCAAGTTTCAGAACAGGAGAGATACAGACACTAAGTTATAAGTGGTTATAAACACAAGTCTACGTAGCCACGTATGGCAGTCCATCATTCAGGGAAAGCTTGCCTGAAGAGAAAGGTCTTTTCTTATCCCAGAGTGAGGAGGGATTCAACCAGCGAGCATCATCCAGAAGGGCCTAGAGTTGGCCAGAAAATTATTAAGCAGCTTCCAGGTGTGAAAGAGAGCAAAAGGGCTGCTGGAGGGCAGAGGGGGTCTTTCCCGGGGCTGCACTGCTAAGATAAGAGAGCATGGCTCAAGGCTATAGAAGCCTGCCTCTCTGGGGGGAAAGCACTACAGAGCAGAGAAAAGCCTGCCACAGACCTGGCCTTCGGCTGGTTTCTTCTCTGATGGGAGAATTATTGTGAGACCAGGGAAGCGCTGAGCTAGCTTTCCAGGAGACGCCGTCAAAGGCAGAGGCTACTCAGTGTCAAAGGAAAGTCAGCCAATACAGCTCAAATATGAATACATTTTGATTTCAGAGAACGTGGGGAACTTTGGGAAATCCTCTGCCTTCCACCTGGCTCTCAGTAGGAGAGTGGCAATCTTGAGAGGAACAATGAGGCAGGGAGAAATGGAAGGGAAGGTAGAGCCCTGCATTGGGAGAGCCTGCCAAAGGAATGGAACACGGCCTCAGGACTGTAGTGTTCTACAAGGCAACCAGTTGCACCCTGAGGTCTTGAAGATATTCCCGTTAACAGCACCAGTCCGACTGTGCAGAAGGTCTTGGTCATGTGATGAATGTGTGTGGAGGCATAAGTCAACTCAAACAAAGTCAATTTTGCCTTGGCATAACTGTCTCTGGAAAGGTTCTTTCTCTCTCTCCACCATACAGCACACCTGGCTAAGGCAACAAACTCCTTGATCAACAAGTCTTCTCATGTCTGTCCATTCTTATTGGAATACTGAACATGTGCCATTTCTCAGCTGGGTGCTTCCCAAAGCCTGTAACAAAACAAGCCCCAAGGAGGGGAAAGAGGTACCTCTGTGCACAGCAGATTCCAAACACATTAGCAGGTAGGAAAGGCGGGCCTCCCGAGAACGAGGAAGATTCTCGACGTTACAGCGATACTTCTTCAGGTCGCTTTTGCAAGACTTGGCTAAGGAATAGCTGACCTTGTAATCCTGAGCAATCAGTTTCTGCCGAGTGGTCAACGCGTCACGACACTGAGGAGAACAAACAAGACATCAAATGAACCACTACGGACAAGCCACAGCTTTGCTACTCACAGGTTGGCTACCTGTCTCGCACTGGTGAATGGGCATTGGTGGCGGGGGGGGGGGGAGCCCCTTGGCTGGAAGTGGTATAGGAAAGCCACTGATAATGCCACATTAAAACCTCACACCCCAACTCATCTGGATGATTCATTATTTCTTGAAAAGTCAGGGGTGTCTATTGTTGTTGGTGGTGGGGAATTGCAAAGAGAAACAGAATTCTCAAAAAACTGCAAGAGAGCAGCACAGGCTGTCAATTTAAAAAGCATGCTATGTATATACTACCCCATACAACTTAAAGCACTTTCTGGGAAGTCTAGAAGTTAATTATCCAGACCACACATTGCCTCCCTGCCAGCAAGCTGGGTGCTCAATTTACCAACCTCAGAAGGATGGAAGGCTGTGAAATTATGCAGGTCCAATTAAACAAACAAACAAACAAAACATAAGAACATAGCATGAGAACATAAGAAGAACCCTGCTGGATCAGGCCAAAGGCCCATTAAGTCCAGCTTCCTGTATCTCACAGCAGCCCCGCCAAATGCCTCTTGGAGCGCACGAGACTAGATCTCTGTTTCCTGATACTACTCCCCAGCATCTGGCCCTTGAAGTACCCCGGTTTTAAGCCTGGAGACGACAGGTCTGCCCATCACGGTGTGTAATCTCTGATTGCCTTTTCCTCCAGGAATCTGGAGGAAAAGTCCACACGCACACATAATCAGATAGGGAGGTGAAATGCTCCATGTACCCAGGCAGAATCATTCAACCTTTGGTTAGCTGGGAGATAAACCTACCTTTTCACTCATGGCTTCTTCAAACTTGTGATTAAAGAGACACTTGTACACTCTGCCTTCTCCAGCCTCAGTCTGTGAAATAAAAGAAACAGTATTGATCTTGCAAGTAATCTGATTGCAAGTTCCAGGAAGCAGAACCCATGATGTCATCAATCAGAGGGGGATGTCAGGCCACGAAACAACTATTATGTTTTATGTTTATGGGGCTGCCCTTGACTCTTCTCCGGCGTCTGCAGCGGGTACAGAACGCGGCGGCCAGGCTGGTGGCTGGTGTGCGTCGTTATGACCATATCACCCCAGTCCTGGCTCGCCTGCACTGGTTGCCCATTGCAGCCCGGATTAGACTCAAGGTCTTGGTTTTAGTTTATAAAACCCTCCATGGCTTGGGACCGGACTACCTGACAGAGCGTATCGTCCAGCGATCCACCTCGGCCCGTCCAGTTTGGCAGGTGCGAGCGCACTCGCTTCGGGTTGCCACCCCTCGAGAGGCCCGGAAGACGGTTACCCAGAACCGGGCCTTCTCTGTGGCAGCCCCGTCCATATGGAACTCCATCCCTAGCGAAGTGCGCTCTGCAGAGTCCCTGCAGGCCTTTCGAAAATCTTTAAAAACCTTTCTATTTCGAGAGGCCTTTGGCGAATCTTAATTTTCTTTTTTAATTTTTTTCTTCTTCTCCCCCCCCCCCCGCCATCATCACCATCTTTATTATTGCTTGCTGATTACCAATGCCTCCAATCTTAATTGGTAGGATTGATGTCCTGATGCTCTGGGATGCACTTGGAGGCACCAGGATTTTATATTTAATACGTGTTTTAAATTATTATATTGGATTTTGTTGAACTCTCCTATGCTTTGTTCGCCGCTTAGAGTCCTAGTTGGAGATAAGCGGGATATAAATATAACAATAAAATAAATAAATAAATAAATGCCCAAAGCCACCCTTGAGTATCGATCGCAGCCCAAAAGAGATTTGAACACAAGGTCCCTGAATCCAGTGCCAACCTTTCCTATTACCTCTTGCTGCCTGCTTTTCATCTTACTATCCTGCCTGTCGGGATGTGCAGTGCACAGCCAGATAACTATCCTGTGCCCTGCAATCCCTGCCTGTTGACCAGGGCTGGCCCTTTCATTGGGCAAAGAGAAAGCAGATCTCTCAGGCAACAGATGGGAGGAATCCTGAAAGGACAGCAAGTCATTCTTTCCTTGTGTATCTTGTTGTGTTTTCCTATTTTACCTGGCAGCAACAGGAGAGAGGTGTTTGAGGACTTACCTACCTTGTGGGCTGCATTAACTTGATTGGGGTGGCTTCCCACATGCCTAGAGCTGGGGCAGGGGTGGGGTGGGTTATTTCTACCCCGCCGGGGCAGCAATTCATTTCTGGACAGGTCTGGTACGCATCTCTGAATCCAGTTCACCAGGATGCTTGTATACTGCTTGAAACTAAATCAACTGCAGTCATGGTTGAGCAACTGTGCTCTCTGTTGCCCTTGCTGTTTTTCTTTGTTATGTTTACTCTTGGTGTACAAGCCGAGCCACTATTTTTGTACGACAATGGGGAAATTGGTCTCCCGTGCAAGGGAAGGAAGGCAGGAAGATGTGAAGTTGCTCACATTTTCACAGAAGCGTTCCCGGTCATCCCGGCAGGCAAAGTAGAGGTGCCTGTCTAAATGAAAGTCATCCGAGGAGAGCTCGGCAACACGTAGGATGGCCTTCTTGCATTCTTTGGAGACCCTCATTTTAGGCTCCATCTCTTCTGCCTCTTTCACCAGGCCTTTCGCTAGGCAAGCCACCACCTCTCCCTGCGAATGGGCATCCTGAAGGAAGAGAGAGAGAGAGAGAGAGAGAGAGAAGGAAGTGACACAGCAGACAGGGAACACCTGCCGGCATTTACATCCCACCTTGTCTGGGTGTTGCTTCAAGATTCTGCAGAAAACACAATGGCAGCTGAAAGCACCGGTTTCTGCTTAATCTACACAGGATGCTGAATGCCTCCTATCAAGGATGGGATTTTTTGACTACACACCACATGGTTCTCCATTCTGTGAGTTCTACCTGGCGGACAAATAGCTCCCCTGGGAGAAAGACCTAAACCAGAAGGCTTTGAGGCCCAGGTTCCTACAATCTGCAGGTGCTGCATATACGCACTGACAAAACCTGAGCCCACCCACATCTTATGAAAGCCTAAGTAATTAAAGTTGTCCCTGAATGTTCTTCCAAACCCCTACCAAATCAGAGTCATTCCTATACTGTTCATCTCATAAACGGTGACAAAATTCACGGGAAGGGAGGATGTGAGCCTTAAGCACTAGCCCCAGAACTGGCTTACAATCCTCCCACTGGTTTCTCTGGATCTGTGCTGATATCAGACAGTTTACATGCCACTTTCTTTCCTTGTTGCCCATTCTACAGCATCCAGAATTAGCAAAATCATGGAATCGGTTACCTTTTCACCAGGTCGTACACTACCGCACTTGAAGAGGTTAATATCATTCCGGCAGTCATCCATAAAGCCACAGATCAGGCGATAATCACTGAAAATCACAGCTGTCATTTTGGTGATGTACTGGTGACACTGGTATTCGGTGATGTTTCCTCGGTGATCCACCAAGCAGGACACCAGGTAGCCTTTTCCCATTGGCTCGTCGGCACACTCTTTGATCTGCCCAGAAAAAGCCAGGATAAAAACAAACGTGTGCACCATCTATAAACATACCTCCTTTTTGTTTACTGCTTTTCCACTTGCTAGCACTAAACCTATCAGGATCTCTCTTTTAAATACAGACGATCACATATGGGAAACAACTTTCAAAGAATCCAAAACAGATGTAAACTTACCTGTGGATTCCTTAGAACTGCCTGAAGAGCAAAAATGTTAGCATCTTCTCCCTTCCCTACAAACAGCCCTATGAAGAGAATTATTTCTAACCTACTCCTCTTCAGCAATGAAAATAATCCAACAAAGCCATATTGACACAATGTCTAGGTGATTTTTTTATATTTTTGGTAAAGCACTGCTAGAGCTCTGCACATCCAGGCCCACATCAATGTACTGCATCCCAATAAACATGACTCATTCTCAGAGGTTGAGGGAACAGAATAGAAAGGGAGCTACAAGTAGAGAGGATAAAAGGAGGGGTGAAGGAAGATACTATTTTTTAAAGCAAGAAAGCTGTGTAAAAGAAAAAGAAATGGACAAATAGGAAGGCAAGGAAGAACTTCAAGAACTTTTCTTTGACCTTTATTGTCAAAGAAAAAGGAGCTACTAAGCCACAACAACAGTGTTCCCCCACCCTTGCGCGGTTCATATACTGTCGTCCCAGTATATAGCGGGACCACAGTATATGAAAGGTAACGCCCCCCTGGGGTAAGCTGGATGGGCCTGTTTCGGGCCTGGCACTGCCCCGAATGGGCCTCCGATGGCTTTCTCAGACCTGTCAGAGGCCCCAAAAGTGTTTTCCAGCAAACCGGAAGTGATTTCCAGATCACTGAAAACCACTTCTGAGGCCTTCAATGGCCTTCCTGAGCCTGTCAGAGGCCCCAGAAGTGCTTTCCGGCGAACCGGAAGTGACTTCCAGGAAACCGGAAATATCTGCAGAATTCTAGGAATGTGAAAAATAAAAGATATTAAGTACCTGTGGTACCTGTGGGTTACAGCCAAAATATATTTTTTAAAATATCTGTAAATTAGAAAATTGTGAAATATTCGCAGCTTGTCCACTCGGAAACAGGATTTGTGAGTTACAAAAAATGATAAAAAGATCCACCCAGGGTAGCACAATGTGAAGCATAAGCTTTAGTCCTCCTCCACTCTGCCTAAGTAACAAAAGTAACTGATGGGGAGGAACAATAACCTGATCTCACAGCTTTCCATCTGAAATCGACTCCAATCCACAAAGGTTTATACTACTGTTCCTCAACCTGGTGCCTTCCTGATATATGGGACTGCCGTGCAAACCCGGCATCACCCACCTGACTGCTGATGGCAAATGTAGAAAGAAACACTGCCCTTGTGAATGCCAGAGGTTCAAAAACACAGTGCCAAGCAGAAAATTATGCAAAAAAAAATGCTTTATGCGTAGAAACATTCAGAGAAGTGCATGTATGGGTAACCAACCACCGTGAGAAACTGCTAACAGAGCTACGCTTGTCTCCACTTTGACTCTGTTTTATTTATTTATTTAAAGTACTTCTACCCCATCTATCATTCACAGCACATCAAAGCACTATGTAAGGAGTGAACGATCCAGCATATTTACAAACATTAAACATGGTGAGCTTGGGCGGCAAAGAGACCAAGCGCACTCGTGAGATGTGTGGCCAACTGCAAGCCTGCTGTTCTACAGGGATTTTCTCACCTGAAGCCCTAAGCGTGCCATAAAATTCATAATACGGTATCTCTCTTCCCTGTCCTCAGATTTTTTTTTAAAAAAGGGGGTAGTGGAGCCAGTACTACTGTACAATGAAAGGCATGAGAGGAATGCCAAAGATATCTGCTCAGCTCTAGAAGGTTCTCAAGATCCCTTGCCCTGGCACAGGCCACTCCCCACATGAGCAAAAGTAGCCAGAAGAAGAATGGCGATGGGATTCACAAGGAGCTCAGAGGCATGTCCTAGGAGTGTGCATTCAGTTCATACAAGTCTGCAATAAGGGTTAACAAAGGGGAGTTGACGGGACGGCATACTCCCCCGACCTAATACTGTTTAATTTGCTACGATGATTCTGACTGTCAGCACACTTAATTAATTTTAATGCTTCTTATGACAGTGCTTGGCTTTATTTGATTTTATGGATTATACGGTTAAATTTGTTCTCACTTGTTTGCATTATTTTCATGAAGACTGTAAGCAGCTTTGAGCACTACCTCCAAGGTAGTGGCAGGGTTGCAATGTAATGAAATAATGACTATCCTCTATCCTGCACACTGATTAGTAGATTTGGTGTCTTATTTTAGATAATACAAAAAGCATTCCCGGAAAGTAGAAAGGGTTGTGGAGAGACAGTTTTCTTAAAAGACCACTCTAGGTAACGGTTCCCCCCCCGTAAATGCGTGGTAGTCATGTCTGACTCTAGGGGTGGTGCTCATCTCCGAATTCAAGCCAAAGAGCCAGTGTTGTGCAAGTCCGTGGCCATGTGGCCGGCATAGCTGCAAGGAAACACTGTTTTTACCTTCCCGCTTTTTATGGCAGTACCTATTTATCTACTTGCATTTACATGCTTTCAAACTGCTAGGCTGGCAGGAGCTGGGCTGAACAGCGGGAGCTCACTCTGCTGAGTGGCACCCGGAATTCGAACCACTGAGCTGCCAACTTTGCTGCCAACAATTTTCAGTACTCTAGCCCGCTGAGCAACCATGTCTTACACTAGTTTAGTGGCTAAAAATGAAGCAAAGATGCCCCAGCATATAGAACTGCAGTCACTGATCCAACTGGCTTTTATGGAATCACTGGATGACTTGCTTGTTTACCAGCACCATTGTCCATAAATTCCATAAAATATTAACATCTAATTAAATCTGATTTATACAACAATGCCTAGGAAAGTGAAATGCAGCACTTGACCCTTTAAAATGTAGTAATTGTGCTACATATATATATATATATATATAAAATAGATTAACTGGATGAGAACAAGATAAAAACAGACAACAAGCAATACGAGTGTCAAGATCTACAATGACATTCTGCCTACCATAGAACTGGGATCTGAAAAATCAATGTATCTTTTGGTAAACTGACTTGTCAGCTGTGGTTAAATGGCCAAGTATTCAAAAGAATTTATGAAAACAAAAGACTATTCTGGCAGTTGCGTTAACACAAGCGCTTACTGGAAACCTCAGCCTGTCCAGGAATTCCTAAAGCTCTATGCTAAATTATCCTAAGCACATGGTTCTCCGCACTCCCAGCCTTTGGTCCAGAACCCAAGCCTCCCGACGCCAGCCCTGCATTCGTCACCCACTCCTGCCAACCAACTCACGAGGCTCCCTGCTTTCACATTGGCAATTAGTGCTCTCAGAAGCTTGGCTGGTCAAACACACCCCTCCAGATGGGTTTTGTCTCTTTGTTGCAGAATGATCTGCTCTCCAAGATCACTACAGAATATAACACTTTCTAAACTTCGCCATCAATGCAGAAAAGGCCTTGAAATGGAAGGGGGGGGGGAGGGGACACGACCAAACCCCACAGCAACTTTCTTTCCCAGGAAGAGCATTCGGAACAGCCTCAGTGGAGCATTGTTGAGAAAAGCATTTTACTGGAAAATGTATCCGTCTGCTAATAATCTGAAGGCAAGCACTTTCTGCAATTATACAGGCAATTACAGAGTCTTCAACAACTGATGCTCCCAAAGTCAACACAGCACTCTATCATTTTTTTACCCTGAAAGGTATGAGCAAAGTAAGCTACATAATTACTGAAATAGATATTTAATACTCTAACAGAGTGTTTTTCAACCTTTTTTGGGCAAAGGCACACTTGTTTCATGAAAAAAATCACGAGGCACACCACCATTAGAAAATGTTAAAAAAATTAACTCTGTGCCTATCAGACACACACAAACACACTTCTCACCCCCCAAAAAACAACAACAACAAATCCATCCTCCAGCCCAGGCCCTCCCAAGGCATCCCTATCAAAATGTCCGCCTGCCCTCACCTTCCCCCTCCCTCCTCCTGGCACTTTTTTCAGAGGAACTTGCAAACCCAGGAAGGTGGGGCTGGGGGAGGCTCTTCATATACGACCCCCCAACCCCCATCTTTTACCCCTTCCAGTATAAGCCTCCCTTCTCTCCCCCCCCCCTCCTTCCAGCCAGGCAGCCACAGGGCCCGGAAGGGACCCCCCCATCCCCGTCTCCTCCCTCTAGGTCCTAGGAATCCCCTCCTCAGCTTCCCACGTCCTCCCCTTTATTTACCCCCCCACAAAAAATGACCATTGTCAACGGCCGCCCGCTCCCCACCCTTAAAAGAGGGGTGTGCACACGCGCTCCTACCTGGCTCGGCAGGGGCACGCGCCCACCCTCGGGAGGCAAACAGCGAGTGCGCGAGGCGGGGGAGGGAGGGAGGGGGTTCGGTGAGCGAGGAGGGGGAACCAACCCCAAGAACCGTTAAGAGCGGCTTCTGGAGCGCCCTTCGCCGCAATGCGCCTGCGTGGGTCTCCCGGCTCTCACACTCTCTCGCTCTCCAGTCTCCTCCTCCTCCTCCTCCTCCTCCTCCCTTATTTCTTCTCCTTCCCCGCCCACGGCCAGCCTTTCCTCGCCGGCGCGCAAAGCACGCCGGGAAAGGTAGTCCACTCTCCTCCCCAGGACCGCGTCTCAGACCTGCGGGAGGAACTACATCTCCCAAGGAAGCCTTGCGGCAGCCGGCTTCTTTCTGAACACCCCGCCTTCCTCCGGCTCACCGGCGCCGCACCGCTGCCTTGGTCGCGAGCGGGATGCAGGGGGGGGGCATTGCTGGTGTAGGGAGAATTTTTCCCACAGCACACCAGGCAACATCTTGCGGCACACTACTGTGCCGCGGAACAGTGGTTGAAAAACACTGCTCTAACATACTAGTACAGTGACCCCTTGACATTTCACGGTTCAGGTATTGCAGTCCCGCTACATCACAGGACTGCAGTATCTGCACCGGGGGGGGGGGAGGTTGCTCCGCTCCACCACCACCCCCCGCACCTCCGAGAAGCCCCCAGGGTGCGTGGGAGGGTGCCGGGGGGGATCAGGTCGCTCCGCGCCGCCCTCCCACGCACCCCCGAAAAGCCTCGGGGACACGCAGGCAGGCGGCGGCAGTGGCGGGAGGTAAGATCCCCCTGCTGCCGCGGCGCACCACACAATCACCCCCCACCCCCACCACACCCGCTTCCGCATATCGCAGATTCTCATGCATCGCGGGTGGGGTGGGTCCCTAACCCCCGCGATCGGTGGGGGGTTACTGTACCTTAAAGGCAAGTTCGTTTATCACTAGTTTCTATCAGAGGAATTGTGAACAATGTAGCTATTTTCCTAAATCCTGGATTTAGGAAAATAGCTACACTGTTCACAATTCAGATGAAGAATATACATTTCCTAGCACCAGCGTCCAACTCTTGAGAACTTTTTCAATTTAAATTGTCCCATACGTTCTTTATTAGTCCATTTTTGCTACAATCACAAAAATAAACAATCTTTCAACTACCAAGTCTCTTTTAATCATATATCTGATTGTGTGCAGGCCCTCCACATACTGGGGATGCCGGCTCCTGCTACTAGGGATGAATTGCTATAATCTTACCAAAAACTGCCAATTCTATGACTTGACCAACACTACTGGCCTTCCTATTTCCCAGAAGAGATTAATTAGCCTATAACTCACCCCTGAATCTTGAACCAATTCAAGCCACCCATTATCACAACATCAGCGCCAGATATATAAGTTTAATAATACATCCAATTTTCCCTTAGAACTACTCTCCCCTGAGCACCTTGCCCCATAAAAAGCAGGCTGCAACCATGAAAATACTGGGAAATGTTGCTCGTGCAAGGAATCTTTTTTAAAAGATGTGATCTCACAGCTGCCTCTTTTAAAGCAGTCAGCACTTTCACTTATGCAAACATTCACTGCCTCCTGGATTCAAATCAATCCCTCTTCCTTTACTAGATAGTATCATCCACTACACAGAAAAGAAGCAGAGAGGGGCCAATCCTATCTAATCTGCCTCCTCAGGCAGCCACAAATGGAATTCCTTCAAAAAGAAGAAGAAGAAGAAGCTGTCAGCTTGGCCTGAAGTGGTTCCTACTTTTCTTGAATAGACAGCTGTCATGTATTCTTCCTTGGTAATCAAGAAGATGGTCTAAATCTACAGAAGAAATTAGCAGCCTATTAACATGTTCCTTTCATGCCATCAATCAAAAGTTAGTTTTCAGGGACAGGGGGAGCTCGCAGCCTGCAGCTGTTATGAGACATTTAATCCATATTAATAAGGTAGTTTTAAAAGCCGACATGATGCCTCATTTCAAGCCATGAGCATTTAAAACATAATTTAACGAAAACAAAAAGAAGTAGTACCTCGCCCTGCCATCAAGCCACCCCAGACTTACCTCTGCTATGGTGGATTTGCAAACTTCTCTAGCCACTGTTTCAAATTTTGGATCTGCGGTCAAGTTCAGCTTGTAGTTCCACAGAAGCTAAGGGTAGAATAATAATAATCTTAGATCTCAGAACAATAATAATATTAGAACTGCAGAAGAGCTGGAAGGGACCCTCTGAGGGTCCAGCCCCTGCCAAGGAGCCACCTGGGGGAGTACTGAACCCCTGACTCCTCAGTTGGAGACCTAAACCACCGAGAAAAGTCCAGGTTTTAAAATGTTCACTTATTGCTCATATGAAAGAACTCTTTTGTGAGGCAGGCTTTTGTTCTGACTTGAAGCAGTACCTCTGTCTTGCGTAACAGTATTTTCACTGTAGCACTGAAAAACTGCTCAACTCTACGTCAGATTTAAATTTAGAACTACCAAATCAATCATGACATTCTTTATTTTCAAATACTTCGGCAAAGACCACACTGATATCCTGCTGCTTCCCAATGAGAATGCCTACAGATGTCTCAGGGAGGAATTTGGATGCACATAAATTTATTTATTTTATTTATTTTGAATATTTGTACCCCACCCTTCTCTTTGGAAAAGGAGCCAAGGTGGCTTACAATAATGAAGGACAATATACAACCCAGAACATTCAAAACATATTCAAGTTAATAAGAGGGAATTAGAAGAGGCATCTTACAACATTAAAAGGTAACAATAAAGCTACCAAGGACACACAAAAAGAAAAAAAATATCCACTATGAGGGATGGAAACTAGCATGGACACACTGGTGTTCTTATGAGATCAGTCAATGTAATCATGCATAAATCTGAATTAAAGAAGAACTCATGCCTAGCCATCATGTAATGAAGAATTAAAAAGCACCACATTATCAGTGGCTCAGCTGACTGGGCTCCTGGCTTCATGACAGAACAATGGGCTACCAGATTTTTATCCAATAACTTTATAAAGTTATTGCCTTGCACTAGTTCTGGGTCTCCCTTTAAATTCTAGATTAATACTCCATCTATCTGATGAAGTCAGCTGTGATCCAAAAACACCTCATGCTATTTAGCTTTCTGGAAGAGGAAGAGAAGATAGGGGGGTGAGGTAGGCCAAGTTAATCAAAGCAGTGGGCGGGGGGACAAGATGTCAGAGACAAAAATAAGTGTACTGAGAATGAACTGAAAAAAGAATTGACTTGGGCCATATGTTGTTTGTAAGATCTCCATCAAGTCTAGCCTTTATTATAAAGAACTAACTGTGCAAGGAAAGAACAGGACGGGTGAAGCAACACAGAGAAGAGCAGAATTGGGAGAGTAACAAATCTGGGAATAGAGAGGGGTAAATAAATTCAGTTTCCAGAGGCCTTTACTTGTTTTAAGCAAATGAACAGCCTTGCCTTCTGTGAAACCATGTTCTCTTGGAATTAAAACCATGATTTCAAAAGAAGCGTTTCAAGTTCAGGCCCCACCTCGGCTTGGCACTACGGTTCCCTTAAGCAAGTGCCTTGCCTTTCAGCATCCCTGGCTAGCTAGCCTTCGGGGCAATGGCTCTTGCGTGACTAACCACGCTCCCAACTAGCAGCCTTTCTGCAGCCTGGCACGAGGCCATCGGAGACATTTTGAGACATGTTCTCAAACGTCCAAACGAGCCTGAAAAGCCTGGATATTTGTGGAACGTCTCGCCCCAGCACTCCAATTCGTTCTCTCAGCCTGCAAAGCAGCACAAGATTAGAGGTGTGGAAAAAAGTGCAGGGATGTATCACTGGCATCCCAGCTGCTGACAGAGGGGCAACTGCTCCATGTGGGGCACACACACACACACACACACACACACACACACACACACACACACACACACACACACACACACACACACACACACACACACACACACACACACACACACACACACACACACACATCTGAGTAACAAATACACTTTCCACTTCATTAAATTTTATTCTTCAAGGCTAATTTCACAGGGTCCTTTCCAGCTCTTTGACTCTAATGGAAAAACCCTGTAACATTTTGCACCAGCCCCAGATACTGCTTAGGCAGTCAGTCAAGCAGCCCTTCTGTTGGAGATCCACATCTCTGCTTGGCAGTCATGGTAAGATAAAGATGCATGAGTCACACTTGCTTCAAGGAAACGATTGAGGATCCCAGAAAGATGCCCTTTTGCCCAAACAAAAATGTGATAAAAAGCCGTCTGAGAAGCAGGTCCCAAGAGAGAGAGAGAGAGCGCGCACTTACGTGGTTGCAGTCGGATGAAATTTCATTGTCCGGCTGGAAGGAAAAGAAAAAGGTAATTCAGAATAGGTTAGGATATTCTGCCTTGTTTCTATAGAGATAGCCAGACACTACTGTTTCAAAATAAAGTGCATTGTTAAACAAACTTTCCTAAACAGACTACAAAGGTTATCTGCCCACAGATTAAACAAAGAGTTTATCTAATCAAATCAATCTTTGAACGTCCATGCTCTGGCCTTGATGCAAAGGCATCAGCTACACTGTTTTCCCAAGACTTGTATTTCAGAAAGAAATCGAGTCTATACGGGAAGTTTCCTCCATACCTTCACCCCCCTCCTCATTATTTGAATTTAGTTTTTTTATTCTTTTTTCAATGAAGCAAAAGCATACTAATCATTGTTCCAATACACATACCTCCCAACTATTACCTGCCCAGGCCCTCATCAGAAACGCTCTACCTATATACACGAGAACTTAAGAGCAGCTCGACTTAAGAGCAGAAAATTGTTGCCATTGTAACTGCTACCTTACAAATTTTAAATATGGTCTGCTTGACTTACAAATATTTTTTTCATTTTTTTAAACTTGGTTTTTCAATTTTTTAGATAGGTACCCTGACTTAAGAGCAGTTCGACTTAAGAGCATGTATTCAGAATGGATTAAATTCGTAAGTTGAGGTACCACTGTAATGGTCTATAACCATCCAAAACAGAAAGCCTTGTGGTGAATTCAAGAGGAACAGAATTGGCTGGTAAATAAAACAGGGAGCAACTCTTGACTGCTTTTGCAAGAATGCAGGCAAAAGCGCTTCCATGGCTGCAGGGCAGGCTCCACTGAGCCCTTCTTCCCATGTTAACTTGTTTCAGCAAAACAAACAACAAAAGAACTTTAAAGAATAGCAGATAATTTAAAAGATTTTAAACACTTTATCTGTTAGTCTTAAAGGTGTCACAAGGTCTTTAAGGTGAAAGCGCAGATACTGTACAGTGGAACCTTGACTTACATGCTGCTTGACTTGCAGCATATTTGACTTGCAGCAAGAAGGGGCCTGTTTGACTTGAGTCACAGGCTGTGACTTACATCTCGGAGCCCCGGCGCAAGGCACCGGAATCTGAAGGCAGCCACGACCCAGCATCGCGGCTGCCGCCTCCAAACTGCTCCAGCCTTCTTCCCTCTCCTCCTTCAGCAAGACCAGCTCCGAGCACCTGGAGCTGGTCCTCGGCCTCACCGAAGCCGCCACTGCTGCCGGAGGAGAAGAAGGGCCGGGAGCTCGGGGCTGGCCTCGCTGGTTAGACAGTTGGCTCAGTCTTGTAAAAAATCTGGCTGCAGAAGTCTGGTCCACAATGGAAGCATTTTAGTTGGGGAGCTGTACAGTTGTGGGACTCTAATGGTAAGCATAGAGTTGTTCAGAACTTGGAACATCAGGTTAAAAATCAGTTAAACTTAAATGTTAGACATTGTTGTTATGAACATTAAAAAGTGGAGGCGTATAACTTGTGGACTATAATTCCACTGTCGCCTCCTCTCTTTGAAGAGACATTTCATTTACATCCCTGGAAGGAATCTCCTATCCCAGTCAAATTTGTGTTAAATTGCTGTTTTCGGGGTCTTTTTCATCATCTGGAACAGATTAATCCACTTTCCCATTACTTTCTATGGGAAAAGTTCATTTGACTTAAGTCATGTTTGACTTATATTTAGACTTCGGGAACGGATTAATGACGTAAGTCAAGGTTCCACTGTACAAGAAAACCCTTTATACCAGGCATGTCCAAAGTCAGGCCCGGGGGCCAAATGTGGCCCGTTTTCAAACTTCGAGTGGCCCATGGCTTCTTCTTCCCACCAGCTCAGCCTGTCACTCATTCCCGCCAGCTGGCCCCTCCCCATACCGGATGGAGACATCGGCTTGTAGTTTTATGGTTTGCCTGCCTTCCCTGCCTCTGTCCATCCCCCCAGCCACCTGTCTAGCCTACCGTTGCTGCAGCATCCTCCCGGCCTCCTTGCATGTTATAGACTCTTGTCCAAAGTCCAGCCCGGAGGCCAAATGTGGCTGAATGGTTGGCCCCCACACATTTTCACCTCACCAAATCTGGCCCTCCTTGCAAAACATTTGGACACCCCTGCTTTATACCAAACACAAGGAAGTGAGACAGGCACAAAGGGGCAGCCTTGCATGTTGTATGTATAGCTGCAGAAAATTGTGGATGTGCACCTTGCAGCTATGGGGGACCTTCTATGCACTTTTTCTTCATATTTCGTGTTAACATGCAAAATACCTTTAGTTCTGCCACCTGTTTTCTTTTATATTTGTTGAGCAATTGCTAATTACTATTATTTGTCTGTGGCTTGTGTTTGATTTAATTTACTGAATTATTGTCTTTTTAAAAAGTTTTTATAAACCTAAAGCCCCCAATCAGAATGCAGAGCATGCAAGCTGGCTAGTTTATTTACATTTATTACACTAAGGTTCTGAAACCAAGGCGAGGGAGGCAGGGAAGTTTATTTAATCCTAGTTCTCTAAGAACACGGAGGGAGAGAAGTGAGGCAGGCTTTATATAGGCTTTCAGCGTGATCCACATCCCAGCAAAAAGGATGTGGTATTTCAAACAAAGGATTCCATTTCTCTGAAGATTTTGGCCACAAGCTTCTTTGGCACCACTAGATCCACAGGGCAAGAGAAAACAATGCTGCAAATCACATCTGCACTGCTCTTCCTTCAAAGGAACAAAACAGAAGGTTTTAGCCTAATTTTTTTCTTTCTTGATTTTAGAATCATATTGCCAAGTGAAGCTGTGAATATCAGCATGATGTCATCTGTGAAAGTGCAGTGGTCATACCAGAAAATGTGACAATGATTGTTAACAGCACAGTTGATACCTTTATTTAAGCCTGATAATTCAACTGTTTATTTGCACCTCATGGAAAACATATTTGATATTGATAATCACCAGCATCTAAGGACCCCTAAGGTTCTTTTCAGCCTCAGCAACTTAGCCAGTTAGCTAAGCGAGACTGATTCAGGGGCGCCGGTGTGGCATTTCTGTCACCTAAGATTCTGGCGTTTGGCGACCTTCTTAGTTTTTTTTTCTTTCCCTCGCGCTTACTGTGCTTGGGTTTTGCCTGCCATCTTGTTCTCTTTTCTCTCATTCAGTGCTTGTTTATTACCTGTCTTTTTTATTGTAAGCCGCCCAGAGTTCCCTTTTGGGAAGATGGGCGGGGTATAAGATTAATAAATTAAATTAAATTAAATTAAATTAAATTAAATTAAATTAAATTAAATTAAATTAAATTAAATTAAATTAAATTCTGGCAAGCACTGACCATTCAATTCAAATCTGGTTTAGGTAGGAAAACAGGATTATCTTCCCATGCAAACAATTTGTTAGCCTCTTACTACAGTACTCTTGAACATTCCTGGTTCTAGACCAAAGTGTTCTCCCAATTATAACCCACGGGAAGAATAACATACTCAGGGTATCTAACTCTATGAAGCAATTATTTGGGAAATAACCCTGAGAGAAGGAAGAATATTGAGACAAGGTTCGGAAGTACAAAGGGGTCTTAGTACGCTGGGAACAGGGAAAGAGGGCCCTTTCCCTTCCTTCCAGAGGTTCCAGAATGAAAAGGCAAGGGAGGCTGCAGAGAAATTTCTCCCACTGGTTTTTATTTTAAGCAAGATGTGTGAGACGACACTAGAAGGTCTTCCAACACAGGCTTCTCTCCAGCATGGAGGAAGTAGTTTGTGTGTGTACACCCACCCACACCCACCCACACACACACACACACACACACACACAGAGAGAGAGAGAGAGAGAGAGAGAGAGAGAGAGAGAGAGAGAGAGAGAGAGAACAGCAAAGCGTAATGCAGGAGGAAAGGTTTTGCTTGCTGGCCAGAAATAAATAAATCCCTGATGGGAAGACTTCTGCAATATTATTTCATGTGCCAAAGGTGCGCAGGAAGGAGGAAACAAAGCCAGAAGCCTCAGACCTGAAGGAGAGACATATATGGAAGTGACCATTTTTGTTTTGACATTCTGCACACAGGATCCGTTAGACAAAATCACTTTTTGATTTAAAACACTTTGCTTTGCTTTTCCTATCTATAAGATGCCCCCCACGTACAAGACAACCACCACTTTTGTAACCCAAAATGACAGTTTCATAACAGCATGGTTCTCTCCTCAGCTTACTTCCATGTATAAGACAACCGGGGTGAATAAAAATAAATGATTTTTTTTTTAAAATAAAAAATCAGATTTAAAAAAAAAATTGGATTTTTTTTTATTTAAATTGGATTTTTTTTAAATTTACATGCTTTTTGAGGAAAAATCTATCTAAAGATTGTGTTCTAGCTAAGATACATTATAGTCCAAAGGCTGTTCATCATGAAATTAGTTTTGTATTATGCAGCACAATGTCATGCTATCTCACAGGTTTCTGATTATTTGGGGCAATTTTTCTATCTAGAATATATTATCAAAGATGTTTGGTTTTGCTGTTTTTAAAAGTGTGCATTTGGGTCTGCAATGATAACATGCCTCCTTCATAGCATACATGTTATAAAATAAACATCAAAATTGAGAAAAATATCTGAATCCCATTGTTCCTCTGCAAATCTATGTACCCAGAATCAAACCCCTTGCCTCTTAAGAGGTATCAAGAAGTTTCAAGAAGTTCAATGACTAGAGGGTTGTTTGGAATGGAATAGGTCTGCAAAAGAAGCAAGGTTTGAGGAGGGAGGGGCAACCAGTACAATGAAAGTGAAACCTTTTGAGCACAGTACTCCACATCTTAAGACAGGGGTGCCCAAACTTTTTGTAAGGAGGGCCAGATTTGGTGGCTGAGAATGTGTCAGGGGGCGGTTGCTCCCTGACCCTGCCACCCCCACTGCAAGCCCCACCCACTGACCCGTAAGCCCCAGCCACTGACCCCTTGCAACCCCACCCACAGGAAGGAAGGCGGGGACCAAGGGAGGGAGGGAGGAAGGTGGAAACCAAGAGAGGAAGGAAGGAAGGTGGGGAACAAGGAAGGGAGGAAGGAAGGAAGGAAGGTGGGGACCAAGGGAGGGAGGAAAGAAGGAAGGAAGGTGGGGACCAAAGGAAGCACAGGGAGCTGTGGCCACAGGGAGCCCCTTGGAAGAGGCGATCTGTGCGACCTTGCACGCCCCCAAGCTCCCCAGCGGTGACGACGGCTCACCCGCCAGCCCACCCCAAAGCTCTTTTGCGGTGGCAGAGGCCCGCTGGCCTGCCCACCCCCACATATTCCCCTGCGGTGCCGGTGGCGGCAGACCGCCCATCTGCCCAGCCGCCCAAGCTTCCCAGCAGTGCCAGTGTTCCCAAGCTTCACAAGGTTCCCAGCGGTACCGGTGGCGGTGGCCCACCCGCGCGCCGAGTTTCACAAGGTTCCTGGTGTTGCCGGTGGCGGCAGCCCACCCGCGCACCACCCCTGCACGCGCTCCCAGCCTCACATGGTTGCCGGCCATGCTGGTGGCAGCAGCCCACAAGCTTCCCGGTGGTGTCAGTGTTGGCAAAAGATTTTAAAAAAAAAAAAACATGGGGCGAAGGAGGGGCGGGCGGGCCAGACAGATGCGGGCCACTCAGAATGGTCTGACAGGCCAGATTTGGCCCCCGGGCCGGACTTTGGGCAGGCCTGTCTTAAGATCTTTGTGTGTACAGACGCCTGAAGGTTATCATATTATTCTCTCTGTCTCCCTTGAGCAGAAAAAAACTGTAATGGCAGCAGGCCGTAAAAGAGACCCAGTTTCGGAATATTTTAATGAAGTTCCTCTAACTATGGGTAAGGCATGCATGTGTGTAAAATGCAAACACTACAGCAAAGAAATGCAACACCCTGTGGTCCGAATGAAACATCAGTGATGAGAAGTGCAATGATGAAAATGCATACAGAATGCATACAGAAAGCATACATAATGCTATATAATGTTATTGTTTTGGTTAAATCAAACTATTTAAATTGTTATTGTTAAGGTAATGATTATTTTTCTCCTTCCAATAAAGTACAACATAACAGCTGTCCAATATGAATGATTAAACTATTAAACTGGAGATAGTTCACCTTGCAATAATTTCATAATTTTCTATGTATTTCTAATAGTATACAATCACCAATTCAGTAATTTTCTGATACTAATCTGAAAAGTTATTATTCTAAAACTTAAACCTTTATTTATTTATTTGTTTGTTTGTTTGTTTGTTTGTTTGTTATGCTTATATCCCGCCCATCTTCCCAGGAGGGACCTCTGGGCGGATTACAATAAAAACCAAGTAAAACAAACAGGCACAATAGCAAAAGAAAATAGGATAGCGGGCATGACCAAGCAAGGATGGTGCGGGCAAAAAAAAAAAAAAACCCACATAGAGGGCATTGTAATAGTCAATCCTCGAGATCACTAGGGCCTGCACTACTGTCCTCAGGGAGGACTCATCAAGGTACTGGCGGATCTGGGCTGATCCTGCGGAGGTGGATAAAAGCGGCCCTGAAAGCAGCCATCACCTGGGCTTCCAGGGAGAGGACTGAGTCCAGGACAACGCCCAGATTCCCGGCCCTGTCCGTAGGCTGGAGGGAAATACCCCCCAGTTTAGGGAGGGGGCCATTGTTTACAGACGAGGGCGTTCCGAAGAACAGAACCTCCGTCTTTTCCGGATTCAGCTTGAGCCAGTTATCTCTGGTCCATTCCAGGACCGCCTCCAGGCACAGATCGAGGGAGCGAACTGCCTCCACTCCAGAAGACGAAAAGGAGAGATAGAGCTGTGTGTCATCCACGTACTGATGACAGCGAACTCCAGATCTCCTGATTACCTCCGCCAGCGCCCTCATATAAACGTTGAACAGCACGGGTGAGATTGCTGACCCCTGGGGTGCCCCACAAGGCTCCAAGGAGCCGACAAGTCATCACCCAGCTGAACCCGCTGAGTCCGGCCGCCAAGGAAGGAACGGAGCCAGGGCAGAGCCTGACCCCCAATTCCCGCCTCGGCCAGCAGGACCAACAGGTTACCGTGGTCGACGGTATCAAAGGCAGCTGACAGATCAAGGAGAACCAACAGGGAGGAACACCCCCTGTCAGCCTCCCTGAGGAGGTCATCCTGCAGAGCGACCAGGGCAATCTTGGTCCCGCGAAGAGGTCTGAAACCAGACTGGAAGGGATCCAGGATATGATTTTCCTCCAGGTACGACTGGAGCCTGACAGTGGCCACCCTCTCGACAACCGTGCCCAGGAAGGGAACAATGGCAATCGGACGATAGCTGGACAAATTGTCTGATGCCGTGCCAGGCTTTTTCAGAGTGGGCTTCACCACGGTCTCCTTCAATCAGGAAGGGAAACATCCCTCCCTGAAAGAGGCCATGGCAATAGCCGAAACCCACTCAGGCAGTTTCCCTTCGGCAGATTTAATAAGCCAAGCCGGGCAAGGGTCAAAAGGAATGGCAGCCGGCCGGCAACAAGCCATAGCTCTGGAGGCCTCCGCTGGAAACACTGGCCCAAACTCAACCAGGAGGGGAGAACCGGGGGGGGATAAGGCCCCAGGGACATCAGGGGACGGACTAGGGCAACCGGGGAGGGAGTCGGAACGGATGGCCTCTATTTTAGATCTAAAATGGGCTGCAAATTGCTCACTAGTGAAATCACTAGGAGGAGGCCTCAGCTAACTGGGATTGGAGAGGTCTCGAACCACCCGGAACAACTCCGCCTGGCGGTTCGAGGCCTTGCCAATTCTCAGGGAGATATAGGATGTTCTAGCGTCCCTGATCATGCGGAGATAGCGGCCAGTCAGCTGCTTAAGTGCAGCCCTATTCTCTACTGTTCGACTTGCCCTCCAATGACCTCTAGCCTCCTGCATTCTTGGTTCATCGACCGCAACTCAGCCATGTACCACGGCAAGGAGCGATCTCCACACACAGCACAGGAGGCGCTTGGGGGTGATCCGGTCTACCGCCCCGGTGGTCCCCTCATACCACCTATCCACCAGGGCATCGACTGGATAGTCTGCCAGGCTGCCAGAAAGCTCCCCGAAGGCTTCCATGAACCTAGCAGGGTCCAGAAGTCTACAGGGGCGGGCCCAGATGTAGGACCGACGCTCCCCGTGGGGGGGGGGGCGATCAACAGGGAAATTTTTAGCAGATGATGGTCCGACCATGACACGGGCAGGGGCAGAATACCCCTAACCCTCAGACAAGAATCTGACGACATGGAGGAAAACACCAGGTCTAGGGTATGGCCAGCTCTATGAGTGGGGCACACAACATGCTGAGATAGATTCATGGAAGTCTGGTTGTAAATACAAAGATTAAAACAACTTTAGCAAAAATGAGTCTATGTAGAAAATAATGATTTAAATGGAGCCTTACTGACTTGTGATTTAAATCATGATTTAAATCAAATCCACCCTGAAGACAACCCTCAATTTTTAGTCTAACAATTTTAGACAAAAATGTAGTCTTATACACAGAAAAATTATTGTAAATGGTTATTTAGATCAGTTTGTTCTAAATCCACAGTCGGCTGATATGGGCCATACAAGCAAAAGCAGGATATAATGGTTTTAAATAGATCAATAGCCATGCCTTCCTGCTAAAGTCTTGCCTTTTCTATTTAGAGACATCATAATTGCTGTGAAACAGCACTCCAATGTTGGATAAACCTCTTAGAGCAAGAAATTCCAATGCAGTTCTTCCCCCTACCCACACCCTGTGCTACGGGTGTCAGAGCTCTGCCAGTTGATCTCATTAGAACATCCAAGTTCTTTTGGTTTAAAAGTCAGCTTGGGTTCCTACAACCCAAAAAAACTGACAAGGCCACTCTTGCAGATGTTACACCAAGTAAAACTAATAAGGTTGTTGCTTCCACAGCCTTCTTGCTTTGGTTTTCCTCCACAAACCCAGTTGTAAAAAATATTTTTCATGAGTTTGAGCAGAAGATAGCTGGATTTCTCCCTCAGTCAGTATTTTTATTCTACAGGGACACCTCAGCTACCTCTCTGCACAGGTGAAAATATCTGTAGCTGCTCTGAGATAAATCATTTGCTTTGTCCAAAAAGGGAACAGAATTAGCAAGGATCCCAATGGACTGTGCTTTTTGGAAGAAACTACCAGATGGGAGTGGAAGTAACACCTTTTCCTTCCTCTTCTCCCCTCATCCCATCTCAGGAAAGCCGATATCTGTGCTTGGCATTTATCATTTACCATCACACTTTCTGTGGCTTAATCACAAGCCTTTCAAGATGGTTCAGGAAGTGCCACTGAGGGCAGCGGTCATCCTGTATGTGGTCCTGTTCACATATGCAACCTTTTTGAAATATCTGCCTTGTCATTTGGTTCGTAGACCCAAGTCTAAATCCCAAATCTCTCTGTAAGTCGCTGAAAGCTTGAGCCCAATAACTGCAAGCACTTCTGACTTCTGTTCAGAATTCTAGCCTGCAACAAAATTGAACCGCTTTTTCTAAGAGCAGGTCCTCCCCTGTAGCAGCCCCCTTGTTTTGGATGTTTCTATCAAGACAGGCTGGTACAAAAGCCATTTGCTAATTTTCAAAAACAAAATAGGCAAACACTTGCTTCAGATGACCCCAGAAAATTAACCAGGCTGATGGCTTTCATTCTTGTTTTGCTTCTGTGCGATATCTTAATTATTATGATTTTGATTGTGTGGCCATGGTACTCAAGCTTACAAGCTTTTCAGGAGTCATACTAAAAAACAAAATAGAGGTTAAAATAAAATAAACAAACAGAGGGTGCAGAGTTCCTTTGCTATCTAAATGATAGCAAAAATAATTAGTAAAACCCTGACTATGAGAAACAATGCATTACTTATTGAAGTTTGTCGGTCAACTACTTCCAATTTATTTTTTAACTGTGAGCAGCAGCTTCTGCTCTTTTCCAATCTGGTGCCGTTCAGATATTCTGGATCAGGACCCTGGCTGCTGCCCACTCACCCATTCGTCAGGGAAGGAGGGGGTGTGGGCACTGCAGTCTCAAACAACTAGAAGGCCCCAAACTGGGGGAGGCTGTTATAGAGAATGTACACACACAAAAATCATCGGTCTATGAAAGGGTTCTTCTTCAGGACTCATTGTCCAAGTAGGGCATGAGTCACAACACAGAACAAAGCCCCGAGGCCTGCCAAATATATTCCATTCAACCTTTGATAAGGCAAAGCTCCTGGATCACACTGTCGTAGTACTTAAACAGTCAGAATGACATGCACCAGTTTCAGTGAGCGGCTTTGCAAATGACATTGTTCTTTCATCATCATCATCATCATCATCATCATCATCATCATCATCATCATCATCATCATCATCATGAACTGCAGAGCTGGAAGGGCTCCTAGGGATCATCAAGTGCAGCTTCTATCAAAGGAGGACAGCGGGGAGTAATCTTCTAACCAACGAAGGATCCAGCAGTTCCTCCTTGGATGTTTCTTTAAAAGTGATTTTGTTTTTGTTTTGTTTTGTTTTGTTGAGTACAAATTAAAATGCTTGTTGAAAACCAAAACAGTAGATCTGTTAGTCTGTTTCAGCATGTTGGAAAACAGACAAAGGGGGGGGGGACATAGCCCTTCAAAGAAAAAAATGGTTTGCCTTTCAAGTGTCACAGTTTTTTTTCCATTTTCCCTCCCTTAATTTTTGTCAAAACAGTCTAGCAGTGTGTGCATCTAAAACTGGTGTGTCTAATTATTCACATGTTAGAAATATCCTTCATAACTCTGTTCAAACAAAAAAAAAATAATGAAGCAGCGCATTCAAATTCCAACATAACCGAGTGACCATATTTACCATGCCAATTTGTGATGGTGTGGCTGTCTCTGTCCATCCTCATTTGGCACAATAATGTCCTGCCCACTCCAGACACACAAATTAGATTCCCTACCTCCACCCTTCTGCTGCCAACACATCTGCCTGCACGTGTCTGGGCTTAAGGAGGTGCTACTAACGATGTGCCGTTTGATTCAGGAACACAGGGTGGTTCTCGGGCTCAGTTAAGACACTGCAGACTTATAGGCATGGAGACAATTTAAATGGATACCCAGCTGCTTTTGCACTGAGAATTTTCTACTGAATATTCATTATTTAATGGAAGGTTCAGCTGTGTCAATATTGATTAACTGGATACACAGATCTGTGAAAGATAAATTATAACTGCAATGAAGAGGGGCTAATGGAAAGAGGGTGTGGAATTAAAATTTACATCCTACTCCATCTATTCTTAGTACAGCCACTAGTATGAGGCCAGTCTCCTTTCTAGCAGGGTTGCATACAAAAAAGATGTTATCTCTTATAAGGCACAGCTATCACTTCCTAGAACACAGTTCTGTGTTCCTTTCCATAAATATTCTGCTATTAAACAAGAAATATCTGGTTCTGTCGATAACAAACATCTCATCACTGCTCTAATCCTGCAAGGTTATTACTGTTTTTATTTTATCAAGAGGGTAAACACAGTGTTCATCATGAGCCTCAAATAGTCTGCTGTCAGTTCTAGAAGTGCAAAATACCCTTTGTTCTCATTCAAAGAGACAAGTGAAATTCCCCAGGCATCAAAGGCAGCACTTCCAGAAAGAGATCTATGCCTCTGCAGTGGTTTCATTCTACCACCACCCCAACCCTGGCAAGCCCCTGAGAGTATCCTAAATGAAGCCCAAATTCTACATCTGTTGAAACAGAAGAGAACAGCAGTTCACTGAACCAAAGCAACTCCAACTGCAGGTCAAACACAGCTGCCCGGAAGCTGTAAGAGAGATAACAAGTGTTGTGTCCCTCCTGCTCATCCGGATCCATGAAATACATGGTGGGAAGTTGTAGCTGAGTGGAGAAGGAGTCTCTTGCATTGATCACAGGGTAAAACAGGTATTACAAGACAAAAGTTATTGAAGAGATTATGGGCAAGGCAATAAGGAAGCAGGGGAAAGGCAGCAGTTTATAATGCATCCATTACGTTTACATTCCACATTTTGTCACCCAGAGCTCAAGGTTATACCATTTTTGCAGGACAATTTTGTAACCCTGAGCAAACAGTTCAAACAGCTGTGAACACCCCAGGGCCACAGATATAGTACCAATCTGCATATGAACCAAGCTGCAAAGGAGCAGCTGGCAAGCTTCTCATCTTCATCTATAGCAATTATCAGTAGGCCCAGAGACTCATCTGTATCTGGATGACCAGCCTTTTGGGGGAAAGAATGAATGAGATCTGCCAAGGTGGTTCAGCTGGAGCAAAGGGGATATAATTCACCACCAGTCCTTCACATGCACCTTCGCTGCTGCTTCAAGAGAAAATTAGCAGCAAGCAACTGGAACATAAAGTACCAGCTTCCCCAACTGGGTAATTTCCAGATGCTGTGCATTGCAATTTAACCTCTAAGAAGGAGGCCCCAAACAACTACAGAGTAATTTAGTAAAGCAACTTCCTTACAAAATGTTTAAAATATGGTTAGAAGTTTGATGAAAGGAATAGAGACACAGAACAATGCTAACATTATAGAAACACAAGTAAAACCCCTGTGCAAAAAGTATTCAGTACATAGACAGTTTTCCTTATAGGAAGGAAAATTAAGGCCACTATAAACCAGTGGTGGCGAACCTTCAGCACTCCAGAATTCCAAGACTGTACTGCCAATGACAAAGGACTGTTGGAGTTGTGGTCCAAAACATCTGGAGTGCCGAAGGTTCACCACCACTGGTATAGACATATACCGTAGTTGTATATAGTTGCATAGGATTAGACAGAGTCTTAAAAGTTTTATGTCTTGAGCTATAAATATAATTGTTATTCAGTGCTAATTAGCAAAACTTGTAATGTAGAAATTTGTCAAAGGCTTTCTGTAGACTGCCCAGAGTGGCCTTTGCTGTCAGATGGGCAGTATATAAATCAAATGAAAACAAATACATTTTGCTTTTCCAAACCTCACAGCTCTTACTAGAATCTTCATCCTATTTCTGTTGTTTTGTTCAGATCAGAAATACTTTATACTAAGAGGTACCTAACCTCTATTTTTAAGGCAGATAGAGCTCCTTGAATTTGCACATAAAAGCCCAAAGGTGAGAGAGAGCGGCTTGGGACTAGTGTTTACTCACAGTTAAGCCTAGAAAAATCTGAAGTATAGGAAATTGCTCCCAGTCAGAAATTTTGGAGTCACAGAGGGAAGCTGTGGATTTGGGGTGGGGTGGGGATGGACGCAAATTTGGGGGAGGGAATTGAGTACTTTATCTTAATCCTAAACTTTCCTCAGCAACACATTTTACTCATAACATTGCAGGCATATAAACTGTATATCTGACAAATACAAGTCTTAAGGTTTGTACAAATAAAAAAACAGAGACACTTTATATGGAAGAATATTGCAACCTGCAGCACCCAATTTTAACGTTAAAAACCTTTTAACATTTTCCATCTTAGATATAGGGGAAAAATAAATAACACAAATTTTAATAAACAATGGTAAATTATTCTGGACAGACAATGTATTGGAGCCTGCATTTTGTGGCTCCAGCCCTGCAGTTATAATTATATAACTGCAGGGCTGGCATGCTCAACTTAAGCAGTTAAACTGGAGGGGTTTGTTTTGTTTTGTTTTATTACCAGAAAGCACTGCTAAGTCAGGCCAGACTAGAGTGTTGGGAGGTAGTGGGACCAGGCTGATTCCCTAGACATCATATTTCACTCTCCTGGGCTCGCCTACTCCGGGATTAACAAGGCAGTATAGCCCAGTGGTTAGAGCAACCCTCCCTGAACATGGTGGTCCATCATTTAACTCAAAGACGGGATTTAAATCTTTTACTTCATTTATCCAGAACCACATGAATGCATCAAAAGTTCTGTCCCCGCGTATCTCAATACATCAGAGGAGCTAAACCCAGATATCCTGGAACCCATAGCACATGAAGACATGGTAAAATGAAGTGTAGCAAGCCCTAAGGCAGTGTTGGTGAACCTTTTAGAGACTGAGTGTCCAAACTGCAATTCAAAATCCACTAATATTTTGCAAAGTGCCAATACAACAATTTAACCTGAATATAGGAGGCTGTGAAGGGGCGATGTCGGGTGCCCACAGAAAGGGCTCCAAGTGCCAACTTTGGCACCCGTGCCATAGATTCACCAACACTGCCCTAAGGAATGAGTTTGTCAGGAGGACATCATTTCGTAGTATGAATGGGTACACAAAGTTTTATTACTCAAAGCAGCTTGGCAGAAAGAAATAGACATGGTGGGGTATTGTGGAGGGAGGGAAATTAAACCACAAGCATGACTCATGGCTACACCTATTTACTATACTGCAGTTGCAAAACTGTAGAGCTGGTGAGGATCTGTGTTAACCAAGCTTCACGGGAAAGAGAGCACACTTAAGCAGACAGCCTTCTTAACAAGGCTTGAGTCAATGCAAGCTGCCTGCGCATCACTGCTGCATCCCTCATTTCAAGAGCTGAGCTCTGCAGGCATAATAACAGGCATTTTCTTAAAGTTCTCTTCTCCAGAATTGTCGTGAGATATTCTTTAAGAAGATTACTAGAATAATAGAAGATGGAGCAACGAAGAAGAATGCATGGATGGTCCCGGGGGATGGGGGTACACTTATATTGTTTAATGTAGGTTTTTTATTTTCCTTATGTTGTTTGTATGTAGTTTAAAATTTAATAAAAAAGTATTAAAAATAATAATAACAGGCATTTTGTTTCAGTGTCACTGGAAATAGCAAAAGTACCCAGATTTCTACAAGTATTAGCTGATAGTACCTATTAATGATTAAAACAATTCTATACTAAGTGCTTAATAACTGAATCTATGCTGGTGATGCTGCCGGAGATTTCCAATTGCCATCTGCTCACTTAATTTATTTTTGTTCCTGTCCTGCCACACAATGAATGCACAAGGAAGACTGAGTGGAAGGGCTCAATGCTATTTTGCAATGGCACCTTCTTTGCAGGAGAAAACAACATCCCAGTTTTAGAAGAGCTTTGGGTATCCATGCAAATATGTCCTGGACTCCTCCTGCTGAATGCATATATAAAAGAAGGCATACACAAATGCAAGGATGTCCATGCAGCATTGTTGGTGGACACCTTCTGCTTCCATCAAGCCACACGGGATCCACAAATCTCAGAACCACCCCCCACAGTAACCATTCTGTTCTATCATAAGGTAACTGCATTAGGTAACAGTTCAGTAAAATCTGATGGCTGAATTTTCTTTCCTCTTCTTAGTTTTCTCTTATCTCAGTTCTGATGGTGTACCATTTGTTTTAAAACAGTGGTGCCTATTAAGACAAATGTAATTTGTACTACAGGTCAATTTGTTTTACGAAAAAATCAACCTACAAAATGCGGTTTAACGCAGTTCCCATAGGAATGCATTGAATTTGTCTTGCAAGGCATCCCATAGGAAAAAATCATCTTACAAGGTTTTCCTATTCCTGGAAATTTCATTCGTCTTATGAGTTTTTGTATTAAGGGGCATTTGTCTTATGAGGTACTACTGTATAAATCAGACTGCCTGCTTTGACAGAACGGTAATCACTCAGTGAATGAATTAATCCAATAAGCAAACTTCAGTGGACACAAGACTCTACTTATTGAGTTTTGCTTGAAAGGGTCAGCTTGATATACCACATTCCTTCCATGTGTACCCCATGGCTTCAAGCAAGTGTTGAGCTTTGCACACAGTTTTGAAAATACCCACTGCTTTAATATGTGTCACTTTCATTATTTGTTGACCAACTCTCCAGGATTAATCATGATTTAAATAAGGGTGGATATGATTTAAATCTAAATCACAAGGTCAAATTTCAAGGATAGTAAATTGTGTTGCCACTCTATTAGAATAGGTGGCAATCAAGGATGTTTATACCTATGCATATATATGATTCAAAGGAAGAGACAGAAGGCTAGAACCGTCTACTCATAAGCAAGTGGCACCAGCAGATCTGCTCATATTTCTGTTATAAAATGAGATAACTCCTTTTACATTTGCATGAATGAACCATTAAGTTATTATGCCACCAACTCCAGTTCATCCAGATGTGCCCTTTTACATTTGCCACTATAACTTACTTTATTTTAAACTGATAGAAAAAGACAAGAAACCAAAACTATATCAAAACCAGCAATGTTAAAATCACAGGAAGCTGGGCCAGTTTGCTTTCAGATGACTAGACATTTAAGACAGTGGAAGTGATGTATAGATTTACATGTACAGTGTAATTCTGTATGTATGTACTCATAACCCATATGCAGTTGAATAGGACAAATTCCCAGATAAGAATAAAGATGGAAGCCCAAATGATAAAGAAATTATGCATATGTCAATGTGGGGTAGCATGAGTATATTCACAATGCAAACATTTCAAAACTCTTAAGCACAGACATCACAGCTACAATTGTTCCACTTGCTTTCCCCATCATTAAAAACATATTTTTACTAAATGTTTATCATGTTTATCTTCCAAATTCAATAATAATTCATTTCATAGGTAGACAACCTAAAAAAACACCCACTGCTGAACTAGTCGAATTACATTTAAAATGTTTTACAGGGAACCCACTGAACATCCTAGGATTTATTTTGGTGCAGAGCAGTGGTTGTAAATTTTATGACCAACTACTTGAATGAAGAAAAATGTAATCAATTTATGCATGACCACTGGACTCAGAGACCCTTATAACAATGCACATAAATACCACTCCATGTGAACAACTTTCGATGATCCAAGGGGGCTACTTGAGTTGTGTCTGAAATCCTTTAGGCCAGGCAGCAAGATTTCAGTCCTGGCATTGCAAGTGTGATACACAGGCAAACATGTGGCGCCTGTATAATACTCTAACAAAAAACAGCAGCACCTTCTGGGCTCTTGAATACTAGCAAGTACCCTAGCCTGGCATGTGCCCTCTCCTCAGGATGGCAATGGCCAGAATCCTCCTGCCTCTGCTGGCAGCCTGATGGCTGTTGGTCCAAACAAATAAACAAACAAACCTGAGCGGAGAAGGCCGACCTATGGAGCTATGACCTTATGTCTTTATACTTTTGTAATCATCAAATACTATTATGGTTTCCACCTTGCAGAATGCTGTTTCACGCATGCTGTGAAACTTCTGTGTTTTCACCTATTATGTCAATAAAGGTTATCATATATTATCTTATCTACTATTATTTCTTACACAAAATTTTAGATACTTACTAGGAACATTTTTAAGGAATAAACCCGTTATTAATTTATAAAGTTTGCCATTAATTATGAGGCACAGCATCTTATGGGATCTTGGGGGGGGGGGGTCCCCTGAAAAAACTGTCAGTTGCTCCCCAGACCATAATACCTCTGGTACATCTTCTAAATTACTGGAGATCAATCTTGCAGAGATCCTACTTTTGTCCAAGTACTTTACAATGACTTTTCTCTCTCTTGTGCTTATTAAGTAGCTTTTCAAACTGCCTGCTATTCAGAGAACTGAATAGAAAAATACAACAGAGCTTACCATAAATACTCAAATATAAGCTGGCCCAAATATAAGCCGAGGCACCTGATTTTACCACAGAAATCTGGGAAAACTTTTTGAGTCGAGTATAAGCCTAGGGTGGGAAATGCAGCAGCTACTGGTAAATTTCAAAAATAAAAATATATACCAATAAAATTACAGTACATTAATTGAGGAATCAATAGGTGTTTTTTAATATTTATTTCAGTGCAAAACAGTAAACGAGCCCTGTAAGTGCAAAAAACAAGCTAAAACACAAGAGTTAAAATCTTTCAAAACTGGATTCCTCATCATCTGTATCTCCAAACAGAGCTTCAGCTTAGCTTATTCTGGGCAGTTATTCCCAAGTTTATAAACAAATATCATGTTTTCTATGAATTTATCTACCTCAGATCAGTGAATTGGTACCATGGGAAGGAGGAGCCTGGGGCCAGTCGTGGGGAGGCGATCTGGCTATGGAGTTCACCCAGGGAACTAATTAGTGTGATGGTGGCCATTGAGTTGTGGACTACAACTCCCACAATCCTTCACCAAGCTGGACGAGAGCTCAGGAGGCTGCGGAATGGGCAGGACTAGCCCTCCGCTACCTTCCCCAAGCCAGATGAGCATTCAAGAAGCGGCGGAACTGCAGCAACTTTATATTCACTCAAATATAAGCCAAGGGCCTTTTTTTCAGGCAAAATAAGGGCTGAAAAACTCGACATATTCTAGCATATATGGTACTTACAAGGGGCAGGGAACTTTTTAAAAAAAGCTTTTGATTGTACTGGAAACCAGCCACATTCCAGAATTACCAAATCTCTCTAAGCAACAATTTCAAGGCAAGGCTCTGATGGATACAATTAAACATAGATGGCAATATAAATGAATGCCACAAAATATGTCTTAATTGTGTGCTTATTATTCTTGCTCAAATAGAATACAGTATTGCCTTGGTTTAAGAGTCATTTGCCAGACGAGCAACTATTTCATCAATTTTGCCTTAAACAATGAGCAATGGCTTGCAATATGAGCACTGGAGCAGGTCACATGATCACAAGTGAGTCACTTGTAACTCTTTCTCTCCCTCCCTGCTGGATTGTGGGTGATTGTTTGGAAAGTTCCATCTCAGGCAAGCCCCAAAAAGCACAGGCAGGAGAGAGGAATGGAGGTTTCCCCTTGCACCAGCCAGGAACGTTTTCAAAGGAGAGTTCACGTTAGGGTTTTATTTTTCTTTATTTTTATATTTTTCTTTAATTTGTTTTCATCGTCCTTAATTTTTCAAACCATTTCTAATCAACAGAACCATTGTGTCTAGATCAAGGGAAGTGATAGTACCACTCTATTCTGCTCTGGTCATACCCCACCTGGAGTACGGTGTCCAGTTCTGTGAGTCTCAGTTTAAAAGAGATGTTGACAACCTCGAGCGGGTACAGAGAGCAACCAGGATGGTTGAAGGTCTGGAGGAAATGTCTTATGAGGAACGGCTTAGGGAACTGGGAATGTTTAGCCTTTCAAATAGAAGGCTGAGGGGGAATATGATAGCTATGTTTAAATATTTGAAAGGATGTCACATTGAAGAGGGGGCTGGTTTGTTTTCCATGGCTTCAGAGACTAGGACCCGGGGCAATGGTTTCAAACTACAGGAAAAGAGATTCCATTTGAACATCAGGAAGAACTTCATGACAGTTAGGGCTGTCTCGCAGTAGAAGATGCTGCCCCAAAGGAGAGTGGTGCAGTCTCCTTCTTTGGAGGTTTTTAAGCAGAGGCTGGATGGCCATCTGTCGGAAATACTGTGATGGGGTTCCTGCATGGCAGGGGGTTGGATAGATGGCCCTTGAGGTCTCTTCCAACTCTATGATTCTATTAATCATGGGGCAGCTAGTCAAGTGTGCATATGGCTACAAAATGCAAGTTATTAACGTTACATTAAAAACATAGAGTAAAATCCAGTTGTTAGGCAGAGCAGATTCCACAGCCAGGTACCTAAACCATAACATGAATGTAGACTTCTAGCCAACTTTTTGTGAGTTTGGCATTATGTGTGTACAGTACATGGTTTATGGGAGTCCAGAACAAATCATCTGAGTATCCATTGTTTCTTATGGGGAAATGTGCTTTGATATATGGGTGCTTTGGTTTACAAGTATGTTTCCTGAATATATTATGCTCGTAAACCAAGGTATTACTGTAATATCAAGCATACGAAATAAAGCTAATTTTCAGTATTTTTTTCAAAGTTCCATTCAAGCTGAACACCTGGTTCCATCCTACCAAAGTTGTTCAGCTATTAATCCCAGGCATATTTTAAAATAGTAACACTCAATATGCTGATTATAATATACTAAGGAGGTATATTATGAAGAGCTTTTATGAAATAAAACAGCCAACATTATAATGCCATTGTACAAAACAATAATAAGGCCACACCTGGAGTATCGTGTACAATTCTGGTCACCGCATCTCAAAAAAGACACAGTGGAACTGGAAAAGGTACAGAAGAAAGCGACTAAAATGATTACTGGCCTGGGGCACCTCCCTTATGAGGAAAGGCTAAAACATTTGGGGCTCTTTAGTCTAGAAAAAGGCTCCTGAGGGGATGGGGTATGATTGAGACATACAAAATAATGCAGGGCATCAATAAAGTGAATACAGGGACGCTCTTCTCTCTCACACAAAATACCACAAGTATGGGACATCCATTCAAATTGAGGGCTGGGAGAATGAGAACAGACAAAAGAAAAAAAAATTTACCCAGGAGGTGGTGATGGCATCTGGCCTGGATGCCTTCAAAAAGGGATTGGACAGATTCCTGGAGGAAAAGTCCATCACAGGTTACAAACCATGATGGAGATGTGTCATCTCCAGGCTTAAAACCAGGGTACTTCAAGGACCAGATGCAGGGGAGTGGTATCAGGAGACAGATATCTAGTCTCATGCTTTTCCAGACGCATTTGGTGGGGCCACTGTGAGATACAGGAAGCTGCACTAGATGGGCCTTTGGCCTGATCCAGCATGGCTCTTCTTATGTTCTTATGTACTACTAAAGCATTTCTCAAAGAGGTAGTTGTGTCAGTCTCTCAGCACCTATAACAAATAAACAAACAAACAGCTTGCAGCATCTTCAAAGTTTATCTGAATGTGAGATTTCATGGATATCAGAGCACAAGTTTAGAGTTACAGATTTATACACACTGGAGCAAAGGGTAGCTGTGTGGCTCAAGCAAAATAAAATGCACCTGCAAAAATAAGTGATACCTTTACAGACTGCTGAATATCATACAATGAACAGCCTTTCATGGTTTAAACACTACTTTATCAACAGCTGAAATCCCATTGTGAAGTTACAGAAATGGCAGAATTTTTAGAAACAAATAGCCACAAGTATTACCTGTTGCATGCTAGGTGACAGATAATGTCTACAGAGATTTTTTAACTTACTCTAATTCATCTCCAGACGTTATGCCTTGAACATAACAGCATAACAGAATTTTAGCCAATGTATATGTATTTGTAGGAAGGGAGTGAAAAGTGATACAATTTAATCAAAGAATCATAGAGTTGAAAGAGACCTCAAGGGCCATCCAGTCCAACCCTCTGCCATGCAGGAACCCCCATCAAAGTACCCTCAGTTGGAGAGGACAAAACCATCATCCTTCTTATCCTGTCAGACTGCAGCTCCCATCAGTTCCAGACAGAAGAGTGAATGGTCAAGGATCATTTCTTCAACAACATCTGGTAGACCAACCATTCCGGATTCCTACAATAACTTCAACTGTTAGAATTAGACTCCAGTGAACTGGAACAGTAATTCATCTTAGCAAAGGCACAGCCATTCCAAGGAGTGGTATTTCTGGAGAAATTGTGCTTCGCATTCCTCACAAAACACAGTGATTGATTGCTGGACAATCACCAAAATCTGTGGCTTCGCAGTTTCTGCACCCAACTGTCATCTTCTTGCTCCTCAGGAACACTTACTCCACTTGCAACCATGTTACCTAACCTGTGTTCAACTTATGAGAACACTTATGTGTGGTGGAAATCAACCATCTGGCCAGAAAGAATGAACTGACGGAGGAATGTACACTGGCCTCCTAACCCATTTAAGAGCACGGCACCAAAAGCAAAGAATGGTGGGATGGGCTGAAATGCAAATGTAAGTCCTGTAAGGATCCTTCCACATGAGATTCACTCAGTTCAATTTAGCCAAAAAGAGAAACTGCCTGAGTCTGGGAATTCCCTACCTAAAATTAGCAAACATGTGTTGCTAAATAACTTTTGTTTCTTATAAGAAGTGAAAGCCACAGCAGTTAAGTAAGCAAATGGATTCCTAAGAAATGGAGGGGGGAGCAATCATGCATTAATCCACCAAACAGGTTTTATAAAATGCATCAAGACCCAGTTTAATACTTACAGCCCAGAAATATCCCCCCAAATTAGAAGAGAATGCTGCTCCCCTTTGCTGTTGCCCTTCTTAATACACTTAATGGGACAAGCCCCACAGAAACAAAATGTCTTTCAAACACAAAATCCTGCATTATCGGAAGGTGGCTAAGTGAAGTGTTTAACATGTCATGCTTTGCCTCAGAGAGAAAGCCCTGAAGTCTTGAAAATCAAGCACTGGGAGGAAGTGACAGCTGAGTATTTGCCTTCCTGTGGTTCTAGCTAAGCTGCATTTCATGTGCCATGCAGTAAGGATAGCATTTTCTTTCTTGCAAAGGTAGAGTGGTTCGATTCCTGCTCTGTGAAATTGCTCCCAGGTCCAATTTCATAACCAGAAGGATGGTTCTGCTGATTGCCCCTCGCCCAACACCACTCTGAAGTAACAGGGCTGTATCCTTGGTTCAGCATTCCTTCTTGGGCTGCCCATCTCTCACAGCCTCCCTAACAAAAGGCCAGGTGCTCAAATGTAAGAAGCATCACTCATGTTTCAGCAATGGCATGTTTCTTTACATCAGAGAATTATGGAAAATATGCTTTCAAGGCAAACAGCTTTTTGGTTTGCAAGCAAGATATAAAAACTCTTGATGAGTATTCAACTATTTTAGTAGCATCTGTATCCACATCCCCATATTCTGAATGTCTAACAGACCGATTAACCAAATGTTGGCTATAAGATGCCAGTTCAAGTTTGTGTCAAAATGCTGGTACAACAGTTAAACAGTTACAGGGTGAAATTCATTTTTCCCATTTATTTCTCCCAATGGAAATTGTAAATCTACAAGTGTCACTGACCTGGCAACAGGCAAGCATACACTAACGATTTTCCACATGTTGCATCAAAAGGGGGGGGCATGCTCCTTGTACCAACTGATAGGAGAGAAACTATTGCCCCCAACACAATTATAGGAACAAGTTGTCTGCTTTCTGCTAGAGAAGCCAAGCCTGAATGATAGAAACAAGTCATCTACTTCTGCAGGAAAAGAACTGACAAGAGTGATTCACTTCAGAGCAAAAAGTAGCCAACCGTGAGCGCACTAACCTACACATATTCATTTCCTTGTGTTTCAATGTACAACTAGGAAAGCCTCTTCAGCCACAAACCTAGTATCAAAATAAAAAGCCCTCTTGATACATTCATGAGGAACAATATCCTCTAACAGTGACCTTTTTTCCTCCCAGCACCACTACTATAAGTTTTTATTTCCATGGAGATAAAAATATTGGATCTGTTCCTGCGAGGGAAAAGCAACCCTACAAGGAAAGAAAAAAATGTCACCAGTAAAAGTTAGGCAAGCTGAAATGAGGGTAAAATGCAGATTATGCCTATGTTCTCCAGCACCTGAAGGGGGAAGTCCCTGCACCTTCTGTTGGATGTTCCTGTGAGCACCATTATAAAACAGCCATGCATGCTTCTACCCAGAGCCCTGGCTGACATTTTGTCATTTGGCTGCACCAGAAAAAGACAAGGAAGTGTGGTGCTAAAAGAAAAACAGACATGTTTTCAAAAATATGTCATGTCAATACTAGGAAGTATATCTTGCTCTGTCCATGCTACCACAGACCACTGTGCCTCCCATATTCTAATCTACTGTCTATTGGGGGTCTCTGTTGTCATTTCTTTCTCTCCCTACCCACAAAATGGGGGGGGGGAATCACTGAAGTGTAAACAGCTGACCATTACTTCATTTCTATAGCTACCTAACTTCTCCAACATGAACTTTTTTGTGAATTTACAACTCTCTTCCTCAGAAGAGTGCAACTTAAAAGGTTAGGAAGAACGAGGAAAAGGGAGCAAGGTTCAGGATTACTTAACACAAGCACAAGACTCAGGTAACACCTTCCTTGAACCACTGGAGCTAAAAAGCACCAAACAAATTTCAAGCTGCCCTGAATAACATCCCACTTTCCAGCCTGAGAAAGAGTGATTAAAACAACAACAACAACAACAACAACAACAGGGAAGCTTGCAAACTCTCTCTTTCCCACTCACCCACCCACCCACCCAGGCCCAGTGGTTCCCCAAAAGGCTGGTGTGGGGGTGTGAGAGACATTGAGTCTACCAACTTAAAACAAACATCAAGCAGGCGGCGACATACCAAAAAAGGCACTTTTGTTTTTTCTGCCAGAGAGGAGCCTCCCAGGCCTTGCCATCCCAACATGCCATGAAACAAGACTTCCCCTCCCTCAGGGCAGATCAAAGGAAGGAAACTCTCCCCTCCCTCCTCCTCCAGATAAAACAAACCCCTTACCTACCCCAATTAGGTACTCCCCTTGGAAGGGGGGGGTGGGCGAGAGAAGGGCTTGGGGGGGGTTCCCCTCTCTCCCTCAGGGGTGGGGGTGGGGGTTAGGGGGGGCTCCTTCTGAAGTGTGTGGGGGGGGGGGGACAAGAGGCGCCTTTTCCCTTTCTCCCCCCCCCCCCACCCCCTGCCCCGCCCGCTTCTGGGCCGCCCGAGGCCTCCTCCTGCCGCCTCCTCCTCCTCGGGGCGCTCGCTCTCACCTCGCGCACGTCCTGGAGGCACTCGAGGACGGCCAGGTTGTTGGCCCAGGTGTGTTTGGGGCACACGCGGGCCACGTCCTCGCGGCACACCGGCTCCTCAGCCAGCTTCCAGCCGCCCGACGAGAAGGAGCCCCCGCGGGGAGCCCGCCCGCCCGCCAGCCCGCCCGCCTGAGGAGCGGGAGGAGGCGGCGGCGGCTGCTGCTGCTGTTGTTGCTGTTGCTGCTGCTGCTGCTGAGGCGGCGACTCCTCCTCCTGCGGCGGCGGCGGAGGCTCTTGCTGCTGCTGCTGGTTCTGAGGGGACCCCAGCGCGACGCCGCCCCGCACGGCCGGCTGAGGGGCCTGCTGGGCCTGGGCCTGGCCGAGAGCCGCCGCCGCCGCCGCCGCCGCCGCCACGAGCAGGAAGAGCGGGGGCGCGAGGAAGGAAGGGCCCGGCCCGCGACTCCGGCCCCGGACACGTCCGCACGGCGCCATCTTGGATGCGACGCCTCCTCCTCCGCCGCCGCCGCCGCCGCTCGCCTCGGCCCGGCCCGAGACCCCGCCCCCACGGCTGCGCGCGCAGCCACCACGCCCACGCCGCACGCCGACGCCCTCCCACTTGCCCCGCCCCTCTCTCTCTCCCTCTCTCTCTCTCACTGCCTCGCCCCGCCTCCTCCTGTCGCACAAGCTCGGGCAAAGCAGCGAGCGGGTGACGTCAACGCCCGGCCGGAAGGTTGGAACGAAGAGAAGGGGGCGCCCCCTAGAGGCTCGGGTGAACGGCGGCTCCGCCCCTGCCCCGTCGCCTAGCAACCGCCGCCACATTCGGAGGCTTCCAGGGCTTGAGCATCACTGCCCCTTCACCCCCCCTCCGCACAACTTGTCCTAATTGATCCTAATTTTATATAAATGTATTACTTAAGTTTTCATGGCAACTGGACTTCTTTTCTTGAGAGATTGAAACGTTTCACTGCTCATCCAAGCAGCTTCTTCAGTATAATTTTTAATGCCCTAAGAGGTCCCAATCCCTTCAGATCCAGCCAGCCAAAGGGAAAATATTTTATGGACAAGATTTTATTTTTTAGAAAATATTTTTACCCTGCCTTTCTCTTCTTCCTCTGCTTCCAAAATTACGCCTCTAAGTACATATCAACCAGGATAGCAATGCTATCAGATGGGGTTGGGTCATGGAAATTCCACGGTGTTTGGATGTTCTGAGGCTGCCTTCTTCCTTCCTCATTAAAATTGGCTTGAGGAGTAAGAAATTCAAATAGGATTTGACGGGCGTTTGTGCCACATCAAAAAGGACAAAAGGGATAGTAGTTTGCATGAAAGCTCCTCTACCTTTATGTGCCAGGATGCACAAATAAGAACTGTTCTTGCCCTTCAAACAGGACAGGACAGACAGGCGGTGTGGCCAAGAGTGGTCGCTGTTCAGCCTCCTGTCTAGCAATCAGGAGGACAAGTTGCCGAAAGCCCTTGCACGTGGCATCCATTTGCAGCACAGCAATTTCTATCTGCACTTATCTTCATAAACAGTAACAGTTAGGCGAAGGTCTTTGTACGGGTTCGTTGAAATCGACTAACGGAATATTGGGTATAGGAAGATTCAGAGGCTTGTTTATACTGAAATTCAACAAACTTTTATTAAATAATTCACCAACTGGATTGCTTTCTTTTCTTCTTTCTTGAGTTACAACATTAGACTTTGACAAAGATGGGTTTTTTAGAATTGAAAATATCATAACTTTCACCAAACTTTTCTTCAACAAAAGGATTATTTCTTTTTCTTAAACTCTGGGGCACCGACTCCTCCCCAAACCACCATGCGGCTTCTGAAATGTGGGAGGACGGGCTCGTAAGGGATGATCCCACCCCCATCCAGGAATCCATCCTGGAGGGTTTGTTTGTGGGGATCCACTTTTTATCCCTGGTACCCAATTATAGCTGCTTCTTTGTTCATCTGGGATTAGCTTCGGGTAAGGGAGAGGCAACCCGGTCATCCGTTTCCTCCAAGGATCGGTATCCCACTGTCCTCTCTCACCCCTCCCGATCGTTAAACCCCCAACCGTCTCCCTCCCGCGAGCTTTTCCTCTCGCGCTCATGTTCTCTTGGCTCCCCTGTCTATCATCTCCTCCCTGCCATCCTTTCTCATATTGCCCTTCCCCAATTCTACTCTCCTCCGTTTGAACCTCCTGATCCTTTATATCTTTCATCTCCGCTCCTCCCACTTGAATACCTATAGACCTTTCAACATACTGTTTCTTTTCCGATTGACCACTCACTTCCTTATCCCCTTGTTTCTCCCTTATTTCTTCTGTAGTCTGTACTCCTACATTTCTTATATCTCTTGCTGCTTCCTCCCATTCTTGTTTAAACATGTCCCAAATTTCTAACTGTTTCACTACAGCCCCATATCCTTCCATAACAGTAACCTTCTGTTCCTTCTTTATTTCCTCCTCATCCTTGGGCTTTCTCTCTTCCCAGAATATTTTCCCAGGTTGTTCATCTGACTCTTGACCCTCTTTCCCCTCGCCCCCAGGTCTTCTATCCATCTCCATCTCTTTAGCGGACGAACCAACATTCTGAGAATCCATCCTCTTGTCGATCTCACACACACACCCCGCCAAGTTGGTTGTCCGCGGGAAGTGTTCAGTTGACCATGGGCCCTGGCGAGAAAAATAATCTGCATTAGTGTGTTCTTTTCCTTTCCTGTACACTACATCAAAGGCATAAGGTTGCAAACTTAAGTACCATCTGGTAAGACGTGGATTGCAGTCTTTCATTCTATTCAACCACATTAGCGGAGCATGGTCGGTTATCAATGTGAATCGTGTTCCTAGGAGATAATATTTTAAGGCTGTTATTGCCCATTTTACTGCTAGGGCCTCCTTTTCTATAGTTGCATATCGTCGTTCCCTATCTTTCAACTTTCTACTTAAAAATAAGATAGGATGTTCCTGTCCCTGAATGGTTTGCGATAACACAGCTCCCAGTCCTCTATCTGATGCATCAGTCTGAAGGATGAATGGAAATTTGAAATTTGGAGCACGTCTTACTGGATATGAGCATAAAGCATTTTTCAAGGTATTATATGCTGTCTGTTGTTGTTGCCCCCACCTTAATTTTTTTGGCATATTTTTCCTTGTGAGGTCCGTCAAGGGAGCAGCAATTGCCGCGAAATTCCTAATAAATTGTCTATAATATCCCGCTAAGCCCAGGAAACTTTGTACTTCTTTTTTCGTCTTTGGCACCGGCCAATTGGACATTTTTTCTATCTTTTCTTTTTGTGGCAATATCTGTCCTTGGGTAATATTAAATCCTAAAAAATCCACACTAGACCTAGCCACTTTACATTTCTTTGGGTTGACCCTTAACCCTGCTTGTCTAAGTCTTGTTAAAATTTCCCGTAGATGGTGTATGTGTTCTTTCCAGTCCTTACTAAAAATTATAATATCGTCAATGTAAGCGACGGCGAAGTCTTTAAAAGGTTCCAACACCTTATCCATTAGCCTTTGGAAAGTAGCTCCAGCCCCATGTAAGCCAAAAGGCATATAGGTAAAATTAAAAAGACCTTGTGGCGTTGCGAATGCCGTTTTCTCCTTGTCACATGGTCTTAATGGGACCTGCCAATATCCCTTAGTAAGGTCTAACGAGGACAAGATGGCCGCCTCTCCCAAACGGTCTAATATCTCATCAATTCTTGGCATTGGATATGCGTCGAATTTAGATATATTGTTGACTCTCCTAAAGTCAATGCAAAATCTGACAGTTCCATCTGGCTTTGGTACCACTACCGGGTGGCTTCTCCATGGACTATTCGAAGGTTCTATGACTCCTAATTGTAACATCTTGTCTACCTCTTCCTTTATTACCGGTATTAAATGTCTTGGCCATAATCTACCATTGTCCCGCACTATCTTCCCCGGTGGCGTATCTATGCAATGCTCAATCCATGTTGTTCTACCTGGCCTATCTGAAAATACATCTTTGAAGTCCTTCTGTAACGTATCTACTTCCTGTATCTGTTCCTCTGTTAAATCCTGACATATTATCACTTTTCCCACCCCTGTTGCCCATTCCGGACCTAGTTCATCCATGCATACATCAGCCCAGTATACTTGTCTTTCTTGCCAAGCTTGTAATAAATTAACATGATAAATTCCTTTTTTCTTCTTTTTGTCTGGCGTCGCTACCTCATAATCTACATTGTTTAATTTACGTATTATGTGATAGGGACCTTGCCATTGTGCATGAAGTTTTGAATGATCTGTTGGGAGGAGTATTAAGACTTTTTGTCCCGGTTCAAATGTCCTGGTTTTTACCCCTTTATCATATCTCCTTTTTTGGCCCGACTGAGCTTTTTGTAAATTTTGCTGTGCTATGTCACGTGCCTGGCGTAAGCGGTCCCTCATCTCTAAGACATATTTTACGGTACACATTGATGGGTCGTCTCCTTCTTCCCATCGTTCCCTAATTAAATCCAAAATGCCCCTTGGATTGCTGCCATATAGGAGTTCAAATGGTGAGAAACCAGTTGAAGCCTGTGGGACTTCCCTTATCGCAAACATTAACGGGGCAAGCATTAAATGCCATTTTTTAGGATTTTCATAGATTATTTTCCTTAACATTTGTTTTAGTGTCTTATTAAATCGTTCAACCAATCCATTTGTTTGTGGATGGTATACCGTGGTGTGTAGTGGCTTCACTTCTAATATTTTCCACATTTCTCTTAATGTTTGGCTCATAAAATTTGAGCCTTGATCCGTAAGTATTTCTTTCGGGAAACCTAGTCTCGTGAATATTTGTAATAACTCTCTTGCTAATATTTTTGCCGAGGTTGACCTTAAAGGCACCGCTTCTGGGTAACGTGTCGCATAATCTATAAGTACTAATACGTGAGTGTGTCCTCCCGCTGATTTCTTTAAGGGTCCCACAATATCAATGCCTATTCTATCAAAGGGTTTGTCCATCAATGGCATTGGTATTAACAATGCACCTTTTCTTGGATTTGGTTGTGTTTTCTGACATATCATACATGTTTTGCAGAACCTTTCTATGTCCTTGCTTATTCCTGGCCACCAAAATCTTTGTTCTATTCGTGCTCTCATTTTTTCTGAGGCTAAGTGTCCTGCCAGAGGTATATCATGGGCTAGCATCATTACTTGTTGGCGCCATCCCTTTGGTACTATTAATTTGTCTCTACCCTCTATGTCAATATAATATAACAAACCATTTCTCATTTTTATTCCCCGTTCCCCTATTGGAATTCCGCTCTCTATTCTTGCACAGTCTTTTAAGTCCGGTAATGAAACATCCTCCTGTTGCCATGTTCTCACCCTTTGTCTTGTTGCGTTTGTCATCTCATGCCAGTCTTTGAGCATTTGCTTCCATGGCAATTCTTCCGGCTTCTGTGTATCAGAACACATGGCGTCCTGTGATGACAAAAATTCGTCAATCCCCTCCCAGTCTCGTCCCAATAACATATCATTAGCTAAAGTAGGAACGATCCCCACAGTCATTTGATAGTCTCTGTCGAATATTCGAGTAATTACAGAAGCTGTGTCGTATTTTTTTGCATCTCCATGAATACATTTCACTAAAATAAACCCTTGTCGCTTCGCCCCCTCTAAATTCTTTACTAGCGTCTGCCCACAACCTGTGTCCACTAAAGCTTTTTTCTTTTGTCCATTTACCCATGCCTCTACTTCCCATGTTTTCTTTGTGTCTTCTTGTTGAATCTCCTTTCCCTTCGAATCCACCCATGCACAATTATACAGAGAACATTGTTTTTTAAAATGATCAGCAGAACCGCATAAATAACATACTGATGTTTTCTTTCCTGGTGTTGGGAAATGTAGACTGGGCTTGTCTGGTGGTCCCCATGTGATTTTGGATCCTGGTTTTTTATTTTGATTTTCCATATTCTTGGTCCCCTCTCCTTTCTCCATGTCCTGTGGACTTCGCCTTGTGGGAGCTGCCATTTTGTCTTGTGCGAACATCCGGTCCCGCTGCCTTTCTTGTCCTCCCGTCGTCTCGCGATAATTCGCCGGCTTCTCGTTATTGTTGTGGTAATTTTCCAACAATTTCACGACTTCTTCTAGTGAAGTCGGCTGATTTTGTCGGACCCAGTTATTTGCCGAGGTACTTGCAGTGTTTAATAGCTGTTCTATCACAATTATATCTACGGCTTCAGCAAATGTTCTTTTGTCTGGTCGCAGCCATTTAAGAACGTATGCTTGCATTCTTTGTGCTAGTGTCCTCGGGTGGATGCCAGTTTGTAATTTTAACTCTCTAAATTTCTTCCTATATGCTTCTTCTGAAATATTGAAAGTTAAGAGTATTGTTTGCTTGACTGTTTCATATTGTGTCGCCTCTTGTGGATTCATGGCATCAATTATCGTTTGTAATTCACTGGTTAAACACGGCGTAAGAATTAAAGTCCACTGCTCCTTCGGCCACTTTGCTGCGAGCGCCGTCCGTTCAAATGTATTCAAAAAAGTTTCTATATCATCCGTTTCAGTCATTTTTGGTATTTTTACAGGAAGCTTGGGTGTCATGATCATTTCTGGTTTTGCTTGGGTTTCTTGTTTCCGCCTTTTTCCCATCTCGTCCTTTGGTGAGGTTGTTAAAGCAATCCATCATTTTTTTATTTTGATCAGCCAGCATCTCTATTATTCTATCTTGCTTGTTCACTGTTTGGCGTAACCACTCTTCTGATGTTTTTGTAGCCTCTGCAAATATATTATCCCGTTGGGCGCCAATTTGTACGGGTTCGTTGAAATCGACTAACGGAATATTGGGTATAGGAAGATTCAGAGGCTCGTTTATACTGAAATTCAACAAACTTTTATTAAATAATTCACCAACTGGATTGCTTTCTTTTCTTCTTTCTTGAGTTACAACATTAGACTTTGACAAAGATGGGTTTTTAGAATTGAAAATATCATAACTTTCACCAAACTTTTCTTCAACAAAAGGATTATTTCTTTTTCTTAAACTCTGGGGCACCGACTCCTCCCCAAACCACCATGCGGCTTCTGAAATGTGGGAGGACGGGCTCGTAAGGGATGATCCCACCCCCATCCAGGAATCCATCCTGGAGGGTTTGTTTGTGGGGATCCACTTTTTATCCCTGGTACCCAATTATAGCTGCTTCTTTGTTCATCTGGGATTAGCTTCGGGTAAGGGAGAGGCAACCCGGTCATCCGTTTCCTCCAAGGATCGGTATCCCACTGTCCTCTCTCACCCCTCCCGATCGTTAAACCCCCAACCGTCTCCCTCCCGCGAGCTTTTCCTCTCGCGCTCATGTTCTCTTGGCTCCCCTGTCTATCATCTCCTCCCTGCCATCCTTTCTCATATTGCCCTTCCCCAATTCTACTCTCCTCCGTTTGAACCTCCTGATCCTTTATATCTTTCATCTCCGCTCCTCCCACTTGAATACCTATAGACCTTTCAACATACTGTTTCTTTTCCGATTGACCACTCACTTCCTTATCCCCTTGTTTCTCCCTTATTTCTTCTGTAGTCTGTACTCCTACATTTCTTATATCTCTTGCTGCTTCCTCCCATTCTTGTTTAAACATGTCCCAAATTTCTAACTGTTTCACTACAGCCCCATATCCTTCCATAACAGTAACCTTCTGTTCCTTCTTTATTTCCTCCTCATCCTTGGGCTTTCTCTCTTCCCAGAATATTTTCCCAGGTTGTTCATCTGACTCTTGACCCTCTTTCCCCTCGCCCCCAGGTCTTCTATCCATCTCCATCTCTTTAGCGGACGAACCAACATTCTGAGAATCCATCCTCTTGTCGATCTCACAGTCTTTAACACAAAATCTCACTCTACTCCTCTTTCACAAACCCCACAACCCAGTGCCACGTGTTTCAGGTACTGCAACTGCCTCAATATTATTAAATAGCTTCAAACTACAAACTCAAATACGATGCCCCACGGAGTGCTTAATAAGAGATGTCTTTATTATACAGAAATTTACAGCAATTCTAATTCCAACATCACAATCACATTTACATTTTTCTCCGTGTCATGTACTTTAATATAAAGTAACAAATATTCTGTTAAAAGCTGAATGCCAGTGCAGTCTCCATACTAGGGATCACAGCACACGCGGGCACACACACACGGTGATTCATTTTTTCTGCTTGGATAGAGACTGCACACGGGCAGCTTTTAGCCAGTAAAGTTCCACACTTGCTCCCAAAACATGGTGGTTAAACTTACCATGTGGCAAACCCAGTTGAAATTCAGTTATTTCCCCAAGATCTGTGATCCACCAGTTCAACACCTCTCCCTTTTTTAGCCTATGTCTTAAGTCTCTGCAGACTTTAGTCTGGTGCTGCATGCACTCCACTGGAAGGTTCTGACATCTGAAGAAAAGCCTAGGGGTTGGATACTTCCTGTAGCATGGTGGGCAGGGGGGGGGCGCAAACAAAAACAATCAGGGCCACTACACAAAATGAAGAGGGGTGGAACAGAAGCACATGGTTATAGGCATAAGCCTGAGCCATAGAGTTAAACCTTAGGAATGCTGGTTTGAGGTTAGCTCAATGACCTCTCAGTTGATGAAGCACAAAAAAGGTTGCATTTCCACCACCTTTAGGCCAATCAAGGGAAGGTTTTCCAACTATCCTTGCAACTCACCCCATCTAGATTACTAGTCCTCTATAAAATTTAAAAATTATACATCACTTTTAATTATACCATAAAATGGATTATCAACCTGCTCAGGAAGACACGTTTCCCCCTGCAGACTTGGTGAATTTCTAAAATGGCTTCATCATTCGATGACCAGGGATGTGTCAAGCTCGGGATAACGTCCCAGTTTTCTCTGCAGGTCTGCCACCAGTCTCCTAAGAAGTGGCTTGGTCTTAAAATCAAGGTTTCAACCCCAAGGGCTTGATTCTTCCCCAAGCCACGGCTGGGTCTTTCCAGTCAACATGTAATTCGGCAGCCAGTGCCCAGAGCCCATTGTGACCAAGAAAGAGGCAGTTCACTGGAACAGCTCATCCCAGATGAGTTCCCATCATCTTCTGAGTAGCTTGGGCTAAATGCAAACTTCCTCCTCCTGCTCCTTATACAACACAGAGAGGCACCACCCACACCACAGGTGCCTCAGGAGCAGATGATCTCCACCTGAATTTAGCAAGTCCCATTGGTATCTTGCAGACAAATTCCTTGCAGGGATGGGCAAAGGACTCTCTAGATCCATAATATCCCCAAAACAATAAAGGTACACATATGTAATATGATCCAAGCAGTTTGTTGCAAGACCAAAGACAAATAACTGTATAAACAAAAGCAGGTACTGCAGCACACGAATGTGGGTTTGGAAGGTGCCTGGGGTGAATGGCATTACCCTGAGATGCAAGCTTTTGCTTATTCAGAAATGCTGGGGGAGCCCACTCGCATTCCCAAGGCAGCTAGGAACCAGTGAGGAAGGAAGCTGCCTTGTAGGAAATTGGCTCTGTGGAGAGACCAGCTCCCAGAAGAAGCACGCAACAGATGGTCACTGCCACTTGTAGATTTTCACCATTTTCTCTGTCAATGTAGCAAGGAAACTGCTGCGATTCACCTCATAGGGACAGACGTCTAGCACAGGAAGGTCGGCTGAGAGTTTCTGCAAGAGAGAGCCTGTCCCTGCATCCCAGAGCTGCAGAACAAACAGAAAAGGGACTTTATTTTGGAACAACTTTCACTAAGATCATCCACCTGCACCATCAAATCCCCCCACCCAGTCGATGCTCCTCTGGGCAGCCACTCTGAAGGAGGGCAGAAAATCATAGAAGTCAGGCCTTCTTGGCAGTGGCACCAACCTTCTGAAACCGGCTGCTGGTCATGCTGCACCTTCCCACTTTTAAAAGGCTGCTCTCCCATGAGGACTTCAAGTGCATTAACTCTGAGAAAACACTCCAAATACACCAATGCATGCTGTGATGATAAAATGCAGAAGATAATCTGCAGGTGATTTCCATTGGGACAGCAAGACTCCCAGTGATTCAAGGGGACATCAAGCCTCCCTAAGTTTCTAGAGAATACTCTGCCAGCCTTGATCATTAAATCACAGAGTTGGAAGAGACCTCAAGGGCCATCCAGTCCAACCCCCTGCCATGCAGGAACCCCCATCACAGTCCTCCCGACAGATGGCCATCTAGCCTCTGCTTCAAAACCTCCAATGAAGGAGACGCCACCCCCCTTTGTGGCAGCATATTCCACTGCTGAGAAGAACCTTAAGTTCTTCCTAATGATTAAACTGAATCTATTTTCCTGTAGTTTTAAACCATTGCCCTGAGTCCTAGTCTCTGAAGCCATGGAAAACAAGCCAACTCCCTCTAAATACCCTTTCAGATAATTAAACATGGCTATCAAATCATCTCAGTCTTCTCTTTGTAAGATTAAACATTCCCAGATCCTTAAGCCACTTCTTGTAAGACATATGTTCCAGACCTTCAACTATCCTGGTCACTCTCCTCTGGAGGTTGTCAACATCCTTTTTAAATTGTGGCGCACAGAACTGGACACAGTACTTCAGGTGGGGTCTGACCAGAGCAGAATAGAGTGGTACTATCCCTTCCCTTGATCTAGAAACTATGACTCTGTTGATGCAACCAAGAATCGCATTGGCGTTCCTGGCCGCCACATCACACTGCAGACTCATGTTCAATTTGTGGTCCACAAAGACTCCTAGGTCCCTTTCAGAGGTAATATTCTCCAGCCAGGTGTCTCCCATCCTATATCTGTGCAATTCATTTTTTTCTGCCTAGATGCAGGACCCTACATTTCTCTCTCTTGAAACTCATTCCGTTTCTTTTGGCCCGGCACAATTTAGTCCACTCTCAATTCTTTCCTCAAAGTCATTAATAAAGATGTTGAATAGCACTGGACCCAGAACAGAACCCTGGGGCACCCCACTGGTCACCCCTCTCCATGCTCAGGAGAAGTCATTTACGATTACCCTTTGTGTACGATCAGTCAACCAATTACAAATCCACCTAACAGTAGCACTGTCTATCCCACTTTCTACTAACTTCTTAGCAAGAATACCGTGAGGAACTTTATCAAAGGCCTTACTGAACTAAACAACATCCAAAGCATTCCCCTCATCCACCAGGCCTGTAATTCTATCAAAGAAAGAGACCACAATAGTCAGACATAACTTGTTTTTAAGAAACCTGTGTTGACTTCTAGTAAGGACAGCATTGCTTGTTAAATAATTATCGCTATCTGCTTAAAAACCTGTTCTAGACTCTTTCCAGTAATAGATGTCAAGCTGACTGAGTGGTAATTATTAGGGTCCTCTTTTTTCCCCTTTTTGAAGATGGGGACAACATTTGCCCTCCTCCAATCTATGCGGACTTCCCCTGTTTTCCAGGACTTCTCAAAGAGTATTGTCAATGATTCCGAAATTACTTCTTCCAGTTCTTTTAATATCCTTGGGTGTCACTCATCTGGCCCCGGAGACTCAAATTCATTTAGGGTTTCCATCTATTCCTGCACTATCTTCCTACCTATTCTTTGCTGCAATTTCCACCCTACCTCATGTACTCTTTGACCCGAATGAACTCTTTCTTCCTTTCTGGAGAAAATGGAGGCAAAGAAGATGTTGTTGAGGAGTTCTGACTTTCCCTTGTCTCCTGTTAGTAACTGGTTATCATCACAATGCGAAGACCCTATCATTTCCTTATTTTTCCTTTTGCTGCGGACATAACTAAAGAAACCCTTTAATCTCTCTGGCTTGTCTAAGTTTAGCTTTTTTTTTACCACCCCCTGCATATATTAGCAGAGCCACCACTTCAATCCTGGGGCTGCAGCAGCCCTAAGCCGGTAGTCCTGACCCAGCAAGAGACTCTAAGAGAACTACCATCTCAACTTGACATGAGTGTTTAGCTGCAGTAATGAACTGGATGAGGATGAACAAAACTAAACCCAGAAAAGATAGAGGTGCTCCTGGTCAGTCGAAAGAGAGAACAAGGGATAAGGATGCAACCTGTACTGGATGGGGTCACCCTCCAATTGAAAAATCAGGTACGCAGCTTGGGGTGCTCTTCTCATCCTTGAGCTTCGATGCCCAGGTCACGGCTGTGACCAGAAGTGCATTTGCACAATTAAGGCTAGTATGCAAGTTACGCCCCTTTCTTGAGAAACCAGCTCTGGCCACAGTGATACATGCCCCAGTGAGGTCCCGGCTGGACTACTGTAATGCACTCTATGTGGGACTACCAATGAAATGTCTCAGGAAACTTCAATGGGTCCAAAATGCAGCAGCCAAACTGCTGACTGGGGCGGGGTAGAGAAATCACATTATACCCCTATTAAAACAGTTCCACTGGCTGCTAATCAGCTATTGGGCACCAATCAAGGTGCTGACCTTGACCTACAAAGCACTGTACTATCTGGGTCTTAGGTACCTCAAAGATCCAATGTCACAGTATGAACTGATTCAGGTGTTAAGGTCATCAGGAGAGGCCCTTCTCTCCATCCCACCTCCCACACAGGTACATATTGTGGGAACCCATGAAAGGGCCTTCTCAGCTGCTGCACCCAGACTCTGGAACTCCCTCCCACTAGAGGCCAGGACTGCCCCATCTCTGTTGTCCTTCTGGAAACAGGCCAAGACCTTTCTCTTCAGGAAAGCTTTCCCTGAATTATGGACTACCATGATTATTTTTAACTGTGTAGCTTTAATGTAATGTTTATTAATGCTGCAAGATGTCCCTCAATTCCTTGTTCTCAAATACTGGAACATGTCTTAATTGTACTGGACTGTATACAGTATTATCAACTCAGGAGAAAGGCAGGGTAAAAATACTCTAAAATAAATAAATAAAATAAATAAGGGGGTGAGTGGGTGAGCCATGACTCCCAGCAGGGGAACCGAGGTGACTGTCAAAAAGCAGAACGTAGCAGAGCGGCAAAAAAGGCTCCCCCACTCTTTTGACAACTGCAATCATCCTGCCTTCGGTGCGACCCGGCAAAAGGTCTCTTGGATCACTGAGAAGCAGCAATGGTGGCGGGCATTGACAGGTCACCTTTGCTGAAGTGGTGCGACCTAGCAATGCCCGCCACCTTTGTACCTTCACAGGGATCCAAGAAATCTTTTGCAGGGTTGCGCTGATGGGGGTTGAAATTTTTTGTATCCCCAAATGCATTTTCCCATAGCAATGCACTGAAAACCAATTAATTCGTTCCCTTTTTTGACTATTTTCTGACCTCCAGAATGGATTAATTGGTTTCCAATACATTCCTATGGGAAACCAGGCTTCGCATAACGAAACATTCATACCACAACTATTCCCATAGAACAAATTGATTTCATTAGGCAAGGTACCACTGCACTGTTCTATGTCTTCTTACTGTTTTGCACTTGATTCAGTTGGAGAACTGTGGGTTCCAAAGCAGACCTTAGACATCTGAATTCTGCCCAACCCTGGGCTACAGCCTTCTCACACCACACAGCCTCAGCTCTTTCTCCATCACCAGACCACCTGTCCTGAGGTCTTGGGAACAGGCCACTGTCTTAAAGGTATGGGAGAGAAACAGCTAAAAAGTACCACCATTCCACCACCACCACCACCCACCCCCCTATGGCTTTCACAGTTAGCAGCAATGTTCTCCTTTTATCCAAAAAAGACAGCAGTACCATAGCAGAATTTGAGGCCTCATCCCCAGCGCACACAAGAATGCTGCCATCATCTTCAGGACTTTGGAAGATGGCATTTTTGGTCAAGAGCTTGCACGTTGGACCTGCAGTAAGAGTCTGAACTGGGCGGCATGAACAGATGGCATCGTCAGCCCCTTCTGCCAGCTGTGCGGAGGTCAGCTCCATGACCACACATCTCAAGCAGTTGTGGCTTCTATCTGTGGTGTGAAAGGGAAAAGCAAGAGAACCCAGCTCATACCAAGGCAGGAGGACTAGCATGCAACACTGTACTCGAGCTTAAACCCCCTGCGCCATCCAATGAAAGGATGCTTTCGGGAAATACCAAGTTCTAAAGAAGCCCTGAATTCAGGCGATACTTTCTCTCCCACTTTATTCTGAGGAATAAAACGTTCCCAACTCATTTCTTACAGTGACCTTGCCTTCGCTGACCAATCATCTCAAGCTAATTTAGGAAGCAGGGAGCACAAATAGCAGCTATTTACCTCTTATATTCATTTTTATGAATTGAATAAGGTCAGAAATATTGTTTTGCTATAAACTGATTGTTTGCTGATGTTTTTTTTATAGCACCTGGCTTTATATGAATGATTCTAAAGAAGGTTCTTTGAATCGTCACTTAAAAAACCAACTGTATGTTTTGGTTAGGGATGGAACTATAATGTGTTGGGGCGGGGGGTTACACAAGCATTCTTAGAAACATTGTCCTCTGGAAAACAAGGCATCCAGAAGAGGATGCCTGTGCATGAATGGAAATCCATCAATAAATAAATAAATAATTTGATGATTTCCAGGAAGAAGGAAAATGGGTGGTTGGGAGAAGACGTTTACCAGCATGTAGAACACTTTTAAATGACTAATATTGCAGGATGAAAAAAGGGTAGGGTCTGCAACTACCCCTGGAACAATTCTCTCAATGGAAAAGAAGCACGCCACCCCACTTTGAATCTTCCACCAAGTAAGGAGAGGCCAGGCTTAATCTTCACGGACAACTTACTGGGCCTAAACGTTGCAAGGCAGTGCCGCGTGGTCGCCTCTGTCTGAAGGTCAATGCAGCCTCCGGGCTCCAAAAGGAGGTGATGAGGCCGGTAGGAATTGCTGGCCTGCTGCTGCCAAAAGCAGGCTCCTTCCAGAGTCCCCGAGACCAGCCCTCCGTAGGGCAACGAGGCAGAGGCCATCCGTGGGAGGTAAGACAAGGAGACAACAGGGCACCTGGACAGGACAGAGAGAGGACCTAGAACCCGCCCTCTTTGGGTCATTCCACCTTCCCTTACCTGTTCTGCAGTATTGAGCCTTAACAGCACAAATGGGAAAAGGAAAAGGAAGAGGAAAGCAACACTCTTTCCCTCTTTCTCACACCAACCCTTTCAAGGACTATTGGTGGGAAAGGATCCCTCTTTCTCTGGAAGGAACCACCAAACCCTCTACAGGGATTGGCTTGCAGCTTGCTCAGCAGTCATCCCAGGACAGCCATCAATCTAGGTACCACTGCATGAGTGATGGCCCCCTTGGTGGCTTTTTGCCTCCGATTCCACAGTCTGTCTGGAAATCATGAAAGACTGGAAGTTGAGTTCTAGACAGAATTACTGAACTTCATTCTTGCCACATTGCAGGCTGTTATCCAGCGTCTCATCAGGGCAGAATAACTAGAATCAGTTATTTTTCATATGCAAACTCCTAGACACTTGCCAAATAAAATAATCCCGATAATTAAAAAGTGCAAGATTTTATAAATTAGGCACAACCTTTAGAGTGGCCTCTGCTTTGATTTAGCCACTGAACCTCTGTGGCATTCTCAAGTCACTGTTTCAGAAGACAGCATAACTCAAAGGGAGGCTGCGGCTTTACCTGGACTTCTGTGGAGCCAGTTCCTGTACGGGAGAGCTCGTGTCACGCAAATCATACACCAACACGGAACCATTGACCAGTCCAGCATAGACGTAGTTGGTGTCATCCAGACACCAGCAGCAGCTCCAGATAGGGCGGCCAGCATTGTAGGTCTGCACCACCGTGTTTGTTGTCAAGCTGCAAGGAGGGCCAAGTGAGTTTGTCAAATCAACACACAATTCCACCTGCAACCTTGGCTGCCCTTCCCTTGGCCCACAAATCCTAACCAGCAAATCCCCAACTGCAGGGGACACTCCTCCAGAGAAGGCCGCAGTGGCTTCCAAGCGAGACCTTATGCCAGTTCCTGGGCCATGAGGAGAAAGGAGCTTTCCCTCTTTAACGGCATAGTCACCTCGTCAGTTTAAGGGTGTGATCCAAAGCGGCAGATAACAGCAGACCATCAGCACGGTTGCTGAAGGCCAGGCCCCGGATCTGCTTGTGGTGAATGGGGACATACTGGCTGCTCTTCAGATTGACAGCGCTCATCATTTTAATGCCACAGCCTGGAACATGAAACAAAACTGGTCAATCTGCTGTGGTCCAGCTGCCATGGGTACCCATCCCATGGACCAGCCAAGGCAGCAAACGAGCCGATTCCTTCTGTCGACAAAATCAAGGGGCCACTCACCAGGAATGAGCGTGTTCTGCGGGGAGGGCTGTGACACCACAAGGCAGCTCAACGGGTCGCAATATGCCATCACCCGGCAGTTGCCCACCTGGGACACCAAGAAGGCTCTCTCAAAGTGGTATTTGTGCTGGTCTGGGCTGGAGGAGAGGCAGCCTGGGAAACACGAGCGAGAGCTGCTGGGCTGCTGAGAAGAACTGGTATTATGCCGGGCCATCAATGTCTTCAGCTCCTGCAGAAGAGAAAGTTGGATGTGAGAACAGCATCACAAAGTGCAGATTTATTTCCTCTGAAAGTACTGGTGGGAAGAGATGTACAAGTGGCACCTACACCCACCTGAACTTGCTGGCGAAGTTTACTGCACTCATCTGTCAGGACCTGCAGCTGAAGGCGACTCTGTGCTGATTCCAGTTCTGCCTTCCTTCGCAACATTTGCTCCTTTTCTAAAGAGCTGAAGAGGGGGAGAAGGAAGAAAGAGGCCATCTTTTCAAGACCAGATTCAGAATCTGCTACCTTGGGGAAGCTTATCCACCAACCCATCTTTCTAGTGAAACGTCCACTTTTCTACCTGACAAAACTCAAGGGTTTGACAGACCCCAAGAAATCCAACCCAACAAAACAGTAATTTGAGTATAAAATATTACAATCCCTGAAAAAAGAAAAGAGAAAACCAAAAAATAAAATAAATAATAAGCAGTTTCAGAAGCATACTAGCCCCTAACGAGACCCAAACGTTGAATATCCTAGTAAAATATTTCAGCCAACTTCTGATGTTACGACACAAATAGTCTTTATAGATCACGTTCTGTATAGACAGCACTTCTTGAGGCACAGTGCACTAAATGTCTCAACAACAAATGGGCAAATTAGGTGGACATGCTGGGAAAAAATTCTTAAGGAAACAGCGGGAATGTTGAAAGTGCATACCTTTTCATGTACTCATGTTCACTGGTGTCCAATGCCTTTAAAGTACGGGCATAAAGGACCACAATGTCGGACCGCTTAGCCTTCTTATTGCACTGGAAAGAAATAAAACAAGCAAACATACATGAGCCATCTGATCTTCAGAGGCCATCCTCTGCTGTTCTTCACAAACACACTGCCGTTTGTGTAGCTTATCAAAGAAATGTTTTTGCAAAAGCAAAGTTAGGGAAACACCCAATTTTGGTTTGCACACACGGGTCACCCAACAGGAGGCACCTATTACCTTAAAAGAAAAGGGCAGCTACTGCTTAACTGAAGCCCACCAATCTTGAACTGAGGGTCCCTACTCAATGCCACACTATCCTTATTAGAAGTACTTCAATCATACAGAGAGAGCGAAAAGACAGCTCATAAGGAAAGCTCTGGGAACAAGAAAATAATGTACTGTTATAGGTCTGTCAGTCATCAGGGACCCCAACAGGCTTAGGGTTTTGGTTCAACAGTGGAATAAGTTCCTACATTTCCTTTTATTGCAGGGACAGTGCCCCTCAGTGGACATCTATATCCAAGCACATTCTTCAAGAACGTACTTGGTAAAAGCACAAATCCTCAGCACCTCCTGCTGGTGAAACAAAACAGGCGCCACACAGGCATCTGTCGCAAGCCTGGAGCCACAGACCTGTCAGGCAACAGGCTTTCGGGCTCTCCTTGTTTCCCAGCCACCTACACCATCAAAAGTGTTCCCTCCTCATTGGGATTTCTCAGGGTGATGGTCCTGGACAAGGGGCCAACTTGTACCTGTGGACACTTCCCCGCCTGCCCCTTCAGCCACCTCTCAATGCAACTGTAGCCAAAGAGATGCCCACAGCGCAGGGCTGAGAGACGGTGGTCCCCAGCGTTGGTCCACTCTTCAAAGCAGATGGCACAAGTATCACCCGTCTCCTCCTCTTCTGCGGGAACGAGAGGCGCAGCCAGGCTGGAACTCTTTGACGGAGTCATCTGCAAAAGAGGGTGGGAGTTCTGCTTATATACCGCCCCATACCACTACAAGTAGTCTCTGGGCAGTTTACAATTTTTAATTACAGTGTGCAGGCTACACATTGCCCCCAGCAAGCTGGAACTCATTTGATGGAAGGCTCATGCTGCAGGGATTGAACCCAGGTCGTGAAGACAGGCATTTAACCAGACAGACAGGAGAACTTTTCTCAACTCAAACCTGCTTCATCCCATACTAAAACCTCTTAGTTCTTCTCACCTTCTTTGGCTTGGCAGGGATGCTTCCAGTATCAAGGTGCTCTGGCACATCAGAATTATATCCTGGAGGCTCCATATGGGTTACACTCGAATCTACAGAAGAGAAAGAAATGTATAATGAAAATAGGGAAGGACGGGACAAGAATGCCTTTACTGCCACAGAAACAAACGACCTGTAATTCTTGAACAAACTGCAGAAATTCAAAGGATGTACACATTGTACGCAGATTTAAACAGATAAGGAAAACATTCAAAAGAAAGACATACCCGAAAGAGTGTAAGTACAATAGAAGGCAGTGAGCCTTCTCATCAAGACAGACAGACATGCTTAAAGCCTGTTTTAGCAGGGGACATTGATAAAAACCCTCAATGCAAGACCTAGTTTCAAGTCTCTGCCCTGTCATGAAGCCATCTGTCGGGCTTTGGTTAAGTAATCCTATGCCTGGGCAATTTCACACAATTATTAAGAAAATACAAACCTGATACTTATGTGAGGTAGGCCACTTGAAACATATTACAGAACATAGGATGCAAACAGAGGACCCTGGACTAGGGAGGGCAGCTGTGTGTGGTCAGCTCGCACGAGGATGCGGAAGCAACACAAACCTCCCACATGAACTGCTCCAGATGCCTCTCCAATGGCTCCGGCTGGCTCTTCTTCTTCCTCAGTGGAGCTGCTGCTACTGCTGTCAGAATCACTCAGAACCGCAGTGTCATCTGAGTTGTTCCCGCTGCGACTTGCTAGGCCACGTGAGGCCACAGCCGCTTGGGTTCTGCTGACTTGAAAATAGCTGTCCAGTGGCACTGTGGAACTGGACACCCAAAATAGAGGTTTTTCATTAGCACGGTCCAAAATAGGCAGAAGAACTTTTCCTAATAGCTACCCATTCATTTCCAAGCCACCCATTCCAGCACCTCACAGAGATTCCCCCAAAGCCATTGTTCACAGCACTTTGAATTGGCATGTCACCATGTGTCATCTTAATGTCTCCAACACTCAAGCCAGCCTGAATCATAGAGCATTTTTATGCATCCAGAAGACAAATCACATCTACCAGCAAGGTGGGCAGATAAGGTGCCAAGTGCATCTCCGTTCAGGCACCAAGTAGAGTAGACATAGATCCTTATCAGTTACCCACCATTTGCCATGGCTGTTCCATTATTTCCTCTTGCAGAGGACACAAACAAGCAGCATGGGAACGGCATGGAGCTAAGGGGGCAGGTCCTGATCCCACATTTGATCTGGGGGGTCGCTGCCAATTATGAGAACGACCGTTCTTCACCCCCCCAAGTCCCCCCCCAATAATCTTATTTAAGATTAATCTTCTTCCTATTTCATTGCTCCAGAGAACATAGTAAGATGGCTTTAAAAGTTCACAGGAATACTGCTGCTAGTTCCTCTGCTCACTAAGAAATCTAACAGAGGTTCCCACAAACCTAATAGTCTAAATGGAGATTTTCAACATAAACATATGTATTTTTACAAATAGTCTGAATGTCTAGCTCAGGTTTTCAACAATCAAAATGCACTTGGTAAATCTTGCTAAATAAATACTGCACCACAAGCACTACTGTGTTTATATTAATCCTTGTGGGAAAGGAACAGGGGCAGACACAGAAACAGGTCAAGGCAGGGCAGAGAAAGGAGTCATGCCCTGAATGAGACAGGAAGAAGAGGACGCTGTCCTCACAGAATGACCAGAACTGGAAGGTGCCATAAGTTTCACTGACTCCAACTCACCCAAAACAGGTAAGCCTTATACCAGGTCATATTATATCTGTTCACTCCACTCAGCTGCTTTTGAGGTCCCTGTGCCCTCTTGGGATCACCCAAGAGCCAAGTTTCACTTTTTAAAGTGGTACCTTGTATAAAGGAATTGTGTGTTGTGTCGTTACAGTCGTGACCGACTCTTTGTGACCCCGTGACCATGGAGTTTTCTTGGCAGGAATACTGGAGTGGTTTGCCAGTTCCTACTCCAGGCGCCTACAGCACCTGGTATTCCCTGGTGGTCACCCATCCAAGTACTAACCAGGGCCGACCCTGCTTAGCTTCCAAAATCGGGCGAGATCAGATGTGCTTAGGGCATCTAGGCATAATTTCATTCCAAATGAAATTATGTTAAGCAAATTTTCCTTTATATAAATTTCTCATAGGAATGCATTGAAAACGGAGTAATCCCTAATCGCGACCATTTTTATGTTGTACAGATTCACCCCAACAGACAATTCTGTTAAGCAAATTTCCCCTATCTCCGGAATTTTTTATGTTGAACAGATTTTATGTTATACAAACTGCTTGGTATACAAGGGTCCACTGTAGACTGTAGACTGCAAACAAACCCTATTTTTCAAAGCTACGAGTTGGCTTCCAGCCCCCTCTAGTTTTGGAAAGGAGGAGAAGGGACGGGAGGCTTTGGATTTTGTGACCTCTGCCTGAAAACAGGTTTCTTGGGTGTCAGCTGAGGTCCTCCTATGGAGGAAACAGGGATGAAAACTTTTCTGTAGGTCTTGCAGGAGGCAAACTGGGAGGCCCCTTTATTTATAGACTGCCTCAGGCAAGGCTTGCAGGAACGGCCAGGTTTTCATCCCTGGCTCTTTACACCTTCCTGCTGTGACTCCCACGTATCTGAGGTGTCAAAGGAAATCAATGAGACCTGTGGGAGGGCTACCGAGGTAGCCTAAAGAGCCTGTAAAACCTTGAGTACATTTATCCTGGAGGGGAGAAGACGGAGGGGGGGGGAATGAGCCCCATCTCAGTTTCGGCAGGGCTGTCACGGGAAAGGCGGAGGCTCTGTTTCAACAGAAAGGGAAGGAAAGGGCTTTATTAGCTGCTTTATTCGAGTGAGAACTTTGGTAAAGGGACTTTTGCTTAGTCTCGAAAGAACAGGCAAAAGGCAACCCGGTGCCCACGATTCCATATAAGAGCAAGTGATGCCTTTTATTGGACCACTACAAATCAGAGAAAGCGTGACGTTTTGTGGAGAAAATCCCCACTTCTTCGGTGCAACCCCGCCTTCATGGCTGGTGCAGGAAAAAAAAACTGTATGCCAAAATTTTAAGATTTCTTAGTCCTGAAGCTGCCAGGAGGCTTGTAGGCCCTGCCCTGCTATATGCCGGGGGCAGCCGCCTTGGTGTTGTTTTTAAACAGCTCCGGGGGAGGGCGGGGGTGGGGCTGGAATCCCTGCTGAAATCCAACCCGTCTTCACCTCCCAGAAGGGCCGGCGTTCCGCACTGGGTCTCATCCTGCGCGGAATTCCCGCCCCCGGATGGAGGGGAGCCAAGGCTGAGCGGCAGCGCCAGGCCCCGAGTTCGATCCCGGGACGCCCGCCGTTACTTCACACACACACACACACGACCCCACCACCACCACCACCACCCTCCTCTCTGGGTCCCTGTGGGCGTTGTGTGTGTGTGTGTGTGGTGGTGGGGGATTGGGGTTGGGGTTGGGGTCTCCTTCTCTCCGGCGCCACCCACCTGCCTCGGGCCGCCCGGTGGGAGGAGGAGGAGGAGGAGGAGGAGGAGGAGGAAGAGGCGGCGCGCGATCCCTGCCGGCTGCGGGGGGCGCGCGGGTTCCTGCCGGCCCGAGGCGGCCTCCGAGCCCCCCGTTCCCCGGCCGAGGTCCCCCAGGAGGCCCCCGGGACGGGCTCCGGATCCGGATCCGGCCCCACCGAGGCCCCTTCGCCGGACGCAGAGGAGGGAGGAGGAGGCGGAGGCGGCGGCGGGGGCTCTTGCGAGGCGGAGGCTTCTTCTTCTTCTTCTTCGTTGTGGTCGTGGTCGTGGTCGTCGTGGTTGCCACCGTCCTCCGGCGGCGGCGGCGGCGGCGGGAGGTCGACGTCCATGGCGGCGGCTTCCTCCGCCATCTCGGCTTCCCCTCAGGAGCCGCTCGCCCGTCAACGGCAGCGGCCGGCCTTCTCAAGCGCCCCGCGCCCTCCCCGCCCCGCGCCCTCCCATTGGCCAATCCTCCCGCGGGGGGCGCGCGCGCGAAAGTAAAGCTGGGCGCCTATTGGGCGTCGCCCGTGCCCCTGGCGGATTCTCATTGGGCAAAGTGACTGTCCGTTCCCTTGAACCCTGGGTCCAAGCGGGGAAAGAAAGGGTCGAAGAGCAGGGCCTCGGCCAGGACGCGCATGCGTGACAACCGTAGCCATGAGAACGTAGACTAAAATATAGAGCGGCAACCCCCGTGGAGGAAGCTGCTTTATTGCGAATCGACTCAAGTGCTGTAATTAATGGATCATTATTATTTCCACGCAGTTGTTAAATTATTGTCATTGTATTCTTTAGTATAATTTTGTTGTCCACAACGTGTTATTTGCTGTCAATTTATTGAAAAATCGTCATTGTTAAAGACTACTATTAAATGTAAATATTTCATTCGTACGATTTATTGATTTATTGCATTTTGACAGTATGCCCGAAGATATCCCTTGTGGTCTATGGAAGCTCGCGTTGCAAGACTGGGTTTGGCTGTGCGTGCTTGTTTGCTTTGTACAGATCAAGACTGTTGCACAATTTAAGAGGATGGGCGCATGTGAAATGCAAGTAAAATTATAAGCAAATTAAAATGCAAAGATAAACAGACAGTTTGTGAGCAGATGTGTGCTACTTTAGTCAAGTTCTCTCAGCTGAGTTTGTACGTGTGGTGTTGGTGAGGCGTACATTGCATGCCGTGAAGTGCTTCGTTGAGCTTCCCAGATGCCCTGAGGACGTCCGATCTCGCCTGATTTCGGAAACTAAGCGGTTCAGTCCGACTCTTCGTGACCCGGTCATGGACCAGAGCTCGCCAGGCCTTCCTATCTTCCACTGCCTCCTGGAGTTTGGTCAAATCCATGCTGGTTGCATCAATGACACCGTCCAACCATCTCATTCTCTGCTGTCCTCTTTTCCTTTTGCCTTCAATCTTTCCCAACATCAGGGACTTTTCCAAGGACTCCTGTCTCCTCATGAGGTGGCCAAAGTCCTGGAGCCTCAGCTTCAAAATCTGTCCTTCCAGTGAACATTTGGGGTTGATTTCTTTCAGAATGGATAGGTTTGATCTCTTTGCAGTCCAGGGGACTCTCAAGACTCTTCTCCAGCACCACAGCTCAAAAGCATCAATTCTGCGGTGATCAGCCTTCTTTATAGTCCAGCTCTCACTTCCATACATCACTACTGGAAAAATCATAGCTTTGACTCTCCTGACCTTAGTTGGCAAAGTGATGTCCCTGCTTTTTAGGATGCTACCTAGGCTTGCCATTGCTTTCCTCCCAAGAAGCAGGCGTCTTTTTATTTCGTTGCTGCAGTCGCCATCTGCAGTGATCAAGGAGCCCAAGAAAATAAACTCTGTCATTGCCTCCATTTCTTCCCCTTCTATTTGCCAGGAGGTGATGGGACCACTGGCCATGATCTTAGTTTTTTTGATGTTGAGCTTCAGCCCATTCTTTTCACTCTCCTCTTTCACCCTCATTAAGAGGTTCTTTAATTCCTCCTCACTTTCTGCTATCAGAGTATTATCATCTGTGTATCTGAGGTTGTTGATATTTCTTCCGGCAATCTTAATTCCGGCATGTGATTCATCCAGACCTGCCTTTCGCATGATGTACTCTGCATATAAGTTAAATAGGCAAGGTGACAGTATACAGCCTAAACCAGTCAGTTGTTCCATATCCAGTTCTGATGGTTGCTGCTTGTTCCACATATAGATTTCTTAGGAGACAGATAATGTGGTCAGGCACTCCCATTCCTTTAAGAACTTGCCATAGTTTGTTGTGGTCCACACAGTCAAAGGCTTTGGCATAGTCGATGAAGCAGAAGTAGATAAGGTGGTCAGGCACTCCCATTCCTTTAAGAACTTGCCATAGTTTGTTATGGTCCATACAGTCAAAAGCTTTGGCATAGTCGATGAAGCAGAAGTAGATGTTTTTCTAAAACTCTCTGGCTTTCTCTATAATCCAGTGCATGTTGGCATTTTGATCTCTAGTTCCTCTAGTTCCCCAGCTTGCACTTCTGGAAGTTCTCTTTCCACATACTGCTGAAGCCTGCCTTGTAGAATTTTGAGCATAACCTTGGGCCTTTATACGCGACCCCTAAACTCTGCAGCAAATGGCTGCAAACTCCGGACCTTACAAGTGTTTTCCCACCAGCTCCGGAGTTTGCAGGAAATTAAGTGCGACCCCACCCACCTAAGCGCGACCCAGCTGCACTTTCTTGTACCTGCTTGAGGTGGGTGAAAATCCCCAGGTCCAGATTTAATCTGGTCAGTGCGGGGCTCTCCTGGCTCTGCTTGTGTTTTTTTTGCCTCCCGCCCCTTTAAGAGAAGAGGTGGGAGGAAAAAAAGCAAGCAGAAGAGAAACAGAAGAGAAAGGGAGTTCCAGGAAGCTCCTCCAGGTGAGCTGCATTTTTTCCTCTCTTTCTCTGGTCGGGAGGAAGGAAGAGCAACGAACCCCTAAGATCTTTGGTCCGAATTTAAGGGGCCAGCAGATCTTAGGGGTCGTGTGAAAAGGCCCCTTGCTAGCGTGTGAAATGAGTGCAATTGTGCGATAGTTGGAGCATTCTTTGGCGTTTCCTTTCTTTGGGATTGGGATGTAAACCAATCTTTTCCAGTCCTCTGGCCACTGCTGGGTTTCCAACTTTGCTGGCATATCTTGTGCTGCACCTTTACAGCATCCTCTTTTAAGATTTTAAAGAGTTCAATTGGAATGCCGTCACCTCCACTGGGCTTGTTGTTTGCAATGCTTTCTAAGGCCCACTTGACTTCACTTTCCAGGATGTCTGGCTCCAGGTCAGCAACTACACTATCTAGGTTATCAGGGACATCCAGATCTTTCTGATATAATTCCTCTGTATATATTAGGGTGCAGAAAGAGGTCATACCTGAGCCTAACATCAGACCTGAAGAAAAGGAATTACCCTAGGGGTCTGGGTAAAAGGCGGAACTTGACGGAACTCCCTGATTTCATATGATTTTTACATGGGATCCTTCCCAAATCACCATCAAATCACACATCCCATTCATGGTCAACTATTACACAAGAATAATCACGTTTCCTCCAGCGCATGGCTCGGCAGTGGCGCAAAAACATGGTTCCATCGCACGGAACCATCTGATTTCATATGATTTTTACATTTGATCATGATAAATCCACTCTCATATATAGAGCCCATTTCAATCCACAGATTGCACAACAAAAATCACGGGTCCATCAGCGCATGGCTCCACAGTGGCGCAAAAACATGGTTCCAAGGCATGGAACCACACGGAATTCCCTGATTTTTACCCAGGATCAACTCCAAAACACTATCACATCCTAAACCCCATCCATACACATGGACTGCACATCCGAAATCAGGCGTCCGTCAGCGCATGGCTCTGCAGTGGCGCAAAAACATGGTTCCAAGGCACGGAACCACACGGAACTACCTGATTTTTACCCAGGATCAACTCCAAAACACTATCACGTCCTAAGCCCCATCCATACACAGACTGCACACCTGAAATCAGGGATCCGTCAGCGCATGGCTCTGCAGTGGCGCAAAAACATGGTTCCAAGGCACGGAACCACACGGAACTACATGATTTTTACCCAGGATCAACTCCAAAACACTATCACAACCTAGGCCCCATCCATACACACAGACTGCACACCCGAAATCAGGCGTCCGTCAGCGCATGGCTCTGCAGTGGCGCAAAAATATGGTTCCAAGGCACGGAACCACACAGAACTACCTGATTTTTACCCAGGATCAACTCCAAAACACTATCACATCCTAGGCCCCATCCATACACACAGACTGCACACCCGAAATCAGGGGTCCGTCAGCGCATGGCTCTGCAGTGGCGCAAAAATATGGTTCCAAGGCACGGAACCACACGGAACTACCTGATTATTACCCAGGATCAACTCCAAAACACTATCACATCCTAGGCCCCATCCATACACACAGACTGCACACCCGAAATCAGGCGTCCGTCAGCACATGGCCCTGCAGTGGTGCAAAAACATGGTTCCAAGGCACGGAACCACACAGAACTCCCTGATTTTTACCCAGGATCAACTCCAAAACACTATCACATCCTAGGCCCCATCCATACACACAGACTGCACACCCGAAATCAGGCGTCCATCAGTGCATGACGCACCATCCCTTTAAGCCGATGGCATCCATACCTCTTTACATGCTGTCCATGAAGACGGCCTTCTTGCTTGCCATAACATCGGCATATATATCCTCGGAACTCGCAGCTCTCCGTGTCGACCCCCCCTTCCTACAGTTCCATCCTAACAAAGTCACCCTGTTGTTGTTGTTGTTGTTGTTGTTGTTGTTGTTGTTCAGTCGTTCAGTCGTGTCCGACTCTTCGTGACCCCATGGACCAGAGCTCGCCAGGCCTTCCCATCCTCCACTGCCTCCCGGAGTTTGGTCAAATCCATGTTGGTTGCATCGATGACACCGTCCAACCATCTCATTCTCTGCTGTCCTCTTTTCCTTTTGCCTTCAATCTTTCCCAACATCAGGGACTTTTCCAAGGAGTCCTCTCTCCTCATGAGCTGGCCAAAGTACTGGAGCATCAGCTTCAAAATCTGTCCTTCCAGTGAACATTCAGGGTTGATTTCTTTCAGGATAGATAGGTTTGATCTCCTTGCAGTCCAGGGGACTCTCTATAGTCTCCTCCAGCACCACTGCTCAAAAGCATCAATTCTGCGGCGATCGGCCTTCTTTATAGTCCAGCTCTCACTTCCATACATCACTACTGGGGAAAAAAAGTAGCTTTGACCATCCTTCCTGACCTTAGGAAATGGCAAACCACTCCAGTATTCCTGCTAAGAAAACTCCATGGACTCGAAGAGTCGTTCACAACTGTACCGACACAAGTTGAAATTCTACAGTCACAGAACATTTTTTGTAGGGATGTAGTAGGAAGGTTAGAGTAGGTCAGTAGACATCTATAGATATGAGTCTTAGTTTTGGCCAAGAGAGTTTTTGGCTGAGAGAGAGTAGGATCTATTTATTTATTTATTCATTCCTTTATTTATTTATTTATTTATTTATTTATTTATTTATTTATTTATTTATTTATTTATTTATTTATTTATTTATTTATTTGACTTTTATACTGCCCATCTAGACCAAGGGCTAGTCTGGGTGGTTTACAACATGTGATAACAAACAAAGGAATACATTTTAAAAACCAAAATACAAGGTACATAATAAAATAATATATACATAAATCAACAACAAAAAACGAAAATGAAGCTAAAATGAAGCTAAAACTGGCAAGAAATTTGATAAAATGGGGGAGGGGAGCAATGAGAGGAAAAATGGTTTAAAAAAATAGTGCCTTACTAAATGTTTGAAGAATCAGGGAACGCCATTCTATAGAACCAGGTCTTCAATAGTTTTTTTAAAAGTTTGAAGCGAGGGTGCCAGCCGAATTTCAGGGGGTAGATGGTTCCATAACTGGGGAGCAACCACCGATTGCACCAATCTAGAATTCTAAGATAATAACTCCTGCTTGCAAAACCCTTTGGTCTCCCCTCCTCCTTCCTGTAAACAGGTATCATTCATTTGTGTAGCAAATGGTTTAGGAAAATCCTTTGCACACAAACCCCCAAGCCACTTCCTCACACCAATCTCCTCTGTCTTAAGCCCCTCACCCAAGATGGGACACCCATTGTTTTTGGCACACCTGGACTCCCCCCCCCATCAACTTCTTTACCCTAAAGTAAACAGTCTTTCTTCTCTCTGTCTATGCCTTTCACCCAAAATGAGACACCCACTGTTCTATTGTATGTTTGGCAATATAGCTCATCAGTATAACAAATTTTCAATAATGTAATTCATCTGCTGAACCTCTGGTACATTGTATCTTTTGTCTTGAACCTTGGAATTTTACAGTTTTTTTCTTGTTGTGTGTGTCTTCTCCCCACTGTACAAAGATTATAAAAACCCTGTTCTCCCTCCGATCGGGGAAGAGACTTGACTTTTGCTGCCAGAGGTTAAGTTGCCTTCTGCCTGCTTCCTTTATTGATCAATAAACCTTGCAAAATTGAACTCTCTTGCATCAAAACTTTATTTGGTGACTTGGATCTGGTGAACACGGGCAGACTAGTGTTGCATTATGGATTACGCGGACACAGAGTTTTTGGGGTGCAATCAACTTTGGTCCTCAGGCAGCATTTTCTCTCTGTGTCTCTCCGGGCTGCATCGGCTGCGTGCGTGTGTGTGAAAGTGTGTGAGCGTGTGTGAGGGTGTGTGTGTGTGTGTGTGTGTGTGTGTGTGGTAATACTGCTTGAAAGACCAGTCTTTTATTAATAAGAGAAGAACAATAGTCACAGGAAGACATTCCTCGGTGGGAGGGAAATGCATGCCTATCTGGAAGACCATATTGGCTTGTTATTGATGAAGACCCAGGGAAGGAAGCTATGGGGTCAAGGGTCACAGAGCAGATGGCCCTGATGTGTCCTGATATCCTTTGGCCTTGCCATCCTGTTTACTGGACATCCTTGCCATCCTGTTTTGCTGCCTCCTTCAGCTTAGCTCAGCACATCGGTTCCTGCTCGGCCCTGGGGGTTGCTGGGAAATACAGGCCATGCAGACCCCAGGCTTTTCCAGCTGCCTTCTGTGTGCTGGCCAGTTTGGGGTTTCAGAAATATGGGGGAATGAAATTCCCACAGACTAGCTCCCCAGGACCCAACAGGGTAGTGTAGGTGTATGTTTGGTTTTATGTCATTTTTTTTAAAAAAAATGGATACAAGTGATGTTGGGTGAGAGACTGTAGGAGTATGTGTATGGATGCTTGTTTATTTATTTATTTATTTATTGGACTTATATACCGCCCGTCTTCCCGAAGGAACTCCGGGCGGTTTACAACATAAGAAATATTAATAACAGCTATTAAGTCAGGCAAATTAAACAGTTTTAAAAACAGTTAAACACAGGTAACCTAACTAAGCGGTAAGGAATGGCTTTGCAGATGGCGGGGGGGAACACCTTCAGTCACCAAACACCTCCCGGAAGAGAAGAGTTTTTAATGCCTTCCGGAAGGCTGGCAGGGACTTTGCTAGGCGCACTTTCTTAAATGGCAGTTTTATGTTTTGGAATTTTTTATATTTGGGTTGAGTGATGCGCAGACTGGGTGGCACTTTTTAATTTTGTTGTATTTGTACAGTGACAATAAAGTGTTATTCTATTCTATTCTATTTTCTATTCTCTTCATTTGTCCTGTATCCAAGCATTCTGATTTTACTTCATTGGGCTTTGATCTTCCAACTACTGTAAGGTTGTACATACTGAGACAAACTCAACAGAGCTATCTCACCACAGATTTTCAATATATATAACAAAAATAATGGCAAAGCAGGTGTGGCACCTTGAAAATATCAGTGTGAGTGTGTCATCTGCAGAAGTTAATTACAGTGTCCCAACTCTTTCATCTCTGGATTGACCATAGCAATTTATAACTACAGTGGACCCTTGTATAACAAACAGTTTGTATAACATAAAAGCTGTACAACATAAAAAATTCTGGAGATAGGGGAAATTTGCTTAACAGAATTACCTATGGGGCGAATGCATACAACATAAAAATGGTCACGATTAGGGATTACTCTGTTTTCAGTGCATTCCTAAATTAAATTTGTATAAAGGAACATTTGCTTAACAGAATTTCATTTGGAATGAATTCATTTCTTTATACAAGGTACCACTGTATTGCTCTTTTCTGTTGTCTTGGATGACACCTTGGCCCCTATTTCTGCTTTGCTGTAGAAGAAACAGCTGATATCCTAGAACTTCTGGATATTTGGAGAAGGAAAAATCAACTACAGGGGGGATTCACCTTTCATTCGAGGTGACATGCTTCCTTCTCTCATATCGACATGTGCTGGGCTTCTTCTGATCTACAACTAAACACAAGGGATATAGAAGTTCTCCCAAGAACAATATCTGATCACAATGCTATTCTATGGACCTTGAAAGCTTCTAGTAAACCCAGACACTGGAAAATCAATTCTGCTCTATGGACAGACCAAGAATTTATTTCAGAGGCAACCAAAGACTTGAGCCTATACTTTGAAATGAACTTAACCAAGGATGTTCCACTGAAAACTGTATGGGACGCCTCAAAGCCCTACTTTAGAGGCTTTGTTATTCAATATATGGCCAAACGGAATAAAGAGAGAAAGAAGAAAACTGGGTCTATATGATGAAAAAGCTCGAAAAGGACCTAATCCTAGATCCACGGAACAAGCAGTTGAATAAGGATTTAGCTAACTGTAGGCATGAACTCAAATTGATTCTAACAGCAGACATAGCCCACAAGATCAAAATAGCAAAACTGAATTTTGTCGAAAATGCAAATAAACCAGGCAGGTGACTAGCTTATAAACTAAAAAAGACACATTCTCAAAAACTTATTCCAACACTTAAAGACAAAACTGGGAAAAATCAGACTGATCAGGCCCAAATTCAAAAAATTATAGAGGCGTATTATCAGAATCTGTTCAAGCCAGAAGACATCAACAAAGATACCATATTCCAGCATCTAGAACAAGCCAACTTTCCAAAACACACTGAAGAACAGAGAGCCATGACGAACGTTCCTATTTCTATGATGGAAATAACAGAAGCTATAAACCACCAAAAAACGCATAAGACCCCAGGTCCTGATTCGCTGCCAGCTCAATTTTACAAGAACTTTTCTGAAGTGGTCTCCGGAAATATGAAAAAATTGTTTACATCTATTTTGGAAGGTGAAGATATTCCTGACTCATGGAGATCATCGCATATAACTCTGATCCCTAAAGAAGGGAAATCCAGAGACCAGATTCAAAACTACAGGCCAATTGCTTTACTAAACGTGGATTACAAAATTTTTGCAACCATTTTGGCAAATAGATGGCGGAAGATCCTATCTTCTCTGATACGCCATGACCAAAATGGCTTTCTTCCAAAGAGACATCTCCCATCCAACGTCAGAATTCTGCTGGACGTGTTGGAATACTATGAATGCCACCCCGAGAAGCAAGTTGCCTTTACATTTATTGATGCTGAGAAAGCCTTTGACAATGTCTCTTGGTCATTACTAACAGTTCTCCTAGACTACCTACAGTGTGGCCATAGAATGTTAAGAGCTATAGAACAAATCTATTCCACACAAAATGCTAGAATTGTAGTAAATGGCTATCTTACAGATACATTCATTGGCATCCTTCAGTCTCGAAGACTGTGGTATCATGCCTGGAGTAGAGATCCTAAAAACAGCACCTAGTGTGACTAAATAGACCAATTCGGGAATGGCAGTCTCTACCGCACTGGGGGCAGATGTATTCTGTTTCCTGCCTGGTCCTCGAGTTTCGTTCTTTCCGTGCCTGCCTCTTTTCCTCTGCCTGTTGGACAAATGCCTTTTCAAATTTATGTAGACCATGCTGTATCTCTTGCCTCCAGACAGTGCGATTGGAGGTCAGGGTTTCCCAGCTGTTGAGGTCCATTCCCAAGGCCTTCAGGTCCCTCTTACAGATATCCTTATACCGCAGCTGTGGTCTCCCTCTGGGGCGCTTTCCCTTCATTAGTTCTCCATATAGAAGATCTTTTGGGATCCGACCGTCATCCATTCTCACAACGTGTCCAAGCCAGCGTAGGCGTCGCTGTTTCAATAAAGTGTACATGCTAGGGATTCCAGCTCGATTCAGGACTATGCTATTTGGAACTTTGTCATGCCAGGTAATGTTGAATATTCGCGTAAGACAGCGCATATGGAAGGTATTAAGCTTTCTTTCCTGTTGAGCATGGATGGTCCAAGACTCGCTGCAATACAAAAGTGTGCTCAGTACGCAAGCTTTATAGACCTGTATCTTTGTATGTTCTGTCAGCTTCTTATTGAGCCATACTCTCTTTGTTAGTCTGGAAAACATAGTTGCTGCTTTACCTATACGTTTATTCAGCTCGGACTCTAGTGAGAGTGTATCTGAGATAGTTGAGCCAAGATACACAAAGTCATGGACAACTTCCAGTTCTTTTGCAGAAATTATAATGCGAGGAGGAGAGTCCACATTCTGGCCCATTATTTGTGTTTTTTTTCCAGGCTGATTTCTAGCCCCAAATCTTTGCAAGCTTTACTAAAATGGTCCATGAGTTGTTGGAGATCTTCAGCAGAGTGAGCAGTAATGGCGGCATCATCAGCGAAGAGGAGATCCCGCAAACACTTCACCTGTACCTTAGACTTTGCTCTCAATCTAGAGAGGTTGAAGAGTTTTCCATCTGATCTGGTCTGGAGATAGATACCCTCTGTTGAAGTTCCAAAAGCATACTTCAGCATGGTAGCAAAGAAGATCCCAAACAAGGTTGGCGCAAGGACACAGCCCTGCTTCACGCCGCTTCGGATGTCGAAGGGATCTGACACCAGGCCATCGAAAACTACATTGCCCTTCATATCCTCATGAAAAGACCTAATGATGTTAAGGAGCTTGGGTGGGCATCCAACCCGGAGGAGTATTTTAAAGAGTCCGTCCCTACTAACCATATCAAATGCCTTTGTGAGATCTATGAAGGCTACAAAAAGTGGCTGTCCTTGTTCCCTGCATTTCTCCTGCAACTGCCTGAGGGAAAATACCATATCAGTAGTGGACCTGTTGGTTCGAAAGCCACACTGTGATTCTGAGTAGACTCTCTCTGCAAGTATCTGGAGCCTCTTCAGTATAACACGTGCAAACAGCTTCCCAACAACACTAAGAAGAGAGATACCATGATAGTTGTTACAGTCGCTCCTGTCACCTTTGTTCTTATAAAGCGTAACAATATTAGCGTCCTTCATATCCTGTGGTACTCCCCCTTCCCTCCAGCAAAGGCAGAGGATTTCGTACAGTTCAATGGCAATGATCTCTTTGCAACACTTCAGAACTTCAGCAGGGATGTTATCTTTCCCAGGTGCCTTGCCAGAGGCAAGTGAATCCAGAGCTACATTTAGTTCTTTTAGTGTTGGTTCATTGTCAAGCTCCTCCAAGACAGACAAGCACTCAATATTATTTAAGACTTCTTTGGTTATTGTGTTTTCTCTGGAATATAGTTCAGAGTAGTGCTGCACCCAGCGTGCCATCTTCTGCTCACGATCCTGGATGATATCACCTGAGACAGTCTTTAAGGGCGCAGTTTTCTTATGTATTGGCCCTAAGGCCTGTTTAATTCCGTCATACATCCCCTTGATGTTACCTGTATCAGCTGCCATCTGAATCTGAGAACACAGTTGCAGCCAGTAATCGTTAGCACATTTCCTGGCAGTCTGCTGGACTTTGTTACGAACAGCTCGCAGGGCCTGTAGGTTGTGCTCGCTGGGATAAGCTTTATATGCAGTCAAGGCTCTCCTCTTTTCCTCAATAGCTGGCATCAGCTCTTCTGAGTGGGCTTCAAACCAGTCTGCTGTCTTTCGAGTCTTACAGATACAGTTATGATACATAAAGGCACTAGGCAAGGGTGCCCACTCTCCTCCCTGCTGTTTATTTTATCCTTAGAAATACTACGCCATGTAATAAGAAATACTGAAGGAATTCAGGGTCTGTGTATTAGAGGCGAAGTCTATAAGGTGCAAGCCTTTTTGGAAGATCCACAGCTTTCTCTTCCAGAGCTGTTAAAGATTTTAGATGCCTACTCTAAAATCTCAGGATTAAAGGTTATGTTCTTATGTTATGTTCTTATGTTAATAGAGAAAAAACATTGATGTTAACCAAAAATATGACCCCATCTATGATTGTGAAGTTGGTTAATTTGTCAGGCTTTCATCATGTAAACAAGGCAATATACTTAGGCATCACTATATCCAATCAGTGTAACACACTTTTCGAAGATAACTATGTCAGTGTGATAAAAGCAATTAAAGCAGATTTGGAAATCTGGTCAAGACTTCAGCTTTCACTAATGGGTAGAATTGCTGCGATTAAAATGACTGTCCTACCCAAATTGCTTTTTCTATTTCAATGCTTACCTATATTACCTAATTTTAAGATTATTTCTGATTTGGAAAAAAGTATACAGGTGTTTATATGGCAAAAGAAGAAAGCAAGGATTAGAAATGTCTACTTACAAGATAGAACTAAAGTTGGTGGTTTCGCCCTACCCAACTTAATATTGTATTACAAAGGAGCAGCTATGACTTGGGTCAAAGACTGGATTTTAATGACAAATAACAGAATACTACAGCTCGAAGGTCACGATTTGGACAAGGGTTGGTACCATTACTTATGGCTTAAGGGTAACATACCTACTGTCTTCAAAAAACATTGGATAAGGAATGCATTGATTAAAATATGGTTATCCATAAAAAAATCTGTTTTATGTCAAAACTCCAATGTGGCTTTCTCCATTAGGAAAGATAACTGGTTCCCATACAAGTGCAACCCTTAAATTTTTAACTTATAGACAACTTTTGAATGCTGATCGCTCCTTGAAGCCACTTACTCAATTAGTATCTGAAAGTTGGAAAATAGATTGGTGGAATTACCAACAAATATATTCACATTTCAAAAATCTCATTAAAGAGGGTGGTTTTATGACTAATGACACTTCACTTGACAAAATATTATCCTCTGGTGATACAAAGCTTCTTAGTAAATTCTATAGTATTTTGTTAAATGAGAAATTGATTGATACACTGGTAAAAGATACTATGATAAGATGGGCAGAAAACTTTGGCTACCCTATTCACTTAAGTAAATGGGACTCCTTGTGGAACACAGTAAAACTTTCTATGTCGATAGCCTTTAAGGAAAACTGTTACAAGATGTTTTATAGATGGCATTTTTCACCTCACCGCTTATCTAAGATGTACAATTGTTCACCTAGATGTTGGAAATGTAAACATGATAGCGGCACTTTCTACCGCATGTGGTGGACATGTAAAGAGGTAAACACATATTGGAGAATGGTAAAACTATTTAAAGAGAGATCTTTGAAGATTAAGTTAGAGCTTCGACCAGAACTTTTCCTATTAAATATAATAGACATAAATATTTCCTTTGATCAAAAATATGTACTCCATCATGTAATAGTTGCGGCAAGGATACTATATGCAAAATTTTGGAAACAACCTGAAGCGCCTACTGAGAGAAATCTTCATGACAAAATAAGAGAATGTATTGAAATCGACAGGCTTTCTGGATTCCTGAAGGGAGAATATGAAGAGATCTCCAGAAGAAGATGGCAAGAAGTAGTTAACCTGCTAACACTTTGATAATACTTTATGATATCCTGTTATGTATGATCATTATCTTTTGGCTTGATGTATTCAATGTAACTTCTTATACTGTACCCCTTTCCCCCTTTTCCCTTTTCCCCACGCCCTCTTCCCCCTAAAATCAATAAAACTCTTTAATAGAAAAAAAAGAAGAAACAGCTGCTCATAAAGATCTATAAAAATGTAAGGATTTTGTCCATGCTAAAATCTGTTCAATACATGATGAAAGTTAAGACAAGTATGGGTTTTTCTTAGGAGGGGGGCTTTTTTCAGCCTTGAACCAGCATCGGAAAGCCTTGACTCTGGTCTTCAGCTGGCCAGTTTTAGCTTTTCGGAGGTTCGTTAATTATATGTCTGTGGTTTCTGAGAAAGCAATCTGATCATTACAGCATTGGGAACGTTATTCTGCCACCAACTTATTTGAATCTGCTTTCTTACAAGTCAGTCTTCTAAGGGGAAAACTACACTGCAGGGAAAATGTGAAATGATCCACTGTGAAGTCACTCCCAGGAAATCAGGTTGCTCCAAGAGAATTCACTTTAGCAGATCACATAAGAATCAGCAAAGGAAATTGCCCATCCATCCTTGTTCGCACCTTGCTCAGGTGACTGCTGCACCCGTCCAGATCTGCAAGTGGTAGAGTGACAATCGTGATACCTTAACAAGCTGGAAACAAGAACTGGCTGTCAATTTATTCCTCTTTCCTAATTTCCTCCTTGTTTACTTATCCTCAATCCTGTTGGTCTCTAGCAACTCCAGCACACTGATGCTGGCACCACATTTTTTTGGGTGGTGGGGAGGTGGGGGTGGGGGAGAGATTTGAAGACAAAGGGTGGCCTAAATGATCATACCAGCTGAGCCTATGCAAATGGATTCAGTTTTAAAAAAATAGAAGCCCAAGTGATTCATGCCATCCTAAATGCATAGCTGGTGGCAATCATTATTTTTTTTGGAATTGCACACCTAATTTCCCTCTCTTTTGAAAAAACAAGCAAAAACCAAAGGATACCATGTACTGTACACTAATTAGAAGAAATAGAAACCATAGCAATAGAGAAAATACTTTTATTAGGAGTGACAATCTAATGAGCTCTCATTTCAGATAACCCAAAATAATTGTATGTGATAAAGCCCCAGCTGTCAGCAAGATTTCCACGCCCTGTTTCTTTTGCCAGACAAGAGCGAGAGGGCTGGTGATGAAGCTGAACCCATCTTTTCCTGCTGCCGGCAGATTTGGGAAACCATCTGGGTACTGGTGGAAGAGATGCGGGGGGAGGGGGGGGACCAAATCAGAACGAGCTCAAACAAGCCACCAAGGGCTTCACTTGTTGCAAGCGAAAATAATTATAATGATAATAATAAAGTGGTCAAAGGAAATCTTGTCTCCGGATTCTGGGCTACATGATCGGGGGCCCTGAATCAGGCGGTCCTGTGGCTTTTGCTGAGAACGGGTCACCCCATTTCTACAGGGAGGTGCTCGATGCCTTCTCAGACAGCCACAGTGTCATTCTTGTGATCTTGGTCGATGAGGAGTCGATTCACGATGTCTGCAAAACAAAAACAGACGAGTGTGTGAAGAAGCAAATATTCCAAACAGTGAGGATCACTTTGTCTCTATGGTTGCTGTGAATCATAGATTGGTGTTCCCGGCCAGCTGGCATGGGGACTCCCTTTCGCTGACTTTTCTTAGAGGGGAAAGAGAGAGGGACATGTAGAAAGGACCCCTTTAACCTCGCTGGTCTGGACAAAGGGGGATGGGGCCTCCTCCCGCAGTACCTTCAGCAGACGGACGCTTGGAAGGGTCAAAGTCCCGGCACTGGTTGATGATGTCGCGCAGGTAGCGTGGGCAATCTTCTCCCACCGACTCCTGGTACTTTTGCTCATAAACTTTCTCATAAACCTCCTTGGGGCTGCATCCTAAGGACATAACAACGCAGGGCAAGAATGGGGAGGTTTGGCTTGAATCCATGTGCATACTACTTACGGAAAGACTGAAAGAATTGGGCATGCTTAGCCTTGAGAAAAGAAAACTGGGGAGAGATAGGAAGGCATTTTCCAAAAACGTGAAAAGACTGCCTGTGAGGGTTCTTCTTTCACCCAGGCTTCCCGCCCTTCCCGCTTTAATGACGGCATATCTTGGTAAGAGTAAACAACAGAGGTTCTTTTTCTTACAACAGTTTCAACATCTTTACCTTCAGTAACAAAAGCGTTGTTCTTAAAATCATAACTGGGGGTCTTCACAGAGAAATCAAGTCCCCCATTTCCACCTGGGGAGAATTGGCTCCACCACTGTTCTCCCCCTCCTTCTCTGAAAGGCACGGTTCCCCCACCTGCACCCCAACCTCTGAGGTAGGCTTGGGTCCAAGACGTCTCTGGTGGTGGGATCGAAAGGGATAATCTTCTCTCAGGGTCAACTCCGTCTCGGTGCTCAGCTTCCTGGCCCTCGCCTCCTCCTGCACCTTGGCCAGCCATTGCTCTAAGGCCAACTCCTTCCTTATCTCCTTTCTCTTTCTGTTGTATTCACGAGCCTCCCGCTCTCCCCAATACGAGCAGCCTTGACGATGTACTCGTTTCCTATAGCTCTCGGCCTCAGGCCCGGACATCATCATTTGCTCCCATTGTCCAGTCCAAGGGTTCTCCATCCAGACCCACTCCCAGCCTGGTGGGAGCACACGTGCCTCTCCCCTTTCACATTCTCCAAACCCCACCTCCGCCACCTCTGATTGGCGGGGCCTTCCCGCCGCCGTTTCCTCCTGCCCCTTCTCCTCCTTAACTGGGCCTTTGCTCTCCTCCTCTCTTTTCTCCTTCTCTAGGATTTTCAAAGAGTCTTTATACTGTTTCCACAGCATTTCCCTGTCCTCGGCATCCAGGTCTGGCGCAGCTCTGTGCTCCTCCCTCCTCTTCTGCTTTTCCAGCCATTCGTCCCTTCCAGCTTCTTGCTGTGCAGGGGTCACTCTCCCACCTTCGGAATAATTCCCCTCACACTGCCCTACAGAGGAGGGGTAGGATTGCTTCTTGTTCATCACTGAGTACAGGGCATGCAACAATGGACTCAAGTAACAGCCAGATTTCAGTTGAATATCAGGGAGGGAAAACTTCTTAACTGTTAGGGCAGTACAACAATGGAACCAATGACCTCAGGGCATTTGAGAGGAAATTGGATCACCATCTTTCAGATCTGTTTTAATTTTAATTCCTGCTTTGGGCTGGGGAACAGGCCCCTTCCCACTGTGTTGTTCTAGGATCCTACTTTTAAGAACTAACTTGGCAGTATCTGTAACCCACCTCCATCCTTCCTTTCCCAAAATGAGAAGGAAATCCTGATCTTCTCTGCACATGCACAGGCATCCAGAAGCCCAAAGTCTTCCCTTCCCCACATTAGGAAAGCACTTGGGGCTTCAGCAAAGTGCAACCACATTGGAAAAGATGTGAAAACGACACCCATTTGGAACAGTTGGGGGCATCTAATGATGCCCAGACGGAGACCAGGCACTCGGGTTCTTTGCAGTAGATTCAAGGCTAGCCCTTCTTCCCCTCCACCTTCCCCTCATTCCTTATAGATTTGGATCCCACTTCTTCTAGGAAATCTGGAGAGGGTGATGCAGATCCACCCACCACCTTCTGAGGCCAGCTCCATCCCCTTCCCCACACCTCCTCACCTGCAAATGGGATCTTGCCCGTCGCAAGCTCCCACAGTACGATCCCAAAGCTGAAAGGAAGCAAAGAGACCTCTGGAGTGACTGCAGGCGGGGACGCCGTTGCCTCCCTCCCATCAGCCATGCCCGGAGAATGAGATGTCACTGAAAAGTTGGCCTGAAAAGTTGCAACAGACAGCCTGCATCCAACAAAAGCCCCCCACCCAAAATACACACACACACACACACACACACACACACCAGTGGAGGGACCCCAGATCAGCCTTTGGGAGAGCAAGCAAAGGTCAAAGCTCAGCCAGACTGGATGTGAAGAGGAAGATCATTTGAGAGACAATTGGTGTCAAGGGAACACCTTCAGATCACACAAAGTGTCTCTGAATGCCCCAGGAGGAAGCCCCATGCAAGCAGAAGTGGGTGCTTTACCTCCATCCTCTTATTTTGGCCACATATCCAGAATGGGGCAAGGAGGAGGTAGCAACAAGGAGGAGGAAGGGGAGCAGGCGACAGCATTGGCTGGTACTGACACGTTCCCTCCTTACAAGGTGGGTCCAGGTCCTCCAAAATTTCCCTTAGGAGGAGTTGTAACACACAGGGAACCACAAGTATGAGTGCGACCACTCGGTGGGATGGGTTACCTGTACATCTCACTGGCCAGGTTGTACTGATGGTTCACTGATGCCAGGCCTTCTGGGCAGATGTAGGCTGAAGCACAGACCTCTTTGTGGGCTTTCTCCTTGGACCTTTGGCTGATAGAGGACTGGGTTTGGTCCAGTTTAAATCCTGACAACTGAGAAAAGCAGAGAGGATGCCACAAGAGCAAAATAAAGAAACAGAAGGACACTGCCGTCCGCTCCTGCTGTTATGTCAGGTTTATACCAACTCTCCTTCCCTATAAAGGATCCCCATGAAGGTACTTCCAGAACTGCTGGATAACCCAGTGGTTTTGGTCTCTGGCTGCAGAGCTACACACACACACACACACACACACACACACACACACACACACACACACACACACACACACACACACACACACACACACACACACACACAGGGGGGGGCTCCTATCAGAGTTCTCTGCAGAAGGAACATTACCATTAAAATGTGCTGGATAGATATATTTATTATTATTTATTTTCAAACTTGTATACCGCAGCCTATTTCCCAAGGGGAACACAGGGCGGTTTACACAAAATTAAAAAAACAATAACAATTACAATTATAACAGATAAAAACAATGTTGGCAAGAGGCAGGAAGAAGAAAAAACCATACTCCCCTAACAGTTACCGAAGGCGTCCTTGAATAGTCAGGTCTTCAGTGCTTTCCTAAAGGACGCCGACGAGGGTGCCTGCCATATCTCGCTCAGCAGAGAATTCCAAACTGCGGGGCCAGCCACCGAGAAGGCCCGTCTACGTGTAGACACCTTACGGGCCTTCTTCGGGGTGGTGACACGGAGCGAGAGGGCCAAGGAGGATCAGGTGGGTCGGGCTAGGTCTAGTTGTCGGGAAATACGCTCTGCCAGATAGTCAGGGGCCAAGCCATGAAGGGTTTTGTAAACCAAAACCAACACTTTGAACCTTATTCGGGAGGCAATGGGCAACCAGTGCAGGCGGGCCAGGATGGGGGTGATGCGGTCGAATCTACGCGCATCAACCACCAGCCTGGCCACCGCATTCTGGACCCACTGCAGTCGCTGAACAAGGTTCAAGGGGAGCCCCATGTAGAGAACGTTGCAGTAATCCAATCTCAATATGACCAGTGCCTGCACCACGGTCCTCAGGAAGTCCTCATCAAGGTACGGGCAAATCTGGGCAATTAGCCTAAGATGGTAAAAGGCCGACCGGGTCATGGCTGCCATCTGGGAGTCCAGGGACAGGTCCGGATCCAGGGCGACACCCAGACTCCTCACTCTTTGTGCCAGCTGGAGGGCGGACCCACCCAGACTGGGAAGAGGGCCACTGTACCCATCCGGGCCACCCCCAAAGCATGTATAACAACATAAATATTGTTCTAAGGTGGCATTAGGCGCTCAGTCTGACCATCTGACTGGGGGTGGTAAGCTGATGACAGGTGAACTTGTGTTCCTAGTGCCTTATGCATTGCTTGCCAGAAGCAGGAGGTGAATTGTGACCCATGATCCGAAATGAGGTGTTCAGGTAAACCATGCAGTCTGAAGAGGTGTTGCAAGTAGTGATGAGCTGTTTCTGATGCGGTGGGGGATTTAGGACAAGGAACAAAGTGGGCCATTTTGGTGAATAAATCCACAAAGACCAGGATGCAGGAAAACCCTTTTGAGCGAGGAAGATCCATGATGAAATCTAAGGAGACAGCATTCCAGGGACCAGAGGGTGTTGGCAAAGGATGCAACAGACCTGAGGGTTTAGCCACCACATCCTTTGCTCGCCGACAAACTTCACAGGAACCCACATATCGGGCAACATCAGCATGGACCTGTGGCCACCAGAACTCCCTTGTGAGAAGATGCAGGGTTTTGTAAAGTCCAAAGTGTTCAGCAGGTCAAGAGTCATGTGAGAGATGCAACACCTGGTTAAGAAGAGGACCAGCAGGAACATATAACCACCCTCGATGTAATAACCCTTGCTGTGCAGAAAACTCTCCATGATTCCCATTCTGGAGTTCCTGAAGATGTTGCTGAGTCCATGAATCGTGAGCTTGAGATTCACGGATTTCTTCTGCCAAGCTGAGACATGGATTCATGGCCGCGAACACAGAGGGAGGCAAGATGGGCACCACTAATGTTTCTTTCACCAGCGCTGCATACTCAGGTTTTCTGGATAACGCATCAGCTTTTTTATTCTGAGCCTCAGGAATGTACTTGATCCGGAAATTGAACCGGGAAAAGAATAATGACCACCGGATTTGTCGCTGAGTCAATCGCCGGGCTGTTTGTAGATGTTCAAGGTTTCGATTATCAGTCAACACTTGAACAGGGTGTCGAGCTCCCTCGAGGTAATGCCTCCATACCTCAAAAGCCGTCTTGATGGCCAGCAGTTCACGCTCCCAGATAGTATAATTCTTCTCTGCAGGTTTTAACTGCCCAGAGTAATTGGCACAGGGACGCGGGGGTTGGGAGGGATCATCCTGTTGAGATAGCACTGCTCCCAGAGTAACGCTAGATGCGTCAGCCTCCACTATAAAGGGTGATTGTGGATCAGGATAACAGAGCAAGGGTTTCGAGGTGAAGCGTGTTTTCAAAGTAGAGAAAGCCTCTTCTGCTTCTGGAGTCCACCGGAAAAGCTCTTTGGGCCGAAGGAGACGGTTTAAAGGTGCAGCAATGTCGGCGTAGGCAGGAATAAACTGGCGATAGTAGTTGGCGAAACCGAGGAACCGTTGCAAATCCTTATGGTTTTGTGGTCGCTGCCAGGACATCACAGCCTCTACTTTCTTAGAGTCCATGTGGATTCCCTGGGGAGAAATAATATGTCCCAGGAATTCACCTTCCTTAATGTCAAACTCACATTTTTCCAGCTTAGCATATAGTCCGTTTTCCCAGAGACGCTGCAAGACCTGACAAACATCTTCAACATGCTGAGCTGGGTCAGCGGAATAAATCAGGATATCATCTAAATAAATGACCACACAACGATCTAGTAGATCATGGAAAATGTCATTCATCATCCGCTGGAAGACACTGGGTGTGTTTGTCAGTCCAAAAGGCATTACTAAATGTTCATATTGACCATACCGGGTCCGGAATGCGGTTTTCCACTTATCTCCCTTACGGATACGCACCAAAATTATACGCCCCATGAAGGTCCAGCTTGGTATAACACTTTGCCCCTCTTAACCGGTCCAAAAGTTCAGAGATTAGGGGTAAAGGGTACCGGTCCCGAATGGTGATCTTGTTTAATGCATGGTAATCATTACAAGGACGAAGCTCCCCTCCCTTCTTCTTTACAAAGAGCACCGGTGCGGACAATGGCGATTTGGAAGGGCGTATAAACCCACGTTGAAGGTTCTTGTCTAGGAAAGCCCTCAAAGCTTCTAACTCAGGTTCGGACATAGGGTAGACTCGTCCCACAGGGAGGGGTGCCCCAGGTATCAGATCAATGGCACAGTCATAGGGCCGATGCAGAGGTAACTTGTCAGCCCCCTTTTCCTCAAATACATCCGCAAAGTCTTGGTATACCTGGGGCAAGACAGGGTCAGATGTAGCATGGGCAGCTGCCAGGATGGTAGAAGAATTTTGCTTTGAGCAAGGAACCTTGAAGTACAATTCCCCTTGCACCCAATCCACCAATGGGTTATGAGCTCGCAACCAGGAAAGTCCCAAAACAAGTGGAAACCGGGGCATCCGAGTTACATTAAAGTAAATCTGCTCATTGTGGTCCATTACCTGAAGAGTAAGTGGACAGGTTTCCTGAGCTATCGGCCCAGAACGAAGTAACCGACCCTCAATGGATTCTACCAGCAAAGGAGTTTCCTTGTTCTGTACTGGAATCCGATGGCACCGCACAAACCCAGCATCCACAAAACAGTGAGCTGCCCCAGAGTCTACCATAGCATACACAGGTAACTTCCTGGCCATCAGAAAGCCCTAGAGTTACAGGTACCAGGAAAGGTCCTTGGGGTGTGATGGTATTGTCTGGGAACCCTTCGGTATGCTCCATTCATGTGGGTTCCTTCAAGGATGGAGCTGCCCTTTTACTGCTGAAGAGGTAGCAGCACTTACTGAGGAGCGCTTCAAAGGGCAACTGGAAGCGAAATGTCCTCCTCCTCCACAGTACAGGCAGAGATTATGAGAGCGTCGTCTTGCCTTTTCCTCTGGGGTGAGGTGTGGTCGAGCAGCTCCCAGTTGCATAGGTTCTGGATCCATTCTGCTGGCTTCACCAGACTGCAGATTAGGCACAGCTGCCAGAGGTTGCTGGTTGTAGTTCTTGCCTCGAGAGAGGCAACGGCTTTCCAGGCGTCCATCTATCCTGAGACACAGGGTAATGAGTTCCTGTAACGTGTTTGGTTGTTCTACCCTAGAGAGTTCATCAAGCACTTCATCTGCCAATCCTTCCATATACTGAGAAATCAGTGCCGGTTCATTCCAATCCAGATCCTGTGCTATCAAACGGAACGCAGTGGTGTAGTCAAACACTGAATCTTTGCCCTGTTTCAGAGCTCTGAGTCTCCTGTTGGCAGTAGCAGCCTGTACAGGGTTCTGAAAAGCTGAAGAAATGTGATTCAGGAAAGCCTGATAATTATCCAGTAGAGGTGAGGCACTGAGGAATAAAGGAGTAGACCATTTAGCCACTTGGCCTTTCAGCAAACTGATGATAAAGCAGGCCTTAGACCTCTCAGTAGGAAATTCTTGAGTACGCCCCTCAATAAACAGCTTGCATTGAGCCAAGAATGCAGGGAATTCCTCTAACTTGCCTTCAAACCGGTCAGGAGGCAGCAAAGGGCAACGGGGCTGCAACCCAGCCGGTGCTGGAGTTTGCTGCAATTGAACAATTGCCTGAGACAAAAGCAGTGCTTGGTTTTGCAAAGCTTCCAGCGGTGTCATCCCAACAGCCCCCTCCTCTTCCATTCTGCTTGAAGAAGTTTAGGTGGGAGCAAACTGTCAAGCCCCGCACACAGAACACACACACAAGCAGAGTTCAATTCTTTGCAAAGATCTTTAGTGGAAAGCCAGATAGATAACAGAATCCAACTCCCAGCAATTACCAGTCCAAGTCAAACCCAGAATATCTCACGGAAACCAGATGCCAAACCCAAGGGAACAGATAAAGCCATTGTCCAGGAAGCCGGTCCAAAATCAGGAAACAGAGCCAAGGTCACACACAGGAACGTGGTTGCAAGTTCAAATGACACATTGCTCCCACAGAGAGCTCAAGGTAAGCTTGCCAGCTTTATCCCAAAACAGGGAACACACCCTTACCTCTGGAAAGGCTCCTGCTAGTACTCAGGGCTTCCCGACCTGATTCCCCGTCTAGCATCAAAGACCCTTTCCCTAGCTCTCCCGGTATCACGTCTTTGCAGAATCCTGCTCATGGCCCTTCTAGGAGGAGGAGATATGCTTTCAGCTGAGTCATCAGACCCAGCTGCCTGCTGAGTTGAGCTGCAAGGCTCCTCCAGCAGCTCTTCACCATTTAACCCCTCAGATTCAGGTTCTGTGACAGGCAGGGTCATGGCACTGATAGTTGGACATATTGTCTACAGCCAAGCCAGATCTTTTGATAATGGGCTTCACCACCATCTCCTTCAGCCGACTGGGAAAGATCCCATCTCTGAAGGAAGAGGAGGCAATTAGTGAAGCCCATTCCGGCATGCTCCCTCTGGCGGTCTTGATCAGCCAGGAAGGGCAAGGGTCGAATGGAGAAGCCGCAGGCCTGCAGTGTCCCAGGGCCCTGGAGGCATCCGCTGGTGTAATCGGCCCAAACTCAACAAACCGGGGCGACCCAGGCGGTGAGTCACTGGCCACAGCAGAGGGTGGATCAATGCAACCGGTGTCCAGCTCAGCACGGATGGCCTCTATCTTGGATTTTTAAAAGGCTGTGAATGACTTACTAGTGAAATCACTAGGAGGAGGCCCTGGTGGACCGGGATTGGTGAGGTCTCAAACCACCCGGAACAATTCCGCCTGACGGTTCGAGGCCTCACCAGTTCTCAGGGAGGCAAAATATCTCCTTGCGTCCCTGATCGCTCAGGAGTAGCAACCGGTCAACACCTTAACTGCAGCCCAATTCAAAGCTGTCTGAGCCTTCCGCCATCTGCTCTCTAGCCTCCTCCACTCTTGCTTCATCGCCCGCAGCTCCGTGCTAAACCATGGAGAAGAGAGGGCTCGGCATCGGATAAGGCGCTTGGGGGCGATCCGGTCAACTGCCCCGGCAACTTCCTCATACCACCTGTCAACCAGGGAGTCAGCCGGATCGTCAACCAGACCGTCTGGTAAGCCCCCAAGGGACTCCGAGAACCGCACAGGGTCCAGGAGCCTTCGGGGGCGGGCCCAGATGAAAGGGCGCAGCTCCCCGCGGTGCAGGGCGGCAATTGAAAGGGGAAAAGTCAGAAAATAATGATCTGACCATGACACAGGTCGGGTGCACAGCCTCCCAACCCCCAGATCAAAGCCCACAGATGTGGAGGTAAAAACCAGGTCCAAGGTATGTCCTCCCTTGTGAGTGGGACCGATGACAAACTGGGACAGATTCATGGAGGCCATGGACTCCATGAACTCCAGAGCTGCTCCCGACAGCCCAGACTCGACATGCACATTGAAGTCCCCAGCCACCAGCAGGCGGGGGGACTTCAAAAGCGCCAACAAGATGAACTGGAGAGCTCTGGAAGGGAGAGTGCTGGGTCGCGGGGAGCACGGTACACAAGCACGGTCCCAAACCTGTCCCTCTGGCCCACCACAAGGTGGAAACATTCTAACCCGGACTCACCAACATCGCGAATCTGCTGACATGAAGAGATTCCCTATATACAATGCCCCCTGCCCCCCGCCCTCCAGCCTGCCCAGATGCTGAACACAGTAACCCGGGGGGCGAAGTAGAGTGAGAGAAGCTCCCCCTTCCTCACCCACCCAGGTCTCTGTAAGGAGGGCCAGGTCAGCCCGCTCATCCACGATCAAGTCATGGATAATGGGGATCTTGTTATGCACCGACCTGGCATTAATCAGCAAACAGGACAGATTGGAGGCGCGGACGGAATGATTCCTTGACATGTGGCAGTGAATCGGTGGATCAGAACGGGGAACAGGCCGCAAATGCCTGTTCCGAGTTCTCCTTACCTGATCGACCCGCTGGTCCCAAGCGTACCTCCCGTGGCCTGACACCACCCTAATGGAACGTCCTATAGGCTCTATAGGTTGTACTACTTGCATAGGAGGACCACAACAGCAAATAACTACAAAATGATAAAATAACTAACAATACAATGAACAAAATAATACAATAAAATACAATAAACAATAGGCAATACAAAGAAAGAAAACCTGAAAGAAAAAAAATCTACAAAGAATATAATATCATAACAGGCACTTAAACAGGGTCAACAGGTGGAACTGACTGAGGGGGGAGAAAAAGGGGGGAGCTTAAATTCTAGTCCAGGGCTCTAGTCCAGCGTGTATCACCATGTTCCAGGGTGAGAGCACCTCCAAAACAGCTCCTACTCGCCCTAGCCGTACCTCCACCGTCAAAGATGGTCGTGCTGCTCCCACTTCAACGGATAGCTCTCCCCCCCAACAAGGAGGAGGGAGCCGGAAGACGGTGTGGCAAGATTTATTTTTTTTTATTTATTTATTTATTGTTATATTTATATCCCACTTATCTTCTGGGCAGAACTCTAAGATGGTAGCATGGTGGAAGGGTGGGGGGGTAGCAAGATGGAAAAACCACCCCACAGAGGTCCACAACCACCCGGGACCAAAGTCCAATTCAAGTCCAGCCCCTGCGGCAGCAGCGATGACACGGGGGGTAGGTAGGTGGGGGCAGCAAGATTGAAAGTCCATACCCCAACAACCCAACAACCGGCCCCCGTTGCCGCTGACAGTCTCCCTACCCCAGTCCGCTATGGCATTTGGAATATTCTTTGGACCCAACACACACACACACACACACACACACACACACACACACACACACACACACACAAACCTCACCTTTACACAATAGCCTTTGGCAACCAGGAATTTGGTGCTGTCGATGGAGCGGTGCAGTTGGCACACCTCCCCTGTCTGATGCAACCTGCAACCGACAAAACATGAGAGCAGCCCCACACCACTATAAGCACTATGTGTTGCCATAGCAAGGCCTACATCCAAACATATGGCAAAAGCAAACCTCAACATGACTCAGCAGTTTGCATGTCTCTTTAAGACCTTACTACTTAAGTAATGGTTCTAGCTTCATACAGTCACACACTCCTCGGCCACGCCCTGACCTGCCTGATGCTGGTGTTGTTCCAGAGGCACAGAGAGAGTTGCAGAATTACTTCTCACTTATTGCTATGTAAGGTTGTATTTTATTCTTTTGTATTTATGACAAGCAAGGCAGTATATATACGTGTATAGCTCCTTATCCCTTTTTTATGAGCTTTATCACAACTGCTGTCGCCCTAATTTTCTATTTTGTATATTTTTCTGTACAGATATTTAATTAGTGTTTTATTATTTTCATAGGTCAACCCGTTTACCTTTTCCCCCTTGGAATATATAGATAAAGTATATTTTTCTTATACCTGTTGTGTCTATGACTCCTCCTTTAATCAGACTGCAGCACATAATACCCAAATAATACACCAATCTCCCAACAATCCATCAACATATCCCAACACTATGTGGGCAGATCAACAGCAAGACCACAGCAGAAGTGTTGCAAAGCCGTGCATTCTAAGAGACACAGGTGCTTTTGCTGTAGGAGTTTCCCAAATGGTATAAGATGGGCAAATATCTAATTGGATAAATGTGACAGTTTCTTGAAGGCCAGAAGTTGGACGGTGGACATCCCATCTAAAGAACGAAAGGAATGCCCAGAAAGAACCAGGCGATCTGGACTTGATTTACAGGTTGTGTTTATGTCTGTGAGCCAGCAAAGGCAGGGAGAGGAACAGACCCCACTCTACCACAAAACCAGTGAACAATTTCCTGCATGAAACCCCATATCCACAAATGCAGGGAGATGCCAAATATTCCACAAGAGCCAGAGATGTCTGGTAGGTGTGTGGTTAAGTAATGGAGCAGATTGGAGGAGCTAGCCAAGGTGCTGAAATTTATCCCCCTACTACTAGGACCAGCCCCATTAAACAAATCTATTGAAGATTAGACTAAACCCTGAGTGAATTCACTGACACTGCAATCCATGAAACTAATTAGATCATGTCAAGGTTTCCCTTTTTGGTCATAATTCTATTTCAATATTGGAAGCAGCCTTGAGTCCTTTTGAGAGAAGGGCAAGATACAAAAATATTTTTAACCAACCAAGCAAAAAACTAACTAACCAACCAACCAATTTAAGCCCAGCAAAGAATCCTATAGCAAAGGGGAAGGTAGTTTGTCACTTTCTGTTGAAATTACTGGGAGATAAAATGAACATTATGAGCTCTTGATTAACTCAAAAACCATGCTGTCCATATTCACACTTTCATCTCCAGCTGCTGCAATCAGAGCTGACCAGAGGCATTTTGTAGCAGCCCCTCTAAAAAGGCTCACCGAAGATAGGTTGAGTCAAGGGCTGGGATGTAAAACAGAGTGCCTTCTCTCTATAATGGCACTGGGGGTGGGAGGGGGGCTCTTCCAGCTCAAGGCCTGTGTGGTCAAAGAGCAGTTGCCATGCCCCGGAAAGCAGCCAGTCAATTGCCCCTTATTCCACTTTTTGGTGAATGGATTTCCAAGTGCTAAGAAAGCAGCTTTCCAGAACATGGCTACATAACAAACAAAATAATATCACAATGGTTTTCTCCAAGCTCAAGGAGGGCCATCTGAACAGGCTCCGGTTCCCTTCCGTGTACCTGTACAGACCAGCAGCAGCATCTGAGGCCATTTCTGTCCGGATCCTCCAAGGTAAGCCAGGCTCCCTCTTCAGCACTTCCCTCAGGGTGCCTTGTTCACAATACTCCATCACGATGGAGTATTCAGGGACTGAGCCTAAAGCAAGCCAGTTACTCCATGAATTGACGTGGTTCCTGGTTGCTGGGCTGAATTCCCCAGCCTTCCCTTTGTGCTTTGTTGCTAAAGAAGCTGTCAGTTTTCAGCTTTGTGGCACATGCTTGAAATGCAAAGGAAGCTGTGCATTCACGACACATTGCAAATGCAGAAAAATGTGACATCTTTACTAAACCATGACACAATCAAATAAGCAATGAGAGCTTTTGTGGATTAAAAGCCACTTCTTCAGGCATGCACCAGTGACACTGTGGATAGTGCAGAAATATTAGAAATCAGTGGCACAAAAACTGATGGGAAAAATTTGCCAGGGATCTTCTTCAGATGAGCTGCAAACTGGATGCAGCCAAGCTATTGGGGGTGTGGTTTGACACTACACCCTGATAACATCTGGCTGGAAACTTCCACTCAGACAAATGTTAATTAAACTCACCTAAGGAGATGCCTGGCAATCTTTTGCCATCAATTTTCGGGTAATTCATTGATAGTATTTTCTGCACAGTCCACAAGTTACTGATACATGCCTGAATAAGTGCTTTTTGATTCATGAAAGCTGGTTTTATTTATTTGATTTTTTAAAAGTGGCTTAATAATAGTGTTGCATTCTTCTGCATTTGGACTCATGAAATGGTTTAGCAAGAGCACACTTTTCCTAAGTTTGGGGGTGGGGGGAGGGAGAGATGCACCCAAAGACTTACCAGTCTCGTCAATGCAGATCCCGTACATCCGGAGAATGTAGGGTGACTCCAGCCTCTTCAGTGTTCTGATTTCCTCCTCAAAGATTCTTCTTACCTTCCTATGGGAGGCAGGAAAATGGTCGGCTACCAGAACAGGACTGGAAGCCTTTCTAACAGTCCCATCCATCCTCCCCTACCAATTTCATGGACAGAAGTAAGGTGGCCTTCCATGTGCCCCTGTCCTGTTCTTGCTCCTTTCCTCCCCATCAGTGCATCTCTTTTCTTGTCCATAACTCTGGGAATGGCAGGCAAAGATAGCCCTTATTTACAGTGGGGTAATCCCCATGAAATGCATGCTTCTCCTTCTAATGTGTTACAGAGTGCCTCCTTTTTAGCCACTTGAGGGAGCACTCCTGCTAGAAATGGATTTCTCTAGGAATTTCATTTGACTGCAAAATCAAAGTTGGAACTCCCCCTGGGCCTTTCCATCAGTACCCTCACCTGGAGAATGGGACTTCAATTTGTCCTTTTGAGTTCAGAAAATTATTGCATTGATCTCAACATTTCACTCCCCAGAGCCACTTGCTGGAAGCACCTTAGTCACGGGAATATCTGTGAGACATACCAGGGGTGTGATTAATCCAATCCAGATTTTAATTTGTCCTTTACAGGAATATCCACAACACACAAACTGTCTCCAAAAACAGGCAGAGGCCTTTTAAGCTTCCAAAGGAGTAGGAAAGATTCTCAACCTGTAAAGGTTTGGAAGTGCAGGAGGGAAGAAGGGCTCTGGGGTCCTCCATCACACTGTATTTGTTAGCTGTGTGCAAAGAACAAAGGACATCTTCTAGCTCCCCTCTTCCTCACCGGTAACACTTACTTTGTGTTTGAAGTCAAGGGATTTTTGAAGACTTTGATGGCCACAGGGAACTTGTAATATTCTCCCTTGTACAGCGTGTATTGCGTTACTTCCATGACTGGAGTCATGTTTGTTATCAGACTCTTCTTTATCTCTGCAATTTCCAGCTGAGGATCAGCCTCCTCTCCTAAAGGAGGCAGAAGAGAGCATTTAGGGACAGCCCACGGAAAGGCAGCAGGGGCAGAGAGAACAAGGAAACAGATGGACAGATGGACGGATGGGCAGACAGAGACAAAGCAGCAGCTCCCAGTGGCCTGGGCTGGCCCAGTGGCAAGAGCAAGCCAAGAGCGGCTGTTTGCATGGTGGGGAGACACAGCCCTTCCCATGGTATTTGCCCAGTGGTGCAGAGAGTGCTGGGGTGCACCTCTTTGAACCCGTCTTGGCAACATGAAACAAAAGGCTGCAGAATATCATCCTGCAGCAGCTGCCTTGGGCAACTCAGCAGGCAATGTGCACAGAGGAAGTGCACGAGGTCACTGAGAACATATTTGAGGCTTACTCAAGGCCAAAAAGAGCACAGGGCTTGCACACATTACCCCCAAAAAAAAACCCTCGGTGCTTCCTCCTTAACTGCCAGGGTGTTTTAGCAAAATGCATTCATTAAATGTCTCCAAATCCTATGAGGTCTTGTCCTCCCCCCTCCCCATTTGGCACTGGTTAGGCCTCATCTTGAATCCGGTGTTGATCCCTGGAGACCACACTTCAAGAAGGACGCTGAGAAACTGGAGCAAGCTGAGAGGAGGGCAACTTGGAGGATCGGGGGGGGGGCTGGAAACCAAGCCCTCTGAAGAAAGGCTGGGGGGTAAAATTGCCTTGAAAAAACCATGGGCTCAAGTTACAGGGAGCCAGATTCTGGTTGAACCCCAGGAAAAACTTCCTAAGTGCTGGAGCAGAATGACAATGGGACCCATGACCCCGAGAGGTGGGGAGTGCTTCGAGAGAGGCGCAGACCACAGCCTGGCAGACCCCCTAGGACAGTGTTGGCGAACCTATGGCACGGGGGCCAAAGGTGGCACTCAGAGCCCTTTCTGTGGACACCCATCCACAGAAATGGCCCTTTCACATCCACTTGTATTCAGGTTACATTGCTGTATTGGCACTTTGCGGTGAGGGGAGTGGCTTTTGAATCTCAGTTTGGGCACTTGGTCTCTAAAAGGTTTGCCATCACTGCCCTAGGAACTGTACTCCTGCCTTGAGCAAAGGGGTGGACTGGATGGCCTTACAGGCCCCTTCCAAACGCATTGTGCTAGGACTCGGCGATGCTGTGGTTTGCACATGTTGCTGAACTGGATGCCTGCGAGAGTACTGACTACAGGACAGCGATACATCACTGTCATGGCATGAGGTGGCTTTTCCCCTTCCCTGCTTAAACCGCGTGCCACTCCCCTTTGTCACTCCCCTGACGCTGAGCTGGTTGCCACCCCTGCCTCTCCGCCCCCCTGGTCCGCCTGTTCCCGCCCACCCTGTTCCCGCCCTCTTGCGTGTGTTGGGTGGTCAAGGCCAAAAGAAGGCACCTTTCAGCATCTCCTTCAGGGAGACCTTGTCCTCCGCGAGATCTTGACGGCTCTCCTTGCTCACCACCTGCCTCTCAAAGCGCGCCAGGACCTTCTGCTCCACCTGCAGCTGCAGCAGCAGCCCTTGGGCCACGTCGCTGAAGCGCACGTTCAAGTCCGCAAACTGCTCCAGCATGCCGCCGGCCTTGAGGACCTTCGCCAGCTTGCTTTGGCCCTCGTACTTGTCGAACAGCTCCCGGGCTTCCCACAGGAGGTCCAGCATGGCTCGGAGGATGAGTTCCAGGTCAGCCGACAAGGCCTGGCGCCGGAGGAGCTCCACCGGCCGCAGCACGATGGCCATCCGCTGGACCAGGCGCTCCTTCTGCTTCTTGCAGCCCTTCATCTGCTGGCACTGGTCGTAGATGGCGCGGGCGGCCGTCAGGATGCCCTCCACAATGTCCATGGCTGCGGGGAAGGGAAGGAACTGTGGCGAGGGGAGCAGCGCAGCGCTCGGAAGAGCCTCCGCTATGATCCGCTGGGCGCGTTTTGCCTAAGGCCAGCTGCAGTCCTCACAGGCCTGACCTCTAGGTAGACCTCCGTGGCCACGAGATGTGTGCAGGCTTGTCTTTTTTAGACTACAGCTCCCAGGGCATCTCTCCACCCCCCGCCCGCCCCAAACGCACTGGCCACTTTCCCATGGCCCAAGCTTAACCAACAGGGTAGCAAAAGCCCTGGAGGCTAGAGATGGTCCCAGAAGCTACGCAGGCTGGCCTCTCTCTTCGGCGGGATGGTGGGGAATTGAACCCCCAAGCCCCTGTGTTCTGTCTCAGCGAGCTACCTTGCCAGCGCTCGCCCCCAACTCTTCTCCCGCATGCATTCAAGGTGCCCCCTTTCCACCCTCCAGCCCCAATGCTCTTTCACCTCCACCACCACCACCCACACACACTGGTCCAGTCCCAGGGCACCTGTTCTCCTGGCCAAGACGTGTCTCCTCACCCTCTCCCGATGCAATCCAGCCTTTGCTCTGAACACGTCCGGAGGATTTCTGCACTTCCCCTTCCTGGAGGCTGGCCTCTTCTACTTCCTGCTGACACTCGGGCTGCCAAGGAATCCTTGGTTTGCTTTCGGTTTCCAGAAACAGCCGCAGGGAAAGTCCAGGCCTTTAGTAGAGAAAGTTCCCACCCTCTACCCTTCAATGTCACTTGATCCTTCCTGACACTCCCGAGTCATAAAGGGTGCAGTGCACTGTCTCCTGCCTCTTCTTAGGAACACAGGGCACCTGGGCTCACTCCAAGAAGAACAGAAGAGAGACTGCAGCCCCTCATTTTTTCCAGGCAGACTCACCTCTGATACCCAGGGGTGGGTGCAGGGATGGGAACTCAGGTGACAGCAGGAGTAGCTGCCAAGTCAGACTTAATGGCACCGGTGGCTCAGCTTGGACTCGGGTTCTGTTTTTGTTTGTTTCGCAGGGGCCTGGACTCCACTAATGTCTGGGAACCCACGCATCCCTCCCCATTTTCCTGGGTTGGGTTGGGGGGAGAATGCTTGCTTTTAACAGGAACCCAGAGGTGAAGCGTGGGACTCAGACCCTGGCCTCCGAGACATGGGGCTCAGAAGACCCTAAGGCTTGCCCGCATCTCTGCAGGAGAGCCGTGGAGGAGAGTCAAGGCAGATGGAGAAGAGTGTGTTCTGGTGCTCCATGTGGTGGTGACGGAGGAGCTTTTTTATTCTTAGTTTTGCTGTTCACCAGCTCTTCCCACGAGCAGCGGACTTTCAAAAAAAAAAAGTGTGACCACGCCACTTAAGCGCAACCTAGTGCATTTTACAACTACCTGGTCTCAAGGTGGTAAAATCCTTGTTGCTGTTCTGATGCAGATTTTAAACCATTACTTGAGTCCGTGGGAACACGGAAAATCTGCACCAAAATCTTTTCGCCCCTATTACGGTGTCTTTGCTGCGGTTCTCAGTTATGGGATCAGAATGGTTGCGGATTTTCAAAACATGCCCATGGGAACACCTGAACCGCAACATCAACCACGTGACCAATCTGGGTGTGTGTGTGATCTGGATCAAAGTTTGCTGCGGATTTTAGTGGTTGTGTGAAAGCAGCCATCATGTCGGCACAGCATTGCTGTCCTGATTTTACAAAGCTGTTGCTGAACTCCTGTTGACTCATCTGGACCTCTTTGACCAAACTGCAAGTTGCAACAAACTTCTAAAAGGGCCCAAGCCTTGGCTTGTGTTGGATCCCACAACCCAGAAGCAGAGGAGAAGCAGATCTACCACCCAGGAGCCCAGTAAGAGCTGGAATTGATTGGGCTCAGTGGGTTCTCGGAGAAATATCTCCTGGATTCAGGGGTGTGTGGTTAGGGAGGCCTCAAGTTCTTTATCTGTGGTTGTCATCCAGACTCATCACACAGCACTGTTCATTTCCCAAAATACTTATTTTTTATTGGAAGGTATTTTATAACAAAAATGTACACTTTTTATAGTAAAAAACACAATATCAGTTAGCTACCTAGAAAGTCAGTTTGGGGTCCCTTAGGACCCTCTGCTCTTTATGTAGCCTATCGACTGGGCTGTGTGGCTAAGTTCCATGAAAAATGGAATCACAAACTTCCTAATCAACCTCTGAATTATTTCACCCCTGCAGCTAGAACTCCAGTTACAAGACATGCAGGGATTGAGTGGGTGGCGGAACATCATGCAGACACATGCTGGATCTCACCAGGCTTAATTTAACATCGGTCTCATTGATCCTGCTCTGAGAATTGCTGTTGCTATTATGGGCTGTCAAGTCACACCCAACTTATGGGAACCCTAATTGGGCTTTTGAGATATGTAAGATAGTTAAAGGCATGCTTTTGTCACTGCTGCCTCCTTGTGAGTTTCTGTAGCCAAACCAAGATTTGAACGCAGAGACTCCTGAGACCGAGTCCCTCGCTCTTCTGTCCACTATGCCGTACTGGCTGCCACAGGTGCTGCTCCTGACATTTTCTAGCACCCAGAATTGCCCCCCCCTTCTTTGGGAGTACGCTGGGACGAGCTTGCCCAAGGCTGCATAGGCTGGCAGTTCTGCCGGGAGACTGTGGGGATAGACCTCCAAGCCTCTGGCTCCACAGCCAGGAATTCCAACTCACTGAGTCGTCTACCCAGCTGAGGATCCCTAGGGCAGTGAGGGCAAACCTTTTAGAGACCGAGTGCCCAAACTGTGATTCAAAACCCACTTATTTTTCACAAAGTGCCAATACAGCAATTTAACCTGAACACAGTGGTACCCTGGTTTACAAATGCTTCGGGTGCTGCCCTTCGGAGAAGCGAGGATTGAAGAGCAGGCTTTTGAATTTCCCGCGGCCACAGCACCCTTGCAGAAAGGCAGATGAGGGGCTACACCATCGGGAAAGCCAGTGGGGTGTGGCGGCAGCTTGTGGACTCATTTGTAGCCCCAGTTTGCTCTCCAGCCACGTCGCTCTGGGCCTCCCAAAAGCGCCACGGCTGGAGAGTAAATGGGGGCTACAAATGAGCTGCCTCCCCTTTGCCCGGCTCTCTGCACGGAGCACTGTGGCATGCTCCGAGTGAAGGGGGAAATGCCGTGGCTGTGAGGGGCAATGTTACATGCCCACAGAAAGGGCTCCACGTGCCACCTTTAGCACCTGCACCATAGATTCACCAACACTGCCTTAGGGAAATACAGTAGGACCCCCATATCCACTGATTCAGTTATCCACAGTTGGCAGAGAGAGAAAATTAAATAATTCAGCAGCCACAAAGCAAGCTATTGTCACAAATTGCAGCTGTAAAGCAAGTGACTGTCACAAACAGCAGCCATAAAGCAAGCTACTGTCTCAAAACAGCAGTCGTAAAGCAAGCGACTGTCAGGAAACAGCAGTTGGGTGGTGGGTGGGCATGTGTTCTCTCTTACCCATGGTTTTCATTATCCACGGGAAGGCCTGGAACCAATCCCCAGCAGATACTGGGGTCCTACTGTAAAATAAAACAAGCCCTCTATTTTTAATGCCTGTGATTATGACTGTAGATGGAATCCTGTGTCTCATTGGGGCAACCACCCTTTCAAAGGTAACTTGAAAGCAGGAAAAGTTACAGACAGGACCTCAAGCCTGTACAATTCCCCAGCGAGGAAAAGCCCAGATCTGGGATTGTTTTTCCTTTGGGAAGGGGGAAGGCAAGTGGGTACGTGGGAGCAGCACAGCCAGGGCAACTGAGGACTTTACCCTTCAGCCAAGTGGCATTCCGCGGGAAGGGGTGGCAGAGAACAACATTGGCGTTGGTGTGTCAGGTGGGGGGGGGATCCACACTTGATGGGAGGGCAGGGATAACTCGGATATAGGATGGCAGCCTAAGCCCCCTACCCCCTTGGGAGAAATGGCCGTTTGCTCTTCCTCTCTGTACTGTAAATGCTGGTTCTTGGAACTGGGCACAGTTAGACGAAGCCGTCCCATTCCAAAGTCCAGGAGTACTCTTCCGAAAGGATGATCATCTAACAGGACAATCCTTCCCAAAACTGGTTTCAGAACAGCACTGAGAGGTTTCAGTGGGCTGTGTTGAGTTCGACCCAACCTAGCCTGCCCTTAAGAAGAGTTGGTGCTGCCTCCCTCCCTCCCCAGCTCCCCCCAAGAAAGGGAAAAGAATGAAGATGAGGTGCCGAAGTGCACTCTGACTTATGGCCATGCTTTCCAAGATTTTCCAGGTAGAGAGGACCCAGGAACCCTGGGATGGTTCAGCGTGCCCAAGGCCACCCAGGCTGGCTCTTCTGCCAAAAAGCACACGAGGGGGGGGGGTTCAAATTCCCAACCTCTGGTTCCGTAGGCAGATTCCTTTTTTCTCCTCTACCTTTTAAAACAGTTTTATTTAGTTTCAATAATACAAATAAAAGGCAAAAAAACCCAACCAAGAGAGACTAAAAGGATTGGGGGTGGGGGGGAGAGATACAGGTAATATGAGTTAGAGTTAACCAGACACTATATTCACTACTATTACATTCTACTTCTTTTTCTCAATCCATTATCAGTTTATGTGTCAATATCTGTACATGGATACCACATTTCTTTGTCACTTATACAGAACATTTTACACATTCTAGATTGTATGTGTTTGCTTGCAGCCACACATAAAATAGTCTCCATTTCTCATTTTTGTGTTCGCTTTGTGTTTTGTTCTAATGCATCGGAGGGTCTATCTATTTCTGCTATATTCATTATTATTTTCTGTCAATTCTTTTGTTGGGATTTCAAAAATTTTCCAATATTTGGCATAAAGATTTCTGGCCACCATCAAGATCATAATAACTAGGTAGCTATTCAGCTTATCTACGTAATAGTAAGTCAAAATAGTTCTGGCTTAAGTGGAATTTCATATCCCATTATTTCTTGCATTAAAACCTTCACCATTTCCCAATACATTTGTGCTTTTTTTACAGGACCACCACATACGATAGATAAAATGAGCATTCATTAATCTTACATTTCCGACACTTTTTGGATAGGCAGAATCCTCAAGCACTGAGAGAGTAATACATTTTATTTCACCATTCCCATGATTATTTGATGCACCAGCTTCTCCTTTCCCTTATTTATTTATTTCTACCCCGGCTTTCTCCTCAAAAGAACCCAAGGCACAAGCATTACAAGACATATATCTATCTATATCTATATATATTTCAAAATATACAGAATTTATATACAATTGCCTTGTGTTTAAAGCTTTCAATAATTTCATCCCTGTGTTTTTTAAACACAATGTATGAAGTAAACATTTGAAGATGAGCAATGAAATGAACTAAGAATCTGGGGAGGCACTTTCACAGGAGTCACAAAACCCCGCAAGGAGAAGGGATTGGGGGGGGCAGGAAGCCAAGAGACAAGATTAGAGCTGATTTGATGAATGCTGCAGGGCCACCTTATGGGGAGGCCTGCCCACGGCGGCAGAAGCTCATTTGGAAGAATATTGAGCAAACCAGCAAATGCCACCAACTGCCTCGAGTGGCAAAAACAGATATTGACAACCCAAGGTTGGGAGAGGAACTTCCCTTGCCTCCCACCATTGCAAATCGTCTTGCTCTGTTTTGTGGTTGATCTCCAGATCTTAAGCATGGGACTCCTTGGAACAATGAGTGCTCAGAGGCAAACATCAGGCTGATTCATGTCTCTCAGGCACCCATCTCCTTTCAGTTCTAATTGTGGGCTCCCTGGAAGCCTGTTTCTGCTCAGACAGAACATACCGGCCCCATCAACGCTGATGATGGGCCTGGGGTTGACTCCCTTTTTTGTGTTGGTGGTGGAAGATACTCATGGGGTGGGCATCTGTAGGTTGCATGGGTTGTTATGAATACCACGGGCCTAAGGTTTTGGGGGAAACAGCCATCAAGTCCACTGGGATGATCAGCGGTAAAGGCAGCTCACAGAAGATGCAGGACAATCCCTGAGAAGGAGGGTGTGAAGCCCCCCCCCACTTTGGAACAGGCTTATTATATACTCCCAGTTTCTCCTGTACATTTCCACCTTGGTGCCATAGGTATGGCTCCCTCCCTCCTTCCCGAATTCTGTGCTGCTGAGCAGCAAGCCCTTAACAGGGAGGTGGCAGTTCTCTCCACATCCCAGTTCCCAGGGTTCTCTGGCGTAGGGTTTGGGGATACCAGGACATGCAAAAAGTTTTATAACAAGACATGCAAAATCCAGTGCAAAACAGATCCATGGGCCCCAATTAAAACAAGGATTTGAGGAGTGGCAGCCGCACCTCTTTAAGTGGAGACCATGGCGAGAAGATTACTGGTGATTTACACTTGCGTAAGGGAAATTTTGTCTCTCTTGGCAGCAAATTGCCACTGACTGACAGGGTGCAGGTTGCATTCCTGGGACAACCAATGTAAGGAGAGCGGTTTGCTGCCCAGATAATTTCACGTTAATGAACACAAATCAGAAATGGATTGATGGCCCCTGTGAATGCTCCTGAGCTGGCCCTCAGAGAATGAGCCATTTCTATCTGGGAATTCTGGAGCAGTCGCCTTAGTTTTTGTTTGTGGACCAAGGCTTCTCCTACCTGACAGCCCACAGAGGAAAGAGGGGGCCAAGTTTGACACATCATCTATCAGGTGGTGGATGTTGTCCTCCTGGGTGGATATAAGTGGCAAAGTGCAAAAAAATGGCATTGGACACATTTTGCTTCCAGAAGGGAGGTGTAAGAACTGTTCCATGGAAAGAAAGCATCTCTGGGGGCAGTTTGCAACTTTTCCAGAAAAGCCACACACTCTGGTCCTCCTTCCTCCCACTGAGGTGGGATAGCCAGGCTCTTCCTGCCAGTGCAGAGGGTGACACGGGGGGGGGGGGGTTAGAGAAGAGGAAATATGGGGCCTTTTCACACGACCCCTAAGATCCGCTGGCCACTTAAATTCGGACCAGAGATCTTAGGGGTTTGTCCCTGTTCCTGCATTCCCACCCCCTCCGCACTCCTGGCTGCTGTCTGCGTGAGGGGAGGGAGAAAAAAAGAAAGAAAAGAATGCCGCTCACCTCCGTTCTGCCGTCCCTGCACTGCATTCAGATCTCTTAAAGGGGCGGGGGAAAAAAAGAACAAACAGAAGCAAGGAGAGCCCGGCAGTCACTACTGTTATATCCGCATCAGGAATTTTCACCCTCCAGAGCAAGTACATGAAAAGTGCGCTGGGACGCGCTTAGGTGGGTGTGGTTGCACTTAATTATCTGTAAACTCCGGAGCTGGTGGGGAAACAATTTTAAGCTCCGGAGCTGGGAGCCATTTGCAGCGGAGTTTAGGGGTCGTGTACAAAGGGCCATGGTCTCAGGAATGCCCCCAACTTCCTCCCAAGGACTCTCTCTCTACTCCCTGTGCCCTGCAGTGGCAGCCCCCTGGCTCCTGGAGTCACTGGCAACCCGAAGGACCCCCAACAGGGCTCAAGCTCAGCCTGAGAAGCCTCTTCCAGGCTCCCCTTGCAAGGAAACATTATTAAGGAAGAGGGGAGGAACAGGGGCAGGAGGAGATCAGGACTACCCAGCAAGGCTTTTGGATCCACCGGCAACTGGCCCTCTAAGGAGGAGGATGCTTTTGGCTCAGGATAGATCTAAGCACACAAGTAAACTGCTGGAGAATTAACTCTTCTTATCCTATCTATCTATCTATCTATCTATCTATCTATCTATCTATCTATCTATCTATCTATCTATCTATCTATCTATCTATCTATCTATCTATGAAAGGAGAGTTAATCAAAATCCACTTTTCACTTCTCATAATGGTTCCCATCTTTGCATTCTTGTCATAAATAGCAGCTCAATTAAGAGGGCCTACTGTTGCATTATACAACCAAGGGTTCTTGTTGGTTGCTTCTTTAAATATTGCCTGGACTCATGCTGACAATGAATTGCTTCCAAATATATGTGTGTGCATTGTTATAATAACTGGAGACCGCTGGCGATTTCTCGAGCCTGTGCCAAAACAGGCTGCATCCCTACACCCAGAACAGCAGAAGTAAAGCCCCTACAATTGCACGGCTCACGATGTCCTGTGTACATGCTGTGATGTGGTTTTGCAGACCAATGGATTGTGAGATACACAAGAAGACAAAACGGAAGCTCAGAGAGGCCCCCAAGGATTCCTACCTAACCATTCTTTAAGGTGTATTAGCAGCTCTTGTGCTTGACCTGAGCGGAATATTTTTCTACAATTTTTATTTTGCATACTATGAATGGACCTGCTGCACTACAGGGAGGCTCGCGCGTGTATCTCCCTGCCTCTTGGGATCCTGGAGGGCCCTTCCTTTCTCCTCCTGCAGTCTGCTCTCACTGCTTTCCCCTCCAAGGGGGGCTTGACACTCGCCACCAATGACAAGGCCCTAACCCTTTCCTCAGTTTCCCCCTGGCCATCATCAACGGGCTGCAATAAACTTCCCCTCTTATTCAAAAAACATGTGGCACCTTAAAGACTAACGTTCATATTCTCCTGGCCCCAGAGCCATAAAAGCATCCTTTACAGCTTTATAGACCCTGGCCTAATGCACCCACCATTTCTACTAATCTACTCTCCCACCTCTTCTTCCCCCTCCTCCTCCTCTCCCCCTCCTCTATCCATCCCCCCACCTCTATATACTACGGCCAATGAATATCTGGTATGAAATGTATAACCCATCCCATCCATATTCTGCTGCTATATGTCTGAAGAAGTGGAGTGTAGTCCACGAAACGTTACATAAAAATATGAAAGTTAGTCTTTAAGGTGCCACATGTTTTGTGTCTTTTGTTTTCTTTGATTTTTGCCTGAAATTCTTGAAAAGACTAACACAGCTACCCTTAACCTCTTATTCTTGCAACACATTCTTAAAAAGTGAAAGGGCCAGTGTCATTTGGAGGCTGGGTGGTGGATGATCTTTGGCTGAAACCTGATGACTTGTGAGGACCGTTCCCACTCTGGTGACTTGCACCCAATACTCGCTTGGCATTCAAACCTGGGATTCACAGTTTTCATAGTGCTTGAAGCACTTATGGGGTGGTATATAAGCCGGACACTTTGCTTTGCTTTGCTTTCTTGAGATGGACCAGAATCCTGCCCAATATGGAAAGGATGCCCATTCCCTGGACCTGGTCCCTCAAAGGTGTCTGAGTGTGAGAAACCCATAAGCCTGCCCAATCACCCTTGTCCACCCCACCCCACCCCCATCACTGCCTGGAGATGACCACAAGGTGGCTGCCATGTCAAGCCACGAGTGGAGGATCATTGCCCCTCCTTTGCCCTGAAGGGCAACTGCAGAGCTATCCCCTGCCCCAGCTGGCAGCCTTTCACCGCCACCGATTCACTGTCATGGGCCAGACGCCAGGAATATGAAGAAGGACGGCCATCTGTGTCCTGCGTCAACTTCGCAGGATCCAATTCTTCCTGTCCTGTATTGTGAGTGCTTAGAAGTGACATTGACGTGATCTTCTGGAGGCCAGAGAAGATTTCCCGCCCCATCACCCAACTCCACAAGGCAGCATCCCGAAACAACGGTCCTCTCTCCCTGGGTGACAGGCGTCCTGGAGGGCCCTGCCAACCACCCATCTCCCAATTGTTCCATTCTGCAGAGTCTGGCAAGTGACAGCAGAGGGTTAGAAAAGAAGCAGGAGGCTAGTTTTCATCCTGAAAGGTGTCCTCAGGGATCAGTGTCCGAAACTGACGGTCCCAGAATAGGCTTGTAATCCCAAAACCTAGAGGAGAAAATGGGCATTGGGGGTGCAGGAAGAGGGAGAGAGAAAGATGGAAGTCAAGTCTCCAATTTTCTGGACAACCCGGCAAGATAATTAAGCAGGAGGGACGCTAACAAGTCTATGGAAATTGTAGGTGTGCTTGTGTGTTGTTATTGTTGCTTTCAAGAATCTTCTTCAAGGGCCATGTCCTCGTAGAATGTGGGTGATCATTAGCCTGAACTGGTTTCTATCTAAGGCTATCCTAAAGAGAGCAGCTGTGCTCACTGTCAAGAATACTCTCTGCTTTCCTGGCGATAAAGGCTGAAGCGGATGCATAGGACTGAGAAGCAGCCGTCAGGGTCAGAAATACAGAGCGGCTCTTCAAAAACAAAGACGCGGGTTCCCAAACGCAGAGGCTTCCTTTCTTCTATTCCAAGACCACCTCTTTCAGCGTGGACCTCTCCACTGCTGTGGGTGTTTGGGCCCACATTCCAGGGGAAACATGTCCTATGTGCACCTCAGGGGTTTTGGGTGGTGGGGGTGGGGGTGGGGGTGCACAGCTGGAGAAGGCCTCTTCCGTGCTCTGGGGGTGTGAGCAGATGGCAAGAAACAAGGGCATCTGATCATGCTGGAAAGTGCTGCTTTACTGGGAACGGTCTGCCTTAAAGGCTCTAATGTTGACATACAAAGCCCCAAATGGTTTAGGATCATGCTATTTGCCAGAACGGCTCCTACCCCAGAATCCTGCCTGAAGCACTCGCTCTTTGCAAGCAGGTCACCTGCTGACCCCGAAAGAAGCCCACAAGGCAACAACAAGGAATCAGGCTTTCTCGGTGAGCTCCTCAGCTGTGGAACCACCTCCACTCGGAGATCTGCCAGGCTCCCACACTGTTGGATGTTTAAAAAACACACACACCTGAATACCTGGTTGTTTCAAATGGCTTTCCCTGGTTATTAACCTGTTTTTTGCTGATCTGTTGATGTGGCAATCTTCTCCATCTGCCTTTAGCTTACTTGATCTTTGATTTTTATGACCTTTAAGACTGTTGTTGTCCTATCTAATTTTTTATGTATTATTAGGTTCAGTTAGTATTTTTATCTTATTGTATATTGTATATGGTTTGTTTAGTGATGAAACCACTGTAAACCACCCAGAGTGGCATTTATGCCAGACACGTGTTATATGAATCAAATAAATAAACAAACCTTCCTGTGCATCCCAGGATCATTCCACCCCAGCGTCAAAAAGTGTAGCCTTACCACTGGACCAGAAACAGTCAACACCAGATTTGACAGAAAGGCCCAGGCTGCTGGGATGTTTCCTGCACCAGGGAAGGCTTTAGAAGGCCTTAAGCAGCCTGGGATCCAGATATTTTGGAGGAGCGTATCACTGCGTGTACACCTCCAAGGCCGTTCAGTCTCTTCTCTGTGCCTCTCCACCAGGAGAGGAGGACCAGAGGAGACCCCAGAGGAGGTTTTCTCAGCAGGAAAGTTGTGCTTTGGCCTGTTGGGAGCCTGAATGGAGTCAAATTAAACCTGACAGGATATATGATGGTACTTTTCAAAAAACCTGAAAGGTGGCCATACAGAGGAGGGGCAGGATCTGTTCTCAGCCATCCCAGAGCGCAGGACACGTCATAATGGGCTCCAGTGACGGGAAGCTGGATTTAAGATCCAGAATATCAGAAAAAGGGTCCTTACTGTTACAGCAGTATGACGGTGGAACCAATCACCTCAGGAGGTGGTGAGGGCTCCAACACTGGAGGCCTTCAAGAGAACATGGGACCACCATCTGTCACATCTGCTTTGGTTTGGATTCTCGTATTGAGAAGGGGGTTGGGTTCAGAGGCCTTGTAGGCCACTTCCAACTCATTTATTTGCTGATATGGGACCTGTTGAGATCAAGCCTTCGGTTTTGTTCCATTGATTTCCCGTCTGGTTGTGCTTGGATCAATGGGATGCACCAGGATAGGATGGACTAAGCCCTACTGCATCAAAACCAAGCAAAGAAGAAAACCCGGCTCATTACCTGCTTTCTGGTGTACAAAATGATGCCTCACATGATATGATTTCAGTCGTTGCAGGTATGTGCCTGGCTTGGGTGACCCATAATGAAAGTAATAGTGCATCATGTCATACGTGACATAGCCAAAGAGGCCCCCAGCAAAGAGAGAGAGACCAAGTGCTTCGGGGAACAAAGCTTTGGAAACCAAGTAGAAAAAGAAGATGACCAGTGAGGCCGGCACTGGCGGGAATGCGAGGCGTGCATCATCAAACGGAGACTGGAAAAGAACCAGAAAGGGCAGAATGAATTGATCAATTAATTCAAAACTGGTTAACCAAAAACTATGTTCTAGGTCAAAATATCAAAGCTTAGAAAGTACACATTAATTGGACACATTAAAAGATAAAGCTTTGTGCTTAAACAGGAATGGGGCATCTGAAAATAACATTTGAAAAGTGAAAAACAAAAAAAACCACTTTGCACAGAAAAGCTTATAGGATTTTTGCACAAAATGAAAGCACTTTGCACAAAACCCACTTCTGCAAATTATTCATGTCCTGAAATGTGAAAATGCACAAAAAAACAAAAACAAACCCAGCAGGGTGAAGACTGTTCACATGAAGTTTGATCCGTGTAACGTAACATCAGTAGCAGCGGCAGCAATGGGTTTTTTTTAAAACATTCCACACAAGAAAGGGCATTTATTTATTTCTTGTGTGGGATTACGCTGCAAAATAACTCCTATTATGTACATTATGTGCAAATGTTAATGTGGGCACACTCTTAGAATACTCATCCTGTTCTGTTGTCGGGAACTGTGGCTCTTCATCAGCATATTTGTAAGGATAAAGTACAAAAGGGTTCTTCAGAGAGGGAGACCATTTGCACAGTCCCAGCTGCACTGACCCAGCAGCCAGTGGTGGGGGACATAAATCTGAAAGTGCTGGTGTACATATGAACCTCTTTCCCTGCCTCTCCTCAAATAGAGCCCCAAAATGCAAGCAGATGGATTGTCCTCTATCAGCAAATGAAGAGCAGGGTTTCTGTAAAGCCAATGGCTCTTCTAAAGACCAAAACATCCACACATCCTTAACATGACAATGGGCACAGCTTGCAACAGCTCCCTCTTCCTGGGAAAACCCCTTTATCTCTCAGCTACTGTGAGACCTGAAGTCCCCACCATTCTCTGAAAGTTATGGGGAGGGGCTGGGGCTCTTTTATACTTGAGCCAAGAGCTCCCTACTCGCCCAAGGAGGGCTTGGAGAGGCAGGGAAATGCAACATGTTGCCTCCAAAATATAGGTTCTCTGACTAGAGATGGGCATGAACCACCAGTTCAGTAGTTCCTGTTGGTCCATTTTTCGGCCATCAGGTGTTTGGCGCTCCAGAGGCTGCCCAATCACAAGTAGAGCCTACGGGAGCCAGGGTAGGGAAGCTGGTGTACTGTCTCTAAATGGGTATCCCACAAAGGAAGCAGGGTTTTGGAGCGCTGAACACTTTTTTGGCCAATAAACAAATGGGCACAAACCACCAAACTGGCAACTCATGCCCATCTCTAATTCTGACAACGCCTTGTTATATTCCTTCAGAGTACAGGAGGGGAAGAGGGGAATCTTGTTTATTTTGCCAGGGGAAGGGGATAAGCAGCTGAGTCGGTCACCTCAGAGACAACTGTTCACATGGCACCTCCAGCAGCTGCACATTTGTTATGCCTTAAATTTTTGTGGCCAGCGTCCACCAATGTCTGTGCCAGAAAACAAGTGTAAATCTTTAAGGCACCACAAGACAGGTAACAACAGCAAAAAAAAAATGACTCTGCAAAATGCAAACAGGCCAAAAAGCCAACTTCCAAAAGCAGAGCAGTGTCTTCTGTCATAATTGGGGGCGGGGGGGGAGGTGAGAGGGACACACTGCCCAATGTCCATGGCAATCAGCTTCCTTAAGGTACTGGCTGTTCCAGGAGAACATGTTCATAGAAATCATCATGACCACCATCTATCTTATTAGAACTGCAGAGGTGGAAGGATCCCTTTGGATCACTGAGCTCAGCTCCGTGTCTAGGACACCCAGTGGGGGAATCGAAATCCCAACCTCTGGCTTGGCAGGCAGGGGCCAGAACCACTGAGCTGCCCAGCAGTTCACTAGTAATTTTAGAACTTCACAAGTGGAGGGGATCCTATATGATCAGTGGTTCTCGACCTGTGAGTCCCCAGATGTTCCTGGACTGCATCTCCCAGAAACCCCTTCCAGCACAGTGCGTGGTGGAGGCTTCTGGGAGTTGCAGTCCAGGAACATCTGGGGACCCACAGGTTGAGAACCACTGCTCTAGATCATCAGGGAGGCACAGCGGGGAATTGAACTCCAAACCTCTGGCTCTGCTGCTAGAGATCTAAATGCACCTTCCAGTAGTCTTGGAAACCCCCAAATGCCAGGGATGGCGCGAAAAGAACGCCTTCCGTTGACCCGTAGCATCTCATTGAATTGACCCCTGAGTGGAATCACCTTTTCTTTTCACAGGTGGATGAGCTCCTTTTGGGGACAGCCCAGGGCCACTGCTTTTGCCTCTGGCTGCCGGCTCCTGGGCTTCCTTTTCTAAAAGACAGAGACGTCGCAAAGGCACCCACGCCCACCGGGAGGACCCGGGTTCCCACAAGGCTGGCTCCCCAGTTACCTTATGATGCTGGCCGTGCAGGATAAAATGCAAGGTGATGAGATAGTAATTGCTGGCTGGGGGCTTCATGTGAAAGATGAAGCGGTGGATTAAATATTCCAGGAAGGACCAGACACACATCCCCTGGATGAAGAGCACCGGGAAATAGTATTTGTGGATGCGGATGGAGTAAGCTGCGCACAAGGAAAGAAAAGGGTTTTGCTCACTGGCAATGCCTGCTTGACCTCCTGATGCAATAAAAGAAGAAAAACCAACTCGGACGAGTCCCTAGTGTGCCTCACACGCAGGGGTAGGCTGCCTCTGAATGAGGAGGTTCTGGATTTGCTACCATGCCTGACTGTTGCCAACTTGGCTATCCTCTCTATGCCACTGGCTCCCAACCTGTGGGTCCCCAGGTGCTCCTGGACTAACATTTGCAGAAGTCTTCCCCTTGGGCTTCCGTTCATTCTAGGATCCCCTCACCCCTGCCAGGCACTATGACCGGGCTGTCCCCTCCCAGCAGCTTCCGAAGGCAACCAAAATAGTTTGGGAAGAAACGGGGGCCTTGTCCTGATGCTCGATCTTTCTCTTCGGGGTTGTATCCCACTGCCACAGTGGTGGCAGCCTGAGACCTCCCAGCCCCCCAAGGAGATGCAGTCCAAGAGGCTTGCTTTGGCGCCCTGCCAGGAGCCGGCCTGATGGCCCCATTGTCTGGGGGGTGGGCAAGAAAGAGAATGGAAAACGCGCCCACCATCATCCTCGAGGGAATCGTCCAGACTGGTACCAATCTGCCCCCGCTGCAAGGGACAAGGGGCAGACCTTGCCGGAGGCTGCCAGGTGCCGTGAGCCAAAGCGGTTACTCGGCACAATCCTTCCTCTGTGCAATGGCTGGCCGAGGGTGGGGGTGGGGGTGGGACGCTAAGACAATGGCTGCTTTCTTTTGCTAGCGGCCATTGGGTTCCCAGCCGCCCTCGCCCAGGCTGGCCCACAAGCCTGGCACCTCAAAAGCAGCCACGGGTTTTGAGCTGCAAGCCTGAAGCTGCTGTTGGGGAAAACGCTCTGACCATGCTCAGAGAAGCACCTTCCGAGGGTCTGGCACGGAAAAGAAGCCCCCTGGGCACCAGCCCAGTTGTGCTGTTGGCAGATCCAGCTGTTGGAGCCATGGATAGCGTCTAGCCAAGCTGGTTGGTGGCAGCCAAACTAGACCTATGAGGGAGATTGGCTTTTGGAAGCAAAGCTTACTGCTTAAAGCACTCTCTGGGTGGCTTACAATTTATTATCCAGGCTAGACACTGCAGCCACCCATCCACCCACCTCACGAGCTGGGTTGCCAACCTCAGCCGGATGGAAGCCCAAGTCAGCCTCCAACCAGCGACCTGAAACTGTCACCGTCGCACTCAGCTTGCGAGCAGAGGCTTGACCGCAAGCACTGCAGTTCAGCCCGTGCTATGTGATGTCATTTTTGCCCGCAACTGTGTCTCTCTTCTATCTTTATCATGCTTTGCCACATTGGCAGAAAGGCAGTATATGATTAAAGCAATAATCACACAAATACATGCATTGGATTACAACGGCCATAAAATGGGGAAGAGAAGAGAGATTGAGAGAGAGAGAGAGTTTCGTAGACCAACAATCCTAGATTTAGAAGCCTTGTATGGAGGAATAGAAAGAGGATAATTTGAAATGAGAAATAAAGCAGGTAGGCTCAGCACCCCACTCTTCTTTCTTTCTTTCTTTCTTTCTTTCCTTCTTTCTTTCTTTCTTTCTTTCTTTCTTTCTTTCTTTCTTTCTTTCTTTCTTTCTTTCTTTCTTTCTTTCTTTCTTTCTGAGTATTTTTACCCCACCTTTCTCTTTGGAAAAGGGCCCAAGGGAGCTTACAGGAAACCGCCTTTCCCCCCTGCTTGCTCCCTCCATGGCTCCCAACTGCCCCCAGAAGCAGCATTTTCTGTTTCAAATGGCTGCTGAGGCTACCTTACAAGCACCTACACGTCCTGCCTCCTTGGGCTGTGGGGCTCAGCGTTCTCTTCACATTTTCTCCATCAGATGCAGTGGGACACAATTCAGGGAATGGCCTCTAGTCGGGATTAACTCCCGGCATGTCTGCGTGGGCCTTCTTGCAGCCGGCTGGTGCAGTCTCAGCAGGGTATCTTGAGTAGGGAGGGAGGATCGTGGGATCCTCATCTCCAGACGGCAGGCCCGCCTCAAGCCACTCTCTGGGTCCTGCTGAGGTCACTTGAACATTACTAGAGGGAGAGGGAACGTGAAATTCTTACTTTTTTCTCTCTGCACTGAATGCACTGATTAGTTTTTTTCCCCCTTTGCCATGGTTGTATTGCCAAATGAGAAACTGCCCATAGCTGCAATTTTGATACAGATACAAAAATAAATGACAGCAGTATCATATTCACAGAGTGATCTAATATTGGAGCCGGGAGGGGTCTACAAGGCCATGGAGCCCCCCACCCCCACTCATCCTGCTCAACACAAGAATCCAAATCAAAGCAGATCTGACAGATGGTGGCCTGTTTCCCTTGAAGGCCTCCAGTGTTGGGAGCGCTCGCCTCCTCCTGAGGCCATTAGTCCCATCGTCATGCTGCTCTAACAGTTGGGAGGTTCTTCCTGAAGTTCAGCATCCTAAACCTGGCTTCCCATTGCTGGAGCCCATTATGACGTGTCCTGCAGTCTGGGATAACTAGGAACAGGCCCTAGCCCTCCTCTCTGTATGGTAGCCTTCCAAGTCTTTGGAAAGCGCTATCCTATCATCCCCAGTCTTCTTTTCACAGCCACAAGGCTCAATTTTAGTCAATTCCCAGCGATTGCAAGTGGAAGGAAGGAAGGAAGGAAGGAAGGAAGGAAGGAAGGAAGGAAGGAAGGAAGGAAGGAACTGGTACTAGAAGGAAGGAAGGAAGGAAGGAAGGAAGGAAGGAAGGAAGGAAGGAAGGAAGGAAGGAAGGAAGGAAGGAAGGAAGGAAGGAACTGGTACTAGAACAAAGGAAGATGGAAGGACAGAAGAGGTTCAGGAAGGAAGGAGGGAAGGACTGACTATAGGATACAACATCCTCACCTGTAGTAAATGAAGAAAACAGGCATGTTTCACCTTGAGCAAGAGACGTGTAGGAATACCAGCTGATACCGAGCACCACTGGGATCCAAACCAGAAGGACCATGTACCTGGAAGAAAGGAGCAGCCTAAAAAGTGATCTGGGACCCCAGGATTAATCATCCTTGTCTGCTGGCCGAGGAGGGGGGCTGTACCTGGGTGCCCGGTCGATGTGCAAATCCCAACGGAAGACATCAGGGCAACTGGCCATGAGCCTGGTGGGCAGGAATGCAACTTGCATCCAAGTCCTCCTGGCCAACGTGGCATGACCACCTCCCGTCTTCCAGGATCCCCAACTGACTGCCACGCCCCAGAACCTCACCATGCCGTTTTGGAGAGGGACTCCACAAGCTCGGAGTGGAACAAGCGGATGGGCCGATCCACGGGCTGGTGTATCCATTCGTCGTACTTCTCCCTTAAATGGCCCACTTGCCACAGTAAAGGTTTGCTCCAGTCCACCAGGTCCTAGAAAAGAGGGAGCAGCCACAGAAGTGGGCCTGATATCAGTCCAACAGGCATACTGGCTGCTTCAGCTCGGCAGTCCAAGCTGGCGCACAGGGACCTCCCTTGAACGGCTTGCGGGCCTGATCCGTGGCTTATTTAGAAGATTGACACACTTGACCTTTTCTGAGTAGCAGAGACAAGGGCATCTTCTACCACCCCATCCAGGCTTTTTTCTTCCCTCTGAGCTTAGATGAAATCCTCACAGCAACTAAGAAAGAAATAGATTCTCCAAGAAACAATAGATTGTTCCAAAACAATCCCAGTTGCAAAGTATTTGAGGGCTTTTAGGGTCTTGAATGGACAATTAAGAGCCATTATCTCTAGAAAAGACTTGCTCTGAGCTTGATGACCCAGTCGCCTGCATCTTCAGGCTTCCTAGGAGTGACGGGAGGTTTGAATTTCAAGGACCTAAGACCTAGGAATGCCCCCAGCTAGTCGGCTGGGTCTTACCGGTAGGGAATAAGCTGTCCAGCAGCTCTTTTCATTCTTTGGAGAAGACCCGGGGTGGGGGTGGGGGGACACTAGGGGTGGTGGCAATCCCCATGGGAGCTGCACCCTGTGCAAAGCATAATGATCAAAGGCCACCAGACCCAACCCCGTACAGGTCCAATGGGACTCAAACCCATTTAACAACGGTCCTTTATCTCTGTTTCAGAGCAAAAAAGAGCGGCCAGAATCTTAACCTCTAAGAACATAAAAACATCTGTTTGGACTTCAGTTTTTTTGACTAGGCCTCCTGGAATTCTGGGGGGATTATTTTAGATTTCTGGGGTGAGGGTGAGGTCCAAGCAACACAAAAGTCACATGCCTACTGGCTATATGGCACCTGCTGACTTCTGGAGTAGCATCAGTTCGACCCTTGAGATGTGCACCCTGTCATGTTACACCAGGGTAAAAATACAACAGGATTTGTGTCCTATTTCTTCTTCTTCTTCTTCTTCTTCTTCTTCTTCTTCTTCTTCTTCTTCTTCTTCTTCTTCTTCTTCTTCTTCTTCTTCATCATCATCATCATCATCATCATCATCATCAACTTAGAATGGCAGAGCTGGAAGGGACCCTATAGATGGAGTCCAGCCCTTGTCAAGGAAGCCCAGGGCGGAGACGTCTGATTCTTCAGCCAGAGGCCTAAATCCCCTGAGCTATTATATCCATGGGGCACATTCTAGCACTGAGGGAACCCAACCAGGGAAGGTCTGAAAAGGAATTTGGCAGTGAGGAGAACTGAGTGAGGAAAGAGCCAGGAAGGAAGGAAGGTTTCTGCTGATCAAGCAGCCATGCTACCTGCCCTAACATGAAACATGACCTTGGCAGATTAGAGTGCTGCTGGGCCAAAGCTAACGGATTGGGGTTCAACAGAGGGAAATGTAGGGTGCTGCATCTAGGTAAAAAGAATGAACTGCACAGATATAGGATGGAGGATACTTGGCTGGAAAATAGTACCTGTGAAAGGGATCTGGGAGTCTCGGTGGACCACAAATTGAACATGAGTCAGCAGCGTGATGCGGAGGCCAGGAAGGCCAATGCGATTCTTGGTTGCATCAACAGAACCATTGTGTCTAGATCAAGGGAAGTGATCGTAGCACTCTATTCTGCTCTGGCCAGACCCCACCTGGAGTACTGTGTCCAATTTCTGTGCGCCACAATTTAAAAAGGATGTTGACAACCTTGAGCGGGTACAGAGGAGGGCGACCAGGATGGTTGAAGGTCTGGAAGAAATGTCTTACGTGGAGCGGCTTAGGGAGCTGGGAATGTTTAGCCTTTCAAAAACAAGGCTGAGGGGGAATATGATAGCTATGTTTAAATATTTGAAAGGATGCCATATTGAAGAAGGGACTAGTTTGTTTTAGGATGCGGAGCAATGGTCTCAAACTACAGGAAAAGAGATTCAATTTAAATATTAGTGTTCGGCAGTGGAATATGCTGCCACGGAAGGTGGTGGAGTCTCCTTCTTTGGAAGTTTTTAAGCAGAGGCTGGATGGCCATCTGTCGGAAATACCATGATAGGGGTTCCTGCATGGCAGGGGGTTGGACTGGATGGCCCTCCTTGAGGTCTCTTCCAACTCTATGATTCTATGATTCTATGTACTTCAAACTCCAACCCCATGCAAGACTGTTTGCTTGGCTCTTTACTTGGTACCTGAAGAACCCCACCCCCACCCCATGGTCTAGGCTAGGGACAGATATTGCAGCTAAGTATCAGGAGGCAAATGTTTTCCTGTTTCAAAAAAAAAAAAAAAAAAGGAAGTGTGTGTGTGTGTGGGGGAGCTAACACCCACCTTTCTGGAGCAGTTATCTGATGGACAGGCTGCTACAGACACCAACCAGCTCCCTCCCTCTCCTGGCTTTCTCAAAGGTCTGGAGACAACAGGGCCAGTTTCAGCCCCCCCACAAAAGGCTGTGGTCATTTCGCACTGTTCACCTTTTTTTTGCCAAAGCCTCGGTGGCAAACTGAGATAAGTTAAGAAGTGACAGGTGTTTCTTGCGGTCTTGCTATGCCATGCGCTGAGTCACGTAACTATGTTTGCTAGATGGGTGGTAAAAAGTCTAATAAATAATAACTGCAAACCCCAAGGGTGGCTTGTTAACTTGCAGAGGTTCTTCAGCAGCTTTACATAAACCATATTACGCTGTTGCAAGAACAGAACACCAGACCTTGACTCATGTTTGGGCAATATTTGTTTTTAAATGCCTTGTAAGCTACCTTGGCTCTTTTTGTTGGGAGAAAGATGGGATACAGAAGCAGGCAGGCAGGCAGGCAGGCAGGCAGGCAGGCAGGCAGGAAGGAAGGAAGGAAGGAAGGAAGGAAGGAAGGAAGGAAGGAAGGAATACCTGAGCAAACAAAGGTCTGAAGACACATGGAACTGACTGCAAGCCAGTGGTGAACATTTGGCACTCCAGATGTTTGGGACCACAACTCCCACAGTCCTTTGTCACTGGCAGTCTAGTTTTAGGGTTCTGGGATTTGTAATCCAAAACATCCAGCATGCCAGAGGTTCACCACAACTGCCCTAAGCCCGGTGTCATTCAGCTGCACAAACAACTCTGCTGGATGCAGGTTGTACAAGCTGACGTGTAACATCACGCAAGCAGCCTGCACTGCACTGTGAATCTGCAACCCATGCTTCCCATTTTATTTAATTGGAGTCTTATGTATATCCCCCGTTATCAAAACAGTTGCCAGGGGCTGTTTATTTGATGAGTATAAAAAGCCTAAGTAAATAAAAAGGGGCTTGGCCTCCTGATCCCCACACCAAAGTAGCACGGCTAACCTGAGATGGAGTAAACCAAAGGGGATCCTTCCTAATCTCTGGGATTAAGACTAACCCTAGTCCCTGCTCATGGTCTACCATGCCCTGCAAAGATGGAGAGGAAAGAATGGGAGGTATCATGGAAGCCATCAGCTGCAATGGCTTCCAGAGACTGAAGGGGCCCTCATTGATTTTTCTTGTCTTTTTCAGGCTTTTTTTACTGCTTCCTCCCCCAATTTCCCTCCTCTATACATACACCCTTTGGGAAGCCTTCACTTTCTTCAATTTTCTTCTCTCTAGACGGTGGTGGTAAAGCAGTCCAACCATAGACCACACTGCATATGAAAAGCACAACAGCACTAAATTCTGCCCTCAAAGTTGGGAGAACAGGAGTTCACCTTCTAATCATGGGCTCTCTGTAATGTACAATTTGACCTCAAATTAGCTGAGCTGACTGCTCTAAAACAGGGTCTGAAATGGGAATTGGGGATAGTGCATTAAAGTGGCTCCAATCATTCCTGCAGGAAAGAACGCTGAAAGTAATGTTAGGGGATTCATGTTCGACACCTCGGCCGCTGACTTATGGAGTCCCCAGGGCTCTGTTTTGTCTCCTATGAATGAATGAATACTTTATTGCAGTCAATGACCAAATATCTATCTATCTATCTATCTATCTATCTATCTATCTATCTATCTATCTATCTATCTATCTATCTATCTATCTATCTATCTATCTATTTAAATAGTTCCAGTTACAGCAAAACAAGGAAGAACAAGGGAGGAGGAATACCATATAAATTGAGCCAGCCTAAAGTGTAAGAGCTTGAGCAATTGTTGAAACCTTCTGAGTACGAATTATAATTGCGGCCGCACAGAATTTAGCTACATTAGACAGCATGCTTGAAGTAGGACATTCTGCAGTGTATATACAGTATTTTGCCCTGACAACAGGAGGTGGGTATAAAATGCCTCTGGTTGTCCAGGGAATAGCTTTAAATAAAGAGCAATAAGTTTTTCCCTAATTCCATCATATAAGGGACAGTGTAGGAATACATGTGCCAATGTTTCAATTCTATCTGTCCTTCAGAGGCACTTACGATGAAAATAGGGAATCTTTTGGAACTTTCCCTCTTGTATTGCTGATGGCAGAGCATTCATCCGAGCAAGTGTAAAAGCTCTGTGTTGATTCTTTGTTAAATGAGCAAAGAAATAGCTGGTTTGAGGGGAATCAGTGCTGGATCAATTGATTTATTATTAGAGGTAGCCCCCAAATCATGATGTCTCTCTACCTCCAAAATGCACTGAGGATTTGCATAGCCATCTCATATCCTGCCTATATAAGGCACTCCACTGTGAGACCATAAGTTTTAAGTTTAAGAGATAGGGCTGTCTTCCATGTTGAGTGGTAATTATCTACAAATAGTAAAGAGGTTAAGGTTCTTGGGAGAAAAATTAATTTCAGCCCTTACGTCCACTTTCGTGAATCCCACTTCCAACCTCAGGGCTACATTAGGCAGGCACCCAACGGGTAATCGTAAAATAGCTCTCAAAAATTTTGATTGAACCACTTCCAAGGATGTAAAAGAAGGATAAGGGCCCAATTGTGCTCCGTAAAGAAGTTAACTGAGCGGTTTAGCTTGAAATAGTTTCAAAGCTGCTGGAATGTTTTGCCCCCCTCTGGTATAGAAAAATTTTATTATCGCAGAGGAAGCTCGCTGAGCTGATTGTGCGACAAGTGCTGCATGCTCCTTACGGGATCCATTGCATTGAAGGAGCACTCCCAGATATTTAAGGGGATGTTATGGTTATCTATCGACCATTTATAAAGCTTTGGCCTTTTAGCAAAAAACATAACTTTTGTTTTTTTCATAATTTATTAGGAGATGTTCTTCATGGCAATAGTGCGCATGGGCCCCTAATGCCCTCTTTAAGCCGATAGGAGTCTGAGAGAGTATAACGGCATCATTGGCATACAGTAGCACTGAAATATGTCTGCCTCCTACCTTTGGGTGTGTGTGTGAAAATCTAGTTGAGTAAGCATTGTGACCATGGAGTTAATATAAAAATTAAATAACACTGGGGCAGGTATGCAGGCTTGCTTAACACCCATGAATGTATGTACTAACTTTGAAAGCTGACCTTCTGGACTGCACCTTATTTTTAAAGATGTATTTTCATGCAGTTTATTCATAAGCAGCAATAAGCGGCAGTCAATAGTGCAGTGCTTAAATTTGTGCCACAGCTTAAAGATTGAATCAAAGGCTGATTTAAAATCAATGAATGCTGCAAATAGCTGTCCTTTTGGTTTACCAGAGTATTTTTCTACCAGATGCTGCAGAATCAAAACCTGGTCCATGGGAGATCTTCCTGCTCTAAAGCCCGCCAGCTCATCTGCAAGAATGTTTTTGTTGTCCATCCAGTCTAATAATTTCCAGATGTATGCTAGATGTCTAGCATACAGTTTGCTGATTATCGACAGTATTGACTAGGCAGTAATTGGAGGGATTAGCCTTCAGCCCTTTCTTATAGATAGGGATTACTATGGCTATTTTCCAATCTCATGGTATGTGGGCAGTTTGATCTATATATGTAAAGAGCTTGGCTAATATTGGAACCCACCAATCTATATTCCCCTTGATCAGCTTGGGTGGAATGCCATCAATGCCAGGTGCCATATGTGGCTTGAGCTGGGTTATGAGATCAGCTATCTCAGAGATTGAAACTGGTGGCCAATCTGTTGGAAGGTGGAAATACCCTTATTACCATATAAATCCTGAAAGAAACTTTCCCATATGTTAGAATCATAGAATCATAGAGTTGGAAGAGACCTCAAGGGCCATCTAGTCCAACCCCCTGCCATGCAGGAACCCCATCACAATATTTTCGACAGATGTCCATCCAGCCTATGCTTAAAAATCTCCAAAGAAGGAGACTCAACCACCCTTTGTGACAGCATATTCCACTGCCGAACATCTCTAACTAAACAATTTGCCCGTGCCACATTATTATTTACTAGAGAAGTAAGATGCCAAAATGTGCTCATGTCTTTAGTCCTGACTGCATGGATAAGTTGTTATAATAGGTGCTGCTGTTCTTTGATCTTTTTTGCCTTAATTATCTGCTTATACTGAGACTCAGACCCCTTTCACACGACCCCTAAAATCCGCTGCAAAGTGCTCGCAGATGCGGAGCATAAAATTGTTTTCCCACCAGCAGCGGACTTTTAAAAAAAAGTACGACCACACCCACTAAAGCACGATCCCAGGGCATTTTAGAAGTACCTGTCCTCGAGGAGGTAAAATCCTTGTTGCTGTTCCTATACAGATTTTAAAGCATTGCACACCTGACCCTCCTCTGCCTTCTGTTTGTTTTTGTTGTTATTTTCCCCCTTTTAACAGACAGGAATCCCTAACGGGCTTCCTGTCCTGCTACAATTAGCTGCTGCGGACCACGGCAGGTGGAAGTGAGCCTGCATTTTTTTCTCCCTCCCCTCATAGCAGACAGAAGCAATAGAATCAGAGTGCGGGAGGGTGGGAACACAGGAACCAGGACAAAAACCACATGATCTCTGGTTGCGGGATCTGCATTTAAGTTGCCAGCAGATTTTAGGGGTCATGTGAAAGCAGCCTTAAGGTTTCACTGCACTTGGATTTTCTTTCTGGAGCATAAATTTAGAAATAAGGTTTTTCTTATTCATCCCTGCATTCCTGATCAAAACATTTATTTGAATTCCACTTGCTAGAGCAAGGTTTATTTTGATCCTTTACTATAAAGACGTCAACTAATGTTTTTAGCAAACTACTGTATTGTCCTATTATTTCACAGTTTGCTGTCATTGCAAGAAAGGTGGAATGGATCTTAGAATAAACATCGGTTTTGAGTAGCTCTGAGAATCGCTCTGCAGTGTTAGTAGTCCATTTAATTTTGTTGTAATTAGCTGTAAACTCAAAGCTGAATTGAAGGACCTCCTCAATATGAGTGTCTTGGCCAGGCATCCTCAATTGTACACATAATGGTCACTATCTATTCTAGTATCTACCTCAATTTTTATAGTGGGCCCCACTATATCATGGCTAACAATTATATAGTCGATAGTCCTGGACCCTGACCAAAATGTGAATTATGCTGGCATATCACCCATCGTGTTGCCATTAAGAATACGTAGATTTAATTGACAGACCATCTGGGCTAGCTTGAGCCCTGCATAATTACAGGTCTCATCTTTTGAGCACTGTGTACATTTATGGTGAAAGAGAAAAGGCTTACTGGGGGACTAAGGCAGAAAGCAGCAAAGAAGGCAGCCCCCCAGTCTCACATTAAAATCTCCTCCAATAACTACTTGTGGGTAACAGCAGGATATTAAAAGATCCTCTATGTAAGCTCCAAACCCTTGCCACACTAAGTCAATCTGCCTATACAAATGCTGTGGAGTTATATATACATTTACAAACAGTATTGCACAACAGGCAAACTTGACCAGCACCACAATTCATATTGCTCATATGAAGGGAGTGTTGTTAATGACATACGGAGTTTGGTGGATACCAAGGCAATTATGCCACCTTTTGGCCTACCCTTCTTAGTGCTAGGACTGGCAAAAAGTTGGTGGACCATATATCCATTTAATTTAATTGCGTCTAAAGCCTAGGTTTCTTGTAGCATTAAAATATTAAACTTGGAAAGGTATTTGATGAAAGAATCATCTCCACCCTTGCCTTTCCACCCTGCAATGTTCCAAGACACTATTGGGATGTGTTTCAGAGAGGTTATCTGTCAATCTGTCATATCTGAAGGCGGCAGAGGTGCCAGTGAAATAATCTGATCCTACGTTATTTAACATATATATTAAACCACTGGGGGAGATTATCAGGATTTTTGGGGTTACGTGCCACCAGTATACTGATCCCACCCAGCTCTACCTCTCATAACCTCCAGATTCTGAGGGTGCTACTATCTCAACTTTACATGAGTGGTTAGCTGCAGTAATGAACTGGATAAGGAGGAACAAAATGAAGCTAAATCCAGACAATGTGTTGCCTGCATAATTAAACTGCAAACTGCCCAGAGACTACTTGAAGTGGTATGGGGTGGTATATAAGCACAACAAGACAGAGGTGAGGTGCTTCTGATCAGTTGAAAGGGAGAACCAGGGATAGGGATGCAACCTGTACTGGATGGGGTCACCCTCCAATGGAAAAAATAGGTATGCAGCTTGGGGGTGCTCTTGGACTCATCCTTGAGCTTCGATGCCCAGGTCACGGCTGTGGCCAGGAGCACATTTGCACAATTAAAACTAGTATGCAAGTTATGACCCTTTCTTAAGAAACCAGCTTTGGCCACGGTGACACATGCCCTAGTGACGTTCCGGCTGGACTACTGTAATGCATTCCATGTGGGACTACTGATGAAAAGTCTCAGGAAACTTCAACAGGTCCAAAATGCAACAGCCAGATTGCTGACTGTGGCAGGGTACAGAGATAACATTATGCCCCTTTTAAAGCAACTCCACTGGCTACCAATCAGCTGCCGGGCACAATTCAAAGTGATGACCTTAACCTACAAAGCACTGTATGACCTGCGTCCAAGCTACCTCAAAGATCGAATCTCACAGTATGAACCGACTCGGGTGTTAAGGTCATCAGGAGAGGCCCTTCTCTCCATCCCGCCCACCCTCACGGGTACGTCTTGTGGGAACCCATGAAAGGGCCTTCTCGGCTGCTGCACCCAGACTCTGGAACTCCCTCCCACTAGAGGCCAGAACTGCCCCATCTCTGCTGTCTTTCCGGAAACAGGGGGGGGGGACCCTTTCTCTTCAGGTAAGCTTTCCCTGAATGATGGACATTATGTGTCTTTTATATGAATCTACAGGATCACATAGACTTTGCATTTATAGGTTTTGTGATTGCACTGAAAATATGTTTTCAATGTTACTTTCCCTCCCACATAACTTTTACATTATCTTTTTAACTGCTTTGTTCTCTTGTAACTTTAATGTAATGTTGTCTTTTAATGCTGTTAATTCCCACAGTTCCCTGCTCTCAGTTACTTGGATATGTCTTGATTGTACTGGACTGTATATTGTACCTCATTACTTTAAGCCACCTTGGGTCCTTTTCCAAGGAGAAAGGCAGGGTAAAAATACTCTGAAATAAATAAAAATAAATAAAACCTTCAGCCCTCCTGATGTTTTGGACCACAACTCCCACCGTCTTTCATCATTGGCAACAGAGGCTAGAATTCTGAGAGAAGCAGGCCAAAACAAAGGAAGGGCTGAAAGTTCTCCATCCCTGCTCTAATTAACAGGAATCTCTCCTTGGTACCCTAATGGCTTAGCTACACACACACCCAAGGTGTACTGTTATTAACTAAGCTAGAGTCCAGAAGTTGGAAGATGTTATCAGTGCATCTAATAACAGTACACCATCAGGAATTGCATTTTTAAAGATCTTTTGCTCCATCAAGCACAATATTGCACACCTGCTAGAACCTCAAGGATCTCCCAAGACATCGTATGCTCCAAGGCATGCCCATTCACATCAGTGGGAGAGATATAATTTTCATAGCGCTGGCCATGTGTACGTTACACATGCAGATGGATGACGTTGCCACCAGAAGGGGAGATTTTCATAATTGAAGACTTCCTCTTTCTGTTCTGTGACTCATCTAAATAATCCAGTTCATTGTGAAAGAGCCGTGGGAGTTGCTAGACAGGAGGAGGAAGTCTTTGGCGGTTACTTCACGTCCTACCTTATTGATGGATGAAGTTACTATCAGGAAGATATTTTTAGTATGTAATGGCTTCCTTTTCTCCTGGGGCTCCCGTGGCGTGCACACAATGAAATGAATTGCCCATCACTCAGACAAGCATCGGGATGGAAAGAGAAAATCTTTAATTACTGAAAAGTCTTTTTACTGAAAAATCTCCTCTTGCCAGTGGCATCAGGACTGTGGCCAATGTGTTGTGGGGGAGGGGATGCAAGTATTTCTTGTGTTGTCTGCTGTCTTCAACTGTTATCACGGGTGTCTCAGAAGGTGTATATATGCCAAGCCTCAACTCACCCACCTGCAGCAGCATCAACAACAGCAGCTGATGAAGAGGTGATGTCAGAACATTAGAGTTTATACCACTTGGAATTGTGGCACAGCACTGAATATAGACTGAAATTCCTATGACCCTCCAAAATCAAAGATTTACAATTGTCCAAATCTTTGTGTTTTGCATATGTCCATTTCCATTTTCCCGTTTTTAGCTTTGTTCCAGCTCCTCCTCTCTGAATGTGTAAAAAGCTCAGGTTTTAAGGTATTCAAGCAGAGGGATTGAAATAAAATTGCACCGGTTGAGAGAGAAGGTCTCTTTGGTTCCCCACCATCTTATCAAACTGACTGAAGGCAACATGGAAAACAACCCATAGAGAGGACAAGGTAAAGCCAGAGAGAGGCACTTCTGGCTGGCAAACAGGAGAAAGGAAATATCGGGTAAATGGCTGGAGGGCAGCTGGATGCAGAGCCCAAAGCTGGGAGTTCCATCCCCCCCCCCGGGACTCCTTGCCAGGGGCTGGACTCTGTGATCCAGAGGGCTCCCTTCCAGTTCTGGATTTCTACGATGATGATGATGATGATGATGATGATGATGATGACAAGGACGATGACAACAACAACAACTAGTATTGATCAGTCCTGATGTTTATTCCCCCACTCGCTTAACACACCATGGATGAAATAATGTTGCATACCACAGTAGGTCCACAACTAGAATAAGCTCACTTAATGAGTAAGCATCTGGCGAGAGAGAGGGGACCATGAATTGCAAAATTGGTGATTGGCTGTGATTTGTAATTCATCAGGGCTGGCAAAGTGCAAACCACAGATTTATGACTATTATTTGATGAGCCGATGAGTTGATGTGTTGGTTTGTATCCACCACCTTCACCCCCCCCCAAAAAAAAGACACACATGCACACCAAAAAGGCCAAAAAGAAAAAAAGAAAAGACAATTGAAAATGGCTAAAATGCATTGTTTCATATTAGGGCACTTTAACATGACCCCTAAAATCCGAGGCAAAGGGCTCCCAGATGCGGAGCTTAAAATTGTTTACCCACCAGCTTTGGACTTTTAAAAAAATTAAGTACAACCACACCCACCTAAGCGCGTCCCAGCGCATTTTCCAAGTACATGGTCTCCGAAGGTGAAAAATTTCCAATGTGAATTGCAAAGCAGTGAGTGCCGGGCTCTCCTTGCCTTCTGTTTGTTTGTTTTTTTGTCCTCCGCCTCTTTAAGACTTGAATGCTTCCCCGCAGCCAACACAGAGTGGAGGTGAGCCTGCATTCTTTTCTCCCTTTTTTTCTCCCTCCCCTCATGCAGACAAGAGTAAGGGTGTGCGGAGGGGTGGGAACACAGCAAGAGGAGCAAACCCCAAAGATCCCTGGTCTGAATTTAAGTTGCCAGCGGATCTTAGGGGTCGTGTAAAAGCGCCCTGAGTCAGGGTCATCACTTTGGACAAACATGAAGTGAGGTATTTTTGACAATTATCACAATTCATTAATATATTTGTGCCCATCTCTGTTTAGTGAGTTAACTCTTCCAGAAGGTTCACTGATTCCAATCAGCCCCCCCCCCCCATTTCTGACCTACTGCACTAAGCAATAAGATTTCAACCTCTGTCTTGAAGTTACACTTAAAATATTTTCAGTCCTATTTCGGCTTGGCTTCCTACAGTATAATTCCATCTTAGATCCACTTTCCAACTCTGCCTCTTACCGTTTCTGTGCTGGCCAAACTACACCTCGGGTCCATGGCGCTGGTTGTCGTCCCTTCTGCATGCTTATTGGAGGAGGTTGACATTTCAAGGCCATTCTGAGAGACAAGAAGAAGGAGAAACAATTCAGTGCAAGGCCAGGATGATCAAGTGTCACTGGAGACCAAGATCACCCACACTCCTGCATTTTCTTTATTGCCCAGTATGGAAGCTGGACAATAAAGGAAGCTGGAGGCCCAGTGGGGGGGAATCTAACTCCCAACCACTGGCTCTGCAGAGAGAGGCACAAACCACTGAGCTATCCAGCCAGTTTCTAAAAACCTGCCTAAAAGGGTAGGTTGTGGCTTCCTGGCCAACAGACAGCAGAGAGCCCAGCCTAGCTGGCGAATGCTAGGATTTATTGTCCAAAACATATATACTGTACAGAAAAGGATGGCTAGGCTCTGGGGAAAGCCATCAGCACAGCTGTCAACCCCCTCCCCGCCCCCGCGTCCTGCAGCAACCTGCAGACCACCCCGAGTACACATCAGTCACAGTATTCCGAAAATACAGTGGTACCTTGTATAAAGGTATTAATTCGTTCCAAATGAAATTATCTTAAGCAAATTTTCCTAAATTTCCCACAGGAATGCATTGAAAACAGAGTAATCCCTAATCGCGACCATTTTTATGTTGTCTGGATTTGACCCATAGACGATTATGTTAAGCAAATTTCCCCTATCTCCAGAATTTTTTATGTTGTACAGATTTTATGTCATACAAACTGTTTGTTATACGAGGGTCCACTGTACTCAGGCTAGGCTGGTGTCAATAAAGATGTGTTACCACCCACCCACCCCATGCCTTCTGCTCCTGCCATTGCCGCAGGCTTCCCTCTACCCAGTGGCAGAAGTAGTGTGACAATCCTTCCTCGCTTGCGTCACACACAAGTCTTGGCCCCGGGGGACACTTCCAGGTCCTTCCAGTGGCGAGAAGGAGGGAGCAGCTTTTCCCACGCTCAGAAGAAGGCAGCGAGTGGGTGGTGGAATCCAAAACCCTGATGACGGAAGGCAAGCGTGCAGGCACTCTTGGACCTCCCAGCCCTCGCCCAGCCACTCTTTCCTGGGAAGCAGGAGGTAGAACTGCAGACCCAGAAAGCCCCCACCCCACCCCAGGTGAAGTGACCCACTGCCCCTCCTCCACCTCTTCAAAAAAAAGCCTTCAGGTTTCAGATCTGGAAGTCAAGATGTCTCCATTCTCCACTTCTAGTTTCATTTTGGGGTGTTTGGGCATTTCTTTTCTTTTTTTCCTATCCTGCCTTTCATTTCTTTTTTCTTTTAAGTTTATTTTTATTTTCTAAACCTAACAAAGTAAAGCAGATACATTGCTTGTCTCCTGCCATGTTACATAGATAAAAAATAATTATTTTCCCAATATTTCAGCCCAGATATTTCATATTTCCCTTTTCATCTTAAGCAAGATTATTTTCATTCTTTCATATTTGCTTGCCTTCTTTTCCATCAATATTATGTCCATCTTTACTATTTTCATCTAGTACAAAGAATAGAAATAACAAAATGCAATATTGAGCTACCCTGGCTAATCTTAACAATATTCTCAGTCTTAGTACTTAATTCTTCATTTAACTAAGACAGCAAAGTACAACGTTAAACTAGTCTGTCTAGTCTACAACCTTTAATATATGGTAGATACTGTATCATCAACCAAGTGTATATTTTATCTACTCTTCTAAAAATTACCAAATTTCAGAAACCTTGTATAACTAATAATAGTGCTTAATGGGCTGTTAATGAAAAGGGTGCTGCATCTTGGTCCCTTGATTTTCCATTGCATATAAAAATTCCTGCTTTTTCCTGACTAACTTGGTTCTTTTAAAGGTCCAACAAATTAGCATTTCAGGCTGGTTTTCAGATTTCCGTTTTCCATTTTTCATCTCCTGATGTTTGGTTAATATCTTTAGATAATCCAAATACAGAGAACAAACTTCTACATCAGATTAGCCTATCTAGTTTGACAGATATTGAACTAGCTTAATAATAGCCTTAACTAGTCTTAGCAATATATTAGCTAAACAGTTTAAAATATTTTAACTGACTTATGTATAGAGATGGGCACAAAATGAAAAAATCCATTCCATTTCATTTTGTTTTTAGTTTGTGGAGGGGGGGGTTCGCTTCGTACAAAATGAATTTTTTTCAAAAAAATCGTTTCAGATTTCGTTTTGGTTCAGGTTTCTTATGTGTGGTGTGGTGCTTGTGTATGACTTTTCCCCGGCCCCAGCCCGATCAGGTGGCTGCTGGGCGGCAAAAAATGTTTAAAACTCCCGCCTTTTCCTGTGCCGATGGTGGGGGGGAGTGGGAGTTCTAAAAACTTTTTTTTTGGCTGATGGGGAAGGCAAAAAAAGAAAAAAGAAAGAAAAAGAAAAGTGGGTGGGAAAAGACCAGGTGGTGGTTTTCCCCCTCCCCAGCGCCAATCAGCTGTCTTGCAGGCTGGGGGAGGCAAAAAAAAAAGCGCCCCAGCGATTCCTCATTGGAATACATTGAACCAATGCATTCCAATGGAGAAGAATTTCTCCATTGAAATTCATTGTGCCAGTGCATTCCAATGGAGAAAAAGAAGAAAAAAGTTCCGCCTTTTCCGGTGCCCGATTGGGCAGGGAAAAGGCATGAGGTTTTTTTATTTATCTTTTTTGCCTCCCCCAGCACCCATCAGCTGTCTCACGGGCTGAGGGGGGGCAAAAAAAGCACCCCAGTGATTACTCATTGGAATGCATTGAAGCAATGGAGGCGGGGAAAGTCCCGCCTTTTCCTGCCCCATCGGGCGGGGAAAAGGCTGGAGTTTTTTTTCCCTCCCCAGCGCCAATCAGCTGGAATGTGGGTCGGGAGGCAAAAAAAGTTTAAACCTCCTGCCTTTTCCCCACGCAGGGGAAATGGCTGGAGTTCTAAACTTTTTTTGTTTGCCTCCCCAGCTCGCATGCCAGCTGACTGGCGCTGGGAAAGGCCAAAAGCCCAAAGTTTCTTAGGGGGGAACTGCGGGGTTTTCCCCATAGGAATGCATTGTCAATGCATTCCTATGGGGAAATGAAACAAACCAGAAATTTCTGTTTCATTTCGTTCTGTTTCTCCTCCAGAGTGGGGTTCCTTATTCGTTTTGTAACGTTACGAAATGAATAATGAATAACGAAACAAATTAAAAATTCATTTCTTGCCCATCTCTACTTATGTAGATAATATTTCAGGCTGTTTTCCACATTCCCATTATCCCATATCCTAACAGACAATTAGGGGCTTTAAACAATCAACTTCAACATTGATTGAAGTGATGTGATCTTCCCCCTTTCTGTGATGGGGGGGGCAGATTTACTACCTCAATGCTTCCCATTTGTAGTGGATCTCCACCTTGAAAGCCCTCTAGGCAACAGTCTTAAATTAGCACTCAAAAGAAATGAACAAATGAAGCCAACAAACAAACACAGCACCAGCAAAGAAATCAATTTCTTATTTCTGAAAGATCCTGCCCAATTATTTCTCAAGGAGAAGCAGCTTCCTTTGAAAGAGGAGTGATGCCTTTGAAAGAGAAGCCAGGATGTGAATCTGGGTGCATTCCAGGCTCTGTTGGCACCAAGAGGTAGAACATAAGAACATAAGAAGAGCCCTGCTGGATCAGGCCAACGGCCCATCTAGTCCAGCTTCCTGTATCTCACAAGGGCCCCACCAGATGCCCCTGGGAGTGCATGAGACTATATCTCTGTCTCCTGCTACCCCTCCCCTGCATCTGGCCCTTGAAGTACCCCGGTTTTAAGCCTGGCGATTACACATGGTTTGTAACCTGTGATGGACTTTTCCTCCAGGAATCTGTCCAGTCCCCTTTTGAAGGCATCCAGTCCAGATGCCATCACCACATCCTGTGGCAGGGAGTTCCACAGACTAACAACACGCTGGGTGAAAAAATATTTTCTTTTGTCTGTTCTTACTCTCCCAGCCCTCAATTTGAGTGTATGTCCCCAAGTTCTGGTATTTTGTGAGAGGGAGAAGAGCTTCCCTCTATCCACTTGACTCATGCCCTGCATAATTTTGTACGTCTCAATCATACCCCCCACCTCAGGCGCCTTTTTTCCAGACTAAAGAGCCCCAAATGTTTTAGCCTTTCCTCATAAGGGAGGTGCCCCAGCCCAGTAATCATTTTAGTCACTCTCTTCTGCACCTTTTCCAGTTCCACTATGTCTTTCTTGAGATGCGGTGACCAGAATTGTACACAATACTCCAGGTGCGGCCTTACTATTGTTTTGAATAATGGCATTATAATGTTGGCTGTTTTATTTTCTTTTTTTTTTAATTAATAAATTTTTATTGGATTTTTAAGAGGGGAACAAAGGGAAGGAGTATGGGTAAGAGGAAAAAGAAAAAAAGGAAAGAAAGGGGGGGATACAGTTTTTAAGATTTACATTGAGTGTATCAAGCAAAATAGAAATAGTAATTAAACATATTGCTAAAATTGCCAAATGTTGTCACAATACTAATAAATTTGTTACTTCTTGCCATCTTTCCCGAAAGATCTCGTCGTAGTCTCCCTTTAAATAACCAGAGAGTTTATCAATTTCGATGCATTCTCTTATCTTTCCATGAAGATCCTTCTCTGTTGGCGTGATTGGTTGTTTCCAAAGTTTCGCACCACAGTATTCTTGCAGCAACAATTACATGATGAAGTACATATCTCTGATCATAAGAAATATTCATATCTACTATATTTAACAGAAATAGTTCTGGTCTAAACTCTATTTTAATTTTCAAAGATCTTTCTAAAAAAAGTTTTACCATGTTCCAATACGCCTTAGCTTCTTTACAAGTCCACCACATATGATAAAAGGTTCCACAGTCATAATTACATTTCCAACATTTAGGTGAACAATTATACATCTTGGATAAACGATGAGGCGCGAAATGCCATCTATAAAACATCTTATAACAATTTTCCTTGAACGAAATAGATTTAAAGATTTTAACTGTGTTCCACAGAGAGTCCCATTTATTTAAATGAATAGTGTAGCCTAAGTTTTCTGCCCATCTTATCATACAGTCTTTAACCAGTGTATCAATCATTTTTTCATTTAACAACATGCTATAGAATTTACTAAGAAGCTTGGAGTCACCAGAGGAAAGTATTTTATCAAATGAGGTATCAGTAGTCATAAAACCACCCTCTTTGGAAAGCTCTTTGAAGTGTGAATGTATTTGTTGATATTTCCACCAATCCAGATTATAGCCTTCTGATACTAATTTCCTAGTGGTTTCAATGAGAAGTCATCATTCAGAAGGTGTCTGTAGGTTATAACATTTGAGATTTCACTTGCCTGGGAGCTGTAAATTGCTCCCAGTGGGGATAACCACATAGGTGCTTTGAGGTAAAATTGTTTTTAATCATTAGCCATATTTTGACTAAGGCATTCCTTATCCAGTGCTTTTAAAGAGGGTAGGTAAATTTCCCTATGCCACAAATAGTGATGCCAGCCCTTATCAAGACCATAACTCTCAAGCTGCAATATTCTTTTATTTGTCATCAAGATCCAATCCTTAATCCAAGTCAAGGCAGCAGCCTTGTAGTAAAGTACCAAATTAGGAAGGGCAAAACCACCAAATTTGGTTCTATCTTGCAAATAAATATTTTTAATCCTTGCTTTTTCTTTTGCCATATAAATATACGTATACTTTTTTTCCAGATCTGAAATGATCTTAAAGTTTGGCAATATAGGCAGAGATTGAAACAAAAAAAGCAGTTTAGGTAAGACATTCATTTTAACTGCAGCGATTCTGCCCATTAGGGATAGCTGAAGTCTTGACCAAGTTTCGAGGTCAGCTTTGATTGTTTTTATAACATTGACATAATTGTCTTTGAGTAAAGAATTACATCGGTTAGATATAGTAATACCCAAGTATTTTACCCTATTTGAATGTTGAAAACCAGATTGATTTACCAATTTTTGAATCATGAATGGAGTCATATTTTTAGTTAGAATCAATGTTTTTTCTCTATTCACCTTTAATCCAGAGATTTTAGAATATGCCTCCAGGGTCTTTAGAAGTTCTACGGAGGATGTCTGAGGGTTCTCCATGATAACCATCAGGTCATCTGCAAAGGCTTGTACCTTGTAAACTTCTCCCTTGTTTTGTAGGCCTTGAATGTCAGGGTTTCCCCTTATAACATGGAGAAGAACTTCCAGGGTAGTTGGCTGTTTTATTTTCAATCCCCTTTTTGATAATCCCTAGCATGGAATTGGCCTTCTTCACCACTGCCACACATTGGGTAGACACCTTCATGGAGCTGTCCACCAACACACCAAGATCTCTTTCTTGATACATCACGGATAATTCAGAGCCCATGAGTTGATAGATAAAGTTTTGATTTTTTGCCCCAATATGCATTACTTTACATTTGGCTACATTAAATCACATTTGCCATTTCACAGCCCATTCCCCCAGTTTGGAGATCCTTCTGGAGCTCTTCACAATCTTCTCTGGTTTTTACCACACTGAAAAGTTTTGTGTCATCTGCAAACTTGGACACCTCACTGTTTATCCCTGTCCCCAGGTCATTTATGAACAGATTGAAAAGCACCGGTCCCAGGACAGATCCCTGGGGCACACCGCTTTTCACTTCTCTCCATTGTGAAAATTACCCATTGACACCTACTCTTTGTTTCCTGGATCTCAACCAGTTCTAAATCCATAAGAGGACCTGCCCTCTTATCCCCTGACTGTGCAATTTTCTCAGCAGCCTTTGGTGAGGGACTGTGTCAAAAGCCTTCTGAAAATCCAGATAAACTATATCCACCGGTTCACCCAAATCCACATGCCTGTTGACCTTTTCAAAAAAATCTAAAGATTTGTCAGACAAGACTTACCCTTACAGAAGCCATGCTGGTTTTCTCTCAGCAAGGTTTGTTCTGTGTTTTAAGATTTTCTCTTGGATGAGGCTTTCCACCATCTTCCCTGGGACAGATGTAAGGCTAACTGGCCTGTAGTTTCCCAGGTCCCCCCTCCTTCCTTTTTTTTAAAAATTGGTGTGACATTCGCTATCCTACAGTCCTCCAGCACTGTGGCCGTTTTAAGAGACATGTTGCATATTACCATTAAGAGATCTGCAATTTCATTTCTCAGTTCCCTAATAACCCTTGGGTGGATGTCATCTGGGCCCGGTGACTTGTTAATCTTCAATTTATCAATTAGTCCTAAAACATCCTCTCTTTTAACCTGTATTTGATTTAATTATTTAGTCAAGAGGGGCCGTTCAGGCAGTGGAAAACAGAAAAGACCAGTGCCCTGGGGAAATTCACAGGAGGAGTCATATAAACTTCTCCTTTCTCACACTGGATCAAATTGAAGATGAAAGAATAGAATTAACGTTTATGTAGAAACACCTCCCTACAAAGGGTACCATTAGCTTTAGGTCAGAAGATCTGGCTATCACTACATATGAACGTCCTCTCAACACCTTCTCCTCCCTGACTGCTCACTTCCCTAATACAGTATTTGTGACTCCTATATGGCACAGAGATCAATACCATGTGGGGTACAACAAAACAAGACTGCAGCAAAACTGAATTTCTATGAAATGAGATAAAAACCAGCAGACTCCCTTCCTACGAAGGGGTAATCACATGGACATGCAGATTCCAAAGCCCCAAAGCAAAAGCCAGAAACCAGATTTCTTTACCAAGATAATAGCTGGATATTGCCAAGTAATAACTGGAGCTATTACTCTGTCAAAGCACACGTTATCCTTCTCCAAAATCACGCCTTAATGCTCCAGGCTTTTCCCCTCAGGATGGATCCCTTTCCTTGATCCTCCAGAGCCAACCAGAAATTCTGCAACCCACTGAGCAAGACAGGAGCATGACTGAACCCAGAAGATGATTGCACATCTAGCACTTCGGGGGTGCTGCTGAGGGGGGTGTCACATCATTGCCCTTCGAACCACCAACATGGGGCAAGCAATGAAACTCATTTCCCACTATAGGTAGAACCACAAACATGGGGAGGGGAAATCCTCCCACTTCCATGGGGGGGGCACAGGAAGAAAGGTCTCCCCCCCACACACACACATGATTTCACATGACTTCTTAATTTATTTATTTCACAACATTTCCAGACCACTCCAGAACAAATGATGTCCAGCACTAAGCAACAATGCTGGAATAAATGTGATGGAAGGATAAATGTAAAGCTTCTCTGCCCTTTGAGTTCACTCGATGGCCTTGGAGGCCCCTTCCCAACGCCATGATCCTAGGATTCCGAGTCCAGCCCCCACAGCTAATGGCATTCCCTTCCCCCTCATCATCAGCCCTCCTTCAAATCCCTCAACTACTTTGACCCTGAATGAATCGGGCATGTGTTTGGTGCCTGGTCCAGCCACCCCAACACGTTGCAGGCCACTCTTTGTTTCCAAAGAAGAATCCCTGGTCGGGGTTTCTCCCTGCCCCAGGGCCTTGGCTCAAATTTCTCCCGTTTCTTTGGCAAGAATCACTCTGGGGACACTGTGGGGACAGCGGCTGCCCTGATCCCTTTTCCGGGGCCACCCACCATGAACCAAACCTGCTCAATTTTGTCTTCTCGAGGGACTGCACGGTGCAGAATCGCCGCAAAGGCCAAAGAACCCAGGCATCCCTACCGGCCTTGCCCAGAAAAGCCAGCTCTCCTGCACATCTGCTCTCAAGGGACAGGAGGAAGGTGCCCACCAGTCATGTTCTCCAGGCAGAGAGAGGGACGCTCTTCCCCCTCTCACAAAATACCAGAACTAGGGGACATCCACTCAAACTGAGGGCTGGGAGAGTGAGAACAGACAAAAGAAAAATGTTTTTTTTAACCCAGCATGTTGTTAGTCTGTAGAACTCCCTGCCACAGGATGTGGTGTTGGCACCTAGCCTGGATGTCTTCAAAAGGGGATTGGACAGATTCCTGGAGGAGAAGTCCATCCCAGGATACAAACCATGATGGAGATGTATACTCTCCAGGCTTAAAACTGGAGTATTTCAGGGACCAGATGGAGGGGAGTGGTATGAAGAGACAGATATCTAGTCTCTTGTGCTCCCATAGGCATCTGGTGGGGCCACTGTGAGATACAGGAAGCTGGACTAGATGGGCCTTTTGGCCTGATCCAGCATGGCTCTTCTTATGTTCTTATGTTCTTAAGTAGAGTCACCCTCTTGATGGAGGGGCTCAATTTGCCTTTAAAAAAAGGATCCCCTATAAACATTCAGGATGACTGTCTGCTTTCAAGGGGCCTGCAGAGTGACCACTGTATAATTGCCTCCACAATTTCCCCTGGGGATTGGGGTCAGGCCAGCCAGCCTGGAGTTCCCAGGTTCCTTGTTGTTTTGCCCTTTCTGAAGATAGGGACAAGGTTAGCCCTCCTCCAATCATCTGGCATTCCAAATATCCTCCATTATTTCAAGAAAACAATGGACATTGGTTCTGAGAGCCCTTCAGTCAGTTCCTTCAATATTCTCGCAGCTCATCCTGGGCTGGGGTTCTAAGCTTTAAAGCTGTTAGGTGCGCCTCAACTCCTGGAGGACACCAGCCTGTCTTTTGTGGGAATGAACAAATGGGCTGAGTCCTCACGAAACATTGTTAAATGGTCTAAACTGTTAACATGAGAGGTGCAATTGCTAGATTCAGTTGCGCCACACATTTCATTCTGTGCTGCTCGCATGCTTAGCACTGCAGGTGCCAGATTAATGTAATTCCCATTTTAATTAAGTTTAATCCATTTAAAACAGATTATTCTCAACTGCACCCCCAATCTGCATGGGTAAAAATGTCAAATGGTTGACTTTCCCACAAGAAAAAAAAACTGAAGTTGGGGAGGTTTCCCCAATTATCATAGTCTGACAGTTTTGCCATTTTGGGTTGCATCAGCACAATGAACCCTGAGAGAGAGAGAGGCTGCCACAGCTGCCTTCTTATCCCCATTCTGCCAGCAGTGGGAAAACAAAATAAATGCAAGGAAGGAACAAACAAATGGCCAAATGGGTTTTTGCAGAAGCTCAAAGTAAAAAACCTGTGTTGCATGTTTCTTTTTTTAGTACTTCTCATAGGCCGCCCTCTCAATCCAGGATACTTCTAAATTACACTAATTTCTAAATACATACATCTAAAGCTTCGAGTTCTGTATAATTTTTTTGTGCTCCTTGCAGAGAGACCCTTTTCCTCTTATTTGATAATGCACAAGAGGTCATCTTTGGTCAAGTTAGAATTGCAGACAGTCATCCTGAAAATACCCATGACTATACAACCTACTTCCCCACCCCTCTCCCATCATTTGCCAAAGTTTAGGCCCCAAAAGTCAAACAACCATATCAATCCATATATAGACAGTAAGGAGCAGGTCTTTTGTAGACCTAACAGCTCTTAATTGCCCATTGAACAGTCTTTTAATACTTTATATTAGAGCAGCAATGGCTCACAAAATTTTACAATGATCCCAAAAAACATAAACTTCCTCTGGCAGTTACTGTGGGCCTTCAGATGATCTCGGAGGGAAGCCTCAGTGGGTGGGGTGGCAGGTGATGTCACGGTCCCCGTTACTGAGGGAGCCTTGAGACCTCAACTCTAGAAGCCTCGGCTCCTCAACACCACCAGTGACCCTATTAGAAAGTGGGCAGACGTTTGTAACACCAACATGCTTTCTCTTTTCTTGTTTCTAACAAACATGGAACCAAACCCAAGCACTCTGATGTGTCCAGGGGCTAAACCTCCTCCCCAGGCATCCTCCAGGTGGGACTTGACCTGTTTAAAAGGCAAGTGGCCACTCCTAGGGCAGCTTCTAGAACATATGTGGGGGCACATCCAGCCTAAGGGTCATGTACTGTCCATTGTGCTGCCTTATAGAATCACAGAATCATAAAATCATAGAATCATATGGTTGGAAGAGACCTCGAGGGCCATCCAGTCCAATCCCCTGACATGCAGGAACCCCCATCACAGTATTTCCGACAGGTGGCCATCCAGCCTCTGTTTAAAAACCTCCAAAGAAGGAGACTCTACCACCCTCCTTTGGGGCAGCATATTCCACTGCCAGAGAGCTCTAACTGTCATGAAGTTCTTCCTAATGTTCAAATGGAATCTGTTTTCCTGTAGTTTGAGACCATTGCCCCACATCCTGGTCTCTGAAGCCATGGAAAACAAACCTGTCCCCTTTTTAATATGACATCCTTTCAAGTATTTAAACATGGCTATCATATCCCCTCTCAGTCTTCTTTTTGAAAGGCTAAACATTCCCAGTTCCCTAAGCCGCTCCTCGTAAGACATTTCTTCCAGACCTTTAACCACCTTGGTTGCCTTGCTCTGGACCCATTCAAGATTATCAACATCCTTTTTAAATTGATGTGCACAGAACTGGACACAGTACCCCAGGTGGGGTGTGATTAGAGAAGAATAGAGTGGTCTTATCACTTCCCTTGATCTAGACACTATGCTTCCGTTGATGCAAACAAGATTCATGTTGGTTTTCTTGGCCGGTACATCACACTGCTGCTGACTCATGTTCAATTTGTGGTCCACCAAGACCCCAGATCCCTTTCACAGGTACTATTCTCCAGCCAGGTATCTCCCATCCTATATCTGTGCAATTCATTCTTTTTACCTTGATGCAGGACTGTACATTTCCCTCTGTTGAACCCCATTCCATTAACTTTGGTCCAGGACTCTAATCTGTCAAGGTCCTTTTGGATTTTCATCCAATCCTCTAGGGAATTAGCAACCCAACCCAATTTGGTATCAACTGCAAATTTGATCAGCCTATTCTCTATTCCTTCCTCCAAGTCACTAATAAAGATATTGAATAAGTAGCACTGGACCCAGAACAAAGGCACCCCACTGGTCACATCTATCCAAGCTGAAGAGAAGCCATTAATGATCACCCTTTGGGTGAGATCAGTCAATCAATTACAAATCCATCTAACCATGGCACTATCTATCCCACATTATACTAACTTCTTTGCAAGTATACCATGGGGAACCTTATTGAAGGCCTTATTGAAATCTAGATAAGCAATATCTATAGCATTCCCTTCATCCACCAGGCCTATAATTCTATCAAAGGAAGAGATCAAATTGGTCTGGCATCACTTGTTTTTAAGAAATCCGTGTTGACTTCTCATAATGCATTGCTAGTTAATTAATTACAGACTGTCTCCTTAATAATTGGTTCTAGGATCTTTCCAGGAATTGAAGTCAAGCTGACTGGGCGGTAATCATTTAGCTCCTCTTTTTTCCCCTTTTTGAAGATGGGGACAACATTAACCCTCCTCCAATTGATGGAGATTTCCCCTGTTCTCCAGGACTTCTCAGAGATTATTGCCAATGGTTCTGAAATTACTTCTGTCAGCTCTTTTAATATCCTTGGGTGTAATTCATCTGGCCCAGGAGACTTAAATTCATTTAACGTTTCCAGGTGTTCCTGTACTACCTTTAGTCTCTACCTATTCTATGTTGCAATGCCCATCCTACCTCATCTACTCTTTGTGCCTAGGGAACTGCTTTTTCCTTTTTGGAGAAAACTGAGGAAAGAAGGTGTTGAGTAGTTCTGCCTTTTACTTGTCTCCTGTTAGTAATTGGTTATCATCACCACACAGAGAGCCTATCATTTCCTTGTTTTTCTTTTTGCTGCAGACATAACTAAAGAAACCCTTTTTACTATCTTTAATCTCTCTGGCAAGTCTAAGTTCATTTTGCACTTCTCAGAGGGGCCCGGGCGCGGCGCAGGCAATGCGATTGCTCCCCGCCGCCACCACCCCAGCGCGGCTCTGAGGCTTCTCGGAGGGGACCGGGGGCGGGGCGGGGCAATGCATTTCAATGCATTTCAATTGAGATAATTTTCCCCATTGGAATACGTTGGCTCAATGCATTCCAAGGGGGAAAATTTCTCCATTGAAATGCATTGGCTCAATGCATTTCAATGGAGATTGCGGGGCGGCGCCGAACGCCACCCCCCCGCGCTCCTCCGAGAAGCCCTCGGGCCCGGGGGGTGGTGCGGGCCGATCACATTGCCCCCTGCCACCCCCCGCGCAGCCCCAAGGCTTCTGGGAGGAGTGTGGCAGCGGTGTGGGGCGATGTGATCAGCCCCACCCACTCCCCGCAAGGCCCCAAGGTGCGGGTACTGCAATCCTGCGATATAGTGGACCGTAGTACCTGAACCACGAAATGGTTGGGGGTGACTGTACTTGTTTTTCTTTATAATTAGCTGAGTTGAAAGTTCTTTAGTAAACCGTTGTGTTTTCTTTAGACCTCTCTCATTTTTTTTTCTTTTTGGAACAGTTTTAGATTGTGCCTTTAATATCTCGCTTTTAAGGAATTCCCATCCATCTTAGGACTCCCTTCTCTTTCAATGGCCGTTACTTCACGAAGTACATCGCTTCGCAGCGGGATTGCCTTCGCTTTGAATGCGAAGGCGGTCACGTGGTCTCCCTTCACTCCCACCCCTCTTTCTCTGTCCTCACGTGGCGAAGTTTTAGGATCGAATCCATTACTACCTCACGTGTTCCCTTCGCATTGGGAAGCTTATTTGCAACGTCCGGTTTCAGCTTTCTTTAATTTTTTTTAAAAAATTACCTCGACGTATCGATGCATCAATACCCGGCTGTCATTTGCGGCTGAGCAAAATTACTGTATGATCCTTCGTTTTCTACTCCCGAATTGTATTATTTTGTCCATTGGCGATGTGAAAAAATTGCTGTTCTCCGTCAGGGTCACTAGGTGGACCAGCACACAACATTTGTTGTTTATGATACATCGGTCTTCCAAGGGCATTCGAGTAATCCCTTCCTAAATCCCTAGAGCAGTGACCAAGCAACTTCCGCCTCAAACTACCATTACAAAGCTATCATGCCTCCCTCGCGTCATCGGTATTTCGGAGAAAAAGTAACTGAAAAAAATAAAAAAAAAAAAAATTAGTGGCCACACGTGACTTTGGATGCGAGCGGGATGCGAGCGAAAAGATTCCCGGCCTCCGGCAGGGGAATCTGGCACGGTTTAGGGGCGTGGTCGGGGTGGCGCCGCAGCCAAAAAGGAGGAGCGTGCGGACTGAAACGATCGATTGACGGCTTGCAAGGTTCGTTAACGGCCAATGTTTCAGTCCATGGGATTATAGCCAATAATTCCCTAAGTTTACAAAAATTGGCTTTCTTAAAGTCCAGGATTCTTGTCTGACTATGCTTAGCTTCACTTTCCAACTGTATAATATAATTCCAAGAGGGCATGGTCACTTTTACCTAATGATCCCACCACTCCGACCCCATTTATAAGGTCCTTCTTATCGGTTAAGACCAGATCTAAAATGGTTGTGCCTCTTGTTGCCTCCTCTACCTTCTGGACCATGAAATTGTCTGCAAGGGCATCAAGGAATCTGTTGGACCTTGCATTCTTAGCTGAGTTGGACTGCCAATATATATCAGGACAGTTCAAATCTCCCACTAGTACTACATCTCTCCCTTTTGACTGTGTGGCCATCTGCTCACAGAAAGCATCATCCCACTCCTCTGACTTGGGGGTCTATAGTATACCCCCACAGTGACATCTCTCTCATTTTTCTCACCCTTAATTCTCACCCAAATACTCTCAACCTGCTTTCCCTGTTGTATATCTTGTATTTCTTCAGCAGTATATATGTCCTTAACATATATATGTCTAACTATTGTCCTATAACCAATGTTCCCTTCATGAGCAAGGTGGTTTAACATCTATATGAGGCTGCTGGCTGAGGTCATCCAGAGTTTTGGAGCTTGCTGTCATCAGTATACTGATGACACGCAGCTCCATCTCTTCTCCACCTCTGCAGTGAAGGCTGTCCAGACCCTTGATCGCTGCATGGCTGCAGTCTTGGAATGGAACAGGTCTAACAGGCTCAGGCTCAATCCTGAGAAGACTGAGGTTCTGTTCTTTGGGGGTTCTCTGGATGGGTACAGTGGCCGTCTCCCCATTTTGGGTGGGACTGTCCTCCAGCTGGCAGAGAGAGTGAGGAGTCTGGGTGTCGTCCTGGACCCGGTACTGTCCCTGGATTCCCAGGTGGCTGCCGTGTTCAGGTTAGTCTTTTATCACCTTAGGCTCATCGCCCAGATTCGCCCGTACCTTGATGGGGACTCCTTGAGAACCGCTGTGCAGGCACTTGTCATGTTGAGGATAGATTATTGTAATGCTCTCTACATGGGGCTCCCCTTGACTGTTGTTTGGTGACTGCAGTGGGTGCAGAATGCAGCAGCCAGATTGGTGGTTGGTGCAGGCAGGTTTGGCCACATCACCCCAATTCTGGCTTGCCTGCATTGGCTGCCTGTTGCCTCCTGAATGAGGTTCAAGGTGTTGGTTTTGGTGTACAAAACCTTACATGGCTTGGGTCCTCAATATCTGGCAGAGCGTATCTCCCAATAGTCAGAACTGGGCCATCCCACTAGAACCTCTATGTACGGCTTTCTCGCTCCGGGTGGCCACCCTCAGGGAGGCCCGTAAAGCTGTAACATGCAATCAGGCTTTCTCGGTGACCGGCCCGGTGGCATGGAATAAACTGCAAAGCGAGATTTGCCAGGCCCCATATTTGGCATCCTTTAAAAAAGCTTTGAAAACCTGGCTATTTAGGGATGCCTTTGGCAATTGCTAGGTGTTTTGTCCTCCCCATGTTCACTGTTTGCCTCTCATGAGTTGTCTTGCCTCTTGCTGGGTGCATTTCTTGTTGTAGTCATTACTTGTCTTTATATATTGGGTTATTTTCTTTCCCTTCTTTGTTTTGTTTTCCTTTTATTATTATTATTATTATTATTATTATTATTATTATTATTATTATTATTATTATTATTATTATTATTATTATTATTTTATTTATTTATTTATTTATTTATTTATTTATTTATTTATTTATTATTAGACTTATATACCGCCCGTCTTCCCAAAGGAACTCCGGGCGGTTTACAACATAACAAAACAGAGACAAAATAACACAATAAATAACACAATTAAATAAGCAATTATTATTATTATTATGTTTTGGAGTGCTGTTTTATAAGTTGTTATTGTAAAGTGCCCAGAGTTCCCGTTTGAGGAAAATTGGATTGCAGTATAAATAAATAAATAAATAAATAAATAAATAAATAAATAAATAAATAAATAAATTTAAAGCTATACCTCCTCCTTTCTTATTAGGTCTGTTCCTTTGAAACGGGTTATACCCTCCAATGACTACATCCCAATCATACGTCTCATCCCACCAGGTTTCAGTGATGCCAATTATGTCATATTTATTTTGTTGTATTAGGAGTTCCAGCTCCTCTTGTTTGTTCTCTGTGCTCTGTGCATTGGTGTAGAGACATTTGAGGCTGCATGTGTTTCTTACAAGACATTTGCTTAACCTGTTTTTCCTCACATTGATGGTCTGTAATACTCCTTGTCCTGCTCCTACTTCAACAATTGGGCTATTCCCCACAACCCCTTCTTGATCTCTAACCTTAAGAAAATTTTCTCCCTCCTCCTGAGAACTCAGTTTAATAGGATTGCTACAAACGCCATGGCCAACATGGTGCAAGGAGGCAGCTGGGCAGAACCGGCAGCTTAGAAGGCAATTCAAGTAGCTCTCAATACAGGGTGCCTATAATTGTCATAAACTCCATTGCCCTGAATGAGGTAGATTTTGATATGCCAAACAAGAAATACCAATTTGCTGGCCTCAGAAGGATGGAAGACTGAGTCAAACATGAGCTGAATATCTGAGCCCACAGGGACCAAAATCAGGTCGTGAGCAGAGTCTTTACTGCAGTACAGCCATTCAGCTACTTCACTGCAAGGCACTGGTTGTACTCATTGCCCTTTTAAAGCCCTCCCTTCCTGGCAGCTACCCTGGGAATCTAACTGAGACTTTCTCCTGGTGCCTGGAATTTAAAGGGGGAACACAGTATATCGGACTCTGTGGGTTGCCACTGGTGCCCTTCTATCCCGCTGGCACCACTCAGGCTATGACCTGGCAATGACATTTGTGTTTCCTTGTCCAAGACGGGTATACAAAGACCATCATCATCCCTGATCAGGTGTGGGTAGGAGTGTCTCTACAAGGACACCAGGGTCAGCCTCAATCTGGGTACACAGAGAAGACCGCGAAGGGTGTTGCATTTCTGTACATAACTGGGAAATATTGGTTCAGTCCAAAGGAGTGGAATCAAGAAAAGAGCAGGGCTGTGAGTAAGAAATTTGGATCAGAAAGAGCAGGAGAACTGAGGGCAGAGCTGCTGTTACCACTCAAACTACAAAGAGCTTTGCCAACTTGGTCCAGGGTTCTGAAGATCCCACATGTGGAGCTGATTCTCCTGTCTACTGGACATCCAATCCAGTAGAGGAAAAGGCCTTGGATCCGAATTTAAATTCAACAGGAAACTTGAACTTTGCAATTTTACAAGCCACTCCTGTATCAGTGCAGTTGGCAAGGACTTGCATGCACACCTTGTAGCCTTTGTTTGTCGTTGCTATCTTTCACGTTGTTTATACTACAAGTGTGAATAAGAAAAGATTCATTTGGTGAAACTATTTGCAAAGTTCCTCAATAGATATCTAAATACAGCAAATAGCCCCGTTGATGTGTTAAAAGTGTCACGCCTTCTGCAAGCTTAGTTGCTGTGACAACTTCTATGTTGATTAACTGCTCATTGCATCCAGGGAAACAAAAAAACAATTTCCCAAGTTCAAACATCGGCTGATCTGGTGGCACAATCTGAAAATTACTATTAAAGTGTAAAGTTTTCGAGCAGCCACTCTTAAGATTCATGAACTGATATTAATAGGCGTTAAGCAGAAAATTGTATTTATAGTAACAGGTATTTTCAAACCATGTCATTTTTACAGTAATTGCTTGTACTGTATAATAATCTTTTCAGTAAAGGTAAAGGTTCCCCCCTGCACATCCATGCTAGTGCTTATCTCCATATTCAAGCCAAAGAGCTGGTGTTGTGCAAGTTCATGGCCACATGGCCAGTGTGGCTGCAAGGAAACACTGTTTTTACCTTCCCACTTTTTACAGCGGTACCTATTTATCTACTTGCATTTACATGCTCTCGAACTGCTAGGTTGGCAGGAGCTGGTGGTAGCAGCGGGAGCTCTCTCCACTGTGCAGCACCCGGGATTCAAACCACCAAGCTGCTGACTTTGCAGCCAACAGTCTTCAGAAGTCTTAGGCTACTGAGCCACCACGCCCCTAATCTTTTCAGTAATTTTGAGTTTAAAAAATTTCCTGTCCTTGCCTTTGGCACTTTCTGCTTCTTCGTGGCAAAAGTTTTTGTTATAAAGTCTTAAGTGTCACTTTGCTTGCCACCCCTACCCCTACCCCCAGTTCTGTCTCATGGCTGAACACCCTATTCTCTGTTTACCTTGCTTGCTCAATCAGGAAGCATGGGTAAAACCAACTCATTCATTCATTCATTCATTCATTCATTCATTCATTCATTCATTCATTCATTTCCTGCCCCTCTGGACGAATGGCCAATGACCTGGTACCCGTGTTTGGCCAATGCCCCTGAAATAAACAGTCACGCTCAGATTTCCTGAGAAAAAGGTGGAGCGCCTGAAAGTTAAACAGATACCTATATTCTTGGCTTGTGAGCAGGAAACCGCTGATGCCTCACCTCACCAGATCCTCATCAGATCATCAGATCGAGTTCCATACCTGCAGTGTTTGTTCTGATAGCATCTTAGCTTGTAATAAAGTTGAGTGTGACTCTTTCTTTCAGGGGCATTTGCCAAACACTGGTACCGAGTCATCGGGCATTCGGCCAGATGCATAGCTGTCAAGTTTGACCCAGCGCTGGCTGGGACAGGAGGGGGGAGGTGTAATGTGTGCGTGTGCACAGTCGCACGCATGTGCGCAAACACTAATACAATCGTGCACGCATGAACAGGCACCTGGGGAGTTTGGGGAGGGCAGCAGAGGGCAAGTGGCTGGGCAGGCAGCCAAGCTCGCCTGGCAGGCAGGTGGCTGCAATGGGGTGCGTGCACCACCAGGAAGAAGCCGGGAGAGTAGTGGCAGCTGGGGCTGGTTTCCTGCTTCTCGCCTGGCCCAGTGCTGGACTGTTCACCTTCCAATGGCTGCCAGGCCAAGGGGCCCAACCGCTTCCCTTTGGCTCCGGGCCCATGGGAGGGAGGGGTTAGGGTGCGTTCTCCTCCCCGAGCCCAAGACCGGAGGAGCTTTCCCACCCCCAGGCTTTCTGTCTTCCTGCCTGCTCGCCCCGCTGTTTTGTGCGGTGCACAGCTGGGCTCCGTCCCTTCGTCTGTCGCTTGCGAGCTGCTCCCACACCGGCCTCCCCCAGGTCCATGAGGAACGGGGGGGGCAGAATGGCTGAGCTGACTTTCGCCACTGTCGCCATCCCATGCTGGAGCCACCAAACTTGGAGCCCCAGCAAGGCAGGGGGCAAGCGGGCCAGGCAGCCAGAGGAAGGAAGCCAAACAACCAGCGAGCCAGAGAGGCAGCAAGCGGGCAAGGAAGTGACTGAGTGATCCGCCATGGACCCCATCCAAGGAGCTCGCCTCGCTCCCCCTCCAACTGCCACCGCCCGGGACACTTCCGGGAAAATAAATATTCCAGGAAAAAGGCAGCACAAACACTGAAAAAAACTGTAGTATACCGGCTAAAACTGGACACTTGACAGGTATGGCCAGATGGGTGGGATATAAATAAACAAATGAGCCTATTCAGACCATGTCTGGAAGTTGAGTCATGGCTACTGGACTTCTTTTTTGAGAGATAGAAACGTGTCGCTGTTCATCCAAACAGCTTCATTGGTCTGAATACAGCTAGTGCAAATCCTCCATCTTATAGGCAGCTTTGACCTCTTGTCACTCTGGCCTGAATTAGGCTCATAAGATGAACAGTGGCCTAAATAGGCTCGTTAGGGAGACAATAGTATCCTTAGCCTTAAGGTGAACAATGGCCTAAGGTGCTGAAACCCATCAAGAATGGGTCGTTAGCTATGGCCTTGGTGGTGAAGGCTTTTTGATTTGCCTGGGGGCTTTGGAAAGCACAGCCTGATAAGTAGCAGATAGACTATGCCGGAGCCCACCACCTCTGTTGAGGGAGGGGTTTTCAATGCTCACATGAATGGCCTCCCTTACTCCTCTTTCAAACCACCTCTCTTCTTTGTCTAATATGTGTACATCCTCATCTTTGAAAGAGTGCCCTTTGTCCTTCAAATGGAGGTGTAGTGCTGATTCTGGTCCTGAGCTGTTGCCCCTCCTATGTTGGGCCATCCTTCTGTTTAATGGCTGTTTAGTTTCTCCAATGTAGAGGTCTGAACACTCCTCACTGCATTGGACCGCATATACTATATTGCTCCTTTTATGGTTTGGTATCGGATCCTTTGGGTGGACAAGTCTCTGCCTTAGTGTGTTTGTGGGTTTGAAATAAACAGGGATGTGGTGTTTGCCAAAAATCCTTTTAAGCTTCTCCGACACTCCAGCCATGTAAGGAATGACCAGGTTCTTCCGTCGGGTATGGGTCTCAGACTGATCCCTTGTTCTTCTGGGATGGCCCACTGCTTTGTTGAAGGCCCACCTTGGATATCCACAGGCCTTAAGTGCTGTCTTCAGGTGCCTGTCTTCCTTCTTCTTGGCTTCTGAGGAGGTGGGGATGCTCTCTGCTCTGTGGCTTAGGGTCCTGATGACTCCTAGTTTGTGCTGTAGTGGATGGTGGGAGTCAAACAGTAAGTATTGATCTGTGTGGGTGGGTTTCCTGTAAACTTCTACTCCCAGGCCACAGTCAGGTCTGATGATGACTGCACAATCCAGGAAAGCCAGCCTGTTGTCTTGGGTGTCTTCCCTAGTGAACCTAATATTAGCGTCCACCGCATTGATGTGATCTGTAAAGGCCGGTACTTCCTGAGTCTGGATTTTCACCCAGGTATCATCTACATACCTGAACCAGTGGGATGGTGTTGTCCCTGGGAAGGTGTTGAGTGCCTTCTTCTCCACTTCTTCCATGTATAGGTTTGCTACAATTGGTGACACTGGAGAACCCATGGCACAGCCATGCTTCTGTCTGTAGAAGTCGCCTCTGTACATGAAATATGTGGTGTTCAGACACAGGTCCAGGAGCAGGCATATCTGGTCTGGGTTGAGGCAGCTTCTGGAGGTGAGGGTGCTGTCTTCTCTTAGTCTTCTCTTTACCATTGTTAGGGCATCAGTGGTGGGGATGCTTGTAAAGAGCAATGTAACATCAAAGGATACCATGGTTTCATCTGTATCCAGTTTCAGCTCCCTGACTTTAGAAACAAACTCCTCTGAATTGTGTACGTGGTGGTCCGTGAGTCAGAGGCAGAGACTTGTCCACCCAAAGGATCCGATACCAAACCATAAAAGGAGCAATATAGTATATGTGGTCCAATGCAGTGAGGAGTGTTCAGACCTCTACATTGGAGAAACTAAACAGCCATTAAACAGAAGGATGGCCCAACATAGGAGGGGCAACAGGTCAGGACCAGAATCAGCAGTACACCTCCATTTGAAGGACAAAGGGCACTCTTTCAAAGATGAGGATGTACACATATTAGACAAAGAAGAGAGGTGGTTTGAAAGAGGAGTAAGGGAGGCCATTCATGTGAGCATTGAAAACCCCTCCCTCAACAGAGGTGGTGGGCTCCGGCATAGTCTATCTGCTACTTATCAGGCTGTGCTTTCCAAAGCCCCCAGGCAAATCAAAAAGCCTTCACCACCAAGGCCATAGCTAACGACCCATTCTTGATGGGTTTCAGCACCTTAGGCCATTGTTCACCTTAAGGCTAAGGATACTATTGTCTCCCTAATGAGCCTATTTAGGCCACTGTTCATCTTATGAGCCTAATTCAGGCCAGAGTGACAAGAGGTCAAAGTTGCCTATAAGATGGAGGATTTGCACTAGCTGTATTCAGACCAATGAAGCTGTTTGGATGAACAGCGAAACGTTTCTATCTCTCAAAAAAGAAGTCCAGTAGCCATGACTCAACTTCCACATAAACTCACCTGGATGACTGAGAATCTTCACAGACATATTCAGACCATGATGATGTGAAACCAAGGTGAACTATACATTGTAGGCCTTGCACCAACTTTCCCTCAGACTGACGAAGCTACTTGGATGAGTAGCAAAATGTTTCAGTCTCACAAGAAAAGACGTCCAGTTGCCATGACTCAATGTCTAGATAACCTCATCTGGAGGATGGAGAATCTTCAGAGACAAAAAGCCAAGTGTTTTTATGCTAAGCACATGCTTTTTGAACACAACAAAATGCCACCTTTATTTGCCAGTGCAATTGCTTGTAAATAAAAAGAGATAAATAGAAACCCAAATTCCACTTTTGTATCAAGAGAAAACCATTTGCAGTGTCTGTCTGTCTCTGTTTTGATGAGGTTTCCCCGTTGATGACAAGAAAAGATGCAAGCACTCATTCTCAATCCAAGAGGTGCCTTGAATGTTGACCTAGTCCCAAGTCACGGAAATTCCTCCTGCCTGGACCCTGGGCCTCAAAATCAAAAGCGGCTGATCTGGGACGTGAAGTAGCATCTCCCCTGTTGCCTTTTTGCATTCAGCTTTCTGAAAACGCAAATGTGCAACTTCGAGCTCCTAAAGTGAAAAGCCTGCTTAGTTATAAGAACACTGATGTTTCTCCATCAACAGATTTTCTCTGGTGGGGGAGGAGTCAGATACAGTGGGTGAACTCAGGTGCGCTGTAACCTGAAGATGGCCAGAGCAGCCTCTCATAAACATTCAGGCACGAGGCAAGGTGTGATTGCGCAGCATAAACTGTTGCTAGAAAGTACCCCCCAAGCTTTGGGCCTTGCTCCAATCCAGTCTGCCTGCAATCCATTTTGAACACGCCAAAAGCTTGAAGAGTGAAAACCGAACACTCCTTCTCTTGAAATGTTCAACTGGGCATCTCCACCTACCCCAGAAGGCACAACAGTTGTGCAAACGGGAAGTTATGAAATAGCAAGAGTCTCTGGGAAAACCTTGGGAAAGAGCAGCCACACAGGGTTGGAAGATGGGGAAAATAAAGAGCCAAACAGCAGGCCAGTCAGCTTTTTACAGCATGCAAGATGGGCACGAATTTAAAAATGAATTTCAGAAAGCATGAAGAAATTGCTAATTCCTTGATTTGTATGTATTCAATTTTATGCTCCCAGCAAATACAAATTGGTGAATTTTTAGCAATTTTGGATTTGTTGGCCTATAAAGCATCTCCTCCAAGACACCCATAGACACCCAAATGGCAGAGAAGTTTCCCCTGCCTCCCCTCTACAGTCCTTCCACATTTGGTGAAGTTTGGGCTTCAGATACCTAAGATATACACCCACCAATAGCACCACGACCACCACCCCAGAAAGATTACCCCAAACATTTAGAGACAACCAAACTGCAGAGAACCTTCCCCTATCTCTCCTCTACAATCCCTCCAAGTTTGGGGAAGAGCTGGGAGAGTTTTCCTCAAGAGTGTTTTCCTAGCTGTTCTCTTTTATAAGCCTCTGTACTTCTAAGGTCGCAAAGGAAATTTTGCCAGAAACCTTCAACTCTGTGACAACAGGCCCAAGCTCCAACACTGGACCACTGTGAGAACAGGAACCACCATCACGATTCTGCCTTTCATTAATTTCCACGTGATGCCATAGCTGTGTTTGAGCAAGGGTGGACACCTTTGCACATCATCTTCTCACAAGCAGGAGGCAATGCCAGCTTTCCGCTCCTGGCCTGGTGGGATCATCTCTACAGGTATTGCCAGGAGTTCCGGCATTCGCAAAGGTTAATTTTTTTTTTTTTGCATTCATTGTGCAAAGGCTCAATGTTAGGAGTGTAGCTGCCCTGTTGCCTTTCTGGATGGGAAGCACAAGATGGCTCCCTTGCTGGGCTTGACAGCCAGCCTGTCTGCCTAGCCTTCTGGTGCGCACATGGGTTTTGTGTTTGACGGCAGGACAAGGCACTCAATGACCTACACTCCTCCTGATCATTTCTAGACCTGGCTAGAACTGACACTGGCGAGGGAACTGTTTCAAGCCAGCAACATCTGGAGGGTGGCATTTGCCGACTCCAGGCCTTGAATGATTAGCTGCAGCTTTCAAGGTCTCCTGTACGAGACCTCTCCTAGCCCAACCTGGAGGGAGTTGGTCTTGAACTGGGAGACCTTCTGCACAGGGATCCGATGAGTCAAAGGCTGTGCCACCATGACATGGCGCTTCTCCTGCCTCCACACCCTGGCTCTATTCTGGAGAGAAGACAGGCTTAAGCAACAGATGCAAATCTCAGTCAACAGATGTTCACACACACACCCCGACAACAAACATTGATCATAAGGGTAGTTTTCACAAGTGCAGCTGGTGCATTTGTGTTAGCATTCCAACAAGAAACAAAAAAGAAAGAAAAAGGATATGTTGTGACAACTTCAAAACTAACTGCTCCACTTTCCCTCTAGGCTGCTGCTGCTTGTCCAGAGGTGTTGCGTGACGCCTACGCTCTTGGTACTAAAAAAAATCTCAGTGATAAAAGGACGCAAGGGGTGGAGTGAAACAGGCGAAGGTTTCTCCTGGATCCCACGGGGATGACTAAGATAGAGTGGGGTGCGACCCACCCCTTCACAAACAAAGCCATGAATATCTGAGATGGAAAACACCGATTGCTTGCAAGTCCAGCCCTAAAGGTTCATTGGCCCGGTTGCAAAACGAGGATGTGCCACGCCATCCACCTCCCTGGAATGCTCCCCTCTACCTGCATGTGCAAGACTGCTGCCTCATCCTTGCCAAAGACTTATCTAAAAATGAAATGCACACCCAGAATGCCGTCAATCCGGTCAGACCGAGGCAGGCATGCGCCAGGCAAGCAAGAGTTTGCCCTTGCAACCCTCCTCTAAAATGCCCCTCCATGATTCCCACTCAAAAGACTCTCTGGGGTGAGTCTCAAGTTTGCCCTGGAAGAGGATGATGTTCTCAGTGGCTTCCAGGAAGCCTTGGGCCAGGGCATCCATGCTTGCCTTGAGTCTCACTGGCTAGAAGGGGTCCCCAGAGTAGTTCTCTTTTGCCTTTAGTATTCTACCCAAATCAGGGGGCAAATTTTGCCTGAGGTTGCATTCCAGAGAAAAACCCAGATGGATGACAATCAGGGGGTGCCATCAGTGGGGAAAAGAGCTCACTTTTCTGACCTCCTGCGGCACAGCCGTTTCCCAGCAATCATATGATGCATGGAAGATAATGAACCAGCCCGACCCTGATCCATGCCCATGCTGGATCCTTTATTTATTTTATTTGATTTGATCTGCGGAGCTACTACTCTCTTTTGGAGCCAGGCTGGAGTGATTCCTGTAAAAGGCCGCTTCAAGGGAACTCTTTCCCAGCCAAGTGGCCCTTTTCTGATGCAATCAGGCATGATGACCCTTTCTTGCCACCCAATGCCACCCTCACAAGCTCCCAAGGTCCAGATCCATCCCTTCCTCCTCCTCCGCCTTGAAAAAGGACCTGATGACAGTTTGGAAGGTGGGGGAGCAGAATCCAGAGCCTGGTTCCCTTCGCAGCCTGACTCAACATGCAGAAACGTCCACCGAGTATCAGACCCAACCTTGTTTAATGAAACCAAACAGATGGTGCCATCTCAGGGACAGGCTCCAGCAAGCGCCTCAGCTGAGAACCAACTGAGAGACAAAGAAATTCCCAAGGATTCTGGCTGCACATTTCTCTGTTGCAAATCTTTTTGACCCAGGACTGTTGTATTGCCTTATATTTATGCAACACATCCCCCAAGCACGGGTGAAGAAGCAAAGAGGAGCACGTACCAGCCAGCACATAAAATGTGCTAAATGAACAAAGAAAGCTAAAAAGAATCCAGCAGCAAATGAGATCACAGCACCCAAGGGTGCTTGGGACCAGCTGATTGGTGGCTGCCAGAGATGGACAAGAATTTTTGTTACATTTCATTTAGTTTCTTTAGTAGTTTTGTTTCATTTCTAACAATTTTTAAAGTAGTTTCAAAACAAAATGAAATGCAACTCCCCTGGGTCTTAGACCCACCAAAATAGCAGGGGAGTTTCTTTGGACTCTTCCCTGTAAGCCCGCGATATTTGGTTTGGGGTTTGGGGGGCTGAGTTAAACTCTAAATGGGGTCCCCCGAGGAAAAAATCATTTATAATTGAGTCAGAAGCCAATAATAGCCTCCCCCATGGGCAAGCAATTAGTGGCTTCCCAACTCAATTAAAAATGATTTTCTCCTAAGGAGAACTGCTTTGGAGTTTAATAATTCAGCCCTCTGAACCCCAAACGTCTCCAAATATGGGGAGCTTACAGGGAAGAGTCCAAAGTAGCTCCCCTGCCATTTTGGTGGCTCTAGGACAAATCATTTCATTCCTAGAGGGGGGAAATGCTCTTTTGTTTTGTAACAAAACACATCCTACTGTTTCGTTACATAATGAAGTAATTTGTTACATAACGAAATGATGAAACAGTGTTTTATTTTCCCTTTTGTACCCATCTCTAGCGGCCACCTTTCCCCGAGACCCTGTGCGGCATGGTTCCTGGGTCAAGAGCCGACAAGGGCAAGATAAGGTCACTGCCAAGGGTCCACAATGCCAGGCGGTCCCGTCTTGGCAAGTGGCGCAGGCTGGCGGCACCTGGCCCGGCAGCCACTTCAGTGCCAGGCAGCTTTAGCGCGGCGTCCGTGGAGGCTCCCTTACCTCCCCTGCTGGCATTTGCTCCCCGTCAATGGCATTTCACGGGGAAAAGAATAAGAACTTGTTTGTCTGGTTTGGCTCATTCCCTGAACTTACTGGACTTGTCTTGCCAGAGAAGAGAGAAGGGGAACCCGGGGGCATGGAAGGAGCTGGCCCGTGAGCGAGCTGGCCAACGAGCAGATGGGAGCTGAAGGGGAAGGTGCTCCAATGGCTGACACACAGGTGCAAGTACACACTTGCGTGTCCCTGGGTGTTGGTCCTTGCGCAGAGAAAGGAGGAAGCCTCTTAGATAAGCCAGACCACCAAGCTGCCTCCCTCAATAAACACCTGAAAGAGGGGCTGGGCAAGGGTGTGTGTGTGTGTGTGTGTGTGTGTGTGTGTGTGTGTGTGTGTGTGTGTGTGTGTGTGTGTGTGTGTGTGTGTGTGTGTGTACGTGCATGCATGCATGCACGCATGTGTAGGGGAGGGCTTATTTTGCTTCATCCCTAGCACGTCTATCTCGCTCTCCCTGCATCAAGGAGGCTTCCCTTCCCACTGCATCCTAACAACAACCTTATGAAGTAGGACAGGCTGAGGATGCATAAACTGCCTGAGGGGGCTCTTGGTGACCTGCTGGGAGAGATTCCTGGAAATGTTGGCACCACGGGAAGGAAAACAGAAAAACTGGGGCTTCTCCCCCCCAACAACACTCCCCCTCCCCAACTCCCCGGAAACTTTACCTCTGCCTAGAGGGGATTCAGAACCATATTTTTCTAGTCTCACACTCCCACCCCTATCCCATCCCTGCCTCCTGAGGGGTTTGTCCTGGGGCACCAGGGTAGTTATCCCCTGTTGAGAAGAAATCTTATTTCAAACAGAATGCAGCCCGGATTCCCCCTCAGGAACGGAGGAGGAGGAGGAGGAGGGCAAAGGGCCTCCATCACTCTGCTTCCTCCTGTTCTCCCTGGCCGATGTGGCAGATTCCTAAACAGCTGCCTGACACTTCAACAGGCTGCTGTTCTGTCGAGTTCCACGTGGCCCACTCTGGCTGGCAGGCAGAAGCCCTCCAGGTGAGGGAAGCACACGCACACCCTCAGGAGGTGAGGGGTGGTCGAGGATGGAGGCAGGACCTTTTGAAGGACTCAGCAAGGGCAGATGAAGACTGAGAACAAAAAGTTGGGGCTCCGATCCACCTTTTCCAAACCCTCCTCTGAAGAAGCACCTGCCTCTCGCACCTGGGCCTGCCTTCGGACCTCAAGGAGAGGTCTCTCCCTGAACCATTTTTGTCATGTTGTCATAAGCGACTGGTCTTTAAAATGATGAGTAGGTTTGCTTCTTTTTGGTTTTGTTCCCATGCAGGCGGTCTCTGGGACCAAGGCAAAGAAGATGGTGGGATGTTTTCAGCTTCCCAATTTCATCAAGTGGCTTACAGAGACAGCTTCGGCACTTAAAAGCAATGCAAGCACCTTTGTTTCATTCCTCTCCAGGGAGGAGCAGAGGGAGTTTTCAATACTGCATTATTCTTAAGTGGTTCCCCCACCACACAAACAAATTTTCCAAATGTTTTCCTCTATCGGGAGGTGGGTTAAAGAGAGCCATGCAAGGTGCATCTCACTTAAGATTGCCAGGATCACACCGACTGCAGTATTCCACCTCTACAGAGCTCAATACAGGCCACTTCAGTTTTTAATGTCTAACCAAGCCCTGCATTAGCCGGTTCAAGGAAGTACAACAAACTGTCAAGCCACAAGACAAAGAGGTGCATTGGCGTGCCTTAAAAACCAAAGATGGCATCTCATTGCTTCATGGTGGATGGGAAGGGAAATCATATAAGGATTCTGCCTCACACCTTTGCCAGCCTTCCCATTACATGGCCAGCTGTAGGACTACTTTGTTGTGGATAGACTTATGGCCACCTGATGAATGAGCGACCTCCAAAATGCCCTTCCTTCAAAAGCCCAGCTCAGCTCTTACAAACTCAAGCCATGAGGGAGGGAGTCCCTCTTGCACTGGGCCTTCCTCTTCTCCTGCTGCTGTCCACCTTTCCTTGCAGCTTTTCCCAGAGAAACCCACCTTTGCCTTCTCCTGGGGTGCCCAAAGTATTATGGCCTCACTTTCAGCATTTTTTGCTTCCAGGGAGAGTGCAGGCACTGACTTACTGGTGTCTCTGGCAGTCCAGGGTCTGACAGCGTAGGTGACTGCATGTCAGCCGACAGGACTCGTTCCATTATGAGTTTTAATGAATTACAGTCCATCTCTGTGGATACGTGCTGTGGAACATTTCAACATAGAGATTAAGGTGGGGACCCACTGATAATATGGGGGTCTTACAGGGCCAGAAATAAAACTTCAGAGTGGTAACATCATTATTGAAAGAAAGAAAGAAAGAAAGAAAGAAAGAAAGAAAGAAAGAAAGAAAGAAAGAAAGAAAGAAAGAAAGAAAGAAAGAAAGACCTCTCAAAACCAAAATGAATCAAAGCCAGGGAAATACGAGGGTGGCCATGTGTCCAAGGACTTGGTGTGCCCAGATGCCAGACAGCGGGACCACCCCAAATCCTGATCCAACAATAGATTTAAATCTCTCTCTCCGTTAGTCACCAGGAAAGGGACTCGGGATCCAAGAGCACAGCAAGGGACCACTACCAAGCCTCGGAGGAAGTGAGTGGTGGTGGTAGGAGACTCCGTGCTTAGAGAAACAAAAGCAGTCATCTGCAGGCCTGAAAAAGTCAACCGAGAGGTCTGCTGTCTCCCTGGAGCAAAGGTTCATGAGGGTGCTTTTACACGACCCCTAAAATCCGAGGCATAGAGCTCCCAGATGCGGAGCTTAAAATTGTTTTCCCACCAGCAGAGAGAAATTAAGTACGACCACGCCCACCTAAGCGCGCCCCAGCGCATTTTAAAAGTACCTGGTCTCCGGAGGTAAAAAAAAAAATTCTGATGCGGATTGTAAAGCAGTGAGTGCCGGGCTGCCTCGCCTTCTGTTTGTTTGTTTTTGCCCCCCGCCCCTTTAAGAGACTGAAATTCCCACCAGCAGACGGAGGTGAGCAGAGGTGAGCCTGCATTCCTTTCTCCCCTTTTTCCTCCCTCCCCTCACCACAGACAGGAGCAAGGGAGTGCGGGAACACAGGAAGAGGAGCAAACCCCCACGATCTCTGGTCCAAATTTAAGTTGCTAGCGGATCTTAGGGGTCATGTAAAAGCGCCTAGACTCATCAAGCCTACTGGTTCTAACCCCTTCCTCTTGGTCTATGTAGGATCTAATGATACTGCAAAGCACAGCTTTCAGGATATCACAAAGGCATAGGAAGAGGTGGGTAGGAAGCTGAAGGACTTGGAGGGGCAGGTGGTGATTTCATCTCTCCTCCCTGTAGAAGGACGTGGCCCACGAAGGGAAAGAATAATAGAAATGAATAACTGGCTCCGCAGATGGTGCCGGCAGGAACACTTTGGATTCTTGGACCACGGTTTGCTATTTCATCCAGTTGGGCTATGGGGGTGTATACTTCACCACTGCTGGTAGGAATCTTTTTGCCAAGAAGTTTGTAGATTTGATAAGGAGAGCTTTAAACTGAGTTCTCAGAGGGAGGGAGAAAATTTTCTTAAAAGTAGCAATCCAGACGGGGTTGTGGGGAATAGCCCAAATGTTGCAGCAGGGAGTGGGAGTATTACAGCCCAACAGTGCCCTTACAAAGGGCTTGTAAGAAAGACACACAGCCCCAAATGTCTCTACACCAATGCACACAGCATGGTAAACTAACAGGAGGAGCTGGAACTCCTAATACAGCAAAATAAATATGACGTAATTGGCATCACTGAAACCTGGTGGGATAAGACGTATGACTGGAATGTAGTTATTGGAGGGTATAACCTGTTTCAAAGGAACAGACCTAGTAAAAATGAGAAGGAGTAGCTTTATACAGTGTTTTCCATGTATAAGTCTATATTTTCATCTTAAATTGTTAGGCTAAAAATTGAGGGCTGTCTTATACAGGAAAGTAAGTCAATGAGAGAATCCCATTGTTGGAAAGCTGTAATTTGGGGTTGGAATAGTGGGAATTGTCTTATATATGGGGTCATCTTATAGACAGAAAAATATGGTATGTTAAAAACATTTATACTACTGAAGAAATCCAGGATACACACCTGGGAAGTCAGGTTGAGAGTATTTGGGTGAGAATTAAGGAGGAGAATAATGAAGGGGATGTCCCTGTGTGGATATAGTATAGACCCCCCACCCAAGCCAGCCAGAGGAGTTGGGTGATGTCTTCAATGAACAGATGGCCAAACAGTCAAAAAGGAGATATGTAGTAATAATGGGAGAGTTTAACTATCCTGACATATGTTGGCAGTCTAAGTCACCTAAGAACACAAGGTCCAATAAATTTCTATCCGGCCTTGCAGAAAATTTCATGATCCAGAAACTGGAGGAGGCAACAAGAGGAACAGCTATTTTAGACCTGATCTTAACCAGCAGGGAGGACCTTGTAAATGGGGTCAATCAATCAATCAGGCTTTATAGTTAACCCAGAGATCATCACAATAACATAAAACATAAAAACAAACACAGTACAGACACAGCATATAAAATAGATAGATATAAAATATAAAATGATTTGATTCCCTCCTTAATGCTTCTGATGCTTGGCCCGTATTTTCTTTGCTGCCAAAGGGGTCAAAGTGGTGGGATCTTTAGGTAGAAGTGATCATTATGCTCTTTTGGAATTTGTTATACATCGGGAAGGGGAAGCTAAGTATAGCCAGAAAAGCATCCAGGACTTTAAGAAAGCCAATTTGTGTAAATTTAGGAAATTATTGGCTGTGATTCCATGCGCTGAGAAACTGAAAGAAAAGGGAATCCAAGTTGGGTGGGAATTTCTTAAAAGTGAGATATTAAAGGCACAATCTAAAACAGTTCTGACAAGAAAAAATGGGAGATGTCTAAGGAAAGCACAATGGTTGACTAAACAATTTTCAACTCAGCTAAATATTTTAAGAAACCATGTACAGGAAATGGTAAAATGGGGAATGCACCAAAGAGGAATATAAGCAAATAGCCAGTATATGCAGGGGGGTGGTAAGAAAGGCTAAAGCACAGAATGAACTTAGACTTACCAGAGAGATTAAAGACAGTAAAAATTGGGGTTTTTTTAGTTATGTCCAGAGCAAAAGGAAAAATAAGGAAATGATAGGGTCTCTGCGTGGAGATGGTAGCAGTTACTCACAGGAGACAGGGAAAAGGCAGAACTACTCAACACCTTCTTTGCCTCCGTTTTCTCCAGAAAGGAAAAAAAGAGTTCAATCGGGTCAAACAGTAGATGAGGTAGAGTTGAAATTGCAACATAGAATAGGTAGAGAGGTAGCACAGGAACACCTGGAAACATTAAATCAGGCCTGCCCAAAGTCCGGCCCGGGGGCCAAATCTGGCCCGTCAGGCCATTCTGAGTGGCCCGCGGCTGGCTGGCCCGCCCCTCCCTCCCCCTCCTTCGCCCCATGTTATTTTTTATAAAAAAAAAATCTTCCGCCAACACTGACACCGCCAGAAAGCTTGTGGGGCTGGGCCGGCCAGCCGGCCAGCCATTCCGTGAGTTGCTGCCACCGGCACCGCTGGCAACCATGTGAGGCTGGGAGCGTGCATGGGGGGCCACCGGGAACATCGGGAACCTTGTGAAGCTCGGCGTGCAGGCGGGCTGCCGCCGCCAGCACAGCTGGGAACCTTGTGAAGCTCGGGAACACCGGCACTGCTGGGAAGCTTGGGCGGCTGCGCGGTCTGCTGCCACCGGCACCGCAGGGGAATATGTGGGGGTGGGCAGGCCAGCGGGCCTCTGCCACCGCCAGGGAGCTTTGGGTTGGGCTGGCGGGCGAGCCGTCGTCACCGCTGGGAAACCTGGGGGGGTGCAAGGTCGCACAGATGGCCTCTTCCAAGGGGCGACCTGTGGCCACGGCTCCCAGTGCTTCCTTTGGTCCCCACCTTCCTTCCTTCCTTCCTTCCTCCCTCCCTCCCTTGTTCCCCACCTTCCTTCCTCTCTTGGTTTCCACCTTCATCCCTCCCTCCCTTGGTCCCCGCCTTCCTTCCTGCGGGTGGGGTTGCAAGGGGTCAGTGGGTGGGGCTTATGGGTCAGTGGGTGGGGCTTGCAGTGGGGTGGCAGGGTCAGGGAGCAACCGGCCCCTGACACATTCTCAGCCACCAAATCTGGCCCTCCTTACAAAATGTTTGGGCAGCCCTGTATTAAATGAATTTAATTCTATGGGGCCAGATGAATTACACCAAAATATATTAAAAGAACTGGCAGAAGTAATTTCAGAACCATTGGCAATGATCTTTGCAAAGTTCTGAAGAACAGAGGAAGTCCCCATAGATTGGAGGAGGTCAAATGTTGTCCCCATCTTCAAAAAGGGGGGGGGGCGAAGAGGACCTAAATAATTACCACCTAGTCAGCGTGACATCTATTCCTGGAAAGATTGTAGAACAAATTATTAAGCAGACAGTCTGTAATTATTTAACAAGCAATGCTGTCCTTACTAGAAGTCAACAAGGCTTTCTGAAAAACAATTCATGCCAGACTAATTGGATCTCTTTCTTTGATAGAGTTACAGGCCTGGTGGATGAGAGAAATGCTGTGGATGTTGTTTATCTAGATTTCAGTAAAGCCTTTGATAAGGTTCCCCATGACATACTTCCAAAGAAGTTAGTAGACTGTGGGATAGATAATGCTACTGTTAGATGGATGTGTAATTGGTTGATTGATCGTACGCAAAACGTGATTGTAAATGGCTTCTCCTCAGCATGGAGAGAGGTAACCAGTGGGGTGCCCCAGGGTTCTGTTTTGGGTCCGGTGCTATTCAACATGTTTATTAATGACTTGGATGAAGGAATCAAGAGTAGACTGATTAGATTTGCAGATGATACCAAATTGGGAGGGGTGGCTAATTTCCTAGAAGATAGGATGAAAATCCAAAATGACCTTGATAGGTTAGAGTGCTAGGCCAAAGCAAATAGAATGAGTTTCAACAGAGAGAAATGTGGCGTCCTGCATCTAGGCAGAAAAAAATGAATTGCACAGATATAGGATAGGAGACTCCTGGCTGGAGAATAGTACCTGTGAAAGGGATCTGGGAGTCTTGGTGGACCACAAATTCAACATGAGTCAGCAGTGTGATGCAGTGGCCAGGAAAGCCAATGCAATTCTTGGTTGCATCAACAGAACCATAGTGTCTAGATCAAGGGAAGTGATAGTACCACTCTATTCTGGTCTGGTCAGACCCCACCTGGAGTACTGTGTATAGTTCTGTGCGCCTCAATTTAAAAAGGATGTTGACAACCTTGAGTGGGACCAGAGGAGGGTGACCAGGATGGTTGAAGGTCTGGAACATACTGTATATCTTACAAGAGTGGCTTAGGGAACTGGGAATGTTTAGTCTTACAAAAAGAAGGCTGAGAGGGGATATGATAGCCATGTCTAAATATTTGAAAGGATCATATCAAAGAGGGAACAGGTTTGTTTCCCATGCCTTGAGAGACTAGGACTTGGAGCAATGGTTCAAATTACAGGAAAAAAGATTCCATTTGAAAATTAGGAAGAACTTCATGACAGGTGGAGCTGTTCAGCAGTGGAATATGCTGCCACAAAGGAGGGTGGTGGAGTCTCCTTCTTTGGAGGTTTTTAAGCAGAGGCTGGGTGGCCATCTGTTGGGAGCCCTGTGATGGGGGTTTCTGTATGGCAGGGGGTTGGACTAGGTGGCCCTTGAAGTCTCTCCCAACTCTGTGATTCTAGATTTCCAGGTGCCCTTCACCCCATGACCTGCCAAGGACATGCCCTTACAGGACGCTCAGAGGTTTTCAAAACATGGAGTGGCCCACGTTTGCTTTAAGAAAAGTGGGATGAGTGGTAAGGGAAGCCTTGAGGACTAGAAAAATGGGCAGGCTGCTGTCCCAGAACACAGATCCCATGCGTCAGGAACCCGAGGCAGGTAGGCTAACATTTACACTCCATTCTCAGCAGGCACTGACTCATCATCGTAGTTGGGAAAGAACCTGGTGGGGAGAGCCACCTTTCCCCTTGTGACATGGGTCTGACTCCCATACCTGCACTTTAAGAGAAGGCAGGAGCTAAACATATCATAGAATCATAGAATCACAGAGTTGGAAGAGACCTCAAGGGCCATCTAGTCCAACCCCCTGCCATGCAGGAACCCCCATCCCAGGATTCCCGACAGATGGCCATCCAGCCTCTGCTTAAAAACCTCCAAAGAAGGAGACCCCACCACCCTCCTTTGTGCCGAACAGCTCTAACCGTCAGGAAGTTCTTCCTAATGTTCAAATGGAATCTCTTTTCCTGTAGTTTGAAACCATTGCCCTGAGTCCTAGTCTCTGAAGCCATGGAAAACAAACCTGTTCCCTCTATAAATGTGACAGTCCCGGCAAGCCAGTCCTTTGCTACTCTCAGGGCTGGGTGGAAACAGAAAGATACCCGCCAGGCATCGTCTGCCAGCCTCAAAAGCAAGAGGTGGCAGAACTATGATGCTCTGCGCACACTCCACACCTTGCACGGGCTGTCAGGTCATCTTGTGCTTTGTAGGGGCCTTGGGAATTCACCAATACCTTTCCCTCGAACGACATTCCCTCGAACTAAATTCTTCCATTAAAATCGATAAAAAGAACATTTTTCATGGTGTGTATGCTTTTTGGAGAGAGTTCTCGGCTTTACAAGTCTCACTCTGCAGCAAAATCGCTCTTCCTTTCTGTGTCACAAGGGCTTTAAAGGGCTCCAAATGCTGGAATATCAACCTGCATTCCTTCCCGTCTCTGAACAGCTGGCCAGTTTGGGAAGCAAAATTTCCCCAAGAGGCTGAAGGCACAGAGGAATTTAAGCAGCCACAGGACTAAATGCTGTGGGTAATTATTACCAAAGGAGGGCTGGAGGCAAGGTTTTATGCAGGGCACTCCATGTTTGTTCTGGTGCCTCCTCCACCCAGCCCTGCCTTCCCCCTGGACCTGATAAGGAAACCATCGTAAACCGAGAGGTTGAGGGCCAGTCCGTACAAGGATCAGGCCACGCGGTCCCAGCCTTCATCACGTGTTTTGTGTGTGTGTGTGTGTGTGTGTGTGTGTGTGTGTGTGTGTGTGTGTGAGAGAGAGAGAGAGAGAGAGAGAGAGAGAGAGAGACTCCTTAGCTACATGCAGGAAAAAACAGAGCCAGGAGGCTGTGATCTTGAAGGGGGGGGGAGGCACAAGGTCAAAGTGGTGGATGGGAAACTGAGGCAATAAACCAGATGAAAGAGACTCCACACTGGCTTTTATGGCCCATAGAAGTCACCCAAGAAGCCAGGAAGCAGAACAGGAAACCAACGACCCCTTCCTGGCTGTATTCACCAACGACCAGATGCCTTTTGGACTGGAATGAATCAAGTGTGGCCCTCCATCCTTCATCCGAACCCGGTATCCCGCAGGGTAGGGAGAGGTAGACTGCCCCTGACTGGGAAGGCTCTATTTCGCTCAGCTACCAGGGCTCAGCCAGCATGATGTCCTGATCAGAATGTCAGACTAGAGGCTGGGAAATTGACATCCAGATTCTGGTCCCTGCTGAGCCATGAAAAACTCACTGGGGAGAACAGGAGTGCATAGTTAAGTGCACACAGGCACATCTGGATCCCTTTCCCTCTCCCCTACCCGATCCCTTTTGCCCCCCCCCCTCTGGCTACCCAGCTGGCAGAGGGAGGCACAGCGGGCACGGAACCAGCACAATCAGCATTTTCTGAGGGCAGCAAAAAAACTCTGAGGTTGCTCAGTGCATCCTTGAGAGAACACCTCCCAAGACAAGCAGACACACACGCTATCACCCAAAGCACGGCCGCTGTTTCTTGCCCAGCCAACTGGGTGAGGTGGGTGCAGTGGCTCCCATGCTAAACCTCAGTGCCCCACAGCCTTCCTGCATGCAGCACCCAGTGGAAGAGAGACCGCAACGGGGGGGGGGGGAGCATTTACACAAGATCCTTCCAAACTTGCAAAAGAGGATTTCAGGGACGGAACAGGGTGGAGCCTAGACCAGCCCTTTACTCTTAGGCAACGGCCCCTGAAGCACCTGTTTCTAGAACCACCCAGAGGCAGACGGTGCCTCCTGCGTTTAGGGGGACGGATGGGAAGGAGGGGAGGCACACTCAAGGTGGAGAGAGCCAGGTGGGAAGCAGAGATGGGGACACAAAGGGGCACTCACAGAACAGAATGGAGGGGCCTGGTTAGAAGGCAGGCCGGTGGGCAGAAGTGTGGGTCAGCGTGAGGCGAGACCACTCCCCTCTCTGCCCTCACGGGCCAGCCTCAAATCTGTCAGGGACAACCGGAAAAGGATGGATGATTTGGCTAAAAGGAGTGGGGGCCACAGGAGGCCTGCCATGGGCCCCTTCCTTGGTACAGGATGCCACGTTGCAGCCAGGTTCATGCCCTCACACCAGGCAGCACCCCCACCATGGGCTCACCCCATTGGCTCTCCCACCACCCACCACCCCCACCCAGCACTGGCATTGGGGCTCCTGAGGAGGGGAAAGAGCCATGGGGGAGTTACCTCTGCAGGGTCTGCGGCAAACCCTCTGCCCGTGCAAAGTGTCCATTTTGAGAAAGAGAGGGCGTTTATACACGACCCCTAAGCTCCAACGCAAATGGCTGCAAGCTCCGGACTTTAAAAATGTTTACCCACCAGCTCCGGAGTTTGCAGACAATTAAGTGCGACCCCGCCCACTTTAGCGCGACCAAACAGCAGTTTTCTTGTATCTGCTCTTTGATGGTGAAAATTTTTGATGCGGAGACTGCCTGAGCTCTCCTCGCTTCTTTCTGTTGTTTTTCTTTTGCCTCCGCCCCTTAAAGAGGAACCAGGAAGTAAATGGAGGTCGGAGCAACTTCCACCAGCACCGGAGGTAAGCCTTTTATTCTTTTGTCTCTGTCTAAGGCTTTTTTTTCCCCCCCCCTCACGCAGACAGAACAAAGAAGTGTGGAGCGGGTGGGGACGGAGGAACCGCAACGAACCCTCAAGATCTCTGGTCCGAATTTAAGGGACCAGCGGATCTTAGGGGTCATGTAAAAAGGCCCAGAGATGCAGAGGAAAAGATGTCTTCCTTAATGCTGGGGACCTCGGGGGGGTGTTGGCATCCTCTGGCTTCAGAGCCAGAGGTGAGGGGTTCGATTCCCTGCTAGGCCTCCTTGAAAGGGGTTGGACCAGATGTTCCCAAGGGTACCCCCCCCCAGTTCTGCAATGGTTCTACTCTAGTGGGACTGCTCTATGACCTTGATTCAGGTAACCTGAGTGTCCAACCATCTTGTCAAGGGACCTGGGAGTGAGCAGGTGCTTGGCAGCTACCAGGTGCATTTTACCCACCTTTGCATTTCATTTTAGGGGTTGACCCTGCTCCCTCCCTCTCCCACCTGCCCCCCCCACCCAACCCCCAGCTACAGCTTCTCTTGCACCTCTCTTGCACCTCTTGAGGGGTCAGCGATGCTCTTTGAGTTACAGAGGGTTGGAGCTCCTTTGCTGGGGCAGAGAACTCTCAATAGGAGCTGGATACGGGGGGGGGGGCGCCTTTTAAGTCAAGGTCCAGTTTGGGGTCGGTCGCCTTGGTCTTGATTTAACACCTCCTCAGGTCTCTGCAGCGCCGCGCCCGTGGGGCAAGCTCCGCTCCGGAGGCCCAACGCCACGTTCCCAGGAGCGGGAGAGGCCCACGTGCGGGCTTCCACTGCCGACGGGTGTTTTCCAGTTCCTCCCAGTTCAAGGGAACTGGCGCCGGAGTCTAACGGGTTTCCACGACGCTCATCCATCTTTCGCCAAGGGCAAAGGCGGCGGCGCTTTCCCGGTTGAATCTCTGCCTGCCTGCCTGCTCGCCCCTCTGCCCAGCTGGGCCTTAGGGGGTGGGGTGGGGGTGCCGGGCGCGGGCGCCCCGGGGCTGCCTCGGCGCGCTTACCTCGGACGGCGCGTCCAGGGAGCCGACGTGGTACTGCTCCAGCCACCGGCGGGCGTTGTCCGAGTGCCGGTGGAGGGGCCCGTCCAGGGCGGCTCTCACGTCGGTGCCGGCGCGGTCCTCGAGCAGCTGCCGCCCGCCCGGGTGGAGGGCCACGAAGGGCGAGAGGTCGTAGACGCGCCGGCCGCTCAGCACCAGGCAGCGGCCCTGGGCGCAGCGCTGCGCCACCTCGACCCGGGTGTAAGGGCGCGGACGGGGCGGCGGCGGCGGAGCCATGGCCGCGGAGCAGCGGAGGGCGCGCGTAAGTCCCGCGGGCGCTGGCGCGTCTTTGGCCTCCCGCCGCCTCTTGAGCACCTGCTCCGGCCGCCGCTGGTGCATATGCATGAGCCGGCGGGCCCGCCCCGTCCAGCCCCGGCCCTCGGGCGCCACGCCGGGTGCCTGTCGCTCCCACACACCACCACCACATACACCCCGCGCTACTCTCAAGTAACTTTTCCAAACTGCGGGTGCCTCTCTTTGGGGCGGGCTCTGCCGCCCAGTTTCAGGCTGGAAGGGGTGTGCCTCTTTTCCCCTCTAATGCCAAAGGGAGCAGGAGTAAAGGGTGCCTCAGAGGACACGCAGAGCGCCCTCTGCTCTCCCCCCCCACCCCCACCCCCCGGCGCTCGGGGGTCCTCTTGCAGACCGACGATGGGACGTCCGAGAGCAGAGGCTGCGGGGTAGACGCCGGAAGGGCCCCTTGGCGCCTCTCCCAATTGCGCCGACGGCGCGCGCGATCCTTCGGGCGCTCAACGCTCCCAGGATCCAACCTGGGGTGGCATCCGCGCAAGGCGGCAGGCGGCGCTCAGACAAATTATTTCGGACCGCGGAGAGGGTAGGGGAAAACAATCTGGAAAACTTGGCGTCGCAGAATCGAGAGAAAGGAAGGAGGGTCCTTCAAGTGGAGGAAGGAGAAGAACAGATAGCTGGAGGGGATGCCCCACACCAGCTCTCTAGGGGAAGTCAAGACCTGCTGGACTCTCCTATACTGGGCTGGGGAAATTCCCAGGGCCCGGCAGGGAGGGGGGGGAGAGCAGCGGGTCCTGAAAACTTCGTGAAGATCTTCCTGAGTTGAGAGGGTGACCAAGGAAGGAAGGGGGCGAAGGATGATTGCTGCTCTTCTGTGCCCTCCAATCGCCTCAGGACGAAGCAGCTTCAGACTTGATGTGATGATGAGGGAGCCAATTTCCATGGTTCCGTTTTTAAGGCTTTTCTATCTCCTGTGCGGCTTCCAGCCCCAGCGGCCTCCCTAAACGTGTCACCGGGAAGCCACGAGGCCCGTGGCATGCAAAGGATCCTCCTCCTCCTCCTCCTCCTCATTTTTAACTCTCTGATGGTGTTACTTCCAAGATCAGCAACTGCTTGTAATATTGCAATGTAATGTAATCCCTTTATTGATTAGTCCTATGACCATATCAACCAATAAAACAATAATAATATAAAACACATTAATGTACAATAACATCAAATAAGGTACATTGCAATAAAAAGTACAAAATATACAGAAGTCATATATGTAGATCTCCTTTACAGGATATTCCAATTTGTTCAATGTGTTGAGTTCTTGTAACTGCTGCCTTACTTATGAACTTAGCAACTTTGGGAACAGTGTTGTACACATTACAGCCTGAAAGAAGATAAGATTGGGGTCCCTGTGAGCTGTTCTGCCTATAAAGGGAGATAGCTAACCATGCCTGATGGATACACAGATTTGACAGTCAAAGAAAATATGGGAAATATTTTTGACAGCTGGTGATCCACATAGATAGGTTCTCTAGTAATATGGCTGGTGGTGAAATCCAGCAATCCAAATCTGGCTCTAGTAATACTGTGTGAAATTCCATGATATTGTTTGTTTGTTTGTTTGTTTGTTTGTTTATGCATTTCTAGACTGCACGATTTCCCAGAAGGGACTCTGGTCGGTTCACACCAAAGCCAAACAAATAGTAGGCAATAAAAAAACAAAAAGAATCAAGAAACAGCAAGGACAACACTAAACACTAGTGTTTTCAACACTAAACACTAGAAGTTACAGGGACCACTGAAGTGCCTGCTTCACCCACAGGCGGTAGGTAGAGTTCTATGACGATGATGGTGGTGATGACGACTATGATGATGATCCAGTGCTTGGTTCCTTACAGTCAAAGTTACCAACATGGAGCTTTAACTAAGAAGGTTTAACTTTGCGCCCTCCAGTGACCAAAGAAAATGTTATTAGTTTTACATTTTCAAGGAAGTGTTCTACTGTACCTGTGTTAGTCTCCATATCTTCTTTTTCTCTGTCTCTGTTTTCTGCCTTCAAAATATACTATTTTAATGTATAATCTTTAACATCTGGAAATTGAGTCAGGATAACTGGACATCTTTTCTTAAGAGATTAAAATGTTTCACTGCTCATCCAAACAGCTTCATCAGCCTGAGGAAGGTTAGTGGTGAGTCCTCCATTTTTATAGTTCTCCTTGATTTCACATCCCCCTGGTCTGAATAGGCTCATAAGTTGGACAATGGCCTGAAGGGGCTCATTAGGTCGACAATAGCCTGAATAGGTTCATAGGTGGACCATGATTTGAATAGGTTTGTCAGCACTTACGATTTGACTCCCACCATCTAGTACAGCACAAACTAGGAGTCATCAGGACCCTAAGCCACAGAGCAGAGAGCATCCCCACCTCCACAGAAGCCAAGAAGAAGGAAGACAGGCACCTGAAGACAGCACTTAGGGCCTGTGGATATCCAAAGTGGGTCTTCAACAAAGCACTGGTCCATCCCAGAAGAACAAGGGATCAGCCTGAGACCCAGACCTGACAGAAGAACCTTGTCGTTCCCGACATGGCTGGAGTGTCTGAGAAGCTTAAAAGGATCTTTGGCAAACACCACATCTCTGTTTATTTTAAACCCACAAACATGTCCACCCAAAGGACTCGATACCAAAACACAAGAGGAGCAATACAGTATATGTGGAAATTGAATTTAGGAAAAAGATGAGAGAGAGAAGACAATTGAAACTTCAGGAAATTGGATAATTGAAGAAACAATTACAAAGAAAGTATAGTAAACAAGTCAGTGCTCAGTTAGAGAGGGCTAAAAAGGATCTATATGAGTTGGATTGGACATGGGTCTGGAAACGAGATTTATTGGTGAAAAATGACTTCCAACACATCAACATAAATACTGTAAGAAGGCTATCCAATTATTTGAAAAAGAAAAAAGATAAACAAGCTATAGGGGCAATTAAAGGAGGAGAAGGTGTAAGATTATATGGGGATAAACAAATAAAAGAGGAATTTGCTAAGTTTTATCAAAATTTGTATAAACAGGTAAAGCAAGAGTCTAAGATAGCATTATATAAAGACCCAATTAAAGAAGATGATTTGGAGAGTATCAACCGGGAAATAACAGATATAGAAATTCAAGAAGTAATTAATGAATTAAAGAAAGGGAAATCTCCGGGGATAGATGGTTATACTCCCGAGTATTAAAAAATGGCAGGGAAACACTTAATACCAGCAATGGGAAAGTTGTTTAATAATATTCTGAAGGGTGGCAAAGCCCCAGATTCGTGGAGAAAAAGTGAGATAGTACTTATACTAAAAAGCAAAAAGAACCCCATGGATTGTAACTCTTATAGGCCTATAAGCTTGGCAAACCAGGATTATAAAATCTTTACTAGAATATTAGCAAAGAGGTTAGCAACTCTTCTACCAAAGCTAGTGAATGAAGATCAATATGGATTTGTTAAAGGGAGATTAATAGGACACCCCTTAAGAAACATAATTAACATTTTAACACATAGAAGAGAGTCGAAACATCAGGAAAAATTGGCATTACTAGAACTTGACGTTTATAAGGCATTTGACACAGTAAGTCATGAATATTTAATTCAAGTTCTAGAGGAATTTGGATTCAAGGGCGAAATAGTGCAGGCAATAAAAGAAATTTATAGAAACAGCAAAGCTGTTGTCAGGGTTAATGAAGGCTGGACAAATGAAATCTTAATACAAAGAGGGGTTAAGCAGGGGTGTTCCTTATCTCCGTTGTTATTTATCCTAGCAATGGAGCCTTTGGCGGACAAAATTAGAAATGCGGTAAGGATACAAGGATATAAATTGGAGAAGGAAGAAGTAAAAGTGAACCTTTTTGCCGATGATGTCTTAATAGTTTTACGGAACCCATTGGAGGGATTGAAGGAAATCATGATTATACTAGAAGACTTTAGAAAATGTACAGGATTAGGTGTGAATATTAAAAAATCAGAAATAATGCTTTACAATGTTAAATATAGGGAACAAGAGGAAATAAGGAAATTAACGGGAATGACAATGGGGACAAAAAAACTTAAATATTTGGGAGTTATGATAACTAAAAACTTAAATAAACTAAGAGTAAGAAATTTTAAGATGGTATGGGAAAAGATACAAAAGCAACTGGGGAATGGAAGAATAGAGTATTAGGAGTTATGAGTAGAATTAGAACAATTAAGACATTTATAGTCCCTAAAATATTGTATCTTTTTCAAGTGCTACCTATATGGATTCCAAAAAAAGTTTTAAGAGGATGGGATAGGGAATTAAGAACTTGGGTATTTGGGGGAAAGAAGGCAAGGGAAGTTCAAAGATTGATTTATATGCCGCAAGAGGATTTGGGATGGGGTCTGCCGTGGTTGGAATATTACTACGAATCATTTCAATTGAAATATCTACTGGAGCTCGATGGAAGAAACAAAAATAAGTGGGTAAGAACTGAGGATGAAATAAATAATGGAATTGGCAAATTTGGTATCTATACAGATAGGGAGCAAAGTATTCCTAAGACAACAAGTGGCCCTAGACAGGTGGCCTTTAAGATATGGGGGAAATGGCAAGCTAAATGGAAAGGAGGATTTGTAGAGGGTAAACCTTTGGAAAGCCTAAGAAAGGAGGGAGACTCATTCGAGGAAGGTTTATGGAAAAAGTTAGCGTGTAAAGGGTATCATTGTATTAAGAATTTGTATAAGAATGGCAAACTAATTCCACTTCAGGAATTAGTTAATGATGTGTGTGGGGGGGAAATATCGGTTGAATCTGTTAGGGTTATATAATAGGGTTAAGTTATATTTACAAGCTGAAGGCCCCATACAAGAGGAAAAGAGGTTTGGGAAAATTCATAAAATTTTAGATTCAAAGGGAAAAGGACTGACAGGTGAAACATAAAAACTTATGGTTACAGATAAAGATTTTTTGTTTAAAGCATTGCAAAATAAATGGAGCAATGAAATGATATTAACAGAGGATGATATAAGGAAAATGATGAAAGGTATTAGATAAATAAAATTGGTGAAATTTAGAGAATTAGAAAGGAAAGTTATATTCAAATGGTATAGAACACCGACACAATTTGCATACATGATAAAAGGATTCAAACCAAATTGTTGGCATTGTAACAATGAACCAGGTTGGTATTCCCACCTTTGGTGGGAATGCGTTAAAGTTAAATCATTTTGGAATATAATCCTCAGGAAAATAGAAAATTGGTTTAAAATTAAATTAGAAATTAATGGAAGTTTATTATTTATGGGTATATTGGGTTGTGAAAAATTAAGGGTTGCATAGGAACCTGGAATGTGAGATCTATGAACCAGGGTAAGCTGGATGTGGTCAAACGTGAGATGGAAAGAATAAACATTGACATCCTGGGCATCAGTGAACTTAAATGGACAGGAATGGGTGAATTCAGTTCAGATGACTATCACATCTACTACTGTGGGCAAGAATCCCATAGAAGAAATGGAATAGCCCTCATAGTCAACAATAGAGTGAGAAAAGCAGTGCTGGGATACAACCTAAAAATGACAGAATGATTTCGGTATGATTCCAAGGCAGTCCTTTCAACATCACAGTAATCCAAGTTTATGCACCAACTACCGGTGCTGAAGAGTCTGAGATTGACTAATTTTATGAGGACTTACATGAACTTCTAGAACTGACACCAAAGAAAGATGTTCTTTTCATCATAGGGGATTGGAATGCTAAAGTAGGGAGTCAAGTGATAAAAGGAATAACTGGCAAGTTTGGCCTTGGAGTTCCAAATGAAGCAGGGCAAAGGCTAATTGAGTTTTGTCAAGAGAACAAGCTGGTCATTGCAAACACTCTTTTCCAACAACACAAAAAGCGACTGTACACATGGACATCACCAGATAGACAATACTGGAATCAGATTGATTATGTTCTCTGCAGCCAAAGATGGAGGAGCTCTATACAGTCAGCAAAAACAAGACCTGGTGCTGACTGTGGCTCAGATCATCAGCTTCTTATTTCAAAATTCAAACTTAAACTGAAGACAGTAGGGAAGATCACTGGGCCAGTCAGGTATAATCTAAGTCAAATCCTGTATGAATACACAGTGGAAGTGAAGAATAGATTTAAGGAACTAGGTTTTGTGGACAGAACACCTGAAGAACTATGGATGGAGGCTTGTAACATTGTACAGGAGGCTGCAATGAAAAATATTCCAAAGAAAAGAAAATGCAAGAAAGCAAAGTGGTTGTCCAATGAGGCCCTACAAATAGCGGAGGAGAGAAGGGACACAAAATGCAAGGGAGAAAGGGAAAGATACAGAAAATTGAATGCAGACTTCAAAAGAATAGCGAGGAGAGACAGGGTGGCCTTCTTGAATGAACAGTGCAAAGAAATAGAGGAAAACAACAGAAAAGGAAAAACCAGAGATCTGTTCAAGAAAATTGGAGATATTAAAGGGGCATTTCGTGCAAAGATGGATATGATAAAGGACAAAAATGGTAAGGACTTAACTGAAGCAGAAGAGATCAAGAAGAGATGGCAAGAATATACAGAAGAATTATATCAGAAAGATCTGGATGTCCCTGGTAACCAAGATAGCGTAGTTGCTGACCTGGAGCCAGACATCCTGGAAAGTGAAGTCAAGTGGGCCTTAGAAAGCACTGCAAACAACAAGGCCAGTGGAGGTGACAGCATTCCAATTGAACTCTTTAAAATCTTAAAAGAGGATGATGTAAAGGTGCTGCATACAACATGCCAGCAAATTTGGAAAACCAGCAGTGGCCAGAGGACTGGAAAAGATCAGTCTACATCCCAATCCCAAAGAAAGGAAACACCAAAGAATGCTCCAACTATCACACAATTGCACTCATTTCACACGCTAGCAAGGTTATGCTCAAAATTCTACAAGGCAGGCTTCAGCAGTATGTGGAAAGAGAACTTCCAGAAGTAGAAGGTGGATTTCGAAGGGGCAGAGGAACTAGAGATCAAATCGCCAACATGTGCTGGATAATGGAGAAAGCCAGAGAGTTCCAGAAAAACATCTACTTCTGCTTCATCGACTTTGCCAAAGCCTTTGACTGTGTAGACCACAACAAACTATGGCAAGTCCTTAAAGGAATAGGAGTGCCTGACCACCTTATCTGTCTCCTAAGAAATCTATATGTGGGACAAGCAGCATCCGTCAGAACTGGATATGGAACAACTGACTGGTTTAGAATTGGGAAAGGAGTACGACAAGGCTGTATACTGTCACCTTGCCTATTTAACTTATATGCAGAGTACATCATGAGAAAGGCCAGTCTGGATGAATCACAAGCCGGAATTAAGATTGCCGGAAGAAATATCAACAACCTCAGATACACAGATGATACTAGTCTAATAGCAGAGAGTGAGGAAGAATTAAAGAACCTCTTAATGAGGGTGAAAGAGGAGAGTGAAAAAATGGGCTGAAGCTCAACATCAAAAAAACTAAGATCATGGCCACTGGTCCCATCACCTCCTGGCAAATAGAAGGGGAAGAAATGGAGGCAATGACAGAGTTTATTTTCTTGGTCTCCTTGATCACTGCAGATGGCGACTGCAGCAACGAAATAAAAAGACGCCTGCTTCTTGGGAGGAAAGCAATGGCAAACCTAGATAGCATCCTAAAGAGCAGATACATCACTTTGCCAACTAAGGTCAGGATAGTCAAAGCTATGGTTTTTCCAGTAGTGATGTATGGAAGTGAGAGCTGGACTATAAAGAAGGCTGATCGCCGCAGAATTGATGCTTTTGAGCTGTGGTGCTGGAGGAGAGTCTTGAGAGTCCCCTGGACTGCAAAGAGATCAAACCTATCCATTCTGAAAGAAATCAACCCCAAATGTTCACTGGAAGGACAGATTTTGAAGCTGAGGCTCCAGGACTTTGGCCACCTCATGAGAAGAGAGGACTCCTGGAAAAGTCCCTGATGCTGGGAAAAATCGAAGGCAAAAGGAAAAGAGGACGAGAGAGAATGAGATGGTTGGACAGTGTCATCGATGCAACCAAAATGAATTTGACAAAACTCCGGGAGGCAGTGGAGGATAGGAAGGCCTGGCGAGCTCTGGTCCATGGGGTCATGAAGAGTCGGACACGACTGAATGACTGAACAACAAAAAAGGGGTGGGGAGGGGGCAAGAAAACCAAACAGAAGGCGAGGCAGCCCCGCACTCACTGCTTTACAATCCGTATCAGAAAATTTTTCACCTCCAGAGACCAGGTACTTGTAAAATGCGCTTAGGTGGGTGTGGTCATACTTAATTTTTTTAAAAGTGCACAGCTGGTGGGAAAACAATTTTAAGCTCCGCATCTGGGAGCCCTATGCCTCAGATTTTAGGGGTCGTGCAAAAGCGCCCTGAGAATCTTCACAGACATAACTTTAAAAAAACTATTTTTGTCTGTCTCCATTTTTTCCTTTTTAATTTCGCTAACAGACTGAGACCAGCTAACACAACTACTTCCTTGCATAGTTGTCTTTCTGCTTCCCAAGAGTAATTGCCAGGACAACCTTTACATTTCAAAGACTAGCAGGATATCCGAGTGATGACTCTTTGGATTAGATTGATATATGCCAGCAGAGAACACTTCACAGTACTTTATGATGGGGAACACCGTGCAAGTACTATCATAAATGCATCAACCTGACCTAGATGGCTTTCTAAACAGTGGCTACTGGCAGCACCTCAGGGTTAAGGCCAAATGGAAATAAAGCAGCCTCAAGAAGAAGAAAGGGTTTGAGCGCATTAAAGACTCTGCTATATATGAAGATATAAGTGCTATTTGTAAAGAATCAGATCTGAAGAAGTGGATTTGTCTATGAAAGCTCACGTTTAAATAGAGTAGTTAGTCTTTATGGTGCTTCAGTGTTTTTTACTTCTTTTCTTTTTTCATTTTTGTTTAGTTTCTGCCAGACGTGCTAGTGCAGACTAAGCCATCTACCTCTTCTAAAATTCCTTCCATCAAAGTGAAACTCCTGTTTGTGGAGATGGACAAGAAATCACCAGGGCTTTCCCGAGGTTAGGCCCCTAACACATCCTTGGCCTTGCTTGACTCTAAAATGAGAGATGTAGACGTGGGGATCCCTCTCCCATCATGCTTGACTTGAGCGCCAAACAAATGCCAGGAAGGAAGTCCAGTCCCCCTCCCCATGACGACGAGGAGTCTGACTTAATCTTGGGCAGAGACATCCAGGCTTGGGGGTGTCCTCTCCCACCCCAGAGTTGCAAAACCTGCTCGCCAGAGGGGTGCGTGTGGAACTGCCCTTGGCTTTCTGGAGCACCAGGTCACTTGTCTGCATGGAAGACAAAATGCTGCAGTGGAGAGAACCTGTCTTTCCCTTTTCCCCTTTTCCCATTTTGTTTTTGGGTTTTTGTAGGGTTTTGTTGCTTATTTTAATTGGCTTGTTGTTTGCTGTTTGCTGTTAATATATGCTGTAAACTGCCCAGAGTGGCCTTGCTGCCAGATGGGTGGTACAAAAGTACAATAAATGAATAAATAAATAAAAGTAATGTTTTGCTTTTAGTAAGACTTCCAGACAGCCCTGTAGACAAATTGTTTCCACACCCATGTAATCTGACAGCCTACATTCTTCCAGAGGCGCCAGTCTTGGTTTTGCTCAACCAGCTGAGCTGTTCTGTTGAGGCCATAAGAACATAAGAACATAAGAAGAGCCCTGATGGATCAGGCCAAAGGCCCATCTAGTCCAGCTTCCTGTATCTCACTGTGGCCCCACCAGATGCCTTTGGGAGCGCATGAGACTAGATATCTGTCTCCTGATACCACTCCCCTGCATCTGGCCCTTGAAGGACCCCGGTTTTAAGCCTGGAGATAACACATCTCCTTCATGGTTTGTAACCTGTGATGGACTTTTCCTCCAGGAATCTGTCCAATCCCCTTTTGAAGGCATCCAGGCCAGATGCCATCACCACATCCTGTGGCAGGGAGTTCCACAGACTAACAACGCGCTGGGTGAAAAAATATTTTCTTTTGTCTGTTCTCACTCTCCCAGCCCTCAATTTGAGTGGATGTCCCCTAGTTCTGGTATTTTGTGAGAGGGAGAAGAGTGTCCCTCTATCCACTTTACTCATGCCCTGCATTATTTTGTATGTCTCAATCATATCCCCCCCTCAGATGCCTTTTTTCCAGACTAAAGAGCCCCAAATGTTTTAGCCTTTCCTCATAAGGGAGGTGCCCAAGCCCAGTAATCATTTTAGTTGCTCTCTTCTGCACCTTCTCTGCCTGGATCCTTTTTTGAAGGTCTGCTCCCCAAACCCAGTTTGCATCTCACAAAACAGCTGGAGGCAGTGACAGGGGCGGGGGCGGGGGGGGGTTCAAGGCCTCGTCCTCTGGGGAGGAAGCTTCCCTCCTCTCTCCCTGGTATGCCGATAAGCTCACTGGGACCTTAAATTGAAACCACACTGAGAGACTTGTGGCCTGAGCCAAGCTCTTGGAAACAGAAATCAAGATGGCTCCTCCTCCGCTTCTGTTTGTCGAAGCCAAAGGTTAAATCTTGTTTGAGAAAGACAAAAAGTGAGGGTGGGATTTAGAGATGTTACTCTAGGGGACTACGATTCCCATCAGGGTTTATATGACCCTACCATGCTTTCTTTGTAAATGCAAAGGTCTGGGTTTAAAGATGGGGACCTCACCCTGTCACTTATTTACATACAGAATTTCTGTCCTGCCTTTTTGCCCCACACAAGGGCCCAAGGCAGCTGACCCAAACCTTTTTCAAAAACACGGATGCATCTGAAAACACGATACCATAGACTATACCGGTGAGAAGTGATTGGATGCATGACAATCTGAAAGGGCCATTAATCCAGAGCAACTGAAACGGTGGGAAACGCTCTCTCCACCCTGTGCTGCACCATGCTCCTGACTCAGCAGACCCCATTCCAGGCCCAAAAGTCTACCTGAAGCAAACAGGCCACGCCTGCAGGTGGGAGGGCCAGAGAAAGGGGGCAACCTGTAGCCCCCAATGGAAGGGGGTTCCCTGGTCCAGAAGCAGCCACGGAAAAGGAACCGCTTGGAGTCCTTTCGAAGCCTTCCTGTGAGGGCAACAGGACCAAGAGGCGGGAGTTCCCCGCCAAAGCCTTAGAAGTCAAGGAGGCTGACAAATGGGAATGCCATTCTCCAGACCTCACACCAACTTTACTCAGAAGATGGGCTGGTGTTGGGTTTCACGGTCTCCCCATCCTTGCTTACCCCCTGCCCTCCCCCTCCCTGTGAAAGGCAGACACGAGGAGGTGCTCCATAGCAGATGGAAAATGCCTGGTGGGGGAGGGGGGCAGGTGAGTTGGAGCTGGCCCCTCTTGAAGTTTTCCACACCTCTCAGGAGTGCCCAAGGTTGCCCCAAAACACTGTTGTAAATCAAAAGGGCACCTCTGCCAACTGGGGTGGCCAGTTTTCACAAAGCGAAAAGCTTGCAGCCATTGTTGAACGCCAGCCATGCCGTCTCCTCTTGCTGAAGGCACGTTCCTCTCCCTAGACACAGATGATAACCTGATGCTCCCTCAGTTCCATCCTGCCTCCCCCCCCCCGCGGTGTGTGTTGCTGATGACGGAGCCGCCTTTGTCCCTCCAGCCAATGGACACCACCATTGAAGGCACAATGGAGGCTGTCTCTCCCTGAAGGTCTCCTTCCTAGGTTGCAGGGCCCCCTGATGACGGCTTCTGTCCCCACCTGGATTTGTTTGCCAGCTTCTGTGTAAAGAAATCCCCACTACCACCAACACCAACACCAGGTGCCGTGGCTTCTTAGCAAGACTCCTCCTCCTCCTCCTCCTCCTCCTCCAGGGGCCAACAGCTTTCTAAGGCAAAGCCCTTCCAGGGCAAGAGGCAGAACATGACACAGAGGTGGATGGACAATGACAACGGGGCAGATTTTCAAACAGAAGAGAAGTGCAAACGTTGGCCAAGCATCACCATTGTCCCGAGTGTCACCTTTTCATGTCGTGCCAAGATGCTCCAGTGCATTGGGCATTCGGAAGACCCTGGTCGGCTTTGCTACCTCGAGAGCGTGGGGCCAGGCACCACTCCATGGAACCAAGGAAGCATAGAGGGCGTATCTAATGGGCAGTCCAGTTTTCTCTTGAAAACATTGTTGGCTGTAGTCGTCCACACACTTGCCTGGAAGGCGGTGCACCCCATTCAGATCTCAGGACCAGAATCCTGCTGCCTTCCATCAGTGTGTACAGTACCCTGCCTTGGGAGTAGCGGGCTTTTTCTAGAGTTCACCAGAGGAGGCAAGCAGTATCTCCTTTAAGTGGTCCAAACCTCATTGCAAACATTAGGCGCAAACACCAGCTTGTGCAACAGCAAGCCAAAATCAGAAATATTTTAAATAAATAAATAATATTCCTATATTCATATATTTATATTAAATAAAGAGCAATGAAGGGAGCCTGCATCTCTCCACACCTGCTGTCCTTTCCCCCTTCATCTTTCCTTTCCCCCCTGGATCACAGATACTGGCCATTAAATCAGACTTTGTAGCAAGAAAGTCAAGGAAGAGTCATTTCTGCAGGGGGAAAAACCCTACTCTTCTCTTTTGCCACCAACTCCGCCTCCTTCTTTCACCCTCCTTCCCCTTGTCTAATTGCATGTCTAATTGCAGCCTGTCTAATTGCAACAGCTAAAATGTCATGTTTAACATGTAGATGTGGGTGTGGCGTGCCTCTCCGTCTTGTTAATTCCTCTGGCCTCTTGTCTCCGCTGGATGGTTGCCCTGAAAAGCATGCTTTACTCCAGATTCAGGCCGGGTCCACCCATCTGTAATGTACTGTAGTTGCAAGTGCCGTGACAAAAATTAATAGCCCAGCATAATGCTTGATTGTCACGCTGCACAAATCAGTCTGTTCTGGGTGCTGCTGCATATATGCCACTTGCACGAGGGGAAAAACCCACCCACCCTTTCACAAGCCAAGAGAATGAATAGGGTGGTCTCCAGCCTGCACAACTACCTAAAAGCTATTGAAAAGACTACATCTTCCTCAATGAGCTTGTCCAGAAACAAAGACCATCAAGGGAGGCCTTTCTCTCCTTCCTGTGTGTGTACACACAAAAGGGCCTTCCCTTTTGCTGCTCCCAAACTCTGGAACTCCCTCCCACTGGAGATCAGGGTGACCCCACCTTTGCTGACCTTCTGCAAGCAGGCAAAGACCTTTCTGTTCAGGCAGGCCTTTCCCGAGGGAGGCTTTTTAAAAATGGATTGTTTAAATGTGGTTTTGGTGTGGATTTTATTGACTTTTAATACTGGATTAATTCTTTCTAATTAATATTTGTAAACCCACTGTGTTTAGCTTTTAAGGATCTTTTTTATCATTGTATGTCATCCTGAGACCTTTTAAGAAAGGCAGGATGAAATATTATAAACAAACAAACAACAAATTATAAGATAAAGGCAGAGAGGAACAAATGTGGATCGTTCCAAGTATGGAGCTCAGATGCGCTGCATTTGTGGGTAGGATTCTAGTAGAAATATTCAATTTATTATTTAAATGATATTAGATGCTGCGAAAGCCAGTCCTTAACAGTTTCTTGCATTGTTTTACACATGGACCAGGGTGGATTGTTTGCTGATTCTTTGACTCTGATTATTTTTAAAAAAAATTGGTCCAAGTGCTGCTGGGTTCTCCATTTCACAAACTGCATTTAGAAGGCAAACATGCTCATCCTTATGTCTTAAATGCGTGAAACAGAACAGCAGGATGGAAATAGGGAAACAAACACGTGTCCTTAATTCTTTCTGCTTCTGCTGCAGCCTCCCTTGTCCTGCGTGAGCTGACACTCTTCCAGTCTAAACGGTACAGCTACGAGCCATCTCCCTTCCATTCTGAAACCTTACTTTCTCCCTTCCTGTCTTAATAGTTCCAGATCCTCTCACCTCCATCCACTTTGTGAGAGCACAAAGGCCGCTCATCATTCATTAATGCCGTCCCTCATTGCCTCCACTCTTGGGGTAACCTGAGCCAGTGGAGGTGGCCTTAAGTCCTGCTGAGAGAAACCTGACCAGGTCTGATCACCTAGGAAGGGGGGGGGGCTCCGTGCACCGTGCAGGAACAGACCTGTGCAGGAGCTGTCCCTTGGCCTCCCGCATAGAGCCTGTGCGTACCTATAAAACTGGCAAGCAGGGAGTCCTTCATGATCTGAGCTACCCTCCCACCCCGCAGGCGCATCTTGGGAGTCGTCCTATTCCAAGTGAGAAATGGCCACTTTTGTCCCGGTAAGAAAATACCTATTTACTCCACTAACTGCACCTAATCTTTACGTCTTTCCAGCTAGGTCTTGCACCAGATTCTGAGAAAGCACAGCATTCTAAATGGAAACTGCCTGGTTTAGACTACTTTGTATGTTGTCCGGATGAAAGCAGAACAAACAGATCCAATTCAGGGGTAAAGTGAACCAAATTTTCAAGTCTGGGGCACAGATCTCTTTTGCTTACTATGTTTTTAAAAAGCAGTTTTTAACTTTGTATAATGTGGAAATCCAGGCATCTATCAGCCTGCAATTTGGCATGTTTACTCCCCTCCTCAGGGTCTATTGTGCCTCTCAATTTTAGGTATGCCAGGGAAAAGGCAAGCAAAAAATGTCATAGTCATAGTGTTGGCTTGCATTCACTTGACAAAATTACTACTGTTTTGGCTTGATTGCATAAGCTGAATTTCAGAGCAAGGTGTTCAACTGAGTCTTATTCCAACTGCATTATTCTATGATTTTATAAGCAAAAGACTTTAAGCAAGAGACATTGGCTACTGCCGGAGTTTACATTTAAGGTGAAGCAAAGATACAGAAATGTGCTAAGCTGAAACTGTAGCTTTGCCTTAGAGGCAAGCAACCACTGGCAATTGGAAACTCCTGTTTTGGGGATTCTGTAGGTCCTCTCTGGGCTTTTGTCTGCTCTTTATGAGAGCTCTCCAAGAGAAAATGAGTTCAGCACTTTGGACAATTCCTATAGATGCAGACTAAAACCTGGGGCAGATTTGCAGGACTCCTAATATGGGACTCACCGGCTGCCGCCGATAGTTTTCACAGTCAAAAATTGGGAACTCTTTGGAATGTGAACAATCAATCCTTCTGCCCACCCTGCGGGAAAGAATGCCTTGTGGGGGGTAGTGTGAAGACCAGAACTGGGAACATTTCTTTTTCATATGACAGCCTCCAGCATCCTTCAGCCTGCTTGGTGGATTCTGGGAGTTGTAGTCCAGAAAAGAAACATTCTCAGTCTTTCTTGGGAAACATAAAGGAACATCCCAGGAAGAAGCAGATGATCTTGTCCAACATCAAAAATGGTGTCTGGAAGGAGCCTGGGGTCACGTTCCTCATTGTCCCTTTAGGACTGGGTCCCGTTTCCTCCACGCAGTGGCAGGACATCCACATCTGTTCCGGCTTCCTGCCCCATCACGGAAGGAACCGCAGGCTTCTGAGGGCTGACCTGCATCAGGGCAAGGGTGGAGAGGGGAAATCCTCCCTCCTGGCTACAAGGTTCCTCGTTGGGTTTCCTAGGGCTCCGGGGGCTGCTACTCTTAAGTAGGTAGAGCATCCAAAGGGGTCCCTATGCAACCCCATTTGGGGCCTTGAGGTAGGGCCGCTGCTGCCTCTCAGCCAGCTGCCACCTGCTTTCCCTTCCTCGCAGTACGCCTCCTGCTACAGGAACAAGCAAGCAGTGCAGCTCCTGGGCAGGGACAGCTACTTCTCCCTCTTTGCCAACCCTCCCTGCCTGATCAGCCAGCGCCAGCGCCTGGCGTGCCCGCCTCCTGAGATGACGCTCCGGCAGATCACCCAGCTGATCCGCATCTTACAGCAGCTGAACCTCCGGGACTCCAAGGGGAAGCAAGTGCCTGAGCTCCAAAGGTAAGTGGCCTCAAGACCCCCTGCCTGGATGGATCCATGGACAACCGTGGGTCAGCCTGCAAGCCCCACACCCTGGGCGCCCTTGTTGGAGGCAGGTGCTCGTACCTTGTTGCCTGGAGGTGGAAAGGAAGGGGAAACGGGTAAGCGTCCCTCCCTGGTCCACCCCACCATCCACTGTTTGCAAGACTGGCCAGGCTGCAGGACGCCTGCCAGAGCAGCTGGGACACGTGTATGGGATTTCCTGTCCACTCTGCGGTTGGGCAACAGGATACTAGCTGGTAGGGGTGGCGGTGGGGTCTTGGAATGCCATGGGCTACAAATCCTGTCATTCAGCATCTGAGGAAGCCTGACTTACACACACCTTACCTGAATGTGGCTCACTGGGGGGGGGGGGGCGCCAAAGAGAGCCCAGAGGCGTAGCCAGGCCCAGGCGTCCTTTTTCCTGCCCCAGGCGTGCTAGCTGCGACACCTCTTTCTGAAGAAGCAGCGCTCGGCCAAGTTCGGCCTCAAAGGCTTCCAGTTCAGGCCTTTTCTCCCAGGGGAGCCAAAGTTGTTGGTAAGGTACGTGCAAGTCAGGCAGAACTCCCAGAACAAGGAGTTGATGGGGGTCTGTGGCCCAAAGGAGTCCCAAAATATCACCTCTGCTTGCCAGGGACATCAAAGTGCCAGAGAAAAACGCTGATGAGCTTGCCCTGGAGTGCAGGAACGCAAGCTTCCCGTGGAGGCTTTGGGAATCTCCGCTCAAAGACAGGGCTCCACCCTGCAGGCCTGACTGGACCTTTCTTTGTCCCCCGGTCCCACCCACCCCACCACCCACCACCCACCCACCCCGCTTTCCAGGAGCCGTTCCAGCAGCTCCTCTACAGAATCGCAGCAGTCCCGGAATTCAGGCCAGCACTGCCTGTCCTGCTTCCACCCCAGGCGTAATTCTGGTCCACCGCACGTCGTCGGATGAACAGCTGTGAGGTCAAGAGGCTGACCTGCGGGACCCTGGTGTCAGCCCACCACCGTCTGTTTCTTTCCCTCTCCTCAAAACAATACGACCAACCAACACCCAAACGGATAAACCACCCAAACCAAACAGATAACAAACTCCCCTAAAAGCGAGAGAGAGAGAGAGAGAGAGAGAGAGAGAGAGAGAGAGAGAATGAATGAATTTGCTTGAAGAGTGTTTTGCCCCAGACAGTTGTTTGGTCCAAAGCATCTAGAGGGCTGAAGTTTGGCCACTACTGCCCTAGAAGTAAAAAGGGGGAGAGAGGGGGAGAGAGAAGTCCGTCCTGTGCCACCAGCAGGACCGTGGCTGTAATCCACACCCAAGTCTCAAGGAACACAAGAGGCTTAGGCTGAAATGGAAGCTTGGACTGCCCTGGTTCGTTGTTGCAACCTTTTCTGGGACAACCACAGTGTGCTATCAGGTGTATAAAATGTGTATCAGCAAATGTGTGTAGCTGTTGTGCAATGAGTAGAAAAAATATTGTTGTAAAACTTGCGACAACATAACTACAAGTTTGTGGGGATCACATGTTGGGCATGATATTGTCTATCTCAATAAATCCGTAACGGCTTAAAAGTGTCACGAGAGGCTGAAATACGCCTTGTCCTCTCTGGAAAGCTTCCCACCCACAAAAACCATGCAATTCCCGCCCACTTCCAGAGGGAGGCAGGGAAGGATCAGAAGGAGCCAACACTAAAAAGACCCCGCGCGGCTGCTCACCCTTCCTCCTCCTGCTCCAGCCCCCGTCTTCCTCATGGCCAGATCCATGGGGATCCCAGGTTCTCTGAAATATTTGGGGTGTGCTCTGCAAGACTGGGGGAGGGAACCTTCGGGGCCTGGAGCCAACCGCGTCTCGTGCCCCTGGAACCAAACACTTCCTTCTCCAGCTGCCCAGACCCGTTTCCCCAAGAAGGGAGCACCGCCAGAGCTGAGGAACAATGGCAAATAGCAGGACCCCAAACACCACCCCCATGCCTTCGGGCCACCTTCCGTTTCCGCTTGGTGGGTGGGAATCGTGGATTTTAGCTTCCCTGAGTGTTCCTAGCCTGTGCAGGTTAACCTAGAAGGGCATTTTTCGCAGAAGGAGAGCTGAATGTGGCACAGAAAAAAAATTAAAGGCCTGCCCGACCAAACAGACGTACAGCCTGTTAATCAGAAGAGAAAGCGATCTGCAGAATGACATGGGGTAGGGCAGCTGTATAAAATGTTCTTGTTTTATTACACAAAATATACAAACACATTTCCGCCCAACTCAAAGGTTCCAAGTAACAGTGCAGACAGAGTGCCCTCCCTCCCTCCCTCCCACCTGGATTGTGCACAGCGGGCCTCCGGTCCAGGGGTTTCAAGGGCCAAGCCCAGAGCGGAAAAGCTTGGCTCCAAGTCCCTTTTGCAGCCACGGCCTGTCCTGTGAAGGGGCCGGGAGGGAGGGCTCTTCCCTGGCTCGTGCCTCTGGCCCAGAACACATTTCAGCATGGGGAAAACATACTGATTTATGTTTCACCATCATCGTTCCGAAGGCAAGTGTTGCCTCCCTGACACTTTTTAGGCCCTCAACAAATCCACACCTACAAAGGCACGCAAGCCAGCTGAGACACACCTTGTCAAGCAAGGCCTCCGAGCCCAGGCCAGAAATAGCAGCCTTGTTTATAAAAGGAATAGGATCATCCCGATACCTCCGCCTCTACAAATTGAGCTGTTTTTGAAGCCTCCATGGAAGGAGGCCCTGGGTGAGAGATGTCAACATCCTCTGTTAATATTTAGGGCCAAGACCAGGAGGCAGACAGCTCCATCTGATTGCTCCAACCGGTTGAGTCATCAAAAATCAATGTGTTTCAGCAGGAAGGCCTGCTATGTTTTGACCACTTTGTATAATCTAGAGAATCTGATGCCAAAGACTGGATGCTACATAAAGGATTAAGGGGCAGCGGTGGTGGTGGTGGAAATCAGTGCAGTCCCATCCCCGTTTGGTGAATAATTTCTCAAGCATTTATCAGATGCTCCTGATGCATCTTCCTCCTGCCTCTAGCTCCAGCCTGTAAGGCCGGCCACCTTTGCTTCCCCCCCCACCCCCAAGGCCCTGTGATTGTCTTCTGCAAACAAAAGTCTCTTTCTCTCTACCTGGGGAACTCCCCCCCCCCTTTGCTGAATCAGGGAACTCTTGAGCAGCCCCTGAGATTCTTCTAGAACGAACCCCGCTCCCCAGCCAACCTTTGGCACAGAAGGCCACCTGCAACCTACAAGACTGGCCCCCGTACAGAAGCAAGTTCAGAAGCTACCCCGAAACAACCCAACGGAGCCCATCAAATCCAGAGCGCTGCGCCCCCTCGTCAAAAGGTGCTCTCCAGCAGACAGTGGCACCCACAGCCGGTAGGGCAGACCTCCTGTGTGCGGAACCACTCCATCATGTGGCTGGTGTGTCCGCCGTGCCCGCAGGTCAGGCAGAAGTTGGAGGAGCCCCGCACGGCCACATGGCATATGGCGCACTGGAAGGCAAAGCCCTTGCAGCTGGCACACTGGACGCCGCGCACCTCGTTGCGACAGTAGCTGCAATACACCCCGAACTCTGCCGAGAAAAGAAGAGAGAAGGGAATCAGCTGACCAGCCAGCGGGTCCCGGCAAGGATCATTTGACTTCCACCTTGCCTTCTTCCTTCTGAAAAGGCGCCTCTCCGCTAAAAGCGCTGGTGCTTTCTTGTCACAGACATGCAAGTCGTGGGCACTGCACCTGTGTTTGGTTTGCCTGGAGAAAAGCCGGTCAACCCTTCCCAGGCCTCCCATCAAGCCTTAGGCGATTATCTATCCAGGAAGGCTGGCCTTCAGGTTCCAAAGGCCCCTGGCAGCTGCCTGCCTAGCGGAGAGGCGGGCAGGAAAGGTGCGGCAGGAGAGCAAAGCTCAGCGGGACACCACCCCACCCCCTGCCTCCAGCAAGGCACCCAGGACCAGCAGCAGCCCACATGCCACGCGGTTGGCCAGTCATCACCTTCCAAGTCCACTGACCCTTTCTGCTTTCTCCTCAGCTGGCGGAGGGACAGCTGGGCCAAACCGTGCCCAAGGGCAGGCAGCGGATGCACCGACACCACAGGAGGAAGCCTCTGGTCCCCGAGTGGCTCGTCCTGCCCCCCTCCGTGCCCCCCAGGCAGCGTGAGTGGCGCCCCCTGATGGCTTTAAGAGGGGTAAGGCCAAGAGATCCACCCTGGGCCCTTCTGCTGGCAATGCCAATCCCGGCTGCCTCAGCAGGGAGGGATTGTCCGAGCCAGGCTTCCACTCACCAATCCCCTTGTGCGGCTCGGGTGGGCAGGAGACAAACTTGAGAACTTCCGCCCGCTTCTCCCTCAGGCCCCAGCGATAAAGGATTTCTCCATAGCACTTCTTGAAGTCGTCAAACTGCTGGGTGTTGGCTGGATCCAGAAGCCTGGAAAGAGAGGAGGTTGGGGGGAGGGGGAGACCTCGGGTCCTGAAAAATCAGCTGCCAGGAAGCCAGAGTGTGCCTCCCCTCCCCCCTCCTTTGCCCCATCACACCCCTCTCTCCCTCCAGTTTCAAGGGATGGGACTTTTGGCCTTCCTGGGCTTCTGTGCCCAGAATTTACCCGGAACTGCCCACCCTCAGGCAAAATTCTGGGAGTGGGAGCCCTCAAAGCAGATGCCCACAGAGGGGGTTCTCATGACCTCCGTCACTGACCATGCATTTCTCCACTGAAAAGCAAGGAAATTGCATTGGGGATCCCTTGGGGGGGGGGAGGCACAACGCTTTGCATGACGGGAGCCTCGATCCTCCCAAGGCTCTGCTGAAAGAGGCCCCCGTGGAACAAACCCCCACCCCATGAAGCTTTAGGGCCCTCATTCCCAGAATTCCACTTGAGGGATTCTGGGTGAATCTGGGGAGTGGGTATCCAAAAATATCTGGAAATCCCTTCCTAAGGGATACGGCCCACCCCTTCTGTTGACAGGGGGAAGTTGCCGGGGGGGGGGAGAACAATCCAGGCTTGGCTTTTCCTTGGGAAAACTGGCACCCCTTCTAGTTTCCTGTACAGCCTTTGCACTGCCAACTTGCCCCCTCCCCAAGTTTCGCATTACTGTAGTCACATTTAATGCCGATCTTACAACTAGGGATGGGCATTTTGTTTCAGAGCTGTAGAGGGACAGGCATCATCCCACCTCCCTCTCTGATTGGCCAGCAGCATGAAGCAGGTGCTTCCTCAAAGGATTTTAACCGTGAGCAAGACAGAGAAATTGGATCTGCATCTATCAGCTGGTTCCGAGGATCACCTGGGCTCGCGTGGTTTGTTTCGTAACCTACAGGTTCCGAAACGAAATGCCCATCCCTACTTACAACCCTTTTGAGTTTTAAGTAAATAAACAGAAAGGCAAGGATCATGTTTTTTTTTTTAAGATATCCATCTATTCCTGCACGGATGAGAAGCCCTTTGTTCTATCCTGCCAAGTTTTTGTTTAAAAAAAATCTTGGTGGCTCCAGCACTTTCTCAGACAATCAAATATCCTTCTCCTCCTTGTTCTCATCATCATTTTAGTATCACGGGGCTGGAAGGGATCTAATGGATCATGAAGTCCAGCCGATCCAGCAGCACAGCCAGGAATCTCATCCAGAGGGGAGGGACCCGCCAGGACCCTCGTTACCGTTTGTTCCTGTCGTGCTGATCCTTCTCCCGATCTCGGTGATCAGCGAAGGCTAAGCTCCCAAGACGGAGGTCGTCGGGTGAAGACTCGCACCAGGCTGGGGTGTGGTCCGCCTCTTTGCCTGCGGCAGAGACAAAATCATAAATCTTGGCATCAACCAATGTCTAAGAGAATGGATCTGAGCCAAGGGAGATGAGCAGCAAGGATCCTTTTAAAGGCCAATACCTAAGCCTTCTATCGGGTTATGATGAAGGTGACCCATTGACTGCTTACCTAAGTTCCAGCTACTGGTGCTGAGACCAGGGTCCGACATGCTGGAACAGGATCCGGAGGAGGTAAAGCTGGGCTGCCGTGGGAGAGAGGAGAAGAAACAACATCAACCAAGAGAACTGAGACCGGGGAGGCTCCCGAGGAAAGCGGCCAGAGGAAAAAAGCCCACCCTTACGTATCGGCTGTGGCTCCCGGGGCGCTGAGGGAAGAGTCCCACGGGACTGAGGGTTCCCTGCAGCCGGGACTGGGCCTCAAAGACGCTGCACAGCATGGCCAAGGTTTGCACGTCGTGAAGCTGGCAGTAATGGGCCACCCTGGGGAGGAGAAAGAAAGGGGGCGTTTGAAGGAAAAACTGCAAGGCCAGCCTCCGTCAAGAAAAAGACAGTCCAAGAACCTCACTCTGAGTGCCACTGCCAAACAATAAAGAGGCACCCCCCCCAATTAATAAAATTCAGTGGCAGCCCCACCCTTTCCCACTGCCATCATGGGGGGATGGGGGAGGCTACAGGTGTTCATTGGTTGCCCTCCCCCAACCTAACCCACTCCTGCCGCTTCTCCATCTCCTCCCACTGCCCATCCCAGCGGCCCACTTACAGAGACTCCAAGAGCTGGCGGCCAAAGGGGTGCTGAGCCCAGGGGGTCTCCAAGTCAGGGTCAGAGTTGGGGCCAAGGCAGAGATCTGTTGCTACTGTGGCCAGAGACCAGACCTGGAACAGAAGAAGAGGAGAAGCCATCCCATATTACTGTTCTGTTGTTGTTGATGTTGTCTTTTTATATCTGTGTTGTTTTATAGTTGCTGTTTTTTCACCATTTATTTGTAATTAGAAATGGGCACAAACCACAAAACTGGCGGTACATGGAAATTTTGTTCCCAAAGCCCTATCATCATCATCCCTCTTATTTACGAAGATATTTGTCAGGATTACAGCCACAAGAAACCAGTCAAAGGGGATGGACCGGAAAGAAACATATCTCAGACAGAGCAACTTCCCAAAAAGCATTTTTTTTTCCTTTCCCGCCATCTGCTGCTAATATCCCCAGCGGGCTTGCAGCTACGCCTGGGCTGTTTATTTTAAATTGTTCAATTGTAATTTTAGCTTGTTTGTCGTTGAATTGATTGTATTTAATCTGTTATTGTGAACCGCCCAGAGTTCCTTCGGGAAGCTGGGCAGTATAGAAGTCCCACAATGAATAAATAAATAAATAAATTTGGTTTTTAGCCGAAGGGGAGTTCAGCGATTCCCAGCCCCACCACCCTGCCCTGCCCTGCCCTGCCCTCCCTCAGGCCCTGCCCCTGAGGGAGGGGTGGCAAAAGGAGGAGGCAGGGCCGGGAAGCCCTGAACCCCTGCTCAGGTGGTGCGCACACTTCAGGTTTGCTGGTTCGTGCCCACTGTTATTTATGTCTTGTGTTTTATTTTCTCCTGCAGTAAATCATCCAGAACAGTGCACTGCACGAATGGGGCAGGATACAAATTAAATAAGTAAGTAATAAAATATGTACAGTGGCCCCTGGTATAACAAGTGGCTTGTTTAACAGCAAACCCACTGAAAGGAAAAAAATTGCTTAACAGAATGGCCTATGGGGCAAATCCAAACGACAGAAAAATGGTCGCTATTAGGGATTAATCCGTTTCCAATGCATTCCTATGGGAAATTTGTGCAAAGGAAAATTTGCTTCACAAAATTCCATTTGGAATGAATTAATTCCTTGACACAAGGGACCCCTGTAGGCGATCCCCACGAGAGAGGCTGCGGCCTCTGCCCAAGCAAACCAGGATGGAAGACAATCCTTTCCGTAGCTCTAAGGCCAGAGTTCAAGAGAGACACCAAAGCAGTCACAACATTGTGGGGCAGCAGGAAGAGACTGGGCCAAACAGCAAAGAAGTGTGGGGCCAATCAGCTCACTCTCCACCTGCGACAGACCCCCACCTGGAGTACCGTGTCCAGTTCTGGGCGCCTCCGTTTAAAAAGGACGTTGACCACCTCGAGCAGGTGCAGAGGAGGGCAACCAGGATGGTTGAGGGTCTGGAGGAAATGTCTTATGAGGAACGGATTAGGAAACTTGGGAATGTTTAGCCTTTCAAAAAGAAGACTGAGAGGGGCTATGATAGCTATGTTTAAATATTTGGAAGGATGTCATACTGAAGAGGGAACAGGTTTGTTTTCCATGGCTTCAGAGACTAGGACTCGGGGCAATGGTTTCAAACTACAGGAAAAGAGATTCCATTTGAACATTAGGAAGAACTTCATGACAGTTAGAGCTGTTCAGCAGTGGAATAATCTGCTGCCACCAAGGAGGGTGGTGGAGGTTTTTACGGAGAGGCTGGGTGGCCACCTGTCGGGAGTCCTGGGATGGGGGTTCCTGCACGGCAGGGGGTTGGACTGGATGACCCTCCTTGAGGTCTCTTCCAACTGTAGGATTCTATGATTCTACAAGAACAACCCAATGCCCTACCCTGGTTATGTCCATCCCTGGCATGTCTCAGAAACTGGGGCGGAAAAGTTACGGACGGACAAACCAGCATTCATGGAGAGGGTCAGAAGATACTTGGGATCTACCCTTTTGTCCTATACAACATGGTGAGGGCTAGTACTTGCCGAGTGGTAGAGAAGCACAGAATCACACAAGTAAGGAGGCCTGGAGGGGAACCCAAAGGCCACCGGGTCCAACCCCTTTGTCCAACACAGGCATCTGCAGCTAACACTCCTCTGGCAAAGCGGCCGTCCAACTTTGGTCATCCAACTTCGGCCCATCCAACTTTGGAGTTGACGGCCCTTGAGGTCTCTTTCAACTCTATGATACTATGATTCTTTCTTGGTAAAGAAAGCTCCAAGGAAGGAGAGGCTGCCATTTTCCCCATCCAACGAGCCAGGAAGCTCTTCTTCAAGTTTAATCTGCTTCTTTAGACTTTGAATCCTGCCATCCGGAGCAGGAGAGAACCATCTGGTTCCATCTTCCTTGTGACCATCCTTTGGATCTTAGAGGAGGAGAAGGAGGGCTATTGTGTGCCTTCTCAGCTTTCCAAAAAAATCCATCCCCACAACCCTCACCACGAGAACAAACATAGGGAAACTCTCACAAGAACTAGGTGTTGATGAGACAACAGTGGGCTCGGGGCAGGGGGGAGAACACCGCAAAGCACCTCTGAGTGGTGGAAGAGACGCCTGCCTGCGCTAGGAGCTGTACCTGCAAGAGATCCCTCCGGCTGACGGTCAACGCAGAGGCAGCGTTCTTCTGGCATGTCTCCCGGATGTCTGCCACGTCCAGTCTGAAAGGGAACCAGAGGGGTCAGGGACGGAGAAGGAACGGCCAGGACCCCAAGTAAGAGCCAGGCAAAGCCACCTTCCCAGAACTCACAGGTTCTGGCAAGCTAAAAGGGGAATGTCCGTGATCTTAGTGGGTCTCATTCCATGGGATGCACAGGCCACATCGAGTCAACCAGGAAGGAAAGGCTGGGTTGCAAAAAAGCAGGCTTGCAAGAAACGGACTCAAAAACCTTGCCTTCGCCATTTCAAGGAAAAAAGAGATAAAGGAGGGAGGTGATTCATTGGCAAGAATCCTAAGGCTAGTTTGCATTTGAGTCAGCGCCAACTGCTGCTTGCTCATGAGGCCCTTGATGCCTTCATTCCTAGGTGGCTGCTCAACCACACATCCAGGAATGCAAGCGACAGACACCCTGTTAATTAATGAGCAGCCATTGGAGGGAGGGAGGGAGGACTTCAGAGACACTGAGCAGGCAGGCATTTCCTTCCTGCTCCTTCCAGGTTGAATCTCACGCAAAATGAAAAGAAAAGAAAAGGGGGGAAGAACAGGGGAAAACTGCCACCAAAACCAAAAGAAAGCAAGCAGGCAGCACTGCTGGCTGGAGACAGCCTGGAGACAGGGATGATCTGGAGACAGGGATAAACAGTGAGGTGACCAAGTTTGCAGATGACACAAAACTTTTCTGTGTGGTTAAAAACCAGAGAAGATTGTGAAGAGCTCCAGAGGATCTCTCCAAACTTGGGGGAATGGGCTGCAAAATGCCAAATGCATTTCAATGTAGCAAAATATAAAGTAACGCATATTGGGGCAAAAAATCCAAACTTTATATATCATCTCATGGGCTCTGAGTTATCCGTGATGGATCAGGAAAGAGATCTTGGTGTGTTGGTGGACAGCTCCATGAAGGTGTCTACCCAATGTGTGGCAGTGGTGAAGAAGGCCAATTCCATGCTAGGGATTATCAAAAAGGGGATTGAAAATAAAACAGCCAACATTATAATGCCATTATACAAAACAATAGTAAGGCCCCACCTGGAGTATTGTGTACAATCCTGGTCACCACATCTCAAGAAAGACATAGTGGAACTGGAAAAGGTGCAGAAGAGAGCGACTAAAATGATTACTGGGCTGGAGCACCTCCCTTATGAGGAAAGGCTAAAACATTTGGGCCTCTTTACTTTGGAAAAAAGGCACCTGAGGGGGAATATGATTGAGACATACAAAATAATGCAGGGCATGAGTCAAGTGGATAGAGGGAAGCTCTTCTCCCTCTCACAAAATACCAGAATTAGGGGTTGTTGTTGTTCAGTCGTTCAGTCGTGTCCGACTCTTCGTGACCCCATGGACCAGAGCTCGCCAGGCCTTCCTATCTTCCACTGCCTCCCGGAGTTTTGTCATTTCATATTGGTTGCATCGATGACACTGTCCAACCATCTCATTCTCTGTCGTCCTTTTTCCCTTTTGCCTTCTATCTTTCCCAACATCAGACTTTTCCAAGGAGTCCTCTCTTCTCATGAGGTGGCCAAAGTCCTGGAGCCTCAGCTTTAAAATCTGTCCTTCCAGTGAACATTCGGGATTGATTTCTTTCAGAATGGATAGGTTTGATCTCCTTGCAGTCCAGGGGACTCTTAAGACTCTCCTCCATCACCACAGCTCAGAAGGATCAATTCTGCGGCGATCAGCCTTCTTTATAGTCCAGCTCTCACTTCTATACATCACTACTGGAAAAACCATAGCTTTAACCATCCTGACCTTAGTCGGGAAAGTGATGTCTCTGCTCTTTAGGATGCTATCTAGGTTTGCCATTGCTTTCCTCCCATGAAGCAGGCGTCTTTTTATTTCATTGGTGCAGCCGCCATCTGCAGTGATCAAGGAGACCAAGAAAATAAACTCTGTCATTGTCTCTATTTCTTCCCCTTCTATTTGCCAGGAGGTGATGGGACCAGTGGCCATGATCTTAGTTTTTTTGATGTTGAGCTTCAGCCCATTTTTTCACTCTCCTCTTTCACCCTCATTAAGAGGTTCTTTAATTCCTCCTCACTCTCTGCTATTAGAGTAGTATCATCTGCCTATCTGAGGTTGTTGATATTTCTTCCAGCAATCTTAATTCCGGCTTGTGATTCATCCAGACCTGCCTTTCTCATGATGTACTCTGCATATAAGTCAAATAGGCAAGGTGACAGTATACAGCCTTGTCGTACTCCTTTCCCAATTCTAAACCAGTCAGTTGTTCCATATCCAGTTCTGATGGTTACTGCTTGTCCCACATATAGATTTCTTAGGAGACAGATAAGGTGGTCAGGCACTCCCATTCCTTTAAGGACTTGCCATAGTTTGTTGTGGTCTACACAGTAAAAGGCTTTGGCAAAGTCGATGAAGCAGAAGTAGATGTTTTTCTGGAACTCTCTGGCTTTCTCCATAATCCAGCACATGTTGGCGATTTGATCTCTAGTTCCTCTGCCCCTTCGAAATCCACCTTGTACTTCTGGAAGTTCTCTTTCCACATACTGCTGAAGCCTGCCTTGTAGAATTTTGAGCATAACCTTGCTAGCATGTGAAATGAGTGCAATTGTGCGATAGTTGGAGCATTCTTTGGCGTTTCCTTTCTTTGGGATTGGGATGTAGACTGATCTTTTCCAGTCCTCTGGCCACTGCTGGGTTTTCCAAATTTGCTTGCATATCATATGCAGCACCTTTACAGCATCCTCTTTTAAGATTTTAAAGAGTTCAATTGGAATGCCGTCACCTCCACTGGCCTTTTGTTTACAATGCTTTCTAAGGCCCACTTGACGTCACTTTCCGGGATGTCTGGCTCCAGGTCAGCAACTATGCTATCTTGGTTATCAGGGACATCCAGATCTTTCTGATATAATTCTTCTGTATATTCTTGCCATCTCTTCTTGATCTCTTCTGCTTCAGTTAGGTCCCTACCATTGCAAAGGCAGTAAGGAATTTGTTAGACCTTGCATTCTTAGCTGAGTAGGACTGCCAGCATATATCAGGATAGTTAAAATCTCCCATTAGTACTACATCTCTCCCTTTTGACTGGTGGCCATCTGTTCACAGAAAGCATCATCCCATTCCTCCGGCTGGCTTGGGGGTCTATAATATACCCCCACAGTGACATCTCTGCTGGTTTTTTCACCCCTGATTTTCACCCAAATGCGCTCAACATGGTTCCTCTGCTGTTTATCTTGTATTTCTTCAGCAGTATAAATGTCCTTAATATATAAAGCTACACCTCCTCCTTTCTTACTCAGCCTGTTCCTTTGAAACAGGTTATTCCCTCCAATGACTACATTCCAATCATGTGTCTCATCCCACCATGTTTCAGTGATGCCAATTATGTCATATTTATTTTGCTGTATTAGGAGTTCCAGCTCCTCTTGTTTGTTCCCCATGCTCTGTGCATTGGTGTAGAGACATTTGAGGCTGTGTGTGCTTCTTACATGTCCTTTGCTTATCAGGGACATCCAGATCTTTCTGATATAATTCTTCTGTATATTCTTGCCATCTCTTCTTGATCTCTTCTGCTTCAGTTAGGTCCTTACCATTTTTGTCCTTTGTCATATCCATCTTTGCACGAAATGCCCCTTTAATATCTCCAATTTTCTTGAACAGATCTCTGGTTTTTCCTTTTCTGTTGTTTTCCTCTATTTCTTTGCACTGTTCATTCAAGAAGGTCACCCTGTCTCTCCTTGCTATTCTTTGGAAGTCTGCATTCAATTTTCTGTATCTTTCCCTTTCTCCCTTGCATTTTGTGTCCCTTCTCTCCTCCGCTATTTGTAGGGCCTCGTTGGACAACCACTTTGCTTTCTTGCATTTTCTTTTCTTTGGAATATTTTTCATTGCAGCCTCCTGTACAATGTTACAAGCCTCCATCCATAGTTCTTCAGGTGTTCTGTCCACCAAATCTAGTTCCTTGAATCTATTCTTCACTTCCACTGTGTATTCATACGGGATTTGACTTAGATTATACCTGACTGGCCCAGTGGTCTTCCCTACTTTCTTCAGTTTAAGTTTGAATTTTGAAACAAGAAGCTGATGATCTGAGCCACAGTCAGCACCAGGTCTTGTTTTTGCTGACTGTATAGAGCTCCTCCATCTTTGGCTGCAGAGAACATAATCAATCTGATTCCAGTATTGTCTATCTGGTGATGTCCATGTGTACAGTCGCCTTTTGTGTTGTTGGAAAAGAGTGTTTGCAATGACCAGCTTGTTCTCTTGACAAAACTCAGTTAGCCTTTGCCCTGCTTCATTTGGAACTCCAAGGCCAAACTTGCCAGTTATTCCTTTTATCACCTGACTCCCTACTTTAGCATTCCAATCCCCTATGATGAGAAGAACATCTTTCTTTGGTGTCAGTTCTAGAAGTTCTTGTAAGTCCTCATAAAATTAGTCAATCTCAGACTCTTCAGCACCGGTAGTTGGTGCATAAACTTGGATTACTGTGATGTTGAAAGGACTGCCTTGGAATCATACCGAAATCATTCTATCATTTTTAGGTTGTATCCCAGCACTGCTTTTCTCACTCTATTGTTGACTATGAGGGCTACTCCATTTCTTCTATGGGATTCTTGCCCACAGTAGTAGATGTGATAGTCATCTGAACTGAATTCACCCATTCCTGTCCATTTAAGTTCTCTGATGCCCAATATGTCAATGTTTATTTTTTCCATCTCACGTTTGACCACATCCAGCTTACGCTGGTTCATAGATCTCACATTCCAGGTTCCTATGCAGTATATTTCTTTGCAGCGTTGGACATTCCTTTCTCTTCCAGGCACGTCTGCAGCTGAGCATCCTTTCGGCTTTAGCTCTGGAGCTACTTGTACTTGTCCTCCGCTCTTCCTCAGTAGCATGTTGGACGCCTTCCAAACTGAGGGGCTCATCTTCCAGCGTCATATCTTTTAGCCTTTTGCCTCTGTCCATGGAATGTTCTTGGCAGGGATACTGGGGTGGCTTGCCTACCCCAGGAAGTCTTATTACAGGCCTCATTGTCACCAGTGTAATTAGCCTTACAATGATGAAAGCACAGTTCAGCCTGTTTTATTTTGTAGCTTCACTGATCAACTGGGACACAAAAGTAGAAATGTGCCCCATTTATAAGATATTCCAGACTGAGGCAGAGACATCCACTCAAATTGAGGGCTGGGAGAGTAAGAACAGACAAAAGAAAATATTTTTTCACCCAGCGCATTGTTAGTCTGTGGAACTCCCTGCCACAGGATGTGGTGATGGCATCTGGCCTGGATGCCTTCAAAAGGGGATTGGACAGATTCCTGGATCACAGGTTACAAACCATGATGGAGGTATTCAGGGTATTCCCAAGCAGATGTCTTCACTTGCTTACGATTCCCTGCAAATGGCATTGAGAGATCTCCTGCCTCTCTCTCCAACCCGGAGGTTGTCCTTAGACATCCATAAGGATAACCATTGATACCCTTGTTCTCCATGAACTTGTCCAATCCTTTCTTAAACCTGTCAAGGCTGACAGCTATCACCACTTCCTCTGGCAGGGAGTTCCACAGACCAGTGATCCTCTGGGTGAAAAAGGACTTCCTCTTATTTGTTTGAGATCTAGCACCCAAAAGTTTCATGGAGTGCCCCCTAGTTCTAGTGTTGTACAATAGGGAAAACAGTTTTTCCTTATCTACTCGATCCACACCATGTATGATTTTATAAACTTCAATCAGGTCACCTCTTAGGTGCCATTGTTTAGGAGTGAAGAGGCCCAGCCGTTGCAGCCTCAGATGGCAAGGAAGGTGTTCCAGTCCCTGAATCATTCTGGTTGCCCTCCTCTGCACTTTTCCCATTTTATTAATATCCTTCTGGAGGTAAGGTGACCAGAACTGTACACAATATTCCAGATAGGGCCTCACCATAGATTTCTAAAGGGGCAACCGAGATCCTGGGGTACTCACATGTACATCTCCCCAAGAGACTTGTGGACGGGAAGTAGGCAGGTGATGTCCTGAATGATCACTTTGCCAGCAGCTTTGATGGGCCGGCTGGTGGCATCTGTCCCCTCGCGTTTATTCTTCCACCTTCTTGATTTCTGCAGCAGGCAGAGCAGGGCGTTAGAGGCAGTGACAGGCAGGTAGTGAGGGAGAGGTAGGTGGGGATGGATGGATGGATACAGTATATCACAAAAATGAGTACAACCCCCCCCTCACATTTCGTAAATATTTTAGTATATCTTTGCAAGTGACAACTGAAGAAATGACATTTGGCTACAATGTAAAGCAGTGAGCATATAGCTTGTATAACAGTTTAAACGTGCTGTCCCCTCAAAGTAACGCAACACATGGCCATTGATGTCTAAACTGCTGGAAATAAAAGCGAGTACACCCCTAACTGATAATGCCCAAATTAGGCCCAAGTAGCCATTCCCCACCCACCCACCCACCCACCCGATGTCATGAGACCTGTTAGTGTCACAAGGTCTCAGGTGTGAAGGGGGAGCTGGTGTTATCACTCTCACTCTCACATTTGGCATTATCACTCTCACTCTCTCATACTAGTCACTTAAAGTTTCTGACAGTTTAGCCATCTATTCTGCAAGCGGAAACTTGTATTTATGGAGACAAAATCTATGTGAAGCAGCCGGAGTTTCTTAAAATAGTCATGTTACATATATACAGTATAACATAGTTTCAGCACCACATCACAAAATGATGCACCTAAAACTGTGCTCACGACCTGGGGTTCAATCCCAGATAGCTGGCTCATGGTTAACTCAGCTTTCCATCCTTCTGAGGTCAGTAAAATGAGTACCCAGCCTGCGGGGGGGGGGGTTATGTGTAGCCAGAATAATTAAATTATAAACCACCCAGAGAGTGCTTGAAGTGCTATGGGGCGGTATATACATAGAAACAGCATATCAGCATAACATATCACAGGCATAGAACATGGCACCATGGGTACCTTCTTACCAAAGGTCCAAAGACAACTGATTCTTGCTGCACTTTTATATTCATGTCAGCCAGTCACAAAACTGGTTACATCAGGCTATTGCATCAACCTTGCCCATTACATCTTATTCTGTACACCTGACAGTATTTAGAAAACTTATACACCCATGTTACAATGACTCAGTATTATATACTGGCAGCCAGGTGAAGAATACAAAGAGAACTGTTGTTTCTACAGTCAAGCATGGTGGTGGGAATGTCGTGGTCTGGGGCTGTGTGAGTGCTGCCGACATTAGGTAGCTACAGTTCATTGAGGGAACTATGAATGCCAACATGTACTGTGACATCCTGAAGCAGAGCATGATCCCCTCCCTTCGGGGACTGGGCCGTGGGGCAGTATTGCAACATGATGATGACCCCAACACACCTCCAAAATGACCACTATCTTGCAAAAGAAGCTGAGGGTAAAGGTGATGGATTGGCCAAGCATGTCTCCAGACCTAAACCCTATTGACCATCTGTGGGATATCCTGAAATGGAAGGTGGAGATGTGCAAGGTCTCTAACATCCACCAGCTCTGTGATGTCATCATGGAAGAGTGGAAGAGGACTCCAGTGGCAACCTAAGGCAGTGCTCGAAAATGATGGCTACACAAAATATTGACACTTCGTGCCCAATTTGGACATTGTCACTTAGGGATGTACTCACTTTTGTTGCCAGTGGTTTATAGACATTAATGGCTGTGTGTTCCATTATTTTGAGGGGACAGCACATTTATACCATTATACAAGCTGTATACTCACTGCTTTACATTGTAGCCAAGTGTCATTTCTTCAGTGCTGTCACTTGAAAATATATACTAAAATATTTACAAAATGTGAGGGGGTGTACTCACTTCTGTGATATACTATGGATGGACAAGACAGGCAGGCAGACAGACAGACAGACGAACAGACGGACAGACAGACAGACAGATAGGAGAGGGGGCATGAGGTCATCCTTTTGAGAAGGAAAAAACCATAGGAGAGAACAGCCACAGCCGTCAGGAGCTCTGCCCTAACTTTCAAACGGAAAAGGTGCAACCAACACAGACAGAAGCCCTGGGAAAGCAGTCAAGACAGTTGCAGGAGCAGGAGGCAAGTCCTTGAGGGTTGGTGGGCAAATCCAGGAGAAAAGCCAGCAAGGCAGCCAAAGCAGAAAGGAGGGGGGCCTGCCTGGAGAAGGCAGTCGCCCCCGGGGGGCCCTCCTGTTGTGCTCCCTAACTGGCTGCAGCCGCGCCAGGTTTCAGAGTTGAAGCCTCCCCAGCCCGACCTCCTGAGTATGGCAGAGGCAGAGCCTGCAGACTAAGACGCTGAGCTACAAGGCTTCCCTTGGGGCAACAAGAGAACTTTTGTGCAGGCTGGATGGAAGGACGCCTCGGTAGCCCTCCCACACACCCACACCCACAAGGCAAAGCCTGGGGACAGAAAAAATCCTTGCTTTTCCCACTGAATCAGAAAGAATGCCTTGTTAAAGGAAAACGTGACCCATCTATTTATTATGTATTTATTCATTTAAAATATTTATGCCCCACCTTTCCCCTCAAGAGGACTGGAGGCAGTTTCTAATATTAAGAAAAGCTTTATTAATAAATATTAATAAAAAGCTTTTTAATGGAAATAAAACAGACACCTCATTTTTAGAAACATTCTCTTAGGCAGGTGAATGCCGAGGAAAAGCTTGCCTGAAGAGGAAGGACTTTGCCTGCTTGCAGAAGGGCAGCAAAGATGGGGCCAGGCTGGCGTCCAGTGGGAGAGAGTTCCAGAGTCTGGGAGCAGCCACAGAGAAGGCCCTGCTCTCCTGTGGCCCCACCAAGCATGCCTGTGAGGGTGGTGAGGCTGAGGAAAAAGGTCCCCCCTGATGATCTTGATGCCAGGGTGAGATCATAAAGGGAAATGTGGTCTTCCAGGTTGGTTCGACCAGAGCCACTTCCTAGAACCCAAATGTTACAAGAGCAGGCAGGTTGCCCTACACAACGGCTAGCCTTGCCATTGAGCCTTTTCCAGATATAACACAACAGTGCCCTACACAAAAAGGGTTACGCAATTTGGATGTCCAAACCCACTAAGGCCTGTCTATCTGCAGCCTGAGCTGGAAGTGAAACATACACCCCATGCCACTGGTCACACCCAGGAAGACCAGCTCGGGACATGGGCTTCCCTCGTGGCCTTTGGCCATCTCACCCCAGTCCTTTCTTAACATTTTATTCCTAGCTGCTCCCCGGAGGAGGAGGAAACGGAAACAGGCTGCATCGAGGTGTGGAATGAGGTGCCAGCAGCCCTGGGTGAGGATGCAGGATGACCGACCACATCCACCAGACTGGGTGGTTCCTCTGAGCTTCATTATTTATTTATTTATTTATTTAAAATATTTCTATCCTGCCTTTGCTCCCCAAAAGGACCCAAGGTACCATAGGCCTGAGTGGGCTTTAATCAGGCTTCACGGTCAGGCACTTAATTGGTGCGGTGATGCAGATGAATGGGTCTTACGAATCAGAAGACACGGCCTACATTTCCACTCCTAGCCTACCTTCTGAGTCACTTCCAAGGCCAATGATGGTGCAAAACCCACCACTTTGTTCCATGTGGGTCAGCAACCAACAGCCTATGGGGGTGGCGTGCATTGCACTGACACCAGACCCTTCCCAATCCCTCCTCCCTCCCAATGTCCCCGCCCCAGTCCTTGCGACAGACATTAATCCCACATGCAGAGAGGCATGCAAGGCCTGTCCTGGCATTGGGCACAAACCATTGACTCCAAAAGATGAAGGGGGGCAAGGGTGTAGGAGAGGGGAAGGATCACCCTGGACCACCTCTCCTCATCTGTCTCTGAAGGAGTCAAAGACCAAGCGTCAAAGGAAGATTTGGGATGAAAAACGTGAAGGTAAAGTCCAGATTCCGACGGGGCGAGTGTGGAGGAGACAGAACTGAATTCACGGGCAGAACTGAAGGATGCCAAGCAGAAACATGGGGGTGTTTGGAAAGGTGGTAGCTTGCATTTCCCCCATGCACACACATAGATCAACTCTCTCCAACCCTGCGCTCTTTCATTGCAGCAGAAATTTTGAAGCCATGAAGGGCGGGGGAGGGGCACGACTTGGGGAAAAACTGAAAAATTGGGGAAAACAGCCCCCACCCATTTCCCCCTAAAGTTGCTGGAAAGTTTACATCTCTAGTTTGCTGCACTAGGGAGACTGCTTTAAATACTTCCAACATGCCTTCCGCAAAAAAGCGCCAGGCGTTTTTGAAAATGATTATGGGCAGATTCCCACTAAGGCAAGGCAGAGGGGTAACTGTGCTTCCCCTCATCTGTAGCTTGCAGCTAATGCACAAGCCAGAGATGTCCCCACCCCACCCCCATCGCTGCTGTTGGACACACAGGTTTCAGCTCCTGCAAGGAGTAAAGGGAAGAGAGTCTGAAGGCCAAGAATAGCTGCAGTTACAATCGGAACGTTGCACATGCAGTCAAAAACAAACAGGGTTGGGTTGCCTTCTTCCTTTTTTGAATTCAGAAACAGGCAATCAAAGCAGGTGGGACTATAAACACTTTTTTTGCCAGACCACATGCATGCAGCTGCCCCCTTTGCTTGGTAAAGAAAGAGGCTGCAAGAAACCCAAGTTGAGTTGGAGGGCCGGCAGCAAGGAGCAGCATCTTTGCCCCTGCGAAAGGGACCTGCTCCCCAGTTTTTAGAACATCTGGGAGGTGGGTTGGGATGATCTGATACAGGGATAAAGACACCGCCTTGGGCTGGTGATGGAACAGTTCCTTTGAGATCCTGTCCTTGTGTTGCGCTCTTTGGACTCCATGCCTCGGAGGTGTTGTCGAGCCCCCCCCCCAGGGATGGAAAGCTGGTCACGTTGCACGGAGGGCTCCAAAACGCCACCCGGAAAGACACGGCAGGGCACAAAGCCAAGCCAACCTCCCCTGCCACTGAGGAGGGAGGGGCGCTGGAGGCAAGGGGGCATCGTTTTCCACACGCAAAGGAACACAAGCAAAGGAAGGTTGGACGCACCCCCGGCCTCTTGACAAGAGACAAGGACCAAAGCAAGGCGGCCACTGAGCTCAGGAAGGGGTCAGGTCCTTCTTCCCCTCTGGAGGAGGGAGGCCACGGAATGCAGATAGAAGGGGAGGGAGGGTAACATCAGCTCGGGGAGCACACAGCCAGCCTACGTCTGCACCACCACGCTCACGGAAAGGCACAGGCAGAGCCACCAGACACAGGTCAACGGGGAGACAGCCCAAGAATAAGCCCCTGGCTGCTTTCTCCAACCCCTGGGATCTCTGCACAGCCAGCAGGGCCTGTGGGACCTCTCCAAGGCCACGCGTCGAGCCCTGGGCAAGGCCTCCTTCCTGCACCGTGAAAGAGACCGGGGGGGGCCTCGGGGGGCTCTTGGTGGAGCCAAAAAGGGAAGAGGGTCTCCGCTGTTGACGACCACTGCCCCACCCCAAGTGAGGCTGAGCCTCCACCATCCAGCTAATTCGAGGGTAGCAGCATTGCTGGGAAGACCCAGACAACGTGTACATATACCATTGCTAATGCCCCGGAACGGAGGGAGGGTCTGATCTCAATGCCTGCAACAAAGTCCTACATCGTAGAAAGGAAAAACTGAGGCAGAGTTCACACACACACACACACACACACACACACACACGTCTACTACATAACCGCTCCACTATCTGGGAAAGATGTTAAAAAATAAATAAAATGGAAAAACAAAAATAAGGGCAGCTCTTAAAAATAAGCAAAGGTGCACCAGATTGCGCAATGAGCGGATTGCAATGGGAAGCCTCTACTAGACAGCTAGAACTCACAGATCTATGTCCAAATATGCTCCATGTGTGGACCTGGCCTTGGGCTCCTTCGGGCAAGGCCACGCCATCCCAGCGGGGTCATCCCAGCCAAGCAGCGGCTCTTGGGTCTTCCAGCCCTGCCTCGTGCACAGAGGCATTTCCTTGCTCTGTACAAAAACCTGCACGGGGGATGCATGAAAGCCTCTTCCAACTGCTTCATGCAGTAGGAAAGAACAACCTCCACAAATGTCCTGCCAGCTCTCGAGGGCACAAATGACCCATCTTTTCATGCTCAAGCAGGAGGCCTGTCCAGAAAGACGCTGCTCACTGAGGTCCTTGGGAGGAGGGACCCGGAGGGGTCCAGGGTAGGCGATCCGATCAAGGGCCTGGCAGAATTCCTTTCCAAGGCTGGGGAGGCTCCTCCCAGTCTCGGCAGGAGGGCCCTGGAGCCAGCTCTGTTTTTAACTGGCATCTGCAGGAACCAGGACTGCAAAGGAACCAAGAATGGCAAGGAAGAACATTCCCAAGAGAAACTCAAACAATGGTTCTCAGCACTTGGTGAACAGGGAGAGCAGACCGGACTGCCTTGCCGGAAAGAGACCTGGTAAGCGAACCAAGGGAGGATTTCAGATTTCTCTGATTCCCTTTGAAGCCTTCTTCAGATGCTGCCCTTGGGAACCATTTCCAAAGGAATTTGTGGCAAAGGACAAAGTATATTTTTAAAAGAAATGTAAATACACTTGAGACTCATAACCATCTCTTGCATCACACCCTCCTCCCCAAACAAGGGAAGATCTAAATTTGAGGGGGATGGTGATACTTCTGTTATCATGTGCCATCCAGTCAATTCTGCCTAATGGCAAGCTCTTTCAGGATTTTCCAAGTACCGAATATACAGGGGTGCCCTGGGACTACTGTGCCGCTTTGCCCAGGGGCCACCTAGGCTGGCTCTACTTCCAGAGAAGCACAGTGGGGGAAACAAGCTCACAACCTCCAGCTCTACAGCCAGAGACCTAAACCCCAGAACTATCCAGCCAGTAACATCCCCGTTAGCCCCCTAAAAAATAATAAAAACATGCCAGTATAGCCCCCACAGGCCTCTCTCTCGGGTTCAGCACCACTGGTCTCTGGATGGGGCTGTAAAAATTCAAGAGCTCCAAATATCTATCGTAGCTAGATGTTTATGCCAGTTTCAGGTTGAAGCTGGAGACACCTGTATGGCTGGCTGCCTTGGGTCCTTCTGGGAAGAAAAGTGGAGTAGAAATATTTTAAATCAATACATAATAGACCGATTATCCAGGTTACAGGGCGGTGAGGTTGCTTTCTCCAAACGGCCCTCGCGGAGCTGACCTCTTCTTGTGGGGAGAAACCAACCCAAGGGACACCCCCTCGACCACGCTGGCCTGGGCTCCGAGGCAGCTCAAATGGGAGCAGGGCGGAGATGCAAGAGGCCTTCACAGGAACCCTCGGCTCCTCTAGGGAACCTTTTGCTCGTGGCCAGCTGAAAGAGAGGGAGCAAGAACAGCCCCTGGGCGCACCCGTGGCATCACTCACAGACACAGGGCTCAGCGTGGCTCTGGCTGTGACCCAGCCCAAGGCACCCCCACAGATCTTAGGGGCAAAGAAGGGGCAGCCCAATGGTTCATCATATAATGCCTTATTATTGGGGTGGGGGGTGGGGTGGGGGTGGGGGTGGGGTTTCTTCCCAGCAGGCAACAGCAAAGGTGCTTGGGACCTGCTGATTCAGGGGAAGCACCTGGGCTACTTCTCTAGGCTGTCTCAGCTTGGGTGGCAGGTGGATAATAATGCATTCTTCTTCGCTCTCTCGCTCTCTCTCTCTATTTCTCTAGACTCCTCCCACATTCTAGATCCTTCTGTAAGTATCACCCAATGAATGTCCATCAATCTGCATATACTCTCTGTACTTCTTGACATGCCTTCCTTTCTCAGTGGGGCTCTCCTGGCTTCCAACTCATTGTGTCTTCTCAAATTATCTCTGCCAGACTCATCCGATAAGTGATCAGTGAGTAGCAGCAGCAAGATTCCTGAAAAACAACTCTCTGCTCTTTGACTACACGACTACTACATATCCCTTGTACCTCAGCTTTAAACAGCTGACCGGCCGCTATCTTCGCGCGATCAGGGATGCTAGAAGATCTTATGCCTCCCTGAGAATTGGGGAGGCCTCGAGCCGCCAGGCGGAGTTATTCTGGGTGGTTCGAGACCTCTCCAATCCCAGTCAGCTGCGGCCTCCTCCTAGTGATTTCACTAGTGAGCAATTTGCAGCCCATTTTAGATCAAAAATTGAGGCCATCCGTTCCGATTTGCCCCCCAGCTGCTCTAGTCCATCCTCTGGGTCTCCCAGTGCCTCACCCCTCCGTTCTCCCCTCCTGGACAAGTTCGGGCCGGTTTCTTTAGCGGAGATCTCCAGAGCTATGGCTCGTTGCCGGCCGGTGGCCACTCCTTTTGACCCTTGCCCAGCCTGGCTCCTAAAATCTGCCGAGGGGAACATGCCAGAGTGGTTTTCTTCCATCGCCACGGCCTCCTTTCGGGAGGGTCGTTTCCCTTCCCGTTTAAAGGAGACCGTGGTAAAACCCATTCTTAAGAAACCTGGCTTGGCGACGGACGATCTTTCCAACTTCCGTCCGATCGCCATCGTTCCCTTCCTGGGCAAGGTTGTCGAGGGGGTGGCTGCCGTCCGGCTCCAGTCATACCTGGAGACAAACCATATCCTGGACCCCTTCCAGTCTGGATTCAGGCCTCTTCGCGGGACCGAGACCGCCCTGGTCGCTCTGCAGGATGACCTCCTCAGGGAGGCCGACAGGGGGTGTTCCTCCCTGCTCGTCCTCCTTGATCTCTCAGCAGCCTTTGATACCGTCGACCACGGTAACCTTCTGGCCCGGCTCGCTGAGGGGGGAATTGGTGGTCAGGCCTTGGCCTGGCTCCGTTCCTTCCTTGGCGGCCGGACTCAGAGGGTACAGCTGGGGGATGTCTTGTCGGCTCCTTGGACTCTCCCTTGTGGGGCGCCCCAGGGGTCGGCAATCTCCCCCGTGCTGTTCAATGTTTATATGAGGCCGCTGGGGGAGGTCATCAGGAGATATGGAGTTCGCTGTCATCAGTACACTGATGACACGCAGCTCTATATCTCCTTTTCTACATCTGCTGAGGAGGCGGTTCGATCCCTCGATCTGTGCCTGGAGGCCGTTCTGGAATGGACCAGAGATAACCGGCTCAAGCTTAATCCGGAGAAGACGGAGGTTCTGTTCTTCGGGCGCCCTCGTCTCGGTACAATGGCCCCCTCCCTAGTCTGGGGGTACTTCCTCCAGCCTACAGACAGGGCCAGGAATCTGGGCGTGGTCCTGGATTCCGCCCTCTCCCTGGAAGCCCAGGTGATGGCAGTCTCCAGGGCCGCTTTTTTCCACCTCCGCAGGATCGCCCAGATCCGCCAGTACCTTGACGAGTCCTCCCTGAGGACAGTAGTGCAGGCCCTGGTGATCTCGAGGATCGACTACTGCAATGCCCTCTACGTGGGGTTGCCCTTGACCCTGGTCCGGAGGTTACAGCGGGTGCAAAATGCGGCGGCCAGGCTGGTGGTGGGTGCTCGTAGATTCGAGCACATCACCCCAGTCCTGGTCCGCCTGCATTGGCTGCCCGTTGTCCTCCGGATCAGGTTCAAGGTCCTGGTCTTGGTTTTCAAGGCCCTCCACGGCTTGGGACCAGGATACCTGGCGGAGCGCATCTCCCTGAGGGCATCCGGATCCAGACCCACGAGATTGTCGCAGGCGCGCTCCTTGAGAGTGGCCACACCCAGAGAGGCGCGGAAAACGCGTACGCGGAACCGCGCCTTCTCTGTGGTGGGGCCCTCGCTTTGGAACCATCTACCTCCTGAGCTGCGCCTGCTGGAGTCCCTGCCCGCCTTTAAGAGGGCCTTGAAGACCTACCTCTTCAAAGAGGCTTATGGTGCCTTTATTAGTTAGTTTTTCTTTTCCTTCCTATCCCTCTATGTCTGCCGCCATCTTGCCCTCCGCTGCCCTTGCTGGTGGCCTGCTATTTTTTAGCCTTTAGCTTTTGTCTTTTTATTTCTTGCGTTGTTAGCCGCCCAGAGTTCCCGTTGGGAAGATGGAGCGGGATATAAGCACTTAAATAAATAAATAAATAAATAAATCCATGGAAACGACTAATGGGAAGGGGCAGGCAGGCAGGCACCAGGGGCAACCAAGCGCCACGGCAAAGACCAGAAGGCATGGCACAGGAAGACTCAATCAAGAATAACAAAGGACCAATCTCTGATCGTGGTTCTCCTTGAACCTAGGACGGAAGCAGTTCTGGGCTTGACACCCACTAAGCGTGGGTGTGCTGAAATAATATATATACACAAACACAATGTTCTGCAACAGGAAACTTGCTCTATGCGAGTTATGGGAGGGCTTCACTGTTATGAGAAGCAGACACACTCGAGCCCAACGCAAGTGATCGGCTGAAAACACAAGGAGCAACACCACAGCCACAGAAGGTCACGCTCTCTCGCAATCTCTCCCGGATGCCCAAAACGGGTCTTCCTTATTCAAAACTAGAAACGGTGTGGATTAATATTCGGGAGAACATCAGGCAACCACCCAGAACTGGGGAGGCAAAAGGAGCCGAGTCCAAAACAGGACTTCACAGTCTTTTTAAAAACAAAGTAAACCCACCAACCAACAGCAGCCGTGGCCAAACACGTGCCAACCACCGCCATGACAAAGCAAAGCAAATTTTAGGTGCCATAAACCTGGATTTTGGTCTCAGTGCACCAGATGCTCAGATTCTGCACCCTTTATTCTCTGAGGGTCAACCAGATGGACTGGGCACAGAATCCACATTCTGGAGAGTGACAGAAGTCACAGTTTTAGGCACCTTATGAGCTTCCGATTGCCCACCCACTTCACCCATCCTCAGCACTATCTTAGATCTGGGTGGCGTTTTGGGAATCCACACATTTTCTTCAGCATTATTATCCCCATATGGCATTACATGGAGCAGGCACTTTCCTAAGACCCCCCCCAAAAAAAAATTGGGTTCACAGGAGGAAACAAGGTGCAGGTCAACCACTTTCCAAGCCGCTGCTCATTTTCCCCAGACACAAAGCTATAATAATAACAATATAATAATCTTAGAACTGCAGAGTTGGAAGGTGCCATGTAGATTACTGAGTCCAGGCCCTGTCAGGGAGGTCCCCCCCGGTGGTGGTGGGGTTGGGGGGGGGAGATCAAACTCCCAACCTCTGGCTCTGCAACCAGATGGCTAAACCACTACCTATGAGTCTTAAGATGAAAACAATCACCATCATTACCATCATCTTAGAACTGCAGAAGAGCTGGAAGGTTCCCCTAGGGATCACTGAGTCCAGCTTTTGTCAGGGAGGCCGCAGCCGGGAACCAAACTCCCAACCTCTGGACCCGTAGCCAGAGATCTAAACCACTAAGCTATCCAGCTAGCTCCTCTTCATGAGAGCTGCAGTTCTTAAGACGCTGAATCCTATACCACCAGGCATGTCCAAAATGCGGCCCTCCAGATCTTTTGGACCACAACTCCTACAGTCCTTTGTCACTGGCAAGCTCACCTTAGAATTCTGAGAGTTGTGGTCCAATACATCAGGAGGGCCGAAGTTTGGACATACCTGAACGTTTTGTAAAGGAGCGAACCAAGATCACCCAACCACACCAAACGCACCCAGGGGAGAAACACCACGCTCTCGCTTCTACAAAAAAGAGCTCCCTAGCCTCCTCTGGTGGTTCTACGCCCCCAGCTTATAAGGAGATGCCACAAAGGAACAGCTGGAGACGAAATGAGTCAAGGGATGAGGTTGCCACCCGCCCCTAAGATGGTCTCCCATCCAGGTTATGCTAAGGCAACCAAGTGGCAAGTTATTCTTGGGCCTCCAAGGCAGTGGGGCAGCCGAGGGCAGCGTAACACAGGGCACAGTACCGAGAAGTCGTTGATTGCCTGGATGGACCAGCGGCGTCGGGCAGAACATGGAGACATCTGCGCATGATAACGGTATGCCCAGGAGGAGGAGGAGGAGGAGGAGGAGGAGGAGGAGGGAGGAGCAACGCAGAGACAATGACAAGAAGGAGAAAAGAACACACAGCTGAAAATCTCTGGTTCCCTGGGCCATGAGGGTGCCACAGTGGCAGGTGGAAACCACAGGCCAGCTGGCTGGAGAGGCTCCCTCCCTGTGGCCATCATGCGGGAAGGCCAGAGTCCCAATAAGGAAAAAATAGGAAAGCATGGCCAAAAGACTCGGGCCCTAATGTTCCCCATGACAGACAGGCAGACTCCCCTCATGATTCACTGGTGAGCTCAGAAAGTGAACCCAAGGTCCAAGCGGGAACACACGTGTGTGTGTGTGTGGGGGTGTATCTGGCAGACCTTCAGCGGGAGCCAAGGCTCCACCATTCAAATCTTCTACCTCCTCTATTGGGAAGAGGGGCCGGGCAAGTACCTACTAGTCCCACTGGCTTTTCTTGACTTTGGCTGTGGTAAGAGGAATCCCCAGAGGTGGTGAGTCCCAAGACCCACCTGTTGCATTTAAGACCATTTCACAGAATCCCACTTTTAGACCAACATGTCGGCTGACCATTTTGCCCACCCCTCCACCCCCCATGAATGCCTGCTTGTAGCAGAGAGAGAAACACTTACTTCCTTGCCTATTTACTTGCCTGTCTGCCAAAATTGCATACTGCTCCCATAAGAAGCACTGCTCTGGGCAGTTTACACTAATAAACAAAACAAGCCCAGATAAAACTAAGACTACTTAGCTTTAGGTAACCCATAAGAACCAACATTGCCTCAGAGCCATTGCGCTGCCTTCTGGATTGGGGGGGGAGGGTTTTCCTCAGGTCCCTAACGAGCGCCTAGGGCTCCAGGCAATTATCCATAGAAAGGCAGTCTTGTGGCCTTTGCCAGTACTAAGGGCCTTGGGGTGGGTGGGTTTCCTGCTGTCTCAAGGCAGAAGTCTCCCTTTCACCGGGACTGGGCAGGAGCTAGAGAAGGTCCCAGAGGTCTTCTAGTTCTCCAACTCCTGAACTTTAACAGAGAGAGGAAATGTAGTGGCCAAGCTGGTTTTTCTCCCGAGAGGTGCAACCGAGAGCACTGTCAAAGCAAGTGAGACCATGGCGTTCAGCTCATCCCAATTGGGGGGGGGGCATTGATTGAACTGTGGCCCACCCCTGGAGTGCCACTAGGGAGGCATTCCACCGATCAGGTGCTTACCCGCTCCTTGTAGTAGAAAGAACTGATGGAGACTTGCTCCTTCTCGCTGCGTGTGGGGCTCCCACCATACAAGCGCAGGTTGCCGGGGGCCTCCGTCCGGATCTTCATGGGCGTGATAAGCCCACTGTGGTAGGCCGAGAGCGCAGACAGGGACCTGGACACAGGAAACACAGCTCTGTGTCAAGCCCCGCACACAGAGCACACACACAAGCAGGGTTCAGTTCTTTGCCAAGACCTTTAGTGGAAAGCCAGGAAAGTTCAAGTCCGTTGCTAACAATCAAGTGCCAGATAAAGAACAGAATCCAACTCCCAGCAATTACCAGTCCAAGTCGAAACCAGAATATCTCACGGAAACCAGATGCCAAACCCAAGGGAACAGATAAAGCCATTGTCCAGGAAGCCGGTCGGAAGTCAGGAAACAGAGCCAAGGTCACAGACAGGAATGTGGTTGCAAGTTCAAATGACGTGTTGCTCCCACAGAGAGCTCAAGGTGAGCTTGCCAGCTTTATCCCAAAACAGGGAACACACTCTTACTTCTGGAAAGGCTCCTGCTAGTACTCAGGGCTTCCCGACCTGATTCCCCGTCTAGCATCAAAGACCCTTTCCCTAGCCCTCCTGGTAGCACGTCTTTGCAGAATCCTGCTCATGGCCCTTCTAGGGGGAGAAGATATGTTTTCAGCTGAGTCATCAGACCTGCAAGGCTCCTCCAGCAGCTCTTCACCATTTAACCCCTCAGAGTCAGGTTCTGTGACAGGCAGGGTCCTGGCACTCTGAACCCCAGGGTCAGCAGAGACATGTGGACACAGAAAGTCCATGGGGTCAGTCCCCAAGCTTGCTGCAGCATCATGAGAGCCCAGGCAAATGAACAACAGCGGCTCTTCCAGGTCTCTCCCAGGGGGCAATGAGCTCCCAAGAAATCAGCCTGGCACCTTCTGCATACAAAGATGTAGGGGCTCTGCTAGTGAGCTAGGGGGACTTTGCAAAGTTCCCCTCCATCCTCTTTCCTGAAGGAGACCTGGATCAGGGTTCCAGAGCTAAAAAAATCGTTAGGAGGAGCCTAAAGACCCCTGGGAGCCATCCAGCACTGCACAAGGTGAGCATTAAGTTGTCAGGATCCAAAGTCTTGCCCCCCGCCCCCCAATGATCACTCAACAGTAGCTTCAGGAAGTCCGCCTCAAATATCAAACCAAATTCCGTGCTCTGCCTGTCACATCTCCTTCCTGCCAGCATGGTTTTCTAGCCAAGTTAATTCCCAGCAGCTTCCTCCATACTTACTCACCGGGGCGTCGGTTCTGTGGGTGAGACAGCGCGGTGCATCGTCATTGGCCGTGTGAAGTAGACCAAGTACCCTGCAAAGAGAGGAGACCCCTCGTGCTCAACAGTGCAGATGCAAATGAAGGTTGGTGGCAATTCTAGAATGAGAGAAGCATTAACTAAAAGACGGTTGTTCCTTGCTGCACAACAGGGTTGCAGCATTGAGAGGAGGAATAAGGGATTATTAGTCCGCCATTCCCAATATTTGGTAACTGATTAAGAATGGGATTTTGCACCAGACTCCATATGCATCATGCAGGGACCCACAGCCTGCCGAGTTATTTGAACAAGCCACATAGGAGCTGTGACAGCCATCAAGTCAGTAACCAGGGCACAGAGAAAGCCCAACTGAGGTTCCTGGTGGTCAGCCACTCCACTCGCTTGGCTGTGTATTTCCTTTCCCTGTGTTTGGCTGACTGAGGACATGTGTGCACCACGTATATGCAAAACAAACTGCACCACCTCTATTGGGAACCAGTGTTGTCACATTTTAGGCTGAGTTTAGCTGTCCTTCTCTTTCTAAAAAATAAAAATAAAAAGACTAAACACAGGTCATGCAAGTCCTTTCATTTAGCCTGCATCTGCCTCAAAAGCCAAGCATCATCAGGCGCTCCAAAATGACCTAGAAATTAATTGCTGGCAGAGGGGGGGATGGGAAGAAAGAGAGATAGCCATGCACTTATCAGGGTAGAGGTTAGCTAACATGACCTCTCTTTGCCATCAAAGTTGGCACAGGGTAAGGATTACGGGGGGGGGGGGTTGTATTTGCTTTTTTTTTTTTAACTCTGGCTTTATTCATTTCCTTTGTAGCTGTTTCATCAAAAGAATAAAAGTGCAGGTGAAAATGCATGCTATGCAATGCACACTTAGACTGATACATGAGACCCTTACCATTCTTTGGCTGAATCCCGTTGGGAAGACTATTAAGTCTATTAATCCACATCTTATGAAACCTTATTTTTTTTAAAAAGGCCGAAATGACAATTCTTTCCTTCACTACCTCTCTCCCCCAACTGAAACAAGAGAACTTCAGAGGAGTATCTGGAATTAAATGGTTCCCCCACCCACTCGCCCCTGTCAAAGCGGCCTTCAGTCATCTGCTGCCAAGGCTGCCTGTCCTCCTGCCTGCCTGCCTCTTGTCTCTGCTCCCTTTTAGCTCTGTGGTTTTAAAATGTCATTCTCTGAAACTTTCCAAGGGCTCCTCAAGAAGTCAGATCCCTTCAGTGACTGCAGTTTGTGCCTCTCTTATTTGTGTATTTTATTTATTTCTTGAAAATATTCTAGCCCCGCCTTTCTCCTTGGAAAGGACCCAAGGCGGCTTACAATGCTGGAGGACAGTATACCAAGCTGGAGATAAGGAGTAGACTGACGGTTGCCAAGAAACATTGAAGGCAATATTCAAAGCTAAGGACCAAGAGGCATCCGGCATCTTTAAAAGGGCAACATGGAAACTAAGAGCAAGAAGTGAACAAACAGAAAGAAAAAAATGAGAGATGAAAGATATTAAAAACAAAAGCAGTACAGTTCATCTAATGTGGCCCTGGTATATCATGGGACCGCAGTACAGTGTACGAAGGCAAGGCCCCCTGGGGCAAGCTGTGTGGGCCTCCTACACTTACCTAGGGCCTGGGGCTGCCCCAAGCAGCCCTCCAACCGGCTTCCCATGCCTGCTGGAGGCCCATTTGGGGCAGAGCCAGGCAAGGAATAAGTGCAAGAAGCCCCAAACACCCCCCCCCCAGTCCCAACCTGACCCAGCATCCACATTACATGGATTTCTATTGACCACAGGTCAGGTTGGGTCCCTAACCCCCCAAGATAAACAGGGGATTAGGTAAAGGTAAAGGTTCCCCCTGCACATGCGTGCTAGTCGTGTCTGACTCTAGAGGTGGTGCTCATCTCCGTGTTCAAGCCAAAGAGCCAGTGTTGTGCAAGTCCATGGGCACGTGGCCAGCATAGCTGCAAGGAAACACTGTTTTATCTTCCTGTTTTTTACGGCGGTCATAGAGTTGGAAGAGACCTCAAGGGCCATCCAGTCCAACCACCTGCTGTGCAGGAACCCCCATCACAGTATTTCCGACAGATGGCCATCACGCCTCTGCTTAAAAACCTCCAAAGAAGGAGACTCCGTCACCCTCCTTTGTAGCAGCATCTTCCACTGCCGAACAGCTCTAACTTTCACGAAGTTATTCCTAATGTTTAAATTGATTCCCTTTTCCTGTAGTTTGAAACCACTGCCCTGAGTCCTAGTCTCTGAAGCCATGGGAAACAAACCTCTTCAATCATACCCCTCTCAGCCTTCTTTTTGAAAGGCCCAACATTCCCGGCTCCCTAAGCAGTTCCTCGTAAAACATTTCTTACAGACCTTAACCATCCTGGTCGCCCTCCTCTGGACCTGCTCAACATTGTCAACATCCTTTTTAAAATGCGGTGTGCAGAACTGGACACAGTATTCCAGGTGGGGTCTGACCAGGGCAGTACATAGAGTGGTACAATCACTTCCCTTGATTTAGACACTATGCTTCTGTATGTGGCCCACCAAGACTCCCAGATCCCTTTCACATGTACTATTTTCCAGCCAGGTATCTCCCATCCTATATCCCTGCAATTCATTCTTTTTACCTAGATGGAGCACCCTACATTTCCCTATTTATCTACTTGCATTTACATGCTTTCGAACTGCTAGTTTGGCAGGAGCTGGGGTTATTCGCAGGAGCTTGCACCGCTGCGTGGCACCCGGGATTTGAACCCGCTGAGCTGCCAACTTTGCAGCTGACATTTTTGGAGCTTTAGTCTGCTGAGCCATCATGCCCCCTAAACAGGGGATGACTGTACCACAAATTCAGACCAAGAGGTAAAATTCAGACCAATTTCATCAAGCCAGAGAGGTGGGTGTTTGGTGTGTTTTAAGATGGGCCTGAGAAACTCCAAGACTCCATGATCTCAGACTCATTCCCTGCAAGAATTAAGTGGCCTAAAAATCAGACAGAAAAGGATGCTCCAAGCGCATCTTTTTTGAACAACACTGTCCTTGTTTGTTTCCCACAAACGTTTCTTCAGCGGTGAATGCACTGCTAATGACAGAGCCATTCCGCTCGTGATCTGCCTCTCCAAGAAAGAGCCACTTCCAAGTGCTCAGATTTTTTAGCAAATCAGAACAAGAGGCGACAAACGGATGAAAAACCCAACAGCATCCACAAAGGAGGCAACACCACCAGTCAACGTCATGAAACTGCCAATCCCAGCTATGTCCCAAATATGTCTTCTTTTTAAATAAAACAAAGTCCAAATGGTTAGTAAATAACGGGTGTGCACCGGGAAATAGCATTTGAAATATTGAGCTGAGGAATTCCTGCAAACAGTTTTTGTGTTTAGCAAATTGGTGGTTTTGTCTGAACCCTAGAAACAAGGGCCATATATCCGTCTGGCAGAAAAGAAAGCTTCCTTACCTCCAAGACCGTTCCGTTTCTCCAGAAGCACAATAAATGGCCCCCTATGGCTGGGTGCAGCTTGTGCAGCCAAATTGAACACACCTGATCTCACCTGACATGGGAAGCTATGCAAGACGATGCCTGGTCTGTACTTGGAAAGGATTGCCAGGGATCTCCAGCTAAGAGCTAGGAAAGAGTCTTGTCTGGAGCCACCAAGAGTAAGTGCTGTCCATCAGAGCTGACCATAATGGATGGACCAAGAGTGCCCAGGAGAAGGGAGCTACTTACTTCCCTACATGACTTCTCAACAACAGCTTTCCACTGGGGGCTTGGTGGACTACCAAAGGACACAACAACGTCCCATGTGATGCCTTGGGCTGTTAGGATACCCCACTCCCCTGCCAAACACCCTTCTCTCTTTCCAGCAGCTTCCACGAGAGGTCCTGGCCAGGTGTTCTGGCCAGACTCCAGAGCATCCCATAAATAAAACTCAACCCACCTGCCCCGCAGAACCGGGCTCCAGAGGTCCGTGGGAACGGGATGTTAGAATCCTGGTAGGAACCATAGGCGTTGGAGACCCGGGGGAAGGTCGGCAAAGGCGGGGTGACGGAGTTGGGGAGGGCATAGGGGTTTGCGGAAGAACTGTCCTCTTGGTTCTGAAAAACACCCAGGCAGAAAGAAGAACAGGCGTTGAGGAATTCCTGAACCCCACCCTGAGACATCTGGACTCTGGAATCCATGAGCAAGTTGGCCCAGGGAGGAGCCATGGCTCAGATCCCCAGCCTTCCAGTTGAAAAATGGCCTCTTTCTGCCTCTGAAATGCTGCAGCATTGAACCAGAGGGGGCGAGAGTTTCCCATCTGGCTGAAAGGTGTTTCCTAATTCCTTAGCCCAATGGATACAAGAGTGTCACACACACACACACCCGCTTCTAAGCTTCTACCTGCCACGGTTGCAGTCAGCCTCTGGGTTTCTCAAGTGGAAGCCAAGCATCCTGTATTTGGGGAGGGGGGGCGCTGTGGATGAGCAGCATGTTGACCCTCCCCTCCCTCTTCCTGGGATGCCCCAAATGCCATGGGGCAGCAAGGGTGGGCTTCAAGGTTTCTGGCCACTGCTGTCGCAAATTACTGGCACTCTTATTTCCAACTGCTGCTGCTCTGAAGAAGAAGGGCAGGATCCATGTGTAAAAATAAAACCAAGCCCCAAATGCCAAAGGCGGGCAGGAAGGTCCCAATGGCGCCTGGGTGCCAAAGGTGTCCATGGGCCAGCGGAGAGGCTGGCGCAGGGGCAGGGGCAGGCGTTTCTTACCACGACGGACTCCAGGCAAGAGACCAGCTGGCGTAGGCAGGGCTCCAGGCAGCACTGGTTCCGCTTCACCTTCTGCATGGAGGTGTCCTTCAAGATCTGCAAGAGGCCCCACGTGCCGTTAGCATTGGGGTTTAGGGCTGGGCATCCTCCGGGCCAACCGGGCAGAGCTCCCGAATGGCACCAAGGCAGCATCATCTCTAACCAGAAGGTGCCAGCCAGCCGGGCTGTTATGATGTGACCCTGGCAGGGATGCCTAGGAAGGTAGTCCCAGTGCCGCAGCCAAACGGCTGGGAACTGGTTGCAGGGATCCTCACAACCCCTTGTGACAACAGCGTCCCTGGCTGCTGGTCCCTTTCCGGGCCCAATTCCAACAGCTGGATATGACTTGCAAAGGGTCCTGGGCCCAGGTCTTCCAAGGACTGCCTCTTGCCATATAATATCCCCACTCTCCATCCTCAGATCCTCAAGGGGTGTCATTAATGCAGGCACACTGGGTGAGGGGATTTTCGGGAGCTAATCCCTGCCTGTGGAAATCCCGCTAAGGTGGCTCCCTCCTTCAGCCCTTCCGCCAGCAGCTGGAAACCTTCCTTTTAAAACCAGCTTTGAATCTGGGAACCCCCTGGAGGTTTAGGGATGCTGCCTCCTTTTTAATCATGCTGCTTTGAATTGTTCGAAATGAGGTTGGGTAAAACATTTTTTTAGGTTCAATATTGTATTTAAAAATAAATGGCTTAAACATGTATTTTTAGCTGTTTAGTGCGTTGAGTCTTTTCAAAGAAAAGGTACAAATAAACAAACAAGAGAAAGCCAGGCATTCTTCATTCTCTTTGAGGCGCTCACCTCACAAATAGATCCAGAAGCTCCCCAGGCTTCTGCCAACCTCCCCTCCAGTCGGGGGCGTGGGGGGAGGAAAGCAAAAAGTGCTCACACACCCAGAGAGAGAGGCCTCACCTTCAGCAGCTTGGCCTTCATGGTGGAAGGGAGGGTGGTCTGGTTGACGAACTGGAAGGAAGGGGCAGCGTTGTTGGGGTACTGGGCAGGGAACATCACCAGCATCTTCACCCGGTGGTTGCTGCAGTGGACTGAAACTGTGCAGCTGCGATTCACAGCATCCATCTGTCAAAGCCAGCCCCCCCCCCCCAATACAGAGAGAGAGAGAGAGAGAGAGAGAGAGAGAGAGAGAGAGAGAGAGAGAGAGAGAGAGAGAGAGAGAGAGAGAGATTAGGAAAGCACAGGGCAGGTTCTTCCTTCTGCGTTATGATCTTCCTTCAAGGAAGGAACCCCTCCCCACCCCCATGAGTTCAAAGCTGCCTAATGGCTTGGGACCCTTTTGAATTATAAGTGACAATCACGGTTTATGCAGCACACACGATTATGTGTCTAACAAGAACCAAAGGCCTAACCTGGAGGCTCACAGCTAGAGATGGGTGCAAACTGCTGGTTCGGCCTGGTTCGGCCTTCACCTGAGCAGGCGCCCAGGGCTTCAAAGCCCCACATGCGTTGCCAGGCACCCACTTGGAGGCAGCGTCCCTTTTCTAGTTCTGCCTCCAAGTGAATGCCAACCAGAGGAGGCACGGCTCTGAAGTGATGAACACCTCTTCTTCGGATGATAAACAAACCAACACAAGCCACCAGCCTGTGCAAATGTCTTCACAACAAAGACATTTGCTTTGAATGTTCACATGTGAATTTAAAAGCGAAACTTTGTACACTGCTTCGAAAAGAAACAGAATTATGTTTAGGAATCAAAGCAGCAGCTTTACTGCCAAAGCAGCCTAAGAGGGATAAGGGGTGCCAAGTTGCCAGGGTACAGAAAGCCAAGCGACCCTCAGGAAACCGCAGGCAGGGCCCCATCCGTTCCAGCCTTTCAAGCACAAGTACCCCCATGGGAGAAAGCAGATCCCTCCCTCACCTCCATATTGACATTTCGGATCTGGACGTTGATCAGAGAGAATTCTTGCTGCAACGTCTGGGGCAGCCCAAGCTGGTCCAGTTTTTTACCTACCAGGAGGCTTTTTTGGGAGTCTTCTTTTAAAGCTGTCAGGGAGAGAATGGCGCACTCAGTGGACACATAGAAATGAACAGCTAGATATTTTAATGCAAGGGACAGAAAACAGGCTGAGAAAGCAGGGGAAGGACTGGGTGGTGCTGGGGAGTGTTTGTGGAGCAAAAAAAACAACACATATCTTTTCTTCACCGCCCCTAGAAGGTCTCTGGCACAAGGACAAGGCCGGGGAACAGCCAGCCAGCCACCAGCCACGAGGCCGCCGTGGCTCACCTTCCTCCTCTCCCTGGTTGGTGTTTTGCTGGGGCTCGGCATCGTGGGCAGGGAGGGCCTTGTCTGGTTCTGGCAGGAGGGAAATGCCATCCATCAGCTCCTCCACCCCATCCAGGAGATCATTCGAGCACAGCTGGAAGAAGAGAGGAAGGAAACACACTGAAGCACGATCCAGGGGAAGCCAGTTGGCGCCAGGGAGCTCGCAGGGGTGTGTGTAGGGGTGTTAACAGTCTGAGGTTTCTGAAAGCCACAGGGGCACCCCTGGAAGTCCAGAGTGGCTCACAGCACATGCTCTCCACCTGCAGGAGAACGCTGCTCCCGTATCCCTACCAGGTCTGTCAAAACTATTTGGTATAACTGCAGAGACATGTAACTATCTGCTTACATCCATATGGCTTAGCACTGCCTCCTCCCTTTCTCACCTCACCCCCCTCCCCTATTCACACACCCCTTCTCATGGCACCCTATTCTTACAATGTTCAAGCATGTCTACGAATGGCATCCTGGCTCCCCAGTGCTCAGTCTGCACAAGGGTTGAGTTGTGCACAGCATCCTGGGAGCCCCTTCCACTAGGCAACTTTGCGGATTTCCCTTCCAGACCAGCAAGTGGGCTAGATGGCTCCGGGGTCTCTTCCAGTTGTACAGACCTAAGCTCCACTGCAGAGATGCCCAAGGGACCCTCTGCCTGGATCCCAGGGCTCTGCTTGCAATCATCCTTAAGGCAGGGGTTCGTGCAGACCACCTCGTCTTCCCTCTCCCCAATTCTCTTGGTGCGGCTTCACACCCTTGTTTGAGAAAGCCTGGCTGAGCAGAAAGACAACACAAGGTTGTGCTCCCTCTCCTCCCTCTGCCATGGAAAAAAGGGAGCTGCTGTTTACCGGGGTCACCGAGCAAAGACAAAGCAGAAAGGATTCAGGGCTGAGGAAGGCAGACGTAGGCTGCGATCTAAGGGAAAGGACCCCGGCTGTATGACAGATAAAGGCTAAGGAGCATGATCACCCAGGACCATATACACAGGGATCTCCTTTGAAATGGGTCCGATGAGCTTCTCAAGGGATTCTGGCAGTGCGCAGGGATGGCCCAGAAGAATCACAAGGTAAATTCCAACTAATTCATTGAGGAGACAATGAGGAGAAGGTCCCCTAGCAAATCCACAAGAGGTGGACCCAGCACCTCTGATATCAAGGGGGGGTCAATTTCAGTCCCTCAAGCCTGCAGCAGGAAAGGATCCGCCAACCACCGTACCTACCCGTTGCAGCTGGCAATCCACGCGCCACATCCGGAGCGTCTGGTCTCGCGACCAGGTGACCAGCTGGTAGTCTTTTGACCCTGCAAGGAGGACAGGAGGCACGGTTCAGAACAAAGAGTTAAAAGCGGCCCATTTGCATTTATGTTCGATGCAGGTGGAAGGCAAAGGGACGCCGGACTTGGAGCTGAAATGGCACCCCTTGAGAACAAAACCACCACCACCACCAACATCCAGAAGTCTTTCTCCAGCTCATGGCACACTTGAATGTCGCTTTCATTGAAGCAAGTCCCAAACAACGCCTGCATGCCAGCCCATTGCGATCCCCCCACCCCAAGCATCACATGTATTGTATTGCAGTCAGAATAAATCATGCAAATTTGCTTACACTGCGTCACGCCCTCTGCTTCTGCTTGCAACGAAGAAAGGACAAAGGGCTGCTGAATGAGTCAAAGCCCTGCCGCTTCTTAACACATGTCTCGCCTTGCAATGTAACCTTGTGCAAATATATGATCTCTCAACTCCCAAGAGTGACTTCTTCCCCGCCCCCGCCCCCCCGCCCCCGCCATCACCAGAGGCTCCCGAATTCTAGAAAAAGGTGCCTGCCTTCTTACTGGCATAAACGTTTAATCTGAGGAGCAAGTGCATTTCCTTTAAGGTCCAGCTTGACCTTGCCTGCAACGCACCTTCCTTTTGCTTCCTCCACTGGAATTCCAGGACCACATCGTCATGGCCTACAAAGGTATGGACCGGTGCGTTCAAGTCAAAGACGTTCCAGAGCAGCAGACTATTCTCCCGGCGTAGCTGGGGCACCATCACCGTCACCAGCCCGTTGCTGAAAGGCTGGAAAAAGAGACGGAAGATGAGTGGGGCAGCGCCAGCCCCGAGGCTCAGAAAGGTGGTGGCGGCGGTGGGGAACAGAAGAAGATAAAGCTACCCCACAATTCTATACTTCGGTGGAATTCACCAGCTCTCACACCCAAGGACGCCAGATTAGCAAAACTAAGTCCACTCATTTCCAACTCCAAGGGCCAGTGTTCGTCTCCACGTCTAAGTTGAAGAATCAGCATTTATCAGCAGACTTATTTCTGTGGCCCTGTGGCCAGCAGGACTCAAGGTGCAAGTGCACAGAGCACTGTTTCCTTCCCACCGGAGAGGTACCGTATATACTCCAGTATAAGTCGACTTGCATATAAACCGAGACCCCTAATTTTACCCCCCCAAAACTGGAAAAATGTATTGACCCGAGTATAAGCCAAAGGTGGGAAATGCAGCTGCTACAGTAAATTTCAAAAATGAAAATAGATACCAAGAAAATTACATTAATTGAGGCATCAGTAGGTTAAACATTTTTCAATATTTATTTCAAAGAAAAACAGTAAACTAGCCACTAAGAAACCTGATTTGGGGTGGTGGTGGAATTGGTTCATTTGAAATGTGCTGCTGGAGGGGAGCTTTGTGGGTACCATGGAGTGACAGAAATATGAACAAGTGGGTCTTAGATCAAGTCTTTACTTAAATCATGTAAAGTAATGCATATTGGGGTGAAAAATCAAAACTTTATCTATCAACTCATGGGCTCTGAGCTATCTGTGATGGATCAGGAAAGAGATCTTGGTGTTTTGGTGGACAGCTCCATGAAGGTGTCTCCCCAATGTGTGGCAGCAGTGAAGAAGGCCAAATCCATGCTAGGGATTGTCAAAAAGGGGACTGAAAACACCCAACATTATTATGCTATTGTACAAAACGATAGTAAGGCCGCAGTAATTCTGGTCACCACATCTCAAACAAAACATAGTGGAACTAGAATAAGGTGCAGAAGAGAGGGACTAAAATTATTACTGGCCTGGGGGCCCTCCCTTATGAGGCAAGGCTAAAATATTTGGGGCTCTTTAGTCTGGATAAAAGGCGCCTGAGGGGGTAATATGATTGAGACGTACAAAATAATGCAGGGCATGAGTAAAGTGGATAGAGGGAAGCTCTTCTCCCTCTCACTAAATACCAAAACTAGGGGACATCCACTCAAACTAAGGGTTGGGAGAGTGAAAACAGACAAAAGAAAAAATTTTTTTTACCCACTGTGTTGTTAGTCTGTGGAACTCCCTGCCACAAGATGTGGTGATGGCATCTAGCCTGGATGCCTTCAAAAGGGAATTGGACAGATTCCTGGAGGAAAAGTCCATCACAGGTTACAAACCATGAGGGAGATGTGTAATCTCCAGGCTTAAAACTGGGGTACCTCAAGGGCCAGATGCAGGGGAGTGGTATCAGGAGACAGATATCTAGTCTCATGCGCTCCCAGAGGCATCTGGTAGGGCCCTTGTGAGATACAGGAAGCTTATTTGAAAAATCCAAACACCTTGTGATACTGTTTTTACAAATTTTCTTATCTGTGGTGGTGATCAGTTTACTTTCTATCATGTTTTGTTTTTATTGAAATAGATAGTTCCTCTGATCAAACCACTTACATGCAGTCACAGGGCAACTGGAGTTTTGATTTTGTATTTGAGAAAGGAAGAGAAAAGGGGGGGATAGATCTCCCAACCTCCCCACACCATGTTTAATCTTCTCACAAATGCTGTCCCAGAATGCCTTTTCTCTGAGATTTCTCTGAGAAATAAATATCACTCAACAAAAACAGAATCTCTACCTTGCCTTGAGTCCCAATGATTTTAGCTGTGTCCGGAAGAGGAGAGGGACGCTGCAGGCTTCCCTTGCCTGCAAGAGCTACCTCTGCTGCCTACATAATCTGCATATGGGAGACCTCCCATGATTCCATGAGCACTAGTATTTTGATACTATGCTGATTTTTAGCTAATTTAGATACATTTTATCAAGCAGTATCAGCCAGAAGACTTTTATACACTTGGATCACCTGCTTGAAAGGCAGAGGAAAATTGCTCATCCTAAACTCAATGTACACTAGTCTAGAATCCTTATCGGGAAATACCTTCCTTTAGCAGTATCTTGGTTAGCCACTTTTAAACATTTTTGCTTTTTGCCCTTTTCATATGCAAAGCAAGTTGGCAACCCCAAACAACTCAGCCTCTGAGGCTGGCTTGCTGAGGTAAACCAGTAAAGTCTCTTTATTGCTGTTGGGCACTAGTGCTGCCTCTTCCACCCCCACCCCCACCCCCCAATTTTTACTGACCCCTGTATATGCCAAAGACCCCCTTTTAAAGCCCAGAATTAGGTCTAAAAAAACTCGGTTTATATGTGAGTATATATGGTACCTATTTACCTCCTTGCATTTTTACATGCTTGCAAGCTCCTAGACCGGCAGGAGCAGGGACGAGCAACAGGAGCTCGCCCTCGTTGTGTGGATTAGGACTGTCCACCTTGCAATCCACAAGGCCAGCAGCTCAGCAACTTATCCTAGGCCTCCATCTTGGGAAGCTTAGATTACACTACCTATTCCAAAGCTTTCTGAATGAAACAGTGCTGATCAGGCGGGCCCGCCATTCAAATGATCTTCCATACTGATGGCACAGGCTACCTTAGAAGGGGCTTTCCTCTTGGCAGAGAGAAAAAGAGGAACTACTCTTCTAAGGCCAGCCTGTCAGGTGAACGACTGGCATCAGTGGCAGACAAGACCCGCACAGGTGGGTCTGCAAAATTCTTGATTTATTCACCGTTCACTCTTAAGCAGATGTGATGGATGAAGCAACCCTGTTGTCTTTAAATGGGAGGCAGTTCCCGTTCGTAATTCCTCATTCAAAAAGCAAGCCATGGCTTCTCTTTTACCCATTTCCAGCTTAACCCCCAACGGAAGCCTTGCAGGGCCGTCCTTACCGTGTACCTGGCTTTCCAGACGGGTACCTGGCAGGCTAGGATGTTGAGGTATTTTCGGGGTTGTCGGTAGTCCCAGAACTTCAACAAAAGAGACAACAAGCCAGCTCAGGAGGAGGAGGCTTAAGAACAGCACAATACACACCCTGGGAGATTACAACACAACGGAATCACCACAACATTAACAGAGCTGCAGGTTTTGTAGGGCAAGAAAATCAGCTGTGGGGGTGGGGGTGGGACAGGAGTTGCAAATGTTACTCGGCAGAACATCCCTGCTCTGGGATCTGTGGCTCTTCAAGGGTTTCTAATGTCCCACCTTTCCCTTTTAAGCATCTGCTGCTAAGATAAGATGCAGCCTTCTGCCCACCACACCCTGAGGCTCAGTCCTTCCTTTGAGAGTTCAGGCCATCTCTAGCTGACCCTCCGGGATATCTTCCTTCTATGACCAATGGGAGCAGGCCTCTCCATGCCTCCTGGGAGGTGATAAAGTTTTCTCTTGGTGCAGAGACCCAACCATCTCTAAAGGAAACTTTTAGGCCCTAAAAAACGACGGTATCAAGTGTGGGAGGGCTGCTAGGCATAATTTTTTTTTGGGGGGAGGGGGCAATCTGACATACAGCTGGGGGGGAATCTTTCCACCCTCATCAATGCTTTGGCAACCACCCAACCTACTTTATGGAGGGCCACCCTTCAATGGAGTTCCGAGGTGGCCAAGGGGCTCCCCGGAGGGCCAGAATTATGGCTGCCTTCCAAGGACTGGGGCGCCTTCCATATGGATGGAAACACGAGCGATACATGAACAGGACATAAACATTACAAGCAGATCCAGCTTCTGTTCCTCCCAAGGCACGCATTCCCACCCTTACCACTGAGGCTGCAAAGAGCAACCTTGCAACCTGAACCACATGTGTGATTCCCCCCCTCCCCCGATTCCCTAGACTCTTGAGCGAGGAAGCAGCACGCACAACCCGTACACCCTTTGCTCATTTCCCAGGGGACTCCTTTAGGGTCTGTAGGCCATGCTTTCTCAGGATCTGGCTAGAAGCCCCCCCTCCCCCACCCCGAAAGAAATCCAGACCAAACCAGACCACCTACCTACCCTGACAGAGTTGTCCTGGCTGGAAGTGGCCAAAACGTTTTCATTGTCGGGGTGCCAATCCAGGCCATGTATTTTAGAGAGATGGGCTGCCAAATACTCCACAGCCGTGCCTGGTTTCTAGAGATACACACAGAGAGAGAAAGAGAGAGAGAGAGAGAGAGAGAGAGAGAGAGAGAGAGAGAGAGAGAGAGACAGAGAGAGACAGAGAGAGAGAGAAAGAGACAGAGAGAGACAGAGAGAGAAAGAGAGAGAATGAATTTGCTTGAAGAGCATTTTGCCCAACAGGCAGGCAGTAAGTCGTGAAACCCATCTTCCTTATCACGACAAAAGACTGGCATTTTGCCCCCTGAAGGGAGGGGAGGGGGAATCCATTTAACAATGATCACATGTTCCTCTATCATAACTGGACCCCCTCCCCCAAGATAACCCATGCAGCATGGGTGCAGAAAGGTGGAGGGACACTGGTGAGTGAGGAGAGAACTGAACTCAAGCCCAGGCAGAAGCAGCTTGGAAGCACAAGATTTCAATCACAAAACAAGCATTACACAGTCTTATATGCCTTTCTCTGTGCGTGCCCAAAATAGGGCTGTGGTTATGTGGTTATGTGGTTCAGGTGGTACTTTAAAAATTGCCACGCTGAGAGGTACTTATATAGCAAGGGTTTTATTAGACATTCACAAGAATACAGAAATATAGAAAGTATTCAGCAAACCAGCAGTACACAAAACACAGATATGGTTAGTATGATTTCTTAAGCCTTGCTTAAGGGTTCAGAGCTGCCTGAGTCGATCCATTGCACGGATCACGCCCTGCTGGGCTGGACAGGGTTCAAATTGCTTCTCATGATTGTTATATACTCTCTGTATGGTCTGTATAATCTCAGACTGACATTATCTTGTACACCCCTTCACGTGCCCACACATACCTACACGTGCCTGTTCATTAGCTCATAGCCAGTTGGCCGTCAAAGCCAGAATGACCTGACCCTATTGCCCAGTTTGTTTGATAATTCAAGTTGGTTCCTTATTCCTGGCTAACTGCCAAATGTTGTTCTCAGCAAAATGACACCCCCGCAATGTGCGGTTATGCCAAGTCTTAGAGGATGGGTCACTGAGACCTTATGTTTTCTCAGAGAAATGTATCTAACACCCACAGTTGGGTTTATTTATTTATTTATTTATTTATTAGTTTCATTTCTATACCACCCATCTTCCAACAGGAACTCTGGGCGGTTTACAGCAGGTTAAAAGTTGAACAAGTTAAACAACAATATAAGCAAAATGACAATATGAGCAACAATGTAAGCAGAAACAAGGGGGGAAGCCCTCGGCAAGATGCATCAGGGGTGAAAAAAAATAGAATTAAAGGTCGCCATATGCCTCCCTAAAAAGCAAGGTTTTTAAAGCCTTTTTGAAGGCGGGCAGGGACTGTGCAAGGCGCAGCTCACTCGGAAGATGGTTCCACAACGAAGGGCCCACAACAGAGAAGGCGCAGTGGCACGGTTGCGCGTAACCAACCTCCATGCCTCCCTGGGGGTGGCCACCCTGAGTGAGCGCACCTGCAACATTCGAGTGGGCCTGATCTTAGCTGACCTCTGGAAGATACGCTCCGACAGGTATTCAGGTCCCAAGCCATGGAGGGTTTTGAAAACCAAAACCACGACCTTGAACCTTATCCAGAGAGCCACGGGCAGCCAATCAGGTGTGCCAGAACTGGGGTGATGTGATCGTATCTCAGATCACCCACCACCAGTCTGGCCGCCACATTCTGCACCCGTTGGAGTCTCTGGGTAAGGGTCTCCTGGAGACAGCCATCACCTGGGCTTCCAGGTAGGGCTGAAGTCAAAATTATCTCCCACAAACATTTGTGAAACAAAAATGCCCTACAGATGCCCATTGTCTTGGTTAGACAATGTTTGTTAACACTTCAATAATGCTTATAATAATTTTGACTTTTCTCAAAGTCATCTCCTAAGAGTCATCTCCTAAATGTCCCGCTCACAACAGCCCTGCCCAGCTCTTGTAGACTCAGCCCTGTGCCATCCTTTATTAGAGAGTTGGTCCATCTCGTATTGACCTTCCTCTCTTCCTGCTGCCTTCCACCTTCTCCAATATCATGGTCTTTTCTAGAAGCTCCTGACATCTCAGGATGCGCCCCCAAGGAGGTCTGCCTCCGTTTCAGCACTGGGATAGTCACCATTTAGGGGCCAAGCATTTCTCTGGCTAAGCTCAGCCCAGGACATTTTCTGGATGCCTCCAAGCTATTTGCCCTTTAAGCTGTCTGAAGAGTGAAAGGGAGCTATTCAGCAGCAATGTTATGATTTGTTTCACTTAAGCCACCAGATGGCAATCCTTTCTGTTTTTGTTTAGCTTGTGGTATTATGTACTCGTTTGTTTACTATTTCCGTTGGTACGTTCTGCTTAATTATGCAAACTGCCCCAAGCAGTGTTTCACTCAGGTGGGTGGCCTGGATGCTCAATAAATGGTGGTTTGTTTTTCAGCAAGAGGTTCCCTGTTACAACCACCCAGAAGGAGAGGATGAACCTCAGAGAGTCCAGTTGAGAGCAGCTGGATGGCTTCAAAATCCTGACGGTGAGAAGATGCTGACCAGCCTGAGATGCCAACGGGCATCCCTTTAGTCTTGTGGAGGAGAGGAGGTGGGAGGGCAACACTGACTCACCCGCTTGTCCCAAATGCGCACATCTCCGTCGTGACTGGTTGCCAGGCAGTTGGCGTTCTTCTTATTCCATTTTACCTGTGAGGCTCCAGCTGCAGAAGGAGCAGAGCACCAGGAGTCACTGGACCACCACCACCCCTCAGGAAACAAAAGATCAACCAACACAGGAGCAGAAGCAGCAGCAGCAGCAGCAGCAGCAGGCATGACCAACTCAAAGGAGGTTTCCTGCATAAGCATGCTTTTTTGGGGGGCGGCAGGGGGGGGGCCTCCCTGGCCAGAATAATCGGAGAGCAGATACACTGTACAGGACAACTTTCAGGAGACTGACTGCTACCCTACGCGATGCCCAGCAACCACCAAACTGGGGGAGGGCCACCCAGGACCCTGAGCTGCTGCTCCCTTGAGACCTACAGCTGTACCAGAGAAGCTGCTGGCTGATGGATTCCCCACCAGGTGTCTGTTGGCCTGCACACACTAAATTGTCCCTCAGAGCAGTTTCAGCCTTTAATAAGGACCCTAAGGAAAACCTTAGTTTTGTGTTATGCCACAGTCAGGCCTGCCTTGTCTTCCTATATTTGCCCAGAGGTGCCACAAGCCGGCAAGGAGGTACCAAATAAAGGCAGGCATATCACATGTTGGCCACCCATGAGCTTATTCTGTCGCAGAACAGATGTAGCACCAAACCCTCTCTGTCCCAAAGCATCAGGCCACAGCTTCTTTTCTGCACCAAAGCACACCGGAAACCATTTGTTCCAGCTCCTTCCATGTTCCCACTATAAATCCTTTTTGGTTCTCCATGTTTCACCAGTTCAATTAATATTATGCAAGACATACCTAATAACTACAGAACGAAGGCTTGGGACATTTATGCCGCTGCTCCAAAAGAGAAATGGAGGAGTTTCGGGCTAAATGTCCCTGAAATGGAAAAAGCACCAGAGAGGGGAAATCTCTCATGCCTGTGATCTTTGCTCAAGGAGAGAACGGGGTGGGGGTGGGGAGAAGGAGCACCCAAGCCTCTGAATGAAGGACTGTTTCACCCGCCCCCGGGTAGGTACTTACCGACTGCTGAGAGTGAGACTGTTGGTTTCCGGGTGTCTCTGAAACACAGCAACATTTGCGTAACAGCACATTCCTCTAGCTAGTCAACATTTCCTCTAATATTTTGCCCCCCAATCAAAACTGGATGCCTTCCCCCTTTCCCCATTTCTACAAGCAAAAGAGGTCTCTTTTTTTTCCAAGTGAAAACCAGTTAACCCAGCAACAACACTTTAGCTGTTTGTACATGCACACTCAGTGTTGTGACCCATGTGCAACAGCTCCCTTCAATTCCCCTGGAAAACAATGAGTTGGGGAGAAAAGATTCAACCAAGAACAACTCCCACCATGGCATCTTGGGTTCGTGGTGGAGGCCTGCTCCTGGCCCAATAGTTTGGTTAGGTTCTCTGCACCCTAAAGCCCATGCTGCTGCTGCTGTGTCTTACATGACTTGGCGCCCTAGTTAATCTGATGGTAGGAAACTCTGTGGATCCCAGGCCTCGGGGAGAAAACCTTTCTCCAAGGCATGACACGACCAGCATTAGAAGGGACCCCTCTACTCTGCGGATCGTTCCCACTTCTGTGGCAGAAATCCATCAGAAAACCAAACTACCTTCCGTGATGTGTCTGTGTGAGCGTGAACACAATCTTACTTGATATCCCAGATGTAGATGTAGGTGTCCACCGAACTGGTACACAGCAGGTCTGGCTCAAACACTGCCCAGTCCAGATCACTAGAAAAGTTACAAACCAAGGAGGAACAGTAGGTATCAGAAGGAAGCCTCAGCGATGGAGGTACAGCAGTCCCTCGCCTTTTCGTGGTTCATATAATGTGGTCCCGCTATATCGCGGGACCACAAACCCCGAAAAAGGGCTTGAGGGCAAGGGGGGAAGGTTTTGGTTCCGCAGCCAGGCCCGCCCCCCTCGGGGTGACCAAAGATCGCCGCCGCTGGCCCGGAGACATGCTTGTCTCCACAGCCAGAGGTGCAGGCGAGCATTCCCCTCGGGGTGCAGGCGAGCTGCGCAGGATGTTTAAAGGGCTCTGGCTGCTGAGACAAGCACTTGTCTCCGCAGCCAGAGCCCTTTCTAAAGAATTGTGTGCCGCTCACCCGCACCCCCCTCAGGGTGCTGGTGACCGCGCGTGATTTTAAAGGGCTCATGGCTGCCGAGAACCCTTTTTAAACATTGCTTGCCCCCACCCTCTGGAGCGGTGCACAATGTTTAGAATTGTGCCCACCCACCTGTCCTTCATCCGCGTATCGCGGGTTTTCAGTGATCGCGGGTCAGGTGGGTCCCTAACCCCCGCGATAGGTGGGGGGTTACTGTACATCATTACATGGTTAGTAACTCTCATGTTCTCCCCGTCAACAATAAACACAGCACTACATTGAAAGTGAAATCAGGGATTCTCCACCTTCTCTGCCTCAAAGCCTGCTGCCAAGACCAACCTGATGCGGAGCTCAGTGGCCAGAAGCCAAGACTTTGATTCCCCATGGGGCCTCCCTGAGAGAGGCTGGACTCCATGATTTCATGCAAGCCCAAAGGTTGTTGTTTTTATATGTTCACTTTGAACAAAGGAAGGAAGGAAGGAAGGAAGGAAGGAAGGAAGGAAGGAAGGAAGGGACTCCCACAGACCTTACCTGATCACCCGGGTGTGGCCTTGCAAGGAAGTGCCAATCTCTCCGCTCCCATCTTTCCATTTGTAGAGGTCAACTCGCTGGTTGCTCTGAAACCAAAGAGAGGATGGGAGAAACTACGACACAGCCAGCAGTCCTGTCCTACAACTAGAAAGACAGGCACCAAGAATGTCAATAGTCTCTTAGCCTTTTAAATAAGATGGAAAGGCCTGGTTCTAAGTCACACTCATTAGAGAAACAATTTCAACAATATCTCAGAGACAGCAGTTTACATCTTTCCAGAGTGTGGAATGAGTATTCCAAGGAGATGCATCAAATGCATTTCCCATTTAACATTTTTGGAAACAGCACAAGGAACAACCTGCAAGAACAACCTCTCAACTTTTAAGCTCTCCATTGTTTGAGGTTATGTCTTCGACTCCTAATGCCTTTCTGTTTGTTTAGTATTTATTCTTATAACCCCTTTCTGGTCCTGAAACGCAGTTTCTATCTCAAACGTTGATCTTGTTATGGTTGTCAAACTACCTCCCACCTATGGTGACTCTATGAGAGGTCTCAAAAATGTCTGCTTTCAAATGTGGCCCCCTCCGCCCCAGTGAGTGCTTAATGTACACTCAAGGCGGTGGCTTCCTCTAGGGAGCCAGACCATCTTGTATTTGTCCCTCCTTTTTTCCTGCTGCTTTCAAGTGTCTTGAATGTGGAATGAAAAATATAAGCATTCAACTAAAATGCACCCAAGGTGCGGCCAACAAACTGGCTTTTGGCTAATGGTGGGGTGGGGTGGGGGAAGAGATGTACCTCTGTTCGCACACAGCCAAGGGTCAAACAAAATGCTAACACTTCCGAATCAATCTCGGGCGCCACCTGCCCAGTTTAGCAGAAGAAAGAATGGCACAGGGTTGTAATGCTAACCGCTGCTGTCCAGCTGTGCAGGAAGACATCCCAGTCACATGTACATGATTCAGATCTGGTTCTGATGCAACATGTTCACAAACCAAAGTTTAAAAAGATGTGTGGAGACACACAGCCAGAGATTAAGACACATTTTTGTATGACTGGGAAAGAATGCGTTTTGACAAAAGAACTGTCTAGATCTCTCCTAGCATTTGGGTGCCTTGTCGTTTTGCTTGCAAAGGCTGCATGGGGTGAGGGGCTGTTTTTGAAGTTATTTGTTGAGGAAAGGCATACAGCCATCTACCTCCCCACCCCCACCAATGTGTCTCTGCGTAAAAGCAGGTATAAAAAGGGACATGCACACACACAAACACAGAATCACCGGTATCTTCTCGGTTCTCAAAGGCTCTGAGGTGGGAGGCCTGTGACTGCAAGAGCAGGGCGGCCGTCAAATTTACCGATGCAGCAAAGTAGTGTGCGTGGCTGTCGTGTGGGTTCCACTGTACGGCTCCTATGTCCCACTTGCTCTGCCGGGCGATCTTGCGGTGGCCATCGGCTGGCACGTCTAGGTTCACGATGTAAAGGAAGCGCCTCCTGCAAGAAGGGCACACAGGAGAGGTCACGACCAAGGCCGCCCCCACCCCCAGTCCATGAAGTGCAGCCTTTTCCTCCGAAGCCACCAAACAGCACAGCACATGTTTGATCAGCTCTAGGGATGGATACAGGGGGCATGGTGGCTCAGTGGACTAAGGTTCCGCAAACTGTTGGCAGCTCAGCAGTTCGAATCCTGGGTGCCACGTGGTGGAGTGAGCTCCCGCTGTTAACTCCAGTTCCTGCCAACCTATCCGTTCAAAAGCATGTAAATGCAAGTAGATAAATAGGTACCACCAAAAAAAGCAGGAAGGTAAGAGTTTCCTTGCAGCCATGCCAGCCACATGGCCATGGACTTGAACAACACTGGCCCTTCAGCTTGAATACGGAGATGAGCACTACCCCTAGAGTCGGACACGACTAGCACGGATGTGCAGGGGGAACCTTTACCTTTACCTTTTACCTTTAAAGATGGCTACAAAGCACTCTGTGGAAATTTGTACCTGTGGTGCTGCGTATAACCTCCACCCACCCACCCTGGCTGGGGTGCCCCACTCACAATTCAGTGTGCATCACCCAGTTCCTCCTTCTTCAGCAGCACCCCAGTCCGGGCAGAAGTTTGGGCTACTCTTTCTCGCCTCCTCTGACAGCTGATAACTCACTGGCTGCCCAGCAATAATCCCTGCCCCACCTCGTCATCTGAGAAGGGGGGCCAAGGAGACACAGCACTGAATTGTGAGCGGGGCAACCAGCCAGGGGATGGGAAGTCACACTTGACGTCTGTGGTGCAGCACTTACAAATCAGCAGAAAGCATGACGAAGCATTTTGCACCCAACTGTAATCTACTCCAAACTTCACCTTGATTCCAAAGTCACCAAGAAACCAAAACCAGGAGAGCTGCCGAAGGATTTGTTTAGTACTAACAGCAAAAGATTTCTTTTCAATGCAGTTGACACATTCTAGAAGGTGGGCTTTACTGTGCAGCAGTGTAGGACCAGACAGGTAATCTGTTCCAGGCTCCTGACCAATGGACAAGCCAAACCTGTTCAGGAGGGATGGGTTGCACTTCAATCATGATGGGACCAGATTGCTGGCACTCAACCTCAAAAAGGCTGCAGAGCAGCTTTTAAACTGAAAACTGGGGAAAAGCCGACAGGAGCTGAGTGGCATCCGGTTCGGAACACCTCATCCCGGGGAATGAGGTTGGAGAGGGTAGAGAATCACATAGAGATGGCATAGCAGGTATTAGCGCTGGGAGAATAATGGAATGTGATAGTTTGTCTACTGAAAATAAAAGCTGTGGGGGGGGGGGAACAAAGCAGCAGCTGTTGTTGGGGAAACTGTCAGCTGTGACATTGCTAATCAATAAAAAGTGTAATCAATAAGCGATGGATATGTAAATATGTATTCAATATGTAATGCAATTAAAGTTTGATATTATAAGCACAAAGCTGAATAGCTGAAACAGCCTGGCAACACCTAGCAACGGAAGCAGCTATTGCTTAAGATAGCTGAGAGGACTGAAGCGAAAAAGAGGAAGTTGCAGGAACTTATATACCTTACTATTCTTAAGGTGGGGGATGTGATTGATGGGCAGTGTCTGAAGGTGCGGCCATGCGGAAAAGGGGTCTGAAACTGTATAAAAACCGCTGGAAATGTGTGTTCGAGGTCTTCTCTCATTGTGAGGGGGACCCCTTTTGCGTCTTCTGCAAAAGGCTGTTTCTGCACTTTGCTTTTGCTAAATAAACTCAGCGCTGAGAAATTCTCCTCTCTATCTGACTTAGTCTCAATTCTTGGGAAATCTCAAACTTGCCTCATCTCTGAATCTTTTAACTTAGACTATTTTTAGCCACTGAACCACAATCTCACAGACCCACTGTACAGGTGCCTCTACGCCAATGCTCGAACCCTCCGAGCAAAGATGGGAGAACTTGAAAATTTGGCAGCTAGGGATAACATTGATATAATAGCCATAACACAAACCTGGTGGAATGTGGAGAACCAGTGGGATACTGCAATCCCAGGCTATAAACTCTATAGAAGGGATAGAGAGGGGTGGGTTGGAGGGGGAGTGGCCATCTATGTCAAAGAAGGGGTAAAATCCAGCAGAATGGAGATTGACAGAGGGTCTGACTCCACCATAGAATCACTGTGGGTTAAACTACGAGGTCCAAGGAGTGATGTGATAGTTGGGGTAATCTATCGTCCACCAGATCAAAAAACTTGAGGGGGACCTTGAAATGAGGAGAGAAATCATGGAGGTGGCTAAGAGGGATAGGATAGTAATCATGGGGGACTTCAATTATCCTCACATTGACTGGGCCAATGCGGGCTCCGGGCAAGAAAGAGAAACTGGGTTTCTCGACTTGCTGAATGACTGTGCCTTAGAGCAACTTGTCATGGAGCCCACCTGAGAACAGGCAACTCTGGATCTAATACTGTGTGATACTCAGGACCGAGTCAGGGATGTGAATGTCACTGAGCCTCTGGGGAACAGTGACCATGCTTGCAATCTCTTTTGCCATGCATGTTGGAGGAAGAGTGTCAAGCAAATCAGACATTAAAAACCCTTGATTTTCGAAGGGCAAACTTCCCTCAGATGAGGAAACTAGTTAGAAAGAAATTGAAGGGGAAGGTTAGAAGAATCCAATCTCCTCAGAGTGCATGGAGCCTGTTTAAAACAACGGTAATAGAGGCCCAGCACAAGTGCATACCACAAAGAAAGAAGAGCTCATTTAAGTCCAAGGGAGCACCAGCATGGTTAACGAGTGGAGTTAGAGAGGCTCTAAAACACAAGGAGAGGTCTTTCTGTAAATGGAAATCCTCCCCTAATGAGGAAAATAAAAAGGAACACAAACTCTGGCAAAAGAAATGTAAGAAGATGATAAGAGAGGCAAAGAAAGATTTTGAAGAACGCATGGCTAGCAATATAAAGGGAAATAATAAAAGCTTCTTTAAATATGTTAGAAGTAGAAAACCTGCCAGAGAACCAGTTGACCCTCTGGGTGGTGAGGGAGGAAAAGGGAAGGTTAAGGAGGACTTGGAAATTGCAGAGAAATTAAATGAGTTCTTTGCATCTGTCTTCACAACAGAATACAGGTTAAAAGAGAGGACGTTTTAGGACTAATTGATAAATTGAAGATTAACAAGTCACCAGGCCCAGATGGCATCCACCCAAGGGTTATTAGGGAACTGAGAAATGAAATTGCAGATCTCTTAATGGTAATATGCAACTTGTCTCTTATAACGGCCACAGTGCCAGAGGACTGGAGGATAGCGGATGTCACACCATTTTTTTAAAAAGGAAGGAGGGGGGACCTGGGAAACTACAGGCCAGTTAGCCTTACATCTGTCCCAGGGAAGATGGTGGAAAGCCTCATCCAAGAGAAAATCTTAAAACACATAGAACAGGGGTGGTGAACACGAGGCTCTCGAGCCGCATGCGGCTCCCGGCCAAAATGAATGCAGCTCTTTGCCTCTTATCATTATTTTGTATACTGTGGCTCTTTGCCAAGTTTGGATTTTGTTATGCTGCTTCTGAGGAGGGACCTCTGAGGAGAGATCTCCGAGCGCGTAGTCCTGCCCCCAGGCTGCGTCATCACGTCTCCCATCCCCTGGAAACAACTGCACGGGCCAGAGAGTGGGGGGACCCGTGTGTCACATGTTGTGTCACATCTTGCCGTTAGTTCTTAGTGTGGAGGACGCAGCACACCCTCACCATCACTGCAGGATTTTTACCCTCACTAAAAATGGCAAAATGCAAAGCTAAACGAAAATATGAAGATGAACACAGGACATTTTTGGAAGAATGGGAAGATGCTTTCTTCTTTATTGAACGGAATGGGAAAGCGCTGTGTTTAATATGCAATACTATGATGTCAAATTTCAAGGCTTCAAATCTTCAGCGTCATTTTAGAACTCTCCATGCTAATATTGACAAGGAATTACCCAAAGGTACTGAACTACGCAAGCAAAAATTGAGCACCTTGAAAAGCCAGGTAAAAAGACAGTCTCAAATGTTTCAGCAATTAACCAAGCATGGAGAAACTGTGACCCTTGCATCCTATAAAGTGGCGTGGAACACTGCCCGTGCTAAAAAACCATACAATGAGGGGGAGTTTCTAAAACAGTGTTTTGCGGATGTAATTGAAACCTTGGCTCCAGACAATAAAAAACTCAAAGATTCCATCAATGATCTCCAGCTGTCACGGCACACAGTTGAAACCAGAATAGCAGACATAAATAATGTGATTGAGTCAGATCTACATGCAGACTTGAATGCATGTGCTTATTTTAGTGTTGCATTAGACGAGTCATGCGACATACAAGACAAGCCACAGTTGGCAATATTTGCGCGAATGGTTTCTGAGGACTGCGTGATTAAAGAAGAGCTTCTCGACATTGTCACATTAAAAGACAGAACTCGCGGTACTGACATAAAAGAGGCCATGACTGCCGTTTTTTAAAAAGCGAATATGTCTTTTGAAAAACTCACCACAATAGTCACGGATGGAGCACCGTCGATGATTGGCTCAGTAAATGGACTTGTGGGTCTTTGTAAAGGTGATGACGCCTTTCCTGAATTTTGGAACTTCCACTGCATCATCCATCGTGAGCAACTTGTGTCCAAAACACTGAATTTAGACCACATTATGAAGCCTGTGATGGAGATTGTGAACTACATCCGTACGCACGCCCTTAGTCACCGGCAATTCAAGAACCTCATTGCAGAACTTGACGCAGACTTGCCCGGTGACCTGCCACTGCACAGCGCAGTGAGATGGCTCTCAAGAGGCAAAGTAGTTTTGTGCTTTTTTGAGCTTTTGGAAACAGTAAAATTGTTTATGGCAGAGAAGAACAAAACGTATCCTCTGCTTTCAGACCCTGAGTGGCTTATGGATTTGGCATTTTTAGTGGACATGCTTTCACACTTGGATAAACTAAACGTGGACCTGCAGGGGAAATTAAAAACTCTTCCTGAGCTGACACAAAGTGTATTCTCCTTTGTAAACAAGTTGAAGCTTTTTAAAGCACACATTCAAAACAGCAATCTATCCCATTTTCCTTCTTTGCGCAGCACCCTGCAGAAGACCGGTGTTAAAACAGATATAGCTGGATACATGAAACAACTTACACAACTGCAAGAGAAGTTTACTTTCCGGTTTGAGGACTTGGACCAAAAAAGACCACAGATCACTTTTCTCATCGACCCGTTTAATGCTGACACCGACTGCCTGAAAACCCCACTTGTTACTGATGAGGCAGCGAGTGAACTAGAAATGATTGAGCTACGCGAGGATGATAGACTGAAATCTCTTTTGAAGGAAGGCCATGTTACGTTTTGGAGAGCTGTGCCAACTGAAAAATACCCGTGTGTAAAAAGAGCCGCTCTCAAGCTGCTGTCTATGTTCTCGTCAACATACGTCTGTGAGAAGCTGTTTTCTACTTTGAAACACGTGAAATCAAAGCACCGGTCCATTCTGACTGACACTCATGTAAAGGAACTGCTCCGAGTGGCTACAACTGAATACAAACCTGATTTGCAGAAGATTACTGAAAACAAAAGATGCCAGAAATCCCACTGAGATTATCATCCCATCACTCCAACAAGGTAACAAAAACACCTGACTGAGCATGTTATATTATGTGTTTAATATATTATTGTTAAAATTATATGCTTTTGTGTGAGTGTTTGTCTGTTTTGGCAGGTCACTGCGTGGTGTGGCTCTCTGACTCCCACAGTTTAAAATTTTTGCTCTTTTTGTCGAACTTGTTCGCCACCCCTGACATAGAAGAACAAACCTTGCTGAGAGAAAATCAGCATGGCTTCTGTAAGGGTAAATCTTATCTGACAAATCTTTTAGAATTTTTTGAAAAGGTCAACAGGCATGTGGATTTGGGTGAACCAGTGGATATAGTCTATCTGGATTTTCAAAAGGCTTTTGACGCAGTCCCTCACCAAAGGCTGCTGAGAAAATTGCACAGTCAGGGGATAAGAGGGCAGGTCATCTTATGGACTGAGAACTGGTTGAGATCCAGGAAACAAAGAATAGGTGTCAATGGGAAATTTTCACAATGGAGAGAAGTGAAAAGTGGTGTGCCCCAGGGCTCTGTCCTGGGACCGGTGCTTTTCAATCTGTTCATAAATGACCTGGAGACAGGGATAAACAGTGAGGTGGCAAAGTTTGCAGATGACACAAAACTTTTCCATGTGGTAAATAAATACCAGAGAAGATTGTGAAGAGCTCCAGAAGGATCTCTCCAAACTGGGGGAATGGGCTGCGAAATGGCAAATGTGTTTTAATGTAGCCAAATGTAAAGTAATGTATATTGGGGCAAAAAAATCAAAACTTTATCTATCAACTCATGGGCTCTGAGTTATCCATGACGGATCAGGAAAGAGATCTTGGTGTGTTGGTGGACAGCTCCATGAAGGTGTCTCCCCAATGTGTGGCAGTGGTGAAGAAGGCCAATTCCATGCTAGGGATTATCAAAAAGGGGATTGAAAATAAAACAGCCAACATTATAATGCCATTATACAAAACAAAAGTAAGGCCGCACCTAGAGTATTGTATACAATTCTGGTCACTGCATCTCAAGAAAGACATAGTGGAACTGGAGAAGGTGCAGAAGAGAGCGACTAAAATGATTACTGGGCTGGGGCACCTCCCTTATGAGGAAAGGCTAAAACATTTGGGGCTCTTTAGTCTGGAAAAAAGGTGCCTGAGGGGGGATATGATTGAGACGTACAAAATAATGCAAAGGCCCATCTAGTCCAGCTTCCTATATCTCACAGTGGCCCCACCAAATGTCTCTGGGAGCGCACAAGACTAGATATCTGTCTCCTGATACTACTCCCCTGCATCTGGTCCTTAAAAGTACCCCGGTTTTAAGCCTGGAGATTACACATCTCCATCATGGTTTGTAACCTGTGATGGACTTTTCTTCCAGGAATCTGTCCAATCCCCTTTTGAAGGCATCCAGGCCAGGTGCCATCACCACATCCTGTGGCAGGGAGTTCCACAGACTAACAACACACTGGGTAAAAAAAAATCTTTTATATTCTCTCATTCTCCCAACCCACAATTTGTGTGCATGTCCCCTAGTTCTGGTATTTTGTAAGAGGGAGAAGAGTGTCCCTCTATCCACTCAACTCATGACCTGCATTATTTTGTATGTCTCAATCATATCCCCCCTCAGGAGCCTTTTTTCCAGACTAAAGAGCCCCAAATGTTTTAGCCTTTCCTCATAAGGCAGGTGCCCCAGCCTGGTAATCATTTTAGTTGCTCTCTTTTGCATCTTTTCCAGTTCCACTGGAAGTAGTTGACCCTATTTTCCAGCACACCCTACTTCTTTACATGCAGAGAATTTCAAATTTACCTTTTGTATGATGGAAGCAGCATCACAACTTGCAAGGACGCCAGGAGACCAAAGTAGGGCCTTCCAAGACTGTTTTTGCAACCCTGCAGATTTTGCGAGCTCCCCTGCCAAAAACTCCCCTCCAGCCACAGCAACGACACATATAACAACACATATAAAGACTAAATAACAGTTTACTTCTGTTCCCAGAAGCCTGGGGAAGAAGAGATCTGCCTTTTAAACGGGTTGCAGGACTGTGCCACATCATTTTTGTTTAAAGTCTACTTTTCCAAAACAAGAACTGGGCTTCCATCTGCTTCCAGTTCCATGTCCTCCTTTGCCAGCAAGCCTGTGCAACCTCATCCCTAGAGACGGGGGGGGGGGGCAAAAACGGCCTCCAGGCTTGCCAAACTGACCTACATCTGCTCCACAGACTGAATGAATTTAGCTGCAAATTAGGTCCTTGCCTGGCTCGAGAAAGTAAGGATGGATTCTCAGGTTACTTTCCGAGTGCGTCAAAGTTTGTTCAACAAATATTTATCCCAATGGCCTCTCATGGATCAAAAGGAAGGATTTGTTGAGTGTGGGACACCCACAGAAACACCTTTACTTCATACAGATATTCACCACCTTTTTTCAGTTCCATCCCATGAACAGATCAGACATGGGTCGGTCCAAGCCGCACTTAAAGAGGGCAGAAAGGAATGTACATAAGGACACCCCCGACTTCAAGAGGTTTTGCTTACAGATTTCACTATCACTCTGCTATCAAGAATTATCTTTGCCATCATGAGGGCTAGGAACCTACGCTCATGCTTAAAAAGAGCAAGAAAGCTGGCATTGGTAGTCGGACTTCTGATTGTTCAGGGTCTATTGTTGGGGACGTAGCAAATGTTTAGCCAAGAGCTTTGGACAAAAAGGCAGCAGGAGAGACAGAAAACAGAGGTGCAATGCAAATGTGCATTCCAAAGTACAGTGTTGGCTCAATTACATGTTTAAATGCTGCTTAGAGATGTGTGATCATTAGAGATTAAAAAAACAACAACAACAAATGGGATGAATGGAGGATGGAGGCAAGGTTTCAGAAAACACAGAGAGCCAAGGACATCAGATAATCAGATCAAGAGAAGCAGAAGGTCAACAGCTGAACAAAGCAAAATTCACACAAGGCAAAGATTAGCTATAAGAAGAGAGGCTTTGGACTCAAGATTTATGTGCAAAATACAGGCACACCCACCAGCAGTCAGCAGCTCGATTTTGGACTGACAAGCAGCCATGCTTCAAAATATGCTTTCAGAAAAGGAGTAGAAGGTGGTGAAGGAAAGAGATTACTAGGGCAAGGGAAAGGCTCCCTTGGCCCACCCCATCTCGCTGTCCCCGAAGGCTTCCACAGGCCCCGATGCACCTTGTGGGAACATGGGCAGGTATTAACCAAGTTCAGTTGCCGCTGATGGCATCTTGAGCCGTATGTGGCATAACCTTGCACAAGATTTCAGCTGACATCAAAAGAGCTTGGGACAAAAATTTAAAACCGTTGACAAAAAACAAAACAATTTAAGACTTTAGAACTGTATATTCCGTAGCCCAACAAGGCCCGTGACCTTAAAACCCCAATGATCTGCTGATAAGCTACAACTAACCTCAGGCTGATGCTGGCAACCGTTGGCCCCTTCATGTCAAGGACATTTCACTATGACACATTTTTCAACCTTTTTGAGAACTGTGAAAAAAATCACATCTTAGAAAATGAAAAAATTAACTCTGTGCCTAATATAAAAAGAACAATTTTTCCTCCACACCAGGCAACATCTTGCGGCAGGGTGCCGCGGAAAAAAAACACTGCATTCCCATCTGAAAGATCAAAGGAACTGTCCTCCCTAAAAAACAATGGAAAGATCAACTGTATTTCCTTGCCGCATGCAAAACACAATGATCCTATAGAATTCCCTGGACCACGATACAGCCACCTTGTTCGAATGGATTAGACAGCTTTAGGGAAAGGATTACTGGCACTCCGCACTTAAGGATGGAGTTCTGTTCCTACAAGTAGGTCATTAAGTGAATTGGTCATTAAGTGAGGAGCTGGAGGTGGATGTCTTGTGGCGGGTTGAGGCTGCCCTCCTTGCAGGCCGACCAGAGCATGGAGGCTCTCCAGGAGGCCACCAGAGAAGCAGAACAAAAAGGAGGAGAAAATGGAAGTGGAAGTGGCTGATGCTCTGCCCCACTGGGGATATTCTCCTTCCCAATTGAGGCACTGTGGTGCCTGCAGCAACAGAGGAGGAGAAAGGTGGAGGAGGGATGCTACAGCCCTGCTACCTCCCCTCTGATCTGCTGCAAGGTAGGGACAGGCAACCAAAAGCAGGCTGGACCCTTTGACCCAAGAGCTGTGGGCTACAACTGCAAGGTTTTCCTTGAGCCACTGCTGCTGGCTGTAAGCCTGAGGGGTCACTAAAGAGGCTGGTTGTTAAGTGAGGAGTAGCTGCCCATACTCCAGTGAAAGCATGGACTTACCAGAGGCTATTGCCCTTGATATCCATCACCAGAAGCAAGACCTCCTGACAACCAAATGAACTTGGGCTTCGTGTTCTGGTGGTGGGCTTCCCAGAGGAGATTTTCTGAATCACCACCGGTGAAAACATCCTGCTAGAGACCGGAGACTTTCGGATATTACCCAAGCCCCCCAAGGCTCTCTTATTTGTGCTCACGCAGCAGGTTCCTTCCACCCCTCTGAGAAGACAAAGCCTTCCTGCAGACTCCTTGCAACATCCCTGGGAGAGGCTTCCCTCTGCCCTCCACGTCCACCTTCAAGAGCTCGCCCAGCAGCTGCCAGAAGGAAAAGCAATTCTATCCCCAAGACTTTGGCACTCACCCAGAAAGCACCGCATGCTGTCCGAGACAGTCCACCGACATTGCAGTCGCCTGCAGGACACACAAGAGAGAGGCAAGCATCCTCATATTAGGTCAATGGATCCATTGAGAGACCCCAACAAAAGCTGCTTATTCAGCACACATCTAGAGGCCCCATTGCATGCACACATAGGATGATGGATTCCACTGAAATCACAAGAAAAATTACTTTTTGCACTTTTACTGTACAAATTTCTTTATGGAAACAAAGAGTACATTGTCAGGAAATAACCTGGTTTTGCAACAGGAAAAACAAAACAAAACCAGAAACACACACTTGACAGTTCACAAATCATTTGCCCCAACATTAGTTAGATGTAAAGTTCCTTCATGCACACACACTTAAACCCCAGCACTCTTAAAATGCATGATTTAGGGGCTTCCTAGGGACAATCTACACCAGCAGTGGACAAACAAGAAGAGGTCCAATCCACCCAGGATCCATGGCAACACACACACACACACACACACACACACACACACACACACACACACACACACACACACACACACACACACACAAATCTTTCATGACAGGACACACACACACAAATCTTTCACTTCCACTGGGCTGGGGGGTGGTGCAACAGAATGCCCCCTTTGAACTAAAGCAAGGTTATACCCCTTTGTTTCAGACAAAAACCATCACTCATGGGAGTGGCAACCCTCTGCCTTTCTGGCCCCAAAGGGGCAAATCGTTGCAAGGAGTCCATGGTTTAGGCTTCCCACTCACTGGGGGTGAGGAGTGGGGCGGCTGGGTTTATCCTCCTTCTGCAAGTTCCCTTTGAATAAGGCCCACCACATCCCAGGTTATGAACTGATCCCTTCAGGGGTTAAGAGTTTGATTCACAAGACAGATCACTGTGACGGCACTCCTTAGCACATATATTTATTTATTTATTTAAAGACTTATATCCCGCATCTTCAGCTCTAGCTAAAAAAACCAAAATCTCACTTACAGCGGAGAACAAGATGGTGGCAGGTGATGGGTCACCATGAAAGAATCTTCAGAGCCCTCTTAAAGGCGGGCAGGGACTCCAGCAGGCGCAGCTTTTTTCCGCGTGAGCGCCCGCGCCTCTCTGGGTGTCATCATAGCAGCCTGTGATTCTTGTGGGTCTGGATCCGGATGCCCTCTGGGAGATGCGCTCTGGGAGGGCCTAGCTGCACTTCTGTGTTTAATGGTATGAGAATCCAGTTACTCCTTTTTCAAGCCCTCAATAAATGGTTTGGTTTGTTTGTCATCAGCAGCTGGCAAATCATTTTGCTTTGGTTGGTGAACTGGGAGACATGGCTACTTTGTGTGTGTGTGCGTGATGTCTCAGAAGGCACTGAAAGTTTTGCACTGTGGTCTCATCTTCTGTCAACTCGTGAGCTGTTGCATTCTAACCAGCTCACCTGCACATCTGCTGCCCAGAGGGAGAAGAGGAGATAGCTTTGCAAAGGGAGACGTTTTGAGTAAGTTATGGGGTTTTACTGAGACTTTTGTTTTTTATTTCCAATGGAAGAGAAATGAAGACGGGGGAATTGCACCACTCTCACAGCTGTTACAGAGAGCCCCTTGTGGCAAATAAGAGCCTGTTTCATTGTGACCTGCACAGCTAACAGGGGAAGCTGCCATCTGAGCCTGCAACTGGAGAGCCAGCATTTCCTAGGTCAGTAGAGAATCAACACATGCACAGAGATGTTACCAAGGCATTTTGACACTGTTTCCCAGAGAGGCGTTTACAAGGGGAGGGCTTCTGCCCTGCAACTGCAGGAAATTTATTTTTAAAACCTTGAAGCCCAAGTTATGTTGCTAGATAGTGATCCATCTGGCTTAGGATGGAAGGAAACTGTCAAAAACGCTGGTGACTGAGCAGGAAAGGATGAAGCCTTTCCTTGCAGCTTCTCTGTGCTACACTCTCTCACACTGTTGCTGTGACAGGCAAGGTCAGTAGGTAAACACAACAGCTGCGACACGAATGGAGGGATGGGAATGAGCTCACATCCAAAGACTCTCCAGGGCTAAAGTTCCTGGAAAGGATTTCTTTGTGACCTCTGAAAAGCTGCTCAAAGCCAAACAAAATCCAGGCCCATTTCAATTTGTATCTGGGCCTTTGGGCATGCAGGACTGCTCCCATTACAGAAATATCTGCAAGGAGACCTGCACTGCTAGCCAAAGAGGCAGCAACGCCAGAGAGAGCCTTCCAAAGGGGTATCGTCCCAAACCCACATTGTGAGAGCCACCTTCACGCACTCTCTGCTTCAGGAGATTGACTCGACTCAGCAGTGCAAAATCAGATTCACCCTGGCATCTGTTTGCTCTGAAGATTTTATGCCATCTTCCATTAAACAGGCCCCAAAGCAGCTTATAACTGCTTGGCAACAATATCGGGGGAAGAGGATGGACATCTATGCTCAACACCTACTCAGGGAACGAAGCAGCAGAGTTAGCAGATAGGTGATGGGTCTCAGCACCAAACCCGTGGCAGCTGCTGCTCTGGCACCTGAGCATCCCTCTCTTTCTCTTACTAGCCTGGCTAATGACGCTCAGCTCTGTACCCTCTCTCTACGGTGCCAGCTGGCCTAAGCAACCTATCAGCTGTCCCTGAGAGGGAATCCATGCCCAGCAGACCCTGCAAAACCAGAACCTCAGTGTTTGCAACCTGCCTCCACCATGAAGATTCATAGAAACGCAGAGTTGGAAGAGACCTCCAGGAGGGCCATCTAGTCCAACCCCCTGCCATGCAGGAACCCCCCCCCCATCACAGGACTCACTTAAAGATACTCGGTTTAAAGGACCGAGCAGCTATTCCCCCAAATGTTCTGACATTGATCATCTCCCTTGCTTTGACGGCACACAAACCTCTGCTTCTTTGGGGCCCACATCTCAAGGCCAAGACACTGAGTGTGAATGACAGCTGGCCTTAAAAGCACAGGAGACCAAGCAGGAAGAAGCCCAAGGCTACATCTCCACGGGATTTCTGAGCAAAAAACATAATCCTATCCCTTGTTGCATCTTATACATACAGGTCTGCATGCACTTATGTGATCCATTCGTGCAAACAGCCCAAAACCTTGCCATTCATCAGGGTGGGGGTGGTTTTAGAGCATATATTATAACTAACTCAAGTTTGTAAATTTTAAACAAGGTGAACACTAAGTTTCTTGGAATAATGACTAGGTTCATATGAAATACCCTGAGACAGAAGCAAGCAGTTCTACCGTTGCTCTAAATCCAAATAGTCCTATATCAGATACTTTTGAATTAAAAGATACCAGTGATCAGACAGATTATCTGCACCCCAGAGGAGTTTGGCTCATTTACTGAACAGATGAAAGCATGCAGAACTCACATTGTGAAGGGTGATTTACTGCCCTTACCTCCTCCAGCATGTCTCCCCCAACTTGCAGTGATGCCCTCCCTGCACAAAAGAATCATGCAACTTTGTGGGTATTCACCCTCTCCTACTAACAATCTGCACATACACCTCAGAAGGCAGGACCACCCACAGCACCCTGAAGTCCCATATGACCAAGTAACACAAACAAGATGTTGCTTTCAACCTAAGGCTAATAAAATGTTCTGCATATTTATGGGGTGGGGGCTGGTGATGTCATGCAATGATGTGGCTTTCCTAGAAGATTTTGAAGTGGGAGATTTTCCAAAGCCATGAACAGAGTGTGGTTTTATGTGCAATGCTTCTTTCAGTTGTATTTACTGACCAACACTTTTGCACTTCCAACAGCTTGCATATGCTCAAACTGAAACAAGTTAAAATAAAACACTACAGTAATGTAGTTTAAATGTTATATTCCAACAAAATTTAAGATCTAGGTGGAAATTCCCCCCCTCAATTAAAATCCATGTTTAAATTTTCAGAACAATATGTAATTCCTCTAAACCTCTTGTTTACAAGTTGAAGAGGGAAGGACAATCTTTGTTCTGGTTTGTTAGCAAATTCCCGCCCACAATATTTACATCAGATTTGACTTTCCCCCCTTCCTACAATGGCTTTGCTACAATATTGCCACCCTGGTCCCTCTGCTTATTATGCCTTGTTACAATGACATCTGAATAGTGGGAAGCATGTAACTGATCTAATGAAAACAAACTTCCAGCTTCCTAAGCTCAATGAAGACAAAAGGACGCTTTGTGTACCTTTTGAAACCTACATTAATCAGACAATTACTTTCGGTGTAAATTCAACAAGAACAATCAAAACATGAACTGGTAGCTTAATATTAAGTTGCATTATTAGCTGATTTGCAGTCCCTTCACATAAGATGAGTTTCCAAATCACTAAAACACAGAAGTTCAGCTCTGAGCTAACAAATATCCAAAATTGTGTACTGGTATCAGCACACATTTAATTTTTTTAAACCGATGTACGTCACAGCTTGCAAGTAACTTGATGATCCTACATGCACACATTTATACACACTGTGATGGTGATGATGTGGGGTTAGGCTGCAGAAAGAGGTCTAGCACAGACCAGATATGTTTCCAAAAGATGTCCAGAACCAAGCATTACAGGTGCAGCAGGTCAGGCTTGTGAAGAAAAAGACAATTTGACTGAGCAGGAGGGTTTCCGGGTATGCTTTTGTTCTGAACCAGTTGTGGGCTCTCCTTGTGTCCTTTACAGAAGATGGAGCCCACATGGCTTCAGGAATAAATGCTTAGCAGCATCAAAAACACTGCTCTGCATTTGAGTTCCACACCTGCTCCCATCCCATCAATTTTAGTCTTCTAGTACTTCTTGCACATTGTTTACTGTATTGTTTTTATTTGCATGTGTTTTCTGGGTGACTGTTTTATTTATTTTGTTTATTTCAGTTTCTACACCACTCGCTCGCGCTCCTTGACCCAAGGCAGCCGGGGATGATGGGGTATGTAATCTGAGGCATCGAAATAAGAGGAGCTGGCTCTCAAGCCTTGCTGTCTCTCTCTCTCTTTTTTGGAACTAAAACTCAGCACCACGGCTGAGCTTCAGGGAGGTGCGGGTGAGGGGAGGCGTTCCTTCTGCGGGCGGTAGTTCCAGCCCTCCGCCGCCGTCCCCCCATCAAAAAAAGTAACGAGTTCCCCGTCCTGGAAGGAACGTAACGCCCACTCGAGGGGAGGCCCTGGGAGTGAAGAGAGCCGAGGGGTGGGGGCGGGGGCTCCGGCTGCCCCTGGTCCCCTCCGACAACCCCCACCCCCCCCACCCCGGGGAAGGAGGGCGGGCAAGCGGCGCCGTTACCTGGGAGTCCCGGAACTCCACCACCACATTCTCGCTGCTCCAGCGCGCCGCCATCTTGGGCTGCCCTCGGAGCCCCGGAAGGCAGTGCCGGAAGAAAGGGAAACCGGAAGTGACGCCACGCCCGCCGGACCGACCGAGCGACCGACCGCGAGGGAGGCCGGGAGAGGTAGTCTTAAGGGCGCCCCGCGCGGCTCCCATTGGGTGGCCTCGCGCCCCCCCCGCCGCCGCTCCCTGCCTGGGCCGAGCCGGAGGGAGGGTGGCCGCGCGGAGGAACAGCCGCCGCAGCAGCAGCAGCAGCAGCAGCAGCAAGTAGCCGTAGCCATAGCCATCATCCCCTCCATTCCCTTCTCAAGCCTCTATATGTAATATCTCTCACTTATAAGCCTATGAAACTGGTATTTCATTCAACATTTAATTCTGTCGCCTTGTGTCTCAAGACATGGACTCTACGCTCATAGAATCATAGAATCATAGGGTTGGAAGAGACCTCAAGGAGGGCCATCCAGTCCAACCCCCTGCCATGCAGGAACCCCCATCACAGGATTTCCCGACAGATACCCATCCAGCCCCTGCTTAAAGACCATCTCCAAAGAAGGAGACTCCACCACCCTCCTTTGGGGCAGCATCTTCCATTAAAGCTACAGGAGAACGTGTGCGAGAGAGGACTTTCTCCTGCGTGGTCCACAGATATTGGAGGGCACTTACAAAACAGTTTCTGCTCTCGCTGTTTTTGGAGGGGCAACCCCAAAGGTGTATCTGCTGGTTTGTGGGGAAGACATTTATTGTTTGTGTATGTGCTGATTTTCAACTGTTGACATGGTTTACATTTGAGTTGGTTTTTCATGGATGCATTGCTGAGTTTTTATTATTTTATGATCCTTCAGCACCTTGAGTGTGACCCAGCAATGGAAAGATAAAACTGTGGATACCATAAAGCATAACTGCGTGATAGAACTCGGTGCAAATATTCTTCTTCCTATTTCTTGTTTAGTTCAGTCCACAAACGATGCTATGTAGCCTCTCAGGCAGATTGATTCAAGCTCCTCCGGCAGTCTTGGGGTCGGTTCTGGGCATTTTGCTAACTGAGAAGCAGGAAATGATGATGATGATGATGATGATGATGATGATGATGCACCTGTTTCTTACATCCAGGTGCATCACACCCAGAGCAAATGGTCTTGCCGTCTAAGAAAGGAAATCTAGGATACAGCTGACCCCACCTCCAGTGACAACAATAAGAAGGCCACCTCCCTTCGGTCTGTAGAGGAGGAGATCCAGCCCACCACGCATCTGCCCCCCACCCCAAAATAAGAGCCTGACAGCTGGACCAAAAGCCTCCAGCTTGGACATGGATCGGGTTCGGAATGGAGCGCGACAGCCTCTAGATCCCGGCAGTCACTGGGAAACAGACCGTAGGAGATCACTCCATAACAGTGCCAGGCGCCTTGGCTTCTTCTGGGGGAGAAAAGGAGGATAGAAATAGCTTAAATAAATAAATAAATAAATAAATAAATAAATAAATAAATAAATAAATAAATAAATACTTCACACCAAGCTTGGGTGGAAGGAATGGGGAAAAGTCTTCAAAAAGAAGAATCCCATCTGCCTTTTGTCCGCCTGTTGAGCTTTGGAAAGAGGCATGAATGATTTTGATTCTTGCCCGGCTCTTAATCCGGTTGGCTCTTGTGTTTAAATGAATGAATACATAAAACCCTAACAGCTCCCCCCCACCCCTTCCACAAGAAGGCTGAGGACCGAATCCTGTCGCGGCCGTGCGGCTGCTTAAGTGCCACCAGCGCCGCGGCCCGGTCCTCCCGGCCTCCCCAGGCCCGCTCCCCGGCTCGTCCGCTCCTTTGGGGCTCCCGGAGCCCAAGCCAAGCTCCGGCCCGGGCTCTCTCGCTCGCTCGCTCGCGGCTCTCCTTCAGCACCACCGGCGCCCGAAAGCTCCCACCGGCGGCGGCGGCGGAGGGCGAGCAGGCTTCGGGGGGGGGGCCGTTCCCACGGGTGGGGTGGGGGGGGGGGTGGGGAGCCTGGCCGAGCCCTTGACGCACACGGGAGGCGGCGGCGGCGGCGGCGGCGGCGAGGATGATGGTGGTGGTGTGGGGGGGATGATGGTGGTGGTGGCGGGAGGGGGGGCGGGAGGAGGCGGGGAGAGGCTTCGGCGCAGGCGCTCTGGGCGGCTCCATTGTCTTTTCCTCGGGTCGCCTTCAGGAGGACGGGCTGGACGGGCGGACCGGACGGAGCCTCCTGCCGGCCTGCCGGCCAGCCTGGCGGCGGTGCCGCCGGTCGGGCGGCCGGAGGCGGAGCAGCGCTCGGGGTCGCGGGACCCAGGCAGGCCGGGCAGGAGGAGGGCAGGGCGGCGGCAAAGGCGGCGCCTCCTCCCTCCTCCTCCTCCTCCTCCTCCTCGTCGACGGGCCTCGGCTTCCTCCTCCTTGACGGCCGCCGCCGCCTCCCCGGCGGGGGTCTCGGGCGTCCCTTCGCCTGAATGCAGAGCGGCCGCGCCGGAGGAGCCGCCCGGGGCCCCCGCAGCCTCGGCGGCGGCGGCGGAGGAGGAGGAGGAGGAGGAGGAGGAGGAGGAAGCCGCACTCGCCCGTAGGGCGGGCCCCGAAGGCGGCGGCGGCGGCGGCCTTGGCCTTGGCATCGGCGGCCCGGCGGCCTGGGCGCCGTGGATGAGCCGGCCGGGAGCCGCGGGCCGCCCGTCGGGGCGCGGGGGCGGCGGCGGCGAAGGCGGCGGGGGCGCAGGCGAAGGCGGCGGGGCCAAGAAGAGGAAGCGCTCCCGCGGCAGCGGCGGAGGCGCCGGAGGCGGCGGCGTCGAGCCGGCGAGGATGCCGGGCTCCGGGGGCTGCTCTAGCTCCTAGTCGTGCGCGCTCCTCCTCCTCCTCCTCCTCCTCCTCCTCCTGCTCTCCTCCTCCTCCTCCTCCTCGGCCGCGGCATGGGCGGCAAGCAGAGCACGGCGGGCGCGACGGCGGCCGGGCGCTCCCGGGGCGGCGGCGGCGGCGGCGGCGGCGGCCTGGCGGGGGTGTCGAGCGACGACAGCGCCGTCCCGCCGCCCGGCGGCGTCTCCCACTTCGGCCACTACCGGGGCTCGGGCGGCGGCGGCGGCGGCGGGGCGGCCATGGGCTTCCGCAGCCGCTCCGTCAGCTCCGTGGCCGGCGTGGGCGTGGGGCTGGGCCTGGAGGGCCCCGCGGGCGCCGGCAGCGTCCCCTTCGGACTCTACGCGGCGGCGGCGGCGGCGGCGGCCGGGGGCGCGACCGGGAACTCGCCGGCGGCGAACGCCACCACCGCCGCCACCGCCGCCGCCACCGCCAGCAGCAGCAGCAGCAGCAGCAGCACGTCCACCTCCTCCACGACCACGACCAGGACGGCGGCGGCGGCGGCGGCGGCGGCGGGCGAGCCAGAGCGGGGCAGCTCGGACTCCACCCCTTACGCCCATGGCAACGGTTACCAGGAGACGGGAGGCGGTCACCACAGGGACGGGATGCTCTACCTGGGCACCACCCGGGCCTCGCTGGCGGATGCGCTACCTCTCCACCTGGGGCCCCGGTGGTTCGGCTCGCACAGTGGTGAGTTTGGGGGGCGGGCGGGCGGGAGTGGGGGGTCTGCCCTGGGAAAAGGAAGGCTCCTGGGGAGCTGCAGGCAGGGGGGACCAACTGCCCTCCCCCTGTGGAGACTTGTTGTCCAGGGGTGGAACCCAGGAGGGCCCCTGGGCGCAGGTGCCAAGCCAGGGCCTGGAAAAGTTCCAGAGGAGGCAAGCTTTGGAGCCCAACAGATCTGTTTGTTCAAAGTAAAGACCTTTGGGGTGGAGGCAGGTAGGCAAGTAGGCTGGTTACTGGCCTAGGTGTAATGTCTTTGTATGTTGAAGCCAGTTGGGGGAGAGCAGGGTTTATGGGAGGCACAGGCTCCACCTGTGATGAAGAAGCCAAAAGCATCCAATAATTGCCACTCCTTTCCACAAGTCACCTGGCCTCAAGCAGGCTAAAAGTGATACAAATGTGGAGCTGGGCCACTTCAAAGTAGGAGAGCTAATTATTAGGTAGCCAACTAGGATGAAACCACCACTTCCTCAACCGCTGGCATGCCTAGTGGTTGAGGCACCCTTGGCAGGTGTTGCCTGTGAGGTTGGCATCCTTTGAGAAGACAGCGGCAAAGGTTGCCAGGGTGTGATCAGACAGAGATAAAGAATGGCACATTTGGTGGGGAGCAACCCCCCCCCTTCAAAGGACCCTTCCATCTGCTGGGGAATTGATGCCACTGGCTCAAAGGAGAAGCTCTATGCTGGATCAAAAAAAAAAAAAGGGGGGGGCAGATCAAAGGTCAGGCTGGACCACCACATTTTCCCATCTACTGTGTGATCGCTGAGAAATTGATCACATTGAGTCACTCTTCAGGCGGACCCAAATGCAGCCTGTTTCTTGATGCCATCGTACCCTTGCTGGCTCGGTTAGGTCCACCCCGCTTGTACCCAGTTCCACCTTGACTCTGCCCACTGTTGACGGCTGTGCCTTCTGCTCCACTTACTGGCTCAAAGCTAGCACAGGAGAAACCTCCAGCTGTAGTAATATATGAAGAGGTTTCCCCCAAATGGACAACCCTAAAGCCTAATAACGGGTCGTCTCTCATCCGGGCCCGTGCAAAGGATTTTGCTGCCTGAGGCAGAGCCACAAACGACACCCCATGCCCTCCCAGTTTAGGGGACGTTGTTGCCCAAACCAGCCAAGGGGGTTTGGTGATCTGAGCTGAAGAATATCTCTCAGGCACTCGCTTGCATCTGTAACAGATGGATTCATTAATTATTTGCCGTGTGAAATGTGCAGCCCCCGAGGCGGCCTCTTTCTGCCTAAAGGGAGAGATGGTCCTGCCTGGCTCTTTGGTTGCATCAACACAGATCCAGGCAGTGGTAGGGCCAGATTATCAGCCATGATGAAGAGACCTGGGGCCTTTTCACACAACCCCTAAGATCCGCTGGCCAGAGATCTTAGGGGTTTGTCGCTGTTCCTACATTCCCACCCCCTCCGCACTGAAGAAACTGGGGGCTCTCCTTTGAGACGGGACCACCAGGGCTGTGGTTTCCTCGTTTCCTCTCATTCTCTTCTCTGTCACTGCCGTTTAACCCCGACTGGAGCAGTGCTTACAAGGCAAGATAAGACTATTGGCAGGAACTCTTGGGCTTGTGAGTAGGTCTTCCCTGTCACATCCCTATGAAGGCGATGGGCTGCAGGATGATGGGCCAGGTGGGCTGTTGGCAGTATCCAGGACGACTTTTCTTAAATGTTTTAAACTGTGGGCCATTCTTGATCAGAGCAAGTTGGAGTTACAGGAACTTATGAGTCTGTGTGAACAAGAACGTGACTCCCAGAAAGTCTGAATGTTGGTTACAATTTTCAAGGGTTATAGGAATTGTAGTCCAAGAAGATCCATTGCTCTAATTTTGCTAGCCATCACTCTGTTGTATGCTACTGACTCCCTATAATCTAATTATAGGTGTAACATTTCATCATTTCTGTTTGTTTCCTGAATAAGTGAGGCTGAATGCCTGAGAGGAGGTGTCAGTTTCTAGACCATGTGTTTGTTGTCCGTACTGCAGACCAATCAATAGGTTCTCCTGGAACTTTGCAAACTAGCCGTTGAGTGAATGACTTCCTGAGATTGGAGGAACCCTTCTGAAAATGGTGCCTCTGTTTGTCTGTTGCTCTCTCTATGACATGTGGCGATTCATATTTTGGTTTCATTCTCTCCTAGCAAGAAGAAGCAAGGTGGTTTATCTGGTCTGGAAAGTTTTGGACGACATGAAACTTGTTTGTTTCTGAGAAGGCAAGGCTTTCTCCCCAGCTGGCTTCCTCTTTTGGGGTGTGGGGTGGGGAAGGAAGCTAACATTATTTAAGATGGGGAGGAGATGTAAACCCATCATGTTGTGTCTGTTAAGCCTGAAAGCTGCCCGCCAATGTTAAGGGAAGCTGCCTAAGTCTTCTTTCATTGTATTATAAGGTTAGCCGAAGGCTACGCTGTGTCAGTGTCTTGAGATCTCCTGTGGGGAAAAAATTAAGCCAAAAAAAAAAACTGAACTGAAAAACTGAAGGCCACCCCCCCCCCCAGGCACAGAGGTTCATAGCTAAGTTCTGGCAGAAAATGGAGGGGCTTGTTGCATTTGATCCTCCTTTAGTCAATTATCTGTTCCTTGCTTGGTTGATTTAAAGCATTAATTAAAGAAGACAATAAGTCAAGTCAAGCGTCCACTGGCATCTTCTTTAAAAATCCTCATATTATTATATTTTTAAATACAACCCTTTTTAATATAATATTATAATATTTAAAATATAACTTTTTAAAAACAATTTCCACCATTGAATTGCATTGGCCCAGCATTGTTGGCAGTGGGGTATCATGACTGCCATGGCATACATATCAGATTTGTGATTACTCCATGCTAATTTTTCTCTGAACCAGCTCAAAGACACAAACAATACATTGTTTGGAATAGCACTGCCTGGGCTCAAGCAGAGTGCATTGATTGTTGGTGGCTGAGATGTCTCCTTTATTTGATATGCTTTCTCTGAGGATGGCTCTGATTGAGCTGATTATAAATCTGTGTGCCTTTGGTGTCCCAATCATGAGGTTCATCTTCCAACGGATGCCTTCCACCCCCTGACCCTTCCCTGAGAAATTGGGGTCTCCCTGGCTTGCTATTTCTCTCAGCCAGCATCAGGGGTGTCCCATTATTGTGGGCAGGGCAGGGCTGTGTGTGTGTGTGTGTGTGTGTGTGTGTGTGTGTGTGTGTGTGTGTGTGTGTGTGTGTGTGTGTGTGTGTGTGTGTGTGTGTGTTTTTCCTCCACTCAACTGATGGCTGCTTGTCTTGACTCCTTGGACCAAAGTTTTCTGGTTTCTGTCTGCAGTTTTTTTAAAAAATGAAAAGTAAAGTAGCCCTTGCAAAAAGTGGGGCATTCACCCTTTTCAGTTATTTATTTCAGTTTGGTGGGTGGGTGGGTTGGTTGGTTGCTTTCCGTGAGTGGGGAGGATGTTTTGGACGACCGGCCCGATAGGCCCCAGCCTGTAATGGCAAGGATTGAGGCATGCTAGGAGATTTTGATTCAAAATGATGGTTTTGCAAAACCCATGTTAGATGAAAAGGGTCCCAGATCACATGCCGTTTTCTTTGCTTTATAACAGGTGGCCTCTTTCTGATCTTCGTTGGGTCTCTACCAACTGAGGAGGGACTCGGAAGAGGTGGATCAGGGCTAGCCTTGCCTTGGTGATGTGTTTATATTCAGGACAAAATGCCTCTGAGTAGCAGGCCTTAGGCACGAGCTAAGCTGAGAATCAGGACAGTTAGGGACTGAGTTCTCACATCTGATGGAGGCATCTTTTCAGCACAGATGGGCTGCAGAATATAGCAGCAGGCTGGGGTTTCATCCTTTTTCAGAGAAAAGAAGTGGGAAAACTTTTTTAAAGCCACACATTTCCTGTCCCTGTCATGCATGACAGTTTTGTGGTGCCTGGGCTGTTGCACCTCTGTGCTACAAAAGTCTTTCAAAATGTCTGTGATATATACAGATGATGATATATACTGGTAATGAACAGGTAATGACAAGTGTGTGTGTGTGTGTGTGTGTGTGTGTCTGGCTGGCTGGCTGGCTGGCTGGCTGGCTGGCTGGCTGGCTGGCTGGCTGGCTGTCTATCTCAAGGAGGCTGTGAGTGGGTCGGTTCTGATCCAGAGATTGGCCCTCCCTCAAGGACATATCTGGAGGCATTGAAGGAGTGGAAAACTTTATTATGAACAAGATTGGCACTGTGAATCACAACTTTATCTGCTCCCATTAAACCATAAGGATCCTCAAACACAACTGGAACATTCCAACTAGTTAAACTAAGGTCAGACGAGCTCATGGACTGGGAAGGAGCTGAAACCTCTCTTCTTGATCTCAAATGAGGTCCCCTGTCAGGGCATAAAGTTCCACAGCAGGGGTGATCTGCCCAGTCGGGCATCATCTCCAGGGATCCAGCTTGCCCCTGTCCTTCTGAGGGGCCTTCTTCCAAGGACCCACCAGGTTCCGGAAGATGAAGACCCTCCACACCTGTGCCTCCTGTTCCTTCAGTCATTGCTCTTCTCCCCTTCTCTCATGCCTAACTCTCCCTTTATAGTTCCTGCGCAATCCACTCCCCCAGCACATGACGTCTGTCATCTTCATCCCCTCCCTTCACCTCACAAGTCATTCCCACAATCGTTGTCCCTTTGGTTCAGTGCCCAGGTCCTTAATGCTTCTTACTGACACCTGGACCTCACATTTTACAGAAGCATCAGGATTGATGGACAGCGCACTCCACAGAGTGTGATCCTCTGGTTCGCGATCCTCACACATGCCCCTCTCCAAGTGGGCCACCCAATCTTCTGACAACCTGACCCAAGGACCCTGCCAGGAAAAATAGTCAGTGTTAGCATGGTCCTTTCCTTTCTTATATTGTACCTGGAAAGCAAAAGGTTGTAAGCTTAGATACCCATCGGGTGAGTCGTGAATTGTAGTCCTTTTTCTGGTTTAAACCACTGAAGTGGAGCATGATCAGTGACCAATACGAACTGCCCACCTAACAGATGATAGCACAACGCATGAATTGCCCACTTCACAGCTAATGCCTCTCTTTTTATCGTTGAGCAGCATTGCTCCCGGGGGTAAGCTTCTTACTAAGATACATTATAGGATGTTCTCCTTCTTCCCTCCTCTCTGTTAATACTGCCCCCAAGCCACGCTCGGAAGCATCAATTTGTAGGATGAGGGGTTGGAAAAGTTAGGACATACCTTACTAGAAATGTACACATTCTTTCCTTGAGGGTTTCAAACGCCTGTTGTTCATGGTCTCCCCATTTGACCCATTTGGGTCTTCCTTTCCTCATTAGATGGACTGCAGCTATGGTGGCGAAGTGAGGGGTGAACTGCCAGTAATATCCGGCTAGTCGGAGGGATCGCTGCGCCTGTTTTTTGGTTTAAGGTCAAGGCCACGCAGAGACCTTTTCTGGCATTGGACTGATCTTTCCCTGCCCGATGGTTAATCCTAGGAATTTTATCTGCCTCTGAGCCATTTACATTTCTCTGGGTTCACCTTTAGCCCAGACAATCTAATTAAGCCTAAAACTTGTTCCAAGTGCACCAAGTGTTCCTCCCAGGTCTTAATATACACAAGTATGTCATCAAGTATGTCCAAGATGGATGGGAGTTCCTTAAAAGCGAGATATTAAAGGCACAATTTAAAACTGTCCCAACAAGAAGAAAAAATGGGAGAGGTCTAAAGAAACCGCAGTGGTTTACTAAAGAACTTTCAGCACAGCTAACTATAAAGAAAAACAAGTACAAGGAATGGAAAAATGGGAAATGCACCAAAGAGGAATATAAGCAAACAGCTAATATATGCAGGGGGGTGGTACAAAAAGCTAAAGCGCAAAACAAACTTAAACTTGCCAGAGACATTAAAGATAATAAAAAGGGTTTCTTTACTTATGTCCGCAGCAAAAGGAAAAAATAAGGAAATGATAGGCTCTCTGCATGGCAATAATAACCAGTTACTAACAGGGGACAAGGAAAAGGCAGAACTACTCAACGCCTTCTTTGCCTCTGTTTTCTCCAAAAAGGAAGAAAGAGATCCACTGGGACAAAGACTAGGTGAGGTAGGATGGGAATTGCAACATAGAATAGGTAGAGAGCTGGTATAGGAACACCTGGAAACATTAAATGAATTTAAGTCTCCTGGGCCAGATGAATTACACCCAAGGATATTAAAAGAACTGCCGGAAGTAACTTCAGAACCATTGGCAATAATATTTGAGAAGTCCTGGAGAACAGGGGAAGTCCCCATCGATTGGAGGAGGGCTAATGTTGTCCCCATCTTCAAAAAGGGGGGGAAAGAGGACCCTAATAATTACCGCCCAGTCAGCTTGACTTCAATTCCTGGAAAGATCCTAGAGCAGATTATTAAACAGGCAGTCTGCAATTATTTAACAAACAATGCTGTCATTACAAGAAGTCAACACGGGTTTCTTAAAAACAAGTCATGCCAGACTAATTTGATCTCTTTCTTTGATAGAATTGCAGGCCTGGTGGATGAGGGGAATGCAGTGGATATTGCTTATCTGGACTTTAGTAAGGACTTTGATAAGGTTCCCCATGATATTCTTGCTAAGAAGTTAGTAGAAAGTGGGATAGATAGTGCTACTGTTAGGTGGATTTGTAATTGGTTGACTGATCGCACCCAAAGGGTGACCATAAATGGCCTCTCTTCAGCTTGGAGAGACGTGACCAGTGGTGTCAAGCCCCGCACACAGAATACACAGCAAGCCAAGTTCAGTTCTTTGCCAGGAACTTTAGTTGTAATCCAGATAACGACCAAAGTACAGTCCGAATCAAAGCCAAAATACCTTACAGAGCCAAATGCCAAGTTCAAGGGTACAGAGAAACGTCGTAGTCAGAAAGCCGGTCCAGGGTCAGGAAACAGGGAACGCTGTAATCAGAAAGCCAGTCCAAGGTCAGGAAACAGAGTCTGGATACACACAGGAACGTGGTGACAAGGTAAGTGACGCGTTGCTCCCACAGAGGTTTCAGGGTAAACTTGCTAGCTTTATCCTAAACCAGGGAACACACCCATATCTCTGGCAAGGCTCCTGCTAGAACTCAGGGCTTTCAGATCTAATTCTACGCCTATCATTAAAGATCCTTTCCCTGGCTCTCCTGTTAGTTCTTCTTTGCAGGATCCTGTTCCGAGCCCTCATAGGAGGAGGAGATGTGCCCTCAGCTGCGTCCTCAGACTCAGCTGCCTGCTGAGTTGAACTGCAAGGCTCCTCCTGCTGTTCTTCAGCATTTAACACTTCACATTCAGGTTCTATGACAGGCAGGGTCCTGGCACTATCCCCCTCCCCATGGCCCCCCTCTTCCGATGGGCCAGGTTTATCTGGATAATTATCATGAAATTGCTGAATCAACTCCGGCGCATGCAAGTTAGATACCGGTTCCCAAGAACGATCTTCTGGTCCATACCCTTCCCAGTCCACTAAGTATTGTAAACCCCCCCCCCCGATGTATCCGGGAATCCAAAATTTGGCGGACCTCATACTCCTCTTCTCCTTCCAATATCGGTGGAGGAGGTTCAGGATTTGGTGGTCGGTTGGGGTCAGGGTCTTTAGCTGGGACCAAGAGAGAACGATGGAACACAGGATGAATATGGAGAGAAGCGGGTAATTGCAGACGGAATGCCACTGGGTTGATTTTTTTCTAGGATGGGGTAAGGGCCGATGAATCGAGGATCTAGTTTTCGGGATCGCCCAGGATGTCTCAAATATTGGGTAGAGAGCCAAACCTTCATGCCCGGATTCAACTGTGGACCTTCTTGCCTTTTCTTATCCGCTGCCTTCTTATATGCTTCCTTAGCATGATTAAGTTGTTCTTTTAATAGTTTTTGAATGCTATGAAGTTCTTGAAGGTAAATATCGGTAGCTGGTACAGAGGTGGAAGGAAGGGTGATGGGAAAGTACCGAGGATGGTATCCATAGCTGGCCATAAATGGGGTTTGACGAATGGATGAATGTACCGCATTATTGTATGCAAATTCAGCTAAAGGCAACAAATCCGCCCAATTGTCTTGTTGATAACATGTGTAGCAGCGTAAATATTGTTCCAAGGTGGCATTGGTGCGCTCAGTCTGACCATCTGACTGGGGGTGATAAGCGGATGACAGGTGGACTTGGGTTCCTAGTGCCTTGTGCATAGCTTGCCAGAAACAAGAGGTGAATTGGGGTCCACGATCTGAAATAAGGTGTTCAGGTAAACCATGAAGCCTGAAGAGGTATTGTAAATAATGATGAGCTGTTTCTGCTGCGGTAGGAGGTTTAGGACAAGGAACGAAGTGGGCCATTTTGGTGAACAAATCTACGAAGACCAGGATGCAGGTAAATCCTTTGGAGCGAGGAAGATCCGTGATGAAATCCAGTGACACAGCATTCCAAGGACCAGAGGGTGTTGGCAAAGGATGCAACAGACCCGAAGGTTTAGCCACCACATCCTTTGCTCGCCGACACACTTCACAGGACCCCACATATCTGGTAACATCAGCTCGGACCTGTGGCCACCAGAACTCCGTTGTGAGAAGATGAAGGGTTTTATAAAGTCCAAAGTGTCCAGCAGGTAAAGAATCATGAGAAAGATGCAATACCTGATTACGAAGGGGACCAGCAGGAACATATAACCTTCCTCGATGTAGTAGTAACCCTTGTTGTGCAGAAAACTCTCCATGCTCCCCATTTTGAAGTTCTTGAAGACGTTGCTGAGTCCATGGATCTTGAGCTTGAGACTCCCGGATTTCTTCTGCCAAGCTGGGACACGGACTTGTGGCTGCGAACACGGAGGGAGGCAAAATGGGTGTCACTAAAGTCTCTTTCACTGGTGCCGCATATTCAGGTTTTCTAGATAATGCATCAGCTTTCTTATTCTGAGCTTCAGGAATATACTTGATACGAAAATCAAACCGGGAAAAGAACAAAGACCACCGGATTTGTCGCTGAGACAATCGTCGAGCTGTTTGTAAATGTTCCAGGTTTCTGTGATCAGTTAGCATTTGCACAGGGTGTCGAGCTCCCTCAAGGTAATGCCTCCATACATCAAAAGCTGTTTTGATGGCCAACAGTTCACGCTCCCAAATCATATAATTCTTTTCTGCAGGTTTTAATTGCCGAGAGTAGAAGGCACGGGGACGCAGGATTTGGGAGGGATCCTCTTGTTGAGATAATACTGCTCCCAAGGCAACACTAGATGCGTCAGCCTCCACTATGAACGGCAGTTGTGGATCAGGGTAGCGAAGTATAGGCTCTGAAGTAAAGTGGGTCTTCAAGGTAGAGAAAGCCTTCTCTGCTTCCGGAGTCCACCGGAAAGGTTCTTTGGGATGGAGGAGATGGTTTAAAGGTACAGCAATGTCAGTGTAAGCAGGAATGAACTGACGATAGTAATTAGCGAAGCCAAGGAACCGCTGCAAGTCCTTACGATTTTGTGGTTGCTGCCATGACAACACAGCCTCTACTTTCTTGGGGTCCATGCGGATTCCCTGGGGAGAAATGATATGCCCCAGGAATTCACCCTCTTCAATGTTGAACTCACATTTTTCCAGTTTAGCATAGAGTCCGTTTTCCCGGAGACGCTGCAATACCTGACGAACATCTTTAACATGCTGAACTGGGTCAGCGGAGTAAATCAGAATGTCATCTAAATACACAACCACACAACGATCTAGGAGATCCTGGAAAATGTCATTCATCATCCGCTGAAACACACTGGGTGCATTGGTCAGACCAAACGGCATTACTAAATGTTCATATTGGCCGTACCGGGTCCGGAATGCAGTTTTCCATTCATCTCCTTTGTGGATACGTACCAAATTATACGCCCCCCGAAGGTCCAGCTTAGTATAACACTTAGCCCCTTTTAACCGGTCCAAAAGTTCAGAGATTAAAGGTAAAGGATACAGGTCCCTAACAGTGATCTTGTTGAGTGCTCTATAATCATTACAAGGACGAAGCTCCCCTCCCTTCTTCTTGACAAATATCACTGGTGCGGACAATGGTGATTTGGAAGGGCGTATGAATCCACGTCGAAGATTTTTATCTAGAAAAGCCCTTAATGCTTCTAATTCAGGTTCAGACATGGGATAGACTCGTGCTACAGGAAAAGGTGCCCCAGGAATCAAATCAATGGCACAGTCATAGGGTCGATGTGGAGGTAGCTTGTCAGCCCCCTTTTCTTCAAATACATCGGCAAAGTCTTGATATGCCTGAGGCAAGACAGGGTCAGATGTATCATGAGCAGATGCCAGGATAGTGGAGGAATGTTGCTTTGAACAAGGGACCTTGAAATATAATTCCCCTTGCACCCAATCCACCAGTGGATTATGAGCTCGCAACCAGGAAAATCCCAAAACAAGAGGAAACCGGGGCATACGGGTTACATTAAAGCTAATCTGCTCATTATGATCCATTACCTGAAGGGTAAGGGGACAGGTTTCCTGAGCTACCGGCCCAGAACGAAGTAACCGACCCTCAATGGATTCCACCAGCAAAGGGGTGTCCTTATTTTGTACTGGAATCCGATGGTACCGCACAAACCCAGCATCCACAAAACAATGAGCTGCCCCAGAATCTACCATAGCATACACCGGAATCTCCCAACCATCTGGGAGCCCTAAAGTCACAGGTAGCAGAAAAGGTCCTTGAGGTGTAATAGTATTACCTGGGAACCTTTCGGTATGCTCCATTCCTCGAGGTTCCTTCAAGGATGGAGCTGCCCTTTTACTGCTGGAGAGATAGCAGCTCTAATTGAGGAACGCTTCAAAGGGCAATTAGAAGCAAAATGTCCTCCTCCCCCACAGTACAGGCAGAAATGATGAAAGCATCGTCTTGCCTTTTCCTCCGGGGTAAGGCGTGGTCGAGCAGCTCCAAGTTGCATAGGTTCTGGATCTACTTCACGAGCCTCCCGGGATTGCAGATGAGACACAGCTGGCAGAGGTTGCTGGTTGCAGTTCTGGCCTCGGGAGAGACGACGGCTTTCCAGGCGTCCATCAATTCTCAGACACAGAGTAATGAGCTCCTGCAATGTGTTTGGTTGTTCTACCCTACAGAGTTCATCCAGCACTTCATCTGCCAAACCTTCCATATATTGAGAAATCAGTGCCGGCTCGTTCCACTGCAAATCCTGAGCTATCAAATGAAATGCAGTAGTGTAATTAAACACTGAGTCTTTGCCCTGTTTCAAGGCTCTGAGTCTCCTGTTGGTGGTAGCAGCCTGCACGGGATTTTGAAAGGCTGAAGAAATATGGTTCAGAAAAGCCTGGTAATTATCCAACAAAGGTGAAGCACTGAGGAGTAGCTGCCTGTCCTTTCAATAAACTGATAATGAAACAGACCTTAGACCTCTCAGTAGGAAATTCTTGAGCCCGCACCTCAATGAACAGCTTGCATTGAGCCAAGAATGCAGGGAATTCCTCTAACTTGCCTTCAAACTGGTCAGGAGGCAGCAAAGGGCAACGAGGCTGTAATGATGCTGGAGCTTGCTGCAATTGAACAATTGCTTGAGACAAAAACAGTACTTGGTTTTGCAAAGCTTCCAGTGGAGTCATTCCAACAGCCCCCTCCTTCTCCATTTTGCTTGAATAAGTTTGGTGGGTGGGAGCAAACTGTCAAGCCCCGCACACAGAATACACAGCAAGCCAAGTTCAGTTCTTTGCCAGGAACTTTAGTTGTAATCCAGATAACGACCAAAGTACAGTCCGAATCAAAGCCAAAATACCTTACAGAGCCAAATGCCAAGTTCAAGGGTACAGAAAAACGTCGTAGTCAGAAAGCCGGTCCAGGGTCAGGAAACAGGGAACGCCGTAATCAGAAAGCCAGTCCAAGGTCAGGAAACAGAGTCTGGATACACACAGGAACGTGGTGACAAGGTAAGTGACGCGTTGCTCCCACAGAGGTTTCAGGGTAAACTTGCTAGCTTTATCCTAAACCAGGGAACACACCCATATCTCTGGCAAGGCTCCTGCTAGAACTCAGGGCTTTCAGATCTAATTCTATGCCTATCATTAAAGATCCTTTCCCTGGCTCTCCTGTTAGTTCTTCTTTGCAGGATCCTGTTCCAAGCTCTCATAGGAGGAGGAGATGTGCCCTCAGCTGCGTCCTCAGACTCAGCTGCCTGCTGAGTTGAACTGCAAGGCTCCTCCTGCTGTTCTTCAGTATTTAACCCTTCACATTCAGGTTCTGTGACAGGCAGGGTCCTGGCAAGTGGGGTGCCCCAGAGTTCTGTTCTGGGTCCAGTGCTGTTCAATATCTTTATTAATGATTTGGAGGAAGGAATAGAGAGTATGCTAATTGAATTTGCAAATGATACCAAATTGGGAGGAGTTGCTAATTCCCTAGAGGATAGGATGAAAATTCAAAAAGACCTTGACAGATTAGAGTGCTGGGCCAAAGCCAACAGAATGGATTTCAAGAGAGGGAAATGTAGGGTGCTACATCTAGGTAAAAAGAATGAATTGCACAGATATAGGATAGGAGACTCCTGGCTGGAGAATAGTACCTGTGAAAGGGATTTGGGAGTCTTAGTGGACCACAAATTGAACATGAGTCAGCAGTGTGATGCAGCGGCCAGGAAAGCCAATGCGATTCTTGGTTGCATCAACAGAACCATAGTGTCTAGATCAAGGGAAGTGATAGTACCACTCTATTCTGCTCTGGTCAGACCCTACCTGGAGTACTGTGTCCAGTTCTGTGCGCCTCAATTTTAAAAGGATGTTGACAACCTCGAGTGGGTGCAGAGGAGGGCGACCAGGATGGTTGAAGGTCTTGAGGAAATGTCTTATGAGGAACGGCTTAGGGAACTGGGAATGTTTAGCCTTTCAAAAAGAAGGCTGAGGGGGGATATGATAGCTATGTTTAAATATTTGAAAGGATGTCACATTGAAGAGGGAGAAGGTTTGTTTTCCATGGCTTCAGAGACTAGGACTCGGGGCAATGGTTTCAAACTACAGGAAAAGATATTCCATTTGAACATTAGGAAGAACTTCATGACGGTTAGAGCTGTTCGGCAGTGGAATATGCTGCCACAAAGGGTGGTGGAGTCTCCTTCCTTGGAGGTTTTTAAGCAGAGGCTGGATGGCCATCTGTCAGAAATATTGTGATGGGGTTCCTGCATGACAGGGGGTTGTACTAGATGGCCCTTGAGGTCTCTTCCAACTCTATGATTCTATGATAATATATGCTCCCGCAAAATGGTGTACTGGGTTCAGTAAGTGGTCCATCAATCACTGGAATGTAGCCCACGTGCCATGCAGCTCAAATGGCATACAGGTGAAGAGGAAGTGCCCTGGGGGAGGGGGAATCCTGAAAGCAGTTTCCCCCATCTCCCTCCCTCAGAGGGATCTGCCAATAGCCTTTTGTCATGTCTAATGACATCAGGTAGGCTGCTTCACCTAATCGTTCGGCATGGGTATGCGTCAAATTTAGAGACCTCATTGAGGCCTCGAAAGAACTGCATGGAGCCATTGGGGTTGGGACCACAACAGGGAAGCTCCGCCAAGGGCTTGTGGATGGTTCAGTTATTCCCATAGCCTGCATTTTGGTCATCTCGCCTTCTATTGTGGATATTAGGTATTGTGGCCAACTCCTTCCCGTGTTTTGCACCGCCACTCCCGAAGGGGTCACTGTGCAATGTTCGGACTGATCTGTCTTCCCAGGGTAGAGTGAAAAAATATCAGCAAATTTCTCTTCCAGAGCCCTAATTTGCTCCACTTGTGTGATCAACAAATTATCCCCTATAACCAAATTGGAAGTGGGCATGCCTAAGCTTGGTATCTCTGGTCCCAGGTTTCCCTCATCTACTCCCCCACACACACACTCACTCTCTTCTCATCCTTTCAGTAAATTTACATGGAAAATGCCCTTTCCTTTCTTACTCTCGAGCATTTCAATTTCGTAATCCATCTAATTCAGTCATCTAACAACCTTGTATGGCCCCTGCCATCTTGCGAATAACTCTGAGGGCAAAAATAACAGCACCTTTTGTTCTATTTGGAACTCCCTAGGTCACGCTTTACAGTCATACTGCATTTTCTGATGACTCTGAGGCACTTGTAGGTTCCTTTGGGCCATCTGGTCTGCAGTTTGTAAATGTCCCCTCATCCCCATTATTTGCTTGATGGAGGTCTCTGCTTGGTCTGTCATTCTCCCACTTTTCCCGGATCAATTCGAGGATCCCACAAGGGTTCCTCCCATATAGCATCTCAAAAGGAGAGAAACCCATCGAAGCCTGGGGTACCTCCCTGATGGCAAACATCTGAGGTGCTAACAGGAGATGCCATCTTTAAGGTTTTTCCATGACCAACTTACGGAGCATCCCTTTAAGGCAGGCATGTCCAAACTTCAGCCCTCCTGATGTTTTGGACCATAGCTCCCAGAATTCCAAGCCTGTGTTTCCAGTGGCAAAGGACTGTGGGAGTTGTGGTCCAAAACATCTGGAGCACCAAAGTTTGGACATGCCTGCTTTAAGGGTTTTGTTAAAGAGCTCCACTAGGCTGTTTGTTTGGTGGTGATACACTGGAGTCCTTAAATGATTCACCCCAACATCTGCCACATCTGGCAGAGTAACCCACTCATGAAATTGGCTCCCTGGTTGGTCAAGATCTCATGCGGGAAACCCATGCGAGAAAACAGAGTCATCATCTCCCAAACTAGGATTGGGGCACTCTGGGTAATGGGTGGCATGATCCACAATCACCAGTATGAATCTATGCCCCCCCCCGGCCAATCACGGTAGCGGTCCACCAGATCTAAACCAATATGGTCAAAGGATTTCTCCACTGGAGGAAGGGAGATTAATGGGGCTCTGGGATGGGGCTTGAGCTGAGTCAACTGACATGAGCAACACAACTTACAATACCTCTCTATATCCCCCTTCATCCCCGGCCACCAAAACCTCTGTCCAACACGATGCATCATCTTTGCGATTGCTAGGTGCCCCACCATAGGGATATCATGTGCAATTCTCCTTATCTCTGCCATCATTTGGGTACCACTAACTGTGAACTCCCATCTTCAGCCACACAATATAGGAGGTCCCTTCATAACTCAATTCCCAATTTTCCTTCAGCAATGTCCCCTTCTGGCTTAGCTCCCCTTAATCAGGATTGCAAGTTGAAATCATTTTGTTGTTCTGCCCTGACTTGCACACACAACGTACCACCCACCCAAGGGCCTATTGGGGTTGGGGTATCTTCCTCTCCCTGCAGGCTTGCCATGGGTCTGGGTAAACCCTCTGTCTAAACCAGTGATGGCGAACCTATGGCACAGGTGCCAAAGGTGGCACTCAGAGCCCTTTCTGTGGGCACCCGACATCACCCCTTCATAGCCACCTGTATACAGGTTAAATTACTGTACTGGCACTTTGCAAAAAAATTAGTGTGTTTTGAATTGCAGTTTGGGAACTCGGTCTCTAAAAGGTTCGCCATCACTGGTCTAGACCGACCCAATCTCTACCTATCAGCATCTCCCATGCCAAACCCAGCACCACCCCTTGTGCATGCGCCTCCTTTTCCCTATGCCTCCTTTTCCCTGCAAACTCCATTCCCACGATAGTTGTCCCTTCATCTTTTCCTTTGGTTTGGCACCCAGGTCCTTAATGCTTCTTACTGACCCCTGGGCCTCTCAGTTTCCAGAAGCATCAGGATGAATGGACAGCACACTCCACAGAGCGTGAGCCTCCGGCTCGCAGTCCTCACAAAGGCCCAGTGGAGGAATCAAACTCCCAACCTCTGGCTCTACAGCCAGAGACCAAAAGTTCTCATCTGCTACCCTCTCTGCACTGGACACCCAGCATTATCCTCACTTTCCTGATAGTAGGAGAGTGGCACGTTCTGTCATGTCAAAATGGATCACAAGCAGCCAGGGGATGTTCATTCGTCCTGCTCCAGGTGGCTGCCAGCTGTGGAGAAAAATAGGGCAGGCATTCACCCAGGATCAGGAGCCCCATCACTGCCACCAAAGCAGCAGAACCAAGAGAAATTATTGTGCATCTCGGGAAGCTGCAGCGTGGTGCCTCCTTGGTCCCACTTGAGCAGCGGTGGCCGGCTTGGGCAAAATGGCGGATGTGATGTGAGTGTGGGAAATGGATACCACACGGATTCTGTGCCACTGAGGACCACAGCCATGGTGTCCTCAGCAAGGTTTCTGGAATAAATACAGAGGGCTGGTCTTTGGCAGAACACAGCTTTTGTAAAGAGTTTGGTCACCTCATGATATCAAGTGGATAGAAGTCTCCAAAGAAGGGTCAAATGTGATAGGGGGCTTCTGTTGTCCCTCAATGTGGACAAGTTCAGGTCAGTGATGTGGGCAGTTGTGGCTGAGGAATAGGATCCAATGAGGAGAAGGTGATCAGCCTCTGGACTGGCTCATAGAGGAGGAGGGTTATGTGGTGCTACTGTGGTGCTGGGTCACACCTAAATCATAGAATCATGGAATGATGAAGTTGGAAGGGGCCTACAAGGCCAGTGAGCCCCACCCCCTGCTGAAGTCAAGGGATCTCTGCCAGGTGGTTGTCTCGATTTCTCTTGAAAGCCTCCAGCGTTGAAGCACGTGCCACCCCCTGAGGCCATTGGCTCCATCGTTGTGCTGCTCTAACAGTTAAGAAGTTTTTCCCGATATTCAGCCAAAAGTTGGGTTTGCGTCATTTGAGCCCACTCTTGTGTGTCCTGCATTCTGGGATGATTGAGAACAGGTCCTGCCCCCTCCTCTGTAGGACAGCCTTTCAAGTGTCTGAAAAATGTTTTGCTATCTCCTCCCTGTGTCTTATTTTCTCATGGCTAAACGTGCCCAATGATGACTACTGGTAAACATCTGGATCGCTTAGTGGTTGAGGTCTCAGGCTGCAGAGCCAGAGGTTGGGAGTTTGATTCCTCCACTGGGGCTTCCTTGACAACGGCTGATCTACAGGGTCCCTTCTAGCTCTGGAGTTTTAAGAGTTAGGGTTAGGGTTGCCTGATTCAGAATAGGTGCAGTACATTTTTAGAACTCAGAGCAGCAGGTTGAAAATTGGTGCATCCCAGTATAGGTAAAGGTAAAGGTTTCCCCCGCACATGCGTGCCAGTCATGTCCAACTGTAGGGGTGGTGCTCATCTCCATATTCAAGCCAAAGAGCCAGTGCTGTTCAAGTCCGTGGCTGTGTGGCCAGCATGGCTGCAAGGGAACACTGTTTTACCTTCCCGTTTTTTTAGGGCAGTACCTATTTATCTATTTGCATAGATTGGCAGGAGCTGGGGTTATCAACGGGAGTTCGCTCTGCTGCGTGGCACCTGGGATTTGAACCACTGAGCTGCCAACCTTGCAGCCAACAGTTTTCAGTGCTCTAGCCCACTGAGCCACCATGCCGTCACATCCCAGTAAAAACAAACCCAAAAGAAAACTGAACCAGGCTCAAATTGCATTGTTGGTTTCAGTGCCTTCTGATGAGTTTTTGTTTTTGCTCCCAGACAACTTTGAAAACTGTAACATAAACCAGGGTGAGCCTTTTGTGGTATGGTCTTTCTGCAAGGAAAGGATTTGTGCAGGTGTAAAATTTATGACTGAATTTATCAGTACAGAAAAGGGAAGTTACACTCTCTACTGTGACAGGGGCGCAGTGGTTAAATGCCTGTCCTGCAGCTAAAACTGTGCTCACATCCTGGGGTTCAATCCCAGGGAGCCGGCTCATGGCTGACTCAGCCTTCCATCCTTATGAGGTCAGTAAAATGAGGATCCAGCTCGCGGGGGGGGGGCAATGTTTAGCCTGCATACTGTAATTAAGCTGTAAGACTGCCCAGAGACTACTTGAAGTGGGATGGGGCAGTATATAAGCATAAGCAGAACACTTTTGTCAATCCATCCTGCGCATCAGTAACAAGAAGAGATGATCGTTATAGCAAATAGAAGCCCACTCTTTCACCACATAATTTGCAAAATTAAAAAGGAAACAGGGATCGTCAAGTCCTGCGTATGATTTAGGAGGCAAGCAGAAGCATGGCTAGCTTTTTAAAATGACAAATTAAGCAGGACTGGCCTGAGGCATCCTTGGAATCTGCGTGGTGAAGGGAGGCCAGCCGTCCAGGAGCACCGCCTGGCAACTCTTGTTGTCCAGTCAGAAGTGGTCTGTTGTGCCCTGAGCTATGACCTTGCCCTGCAGCGTTCACAGATGTTTCAGTGCTGGGTCAATTATGTAAACAATCATTAGAGAGACATCATTATTGTGCCATCCACTGGTTGGACAGAAAACAAAGTAGAGGCACATTAGGGTTCAGATTTGCCACTCCTGTCAAACAAAGAAAGCCAACAGGCTCGATCATCATCATCATCTTAGAAATGTAGGGCTGGAAAGGATGATTGGAGTCGAGGCCCTGCCAAGGAGGACCAGTGGAGAGTCGAACTCCTGACCTCTGGCTCTCTAAAACCAGAGACCTAATCCACTGAGCCATAATCCAGCACTCCTTTATGGCATTTCTGGCATCACACCCACATTAGGCAAGAATGATAGTTATTCAAGTCTCCTACTGATGCTCATAAGATATCTTTCTGCATGGCCCTAGAAACTATGTTAGGAAGTGAAGAGGGGAATGCTGGGAGAGGGAGATGCCACCGCCTCTGAAGGCTCCTTGTTGCAGCTCCAGATAAGGCCATGGATCTTGGCATGCTAGCTCCTTGGAGGAGCGTGTTGTCACAGTCAAGAATTCTCTCGGCCAGGGTGCACTGCCTCAGGTTCTCTTTGGCTGGCGATGGCAAGCAGTGATGCACAGATATATCACCAGCACATCGTGATAATTGCATCTTGTCAAAGTTATGGCTGTGAAGAGCAGTCAAAAAAGGCAGGGAGGCGAGTGTTCAGAGAGCTTCTTGAAGACGACTGTTTATAACTGCAGGTGTTTGTGTTGGGGTTCAACATCGGAGGAAGTTGCAAGTGGATCCCTATGCCCAGGCCTGGGGCAGAAAATGGGGGTGTTGGGGAGGGGAGAGACAAGGTGAGACAGTGGGCACAACAAGGGTAACTAACCAACCATCTGAAGCAAAATCCATGCCCTGACAAGCTCCAGGATTGGCTACTGTAACAATTTCCCTTGGGGCTTCCCTTGAGGTTGACCCAGAGAAGGTATTGGGTTGAGAAGACATCCGCCAGGCTGGTGGCAGATGGGAGCAGATGGGACCGCATGACCCCAGTCCTGGCTCACCTGTCCTGGTTGCTGGTGGCACCCCAGGTCAAGTTCAAGGTCTTAGCACTTACTTACAAAGCCCTCTGGGGTTTGAGACTATGCTGCCTGTCAGAGCATTTGTCCCCAAGGTCATCTTCAAAGACCTCCAGACCTTCCCAGGCTATGTTCTTCCAGGTGGCTATGCTGAAGAAGGTAAGAAAGCCCTCAACTTAGGATGGCTGGGCCTTCTAAGTGGTGGCACCATCTCTCTGGAATCACCTCCCAGTGGAGCTGTACCTAGCTGCCTCCCTCCCCTGTTTCAAGATGCTGCAGAAAACACATCTTTTCCAACCAGCACTTGACGGCAGCCTCTGTTGAACTTGTTCACCTCAATATGCCTGCCCTGTTTTGGGTCACCATTCGGTTTTTAATGTTCATCTCTCTCTCTCTCTCTCTCTCTCTCTCTCTCTCTCTCTCTCTCTCTCTCTCTCTCTCTCTCTCTCTCTCTCTCTCTCTCTCTCTTGGTTAGTTTGGCTGTTTTATTTCATTTGTGTGTTCTCTCTTTATTGTTTTATCTGTACACCACCCAGAAGAAGGCTGTGTACAAATGGCATTGTACATAAATAACAGAAATGAACAAATAAAATAATTTGACCCTTGGTGCCCCCGAGTGCTAGTGCAAGCTCTAGCAGAAAACCACAAGTTACACAATTAATGCATAAAACCTCCTCCTTTTCAAATCCCCCCCCTTATAGACATATTGATTTGCAGCACTGTTTACCAGGCTTATTGGCCAACGCAAAAAACGTCCACCGAAGTATCGTCCTGCTATTAATAGCCAACTCGTCCTTGCCGTTCAGCTCCTGGGATGGCAAAGGTGAAGGAAAAAGGGAGCCTGAAGCAGCGGCTCTTCCCTTTCCAGCTCTTGTTGAGGCTGGTGGAGATGGAAATAGTTCAGGTGGGATGATGAAATGGCTGCTGGCGACTAGAAACAGAGGGGGAGAGAGAGAGAGACGTGGGCCGCTCACCTCTTAGCAGAGGTGGTGGGATAGATCTCTTCTGCTGCCCTGCTTCCGTCAAGGAAGCTTCAGGCATTCAGCCTGCCAGCCACGGGTAAAGGAGGACCCGGATTCCTACGGTCTTTCTCCCCCCACCCCCCACCCCAAGTTGGACGTGACACCACAAGATGGAACAAGCTCTGCTCTCCAGTTCAGGGGAATGTAAGTCGCAACGAGGGTGTGGCTGCTCTAGTCGCTTGATTGAGGACCCCACCCCCACCCCTTGTAACGTCCTCACTGGTGAATGTAATCTTCAGAAAGGGAATATCTGGGGTGGGGATGAGCTGGCCAAGGGCAGGTTCAAGTCCCAGTGGGGCACGCTGCTGGCCATGGCCCATGTTTTGGTAACAGCTGCCAGGTTGACGGCTGCCGTTCAAGGGGAATTGTTTGGGACGTTTAGTGTGCTGTTTAGAAGCTCATGTTACCAATCTGACCTCGGCTCAGTCTGAATGTCTTTCAGGTCAAACTGCAATGTTCCTGGACTACAATTACTCATACCGAGAGCATGTCGGCTTGTATAGAAACGTGCATGCACAGAAATGCTTTAGAAACCGTTTCAGCATCGCTCCAGGAGTTGAAGGAGCAGAGGGATTGCGTTGTCACAAGTACTAGCCAAGGCGCCCTGCAGTCTCCACTTAACTTTTGCTGCAAAACTCCCTTAAAAAGAGTTTATTAGCCTTGTTGGGTTGTCTTGAAGAGAGCCAGTTGTATTAGTAAGGAAGAATTTCCAAAAAAAAGGCCGTCTCATCTCTGTTCTTTTGTCATCCCAAGATGTTGCAGGCGGCCACTGGGTCGGTTTGTATCAACAGTCCCTGCTGGGTGAAGGATTCAGGCATGATTCTTGTGCCCGGCCAAGTGCCCGTGGCAAAGGCTTTTGGGACTCATGGGTCCATCTTCCTTCAAGCAACAGCTGCGGAAGAGAGACAGTTCTATTCTTGTCCTAAGAGGGGGTGGGCAGGCAGGCGGAATCTCAGGAGTCGCATAGCAATTTGCAACAGCTGGAAGACTCTCTGCCCCACACATTTTGAAAACTTAACAAAGCACAGTGGGAGCATCCAGGGATCTCTGGAAGGGGTGGAATGAGGAGGAGCAGAGCTCATGGTAACTGTCTCTGAAAGGAATATTCCTCCCCAGTAACGTGGTACTGCGCCTTTCCGGGAAGAAAACAGAGAGCTTACCTGTTGGTTCCTTCTGTGGGGGAAAGAATTGTTTCAAGGGTGGGAGGGGGAGAGACCTAATTATTTGTGTGGAGGGCTTTGAAATTCACTTTTCCAGATGTTCAGCAAAGCCACTGCAATGAGTCTACCAACGAGGTTGGCCCCTCCATTCCTAGGCGGAAAACCTCTTATTTCGCTTTTTGTTTTTGATAGATTAAAGCCCATCTCTTCCCACTTAAGCCCTCCCCTCCTCCAGGCTGAGATGTGTGCCATTTTGCAAACAGAGAAAGAGATGAGCCCCTTTGCCTCTTTGGAAACTGTCTCACACACACAGTGGTACAGAGGCACCAGGGCTCACGGGGACAAAGCCCCAGGATTTTTTGAGTAGGAGGAACCATGACATCATCTGCTGCCACCCCCACCTTGCAAGACTTTCTTGCTTCCTTTGTGCTTGTTGGCAATCTGCCCAGAAGAGAAATGGATTTTCCCAAGACCCATCTATTATTTGCAAGCAATCCCTCTTGCCATGCAAAGCCTTTGAGCTTGGTTTGGTTTAGAATGTGCAATCAAGAGCCCTTAACTTTACAGAAGACCTGCTCATTCATTCATACCAACCAATCCAGCCACCCCAATTTTGGCATCTCTTTGGGATGACTGATTATAGAGACTGCGATGATGAACACCTGCATTTTGATATTTTCCACTACATCACTGATTCAAATAGCAGACCTTCTGCACAGGATCCTATTTGAACCATTGGTCCTGAGTAACACTCAGCCGTACCCTTTGGTCTGTCTTCCTCTTTTAAGCCTAGTTGTGTGCCTTGCCATTCCACTTGAGACCAGGGATGCAACTGGGGGCGAGGGGGCGAGACCAAACTGGGCACGTGCCCCCATTGCCCCACTGGGGAAAGGGTGCCAAAATGAAAAATAGTATTTGTACTTTGTATTATTCCACCCTCCTCTGGTGTGTGTGTGTGTGTGGGTGATCCATGCTTGACCCAGGTGACTCAGACCCTAGTCATAGGCCTGCATGTGACTTCTGGTTGTGTATAGTGACAGTGGCTTCTAGTTAACTCCAAAGGGATGCCCTTGATTGCTCTGTTTTACACCCGGGAGCCACAGCAGGTAACAAAACGGCAACCCACATAAGAGTGGTTGTCCCCACCCTGCCCTGCATTGGTAAGAAAAGCCCCTTTTCCCTACTACTGGAACAGGGAGGGCTGGGCTCTGGGGTTCTGTACGTTGTGTGTGTTGGTTTTGCAAGATGCCCCCCACCTGGGGAACCCACCTGTCTGTTCCTGGAGGGGACGGCTGGGCAAATACACCCAGGAAGTCTGGCTCGGCCCTCCTTGGTGCTGCTGTTCTACAGCCCGTGTAGGAACCATCGTGTGGATGATGGACCTGGTGCAGTGTGACTTTCAAGCTTTTGTCCACAAGCATCCGTAGGTGTGGCGTTGATCGTCTCTGTGTTGAATGTTGTCTCTTTATCACATTCTATCACTCTTTTTGCAGTTTTTTTTCCTTTGTTGCACAAGGCCCCTGTGTGCAAAATGTGTGCAAAGCTTTCCTCCCAGGAGCGAACATGGGCATGTCTGTGCACGCAGCACAGCCGATCTCAGTCTTCCAGCTATTTTAGTAAGTGCGAATCACCGCACTTGCAGACTGGGTTCCAGGCTCATCTGTCTTGAGGTGGGGGAGGCTGAGCGTTAAGAGGAGAAGGGGTGCCGAGGATGGTGCCTGCATTGCTACGATGCTGCCCTGGTTCAAGCTACACCTGGTGATTTACGCTTCACTTTCCTAGCACCTTTTTTCTCCTGAAATATACCTTGCTTGTTTAAATTAATGCTTACCCCTCAAACACTGAAATGCAACAAACGTCCCCCAGCTGAATTGTCCCTCCTGCAAACCTTCCCAAGAATTGATGGCATCCACACCGTGATCAGGAGAGAAGGTCTGAAGAGGAGGGTTGCCCAGAAGCAGCGGTTCCCAACCTTGGGTCCCCAGATGTTCTCGGACTGCGACTCCCAGGAGCCTTTGCCACCAGCTGTGCTGGCCAGGATTTCTGGGAAATGTAGACCTCTGGGGACCCAAGCCTGGGAACCGCTGCCATAAAGAGATGGACAAGGAAGCTGCTGAACATGGAGAGGAATTCTGTGGCTTTGCTCCATGACCCGATGCCACCATGGTGGTGTGGTGGGAAGAGTGTCGGGCTAAGGTTCAGAAGGACCAGGTTCAAATCTCTGCTTGTGGGAAGGGTGGAGACGGGAAAACCATGAACATCCCATGTGCCTCAGAAACTATATTAGGTCTGTGTAATTCAGAAGGGAGTTGGCGGCTCCTAGCAACAGCCGGTGAGCGATCTCCCAGCTTTGGCTTAGGGGGATTGCTCGGGCGCCTAAATCAGACAGAAAAGGGTTCAGGACAGAAATAGCTTTGCCCAAAAGGAGCCAGAAGCTCTCGGGAGATGGTGGGCCGTCAAGGGCAACTTCTCCTGATACTGAGATGGGCCCTGGGTGAAAAGCCGAAGGAGACAAAGCGTCACCCAGTGGCACCCGTAGCTGGAAGTAGGATTGATCACAATAGGAGGTCGGTGCAACATGGCCCATGATTCCCAGTCCAGGTGAATTCGCTTCTGCGCGCATCTCCCCCATGGCAAACCTACCCGAAGTTGGTGTCTGCATATTTCTAGGGCTGGGTGTGTGTCTCTCTTCTCCCCTGTCTCCACCAGTTGCAGCTTCTTTCCCCTTGCACATTCTGGAGACTAGCTGTGTGTCACAGACATTCAGGTCAGAAAGGAACCCTGTGACTCAGAAAGGGGGCAGTGGGAGGAAGCCCAAGGGGTGGGGAGAAGCTCTGAGAGGGACAGGGATGAAGAAGAGGACCGGGCTGGCTGATTGCCTGCTCCATCACTGGTTACAAACCGTGATGGAGATGTGTCATCTCCAGGCTTAAAACCGGGGTCCTTCAAGGGCCAGAGGCAGGGGAGGGTATCAGGAGACAGAGATCTAGTCTCCTGAGCTCCCAGACGCATCTGGTGGGGCCACTGTGAGATACAGGAAGCTGGACTAGATGGGCCTTTGGCCTGATCCATCAGGGCTCTTCCTATGTTATGTTCTTATTATGCTGTCCTCTTTCTGCTTCAATAAAAGCAGGCTGCCAAGGGCTGTCTCTCTGGCCAGCAGTCCCTGCCATCGGCTCCATTTTCCTTCTGGAGGTGGGAGGGTGGACAAAGGCCGGTCGAAGTTATTCTGCATTTCTTCTCTGTGCAGACCTCTGCTTCTCCCCTCTCACCCCACTCCCTTTTCTTGGAGACCAGCTTTGATGGGTTGTCAGCCCATTAGGGGGAAAGAGGACTAAACCACTGAGCTCTCCAGGCAGCTATTGAACTGGTACGACCACTCCTTAAATATCTCACTTATCTTACCTTGATAGCTTTAAGAAGGGATTGGACAAGTTCATGGAGGACAAGTGTATCAATGGCCATCATTATGGATGCCTAAGGACAAACAGGGCCGGTGCTAGGTTTTTTGCGCCGTAGGCGAGGAGTGGGGGGGTGGGGCAGGCGGCGGGGGTGGGGCAGAGGGGTGGGGGGCATTGGATGGTGGGGGATGGCGACAGGCACGGGGGGCGGTGATGGGCGCGGGCGGATGGTGGGTGGACGGCGATGGGCGGCTGGCGGGCGGCTGGCGGGTGGCTGGCGGGCGGGGGGGAAGGACGGCGGTAGCCGGGGGCGTGGGGAAGTCAGGCTGGCCAGCACCCTCTCTCCATTTTGGCACCCTAGGCAACTGCCTAGTTCGCCTTAATGGATGTGCCGGCCCTGAGGACAACCTCCGGGTTAGAGAAATAGGCAGGCGATCTCTCAATGCCATTTGCAGGGAGTCGTAAGCAGGTGAAGACATCTGCTTGGGAATACCCTGAAGCAAATAGTGACCCACTGTGTGCGACAGAGTGCTGGACTGGATGGGCTGTGGCCTGTTCCAGCAAGGCTCTTCTTATGTTCTTATGTTGTCTAAAGCCCCAATAAGAACACAAGCATACCCTGAGTTCAGTCCTGAATTATGGTGACCCTTTTCAGGTGTTCTCGGTAGAGAACTGGTGGTTGGTTTCCCCTTCCCTTCTCCTAGGGTTGTCCTGGGACTACTGTGCAGCTGGCCCAAGGCCACCCAGGCTGGCTGTTCTCCCAGGAGGCATGGGCAGGGGAATTAGACTCCCAGCCTCTGACTCCGCAACCAGAGACCTCCACCATGGAGCTCCCCAGGCAGCTGACCAACATCCAACAAACTGCCCAAATAAGTCTTCCCGACAGCCCCTCCAGGGCACGATGGGTCTTCTTTTTTAAAAAAGAAATTGGCAGGGTGCATCACCCCCTTAAAGTCCAAAGGAAAGACATGACATCTCCAGACCTCTGGAAATCGAGCCCCTGTAGTTTAAACTGTTCACAAAGGCATTGCAACTCTTGGCATTGCCCATTGTTTGGGGGTGGGGGAGAAAGAAACAGCCACATGGTCCTTATAGAATGCAGATGCAAGAGCAGGATTGATCCACTCCCAGGCGGTGTAAATGATCGGGCAACAAGGATTCTCCTCCTCATTTTGGCTTGCATGGGAGTGGTGGTTCTGAGTCCTCCCATGTAATACAGAGTGCATTCAGAACAGACAAAAGAAAATATTTTTTTCACCCAGCGTGTTGTTAGTCTGTGGAACTCCCTGCCACAGGATGAGTTGATGGCCTGTGGCCTGGATGCCTTCAAAAGGGGATTGGACAGATTCCTGGAGGAAAAGTCCACCACAGGTTACAAACCATGATGGAAATGTGTCATCTCCAGGCTTAAAAACCAGGGTACTTCAAGGGCCAGATGCAGGGGAATGGGATCAGGAGACAGAGATCTAGTCTCGTGCGTTCACAAAGGCATTTGGCAGGGCCCCTGTGAGATACAGGAAACTGGAATAGATGGGCCTTTGGCCTGATCCAGCACGGCTCTTCTTATGTTCTTATGTTCTTAAGTCTTGCGCCTGTCTTCTCCCCCATGTGATTCAAGGGCATCCTCATTGTCATTTGGCACTGTGTGTGTGTCTCTCCAACTCCTTGCTACCTTTGGAGAATCTGACTGTTCTCCCTGCAAAAAAAAAAAGTGGCCAGCCAGTTGGAATCTTCTATTTCTGACAATGCAATGAAGTTTACCCAGCCCACTCGTTTTTCTCATTGGGTGATGTGGTCAAAATACCGGATCTTGAGAATACAGCGGAGGCTCCTCTGTTGGGAGGCCTCTTGTTGATATTTGCTGACACCTTTCAGGTCTCACTGGCATAAAGAGTTGCCAAGATGATGACAGAGGCAAACAAATGGAAATATCTCCATTGAGCAGAGGTGACGCCTTTATTAAACAATAGTTGGGTGCTTTCAAGTCAGTTCTGGCGTATTGTAACCTTGTCCAGTGATTTCTAGGCAGAGAGTCCCACTCAGAGGGGGTGTCGCCTTTCCTTCCCCTGGGCTTGGCCTGGGACTACTGAGCGGCTGACCCAAGGCCCCCCAGGGTGGCTCTTGCGGGGGATTTGAACTCCCAGCCCCTGGTGCTGCGGCCAGGGGCCCAACTGGCATCTTTGCGTGGATAACGTAAAGCAGCCCTGGACCCTGCAGGCGGATGGAGTTTTTCCGCAGCCTGTAACAGCACTCCTTGGAGGGAAAAGACACCATCAGTACAAAAGGATGCTATCCTTCTGAACGGGCACCAACAGCAACGGGTGTTGGTCTCGAAGAGGGAACTCGAGGAGGCAGCCTGGTGCTGAGTGTGGTTGTTGTGATGTGTGGTGTGGTGTGTCGCCATATACAGCCCGTGATGATGAAGGCGGCATAACTCAGAGATAATGGTCCAGGAAATGAAGTCCTCCAGGAGCCCCATCTGCGGTACAAAATTACTCTCGGCCACATCGCTTAATAAATCTTATTTGTTCAAGGTTCTGATTCTTCCCCATTTACTGTCCTCCCTTCCGCTGTTTGAGCAGAGGGTTATGTATGAAAATAACTCAGCAAACCCCTTAATTGATCCTTTTAGAAGTGTGTTTTTCAAGTTAAAAGTATGTTTGACGTGTATCCATAGATAAGCAATCTATATTGATTTTTCCTCTTGCTTGTTGACAAAGCCAGCTACTGTGCAACAGGAACTGTAGGTGATTATATTTTGATTGGATTGTTCAGCATGATCAACCCCCTGTGTTTTAAAATTGTTTATTCTGCTGTGTGTTTAGTATTTTCCTTGTTACGGAATATGGACAAGTCTATAATTTTCTCCCTAATGGGCTGACAACCAACCGTAATAAGATCTGAGTTAAACAAAGGAGCATTAAGTCTAAGTCATCAATCTGTGACCCAGAAGGGCTGGCAGTCAAATTTAGTATCTAAATACCGTGGTGTCTCGGATAACGACGGTAATTCGTTCCCAAGGTTAGTTGTTATCCGAAACACATTGTTATCCGAAACACAGTTTCCCATAGGAATGAATGGAAAACCGTTTAATCAGTTCTGGAGCCTAGGAAAAAGGCACAGACACCTGGTTTTTTGCTCAAAATTTTTTAAAAAGTGCACTTTAAAGGTACAGATGCAATGCCACCTGGGATAACATTTTTACTGATGCATGCTGGAAATTCATTATCTGAGGCAGTCCATAGGGAAAATTCGTTATCCGAGGCAGCCCATAGGAAGATTCGTTATCCAAGGCAGCCCATAGAGAAAATTCATTCTCCAAGGCAGACCTATACCTAGGAATTGCGATTTGTTATCCGAGGCAGCCCATAGGGAAAATTCGTTATCAGAGGCAGCCCTATGCCCGGAAATTTGCAGTTGTTATCCGAATTATTCATTATCCGGGGCATTTGTTATCAGAGGTACCACTGTAAATAGAAAATTGTTTCGAAAGACAGAGGGAACATCAAGAGCAGGAGAACAGAGTTCCTACAAAAAGGAGAAAAACCTAAAAATTCATTTGGGTTGCTTAAAATGATGCCTTTGCTGCAGGTAAAACTGTGCTCATGACCTGGGGTTCGATCCCAGGGAGCAGGCTCATGGTTGACTCAGCCTTCCATCCTTCCAAGGTCGGTAAAATGAGCACCCAGCTTGCGGGGGGGGGGGGCAATGTGTAGCCTGCATTACTGTAATTCAAACTGTAAAATGCCCAGAGACTACTTGAAGTAATATGGGGGAGAGGGGTACATAAGCAGAACACTTTTTGCTTTTGCTTTTTAAAACGATGATAAGCTGTCCAGATAGCTCAGTGGGTTTTGGCTGTGGAGCCAAAGGTTGGGAGTTTGAGTCAGCCACTGGTCCACCCGGGAGAAGAGCCAGCCTGGGTGGTGGCCTTGGGCAAGCTGCACGGTCGTCCCAGGGCAGCCCCAGCAGAAGGGAAGCAGAAAACAATTCCCTATATTCCGTGCCCATTATTTTAGAAGCTGGCTGGATACAGTATTTGCCTGTGAGTTCAATTCCCCACTGGGTCTCCAGGGAGAAACACCAACCTCTGGGTGTCCATAAAGGGAAGGGGAGACCAGCAGAGTCCTGTTTGACCTCAGTGGGCCAACACAGAGGCTTCTGGCTCGTAGCCCGAGCCACCCAGGAGAGGATTGGTCGCTGCCACTCTTGCAAAGTCAGAACCCTGGAAAAGGTCAGCTTTGCTGAGCACCGCCTGCCTCCCTGTCCGTCTGCCCGTCCATCTGCCCTGCTGTGCAGATCCAAATAAGCCCTGTCTGGGGACTCCAAGACCATGTCCCGGGGCCTTCGGGCAGCCACCCAGCCAGGCTTGATCACCTGGGTGCATCAGTCAAAGCTGCTTCCTTGTGCTGGCCTTCAGAGGAACATCACATGCTGCTGACACCGGCTTTGGAAGAGCACCAGAGGAGCACTCTTTATTTTAGTCCCATGGCACAGACTCTGATTGTGGCCGCCGCACACACCACCTCCGTTTAGACTTCTGCTTTGGGTGGGAAAGTCCACCTTAAGCCTCCCCTCTTGGTTGGAGGGGCCTTTCAAAGCAAACCCCCTCCCACAACATCCTTTTATAAGAACATAAGAGCCATCCTGCTGGATCAGGCCAAAGGCCCATCTAGTCCAGCTTCCTGTATCTCACAGTGGCCCCACCAGATGCCTTTGGGAGCGCATGAGACTAGATATCTGTCTCCTAATACCACTCCCCTTGCATCTGGCCCTTGAAGGACCCCATTTTTAAGGCTGGAGCTACCATGTATTCCCATCATAGCTTGTCACCTGCAATTGATTTTTCCTTGGGTGACGCCCACTTCAGAAGGATTCCTGTGTGATCCTGAGAAGCAGGGGGAGGGCCACATGGACCAGAGGTGCTTTTCATGAGCAAGCCGGGGGTGGCAGCAATCCACCTCACAATCAGCTCATTCTTTGCGGCCAGGGCGCTGGGCGCTCTGCCACGCAGGGAGACCAGGTGCTCGGCTGCCCAAAAGGCCAGCATCTCACGGGGGATCAAAGCTCACTGATTCAGCCACAGTCATTGGTGTCCTTCCAGCCAGCTGCTCTGCCAGAGGCTTGAGGCCATGGTGCCTCTAGAAGGCTGCTCAAAAAGCTTCCGAATGAACCACTCTCCTCTGTCCGGAGGTATTTGTTGATTACTTCGTCTTCATTCTTTGCTTTATTGCAAACTGGCCAGAGAGTGAGTGAGTCACACTATGGGGCGGGATATAAATCAAAATAAAGAAACCAATATAAACAAATACAAAAGTGGAAAAGGTGGTACCTTTAGGCTATTAGAAAATTAACAAAAACATTGCTAATATTTCGAGGGTGAAACCCTCTTCCTCAGAGTAATACCAATAGGTTATAACATGGCACAAGATGGACTTGCCAGGAGTTATTTCGTAGATGTAAGGTCCTTGGCAAGATGGGGGGGGGAGCCAAGGCGGTTTCTTAGTTGAGGCTCGGAGCTTGGATGTTGCAGGCTGCATCCAAGTTGAAGGGAGGGATGTGCTTTTTATTACCCCAGTCCTTCCAAAGACATGTTACAGCTCACATACACACATTCATACCTCTTCTCAATGTGGCTCATTGAGGCCAATGGCCCCTGCCTTGCCAGCGAAGGGGGGGTGTTGGTGCAGAAGGACCATGCATTTCATTTGAGAATTGGGATAAAATTTGGAAAAGTTTTGTTTCAGTATAAACAAATACATTTTTCAAAATTAAAGAATCTCCAGATCATGTAACAACTGGCAAGAAGTGTTTGAAGACATCTTGTCAGCTGGACCTGCAGATGGCTGCACCGGCCGACCTCAGTGGCAGCTGCGGTGGCAGGGGGATAACTTTATTCTTTGGTGCCGTTGCTGACCAAGTTTTCTCCCATCTCAGGCTGACGGGGGGGGGGGGGACGACTTTGCAGCTGCCTCCAAAAGTTCAGCTGGGCCTCCTTGTTTATTGAGTGTCCCAGGCAGGGGCCCTGGAGAACGGCTTTTGTCACTTCACAGCTTGGCAGCACACAGAGACACACACCCCGCAACCACATCCTGCCCCTGGAACTGATTCAGAGTGTCACAGCGCGCAGCAGCTGCCACCTGAGCATTGTTGGCGGTGACAGCAGGCAGGCCTCAGGCGTCCACCTCCGCTCGTTGGAGCCGATCTCGAGAGCTTGGGGAACCGGTTTGGCGCTTTTGCTCTTTGCTGAGAGCTTTTCGGCCCATCCACGGCATGTGCCCAGGAGGCAACCGGCTTGCAGTTTGGAGCTGCGGCCACAACACCTCTGTGCTGATTTCAGAACTGAGCCTTGTTGTTGTTGTTGTTGTTGTTGTTGTTGTTGTTGTTGTTGTTGTTGTTGTTGTTGTTGTTGTTGTTGTTGTTGTAACCAGTGGCCCTTCCCACAGGAGCTTCTTGCAGCTGAGGTTTTGCTTCGGATCTGATACCACGGAGGCAGCCGCTGGTCACCTCTGCTTTGATTTGGATCCCTGCCTGGAATGGGGGTGGGGTGGGACTGGATGGCCTCAGAGGCCCTTTCCAAATCCATTACTCTAGGATTATTTTTATTATCCTGTTTTATGATAAGGAGCAGACATGGGGGATTCAGGGAGGCCTCTGTGGCCAGTGGACCCCTTGCTGGTTCCAATATTGTACGTCAGAGCTCATGCAACCTCCCATGCTGCCTTTAGATTAGAAGGTGTGGCTGGGAGGGACGTTTCTGGGCTGAGGTGACAGTCAAATCAACCCTGCACTATCCAATCCCTTCTTCAATGTCTTTGATTTCAAAGACTCTCTGCTTTTAGTTCTCCCTGCTTTTTTTAGCCTGCTGGTAGTTAGTGTAATTTTGGCAGTCTGTGGGAAGCTGTCCGCTGTCAACAGTTTGCTGTAAGCGTGTTTGTTCAGTATGCTTTTTTATCTGTCCAGTTGCAAGTGAATGAAACCTTTGTATTCTTTCTCTTACCAGTGCCTCAGAGTGAGTAACTGAGACTGTAAGTGTCGGTTGATGAGACAAAATAGGTGCTCTACTTTAATTCAGAGCTCCTCTGCTCTGGGAGTCCCTGCGCTTCTGCTGTGCAGCTAGAGGAACTTTACCAAAATTAATGTTAAACTAAGCAACATTGTATGGGTTTGATGCAACCTTCCCTCTAAGCTGTGTACATGCATGCATGTACAACTCTCTTTTGACAGCCCCCTCCCACACAGCCTGATGGATGTCAATGCCTCTATGCTTCCAGGTGCTGGGGGCGGGGGGGAGTAAGGCTTGCCCAGTGCTAGCAGAAATTAGAGGGCTCATTGGTCTGAGGTAGGGATGGACACAAAATGGAAAAAAATGTTTCGTTTCGTGCTTACCCCCATTTTGTTTCGTTACTTACAAAAAATTTTCTTAAAAAATTCTACAAAACTAAATTAAATGAAATGAAATTCCTCCATTGGGTCCTAGAAGCACCAGATTTGGTGCCAGGGACTCCAGGAGGCATTGTTAAAGGGCTCCTGCCGAGCTGTCAATGTCTAGAGCCCTTTAAACCTGTCCCAGTTGGCACCAGGAGGACCCCCAGATACCGACTAGCCATTGACAGCTTGTCTGGAGCCCAAAAATGATGGAACAAAACGGTTCATTTCAATGGAAAAACCACCATTTCGTTTTGTCTATAATGAAATGCTGCTTTTTAGTTTAGTTTTGTTTTGTTTCATTACGTAATGAAATGGCAAAACAGCATTTCATTTTTCATTTCCTGCCCATTCCTAGTCTGGTGTATAACAAGAGTGGTGAAGGAAACTGCAATTTCTCTTTGTTTATATTAAGAGTTCATGTTTGTGCAGCTCTAACTCCCGAGATATCTCAGAATGGTATTTCTAAAAACAAAGGCCAGCCGTGTGCCCTCTTCTGCATTTGCCCATGAGGGTGGCATTGCTTTTACATGTCTTTCGAGCATGTGACATAGACTCCACAGTTTTCTCCTGCCATTCTAAATCGCTGGCTGCCCAGTTCTTTCCTGGCAGTTGCTCCTGTCTGATATGCGCACAGACCGCTCTGGGTTCTGGCCCCAGACAGCTTCACCTCTGTTATTTGCCAGCAGTGCAGAGTTTGCTGATACAGTGATTGCAAAAGGCATTTTGGTTTCCTTCTTTTCCACAACATTCTGTTTCCCCGTACTGAAAATTCAAGATAGGATGGGGAAAATAAGGTCCCCAGAAGCCGTATCCTTTGATGCTGTTTCTAATGCATGCATACCAGTTTAACAGTTGTGGTTTCTTCCAGAGAATCCCTTTAGTGCTGTAGTTCACATTTGAAAAAAAAAAAAGGTTTGTCGGTGATCCTGTCCTGACGTCACTACAACAATCAGGCCTCCCTCTGTGATTCTTTACAAAAAGTGGCCCAACCACTATCAGTTTCACCTGTCGGTGTAATAATACAATAGGACCCTCTTATCTACAAAATTATGTATCCATGGTTTAAAAATATAATGTTTACAGTTCTGAAATATGCATTTCTAAAAATGAATTTGCCAGAACTGGCCATTAGAGGGAGCCAAAGGCCATGCAACGCATACCATTTGCTAGGCTTTCCATGATGTCCTGACCAGAACTTGTCACCAGAGGGAGCCAAATACCGTAACATGTATAGCATCCGCTAACAACTGTCTTTTTCAGCATTGGTGGTGGTGGTGGGGCTACTGCGCTCTCCAATTTTGCTGGTACTCCCCCCCCCCCCGCTCCTCACAGATGCTAGAACAGGCATATTGATCTAACTGGAGCACCTTTCCCTCTGTGATCCTTCCCCAGGTTTCAAGTGCCCCATCTGTTCCAAATCTGTGGCTTCCGACGAAATGGAGATGCACTTTATCATGTGTCTGAGCAAGCCTCGCCTCTCCTACAACGGTAAGTGAGGCACCTCCAAGGAAGGCCCGCCCAGGTTTGAAGAGCTCTGTCCTAGCTGCCCGGTGGCCAGGAAGTATTTTAGCTGGGGTCGCGTTCCTGGCCACCTTCTGTGCAAGCTCTGCCTGCTCCTGCCACACACACACACACACACCGATAACCACGTGCAACGTCCTCTGTTTCCAGCTTGGGCTTCTGCTGATTTCAGCTGCGCTGTTTGGCAGGCAGGAGCGTGTGTGTGCACAGGGCACTAGTAGAACTCAGCGGAGTTCTGGATGCAAAAAGAACAGATCCCGTTTGCCTCAAGCACATCCATTAACGGGGCCATTCCGAGGCAGAGCGAGGCATGCCCACCAAAGAGAGAAAAGGGTGTGTCTGTTTGTGCGTGCACATGCGTGCGTGCATACGTGTGTGTCTCTGTGTGTGAATAAAGACAAACTAATTGCTTGGCTGTCTTTATTTTTCAGGGTGATGAATTCTGAACTGCTTGCGTGCTTGCATGGTGGGGGTGGTGTGCCTGCAAGGAAGTAAGAGTCCCTCTTCTGCCCTTGAGAGGATCAGGACTTTCCAGTGTTGAAAGGAATTGCCCCAGGGGGAGGGAAGGAGAGAGAGAGAGAGAGAGAGAGAGAGAGAGAGAGAGAGAGAGAGAGCAGATAGACATGTATGCACACACTTTTTGACCTCCCCCCCCCACCTCCAAAATTCACCAGTTGCTTGTTCTGTCTTTTTTGTCCGGAGCAGCTGTTCTCTCTGCCTGGCCTCCTCCTCCTCCTCCTCCTCCTCCTCCTCCTCCTCTTCTTCTTCTTCTTCTTCTTCTTCTTCTTCTTCTTCTTCTTCTTCTTCTTCTTCTGCTGCTGCTGCTGCTGCTTTTACTGCTCTGGGTCCTTCCTGGCTAAAGGCTCAGCAATGGGCTGCTGCTCGCTTTCCTTATGCCCCCCCCAGTCCCCCCACCCCACCCCACCAAGGAGCAACCATGCCTGCCCCAGCAACACAGGGGGCCCAATGAGCTGGGAGGCACCTGCTGCCGCTGCTGGTGCCAGGCTGCCTCCATCTCTGTCCCCCCCCTCCCCCTAGTAGTGTCCGTCCGTCCCTGAGGTCAGCGGAGACCCACCCAGGTGGGCCTGCTGGCAGAGACAGCGCCAGGCAGCTCCCGAGGCTGGGAGCTGGAAATCAGGTCAAGAGGAGGAAGAAGGGGGGGGGAGCAGAGGCTTGCTCTGCATCACAGCTGGGCCTCCCTGCCAAATGATAAAATCCCTGCAGCAGCAGCAGCATCACCCTCCAAGAGAGGACAAGCAACTCTCTAAAGGCAGCCCGAGCCTCGTGCAGAGGTGACGGAGGAAGGCAAGGCCTGGCAGCGTCTCCGGCATCCCCTCCTCTGTGCCGGCTCCTTGCTCTTCTGCCACCCTGACCCGTGGCCCGTGACCCAGTCTGCTCCTGCCAGGCGAGGGGTCAGTTCAAGAGGGAGTCTTCTGAGTGCGCCCTCCCGGCCGCTGAGCGGTTTAGGCAGCTCATCCACGCAAAGGTTGCATGACCTTGTCGGCTTCCTTCCTCAGAGGTTGGCCTGGATTCTCCTCCAAGCAGAAAGAGGCCAACGTGTGTGTGTGGGGGTGGCGGGGCAGCCTCCTGGCTTCCTTTGAAACCGCTCTGCACCCGACCTCCGTGGCCCCCGTGGACTGCCTCAGACGACTCGGCAGCATTTCATCCAGTTAGAGATCTTAAGAGTCCATTTCCTGGCCTCTTCTAACCTGTTGAGGCCTCCCTTTGATTGAGGTGCACACAACTCCTGCCCTGGCACACAGTCAGCAAATAGTCCGTGAGTGACCTTTGTTCCTCTGGCTGAAGGTGCGCCCTGCTGTGGGTCTTCTTCACAGCTCCATCAGTTCAGCTGGGTAGGAGCAGAGAATTGGGATGTAAAGGATGAATATGAGTTCTATGAAAATAAGCCCTCACCACAGTCAAAGGCGGCTTTACCTTTCTGGCAGATGAGGCCACCTCAGATAATGGAGTGTCAGAAATAATCAATAACACATTGGGACCCCTCCCGGAGGGCTTAATAAACTCTCCTGCCACCTCCTTCCTTCCTTCCTTCCTTCCTTCCTTCCTTCCTTCCTTCCTTCCTGGCAGTCTTCCCTGCCTACACAGGCTTGTTTTAATTCAGTTTATACGCCCCAAATGATGAAATCAGGCTATCATCCTTGAGGGGCATCATGACAAGATGGCCCTCTTCAAAAGACAGCGTGGCTGGGGAAAGTGGAAAGCAGTAGGACAAAAGAAAGCCCAAGCATGAGATGGGTTGACTCAATAAGGAAGCCAAAGGCCTGGAGTTTGCAATTGGCTTTGAGTGAGAGGAGCTTCTGGAAGGCATTTATCTGTAGGGTTACTGCCAGCCAGAGGCAGCTAGAGGCTCGCATAGTGGACCAGCAACATATTAAGGAGCTTGAGCAGTTCCTGGACAGAGCGGAAGAGACTATCCTGGTCCAAGAAGAGACAGGGCACACTTCAGAGGAGGAAGTCACTCCCCCAACTCAGGAGGTGGATGGGTGGAGGAATGTGACTCAAAGGAGTAGAAGGCCAAGGCATCGCTCAGAGAGTCTCATCTTGCACAATCAATTTGAAGCTCTTTCCCTCAGCACACCTCATGAGGCACACATAGAGGAAGAAGTGGTTCTCCTCCCTCATCACTATTGATGAGATACAAGATCAGGTACATGTTGATGAGCAGGCTGCAGGAGAGAAGCTCATTGTGCTAGGGGATTCTATCATTAGAAATACGGAGGGATGGATTTGTGAGGAGCATGATAACCGGATGGTCACTTGCCTGCCGGGTGCAAAGGTTGCAGACATCACCAGAAATATAGATAGCTTGTTAGAGAGAACTGGGAAGGAGCCAGTGGTCATGGTACACGTCGGTACCAATGATGTCGGGAAGGCCAAGCGGTCAGTCTTGGAAGCCAAATTCAGGTTGCTAGGTAGAAGATTGAAGTCCCGGGCTTCCAAGGTAGCATTTTCAGAAGTGCTACCTGTTCCCGTGCAGGTCCCGCCAGGCAGGCAGAACTCAGAAGCCTCAATGCATGGATGAGGCGATGGTGTCGAGAGGAGGGCTTTAGATTTGTCAGGAACTGGAGAACATTTTGGGACAAGCCAAACCTCTTCAGGAGGGATGGGTTGCACTTGAATCATGATGGGACCAGATTGCTGGCACTCAACCTCAAAAAGGCAGCAGAGCAGCTTTTAAACTGATAACTGGGGAAAGCCGACAGGAGCTGTGTGGCATCCGGTTGGAACACCTCATCCTCGGGAATGAGGTTGGAGAGGGTAGAGAATCACATAGAGATGACATAGCAAGTATTAACACTGGCAGAATAGTGGAATGTGACAGTTCGTCTACTGAAAATAAAAGCTGTGGGGGGAGAAGAACAAGGCAGCAGCTGTTGCGGGACCCACTGTACAAGTGCTTCTACGCCAATGCTCGAAGCCTCCGAGCAAAGATGGGAGAACTTGAACATCTGGCAGCTAGGGATAACATTGATATAATAGCCATAACAGAAACCTGGTGGAATGTGGAGAACCAGTGGGACACAGCAATCCCAGGCTACAAACTCTATAGAAGGGATAGAGAGGGGCGGGTTGGAGGAGGAGTGGCCATCTATGTCAAAGAAGGCATAAAATCCAGCAGAATGGAGATTGACAGAGGGTCTGACTCTCACTGTGGGTTAAACTACCAGGTCCAAAGAGTGATATGATAGTTGAGTATTCTCCTCAAAAACTTGAGGGGGACCTTGAAATGAGGAGAGAAATCATGGAGGTGGCTAAGAGGGATAGGATAGTAATCATGGGGGACTTTATTATCCCCACATCCAGTTAGAAAGATGGGTTTCTTGCTGAATGACTGTGCCTTAGAGCAACTTGTCATGGAGCCCACCCGAGAACAGGCAACTCTAGATCTAATATTGTGTGATACTCAGGACCTCGTCAGGGATGTGAATGTCATTGAGCCTCTGGGGAACAGTGACCATGCTGCAATTACCTTTGCCATGCATGTCGGAGGAAGAGTGTCAACCAAATCAGACATAAAAACCCTTGATTTTCCAAACTTCCCTCAGATGAGGAAACTAGTTAGAGAGAAACTGAAGGGGAGGTTAGAAGAATCCAATCTCTTCAGAGTGCATGGAGCCTGTTTAAAACAACAATAATAGAGGCCCAGCACAGTGCATACCATCATTTAAGTCCAAGAGGACACCGGCATGGTTAACGAGTGGAGTTAGAGAGCCTCTAAAGCACAAGGAGAGGTCCTTCTGGAGGAAAATAAAAAGGAACACAAACTCTGGCAAAAGAAATGTAAAAAGATGATAAGGGAGGCAAAGAAAGACTTTGAGGAATGCATGGCTAGCAATATAAAGGGTAATAATAAAAGCTTCTTTAAATATGTTAGAAGTAGAAAACCTGCCAGAGAACCAGTTGGCCCTCTGGATGGTGAGGGAGGAAAAGGGGAGGTTAAGGAAGACTTGGACATTGCAGAGAAATTGAACGAGTTCTTTGCGTCTGTCTTCACGACAGAGGACCTTGAGCGGATTCCGCTGCCTGAGCCGCCCCTCTTGACTAAAGAATTAAATCAAATACAGGTTAAAAGAGAGGAGGTTTTAGGACTAATTGATAAATTGAGGATTAACAAGTCACCGGGCCCAGATGGCATCCACCCAAGGGTTATTAGGGAACTGAAAATGAAATTGCAGATCTCTTAACGGTAATATGCAACTTGTCTCTTCAAACGGCCACAGTGCCGGAGGACTGGAGGATAGCGGATGTCACACCAATTTTTAAAAAGGAAGGAGGGGGGACCCAGGAAACTACAGGCCGGTTAGCCTTACATCTGTCCCAGGAAGATGGTGGAAGGCCTCATCCAAGAGAAAATCTTAAAACACATAAAAGAACAAACCTTGCTGAGAGAAAATCAGCATGGCTTCTGTAAGGGTAAATCTTGTCTTACAAACCTCTTAGAATTTTTTGAAAAGGTCAACAGGCACGTGGATTTGGGTGAACCGGTGGATATAGTCTATCTGGATTTTCAAAAGGCTTTTGACACAGTCCCTCACCAAAGGCTGCTGAGAAAATTGCATAGTCAGGGGATAAGAGGGCAGGTCCTCTTATGGATTGAGAACTGGTTGAGATCCCGAAACAAAGAGTAGGTGTCAATGGGAAATTTTCACAATGGAGAGAAGTGAAAAGCGGTGTGCCCCAGGCTCTTCCTGGGACCTGCTTTTCAATCTGTTCATAAATGACCTGGAGACAGGGATAAACAGTGAGGTGGCCAAGTTTGCAGATGACACAAAACTTTTCCATGTGGTAAAAACCAGAGAAGATTGTGAAGAGCTCCAGAAGGATCTCTCCAAACTGGGGGAGTGGGCTGAGAAATGGCAAATGCGTTTTAATGTAACCAAATGTAAAGTAATGCATATTGGGGCAAAAATCCAAACTTCATCTACCAACTCATGGGCTCTGAGTTATCCGTGACGGATCAGGAAAGAGATCTTGGTGTGTTGGTGGACAGCTCCATGAAGGTGTCTCCCCAATGTGGGCAGCAGTGAAGAAGGCCAATTCCATGCTAGGGATTATCAAAAAGGGGATTGAAAATAAAACAGCCAACATTATAATGCCGTTATACAAAACAATAGTAAGGCCCCACCTGGAGTATTGTGTACAATTCTGGTCACCGATCTCAAGAAAGACATAGTGGAACTGGAAAAGGTGCAGAAGAGAGCTCAAAAATGATTACTGGGCTGGGGCACCTCCCTTATGAAGAAAGGCTAAAACAATTGGGCCTCTTCAGTCTGGAAAAAGGCGCTTGAGGGGGATATGATTGAGACATACAAAATAATGCAGGGTATGAGTAAAGTGGATAGAGGGAAGCTCTTCTCCCTCTCTCAAAATACCAGAACTAGGGGACATACACTCAAATTGAGTGCTGGGAGAGTAAGAACTGACAAAAGAAAATATTTTTTCACCCAGCGTGTTGTAAGTCTGTGGAACTCCCTGCCACAGGAGGTGGTGATGGCATCTGGCCTGGATGCCTTCAAAAGGGGATTAGACAGATTCCTAGAGGAAAAGTCCATCACGGGTTACAAACCATGATGGAGATGTGTAATCTCTAGGCTTTAAACCAGGGTACTTCAAGGGCCAGATGCAGGGGAGTGGTATCAGGAGACAGATATCTAGTCTCATGCGCTCCCAAACGAATCTGGTGGGGCCACTGTGAGATACAGGAAGCTGGACTAGATGGGCCTTTGGCCTGATCCAGCATGGCTCTTCTTATGTTCTTATGTTCTTATCTGGAGGACACACGGCACCAACAGTGGCCCCCAAGGGAGTGGGAGTGGAGCTGTACCTTGCTTGTTGGGAACTATTCCTAAAGGGGCAAGTTGGCATCTGACTGGAAGAGCGATCCAGAAATGGGGGTGTGGTGTGTGTGTGTGGAGGGAAGCATGGAGGCCTTTGTCCCATTGGCTCTCATCCAGACTCCTGGGGGAGCAGATCTGTTTCTGGCTCGGCCTTGTGGTGCCCTTTGGGTGGGCGGTGTGTGTGTGTGTGTGCGCGCGAAGGGGGAACCCAGTTGTGCCTCTCCCTTCCTCCCCTCTTCCCTGCAGACGACGTGCTCACCAAGGACGCAGGCGAGTGTGTCATCTGCCTGGAGGAACTTCTGCAGGGAGACACCATTGCCCGCCTTCCCTGCCTCTGCATTTATCACAAAAGGTGAGAACAGGGAAGAAAGAACCGGCTGGGCCTGCAAAAGTCCCGAGGGCCAACTAGCCTTCCCAGAGGAGCATCACGCCCAAGGCCGCTGGGCTCCCCCCCCCATGGTCACTGCTCCCCCCCTTCCCTCCTTGCCACCCGGGTGCAGGGTGATGGTGGAGAGAGTCTTCTACTTTTCCTTGTCAGATTGGGTCAGGTGCTCGGTCTCGGGGGGCAGGTAATAATCCCATTCAAAAGGTGCTATGCCAACCATCACACGGCACATAACTAAGGATGCTTCTTTTTTCTGACACCCCCCCCCGGGTCTCTTCTGCAGTTGTATAGATTCCTGGTTTGAAGTGAACAGATCCTGCCCAGAGCACCCCTCGGATTGACCCTGGCAAATGCTTGCTGGACTCTCCCAAGGTGAGGAGTTGCTGATTTTTTCACTCAAAACACCCCCCTCCCACCTCCCCACTCAGGGCTTTCCAGCTGAAAACCGGAATAAAACTCGTGTGAATGCCCCTGGCTGGTATTTGCCCAAACTTGTAATCTTAAGTCAGTTTCTCTGCTCAGACTTGCCAACAGCAGGAGCTTTCCTCTTGTCCTGGACCCACATATTGGCTATGGCTACACATCGTTGCACAGCCCTGGTTGTGGGTGGAGTGGGGGCAGGCATGGGTAACTGCTACCCAGAGGCATTCCTCCCCCCACCCCACCCCGCTGCCGCCGCCCCGAGAATGATTGAGTCACAACTGGAGGGGTTTGCACCAACCTGGAGAAACTACAAGTGATGTTCTGCGTGTGAATGTCGGAGTATGTGTATGGATGTTTTGTTCTTAAATGGTAGATTTTATGTCTTGGATACCGGGGTGTGTGAATGAGCTGACTGGATGACACTTTTTAATCTCGTATTTTTATACAATGACAATAAATTCCATTCCATTCTTTTGTGCCTCAGAGCCCCTGACCCTGCTTTTCTCTTTCCAGGTCACCCCACCAACCATTCTGCCCACCTCCCACCTCCTCCAAATGAGCTCTGGGACCTAACGGGATGACATTGAAGGGGGAGGTAGCATGTTGGGCGGACGAGGCGCCCCAACCCCCCAAATCGGTGAAGTCGCTGCCTTTCAAGGCTGTACCTTTAGTGGCCACCCTCTGGATGCAGAGAGGGGGAGAAAGAGAGAGAGAGAGAGAGAGAGAGAGAGAGAGAGAGAACTGACAGCCCGCCTCTCCCCAGCAGCGCCATGATGTTTGTGTGGGCCAGACCTGGCCACCAGCCAAACGGAGCACGGTGGCCACCGCCCTTCGGCAAAGATTTGGGGCCCTCCCACAATACACAGGCCACACTTTTGCACTGACCACGTGTGGGAGACTTTTCTCCTGCCCTCCCCCACCCGTTTTCTTCCCTGGTTTGGGCCCGGTGGGGGTCACAGGTGGAAGGCTTCTGCCCTCCCCATCCTGAGGAGGCAGTGGCCTTTTCCGTCACGGTTGGGGTTTTTTTCCCTTTCTTTTTTGGAAGGCGTCGTAGGTTCGTCTTTTCAAGTGTTTACAAAACAACAACAAAAACAGCCATCTTGTGTCAACTGATATGTGTTCCTGGTGATGTTTACAAGGACTGCATCCTCTCGGCCTCCCAGCACCCATCCGCCCCTCGGCAGGCAAGGAGCCTGCATTCCTAAGGCTGTGCCCTTTGCCCTCGTCCCTTCTGGATCTGGCCCTGGGGACAACCCCACCCCATTGCCAAAAGTCTTTCTCCTGCCCCCCCTCCCACTGCCCCATCTTTCCTCTCTCCTTGGCTGGATTTGAACTCCCCACGCTGGGGCAGCTTTGGAGGCTTTCGGAAGGGCTGCCAACGCCGTTCACAAGTGTCCTGCTACAATGCCTGAAACTTTCCCAGCCCTGGGAGGGAAAATAAACAGTGATTTTTCTTCACACACACACAGACACACATATTTGAGGACGAAAGTGGAGGCCATCTCAGCCTTGGGGAAAAGCCCAGCTGTCATCCAACAGGAAAGGTTATCTGTATTTATATAGTCAAACAAAGAACTTAAAAATTGGAAATTAAAAAAAAAACACTTGGGAAGAAAGTTTCCCATATTAGTCAAGGTGTTTTGATATGGTATTAAATAATGTTCAATAAAATAGTCACTATTATTTTATTTAAGCAGTATTTTTAAGTTCTCCCGTGGCTTGCTTGGAAACAGAAGGGTGGGAGGAGGGGGAGGGGTGGGCACCTTCTCTAACCCTGGCCTGCAAGAGGACTTTGGAAATTATCTGTTCCTCAATTCAGTCATTTTTATTTTTTGCCCTGGGATTGTGCATCATGACAACAGATGGCAAGAAATATTTCAGAACTGTTTGCACCCGGTTGCTGTGTGCAGTGTTGTTGGCATTTTGCAGAATAGAGAAAAGACAGAACATCTTCAGTATACAGTAGGAAATCCCCACCATGGAATCAGTACCTGCAAATTCAATTATCCACTGCTGAATTTTTTTAAACAAACAAATAAACAGAAACCCCAGAAATATGTATTTATACATTTTCTCATGGTGTACTTACCAGAAAAGCCCACTAGAGAGAGCCAGAGACCATAGTACAGTATGTGTAGTGTTACTTCTGTTGGCTTTTTTTTGTCATCCATGTAGGGTGGGGTGGGGGGTCAGGACTTGGAATCAAACCCCCCCATGGATAATGCAATCCTGTTATACCTTTGTATTTTTATATATGTATTTTAAAAATAACTGACTTCTTACTGCAGCTCAATCACATTGCCTGAACCAATGGAGAGGCATTTGGTTCCGAAAAACAAGGAGAAGCCCCCACAGCCGAGGGGGAAAGTACGGAAGAGGCGGGTACAACTCTAGTCTGATTCACATTGACTTTTATGTTGTGGAGTCAATGGAAAACAAGGTGGCTATGATGATTCCAGTCTTGAGCATCTCCCCGCATCTTATCTGTCGATGTAGCCCACCAACACAGCAATGCAGGGGGTGAGATGGGACGCTGGATAAACTTCGTATGTGCTTAAGATCTAAATGGGCTGGTCAGGAAGAGTTCAGCCTTACAAGTTGGGGGGGGGAGGCACAAAAAATAAGCCGAGCAAAGATTTCTCGCTATGACTAGAGCAGAGAGATTGCACCAAATGTTTATGCTTACATGTATCCCCACTGTGTTGTCTTTGATTTATGCCATATTTCTTTGAGTCCCTTTTATTTGGGAGCTTCCTAAGCAGGCACAGAGGGGCAGAAACACCTGGCAGCTGAGATGAAGTTGGAAAATTGCATGCCACTTTTTTGGGGGGCGGGGTGCTTTTCCCTGTTGAAAAAAGGGTCCAGGTGGCCTTGGTTTGTGGAACTGTGCACTCCCTCCCATCAAGGCTGGCTGGGCAAAGGGCTTTCGTTGCTGCTGCCACCGTTGTACTGTATTTAAAGAGTTAAAACTGGATTGTGCTGCCTGAATGCATTTTTGCAGATTTTGCAGTCTTCTGCATAACTTAATTCTGTTGCCGGTGTTCCTCAATCGAGGAGAGAAGGAGGGGAGAAAGAAGGCATATACACACACACCCTGGGCCATGAATTCACCCTCCCAGATGTGGAAAGTCTTGTTTACAAAGCATCTTGATTTGGAAGATCAAACAGGCCCACCCATCTCCAAGCAGTTATTTGCAGCTATAAGGACTGGTAAGCTGCCTTTTCTGTACAGTCTGTGGCTTCCACACTCCCCATTTTCTTTACTTTTTCCTCTGGTCCCCCCCTCTTTTTTTGGCACAGAAATGGCACCTGCACACGCTCTCCCCCCTCTTTTTTAATTTTAGCATTGGTTTCACAGATCAGGTAACACTACCGAGTTCTCACATGCTGGAAATGAAACACCTTTTCCCCCTAAAGTGGCTGACACTGGTTTCCTCCCATGGCGACTTCAGGACAGTGGAGGGACCACAGGAGAATGGAGGGACATCCCTCCCACACCCAAGGAAATTGCCCTCTTCCCAGCTGCAGTGAGCAGGTAAGGCAGGCGGCTGGAGCGGTGGTGTCATGGAGTCACAGGCGGGGGTGGAATTAAAGCCCTGTGAAACAGGAGAGACCTCAGATGCATCGGCCACCCCAGTCAGCCTATCTACTGTCTTTTATACTGCATTTCCCATAACAGGAAGATGGTGTTCTCCATTACCACAGTTTAACCCCCACCTCCACTCCCGAACTGCCATACGAGTCAAGAAAACCATACTAGCGCTTCCTTCTCCTCCCCGCCCCAAAAAAACCACTTTATACCTCTGTGTGTTCAACCAAGAGGATGCCAAGGGAACAAGGCATGGTTGCACCGCCGAGAAATACAATGTTGGATTAATTCCAGACAAAGCCCCCCACCTCCCTCCACCCCCAGTAAGATTCTGGGTGCTCTAAGTGAAAGCCTTGTTTCCACAGCATTTTCAGGCTCAGTAGTACCGTGGTATCCATTGGTGGGGGGGTGTCAGTTCCAAGCCGACTCCCCTCCCCCTTTCCAAATGCCAGAAGCAGCAGATAAGAGAGAGACTTCCAGTTTCTTGGGGGGTCCCTGCCTGGTCAGGAGGGAGCTCTGGCTCTGGGTTTCCTGCCCTCCTGTTGGCAAGGGAGGCTCCCCTGAAACCAGCAACTCCCCCCCCCCGCCACTCTGTGTTCCAAATGCAGATTCTACATTTCACTGGAATCAGCTTCCCTTAGGCCAGGTGTGTCCAAACTTTGGCCCTCCAGATGTTTTGGACTGCAACTCCCAGAATTCCAAGCCTGTATTGCCAATGACAAAGGACTGTGGGAGTTGCAGTCTAAAACATCTGGAGGGCCGAAGTTTAGACACCACTGCCTTAGGCATCTGTATGTAGCCTCTGTCTCCATCTAATGGCCAGTCCTGGTATTACACTTTGAAAACATGTATTTCTGGGTTGGTTTGTTTTTTCAGCCAATGGATAGGTGAAACTCCAGGTCATGACCCTGTGGATATAGCAGACCTGCTACACTTCATCCCTGAAGTACTTGTAGCCCTCCTGATGATGTTGACTACAAACCCCGTCATCTATCACCCTAGGGCTGATTGAAGCTGCAGTCTGACATCGCCAGACAGGCCACCCATAGAAATAGATCAGCCTAGCTCTTCTCATTGTTGTTCTACTATCTCTCCAGGTCTAAGATGCTGCTGCTGAAGTGATTAGATACTGGAAGTCATCATGTGCAATCTGCTATACCTCTCTCTGTGAGTCTTTTCCCAATCATTTTGCCTTGAAAGATCAGCTCTAGCACAATGTGGCCAAAACCTTCCAGCTTTCCACATTTCGTATCACAGAGGTTAAATGCCTGTACTGAAGCTGAAACTGTGCTCACAACCTGGGGTTCAATCCCAGGCAGCAGGCTCAAGGTTCACTCAGCCATCCATCCTTCTGAGGTTGGTAAAATGAGTACCCGGCTTGCTTGCAGGGGGGGGGGGCAATGTGTAGCCTGCATACTGTAATTAAAACTGAAAACAGCCCAGAGACTACTGGAAGTGGTATGGGGCAGTATATAAGCGGAACACTTTGTTTTTTTGCCTTTTGAACAATCTCTTGGTCCTTATTCATCATCCCGTGTATTTGTTTGTCGACCTGCCCCACCTGCTCCTCTACCACGGCTTTAATTAGAGGCCCTTGTCCTCTGCTGGGATATATAACTGAAAGCTGTAAGAAAAATATTTTCATATATTTTCTTTTCACATATCTATAAGCATTTATATGGTTTCTCTACCTTTACATACATATATGGTTTCAAAGCTAACTTTCGAAGGGAGAGGCTTTAAAATAAGGCTGCCCGTCAGCGAAAGCATCAATGCTACACTCATGGAGCAGGTTTGTCAAAAGGGCCACCAATACCAGCTGGACTTTCAAACGGCTCTGAGCGAAGATTCTGCTCCCTTCCAAAAAGAGAGATTCCCAAGGATGCTCTTGGCAGAATCAGTCTGGGAAAACTTGGAGAGGCACCCTCCTTGAATCTTTCTCTCCACTATCCGTCTTTTAAACCACTTCCACTCTCAAGAGGGATGCAGAAAAGGTGGCAGAGGGAAGGAGGTCCAAGGATTTTAAAGACAACAACACATTCACTGTCAGGCTGGTGCCGACATCTTCTTGGGCGAGGCCAAGAAAGTCAGTTTTGCATCTGTCAGCAGGACAACTTCTTTCAAAAGTGCCATCTTAGAGAAGCCCTGGTTCCCCCCCCCAACATCTGGGATGCCCTGGCATGTACTGTACATTGATGGACACATCTCCCCCCACATGAATTTGCAAATGGTTTATTTGAGCTCCTCTTTTCAACACAGGTTCACAATGCAAGTTAGGAGAGGGATGTGCCGTGTCCTTTGCACTTACCCATGAGCCAAGACCCTGCTGGTCTTACGCAAGGTACTCATCTTAAAAATATTTTAAAGATCTGGTGCTTTCGTCAAGGAAGCCAGGCATGTGGACCACCGGGTGAAGCTTGGGGTTGGCCAAAGGCAGACCAACGGTCCTTCAGGGAATGTCAGAGCCCAACATTTCACGAGATGGGGAAATTGCTGCAGCTCCATCTTGGTTGAGTTCCGGGCACACTCACATCCCCGGGTACCAGAGCAAACTGCCCCCCTTTGCATTGGAGCGTTGCATGAGCACCAGTTGCTGCTGGTCAGACTGGGGCACCTGTGTTTGTGGGTGACAGCCCTCCAGCCCCCTCCAGCCCTCACAAGACCTTTCCTGGGTTCATGAGGTTCTTGGGGTCGAGGGCGGCCTTGATCCGCTGCATGGTGGAAAGCGCCACGTCTCCCACTTCCTCGCGCAAGAGTTGGCGCTTTCCCAAGCCAACCCCATGTTCGCCAGTGCAGGTGCCATCCATCGCCAGGGCACGCCTGGTGGGGGGGAAAAGGAGGCAAGGGTTATTTATTTATTTATTTATTTATTTATTTATTTATGAGATTTCTATATCGTGGCTGTCTAGCCCAAAGGCTGCTTGGGGCAGTTAATGAGGACGGCCAGAAGTGGCTCACTGATTACCAGCAGCAAATCACTTTGCAATTTACCCTACTGTGCTCTCACTGCTGTAAATCCACAGTTGGCACCTGCAGTAGGATAAACATACATAAGAACATAAGAAGAGCCATGCTGGATCAGGCCAAAGGCCCATCTAGTCCAGCTTCCTGTATCTCACAGCGGCCCCACCAGATGCGTTTGGGAGCGCATGAGACTAGATATCTGTCTCCTGATATCACTCTCCTGCATCTGGCCCTTGAAGTGCCCTGGTTTAAACCCTGGAGGTTACACATCTCCATCATGGTTTGTAACCTGTGATGGACTTTTCCTCCAGGAATCTGTCCAATCCCCTTTTGAAGGCATCCAGGTCAGATGCCATCACCACATTGTGTGGCAGGGAGTTCCATAGACTTACAACGCGCTGGGTGAAAAAATATTTTCTTTTGTCTGTTCTTACTCTCCCAGCCCTCAATTTGAGTGTATGTCCTCTAGTTCTGGTATTTTGGGAGAGGGAGAAGAGCTTCCCTCTATCCACTTTACTCATAACCTGCATTATTTTGTATGTCTCAATGATATCCCCCCTCAATCGCCTTTTTTCCAGACTAAAGAGGCCCAAATGTTTTAGCCTTTCTTCATAAGGGAGGTGCCCCAGCCCAGTAATCATTTTAGTCGCTCTCTTCTGCACCTTTTCCAGTTCCACTATGTCTTTCTTGAGATGCGGTGACCAGAATTGTACACAATACTCCAGGTGGGGCCTTACTATTGTTTTGTATAATGGCATTATAATGTTGGCTGTTTTATTTTCAATCCCCTTTTTGATAATCCCTAGCATGGAATTGGCCTTCTTCACCGCTGCCACACATTGGGGAGACACCTTCATGGAGCTGTCCACCAACACACCAAGATCTCTTTCCTGATCCATCACGGATAACTCAGAGCCCATGAGTTGATAGATGAAGTTTGGATTTTTTGCCCCAATATGCATTACTTTACATTTGATTACATTAAAACACATTTGCCATTTCTCAGCCCATTCCCCCAGTTTGGAGAGATCTTTCTGGAGCTCTTCACAATCTTCTCTGGTTTTTACCACACGGAAAAGTTTTGTGTCATCGGCAAACTTGGCCACCTCACTGTTTATCCCTGTCTCCAGGTCATTTATGAACAGATTGAAAAGCACTGGTCCCAGGACCGAGCCCTGGGGCACACCGCCACTTCTCTCATTGTGAAAATTTCCCATTGACACCTACTCTTTGTTTCCGGGATCTCAACCAGTTCTCAATCCATAAGAGGACCTGCCCTCTTATCCCCTGACTGTGCAATTTTCTCAGCAGCCTTTGGTGTGGGACTGTGTCAAAAGCCTTTTGAAAATCCAGATAGACTATATCCACCGGTTCACCCAAATCCACGTGCCTGTTGACCTTTTCAAAAAATTCTAAGAGGTTTGTAAGACAAGATTTACCCTTACAGAAGCCATGCTGATTTTCTCTCAGCAAGGTTTGTTCTTTTATGTGTTTTAAGATTTTCTCTTGGATGAGGCCTTCCACCATCTTCCCTGGGACAGATGTAAGGCTAACCGGCCTGTAGTTTCCTGGGTCCCCCCTCCTTCCTTTTTTAAAAATTGGTGTGACATCTGCTATCCTCCAGTCCTCCGGCACTGTGGCCGTTTTAAGAGACAAGTTGCATATAACCAATTTCATTTCTCAGTACCCTAATAACCCTTGGGTGGATGCCATCTGGGCCAGGTGACTTGTTAATCCTCAATTTATCAATTAGTCCTAAAACCTCCTCTCTTTTAACCTGTATTTGATTTAATTCTTTAGTCAAGAGGGGCGACTCAAGCAGCAGAATCCGCTCAAGGTCCTCTGTCGTGAAGACAGACGCAAAGAACTCATTCAATTTCTCTGCAATGTCCAAGTCTTCCTTAACCTCCCCTTTTCCTCCCTCACCATCCAGAGGGCCAACTGGTTCTCTGGCAGGTTTTCTACTTCTAACATATTTAAAGAAGCTTTTATTATTGCCCTTTATATTGCTAACCATTCGTTCCTCAAAGTCTTTCTTTGCCTCCCTTATCATCTTCTTACATTTCTTTTGCCAGAGTTTGTGTTCCTTTTTATTTTCCTCGTTTGGGGAGGATTTCCATTTACAGAAGGACCTCTCCTTGCGCTTTAGAGCCTCTCTAACTCCACTCGTTAACCATGCCGGTGTCCTCTTGGACTTAAATGAGCTCTTCTTTCTTTGTGGTATGCACTTGTGCTGGGCCTCTATTATTGTTGTTTTAAACAGGCTCCATGCACTCTGAGGAGATTGGATTCTTCTAACCTTCCCCTTCAGTTTCTCTCTAACTAGTTTCCTCATCTGAGGGAAGTTTGCCCTTCGAAAATCAAGGGTTTTTATGTCTGATTTGGTTGACACTCTTCCTCCGACATGCATGGCAAAGGTAATAGCAGCATGGTCACTGTTCCCCAGAGGCTCAGTGACATTCACACCTCTGACCAGGTCCTGAGTATCACACAATATTAGATCCAGAGTTGCCTGTTCTCGGGTGGGCTCCGTGACAAGTTGCTCTAAGGCACAGTCATTCAGCAAGTTGAGAAACCCAGTTTCTCTTTCTTGCCCGGAGCTCGCAGGATGCCAGCTTCCATGCTGGGTTCTGCCTGGCAGACAGGAAACACTGGCTGCATTTGCATAATAGAAAAGGGACCCTCAGCCCTTACTGGTCTGATGGGCTCTTTCTGTCTCCATGTATCTCCTTGCCTGTGATGCTCTTCATTGGTTACTGAGGATCTGGCCTCGTTCTGCTTTTCCTGGGACCACTCTGCCCTTCCTGAGGTCCTCCCTGGCCTCATGAACCCCCAGCCCAGGCCTGAGGGACGCATCAGGAGCATACCTGGCCAGCCGCTCGGCAAACTCCTTGACCCTCCCTTTTTCGTCATCGTCTTCGGAGTCGCACATCAAGATGCAGTGGAAGTTTCCATCCCCAACATGCCCAACAATGGGACCTGCGGCGACACGGCAAGGAGGAATTCCTAGCCAACTTAAGATCCTCTGACTACAACTCCCATAATCCCTCAGGCAGCCAACAGCAAGTGTAATTCAAAAACCCCCATGGGGCTCAGCTGCCCATAACCAAATCTCTTGCTTTTTCTTGTCAAGGTGTTCCATGACTGGTCAGTTGACAAATAGTTCAGTCACATAACCCACCCGAGTGAGTGTCAAGATTTTGTTAATTTGTGACAAGGTGTCTCTGTTAGGCTGGCCCAAGGCTACCCAACTGGCTTCCGAATGTTCAGAACTTCAAACCCAGGCTTTGGTGGTCCAAATTAGAGATGGGCACAAATTAAAAAACAAATCACAATATTCACCAAAAATCCTGTATTTGTCAATTTGCAGTCATCCGAATGGGTGCCCCTCCACGATCATGAATCAATGAGTCTTTAACTATTTTTGATTTGTCAATTCATTGAGCTATTAAATGCCCCCTGCAAGCACCCAGAGTCCCCAAAATTGCACAGAAGATTCCCCTGACTCTCCTCTACAATCCCTCCACGTTTGGTGAAGTTTGGGTTTTGGATATCTGAATTATACACCCACAATGAGCTCCCTCCACCCCAGGAAAGCTTTCCCCAGGGACCAAGGGATGTCAACACTGCAGAGAAACTTTCCCTGATTCTTCTCTATAGTCTCCCATAAGTTTGGTGAGGATTTGGGTTTTCCCCAAGGCAGGTGCTAAAGGGCTTTCCCACCATCCACCGAGAAGGTTTGGATCAATTCCCCGTGGATACAGGACTCAAGTACCCTAAGCAAGGGGCTGTAAAAATCAGCAGCACACTTACGCCACAGGATGTGCTCCCCAACCTGAAGATTATCTGCCACCCTCCGCTCAGTATATTATGATCCCCATGACTTGAGTCTTTCCCTTCATGTCTGCAAAACAGCTGATGAAGACCTGCTGGTCTAATCACACTTGCCGTATATATTGAGAGACTAGTGGGTGACCCTTGTCCATTTATTTTTAATGTTTGCAATGAATGAACTTGTTCCAACTTCCCCAGGCCCCATGCTCTTTCTTAACACTCGTCTGCTTCCAAACCACGTTCCAAGGGAGTGCCCACCTGTGAGCTTCGAGGCCAGCAAGTCTTTCTTCGTTTCCACCAGCACCTCTGGCAGGCGAGAGATTGGGACACAGACATCAGTGGAGTAGGCCTGCACATCAAAAGGGGGTGGGGGGGGGGGAATGGGAGGGAGTTCAGTAAGAGGTGGAAGGAAGACCTCTAAAACTACCGCAGGGGGCCAGAGGGGCGGCAAGCATCTTCCTCCCAGCCTAGAAAGGAGGTGGCAACAAGACTGGTGATGGCAGCTAGAGGAGGACCAATCTTAAGGACTGGAAAGAACCCAAACAAGAATCTTGACTATAGTAATTGTGTTTGCCAAGGTCTGCTGTTTTCAGCATCTGCAGGAGGGTGTGGAACCAAGCCAGCGGATAAAGGGATGCTATTGTAAAAAGGAAGTGAAGCAGAGCCCAATGGAGGGCATTCTAGGTAACTCAAACAAGCGAGCCAATCTGCCAAGGGAATCATTGTTTTATGATTCCAAGGAGCAAAACCACCCACTGTGCCAGTGCCCTTCCTGGCCCCTGGCTTACCTTTCTGCCCGGGCAAAGGGCCAGGGCTGCGTACCAGGCGTTGTGACGCGCTGCCCACAGCTGGTCGCGGGCCTCCTGCTCCTGTGCCCAAGCAAAGTCGGAGCCATCGTTGGACTTCACAATCTCCCCTGGGGAGGGAGCTGCGTGTCAAGGACACACACACACACACACACACACACACACACACACACACACACACACACACACCCTGTTGGTACACCCAGGGGGCAGGGCGGTTCCCAAGGGATGACCCCCGTGGCTCTCTCTCCAGGGAGACTCTCCCATCCCCTCCTGACCACCTACCCGTGGCTTCCACCTGCTCCCTGACCCCTCCCGTGGAGCCGTGGAACTCCAGGAAGAGGGTGGGCTGCTCAGCGTAGCTCAGGCCGCTGTAGCGGTTGCAGGCCCCCATCATGACTTCGTCCAGGAACTCTAGGGGGTGAGGAAAGAGAAGGGAAGGTGATACTCAATGCACGGCATCGCAACAGCAGGACAGGACACACAGCACCAGTTGGCATCACTCAACACCAGGCTGTCCTACAAAGGAGCAGGCAGGAGCGGTTCTCAATCATCCCAGAGTGCAGGACAGGCAGCCAACCATGGGCTGAAGTTCCAGGAAGCCAGATTTCAGTTGAATATCAGGAAAAACCTCCCAACTGTTAGAACAGGATGACAATGGAGCCAATGACCTGGAGAGGTGGCGAGCGCTCCAAGGCGGAAGGCGTTCAAGAGAAATTTAGACAGCCACCTGGAAGGTATCCTTGGACTTCTCCTCCTGCCTTGAGAAGGAGGCTGAGCTCCATGGCCTTGGCAACCCCTTCCAGCTTCACGATTCTCTGGCACTTCAGTTCTAAGATCCACAATACCGTGACTGGAACTTCACTGAATCTTTATATGGCAGAAGCTCACTGGCATTGCCCAAGAGCCAAAGGCAGCCATGGAAAGGGTCTCCGACAAAATCCCTAGTTGTGCACTGGTCCAGTGACTTGGCACTCAACCAGGAATTAAACTGGTAACTCATTAAGTAGCAGCTATTTCCCACATTTATTCATTTGTCGGCCTGATTTATAGGCTGCCTTTCTCCTGATCAAGGGCCCAAAGTCAGCTCATAGTATTAAAAAGAATAATCACCAATGCATTTAAAAAGCAGGTTTCCGGTTTCCGGTTTGAGGGAAGAACAGTGATTTTTGTAGAGCTCCACTCCCTTTATCCTTTTTATCATCTATTTTTTATACTTTTGACTTTTAACTTTTATCCTTTTAAAAGAATTATTATTGTTTGTTGCTAATGCTTCTTGGAAAACGGCAGCCGTTCGGCATCTCTCATTCCATCATTAAAGACAATCCAGCTGCCTGTTGTTGCCGCAGTGGAGGAGACGTGGAGGAGTACTGCTGGTAGCTACGAATATACTGCCCTGGGAATTCCCGTTGTTTTGCTGCCAAGCTGCTATTTACCCCTGCTTTCCTGGAAGATACATCTGCCTTTGAACTGCATGGTAATGTTTTACAAATATTGTGCTTTGGGCACAGAACACTGAAGAGGGGTACAATAAACTGCAAGCAAGTAAGTGTTTCACCAATTAACTAAGGGATACCGACTTTATTAGCTCCAACATTTCTTTAAGACTCTTAAAACTTTGTAAAGAGTATCCAAGAAGTCTTAAAGTTTGAAAGGCTCAAGGACAATATATTTGAACCAATCCAGCCCCGGGACTTATGTTTGTACTATATCCTTGCTGCTTTTCTACTGTTTGGGGTGTGTGGCTCCCTGTAGGAAGAGTGTGTTTTTACCCTCCTCTGGACTGCAGAAGGGTGTCTTACTACCTCTGAATCCTGCCTGCTGCCCCCAAGAACTTGAAGGCCTGACTTCTGGCCCTCTCTCCCATGGACTTTTGTTCTATCATACCTGAACAGTAGTTCTTTTAGCTGTGGATTACAGGAGTTGTAACCTGAACTCGAGGCCCAGAAGGGGAAAGAGAGGGTAGGAGAGAAAGAAAGGGGGAAACAACTTTTCCTTGCCCCGAATGTGAAGCCTGTAGCAGGAAATAAGAAGTACTACTGGTCTCAACTTGGATTTTTGTAAAGCTTACCTGCAAAATAAAATCAGGCTAACCAGCAACATCAGGAGACACTCTAATTACAGCCACATAGGGGTGGACGACCATCAGACTAGAGAAGGTTGCCAGGGCATTTAAAGAAACCTTTCATCAAATTGATAAACATCTTGACCTGGCATCTGAAGTGCCAAACCAATGCTTTCCATTCTCTTATAGTGTTTTGATACTTGTAAATTGCATGTAATTTGCTTGCAATATACCTGATATTTCATAGTCTGTTCTATTTGTATGGTTGTACATGTTTTACATGTTTCAGAGAATACAGTAGACCCTTGTATAACAAACAGCTTGTATAACATAAAATTTGTACAACATAAAAAATTCCGGAGATAGGGGAAATTTGCTTAACATAATCGCCTATGGGGAAAATCCGTACAACATAAAAATGGGATTACTCCATTTTCAATGCATTTCCATGGGAAATTTGTATAAAGAAAAATTTGCTTAACATAATTTCATTTGGAACGAATTAATTCCTTTATACAAGGTACCACTGTATTCTCCATTTGATGTAAGAAGTGCCATAATTACCCAATCTTGCTCTCCTTTCTATCTGAACCTTAAACCATGCATAATGGTGCATACTAGACAGGGATATAAGAAACTTGGACTCTCTCCCATACATAGTAATTCACTAGGGTGTAAGAAAAGAAGACAAGAGAAAATTACCAGTTTTTTCCACCCCTATCAACTCAGGTCTCCAATCTAGACTGGTCACTAGACCATAGAGGGATGACACTTGAAATAGGGGAGGAAAACTCAGATATTGATCTGGCATTGGAATTGTCTGCAGCAGAAAATACTCGGGTCCTGGGTACAATGACACAGAGGGATGTTGGAACAGAATTGGATGATTTAATGGAAAAACAGATTAATGAGCTAGCTCAGGGACATATTCAATCAGTGGCAGGAACTCCCTCAAAACCATTTGAACAAGCGGAGGAGGTAGATAACTTAAAACCATTCAAATGGATAAGTGATATCTTAGATGAAATTAAGGTAATTAAATTATTTCTCTATGAATCCCACAAACTACTAACCACTTTAACTGAGCTAGGTAAATTGCAAATAAAAAAGGACGAGCACACCACTCTAGGCACAGAAATCTCTCAGAGATGTAAAGATACAATTTCTATCAAGACAACAAAGGGAACAAATAAAGGAAAGGCAACTAATGCAAACTCAGATAGAAGACGAATGCAAGTCATAAGATGAATTATACTAAACTGTACAAAATGCTGGAGGATAAATCCAGAATAAAGAAAGCCCCCAGCTCGCATAGACATGACCAAAAGGGAGAAATTCATATAACTCCTGCGGATACTCAACCAAAGAACCCCTCTCCCAACAAAGGTGTTTTTGAAGACAAGATAGGAAAGGACCCATGGGCTGATGTTCTGAATACCTCTTCCAAGAATAGCAACCAGCTAATACCAAAAGTAACACAACTAACAGCAAATGATAAGTGGAACCTTAGATTAATGGATAACATACTAACATTCTGTGGTTACCCAAAACGAAAAGGAATATTATCCCAAAATGAACGCAAGTGGCATTTAATAAAAATCTTACAACCAGTAATCATTGACGGTCTCTCCCCAGCTGAAATTTTGAAGGTGGAATACCTGTTTTATAATTACTCTCATGCTCGTGCAGTTGTCACTTCTAGAGATAGCATAATAACAAATAGGATTTATAGCAAGAAAAAGGAGCTTTCATTGAGAGGTATTACAACTGTTAGATACTTTAAAAATATGAAACAGCCCCTGCCCCTATTAAATCTTGGGGACACAGAGTCTCTTAGGAACAAATCATCTTTTGCTAAAGCTACACCCAACGAAGACATCCTTATTGACTTGGCAGCGGATAACAGAGAGCAGATGGCAAAAGAACTCCATGGAGAAGAGGAAACCACAGAACACAATGAGGGCAAGAATAATGCACTAGATACCTTTTTTACAGACTTTAGTTAGCCAGAGGAAGAGGTAGAAACCAATCTACTCTCAAGCTTTGGCAGCTTGCCAACATGTGATCAGGTTTCCTTGATCAATCGCATAGAATGGCTGGCAATCAGGCTAAAAAATATAAAACAAGCCACTTCCATCAAGACTGAGGTTGAAGTAAACCAGCCTATGATACATAGATCACCCAAAAAGATGCAAGAAGAGATTAAAATCCAACCACCCCTGGAACCAACTATTAAAATAATCAAAGGTGCCCCAAAATCTAACTTGATGGTCCCTTCTGATGATCCTACTCTCTGTACAATAACTGTGGAAACAGTCTCACCAGTGGATATGCCCAACAGCAAAGGAGGTGCATATGGTAAACAAGAATCCATAATAATTCAGGAACTGACAGCATGAAATAAAGATCGACAGGAAGATATTTCCTTGCTCTCCTGGAATATTGCAGGATGGAACTCCAAATACAGAGATGTTTCCTTCATCAAATATCTAAATACGTTTGATATAATAATGCTGCTGGAGACATGGTCATTAGATACAATAGAACTAAATGGATATGTTGCTCATCAGCTATATGCCATATCTGATAATAAGAAGGGCAGACCAAAGGGTGGTTTACTTATACTTACCTCCACTAAACTCTGCATATCAATAAGTAAGCTTCCCACTCATGACCAGCTGGCAATAGGGGTTATGATGTCAACTAAACAACATTCATTACTGCTTGTAAATGTATATATACCTCCACAAAGACTGCAGGCCCAAATAGATTTAATCTGGCAGGATCTGGAAGTCTACATTGAGAAACTTTTGGCAACTTACCCCAATGCTCATATGATAATCGGAGGCGACTTCAATGCTAGGCTTGGAGCTAATAAGGCTGCACTTTATGCCTCTTACCATCTATGTCCCCCTGATAGACTGCCATTTGACACAGCAATTGCGCGTAGTGCAAAAGATATTGTCAGCAACTATGCGGGCCTCTTGCTAGTGTGATGGCATTCCTCCTGAGCTCATAAAAAGAAACATAAATTGGTGGGGCCCAATTCTGGCAAACCTCTTTACGTATATAGACCAGAATGCCCACATCTCTGCAGCCTGGAGTACAGCTATTATTATTCCAATTTACAAGAAGGGCAAAAAGGATAATCCTGCAAATTACCGCCCAATCAGTTTACTAACTATTGCCAGCAAACTATATGCAAGACATCTCTATTGGAAACTACTTAGCTGGCTGGAATCGGAAAATATCCTGGCTGAGGAAAGAAGCTGGCTTCAGAACCGGAAAATCTACCATGGACCAAGCCCTGATTCTACATCATCTAGTTGAAAAATATACCAGTAAAACTAAAGGATCTTTATTCGGAGCATTCATTGATCTTAAATCCGCCTTTGACTCCATCTCAAGAAATAATGTGGTGCAAATTAGAGGCCTCTACAATTGATCGGCGCATCTTACTGCTTATCTATAAACTTCATGAAAATACCAATATGAAAATAAGATGCAATCAGAAAGGTCACCTATCTGACAAAGTACCCACACATAAAGGAGTTAAGCAGGGATGTATATTGGCACCACTATTGTTTAATTTTTATATTAACTCAATGGTTGCAGCCCTTAGGCTGATTTCCATCCCCTGAAGCTAGCAAACAGAAACCTCTCGGTGTTGCTGTATGCTGATGATGCGGTGATACTGTCACAGACACCTATTGGTCTGAAGAGGGCGTTGCGTGCCCTGACACACTATACTAAAGAGAATAATCTTCAAATTAACTATGAAAAAACCAAGATTATGGTATTTGCAAAAAGACCAAAACTCTACAAATGGGTAGTAAATGGACACAAAATTGAACAAACTAAAGTCTTCAGATATCTAGGCACAGTTTTCCAAGCAAATGGCTCTCGTAGGGCGCACGCTAACCATGTTGCCCAATCAGGACAGAGATCAGCCTCTGCAATCCTAAAATTTTTCTACACCAAGGGTGGGTAGTATATCCCCGCAGCCTTGAAGGTATTCCAAGCCAAATCCATCAGCCAACTCCTTTATGGTGCACAGTTAGGTCCCTATCCTTCTTTTACTCCTATTGAAAGGGTCCAGTCAAGATTTCTAAGAGCAATCCTCCAGGTACCACGTTGTGTCACCAATGCAGCTCTGCGGCTGGAGGTTGGGCTCCCGAAAGTCGAAGCAAGGTTTTGGATAATCATTTTTAGATTTTGGTTGAAGTTATCCTTCTTTCCAAGAGGCCTAACCACGCTAATCCTACAGGACAACCATCTATCAAGTTGGATGAAAGCACTGTCTGCCAAACTCAGAATGTATGGATTCTCAGAGGACTGTGTAATCCAAATGGGCTATGATGCAGCAAACCAAATGCTTAAACAACGTATTATGGAGGTTGAGAGGCAGCATGACCTGGGGGCAACTTCAAATAACATCTCTTTGGATAAAGCACTATTGCCCTTTAAACCAGCCACTTATGTCTTCATGCTACCAATTAAAAAACATCACAGAGCCTATACCCTTGCCCGCTTAAATGTATTACCATCTGCAGTACTGGAAGGGAAGTTTAAGAAAACTCCATACTCTCAACGCAAATGCCCCTGTAATTCAGGTGCAATAGAAACTGTAACCCATATTCTCCTGTCTTGCCATTTTTACTCTGATATCCGAAGAAGACTAACTGAATTCCAATTAAAATTATTCCCTGGGTGTTCTGAGGCATTTTATACCCTATTACTTCTATCAAGACAAAATTCAGACACTTTGCATAATGTGGCAAAATTTTTAGTTGCTATTAAAATCCGGGAGGGGAAGGTTTTAACAAAATAAGGATAGAACCTTAATTATCAGTGGGATTTTTCCTCTCCTCTCCTCTTTTTTCCTTCTTGCTCCCCTTCAAATTAAGATGTGAATGAGAGGTGTTTACTTTTTCTGATAGGCCATTTTAACTTTGTACCTAATTCTTTTAGAAATCTGGTATGTTTTAACTTGCTTTTGTATATAGTATTTGGATGTTGGCCTACGGCCGTATTAAAGATTTTGTATTCATATTTGAAAAGCAAACTATAAAACTGAAGCTTTATGAAATTTTATTGATTTGATTTGATTTGATTTGATTTTTATACCACCCATCTGGAAGCAAGGCCACTCTGGGCAGTTAACAACAATTAATCAAAATGCAAACATAATCACATACAATTAAATACTGTACAATGTAATGAAAATAAAAATAAAAATAAAAACACATTCAAGGATAACATAATGTCGACAAATAAATGAAGATCACAGACAAATTGAAACTACTCTAAGACAATAAAATTATAGATTGCAAAGCCTAAGTCGATTCTGTAGAACTTGAAATGTTTGCCCTCCGCAGGAAATATCAAGTGGCCTCCACAATGTCTTCCTTGACCTGACACTTGAGGCAGAAGCCATGGAAAACAGGCATCCCAAAACAAAATAGTAATTAAAAACAGACCTTTGCTGTGCAATTTGTCCCACCCCTCTAACCTGAAGAGGCCTGAACTCCACTTACCGATCCGGGCAATGGGTATCCCCGCCTGAAGAATCTGCACAGTGCTGTCCACAGCTGCCTTCACACTGGGGAAGCCACAGACAGCTGCCACAGTGGCTTCGGGGATGCCGTGCAGGCGCACCGTGGCCTGGGTAATGAAGCCTAATGTCCCCTCCGAGCCTACGAAGAGGCCTGTGAGGTTGTATCCAGCCGCGCTCTTCCTGTGGATCGAGAAGGCAGTATCTGACGAGGCCTGAGAAGCCAAGCTGCACCTTGTATGGGGAGCTTCTTATGCTGATACAGCACAAATCTTCCTCGTTCCCAGTAGGACCTACGCAGACCCCTTGCACACTAACAGGCACGTGTACACTCAAGGGAACTAGAGAGTGAGCTGAAAATGGATGCACTGATACTCGTAGTTTGCTTCTACTATAGGTTTATTCAGACACTTGAGTTATACCCCTACAACAATGCCCCCTTCCAAGGAAAATGCCCTGTCGCAGCTGGCTCGGGAGAAATCTTCACCAAACTCGGAAGGCTGGTAGAGGAGGGTCAGAGGAAGGTTCTTTGCCAGCCTGGAGTCCCTATGTGCCCAAGAGCCCATTTTGCAGGGTTTTAAAGTGGGGAATGAATACTGTACATTTGTTATTTGTGATTCATCTGCCTTGACAAATCGTGAATCAAAATGAATTTCCATCTTTTTCTGATTCGTGCCCATCTTTAGTTTATGGTTTTATTTGCCTATATCATGGAAGTGACATCCAGCTCCTTCCGTCAAGCTGTCAGGTGTGGGCGAGGGACACCCATAGACACAAACTACCAAAAAGTGTGAGAAATTCTATTTTGATCTGAGGATTTGGTTCAAGCAACCTACATTTGACCTGGTGTTTTTGGTGACCATGACAGGACAATTGGATCATCAGAACAACACAATTAAGACACACCCTTTTGTGAGAACAGTGGTATTTGAATGTCTTGGCCTGCCTTCAAAAAGGCTTTGAAAACTCTGCTTTTTGAGGAGGCATATGGTGAGCTACTTTAATTTTTTTTTTTGTTCGCCGCTGATGTATCTTGCCTGGGGCTTTGTCCTTAACTGTTTTGTAGCTCTGTTTACTTTTTTTAACCTGTTAACCGCCCAGAGTTCCAATTCAGAAGATGGCACGGTATAGAAATAATACAAATAAATAAATAAATAAATAAATAAATAAATAAATAAATAAATAAATAAATAAATATTTTTTTCACTGTCATGTAGATACTGAGGGGCCCCAAGACACTGGTAAATTCTTTTGTTGGACTGTGCTGTGGCATTTTTTTTTGTATGTGTGTGTCAGTTTGGGGCATACATTTGGCACCTGGGGGTGGTGCCTCAGCCAAGCCTATTTTGACTCCACCGTTCCTCCCCTCCAACGATCCAACCAACTCTAAGCTTCTAAAGGAGTCTCTGGGATCCTTGGGGGAGCAGTTGGGCGACAGCCACCATGAGCGTGTGCAGCACCTGGGTCTTCGATTCTGCCCGCCAGTATGGAGCACCTTCCCATCCGGAAGCACCACCTGAAGGTTGAGCACATTCTGGCGCATGGTGCCGTAGCGCACCGCATTCGTGCCGGAAGCAGAGGTGGCCGCCATGCCACAGAGAGAAGCATCCGCTCCAGGGTCTGCAGAGGATGAAAAAAGAGTCAGAGGCAGGTCCAAGCACCACCCTTGTGATGGCCCCTACATCGCTGGGGCCACAGCAAACTCTGGAAAGACAGAGTGCCTCTGGCTGGCCACTCAGCGGCCCAATAACACTGGCAGGCCATTCCAGATTCTGAGTTATGCCCCCCCCCGCACGCGCAGCTAGCCAGGTATGATACAAATTCAGAGCCCTTTCCATTGGATTTCCCCATACCATCTTCCACACAATCAACAGTCTGAGAAGCAGATGCAGAACCCTTCCCAGCTCTTGAGGCCTCAAAATATTTTCCCTGAAATCTATAAGAAGGGGGATCCTGGGAACTTGGGAAGGAAGGAAGGAAGGAAGGAACTGATACTAGAAAGAAGGAAGAGGGAGGGACGGAGGGAGGGAGGAAGCATACACCTGAGGTATTGATCTGCCTCCTTTCAGCCCTGTTTTCCTGCTGCTACAACAGTAAGGATACCAGTCATCCTGGTGGCTTGACTCTGTTTCCTGCCCAACCCATGTGGCTATGAGGTCTATTGGTTCCCTTGGCTGAATACAGCTGTCCCCTCACCCCACCCACTTCCCAAACAGTCTTGAAACCAGCCATACCTACAGGAAACCAGAGGCCACTGCCCCGCAGAAAGTGGTTCAAGGCCTTCCGTGTGACTCCTGGTTCCACGGCCACCGTGAAGTCCTCAGTGTTCAGCTCCAAGACTCGGTCCATCTGGGTGAGGTTGAAGCACACCCCACCCTGTCCACAGAAGTGGGTCAATAGAGAATTAAGGGAATGGTCAGTTCTAATCAGCAACCTATAAGGGTCTCGGCCAACTCAGAAACTGCCTCTTCCTGTCTTCTTTCTTCCTTTCCTGGTGCAACGATTCACCAAGCTACCACCAAAACATGGCAGGATGTAACGACGTAGGAGCACGCCTCCCGGATCAATTGAAGACATGCCTAAGCCCATATTCTGTGTGCACAGGGACCTGGGGGTGCCTAGGTGAAGGCTCCCTCCCTCCCTCCCTGTGATTACTTAACAACTGCTCTTCAAAGACAGGCTTGTTGGCTGATTTTATCACCCCCAAGAATACGAGCCACTGAAGGCCTCATCCTTCGCCTGTTTACCCAGTTCCCTTTTAGGGCCTTACATTGTCACAGCCACAACATCTTGGGGCCCTTGTGAATTCCACACATAGTTCCCATTTTGGATCACTTGTTGAAACAAACCAGTTCCTGGCAACCACACAGTGTAGGGGGACTGGTGGTCCAACCCGGCCTCAAATTCTGCCCGAGGTGGAAAATTCTGGTCTAGCGGTTAGGCTGCTCCTTTTTTGGGACTGGGCTGAAGTGACCCCCTGATGGACGGAAGTGTTGCTTTAAGGGAGATCGCACTTGATGGTCTGGAAGATGTATCATCAGTGACCCAAGAGGCAACACAATGTTCGAGACAGAAGCCTGGACAAGACCCTGTCACAAAACCTAGATGTCAGATGTCACCCACCTGTTCATCTCTCTGCCCACCCTGGGAGCTTACCCAGTCACCTCACCTGGATGGCACTCACACCGCCTTCCAGCCCTGTGCCCGTGCCGAAGGGAATCATGGGGGCGCCGCGGCTGTAGCAGGTGCTGGCCAGCAAACTGACCTGCTCCACTGTCTGGGGCCACACCACGGCATCTGGGGGACAGCACCTAAGGCAGTGGACAACCTGGCTTGAGGCTCAAGAGTAGTGAAACTCATTATCTCTATTCCAAAACAAACAAACATTAATCACCATCCTCTATGCCAGGGGTGGGAAACCTTCAGCCCTCCTGATGCTTTGGATGATAACTCCCATGCTCCTTGGTAATTGGCAGTACAGGCTTGGGATTCTGGGAGTTGCAGTCCAAAGCATCTGGAGAGCCAAAGGTTTCCCACCTTTGCCAACAGAAAAAACCAAGTGTAACTTCATCAATCTGTTTATACTGAGATGTACATGAACAGTGACAGTTAATGTGGCAGAGGTGGTCTTCTCCAAAAACAAAAGATAAGCTGCTGCTGCTGCTGCTGCTGCTGCTACTACTACTACTACTACTACTACTACTACTACTACTACTACTACTACTACTACTACTACTACTACTGGGACAGGCCTACAATTGACATGCAAAGCTGGACTCTCTGTCACAGCAGCATGAAAACAGATTATTGGGTGTTCAAAGACTGTCTGTATTGCAAATCTCTTATTGACGGGATTTGGTTGTTCTGAGTGAATAGTGTTGCATGCCTGTACTTCAAGACTTGCACCCTGTTATCCAATTTGGGATTCCCAGATTTTCTGGATCAGGACTCAAACTGGAAGTTTATATCATGGGAAAATAATAACCAGCCATTATCAGGATAACGGGGCTCGCTGTACCTGTGCATGGACTCATCGTGGCCATGCTGCTCACGAACAACGGCAGCTGCAGAAACCTTGGCCGACCCGACCACCGCCCTCAGAGAATCGAGGAAGTCATCCGTCAGCCACTCCTGGAGGGGAAAAGACAAGACATCGATGGGGGTGGGGGGGCAAGGAGGGAGGAGGAACAGCACTGGAGGGGAGCCCAGACGGACACAAAGGAAACGCTGGACCCAGCAGGGAAAAGAGGAGGACCAAATCTAAACCACAGGACCTTGGGAGGCCACCAGTTCAAAGGGTTGAAAGTTGGGAACAACAGGCAGGAAAGGCTTCACCTGTTGGATTTCCACTTTTCTTGGGTATATGAAAAGAAAACAAAGAGAGTGGCAAAGGGGGGGGGGATTTAACTGCCAGTCCTCTTTCATCCTCCACCCTTTCCTTCTTCCTTTCTTCCCTTCCTTCTCTCATTATCTTTTACCCTCTTTTTATTAAAAATACTGCCAGTCCTCCTGCAAATGTGGCTCCAGAGGCGGCCTGCCATCCATGAAGACTCACACAAGAATGAACCAGTCTGCAGCAAGTCTTGAAAGGTGCCAAGAACCCATCATCCCCATCATCACACTCCAAAAAACTAAGGCGGCTTCCCCATGGAGAACCTCAAAAGCATGACAGGACCCCCGATTCATCAAGTCCTCCTACCAGCCCCACCGAATTTGTCTCCGGATCAACCACAAGCCCACAACCCACACAAATTTCCCTCAGGGGACTCTTTCAAAAACAAACAAAGCAAAACCCAGACACAAACAGACTCCCCCACAAAATAAATATGCAGAAAGCCCTCCACTGCGTCCACCCACAAATAAGCAAGTGAAAAACTCGGGCTCTCCTGGGAAGGGTTCAGCCCCTGCATCCGCCTCCCTCCCTCCCTCCCCCCCCCCCCCCCATCCGATCGGCGGTGGACGTGCGTGTTAACTCAGGGCCTTTTCCTGCGACCAAGCCCTTCAGCTGAGCTTCCCTTCCACAGGATCAGGGCATTGCGGCGTTGGAAGGGGCCGCGAAGGCCGTCGGGTCTCAACCCAACCCCCAACCCCCCGCGCGCAAAGAGGACGACCTCTTACGGACTGGGCTCTGGCCACGGGCTGCGGGGCTGCTGGTTTGCGGGCCAGTCGCAACCAGCCTGTCAGCCGCGCCTGGCGAGGAAGCCAAGGAAGCCCCCGCGACCTCCAAGGGCCAAAGCCCTGGGCCACCCAAGCAAGCGCCCTGGTGCGCGCGCCCGCTCAACTGCCCTGCTGCCCCACCGATGGCGCGGCGGCGGCGAGGGGCGCGGTGGCTTTGCCAAAGGGCAAGACGGCTCCCGGGCCGCTCCTCCCTTCCCTTCCCTTCCCCCTTCCCGACCTTGGCGGCTCCTTGCGAGTAACGCCGGATCCCGGAGCCGACCGTCCGCCGGAGGAAAGCCATGCCCACTGGCCGCAGGGCAAAGGCGGCGGGGCGGGCGGGGAAGGCGGGGAAGGCTGGAGCCGCCCTCCCCGGCTTAAGGTGGGACGGGCGCCCGCTGCCTGCCTGGCTGGCTCTCCGGCTGGCTCTCCCGGCTGGCCGGCCCAAGGCCCGTCGCGCCTGCTTTTCCCTTGTTATCCCTGCAGGCACGTAAATCTTTCAGAGCTACCAGCCCGAGACCAGAGAAAGAAGCCACCCGCCATTTCCAGAACTCTGCCTTCAGGGTATCCTGACTGAGGGTCATCGTCCACAAGGAAATTTAGCCATATTAAGGCTTTTTTTCCGCAGCAATAAAAAGAGAGCCTCCAGCTCAACCTCCGGGGCTGAGCAGGGATTGAAACAATGTTTCAACTGTTACATAAGGATTATATATCAATTAGATTGCAACTGTAGCTTTAGTTTTGTTTCCTGCTTTTTTTTGTCTCAGGGTTATTCTTGTTTCTTTGGGTTGTGTGTGGGTGTAATAAAGTTGCAATGAAATGTTTTGGAAAAGGGATTTTAAACAAATATGTGTAGCAGACTCACTCAGTCAAGTCTTCACTGCATGGTCTACATGCCCCTCCCCAAGCAAAACTTAATTCTCTTTTAAGTCAAAACTACCAGCTCTAAAACAAAAACATGTGGATTTTCTCTGCGAATCCTGCACCACTTGGACCGCTGACAGGAAGAGTGGGCTCCTAGGGTGGGAGTGAGAATTTTCAGATGAAGTCAGGTGGCCACCCCCTGGCCCTCTTACTGTGTAGAGCTGGGCTCAGAACCACAATGGTTGGGGGGGGGAGGATATTTAATGTGCTTTGAATATACAGGCAGGTGAAAAAGTCATGCCATTCTGCTCCAGTAACAGTGTGCACATAACCGAGAGGGTTCAAGTTATTAATTAAAGTCCTGAGCTTAGAGGGCTCACCTGTGACCCAGAACCCCCACCCATTAACAATCACAACAAGAATACACAACCACTCAAAACTATGATCCCATTTTCAAAGAGAGACATTCTAAGGGCTGATATGCACATTACATAGAATGCGGCAGTAGAAAACCAGTAAGTCTCCAGGTGTGTCAGGATCATAAAACTGCATGTATTTCATGGGATCACTTTTATGTATGGTGTGTTCACATTTTTAACAGCCAGGTAACGAATTAAAGATGATTACAGGCCAGGAAGTTTTAATTTTTAGTTTTATTTTATTTTTACCAGGGCAACATGGAAAATACGACCCATTCTGCATTTTATCTAAAACAGAGTAGGCCAGTTTTCTGCATCTGGGACTTGGGCCATGTAAAGAGGGATCATTCAGTAATGTAATGAGAAATTAAAAGTACACATGGTTGTAGCTGATAATTCCACATGAGAGGTTTTGGGTGCAGGTTGGTGTGCTCCAGTTTGGTCCATTTCCATGGCATGTTATCTCTGGGAATGTGATGAAACCAAGCATTGCAGCTGTTGAAGCTGACAAGGTTCCTTCCTCGAGCCAATTTCTGGTATCATGAGGTGGTTTAATAAATGAGCTGCTTCAAGATATCAGTAAATTAAATGCTTCCCCTGTTCCTTTGCCGGGAAGCAGGGGAAGTGAAATTAATATTACAGTAGGACCCTAGTATACACTGGGGATTGGTTCCAAGCCTTCCCATGGATAATGAAAACCATGGATAAGAGAGAATGCCAAAATGTTCCCCAAAACTGCTGTTTTGTGATAGTAAATTGCTTTACAGCTGCTGTTTTATGACCGTAGCTTGCTTTTCACCTGCTCTTTGTGACAGTAGCTTGCTTTGCTGCTGCTGATTTATTTATTTATTTTTCCTCTGCCAACCATGGATAACTGAATCAGTGGAATCAGTGGATACTGTATTATTATTTTGCCTCTACCAAATAATCACTAATATGCTGAGTTGCTTAGATTAAATGTTGTGTTTCATAAAATTTTGTTTCCATTTGTGTGAAATGCTGATTGAAACCAAGGTTGCAGGTAATCTCTCAACTGATATGAGGAATTAAAAAAAATTCAGTGAGTCAGGGATGATCTTCTTCTTCTTCTTCAAGTGCCATGTCCTCATAGAATGTTGGCGATCAGTAGCCTGAACTGGTTTCGCTCTAAAGCTGTTCTAAATAGAGCAGCTGAGTTCACTGCGGACCTTGGGCTTAAGTTCTTAAGCCAGAATGTTCTTCTATGCCCTGAGCCACGCTTCCCATCTATTTTTCCTTGAAGGATAACCTGCAGCAGATGGTATTTCTCATTGAACATTGTGCATTATGTGTCTAGCAGAGGTAAACCCCCCTCAAAAAAACCCTATATTTCTCTCCCCACCGCTGCCATAGAGGAGCAAGTGGGGTGGTCAATTTGTCAATATCCTGAAGTGGCTCATTTGCTAAGCTATTTCAAGGTACCAGAAATCGACAGCAGAAGGAGCCAGACGAACTAGAGTTGCTTGAAGCTGGTATTATATACTATTTGGAAGTGAGGACTGCACCAAATGGGACCTTGCTCCTCCCTCCCTCCACTTCAAGCTATGTTTAGCTATGTTTAAATATTTGAAAGGATGTCACATTGAAGAAGGGACTGCTTTGTTTCCCATGGCTTCAGTGACTAGGATGCGGGGCAATGGTTTCAAACTACAGGAAAAGAGATTCGATTTGAACATTAGGAAGAACTTCCTGACGGTTTGAGCTGTTCGGCAGAGGAATCTGCTGCCACAAAGGAGGGTGGTGGATTCTCCTTCTTTGGAGGTTTTTAAGCAGAGGCTGGATGGCTACCTGTTCCGGAGCACTGTGATGGGGGTTCCTGCATGGCAGGGGGTTGGACTGGATAGCCCTTGAGGTCTCTTTCAACTCTATGATTCTATGATTCTAAGCTACCCTTGTGGTTAACAGCCACAACTCAGGTGGATTTGACAAAGGCATTATTATTATTCCCCTTGGAATCAGCCACTTTGCATCTGGTGACATGTTTTGAAGGGGCTGCTTCACCCAGATCACTCAGCCTGATCTGCAGGGCCTTGTGAGCGTGGCTCTCTGCCAGCTCAAGAAGTCAGACGCAGCAAAGTGAGGGATGCCATTTTTTATTGCTCCCTGGTCCAGGAGGATTAATTATTGGCAAGGGTGTCGTCAATAAATCGAAGGAGCTCTGTAACACGGGCGTACACCCCTGGGCTGGAAGGGGAGCAGATGCTGCTGCCCCAGGAGACAATCCCAACGAGAGTCCAAGCGCCGTCTTTCTGGCACACCAAAGGTCCCCCAGAATCACCCTGCAGGGAATGAAAAGGAAGACGGAACATCAGGGGGCTGGATTGACACAGCCTGGTGCCTTCCGTGATGAGGGATTTCTGCAATCATTAAAAAATGTCAGACTCCCCCATTTACAGGCAGTCCTGGCTTAATGATGGAGTTCCATCCCTACGACTAGATCACCGAGTGAACTGGTTGTTGAACTATTCATTGGAAGCCTCCCACCAACTTTTTCTCAGACTGATGAAGCTACTTGGATGAGGAGTGAAACATTTCAATCCCATGAGAAGAGGAGTCCAGTTGCTATGATCCAAATAACTTCCCACACATGCCAGTCCCTGGGCTTCAGCCAGCACGCTGGGATGCGTGGATCCCCTCGGCTGCTTTTCCAGGCCCGGAGAAAGCCCCAGTCCCACCCTCGTCGCGGGAGACACGCGTAGCCACGAGGGGAAGCTGGGCAAGGCAGGGAGAGGTAAGACCTACCATGCAAGAGGAAGCCCCGGCAGCCCCTGCGCAGACCATGGTGTCGGAGATGAGGTCGTCCCAGTAGCTCTTGCATTGCTGGTTGGTCAACAAGGGAAGGGCCACTTGCTGCAGCCGCTCAGGAGTGTTCGGGTCTGAAACAGATTGAGCGGTGGTTTCTAGCAGTGGATCCAGATGGGTTCCAAATTCCAATCCTTTTTTGTCCCGGTTCAGCGATCGACCACCCTCTTGCAGGAGGAGCATTGGTTTGGCTTAAAGCAGGCATGTCAAAACTTCAGCCCTCCAGATGTTTTGGACCACAACTCCCACAGTCCTTTGCCATTGGGAATACAGACTTGGGTTTCTGGGAGTTGTGGTCCCAACCATCAGGAAGGCCAAAGTTTGGACATGCCTGGCTTAAAGAATCACTTTTGTGCAACTGGTAATACTGTCATTTTTCCCAGCTGTCCGCTTGACCTTTCTCTCATCCTCGCTTGGTGCATTGCCTTTTCCTGCTCCTTTTCACCCCTCCTGGAAGTATGCTCTGTTTTTAATATCTGTAATGGGGCAGAGCTTAGGGCGGATACCTGATCAAGGCTGGTGTCTATAATAAAAAGCCTCCTGGCCCAAAGCTGTCAGTTATTGTTTGGAGAAGAAAGCAAAGACACAGAAGAAGGAGAAGAAAGGTGGAGTGAGGAGATGCGCTTTTACACGACCCCTAAGATCCGCTAGCCACTTAAATTTGGACCAGAGATCTTGGGGGTTTGTCGCTCTTCCTGTGTCCCCACCCCCTCCGCACTCCCTGGCTCCTGTCTGCGTGAGGGGAGGGAGAAAAAAAAGGAGAAAAGAATGCCGGCTCACCTCCGTTCTCCCCTCTCGCTCTGCTCCAGGAAGCATTCCAGTCTCTTAATATCTCTTAAAGGGGCGGGGGGCAAACAAACAACAAACACAAGGAGAGGAGAGCCCGGCACTCACTCCTTTACATCCACATCAGACATTTTTCACCTCTGGAGAGCAGGTACTTGAAAAGTGTGCTGGGACGCACTTAGGTGGGCGTGGTCGCACTTATTTTTTTTTTAAACTCCGGAGCTGATGGGAAAACAATTTTAAGCTCCGGGTCTGGGAGCCATTTGCCTCGGATTTTAGGGGTCATGTAAAAGGGCCCACAAGGTGGGGTGATCTATCTGGTATACAAAAATATTTCTCAAAGGTTGTAGCCATATTAGCTTGTTGCTGGAAAAAAACCCTCAGTAGGTAGGTATTCAACACTTCAAAGTCCATCTAATCTATTGTAAGCATTCTTCTCCACAACTCATACTACAAGTGAATGAGTTAGTCAGATGCCAGAAAACTGCTTTTTGCCTTCCAATGGAAGCTGCTCTAACTGGGAAGTGCATTTCTTAAGCATTCTGTTAAGTCATAATTGGGCATAATGAAATTCTCAGAGATGCTTTTGGGGGTCCTGAGACCCCTCCCTAAACATTCCTTGTTGGGCCAGGATAAAATAATTCATTTCCAGGACATTCAAAAGAGCCAAACACACAATTCAGGTCGAACCCCCCCTGAATTGGCAGTTCATCCCTACTGTGGTCATGGCTCATGGGGTGATGGCCACAGATCAACCCCCGGGGATACCCCTTTACTCTCAAAGCTACCTCTATTGTCCCTCTATCTATATGAACCCTGGCTTTAAGCCATAGCCAGCCCCCCCTTCCCTCTGGGAAGCTTACCTCCATCATATCCATTTGCCTACACTGGCCCAGGTCTCTGACCTCAGCCAACCTCAGCCCCCCCCTTCTCTCTCTCTCTCTCTCTCTCTCCCCCCTCCCTCTCTCCCATTCTCCCTCCCTCCTGTTCTCCTCCCTTCAGCCCCTCTTCCCTGGATGTGCTTTCAACGTGTTTCGACTCTGTCCTATGGCTCCTATACCTATGTCATTTTGGGCAAAGGGTTCATGGCAAAGAAACAAAGACATCATGGCGGCTCTGCAAGACAACAACATTTTCCGGAAGCGGAATCCATTTTCCACCAGGACCCCAACACCTTCTCCACTGCTGCTTCCTGGATTACACCATAGCTTGGGGCTTTCGATTGTTACACCTCTGCATTCACCAAGGACTGTCTGGCAGCCCCAGGCTTATTTCATCAGCTTTCCAGCCCCTTGTGAGAAGGGAGATGAAGAAAAGCCATTGGAGCAGAGTGTGCCGTCTGGAAAGAAGGAAGAGGAAATAAAAGAACTAAAAGATTTGAGCTTAGAAGAGAAAACCGGGCCAATAGGAGAGATAAAGGGTCAGGAGTCAGGGGAAGAACAGCGCGAGGAGTTGGGGGCATGTGCGCGTGAGACAATAATAGAGAAAGAGGGATTATGGGTATCGGAGAATGACAGTTGGAAAGGGGACGTTAATGCGCGAGGGAGGGGAGAGGACAGTTGGGATAAGCAGTTGAGAGAGAGGGAAAGAAGGCGAAGGGAGTTAGATGAAAAACGGGGAGTAGACCGTGGTGAAGAATACCAGTGGTCCGTAACTGTGAAGCCTCTGAAATGGCCGGAGACCTCTGAGAAGTTTAGAAAAGAATGGAGGAACGAGAGGTCTCCGAATCCGGTAGCGCAATGGGCTCGCCACCCGTGTTGCGGGACCCAATGTATGGGGCGCGGGTCAGTTACTCGCCATTATTTCTAAAGTCTCCTAATAGTCAAGTTCCTTTAGTTAACGTTATTTATGAAGATGCTGAGCCGCTAGATGCTGTAACGAATTCATATCCACAGTTAACCCCTCAAACAAGAGGTCATGTTTTGTCTGTACCTGAGTTAATGTTAAATAAAAATCCTTTTGATGTTCCTTACCAAGAAGCCTCTGACTTTATAATTGACCCAGAATCGCGGATGAAAGAAACTGAACCCTCACAAAATGGCGCCCAACGTGGGGCGATTCCGAAGTCAAAAATATACCAAAAATTAGAACCTGATCATAACACAGACAAACAAGAAAGAATAATTGAACTGCTTGCCGAGCAAAACAGATTGTTGATGGCGCAACTGTTGAAAGCCGAAAATTCGCCTAACAACCCGTCAAATCCAGTACCTAATGAAGAACGAAACCCGTGGGTTTCAAATCCCGCGCCAGTAAGGCTTCAGAAAATGGCTAAGGACGACGATGTCGAAGCTTACCTGAACACTTTTGAGAGAGTGGCGACAGCGGCAAAATGGCCAGTATCTCAATGGTCTCTGATCTTAGCACCATGCCTTACTGGAACGTTGCAAGAAATAGTAGATGCCTTGGAACCGGTTGATGCGACCGATTATGACAAGGTGAAAAATGCTATATTGCTGACGTTGAACCTTACACCCGAGGCATATAGGAAAAAGTTCAGAGCATTGGGATATAAGCAAGGGATACATCCCAGGTCACTGGCACAAAGGTTAAAAGCCCATGCAACTAAATGGCTACGACCCGTGGAAAATTCGAAGGAGCAAATCATAGAAGCCATAATCATCGAGCAGATGTTATCGGGAGCACCCACACAAACCGCGTCGTGGATAAAAAGAAACCGCCCGACTTCGTTAGAAGATGTGGTACACATCTGGGAAAGCATTGAATCATCGGAAGAGAAGACAACATCTCGCGAGAATACGCCTTTAGGGAGATCTCAGCATTTGTCGCATGAGAATACGTCATCAGACAAGGCCGGCAATAACAACAGATCCGTTTACAAGATGGCGTCGGGAGCTGAGAACGCGCCACGAGGAGTGGAAACATTTGAAGGCCGCCAATTTACCAGGAGTGGAAGAGGACTGACGAGGCTGAACTTTGCTAATAAAAATACTCAGCCTAAACCCGTATGTTATAATTGCGGATCATCACAACATTATAAACGGGACTGCCCGAAGCTCGATTGCGCGTGGGGGGGTAACTCTGATGAAAATGCTACCCAAATTGTAAATGTAGAAAAAGATTGTGAAGTGGTCGCTAGGGTGAATGGGGAGGTTAAGAAGGCATTTATCGACACAGGTTGTGCCAAAACATTAGTCCGTTCGGTAAAAGGGGGTAAATGTAAAGAAGCTGTATCTGTGAAATGTATTCATGGGGATTCTAAAACGTATGAGACAGCCTGGGTGGAGGTGGAGATTAAGGGTGTGAAGAGAAGAATTAATGTGGGAATTGTACCCTCGCTGGCCAGAGAAATGTTAATAGGACGTGATTGGCTTAATATTGATAATCTTATGCAAACACAGGAAGGGATGCAGGGAGATGTCCAGGCGGAGGTGAAGGCTGTCCAGGAGGAAATGTCCTTGGCGTCTAGAGATCGGGTGAGATTTTTACAACAAAATGACATATGTTTAACAAAACTGAGAGATAAGGTTATAGATGTTTCTGAGTTAAGCAACGGGTATGAAGGATATTTTATGAGAAATGGGTTATTATATCATATTGATAAAAATGGGTTTGAAAGACTGATTGTTCCCCAAGTATGGAGGAGGGAAGTTATGAGGTTAGCCCATGATATCCCTATCGCTGGCCATTTGGCTATAGAGAAAATGTGGGCCAGGATAAATCATCGGTTTTATTGGCCAGGAATGAGAACAGATATAGAGAAATTTTGTCAGACATGTAGACAATGCCAATTAACACAGAAGAAACCCCCACCAGGAGCACCTTTAATATCTATGCCTATCATTGACCAACCTTTTGAACGCATTGCTTTGGATTTGATTGGGCCTTTACCTAAATCCTCCGCTGGTCACATGTATGTTTTAGTAATAATTGACTATGCTACCAGGTATCCTGAAGCTATTCCATTAAGGACAACCACAGCTAAAATTTTGGCACAAGAGTTATTAAAGGTGTTTTCGAGACTTGGTTTTCCCAAGGAGGTACTTACGGATCAAGGAAGCAATTTCCTCAGCATCACTTTCAAACAGATGTGGAAAATCCTTGATGTAAAACCGTTAAAGACGACCGTTTATCATCCCCAAACAAATGGTTTAGTGGAGAGATTCAATAAGACTCTAAAGTCTATGTTACGTAAAATTATTTTGGATAATCCTAGGAGATGGCACCTCTTATTAGATCCCTTAATGTTCGCTATTAGAGAGGTACCACAGTCTTCTACGGGGTTTTCTCCATTTGAGTTACTCTATGGACGCGTACCTAGAGGAATATTAGATTTAATGAAAGAAAAATGGGAATCTGGTGGTGATGAAGCAGTTACAACCGTGAAACACGTTATTGAGATGAGGGATCATTTGAGGAAAGTACAGAATCTGGTAAAGAAGAATTTAGTATCTATTCAAGCTTCACAGAGAAATAGGTATGATAAGAAAATAAGGAAAAGGTATTTTCAAGAGGGTCAGAAAGTACTATTGTTATTGCCAATTGAGGGCAGCAAATTATTAACAAGATGGCAAGGACCATATACAGTTTTGCGAAGGATTAATGAGGTAAATTATGAGATAGAGATGCCAGACAAAGTTAAGGATAAGGGGATTTATCATGTAAACTTACTAAAAGAATGGAAAGAAAGGGAAGGATTTCTGGCTGAAGTAGAAGAAGATGATTTGGGCCCTGAATTAAATGTTGTGAGTAAACCTAAGGAACATCTGCAGATATACCAGGACCTTTCAGAGGATCAACGTCGTCAAGTAAGGGAGATTGAAGAGGAATTTGCAGATACGTTCTCAAATAAACCAGGGCATACTAACTTATGTGAACATAGAATTCATGTGGAAGGGAATCAGGTGATGCGTGATCAGGGTCGTAAATGGCCCAGGCACCTGATCCCCGTGATTGAGGATGAGGTTAAAAAGATGTTAGAGCTAGGGGTAATCGAACCTTCAAATAGTCCTTGGAGGAGCTACCCTGTTGTAGTTCCTAAACCCGATGGCACTGTTAGATTTTGTATAGACTTTAGAAAATTAAATTCAGTATCCAAATTCGACGCGTATCCAATGCCCCGAATTGACGATTTATTAGACCGGTTAGGAGAATCATCTTTCCTAAGCTCCTTAGACCTAACTAAAGGTTATTGGTAGGTCCCCTTAAGGGGAGGGGACAAAGAGAAGACCGCTTTTAGGTCTCTATCATTTTGTCAAAATGCCTTTTGGCCTCCACGGGGCTTCTGCTACCTTCCAAAGATTAATGGACAGAGTGTTGGAACCTGTGAAAGAGTTCGCAGTGGCTTATATAGATGATGTCATAATCTTTAGTAGATCGTGGGAGGAACATCTGTTACATCTTAAAGCAGTTTTAAGTGAACTGCGCAAAGCCAATTTGAAAGCCAACCCCACTAAATGTAAAATTGCTCAATTGCAGGTGAAATTTCTGGGGTTTAAAGTAGGCCAGGGCAAAATATACCCGATGCAAGATAAAATTGAGAGAGTTTCTGAATGGGTTAGACCTACAACTAAAAAAGAGGTACAAAGTTTTCTCGGGCTGACAGGGTATTACCGTCAATTCATACCTCACTTCGCCAGCTCCTCTCACTGATTTAACTCAGAAAAAACTTCCTAGGATAGTTAGGTGGGGGAAAAAGGAACAGGAGGCTTTTGACTTGCTAAAAGAGAAATTGTGTACTTGTCCCGTGCGGTCAGCTCCTGACTTTTCTATCCCATTCCTCTTACAAACCGACGCTTCAGAAAGAGGAATCGGAGCAGTATTAGCTCAGGAGAAAGATGGGGAAGAACATCCAATTCTGTTCTTAAGTCGAAAATTAAGTAAGAGGGAGCAAAAATATGCTACCATTGAGAAAGAAGCACTTGCGGTGAAATGGGCTATGCAAACCTTGAAATATTATTTATTGGGAGCTCCTTTTGTGTTAATTACCGATCATGCGCCGTTAGTGTGGCTGAATAGGATGAAAGATGTAAGCCCGCGTTTGACCAGATGGTATTTGTCTTTACAACCGTTTTCTTTCGCTGTCCGTTATAAAAAGGGAAAGGACCACCTTAACGCAGATTATTTTTCCCGACAGGGTCCCTGGTCGGATGATATAAAAGCCCAGACGGCTCACTTGGAAGGGGGGGTGTCCTGTGAGAAGGGAGATGAAGAAAAGCCATTGGAGCAGAGTGTGCCGTCTGGAAAGAAGGAAGAGGAAATAAAAGAACTAAAAGATTTGAGCTTAGAAGAGAAAACCGGGCCAATAGGAGAGATAAAGGGTCAGGAGTCAGGGGAAGAACAGCGCGAGGAGTTGGGGGCATGTGCGCGCGAGACAATAATAGAGAAAGAGGGATTATGGGTATCGGAGAATGACAGTTGGAAAGGGGACGTTAATGCGCGAGGGAGGGGAGAGGACAGTTGGGATAAGCAGTTGAGAGAGAGGGAAAGAAGGCGAAGGGAGTTAGATGAAAAACGGGGAGTAGACCGAGGTGAAGAATACCAGTGGTCCGTAACTGTGAAGCCTCTGAAATGGCCGGAGACCTCTGAGAAGTTTAGAAAAGAATGGAGGAACGAGAGGTCTCCGAATCCGGTAGCGCAATGGGCTCGCCACCCATGTTGCGGGACCCAATGTATGGGGCGCGGGTCAGTTACTCGCCATTATTTCTAAAGTCTCCTAATAGTCAAGTTCCTTTAGTTAACGTTATTTATGAAGATGCTGAGCCGCTAGATGCTGTAACGAATTCATATCCACAGTTAACCCCTCAAACAAGAGGTCATGTTTTGTCTGTACCTGAGTTAATGTTAAATAAAAATCCTTTTGATGTTCCTTACCAAGAAGCCTCTGACTTTATAATTGACCCGGAATCGCGGATGAAAGAAACTGAACCCTCACACCCCTCCATTGACTTCTATATTGACCTATCCCAAATCCCTATTGACTTTCCAATTTCTCAAGTTTACCTGGACTCAAGTACAATACACTGGTTCCCCTCTCCATTGTCACACCCTGATAGCCCAATTAAAGGACAGATTTGGCTTGATCACACCTGGGCAGGTATCCGGTTCCAGCTCACCAGGGACACCTCCAGACCATCCCCTTGCCCTCCCCTGGACCAGCCCCTGGACCTTGCTGATTGGACACTCTGGAAGACCATCCCCTTGCCCTCCCCTGCGAGGCGCCGCTCAGTGGGAGGGAAGAGGGAACTAATTAAAATGTGATTCCTTTTGTCTGGGGGGGCGGAACACCTCTGCACTGTCCTGGTTGGGGTGTTGGCCTGCTGTTCTTTATTGAGCTCAATAAACACAGTATTTCTTCCTGGATCTCTCTCCTGTTGGATTCCTTATTGGGTCTTTGGGTTCTAACAGAACTCAGCGGGACTAGCCTTGCTGAAAACTCAACAATTCCTTCAGAAATTCCTAAGGATTTCTTATGGTGGAGGAACTCTGTTGCAGAACAGGGAAGTTGTTTTGAAAGCAGACATTTGGATGCAGGTCTCGGTAAATCCTAGGTAAAGCTAGGTTCAGCACGAAGAGACAGGTGGGACTAATAATGCTGTTTCTAAAAGGGTGTTTGAATAGTTGGCCTGCATGGATCACGGTTGGGGAGGATTTGTAATCACTTCATCTCAGGGTGTTCCTCTCTCCAGGCCAGCCTGGTAGGGTCAGGGTTAGAGGTCGCACAGGGCTAGGCTCGTCTGAAATGCACCTTGTTTCCAAGATCCATGTTTTTTCTTGCAGGTGGAGATATTTCTGGAACGGCTAGGCTTGGGAATACACTGTCAGCAGAACAGACAACCACCAAATAGAACTATTGGTTCCCCCTCCCAGGAAACCCATCTCAGCCCACAACACCCCCCTTGCCTCACTCTCAAGCCCAGGCGAGTGCCCGGATATTACCGAAGGGATGGGTAACCCCCCATCCGCTGGTGACACAGGTCTTGCCTCCCGGGAAGTCATCGTCAGCTTTCGGCAGGCAGACAGGAGACACCCAGTCCGTTAGCTGGGCTGGAGTGGCGAGCTTCAGCAGTGCGATATCGTCACTGAGAGATTTCATATCAAACTTGGGATTCTTGAAAACCTGCCAAGGGATGAGGCACAGGCGGGTTCAGACCAAGCTGGCTTCCACGCAGCCACAGGAGAAATGGGGCCAGTGTCCAGCTTTCCTCTCTCTATTTTAAAGTGGAGCCAATTTCCAGCACCCCATCTGGTGATGAGTCAGGCCTCCGTTTCATAACCACTTTAACCCTAACCCTAATGCCAACCCTAACCCTAACCCCATTCACAGATTAACTCTTTCTCACCTACCTTTATTATTGTTTTTTTTTAAAACTGTTTCTACTTTTGCACATGGCTGTGCTTTCTCAAGTATCCTGGACACATAACCTTGTCAAGGTCACAAAAGCCTGCTTTCCACCTTTTGCCACCACCCCGAAAAAAAAACCCTGCCAGCTGAGGACCACACAAAGAAAGTGATTTGGTCCAAATTTGGCAGGACTGGGGAAACATTGTTAAAGTGCTGTAAGCAAATCCTTGAAACAGCACAGAAGGCCCTCTTCTTTGGCTGCGAAGCAAATGAAGTGTGTTGAAACTGGGGATGACCGGAAAACACGGTGAGGAAGCTGCCGTCTGCCCAGGCAAGAAAACACGAGAAGGGACGGATGGAAGCAGGGACCCCCCTAAATCTGACACAGGCAGCAGCCTGACGCTCTAGACCCACCTCATTGCAAATAATGGTGGAAAGAGCTGGCCGAAAACAACTGGAACGATCCCACTCAGCGAACCCTCGGTCAGAAGCATTGACATTTTGGCATTTCAAAAAAAAAAAAATGTAACCTAAAGGCCTGCCCCTGTGACCTACCTCTGCAATCTGTAGGACCTGAGCCTCTTCGCCAGGTTTGCTTTTGTCAAAGAGACCCACAACCACACGGTCATTCTTCCTGCAATGGCAAAAGGAGCCGTGAGTCCTGACCGGGGGGGGTGAGGGGGGGAAGGGTGCCCTTCCAAGCATGCAAGAGAATATCCCACCAGCCTCTCCAACACATGACCTTGACAACCCTGTAGAGCAGTGCTTCCACCCCTATGCTGCTGACGCCGCCTGGGTGTAACTTCTTTGGACTCGATCCACGAAAGCTTACATTAAAATAGAATAGTTCGTCTTTAAGATGCCACGTGTTTTTCCTATTTTGTTTTGTTTTGTTTCTTTGCATTTTGCCTGGAATTGTTTTTTGTTTTCTTTATTTCAGAAGCCTGGACTAAAGAGAAAGAAAGCCACCCAGTTCTTTCTAACCCCCCACCCCCACCCCGTTCTGTGCTGGAGTTTTTGCCACCTCAGATGCAGGAGGTTTGCCTGGAAGGAGCCTTCTGGGCTGGTGTGACTATGAGTCTGTCTGGCACCACCCAAGTGTTCCCTCCTGCCTCTCAGCTCATTGCTCCCCTGATGCCGTGAATCTGTTGAAGTCTGCTGCTGTAAGCCGTCAGTCTGTGTTTGCCTGTTTGCCATTTGACCTATTCAGTTGTAGCCTTTGAGGCTTTTGCTTAGAATTGTCTCAGGGTGAGTTATTGAGCCTGTAAATGCCAGTTGATGAGAAAAGGGGTGGAGCACTCTGGGAAACTTGAATCTATTTCTCTCAGTGAACCCCTTGCCCTTTCTGCTGAGCAGCAAGAGGAATTCAGCCAGAAATGCAACATTTGGAAGACTGGAACAGTTGGTGAAGGAAATTTTAAACAGGGAGCTGACTTAAAAACAAAACAAACAATCGTTAAAAGCAACAAATCCACTATGTTAAGCAACAAGAAAGAAAACAAAATTTGTAGAATGGCTCTGAGTAAGATCATATCTCTACTCTCTGTGGAATGCAGCCTCTCTCTCTCTCTCTCTCTCTCTCTCACCTGACACCACAATGGGCTGCAGTGACAACCCAGTTCTCGTTGATCAGAGAACCGCCACAGAAATGGAATCCGGAGCTGCTCTGCGGGAAGGAGAGGAAGAGGCAAGAAGTGAGACAGGTTCAAAGACAGCTCGGTTTCTTGGGAAAGGTGATCTTGGCAGTGCCCCATTCCTCTTAGCCACGGAAGGCACTCAAAACAGGAGTCTAGAATGGGAGGGTCATTCATAACCCCATAAGTAGCTCATATCCTGACCTTGGGATAGGAAGACCTGGGAAACCACCACCCCTTGTAAAAATTGATCAACCCCACCTCATTTTTTTCCAAATGGCATATTTTGTTTTTCTCTGGAAAAACTGGAGTGCAGAATATGTTATTTTTGCAGTGCTGAATAATAAGTTTATGACATGGTATTTGAACCATATTACATGACAACCTTAAAGAAAGATTTTCAAGCCTTCAAAATTTCTGGACATTTTACATTTCTAGTTTGGACCAATGGTTTCCTCCCACCCTAAAAACATTACCCTACTTTCATTTTCTCTGGCTCTCTAGGTAGAACAAGGAAAGTAATAGCACCACTCTATTCTGCTCTGGTCAGACCCCACCTGGAGTACTGTGTCCACTTCTGTGCGCCTCAATTTAAAAAGGATGTTGACAGCCTCAAGCGGGTGCAGAGGAGGGCGACCAGGATGACTGAGGGTCTGGAGGAAATGTCTTATGAGGAACGGCTTAGGGAACTGGGAATGTTTAGCCTTACAAAAAAAGGCTGAGAGGGGATCTGATAGTTATGTTTAAATATTTGAAATGATATTACATTGAAGAAGGTACTGGTTTGTTTTCCATGGCTTCGGAGACTAGGACAAGGGGCAATGGTCCCAAACTTCAGGAAAAGAGATTCCATTTGAACTTTAGGAAGAACTTCATGACGATTAGAGTTGTTCAGCATAAGTGGACTATGCTGCCCCAAAGGAGGGTGGTGGAGTCTCCTTCTTTGGAGGTTTTTAAGCAGAGGCTGGATGGCCATCTGTCAGGAGTCTTGTGATGGGGTTCCTGCATGGCAGAGGGTTGGGCTGGATAGCCCTTGAGGTCTCTTCCATGATTCTAAACACCCTAAAAATCAGTGCTTATTTTAGTCTCAACCTTCTGTGGGTAGCGACAGCTCTGGCTCCTGGCCCACCATGTTAACTTTAACTCTTGCATTTTCTGGAAAAGACGTTTAATAATATCCATTTGCTACATGGGCCCTGCATTCAAGTTGTGTTTATATTAACTTGATCACATTGGAGCAACCCATGAACCAAAAATATTTCCATTTGAACTGTTCCTGTTGAACAAATTTGAGCAAAGAGCTTATGCTTGCATGCCTCTGCTTAAACTGAATTAATTTCATATCTAGTATATGATGGACAGGGAGGGTAGCATCCTGAGCCTTGTAATTAGACATTTTTCTGCACACCCCCCACAAAAAACTTTTAGTATTTGACAGCAGAGAAAAAAATTAATTATTGTGTGAGCCTCATTTATTGCCTATAATTTTGCACCCCATGACGCCCTGCTTTTCAGAGCTTGGAATGTTGTCCTCATTGTATTTCTTCCCCCTTTCTCTCATTGCCATTGCAAAAATCTTGATAGGGGACTGGGAGGCTCATTCATTTCTTGCCAATAATCCGTGGATGTTCTTAAGACTATTTGAGAGGAAGAACAGTTTTCTCCTCAGTGAGCCCGCAGGATCAAAGGAGCATTAGAAGCAGAAGGGGGGGGAGGGGAGGAGAATAATACAATAATAATCTTAGGACTGCAGAGTTGAAAGGGATCCTCAAGAGCACCCCTTCTCTAGGAGACTCAATGGGGAATTGAACTCCCAACCTTTGCCTGGGTTGTGTGTCCTTTATTCTCCTCCTTTCTCGTTCTGTTCCCTTTTCCAGGCGTCCACCTTAAGCAAAAAGTTTTTCCAGGTTCTTACCTGCAGGGAGACCTGCCAGGGCCACGATCCAGGCACTGCGTCTTCTCCATTGACAATTCGCGCGTAGCCGCTGAGCTCTGGTGGGATGGCCGGGACCCCACAATCTGCCAAGAAAGTAAAGTTTTAGCCCTTCTAAACCCCTTTGAGAATATCAGGTGTCGAGGACAGATTGTTAAGACAGTGGCTTTGGGGGAAAAACAGGTTCTAGTCAACAACACATGGTGGACTTCACAGGGTGACCTTTGGCCAGTCTGTCACCAGGGCCTGCCCTGCAAGATTGTTGTGGCAGAAAAAAAACACAAGGGGATGGAGAGCCAGTAACTCAGGAGTGAAACATATATATCATCTGTAAAATAATGTACGACAGCTGGCCAAGGGGAGCTCTGCCTCCTGTCTTAAGAGAAGGTGTGGCAGTGATCAAGTGGATCACAAACAACGAGCTGCAAGGCATGATGGAGAATTCTTCTCACAGATGGGGTCCCCCTGCAGAGAATCACAGTTTTGCTTCTTTGGGAAAATCAGTCTGAAACTCGCTGCACAGTGGTTAAGTGCCTGTACTGCAGCTAAAACTGGGCTCACGACCTGGGTTTCAATCCCAGGTAGCAGGCTCATGGTTGACTCAGCCTTCCATCCTTCCAAGATCGGTAAAATGAGTACCCAGCTTCGGGGGGGGGGGTAATGTGTAGCCTGCAAACTGTAATTAAAAACTGTAAACCGCCCAGAGACTACGTGAAGTGGTATGGGGTGGTATATAAGCAGAACACTTTTGCGTATCTCTCAACAGATTAAATAAAAATAGCTGCGGAGGCTGCCTGCTTGACCCCATCCCTGATGCCCTTTGCTGCCGTGGGCTCTACCAGCACTCACCCTGAGCTGCGACCAGGAAGGGCAAAGAGAACAGGAGCCAGACTGGTGCCATCTTGCTTCTTGAAAGAACGGAGTGAGGAACGAGGCAAAGAGGGGTGGGCATTTATATCAGTGCAGACTGCCGGGCCAAGGTTAGCTGGCACAGAACCGGTTGAATCGAAGCTGGATTTCCCTCCTCTTGTTATCTGGCCTTATCAGCTCAGCTCCAGGGAGGGACCATGAGGAGCAAGTAGGCTCAGTGATTTGGCACAAGGGATGCCCGGGAAAGGGGTGGTACGAGGCAGGGCCATGTTGGAGCAAAACAGTTTGGCTGAAAGTCTGCGCACCCCGGGACTGAAGACCTTGGAGCTGCTGGAGGAGGCAGCCATTTGGTTCCAGCTGCTTCTAAGCACTGAGAAATATTTGAATTAGAGGGGCTGAATGCCCTGTTTTAGGCAGAACAGTCCTCTGTTTGAAGGGCTGCCCAGTTCATTTCATTTCATTTCATGATGATGATCATGATGATGATGATGATGATGATGATCATGATGATGATGATGATGTTTCCCTATGGTCAATTCTGATTTATGGCGCCTCCTTTTGTGAGTTTTCCAAGAGGGGCGATTACTCAGAAGTGGCTTCTCCTTCCCTTCTTCTGGTGGGCCATCCTGGGACCACTTTTGCAAGGCCCTCCCAGGCTGGTTCTTCTGAATTTCCAACTTCTGGCTCTGCAGCTAGTAGCCTAACTCACGGAGCTCTCCATGAACCGTAAGAAAACTAGAAATGATGAGAGCCCTTGGAGTTGACTATCAGCCCCAGGAAGCCCGACCGGGAGAGTTGTTGAAGTGGAAACACAGATCACTGGTGAGAAGTACTGGGCTCCTGTTCAAATTAATTTTTTAAAAAAACATAATCCCTTCCAAACATGGCTTCTGGGCATATACAGTGGTTGCCCTGTGCTGTCAAGTCACCGCTGACCTAGTGTGACCCTATGAATGTCGAGGGGTGAGTCAGTTGACACAGAAAAGCACCCCCCATGCTGCAAAACGCAGAAAAAGTCAGCAACACCCAAGGCAAAATGGAAACAAACCTTTGAGTGTTGTCTCTTCTGGATTGTCTTCACACCCCAAAAGTGACAGCCTGGAAACCATCCAGGTGTGACTGGCTTGTAATCTAACTTTCCCCCTTGACCAAGGTTGTCACCTTCATTCCCTGCCAATGATCAGTTGTGTTATCAAGAGGCAGGTGCACCCTTTCCCATCTGCCTGCTGGCTCTGGGCCACCTCTGCCACCAGAACCTCCCCGCTACTGCTACCTCTTCCTGAAAGCTTTGGTCTCAGAAACGGGCAAACTCGGCTGCTGAGTGGGTTCCTTCCGGCCTGGCAGTCTTTGGGGGTTGCTCAAGGTAAGGGCGGAAGTGTGACCTTGGCTCCCATTGACCCAGGAGCTTCCAGAGGTCTTTCAAGCAAAATAAATAATTTTTTTTTTAAAAAAGAGGACAAACATGTGGCGGGACCCTTAAGAGCAGCTGCTCTATTTTAATGGGCACTTTTGTGGACAGGTTCCACTGCCTCTTACATATGGGTGGAAACTACATGGCAAATATTTATACCAAGGGTGTTGTCCCACTTTCCTGTCTGAGGAAGTGGCCTTATCCATGAAAGCTCACCTTTTAAAAAAGAAGTCTTTTAAGGGGCCACAATGTTCTTTCCTTCTTTGTTGCTTTTCATTTGTTTTTGACAGTTATGCCAGCACCGACTAATACCACAGCCTCTTCTACAATTATTGCCAAGGGCTCAAGGCACATAAAGGAGCCAAATTAGCTCCAGACATAAATGGGAACTAATGTTCAAGCCCCCATGGGAAGGAGTACATCGGAAGGAGTACATCTCTGCACTGAGGAAGACCTGAACAAACCTTCAAAATATCACTGCCAAGATAGCATCCCCTTGATTTATTATCTTGGCTAAATCTTGAAATGTTTCCATTTCTGTGTTTTCCTAGACATCCGGGCCTTCTTTTCTCTTTTTGGGTCAGACTATACCTGCCTTTAACCTTAGGTGGTTACTTCATGTCCTTCTTTGTTCCACGACTAGTTTTGTACCATGACAGAGTTGGTCGCTATCACACGGTTTTTTTTCTGTGTTTCAGTGTTCCTGTGGTCATGATAATTTGTATTACCTCACGGTCTTTTACCGTGAGAAACACTGAATTTGTCTACCTTCCTTTCTCCTTTTTTTTTTTTTTTTGAAGGGGGGGGCTTAAAAAATTCTTTTTTGATGTTTTGCTTCTGAAAAGTAAAAAAAAAAAAACAGGCACAGTTTTCTAAGAGAAACGAATGTTTTGTTGCGTGACAGTCGTCACTATATGGTGTCTTGTCTGGGAATAGAAAGCATGAACAAAGGGTGACATGGGAAAACCCTACCCCAGCACCAGCTACAGTATTGTCGCGCTTAGCACCCGTTCCGGAGGCATGGTCAGGATAAATGCGCAATGGACGTGAAAAAACATTTCTTGTACCGCTCCTAAGCCCAACCCTAACAGAGACAAAAACGGACATGAAGGTCTCCCCTGTTCAGGCGTTGTGGTGACCCTTCCCTCGAAAAGAAGGCATCTCCCACCGCTCAGGAAGGGAGGGGGGGCAGGCCAGGGATGGACCTTCCTGGACGCTGAACAAGTCAGGAATGTAGAAGAGGCACGCAGCCACAGGCCTCCAGCTGTTGTTCTCCAGGGGTCATTCCCCTCTCTTGGAGGACAGAAGGCGTCTGTATCATGCCTGTTCCCCCTAGGGCAGCGGTGCCCAACCTTGGGTCCCCAGATTTGTTCTGGGACTACAACTCCCAGAAATCCTGGCCATCATAGCTAACGGTCAAGGCTTCTGGGAGTTTTAGTCCAAGAACATCTGGAGGACCCAAGGCTGGGAACCGCTGCCCTAGAGCATGGCTGCAGCCGGTGTCTCGTTACCTGTGGAGCAGTGGAGCCTGGGCTCACAGGGCGAAAAATGGGGATTGATTTAGCAGTCGGGTAATGATCTGACTTGACACTCTTCTATGGCTTCCCTCGCTCTTTTGGGATTAGCTGCAATCCTCAGAGTAGCTGGGACAGGGATGATTTCCCCACCAACCCCTTATTTCTGCATATTTGCCCTGTTGTAAAACACTGGCCCAAATCCTGGTGCCCAGCAATCACTCATTTCAATAGGACAGCCCTATTGAATCAATGGGGATTCAGTGAGTCGGCAGCTCTGGAAGTCCCATTGATTCAATGTGCTAAATGGAGCAGCTCTGAGAACACTAGAACTAGGGGGCTAGATCTCAAGCAAACAAGATAAAGTACAAGTGGTACCTTGTACAAAGGAATTAATTCGTTCCAAATGAAATTATGATAAGCAAATTTTCCTTTATACAAATTTCCCATAGGAATACATTGAAAACAGTAATCCCTAATCATGACAATTTTTATGTTGTATGGATTTGCCCCATAGACAATTCTCTTAAGCAAATTTCCCCTATCTTCGGAATTTTTTTATGTTGTACAGATTTTATGTTATACAAACCGTTTGTTATATGAGGGTCCGCTGTACTTTTTTAACCCAGAGGATCACTGGTCTGTGGAACTCCCTGCGAAGACGTGGTGACAGCTCTCAGCCTTGACAGGTTTAAGAAAGGATTGGACAAGTTCGTGGAGAACAAGGGTATCAATGGCTATCATGATGGATGCCTAAGGACAACCTTAGGAGTCCTGTGTCCAGTTCTGTGCGCCTCAATTTAAAAAGGATGTTGACAACCTCGAGCGGGTGCAGAGGAGGGTGACCAGGATGGTTGAGGGTCTGGAGGAAATGTCTTATGAAGAACGGCTTAGGGAACTGGGAATGTTTAGCCTTTCAAAAAGAAGACTGAGAGGAGATATGATAGCTGTGTTTAAATATTTGAAAGGATGTCATATTGAAGAGGGAACAGGTTTGTTTTCCATGGCTTCAGAGACTAGGACTCGGGGCAATGGTTTTAAATTACAGGAAAAGAGATTCCATTTGAACATCAGGAAGAACTTCATGACAGTTAGAGCTGTTCGGCAGTGAAATATGCTGCCACAAAGGGTGGTGGAGTCTCCTTCTTTGGAGGTTTTTAAGCAGAGGCTGGATGGCCATCTGTCGGAAATATTGTGATGGGGTTCCTGCAAGGCAGGGGGTTGGACTGGATGGCCCTTGAGGTCTCTTCCAACTCTGTGATTCTATGATTCTAACCTCTGGGTTGGAGAGAGAGGCAGGATATCTCTCAGTAAGCAGATGAAGACATCTGCTTGGGAATACCCTGAAGCAAATGGTGAGTCGCTGTGTGAGACAGAATGCTGGACTGGATGGGCCGTGGCCTGTTCCAGCAAGGCTGTTCTTATGAGAGTAGCCTCTTCCAATCAATGGGACTTAGGAAGCAGTTTCCCACCTGCAGCACTCCATGGGCCCTCCCTGCCCACCAGGTCTCCCACCACCATCCCACGTGGAACCTTGTCCCAATCAAAAAGGACTTTGCCCTTGTCAAGCGGCCCATCCCTCCTGAGATCAATGAGAAAGTCTCCCTTGTGTGCCCATCGTATGCTGTGGCTCTATTGTGTGGACAAGTTGCTAGAGGCACGCAGCCACAGGAGGTTCAGGAGGTGTCTCAGAGAACCATGGGCAGGGCCACTGGGATTTTGAGCCAGGGTGCCACTACCCCAAATCCATCTGTGAACGCATGCCACTTCTATTCCGCCTCAGAGTGCTTCAAGCACTGTCTGGCTGGTTTACGGTTCATGCAGGCTACACCTTATGCCCACCTACCCACTTCAGCAAGCAGGGTACTCCAGTCATGAATATACCACCTCCAACTGTGCTTTCCTGGGCAGAAATACATAACAGCTGGCCTCGGCACAGTCGGAACCCTGGAGCAGGCAGTTCAAGTTTTATTGGCCTTGAACAAACAATCTGCAAACATTTAAGCTTGCTATTTGGATCAGAGACTACTTTCCCAGCGGCAATGCTTAGTCAGGCAGGAGATCCCGCCTTGCTGTGTCAGTGGTGTTTGTGTGTGTGTGTGTGGGGGGGTTCCCTTCTAAAAAATAAAAAAGGATATATCAGAGGTTCAGTGTGCTGAGGAACCGCATGTTGCTATGGCAGGGCAGCTGCCTCAGAAGACGGCTCCCTATCTTTCCATCTTGTGCTAAAGCCACAACAGCTGCCAATTCAGGGGGCAGAATCCAAGAACATGTATCATCACATGCTCAGAGGACCTGTGCCCACCTGCTCCACAGGTGAGATAAAGGCAGCCCACCCCCCAAAGAGTTTCAGGCAAAAATCAAAGAAAAACAAAACAAAAGACACAAAAACCATGTGGCACCTTAAAGACTAATTTTCCACTCTGCCGCCTCACCGCTTGGATTCTAACATCACTTTATTTGATTTAAATAGTGCCCATAAGCCAAACAATTTCAGAATCAAACAGGAAAAAATAATTATTTTTCTCTTGGCTACCTACTCCCACAAGAGCCACAGAGGTCCTCCCTGGTTGGTCAAAGCAGGTCTGGATCTGCCTCAGACAACCCGAAACGTAGCTCTGTGCGTGGCTACAGAAAGGGGAAGGCAGTGGCCACATGGCCTAGCCGAGGCCCTTCCCCCGGGAGAGTCCTCCCCGAGTCCAGTGTGGCGTATTTACGGTCCATTTACAGCTAGTCCCCGGTGGGCCGAGGATGACCTCACATGGCCGCCAGCTGCCCCAGCACCATCCAAAACTGCTGCGTGCTGTTGGCGAGCTCGTGGACCCGCTCCACCATTTCCTTGGCGGCCGCAGGCGAGGGGTACTGCAGAGCCGCCGTCTTGGTCGTGGCCACGATCTCCTTCAGCATGTCGCACAGGAGGTTGCTGTAATGGGTCACCTTGTGGCGCACGTCCTGAGCCTTGGCCTGGCGCGACAGGGTGTCCCCGATGAAGACCAGCTTGTGGGCACTCAAGATGACAAACTTGCTATGCGCCACAAAGATTTTGGGGGGCTGGTTCGTGCTCACGGCTGTGAAGAAGGCGTCCACGGCGCTGGTGAGCGTGGCGAGGTTGGCCTCGCACTGCTCCAGGTAGAAGAGCAGCAGCTGCCGGTCCGAGGGGCACAGCGCCCCTCCGCTCCCCCGGACATGGGCGTAGTGCTGCGGGGGCGTCCAGCTGGACAGGTCGTTGTCAATCGGGCGCGTCACCTCCTGCTCCAGCCGCTCAAACTGCTTCAGCTGTGGGCAGAAGAGGCAGGGCATGAGACGAAGCGGGAGGCAGGCCAGCGTGGCAACTGGGGCGCAGAGGGCAAAGCCTAAAGGGGGTCATAACAGTGCTTCTGAACCACCACCTGGCAGATTCCCCAGGACGCTTGGGGGGGGATTCTGGGTACTGTAGTCCGCATGCACAAACACGCACATCTCAAGCATGAACCCGGCCAATGGGATTTATTTCTGGAATGACACAAACTCCCGCCTCCCAAGCCTGCGTGTGCACATTATACAGATGCTATACATCATCCTTACTTACTCCTCCCTGAGCAGAATCATCACCATGTGCTGTAACTCAGTTCTGGCTTCCGGTGCATAACTATGCAGTGGACGCGATACTTCTTCATGGCACGGAAAGATTAGCAGCCCCACTCTGGATCCTACCATGAGCTACAAAAGGCCAGGTGAATGTATTCCTTGGTATGCCCTGTTCCTTTGGACCCCTGAGCCTCAAAAGCTCTCCTTGGACTGGCTCCCATGAAGTTCAAACAGGACTGCAGGGTGAGTGGTCGGAGGCATTTTCCGCACTCAGCAAATGCAGGGTGCTGTTCAGAGTTACACGGGGTGGTTCTTACAGGGAAGTTTCCTTCCAGCCCCTATTTCCCCCATGAAGCCTTGGCACCAACCCTTTCCTTTCTCTGGCTGGGAATCTTAAAGCCAACACCACAACCAGAATTCTCTTGGGCCAACCTGCACCTTGCAAATGTCCAGTTCTCTCTCTCTCCACCAGTGCAAAAGGCAGATGAGCTGCACGATGGTCTCCACCTCGCTTATGGGCTCTAATGACATTAATCTAAGCGTTGCACTACTAAGAGGGACCCTAGGGGTGCTTGAGTTCAGCCCTTGTCCAAGAGGTGCAGAAGGGAATGCCCAGCCCCTGGCCCTGCAGCCAGAGGCTGACACCACCAACCTGCCCAGCTGTTCTAGGAAGAACGACTGCTGAGCTGGGAGGGGGCCTCTGGATCAAGGAGCCCAGGTGCTGGCAGGGAATCGCACCGCCTTGCAGCCAGGTGCTTAAACCACTGAACAAGCCGGCCATTCTGTGCTCCGCAACAGCCAGTGGGCAGGACACTGACCAGTGAATTTGTTTTCTGGGGGGAAATGAGCAGGTTCGGTCCAAGCTGCTGGGACGGGCTCTCAATCTGAGTAGCGGGGCAGGACCCAGCAAGGGCCTTCTACCAACCTGCTGCTGTTCCAGCAGTACTTTGCCAATGATGCTGCCCCGCTCCAGAAGCTCCTTCTGGGTCTTCTCAAATTCTTCCTTTCCCTAGTTGAGAAAGGGTGGGAGAAGGTGAGCTGCAGTGACATCCAGACTTCCATGCCCCCCCCTTGCAGGGTTGGGGTGTGTGTGCGTGAGCACAGAACAATACAAAGGAAAAATACTATTTGTACAATAGCACTAGTGAAAATGCTATTTTGTCAGTTTGGTGCTGCCTCCCCATAATTGCACCTGGGGAACATGCCCTGCTTGCCACATCCCAGTTGTGGCCCCATATGGAGCACCCTCCTCTAGAGGTGTGAAATTTTCAGAAACATCGGGGGGGGGGGATCTCTGTTTTTACCCAGTTTTCCCTCCTCCTCCTCCTCCTCCTCCTCCTCCTCCTCATTTTATTTTTGCAGGATCCTTTCCCATGCCTGCCCCATTTTATAGAAATCCCACCTGACTGCCCTCCTCCAAGGAGCTTACCTGGAGCCAAGAGCAGCCACTTTGGGGCTGTTGGTGAAGACATTTCCAAATCCCTCTGGGCTTTGCATGTAACAGTTATATTAACACGCTGTGGCTCACTCTCTTTTTAGCTCAAGGCTTGCATTTCTGTTGCCTACATTTGCCACTCTGGAAGCCCAGCCGAAGGGTGCTGTGGAAGGGACTTCCCAACGTAAGGCATATCCATCTGCCCATCCTTCCAGTGGCCAAGTGGGGTACATTGTACACTAGTATAGGGTGACCTTGTGATGGGAACACGAGAGAAAGAAGGGGGTGGGCAGGAAGAAGTACCCCCCCATCACCCCATATCTCCCTGCCTGCCTGCCTCCCAACCCCACCTGTAAATGCACGTAGTCGTAATCTTCCATCCAGCCGCCTTCGCTGTTCTCGTACTGCCCTTCTGGCGAGTCCTGAGCCAGGAACTTGGGCGGGGAGGGCAACGGCCGGGACTGGATGCTGCTGGCCTTCTCCGCTGGTGTGCCGTGGGTTTGGGGGGGCTCCCCCAGGGAGGAGGGGGGAGCCTTGGTTCGCCGGAAAAGCAGTGAGGCATTGCCGTGCAGGAAAGAGGCCAGCTGTTTGGTGTCGTCCGGCACCCCCCGAGAGTACATCACCAAGTGCTCCAGGTCGTCCGGGGCCCCCGGTTTGCCCGGCACGAGGGCGCTGGGTGCCCAGCCGCAGGCATCCAGAGCCTGGCTGTGCCGCAGCAACGCCTGGTACACCTCCTCCATCTTTTGCACCTGCTTGCTGAGCTTGGCGTAGAGGGAGCGGTCCGAGGCGTGGGCGGCACTGCTGACCGCTCCCCGGGCAAACTCCAGCAGCTCCTTGAGCGCCCCCTTGACGCTCTCGGTGGCCACCTGGATTGGGGCCGCCTGGACCTCCATCTGCTCGGGGCTCCGCCAGCTGCCACTGATGAAGGACATGAGGTGAGAGACGGCCACGCTGACATTGTTCTGGAGCCGGGCCAGCGTCTCCATGGCGACCTCTTGGTCCAGCCGAGGCTCCTTGTCCGGGGGGGCGTCCTTAATGGGCACTGTGTCCACTGAGGAGCTGGAGAGGTTGCTGCGGGTGCTGCCCGTGCTGGAGGCTGAGAGGCGCTTGCCATCGCTCGCCCGGCCCTCCCGGTCCACCTGAGGGGGCACGTCGTAGATGTAGTCGCCCTCGCCATCTCTGCTGCTCACGGGAAGCTCCCGGGGCACGTCGTAAACGTCCTGGCTGGCCAGCTTCCTCAGGCCCGGAGGCACGTCGTAGATCTCCTGGGCCTCGGGGAGCCCTTTGCTGGTGGCGGGGGGCACATCATAGACCTCCTCGGGCAGGTAAGGCTCCGTGGCCAGCGCGGCTGGCGGAGCAAGGACGAGGGGGTGCCGGGACGGGTCAAAGGGCTTGGCCTTGCAGGAGACGGGGGGCACGTCGTAGGTCTCTTCCCGCGTTGAACCGTCTGGGACATCCTTGGTAACTGAAGGAGGGATGTCATACACCTGCAGGGGGAGAGAGAGAGAGAGAGAGAGAGAGAGAGAGAGAGAGAGAGAGAGAGAGAGAGAGAGAGAGAGAGAGAGAGGAAAGTCAGGTCGCAACTTCTGCCTTTGCACAAGATAGGGTCTCTCTTCAGTGGAGCCCCCGTGACCGAGAAGACGATCAGAGTGGTACCAGGAGACAGATATCTAGTCTCATGCGCTCCCAAACACATCTGGTGGGGCCGCTGTGAGATACAGGAAGCTGGACTAGATGGGCCTTTGGCCTGATCCAGCATGATGGCTCTTCTTATCAGGGAAGGCCCTTCTCTCAGCCCCACCACCGTCACAGGCTCCTCAGGTGAGGACACGAGGCAGTGCCTTTTCGGCAGCAGCTCCCAGATTATGGGACAGCTTTCCTCGGGAGGCTCGCTCAGCCCCCTTCTTGCTAGCCTTCTGCTAGGCGGCAAATCCCTTTTCAGGCAGGCACATGCCCTCTAAATGCAGACCCTTTATGAAATGTCAGGTGGTAGGTGTAGCACGTTTCTATTTATAAACTTAAGGAACCTCCTATTATCCACAGGATCAGCACCTGCTGAGTCACTTATTTGCTGGATGAAAATACTTTGAAATGGAACACATGCTTTTTGTATCACCTCCCCCCCCCGCCCCACTTCCTCAGGCAAGCAGGGACGTGTAGTCTTGACAGAGCCAAATTGAGGGTGGGAAGAAGGGGGGGTGATCAAGGACTATGATGCTTTGCTTGATATGCTGTGTGTTAAACCATATCTTGGACTTTGAAACAGTCTTAACACCAGCCTGCCTCCTGATACCATCATGTGGTGTTTTCCATCTCACCAAAAAGATTCTCAGCACCTGATTGACAACATCTTCTATCAAGACTGCATTTTTGATAAAGATAGCAAGCTGCTATTGAAAGCTTAGCTTATCTTTTTTTTTGTTTTAGTAGTGACCAATAAAGGTATCACCTAACCTACTTTTGAATTTCTTTTTCTGGTCACATGGGTCAACCCACTTTTTTACCCCGAAAATACCTATTTACACACATTTCCAGAGTGTAAATAACCAAATGGGCCCCCCCAGAGCTGGAGACCATGCAATGCATAGTGTTCAGCCTCCACAAGAGGACAGCTTAGAGCTGATACCCCTGTGGCAATCACGGCCCCACCATATGTTTTTAATGCTCCTTTAATAATCTTTAATTCTTGCCAACAGCCTTGCAGCCTGGGTGGTTCTGGGAGCTGTTGCCCACCGTCCCGACACGAAAACCTCTGCCGACCCAGTGGCCCTTGGGAATCCTGCCAAGGGGAGGGGGAAACCTTAATGTGGCTGCTGCTCCCTGTCCCATGTTCCCCTGCAGCTGGTCTCGGGAGGCACCCAGCCTCCAGGGGAGGAGGTCAAGGGTGGCCCTTTGGGCTGAGATACAGACGAGGAGAGCCGAGGGGACCGAACCTCACCAAAGGGATACAAAGACAAAAGTTGGGTCTTGAAAAGATTTGCCAGTGGCCCTACCTGAAGTGTGTGTGTGTGTGTGTGTGTGTGTGTGTGTGTGTGTGTGTGTGTGTGTGTGTGTGTGTGTGTGTGTGTGTGTGTGTGTGTGTGTGTGTGAGTGAGAGAGAGAGAGAGAGAGAGAGAGAGAGAGAGAGAGAGAGAGAGAGAGAGAGAAGCGCACACTTGTGTTGACAGCCGTAAAACCCAGAGCCTTCATTTCTTCCCCCAAGCCACTTACCCTCCAAAGGCTAATGCAGGTCCCATCCTGCCTCTTGCCTGGTGTTCATGAACGGCTCTCTCTGCTCCCACTGTGGCTCCGCTTCATGGCGGTTTTGTTGGGCTCCCTGAACAGGTGCCTGGTGTCCAATTCAGGCCCCTTCCGCCCCCTGCTCAGACACTCCCCCAAGGACCCACTCACCGATTGCAAGCCTATTTCCACACTGGGCGGGACGTCGTAAATGTCCCGGGCGGGTGGCAGCTCCCGGGTGCTGGGCCCCTTGGCCACCGTGGCGGGGGTGTCGTAGACCTGGCCAAAAGAAGAGGGAGGTGCAACCATCTGAGAGAGAAGCAAGTGGCAACGGCCAAAGGGGGCTGGGGTAGGCTTCATCCGTGCGCACTGGCCGCTGACTGCCAGCCAGGCGGTTGACGGCTCCGGCCACCATCTCCAGAGGCCCGACGTTGCTCACCTCTTGACTGGACTGGTTCGCCAGCAGGCCCCGGGTCGGTGGCACGTCGTAGATCTCTTGGAGGTGACGGGGGACATCATATTCGTCTCGTTCCCCTTTAGGAGAGTCATAGACGTACACCTGCCCCACACGTGTCGGAACCACCACCTGCACGGATGGAGAGGACGGGGTCAGCGAAAGAAACACAGGACTTATGGTTTGGCCCAACCACTCCAGGTCTTCATGTTCAACCAGCAGGAGGGCCACACCAGGTTCTTCCTGTCTTCCCAAATAGCATGGTCCAGGCCTACCCGTCTGTGAACAAAGCCCCTTTCTGAGTCCATTGAACTGGGCCTGCCTCCCTTTTCTTGAAAACCACACTCAGATGGTTTGCATTTTTCACCACTATGGGGTGAAGTTTGCCCCTCTGTCCGGCAGAGGGCACTGCCTGCCCACGGAGCCCTTTTGGCAGGGGGGAAAACTCGGGCATCTTTCAAAGCAGGAGATGGCTCTCCCGGGAAGGCGGAGGATGACATCATGTTCTATATTTGGATCCCTGCAAATGAGGGGTTTGGAAAAGACAGCTGCCAGAGGAATGCTCCTTCCCCTCCTGCGGCAAGGAGCCTGCAACCTAAGGCCGCCTTCCTGGCTGTTGCTGGTTTGCAGACGGTGTGTGTGTGTGTGTGTGTGTGTGTGTGTGTGTGTGTGTGTGTGTGTGGGTGGGGGAGGGGGCGACAACACCTGCACAGAGCAAGCCAGAGAGAAAGGGGGCACATAACATGCACCAGCTCAGCATTTGTGTGTTCATCTGGGCATCCGTTAACTAGCCCAACAGAAATGATCTGAGGTTCTGGAGCAGGGCTTCACAAGAGCCGGCTTTTGGACAACAAACGGGTTCGCCTGGTGCCTTGCTAGGAAGATCCTCTTTTGCATCTCCTCTGACCTGGAGGCCCAGGGTGGCTGGCGGCCCGGGTGACTGGCCGGGCAGGGCGGCAGGCACGGCAGCCCATTGTGGGTGGAGGAGATGGGGGGGGTTATGGATCCTTTCCTTTCTCCCCACAAGCCTTGCACAGAGCCTGAGGCTGGGTGTCCTGGCCCTCCTGGCTCTTGGTAAGGAGGTAGGCGGCAGGGGGCTCCTATGTCACAACCTGCAGCACCCCCTCTGCACTTACAGATCCATGGCTGGTACTTGATGCCAACACTGACATCAGGTACCCCAGGGGGTCATCTCTCCTAGCCGGTCATCAGCTCCTCTCCACAGAGTCAGGCATTCCTGGCCTCAGCACCCAAGATCCCTTCACTATGGACGGTCAGGATCCAACCCGAGTCCATCGCCATGCAAGACACAATCTTTGCACAAAGAATGCTAAAAAAGCTGAAGTCGGAAGGGACCTACAAGGTGATCGAGTCCAACCGCTGTGTTAGATCTATAGACTCATGCACGTAAACCCATTGCAGTCAATATGCCACTATCTCTGGTGAGTCCCATAGAGAGGATGGCTCCTCCTGGCCCTTTGAAGGATGGATCCCTTGGTGGGCCCACATTGTGTCCCCCCCCAAAACACCCCCCCATGAGAAAGAGGAAATGTTTTCCCTCTTTGGGAAGGAAGAGTGTCCTTCTGAAATAGGAGCAGACAGCCAGCTCAAGGCAGGATTCCAAGTCAAAGGATGTCTGCCAGATGGCTTAAATCTCCCTCAAATGGGTTTTGTTGGCATACTGCTCTAACAGTTGAGAAGTTTCTCCTGATGTTCAGCCGAAATCTGGCTTCCTGAGTCTGCAGGCAGGATCAGATGGTGGGGCTTGCTGGGACACCCCTTGAGAACTTGCACCCTGAAGAAATAGGAGCAGACAGCATTTGCTGGGGGCACTCTTCCTTCCCAAAGAGGGAAAACATTTCCTCTTTTTCCTGGGTGGGTATGTGGGGACACAGTGTGGGCCCACCAAGGGATCTATTCCTCAAAGGGCCAGGAGGAGCCATCTTCTCTACAGGACTCACCGGAGATAGTGGCATATTGACTGCAATGGGTCTATGTACACTAGTCTATAGATCTAATATACAATGTCTTCATGCTGCATTTTATCAAACATTTCTTGGTATGGATTGTGTTCTGTCAGTGCCTCTGAAATATAACACTATTAGGAACACATGTGTTAAGTTTAAAATTGTGGGGGGAGGGGAGAGCCCATAACAACTCAGAAATGTCTCTCTGCCTAGAGCAGGGGACCCTGATGCAGCTGCACCCCACCCCTCCAAATGTGCCATGACACCAATCCTATAAGCCCTCCACCACAATAAGGTGGGTTTAGAGCTTGCAGGAGAGGGTTGCATTTCTATTTGATTCCACCAGAAAACAATAGCAGCATGCATGTCCAAGGTATGATAGGACTAACCCACTTTCTCAAAGACCAACAAAAATAAAGGTGTGGGTGGCAGCCGGAAGAGAGCAACCAAGATGGCAAAGAATCTGAAAATCACACCCAATGGGGAACAGAAGAAGGAGCTAGGTCTAGGACCACTGGGGAGACTGACTGACGTGACTGCCATCAGCTGTTATCTGAAAAGGATGCTTCAGCTGGCATATACAGCTCTATACAGCTCGGGACCAGGATATCTGAGAAATCGCCTACTTCCATATAATCCAGTCCATCCCCTTAGATAATCGGAGAAGACCCTTCCATGAGTGCTACCATCCAGGGAGGTGTGAGGGGCAGCGTCAAGAAACAGGGCCTTCTCAGTAGGGGCACCGATACTATGGACCTCCCTCCCCTTTGAGCTAAGAACTGCCTCCTCCCTGGAAATAGTCAAGCGAGGCCTTAAGACTTTTATTTAGGCAAAACCTCTGAGCCTCCAGCCTTTTACAATTTTTTATTTATAACATATTAATATTCAGCTTTTTTCAGCTGCCGGCCCTTTAAATTCTGCTGCTGCTGCTGCTCCTGTTTTAGTATTGTTTTTATAGTGTTTTTTATTATTGTTTTTAAATGTTGTTTTTACTATTTCATATTGTATTGAATTTTTTTCAAGGAACTGCCCATGCAGTTGCTTTATTATGCCAGCTATCAGTTCGTATTTGCATTGTTGTTTTCCTGTATTGACCCTTTGCTTGTTTTACTTTAAACACATCCTTGTTCTTAACCTCCAATAATGCTGGCTCTGTACTATTTTTTACATAATCTGCCAACACATGCTTCTCTTCTTCAACTGTCTGCTTCACTTGAAGAAGACCTCTACCACCTAATTTTCTAGGTAAATACAGCCTGTCAACATCACTGTGTGGATGTAATGCATAGTGAAAGGTCATAAGTTTTCTTGTTTTCCTATCCAGACTATCTAGCTCCATCTGAGTCTAGTTTATAATGCCATTGGTATACCTGATGACTGGTATAGCCCAACTATTAATGGCCTTGATGGTGTTACCACCATTCAGCTTACTTTTAATACTTTTCTATCCCTTTGGATATATTCTTTACTGACCACATTTTCACTTGCCCATGCTTGATATTATCTAATTGCAGTATGCCCAGATATTTATAGGCTTCAAACTGATGATACTTAATGGCTTGTCCATTTGGCATTTCAATTCCTTCACTCTCATTGGTTTTTCTTTTTCTCAGTGCCACTGTGGCACATTTTAGTCCAAACTCAATACTAACATTAGTACTGAAAATTTGGGCTGTGTTAGTCAGTGAATGTATTTCAGTTTCTGAGTTTCCATACAACTTTAAGTCATCCATATACAATAGATGAGAAATTTTCTGGGAATTTTTAGCAGTTTGGTACCCTAAATTTGTCTTCTGCAAAATCATTGAGAGGGGAATTAGGGCAATAGAAAATAGCAGAGGTGACAAAGAGTCACCTTGAAAAATCCCTCGTTTAATGCTAACCAATCCGTAGGTCTGTTTTCCAGTTCTTCCTCGCATTTTCAATTAGGGCATCAATACTTTTACATATTCCAATGACATCCAGGCACTTAATAATCCAACTATGCAGTATTGAGTCAAAGGCTTTTTTTTTGTAGTCAATCCAAGTCATATATAAATTAGTTTTCCGGGCTTTATAATTCTCTAGGTTCATTTTATCAATGAGTAACTTCTTCTTCTTCCCTCAAGGACCCTTGGGGTCCTTTCCAACTCTAATTTGGCAGTTTCACAATTTCAGACATTTGCTGGGGCGACTGACAGTTTTAAATGCCAGACTATTAGTCCAGGACCCTTGCAGTTGCTGTCTCCAGTTGGCAGATTATTTATTTACTTGGGCCCAGGGTCAAGGGGTGGAAGTGTAAATAATCCCATGGCTGATGTACGGGGAGGGTCACAGGAGGACACCCGTTCAATGGGAGTGCAGAGAACGGGGGCTCCACGATTTGTGCAGTGAATGAAAAGCCTTCACGGGGGCATAACGTCGTCGTCTGTGTTGCCTTCCCTGTTAAGCCCGATTGTACGGCAACATCCACGCTGCCCTCGGGCAGCCTGCCAATGCAGGAGCCGGCTCTGGGGGTGGCACACGGAGAGGAGAGCGTCTCTTCCAGTCTCTCGTGCCCCGAAGGGATGGGCGCCCTTGTCCCTTCGCTGGTGACAGAAGTGGCACAGAAAAAGGCCCTTGGCCGAGCAGGAGGCAGGTGGCTTTCCTCCTTGCAGCTGCTGAAGGCAGGTTGCAGTGGATATAACTTGCTACAAAGAACAGACTACTCATATTTTTGTCCAAGAATGCAAGTTGTGTTGTTGAAAGCAGTCCTGTTTGTCAGTTTGCTGTTTGATCTGTTCAATTGTAAGCAATGAAGCCTTTTGTTCTCTATCTTGCTACTATATCAAGTATGAGTTGCTAAAACTGTAGGTGCCAGTTAATGAGACAAAGGGTGGTCTCCCCTGGGGAACCTGAAGCTATTCTGCTCGGCAACTCCCTCTACTTCTACTGTGAAGCCGTAGGAATTTATCAGATATTCAAAAGGCACACAAGTTTCTTTATTTTAGAAGTGTGGCTGTGAGAGTAATTCCCAAACTAGAGGTTGCTGGGACCTGTAATTAGTCACTTGATTACTTTTAAAAGTAACTTGCTGAGATGTGGCTGGGGCAAGGCATTTCTTGACGATGACACATCTACTGTCCTCCAGTTCTTCCCATCCCCTCCCGCCTGCCTGCCCCCCTCCCCACAGTCTCACAGGTGTGCTTTGGCCCAGCCTTGCCAGGAGGAAAAGCCACAGGGTCAACAGCAAGAGGTGGGGAGTGGTGGGAGTGGTGGGGAGGGCAGGACCCTAGCGTCCAGGCCAGGCCGGGAGCTCCGCTTTCAGGGTCCTTTGCCACCCCTTCCAGCAGCCCTCCCCACCAATCTCTTCCAAGGTCAGGCAAACAGCCTGGAGAGGGGAGGGGAGAGTCATGTGGGGAGGAGGCACTCTGTCTGCTACTCACTCACTCACTCACTCACACACACACACACACACACACACACACACACACACACACACACACACACACCTGCCGCACACAACACTCCTTGTCCCTGCTTCAGCTCCCAAATTTAGTATTCCTGGGAGTTAAGATTCTCACCACCACCACCACCACCACCACCACCACCCAAAAAAAGAGAGCTACCTTCTCCCCCTGACCCACAGGAATGACCTCCCAGCCCATCTGGGACACAGCAGGCTAGGGAGGAGGCTGCCTGGAGCCCAAATGGAGGCCATTTCCTTTCCCAAGGAGGGACAGGAAACCGCTCCTCCCAGCCTGACCTAAAGCGTGCACGCACGCACACACACAAAGGAACCCCCCACCCCCACCCTGTGCATTTGCGAGTTGAGAGCAGTTCAGTAGTTTGGGCTGCGCATCCTGGAGTGCACCACGTCAGCCCTTAGGACCACACCAGCTACCTAGGGAGGTTCTGCCAGCTGCCATCCAAAAGAATAACTGGATCCTGGTTGCCGTTGTCAGCTTAGAACTGCACCGCTGGCAGGGGGTCCCTGGGACCATCCAGTCCCGCCCCTCTCAAGGATGCTGGGGGGAGGGGAGGGTTTGAACTCCTAATCTCTGGCTCTGCAGCTCCCAAGACCTCAGCACCACTGCTCTCTCTGGGAGTGCTGCAATAATCTTGGAGCAGTAGGGCCGGATGGGACCCCATGGGATCCAGCCCCTCTCGAGGAAGCACGGTGAAGGAATTGAACTCTCAACATCTGGAGCTGCAGCCAGAGGCCTGAACCTATCCAGCAATGCATATCATCATCATCATCATCATCATCATCATCATCATCATCATCATCATCATCATATTGGGGAGACTCGTTCACCCAGTCCAGCCCCTCTCACGGAGGTCCTGTGGGGAGTCATCAAACCCTAAACCACTGAGCTACCCAGCAGTTCACTCATCGAAGCTCCATCTGGTCCTGGACAAGGTTTGCAATGGAGACCCAGAGCTACGGTTGCACTGGCACTTGCCACCCTCTGGACTGGATTTGGTGGAGAGGGCATGAGAAGCAATCACCAGCCCTGGGACGCCCCCTCCCAGCCACACCGCAAGCCCCTTGTGGACACCAGCCACCCTAGATGCTTCCTTAAAAGACCCAGGCTGTGTCCAACCAAGGAGGAGGACCTGCTGGGTATAAAGACCTCCTGGCAGCCGGCGCCTACCTCCCACCCCGGCACTGCCAGGAGACCTGCCAACCTGACCAAGCAGGAGCAGCAGGGGCTGGCCCAGAAGCTCCCGGACTCTTGACTATGTCTGTGGCTGTGCCTCACCCATCCGAGGGTCCTCCAGGCCTCTTCCAGGGGGGCCTTCTCTCTCAGTGGAGGCACCCCCAGCAAGCTGCCGAACCAGTGGTTTGGGAGCCTTACCTTGCCTTGAGCCTTGGGCGTCTCCCAGCCTCGAGTCTCCACAGAAGGGGGCACCTGGTAGATGTCCTGGCCTAAGCCAGCAGGAGCCGGGGCCACCTGGTACACCTCCTGGCTCTGCTTTGGGTAGGCTGGTGCCTGCTTGCCCGGGGGAGACTGGAACTGGCCCGAAGGCTGATGGAGGGCCCCTTGGGCTTTGTTGAGGGGTGGCACCAGGTAGACATTGTCCTCTTGGGTCTGGTAGGAGGGGTGCATAGAGGTATACTGGGAGGCAGGAGACACCGGGACGTAGCCCCCTTGGTGCGGGTATGCCAGAGGGTTCTGGCCCACCACCTGGGGCAGCGGCGGCGGTGGCTGTGCCTGCGTCTGGAGGGGTGAAGGCTGAGGCTGGCCCTGGACGGGGCCCGGCAGCTGCTTCTTGTCATACATCCCCACCAGGATCTTGAGGCGGTTCCCGGGGACGATGCCCTGGCGCCCATGCAGGGAGCAGAGCCACCATCCGTCCAGGCCTTGTGTGTTGCGCTCCAGCACTGTCATAATGTCCCCTTTCCGAAAGGAAAGCTCGTCCGGTGTCTCGGCCACATTGTCGTAGAGGGCCTTCGCCAAGACGTTCTGCAACAAGGAGGAAAACAAACAACAGCCCGAGGTCAGAGGAGGCAGCTGTCAAGGGCTGCAAGGAAGGAAGGAAGGAAGGAGCTGATGACAGAAGGAGAGAAGGAAGGAGGGAGGGAGGAGTTGATGGAGGAAGGAAGGAAGGAAGGAAGGGAGGGAGGGAGGGAGGAAAGGGGGAAGGAAAGGGAGGCAAGAGATGAGACTCAGGGCTGGGGCCAGTTCTACAGGACCTCCAAGCCCACAAGGTCACCATCACCATTTCCTTCCAAGGGTATGGCCAGCACAGTCATGGTTTGGGCATTCCTTGTGGCACCTGGGAAGCAGGGGAAATGGGGAAAAGGAGCATAGGAGGTACAGAGGAACAAACTAGTCGGCTGGCTAAACCATATTAACCTATTTCTGCGTAACTGAACCCAGCCCAGGAGATCAAGGCACTTCCAGGAGATACAACCCAACTCAGACACTTTGTGAGAAGGGAAACACTGCCATGTCATCCCTGAGGAGGAACAAAGATCCAGGACTGGATGGTTCAGTGGTTTAAGCATCGGACTGCAGAGCCAGGAGCTTCCAGGAACAAGAACCAGCCTGGGCAGCAACCTGCACAGTCCCAGGGCACCCCTTGAAGATCAGAAGGGTCAACTACTTTGGGATGCTTTCTACCCGGAAAGGGCTGGCAACTTAGCATAAGTCAGAACCAGCTCAACGACACACAATACCAGCAGAACCCATTGGAAATGAGACCCCCTTTTGAGTTCAACAAAATGTTTCCACAGAGAATATGTGACAAAACATAGGAGACTGGTGGAGAAATGAAAATTCCAGACTTCAGAGAAAAGGGAGCCTCCCTCATCTCTCCAGGCAGGGGATTCAATGGAAGAAAGAGGTGCTAAAGTACCTGCATTAAATATGAAAGTCTTAACAATACAACAAAACAGAGAGAGAGAGAATCACCAAGAGAGAGATACAATCAGCTGCTATAACAGTAGAAGAAGCCTCAAGCTTGCACAAGTAAATGGGTTTTCAGCTGGTGCCTAAGTGATGACTGTGAGGCTGCCGCAGCCACCTGCTACAATGTCCCAGAGACAATGGATCTGCTCTGGGTTTTAGCCTGAACTTTTAAAAGAGATGTCCATGAGGGTGAACCTATTTTGCTGATAGAATTCAGCACTCTGGACAGCTCCCATAGAAATCCAGGTGAAAATCTGTAGCACAGGGCTGTTCAACTTTGAACAGGCTGAGGTCTACTTTTTCCAGCCCAAAGTGCCTGAGGGCTACTACACTAAAACCTCTACTTACCAACTGTATCCATTCCAAGCACATGCTCAAAAGTAAAAATGTTGTAAGTAGAGCAGTGGTTTCCTATAGGAATGCATTGAAAACCAATTAATCCGTTCTGGAGGGAACGTATTTTAATGCTCCATAACCCTTGAAGTGCCCCACTCAGCTGAGACAGTGGGCTGGCAGACCCAGAACTTTGCTAGGGCAGTGGTGGTCCTTGGGATGGGGGAGGGAGGGGTGGAGAACTTATCCCTTCCTTTTTTTTTCTTGATGGCCGGTGGGCTACTTTTGAACCCTTCATGGGCTACCTGTTGTGCAGGCCCGCTGTAGTGGATGCCCTGCACAACAGACCTGGAGAGGGTGGGATGGAATGGCTGAGAGAAGCCTTGTCCCTGAACAGAACTCTTTTCAGGTCCTGGTAAGTTCCTCTGAAGTTGAGGAAAGATGCCTCTAGAGGAGGATAAAAGGCCACAGTTTTCAAACACCCGTTATCCTGATTATAAACAGTTTCTTGGACTAGAAATAATGGTTCTTGGGTACTAAAGCACAATGATTTGATTTGGGCTGGGGTGTGTGTGATAAAGATTTCAAATAACGGAGACATCTCTGGTCACCAATCCTTCTTGCTTAGGGGTTCAGGTTGAAGTCTTCAGGGTGTAATTCTGCACGCAGGTATTTGGACATCAACCCCACAAAGTCCCATGGGACTCCAGCCCAGGTGGTATGTAGAGAATTGCAAGGCACACAGCGGTGGCACCCTCCATCATGAGGATCCCAGCTCAACACCAAATTGTTACACAGACACACACACACACACAAACACACACACACACCCACACACACACTGGCCTCCCCTCCCACCTGCCTTCTTCCCACACAAAGGAACAAGCGGGACCACTGAAATGCTAGTCTCTCCCCCACACACACACACCGCCTGTCGCCTCCTTCCAGATAGGGCAGCATTCAGAGGGCAGGGAAACTGGTCTCATCCTACAGCATTTGTGGGAAGGGTTTGCTGACAAAGAGAAGGTAGGACGCTTCCCTCTCTAGTCACACACAAGGTCTAGCCGGGCCTGTCACCCCCCTCGGTTCCCAAGCAGGAAATGCCAAAGCTGTGACTCATCCGGAGAATTCCCTTTGTGCCTCTCCTGCTGGTGCTGCTACGAAAAAGCTGAAATCCAGAGCTCACTTCCTGATGCTCAGATTTCTATTGCAGTGGGCTGAAAGCGTGGAGCAGAAAAGGGCTGCCTTCCTAGCCCTTGATCACTTCATGTCATCATCCAGCACCAATACTGCCCATTTGGGGTTGATACATCAACATCACACTGTTTCAGCCATCTGAGTCTACCTAAACACCAGAGGCCGGGGAACCTTTTGGCCTTCCAGATATTTTGAACTACAATTCCCACTGTTCTTTATCACTGACAACATACGTTTGCATTCTAGGATTTGTAGTCCAAAACATCTGGAAGGACAAAGTTTTCCCTCCCCTGCTCTACACCATTAGCTGCCATGATTCCAACTCTTGCATTGGATGTTTGGCGAGGATCTTCAAATTCCCAGCTAGAGAGTGTTGGGGACTTCCCTCAATCGAGAACTGTCACCCTCTTCCCAAACTAAAAATCCCATGTTTCTGTAGGATGCAGCCATAGCAGTTGAAATGAGATGATACAGCTTTAACTATGTGGCATAAATCCAGCCTTAAAAAGCCAGAGAGATGAAGCTTTCTCACAGCTACGCACCAGATGCTCAGGAGTACCCCTAAAAATGAACTTGATGGTTAAAGCGGAGCTCTGGGGAATGTTTGTCAAAAGCCAAGTGGGCTTGAAGGAAATCTGCATCTGATTCTTTTGTGGGAATGAGGGCACAGGTCTCAGCTGACAGCTTTGTTTTTGCATCCCTCTCTGGTTTCTGGTTCTATATCCACTCACACTTCCTGTATTGTGTTTCCTCCCAAGGGATGCTGGGGTGTATTTGCTCCATCAAGGGTATTTTGTTTGTTCAGGCCTTACGGGACGGGGCAGGAGGAGAGGCCTCAAGAAACAGAAGCCCCCAAAAGCAGGCCTGACAAGGCATGGCACCCCCCCCACACACACACCCCTCAGTTCCCTGGTGCCGCCAAAACCTGAGCCACTTGGTCAGGCCTGCCCTCCAAGTACAGGGCAGACGCTTAACTCCACCATCATAAAGCCCTCAAGGTAGAATCCTGCATCAGCAACCGGAGCTCAATTTCTCTATAATACAAGGATGAATTTCCCCAAGCCAGTCAGCTTCTAAAGGTATTAACAATCCAAACAGGAGCCCCACGCCAGCATTGAGACTGGAGAGATTTATTTACTCTGGTGGGAGCGTTCATGGATTGCAAGGCACTTCCTCAGAAACAAGGAGTCTGAAGGATTTTATCCAAAGAAATGGGTTGTATTCCTCAAAAGGTGGCACCGAAATAGATCTGCTGCCCTCCACGGAAGCTGCTCACATGGAAACAAATGTACCAGCTACCGGTGTGACAAAACTATGCTTTCTAATTTCGTTTCAACACAGAAGATGGAATTCACACATACAAAGTTGTATAAAAAGTATATAAAAGTAAGGTACCCAGTGACTACCTTGTAAGACGATGACACCCATTTGGACTAACAGGCCTTAGAGGAGGAGGAGGAGGAGGAGGAGAAGAAGAAGAAGAAGAAGAAGAAGAAGAAGAAGAAGAAGAAGAAGAAGAAGAAGAAGAAGAAGAAGAAGAAGAAGAAGAAGAAGAAGAAGAAAGGAACCTTTTAGTGCCTTTTCCCTTCACCCATCAAGCCTTGTAATGCCTGGCCTGAGGTCAAATCCTGCAAGATTCGAAAGCCTCCCCGTTCCTGACATTTCAGTGGTCTGATATAAGCATCGGCTCCCCTTGTTTTCCTAGTTAGACTTTTTAGAAGCCAGCAGGTAAGACAGATGTTCAGCTGACCTTTTTGCCATGCAAGATAAGATCGCCAGGGTTTGGGACTGCCGCAGTATTGCCACTAGAACATTCTTTGGCTGCCTGGACATGCCCTGAGCGCTCCGTCTCCTGCCTGCCTGTGGGTCAGTTACAGAGACGCTGACTGTCATGTCTCCCTTGGGAACGCAGCCCTCGCTTCTCTCCTCTTCTCTTGAGCACACAAGCCAATTGGAATGTTTACGATAAATGTTTGGAAAAGTTTTGACCTAAATTCCACTTTCTCTCACACCACCCCTCCTCCCCCAAATTTAGATCATCTGAATTTGATCCAGCTGGCTGGACACCTCAGAGGTTTAGGCACCTGGATCTAGAGCAGTGGTTCTCCATCCATGGGTCCCCAGATGTTCCTGGACTGCAACTCCCAGAAGCCGTCACCACTTGCTGTGCTGGAAGGGGTTTCTGGGAGTTGCAGTCGAGGAACATCTGGGGACCCACAGGTTGAGAACCACTGATCAAGAGCCAGAGGTTGGGAGTTCAATTCCCCCACTGTCCCTCTCGGGAGAAGAACCAGCCTGGGTGGCCTTGGGCAAGCTGCACCGTAAGTCCCATGTCTCACCCCCAAGGAAGAAGGGAATAGTCAACCACTTCTGATTGTTTTCTTCCTAGAAAACTGTCACCATAGGTCAGACTTCACTTTATGGTACTACATCATCATCATCATCATCATCATCATCATCATCATCATCATCATCATCATCATCATCATCTAATCGTGGAATCGTAGAATAGTGAAGCTGGAAGGTGCTTACAAGGCCATCAAGTCCAACCCCCTGCTCCATGCAAGAACACAAATACAAATTGTTGTTGTTGTTGTTGTTGTCATCTAATTAGAGTATGCTAATTAAATTTGCAGATGATACCAAATTGGGAGGGGTTGCTAAGTCCCTAGAGCATAGGATGAAAATCCAAAAGGACCTTGACAGATTAGAGTGCTGGGCCAAAACTTAACAGAACGGGTTTCAACAGAGGGAAATGTAGGGTGCTGCATCTAGGTAAAAAGAATGAATTGCACAGATATAGAATGAGAGACATCTGGCTGGAAAGGGATCTGGAAGTCTTGGTGGACCACATATTGAACATGAGTCAGCAGTGTGATGTGGTGGCTAGGAAAGCCAATGCGATTTTTGGTTGCATCAACAGAACCATAGTGTCTAGATCAGGGGTGCCCAAACTTTTTGTAAAGAGGGCCAGATTTGATGGCTGAGAATGTGTCAGGGGCCGGTTGCTCCCTGACCCTGCCACCCCCACTGCAAGCCCCACCCACTGACCCATAAGCCCCACCCACTGACCCCTTGCCACCCCACCCGCAGGAAGGAAGGTGGGGAACAAGGGAGGGAGGAAGGAAGGTGGAAACCAAGAGAGGAAGGAAGGAAGGGAGGGAGGGAGGGAGGGAGGGAGGGAGGGAGGGAGGAAGGAAGGAAGGTGGGGAACAAGGAAGGGAGTAAAGAAGGAAGGTGGGGACCAAAGGAAGCACAGGGAGCCGTGGCCACAGGGAGCCCCTTGGAAGAGGTGATCTGTGTGACCTTGCACCTCCCACCCCAAGCTCCCCAGCGGTGACGACGGCTCGCCCGCCAGCCCAACCCAAAGCTCCTTGGCGGTGGCAGAGGCCCGCTGGCCTGCCCACCCCCACACATTCCCCTGAGGTGCCGGTGGCGGGAGACCACCCATCTGCCCAGCTGCCCAAGCTTCCCAGAGGTGCCGGTGGCGTGGCCCACCTGATTACTGCCCCGCACGTGCGCCCAACCTCACAATGTTCCCAGCTATGCCAGTGGCGGCGGCCCACCCGCGTGCCGCTCTGCGCACACGCCTAGCTTCACAAGGTTCCCGGTGATGCCGGTGGTGGCTGCCCGCGCGCCCGCCCAGCCTCACATGGTTGCCAGCTGTGCCGGTGGCAGGAGCCCATGCGATGGCTGGCCAGCCGGCCCGCCCAGCCCCACAAGCTTCCCGGTGGTGTCAGTGTTGGCGGAAGATTTTTTTTAAAAAAAAAAACATGGGGCGAAGGAGGGGGAGGGAGGAGCGTGCCAGCCAGCTGCGGGCCACTCAGAATGGCCCGACGGGTCGGATTTGGCCCCCGGCTGGACTTTGGGCAGGCCTGGTCTAGATGAAGGAAAGTGATAGTCCCACTTTATCTTGCTCTGGTGAGACCTCACCTGGAGTACTGTGTCCAGTTCTGGGCGCCTCAATTTAAAAAGGATGTTGACAATCTTGAGCGGGTCCAGAGGAGGGCAACCAGGATGGTTGAAGGTCTGGAAGAAATGTCTTATGAGGAACAGCTTAGGGAACTGGGAATGCTTAGCCTTTCAAAAAGAAGGCTGAGGGGGGATATGATAGCTGTGTTTAAATATTTGAAAGGATGTCATACTGAAGAGGGAACAGGTTTGTTTCCCATGGCTTCAGAGACTAGGACTCAGGGCAATGGTTTCACACTGCAGGAAAAGAGATTCTATTTGAACATTAGGAAGAACTTCATGACAGTTAGAGCTGTTGGGCAGTGGAATATGCTGCCACAAAGGAGGGTGGTGGAGTCTCTTTCTTTGGAGGTTTTTTAAGCAGAGGCTGGATGGCCATCTGTCGGGAGTACTTTGAGGGGGGTTCCTGCATGGAGAGGGTTGGGCTGGATGGCCCTTGAGGTCTCTTCCAACTCTATGATTCTATGATCTTGGGCCCTGGTATACCAGAGTCTGGAGCATTTTCTAGGCGTGCCCAAACAGCACCAGAAGAGGCCTCTAACTGGAACTGAAATCTCCAGAGCAAATCTTGAATCCTGCCACCATCTCGAATAGACAGGTCTGTTGCCCAGGAGGTGAGGGAGGTGGTGGAAGCCGGAGGAGTGCAAGAGGCAGAAAGAAGGTTGCCCCAGTGGGGGTGGGGGGGTGGGGGTTCTGACCAAGCTAAGATTCATCTCCCTTCCAAATACACCCAAGTCCTCAGAGCTCACTGTGGCAAACCCGTGGCTGGCCTGACACCGCTTCTTCCTAGTGCCGGCTCCATGGCATGGACTGTACCGATCATGTACAGTCCATCAATCTACCAATCAAATAAATAAACAAATACATAACGCATGGTGCTGATGCTAACGCTTAGAGAAAAAGAGATTTAAAAAGTACAAAAGCCAATATTCCCCATATGAGAACCAACGATACAGAAAGCAGGGCAGAAACTGACCAGCAAAAACGAAATTGCCCTCTTTCTCAGCTGCCTCCAAAAACTGTTTCTGGAGACAGTTTCTGAACTGCCCTTCCCTCCAGGCATACGAATGCGTGATTAATGCAGCTTAAAAAAGAAAGAAAGAAAACAACATTGTCATGGCCTGTTTTCTCAGACAAGGGCCGGGGCGGTTATTACAACACAACACTCCTTGATCGCGCAATGCCTTGCTAAAGCTGCCTGGAGAGGAAGGTGGTATACTCTGAACCAAGGCTGAGTCACATACACGAAACCTCTTGGAACAAGATTCGTATTTCCTGTTGGATCAGCATCTCAAAGGGACCTTCCAACAAAATGACCTGCCTTGATATTGGAGCTCCGCTTCCTCTTAGAGACAGCAGGCATATCAGAAGTTGGTTTTCTCAAGGAAAAGAGACACGACAGAAGCATGGCATTCCCAAAAGGGCATCCCTCCCCCAACTGGAAAGAGGGCAGGCCCAGAAGTCTCTGCAGAGCTGCAGATCAACATTTCATTCGCCATTCGGACGACGCACGCGGGGGGGGGGTGTCAGCTTGGACTGCAAAGGGAGACACCAGTTCTTTAGAGACATGTCTTGCTGGTGGTCCTTGCTTGAGCAACAGCCCGCTTTTGGACCAGAGGAGAACCTCACTCCTCTTGGGACGACGAGTCAACAGTGCAGCCCTTCTCAATCCAGGGCTCAGGTGGGTTATTGGCACAGAGCGAACCCAATGCCAGGTGAAATGAGCACAAAACAAAACCCAGAAGAGATGAACCAGCAGCACTGGAAACCAATTCTAATCCTACGGGAAGTCAAGGTGCTCAGAAGATAAATTCCACCAAGCTCAAATTTGGTCCAGGGCCCTGAAGAATCAGAGTATAAAATATGCACAGCTTACCAATAAGAGTTCAAAGCTTTTCATGAATTTGTCTCTGAAACAAACCAGAGTCTTGTGCCACTTTAAGGACTAGCACATTTATTTGGCTGGCGCACACAACTCATTACCCTACAACTGATTTCCATGAGCCAGTGAGAGTGAGGCTCCAGAGATGTACAGCACTGGTGGTTTCAAATCTACTAAGCTCCATCTCTTATCCTTAGGCCACACCGTCCAGGGGTGTGGCACCCTCAGGCCGTTGGTGAATCAAAACCATTCCTCTCTGCAGCCATTAGTGAAATTAACAAAGGCAAAGCAGGCTCTCTCCAGAAAATGCTTCTACCTGCAAAAGGTAGCAGAAAGCTGAGATACACAAAATGCTTTCTGGGCCAACAAACAGCAACTGTGAGATTATACGGGATTTGTCCAGGCCAGGTTGTCACCTGTCTCTGCATTCCACCTGTACCTGCTATGGACAATGGTGCTGCTCTTCCATCTGGCACACTGCCCCCATAGATGAATTTGGGTAACAAAATGCAAAATGTTTGGGAAAAGGCACAAACAGAACCTCTGAGCCGCTGGCTCTGCGGTCTTTTCACCAGAGCTTCCGGGATATTGTATCTCTGAAGGTGCGGAGGCACATAACTGCCCCTACTGACGCCATCAGGGAGGGGAGCCTTTCATAAGACCCAAATTACACCTCTGGTCTCTCCCCCCCTCATCATCTTTCAAAAGCCCCAGCACAGCTTCCCCTCTGCACAAAAGTATTTGACGGGGCCAGGGGTAAAAGGGCGCACAGGAAGGATAACGATCAGACCTACACACACACACCAGTTCCTGCCTGCACATCCTCCACAATCCATGCCCTCCTGCGGCCCTTTTGCCACCAAGGGCTCCAGACTCCCTCCCCCACCAGGTTTGGGGAGGCCAGTAAAGACGGATTCGGCAGGGGTTCCTCCGCTTCCCCCTTGAATTGATAACTCCTTTCCCCATGGAGGCGTCGCAGAGGAGAAGCAGCCGCTCTGGTCTGAAGGCCAAAAAGGTTTCCTCAACAGGTTGTCTCTGGGAGGACCGGTCCACCTACAGTTCCTGGGGTGGTTGGGTGGGGCACTTCCACCCTCACCTCTGGCCCACTCCATCATAAGTAACTCAAACATTACCTGCTGTTATTTTCTGCACATCGGCAGACACACCGCCTACTTCTGCAACCCAGAGATTAAAAATTGGCAGGATAAAAATGTGAATCAAGAGAGAGATTAAATTATCGCTCAAGTTGGCATGAACACTTCAGAGAGGAACTCGGTTCCCACTCTTCCCAAGTTTTGACTTCCTAATAGCTCAACTTCCTAAGCCCGGACTGAGAGCCAGGACTGAGCTGGTGAATTTTAACCCACGATGAACTTCCTCAAGCTCAGCTTGAAGCAAATGATCCTTGCAAGCTTTCCAGAAACGTTGTGGGGAAAGACAAGTTCCAAAGTTTGTTTCCCCAAGGCTTCAACATTTCCAAAGGTTTTGCATCTCTAGTGGTGCCGTCAGTCACACCAAAACGTGGGCCTCTTCCAAACTGGTATGCCTGGTTGGAATGAAAAAGGAAGGGAAGATGTACGACGATGCTTTTAACTGATTTAAGCTCCAGAGGATCCTTTTTAAGCCACTTCCTCCATCAAGACTGTACGGGTTTACCTATACCCTCCCTTCATGCTCATGTCCCCTTCAATCCATAAAGGACTCTGGTTCTGCTCAAACAGCGGTTGTTTATTCTCTTTAACATCCAAAAACAGGAATGGGTTAACTTCAACTGGGGTGGCAGGTACAGGTCCTTCGGGAGTAAGGAAAGGGTTATTGGTATAGTCTTTTTGGGGGTGGGGTGGGGGGTGGACTGGAGGTTGGTCCTTATATAAACTTAACTACGATAACTACCCAGTCCATATTTGATTAACCAGCCTCCTGGTTAATCAAATCTTTGTGGGTTCTGATCCTCAGGGAGGTGGGAAGGGAAACAGGCGACTAAGGAAGGCAAAAAGGGATATACAGTATATTTCTTCTAACTGCAATATCTTGTTCACTGTAGGCTATAATAATAATAATAATAATAATAATAATAATAATAATAATAATAATAATAATAATAATAATAATAATAATAATAATAATAATAATAATAATAATAGCAAAGAACTGGTGGGATCATAAGCCTGAAAATGTGATTGAAAATGAGCATGCAAAATTACTTTGGGACTTCCAAATACAGACAGACAGGGTTTTGGAACATAATACCCCAGATATTGTGACTGTGGAGAAGAAAAAAGTGGATCATTGATGTTGCTATACCAGGTGATAGTAGTCACCGAGAAACAACTTGAAAAAATTGCCCGATATCAGGATCTGAAAACTGAACTTCAGAGACTCTGGCATAAACCGGTACAGGTGGTCCCAGTGGTAATCGGCATGCTGGGTGCAGTGCCTAAAGAGCTAAGCAAGTATTTAGAAGAACTTGGAGTTGACAAAGTCACCATCAGTCCGCTGCAGAAAGCCACCTTATTGGGATGTGCTCGCATAATTCACCGATACATCACGTAGCCCTAAAAGCTTGGGAAGCGTTCGACTAGTGATTTGTAATACAAAATCCAGCGCAGTTATCTTGCCTGCTGTGTGATAATTTATTATTATTATTATTATTATTATTATTATTATTATTATTATTATTATTATTATTATTATTATTATTATTATTATTATTATTATTATTATTATTTCGTCAGAGGGGCAGCTACTCTGCTGCACGAAAAGCAGCTAAGGTCAACCCTCATCTAACCAGACCCAGAAGGAAGAGCAGCAGCAGAAGCTGACCACGTCCATTTCATTGTTGCTTTTGCAGAAAACTATTCCATTGTTTACAGTTATTTTAGAGCGGCATTTGTTTGATCCTTCTTGGTGTTCGTATACTTACAATTTCTACCTTCTAATACTGTCTTTTAGTGGTGCAATCTGACTTGGGTCCTTTTGAAGGGGAAAGGCAGGGTGAAAACATTTTAAATAAGCAAACAAATCAATGGTAACATGGTGACTTCTCTGGAAATGTTAACCGTGTGCATGGAGTCCATGTCCCTCCACTGAGGCTGTATTTCTTGACGTTTAAGACACAAATGAGTGTAGGCAATCACTGGCACAGAGGTTCAATGCCTGTCCTGCAGCTAAAACTGTGGTCATGACCTGGGGTTCAATCCCAGGTAGCAGGCTCATGGTTGACTCAGCCTTCCATCCTTCCGAGGTCAGTAAAATGAGTACCCAGCCTCCTGGGGGGAGGGGGCATTGTGCAGCCTGCATTACTGTAATTAAACAGTAAACCGCCCAGAGACTACTTGAAGTGGCATGGGGTGGTATATAAGCAGAACACTTTTTTGTTAAATAAAATTCTTTGTAGACACAGCTCTTCCCTGCAGTAGTCTAAAAAGTATCTCTGCCCCCACCTCTGGCAAGTCCCTAAATGGGCCCCTGTAGCAGCTCACCCACAAGAGAGAGGTGTGCTCTGTCATGGGGAGGTAAAAGCATCAGTGGAAGCCATGCCAGCTGGCACTGCAGGGGGCCTGAAGGCTCCTATCGCCAACCAGTCCTCCTTTGATACAGGAAAACTCAAAACCCCTCCTGGCCCACCATCCCTCTCGCTGCCCCTGGCCCAGCAAACCCCTTCCCTTCATTCTTCACACTTGTCTTGGATGGCCCTTTAAAAACACCACCACCAGCTCGTTATTTTATTTGTATTCTGCAGAGCTCTCCATAACAAAACCATGTTCTGCCAACAATAACAATAATAAATACCCTACCAAGGAACTCAACAATGATTGTTGCACACATTTGCCTACTTCATGGATTCACTCCACGGGTTTCACTTGCAGACACCCCACACACACACCCTGAGAAGGGTGCTGTGGCTATGACAGCTTGTTTGCAATTCCATAGAAATGTCAACCCAACCCAAAGTGTGAATGCATGCATATGGATGCATCACAAACAAACGCTGCATGGCTCCAGTGATTATGATCATGTGCTGTTTTGTTGGCTCTAACGCATGGTGACCCTTTTCAGGATTGTCCAGGTAGAAGACACTCAGAAATGGTTTCCCACCCCCTTTACCTTGGAGAGAGTGCAGCTTCCCCAAGGCCACCCAGGCTGGGTTTCCCTTCCCCTCCCCATGAGTCCCAGTGGGGGAACTGAACTCCCAACCTTTGGCTCTGCCACCAGGTACCTAAACCTCTGAGTGATCTGGCCAGCTAAAAGGTGGCCCAAAAGGTGCCCTTTATTTATTCTAGCAGATATTCTCTGCAAACCAAGCTCTTCGCACTGTGAGGCCCGAACTAAAATAACCCTCTCTCTCTGCATTCTTGGTGGCATGACTCCTATTTCCCCCCGGCCAGGGCAAAGATAGCAATCCCCACAGACAGCCCAGCAAGTGAGCAAGTCCTAGATTCCACTACAAAAAGTACCTAAGCTATCCATGCCAGGCACACAATACTCTCCAGTTGCACAATCCTCTACAGTGTGCGCACCCCTAACGGCACAGCTTCCGGCATGAGGGCCAACCCACAGCAGCCGCGGGTCCTGAGTGGTGGAAAATTGAACGCTAGCCATCCAAGCACTGCTAATGGTCTAAATTGGCTTCCATGTTTGGTTCCAGGAGGGTGGTCTGTTGGCTTTGCGGACGAGCTCGTGGCCTGGAGCAGTAGTTTGTGCACTCTTCTCCAAAAGGCTCATTTATTAAAATCAACGAATCGTTAAAACATGGCTCGGAGAGGAGAAACTCTCCTTGTTGTCTGTTCCTCAGCTGTGCCTGCAGTCTGCCGCTTCTTTGTTTCGAGTTTTTATTAAATGTTCGGCCAATTTGTCTTTTCGGAACAGGTCTCCTGTGCCATCCAAAATGAAGCGCGAGATCCTGCTCCACCCTTGGAAATGTTCCATTTATGAAATACATCACCCAGCATCCCCAACCAGCATGGGGCTTGGGCTTCTGGGAGTTGTGGTATAGACAAGTAACAGTTCCAACGTCCGATCACCATCCTTGTGAGCTTTCCAGGCAGATGACAGATAAAATGTGTTCTACTTGGGGTTCTTCCCAGGCTGCATTTGGCAGCCACTTGAAATGTAGTATCTTCATAATATCAAACGAAGGCTTGCAGTTGCAGTTGTTAATTTGTTTTGGGTCACAGATCAAAATGGAAGGGGGGGGACTTTCCTTTCCTTTTGATTTTTCTCTTTCTCTTTCTTTTTGCCTTTAGTTCACAGACTCCTCCAAGTTCTCCGTCAAACACAGATGGAAGACCTCCTCCCTATGAGGCCAGCTATTTTTTTTTTCATCACAGGGTTGACAAACTGAGGAGCCCCATATCTTTTATTTATTTATTTATTTTGAATATTTTTACCCCACTTTTCTCCTTGGAAAAGGACCAAGGCGGCTTACAGTAATGAGGGACAATATACAGCCCAGAACATTTAAGACATATTCAAGTTAAGAACAAGAACTTAGAAGAGGCATCTTGGAACATTAAAAGGTAACATTAAAGCTACAAAGAGCATGGAAAAAGAAAAAAATCCATTGTGAGGAGTGGAAAGTAACATGGAAAACATTGTATTTATGGTCCCCCATGCGGGGACCTACAAAAAAATTATTTATAGGCTCTGAATCAATAGCAGCATCCAGGTCATTCCGGATCTGTACAATTTTGGTTGTAAAGTGTTGTGCAAATTCTTCACAACGAGTTACAGAGTGATCTGTGTTATCCACTCGTGGGTCAACATGTAGCAGACTCTTTACTATTCTCCAACTTCCATTTATACCTAAGACGCAAACAGGCAGCCAGAGGAGGTGACAGAGAGGACTGTTAATCCTCTAGATGCAAGCATGAAGACCTGATTTGGCAAGAAATAAGGATTAAACAGAACACGGAGATGCACCTGTGTTGTACCTAGTTCTCAACACACTGTCCCTCTCTGCAGCCCTGATTCTCATTCTGTATCCCTCTCTCTCTCTCCCTTTCTCTCCCTCCCTCCCTCTCTCTCCCCACCTCTCTCTGTGTATGTATTTCTTTCTTTTGTTCATTTCATTTTCTAAAGGGACCAATATTGGAAACTGCTCTGGCCACCCAGCATGTTGTTAGTCTGTGGAACTCCCTGCCACAAGATGTGGTGATGGCCTCTAGCCTGGATGCCTTCAAAAGAGGATTGGACAGATTCCTGGAGGAAAAGTCCATCACAGGTGACAAACCATGAAGGAGATGTGTCATCTCCAGGCTTAAAACCGGGGTACTTCAAGGGCCTCTTCTTATGTTTTTAGATGTTGCCACCCCCTTCTTTGCCCCCAGAAGCACGAAGCCTGCAGAACTTTTCGAACGTGTGTGTGTGTGTGTGTGTGCGGGGGTGGGGGTTGGCAGAATGTCTCCCTCGCAGCTGGGAAGCAGCACTGACATCTTTTTTCTGCCCTGAGAGCTGTGTCACAAGCCCAGAGACGGGCACCACATGGGGGAATCATAAAAGTCCAGCCTTTCTGATCTGGGCTGGGGCTCAAGGCGCTGATGGCAGGAAACATGGCCTGACGTGAGTCTCAGTGACCTAGAAAAGGGGCTGCTGGAATTTCGCCTTCTCCTCCTTCTCAGCATTCCGTGGCACAGCAAACTAAAACCAGGGGAAGCCCTTTTGAGCCTGGAAGAAATTGCAGGTGCTGCAACATGACCTGGGAAGCGCTGTGAATGTGAGAATGAGCATGCGTGGGTGCAGGCCAACAGGCGTGCCAGCCGAAAAGCAAAGCTCCCATCCTGATGCCTCTCCTCTTCCTTCCGTTGTGTGTCCGATGGACCTCGGAGTACCTGGAGAAACACGACCCCCCCACCCCCACCCCCGGGAGAAACTTTCCCCAAACTCTGCAGCAAAAGATGGGGTGGCGAGCCGTGTCCTGCAGGCTCCTCTCCCGGTCACCAACTTCCTTAGACAAAGGCAAGCGGTCAAGCCAAATGCTGGGCATCACATTTAAACTGGGTCACTGCTTTTGACACCTGCACGGTTAGCACGCGAGGAAGCCACGGCTACCGCCACGCTCTTCCCTTCTAATGCTGGGCACGTTGTAATCAGCAACTATGACAGATGACGTCAAAGGCGGGTGTCCAGTCGTTTTCTGGAGCCACCAGCAAGCGCACAATAAGGAAGGCCGTACATTCAAGGTCAGCTGGATCTCTGGGATTTGAAACAAGCCATTGTTTTCACTATCCATGCCCTGCCTTGCCAGGTAACAATAAAAAGCCAGAGTAATAAGAAGCAAAGTGAATGTTTATGCAATAAAGCAACAGTCGAACTTCATGTGGGTGAAAGTATCAGCACCATCTAGTTTTTCAAAGGACAAGCCTGCAAATGTCAAATGGTCTCTGTTGTCCATGAAAGATCATCCGTCTGGGCAAACCTGGGTTTGGGAGTTCGATTCCCCCACTGGGCTTCCTGGAGAAGAGTGGGCCTGAGTGGCCTTGGGCAAGCTGTACAATAGCCCCAGGGCAGCTCAAGCAGAAGGGAAGGGGAAACCCATTTCTCTGAATTCTTCGCCCTCCAAAACTCTGGGAAGGGTTGCCGTAGGAGGTAATACATGATGTGGTGGCACAGAGTTATCAGTTGCCTGGAGAGTGAGATGAATTAGGTCTCTCTGTGCAGCTAGAGATTCATAGAATCATAGAGTTGGAAGAGACCTCAAGGGCCATCTAGTCCAACCCCCTGATATGCAGGAACCCCCACCACAGGACTCCCAACAGATATCCATTCAGCCTCTGCTTAAAAACCTCCAAAGAAGGAGACTCCACCACCCTCCTTTGTGGCAGCATATTCCATTGCTGAACAACTCTAACTGTCATGAAATTCTTGCTAATGTTTAAATTTAATCTCTTTTCCTGTAGTTTGAAACCATTGCCCCGTGTCCTAGTCTCTGAAGCCATGGGAAACAAACCAGGCCCTTCTTCAATGTGACATCCAGTTTTCCTCTGTGCCTCCAGGGAGATGATCCAGCCTGGGTGGACTTGGGCTATCTGCACAGTCCCAGAGAACCCCTCCAGAAAAAAAGGGAGAAACAAACCTCTTCTGTGTGCTCTCTATCTGGATAACTCCAAAAAGAATTGCTGTAAGTCAGAACTGACTTGACAGCGCATGATTATTATTACGATGAGGCAGAACGGCTTGGGAAAGTTACTTGTGTCAGGTTTTAGAAGCGCCCTTGCTGTTCCCATCATGCAACACCCCACAGAGAGCAAGAAGGTCTGGAAAGAGATTCTGGCAGTTGAGCAAGGAACTCATGAGGTCTTCTAGTTCAGCCCCTCCTGGTCTGGTGCCCTACAGAAATTGCTGAACTAAAATGCCTATGGTCCCCTGGACAGCACCGCCAGGGGTGAGGCTTCCACCAAAGGGCCATCTACTCTACCCCTGTCCCCAAACAGAGGTCTCCAGCAAGTGCGCCAAAAGAGCCCTTCTGCACAGCCCACAAAGGCAGATGTCTCGCACTGGGCTGCCTGTCCGAACACGACCGCACCGCCCCCGTTAAGCCATTCCTCAGCCCTGCCTGTTCATGTGGCACAGGCACACGGCTCCAGGCGGCATGTCAGCACTCATCCTGCCTGCACTGAAACAGGGAAGGGCAGCCGGCTGCCAAGGGAGACGGACGTCCGCAAGGCCCTTTGCGTCACCCCAAGTCCTTGTTGTGGTTTTCCGTGACACACGTCGGCACAGTCAAATAAAACCTAGGAGTTTGGAGCCTCAGTTCATAACAAGCCGGGACATTTAATGTACAGTTAAAGGAGATTGAACAAAATTTGTGTGGGTGTCTACACACTTACATGTTGTAAATCAGTAAATACCTGGGGAGGGGTTGTTGTTTTGTTTTGTTGTGTTTCAGCAGCTCAAAACTCAGGAAGTATGGTGGGTGGGTTTTGTAACTAGAGATGGGGACAATTTTTTAAAAAAATTAGTAATTTATTTAAATTTTTATTTGAATTCATATTCAAATTCCTCCCCAACAAATACAAATTAATGAATTTTTAGTTATTTTAATTTGTCAAATTGTTGGCTGTAAAAAGCCCACCTGTGCCCATACCTAAAGATGCCAAAATTGCAGAGAAGGTTCGTCTGATTTTCCTTCGCACCACCCCTCCAAGTCTGGTGAAGAACGGGTTTAAAACATCTGAGTTATAGAGCCACAACTTATATACCCAATATTTGCCAAACTGGAGGGATTGTAGAGGAGAGCCAGGGAAAGTTTATGGCATCTCTAGGTGCTTGGTGGCTTTTTTTAAATTACAAAACAAACTGGCAAATCAATTTGCCAATTTGTCAGAAAATTTGTAAATTCGCAACTCATCAACCTTGACGAATCACAAATCACAATGAATTGGCATTTTTCCAATTCGTGCCCATCTCCATCTACAACTCATATCAATATGTCCTTTATGGGAAGATTCCTAGTTAACACCACGCTCCCTCCCAAAGGGTGGCCGTTTCTTACAGCAAACCTCAAACATACATCCAGCGATGCCACAACATTTCACTCCCTAGCATACATCGAGAGCCTTCTTCTGAGAAAGACAGAAATGTCACAGAGATGGCAAAGGTGTGTGTGTGTGTGTGTGTGTGTGTGTGTGTGCAACTTTCTGACTGTACAACAAAAGGACACTCCCCAAACCTGTGGCTCTTTGAACGACTGGCAGCCTGTTGTTTGTGTTGTGCTAAGGGGTCGCCATTAAGGCCCGGCCCTTCCTCATGCAGGAACCAAGCGGCCAAGCGCAGCTGCTACTCTCATCTTATCAAGAACTGCTTGGGGCCCTTTCTTCTGCATGTCAGGGACTGTGCACCCTCATCCACAAAAATGTAGGCCAAAAACTGCCACATTTATGGGACAACAGCCCCACGCTGGAAAGGAATCAAGGGATCAAAACAAACAGACTGTTGGCTCTTCAAACTACATTTTCCTGCCGCCACCGGGGTCGCTGGGGAAGATTTACAAGCAAGGGGTTTGGTGGAAGGACATGAAGCATGGAGTGAGGTCAGGTGGGTGCCTGGGCACAGCCGTGGGCTTGTTTGCAATGCCTGGTCTCAATCCAAAAAGATGGGAAGCTGCAAACCGTTAATATGTCTCTGGAGCATGCACAGAGCACATTTCCATTTAAGTGCAGCCGACACTCCAGGGATCAGGTTGAGGGACTCATTGGTCAGGAGCCAACCTGGATTCCACCTAGGGTTCCTGTTTTGAAATGTTTCATAAAAAGGAAGACTAGCGAGACCACCTAAGCATGATGCCCAGTTTTGCTGTACCCACAGGAGGGGGTGCTGCTCCATGCAGGACGGTGGGGCAAAGCTGTCCCTCACCCCCATTTCCCAACTCTGGGTTTGGTTGGACTTTCCTGTCAAGGAAGCTCTCCTGGTGCAAGAAGGTACACACACAAAGGGCAGAAGCACTTTTATTATTGACTTCTGGTGAATGATTAACAAAGGCGGCTCTGCAGGAACCAAACAGGCGGGCACACGCGGCCTCTGCCCTGCCCGTTACTCACCGAGGTTCTGCCTGCAGGAGAGAGGAGAAAAGGCACTGCAAATGAAAAACCGACTGCCCATGTGTGCGCGGGGGGGCACAGCTGGCTGGGTGCCTTCTCGGCATCATTGTACGCCACTAAAGCCAAGACAAGCAGAGATACTGAAATTCAAGGCCACTGGAAAACAAGAAGCCCTTGGCAAGGAGAAAGCGCAAGATGATGCCATGTGCTTAAGAAGTGGGGGAGAAATGTACTCCACCTGTGCTCAGAGGCAGTCTTGCCTATTCCCCACAACGTTCCAGGGTTGGCTGCCAGGAGTGAGAAAGAGGCAACCCTCTACTTCTGAAAAGCATATAAGGCAGCCTTCCAACCCCCACCCAGCACCCCATCGCTCTCCTTTTAACAGAGTCCGCCCTCATGTCTATCTATGAGCTTCCTGTCAACACAACAGCCTAGGGAACAGCAAGAGACCTCTGCTCTCCTGTTTCCCCGCAGGCCTGCCCCCTTTTTGCAGCCTCACCGAACCATGACTCCCTCCCCCCCACAAGCTGGGGGGTTTCAGCAAAGATGGCATGAACCTCCATGGCCCATGGCATCAACAACAGCAATTGGGAAAAACAAGTTCTGATCATTCTTGCCCTAGATTGCCTCCAGCCCCACTCGGTGTTTTGGCTAACAAACCGATTTTTAATCAGTTTCAGGCCTCTTTTTTTCATCCACAAAGAACATTTCACCTCGTCATAATTTATTTATTTGGACATTTCTAACACATCCTATTATCACCAGACCTCAGATGGGGCACATTAAATAAAACTGCCCAAAGACAAATGCTTTAAAAACCCACCTAACAACACAAAGAAAACCAAGCCATCTGGCTGGTAAGATTGGAAACCAAGATGAGAGTGCCAGGTGAGCCGCATCCTTGGCACTGAAATAAGAGTTATGCCAGGGCCATAGTGGCACCCAGGGAGAGGAATGTCACTAGATTCACCCCTAATAACCACAGGCCTTTCTGTCGATGGTGGTGGGCCAGTACATAGGAATTTCTGCAGATGGTCTTAAAACATGGACAGGTTCTTATACAGGTTGGTATTTCTTCACAGAATCCAGTCTCTCTCTCTCTCTCTGACACACACACACACACACACACACACAGACAGAGGGAGGGAGGGAGAGAGAGAGGGAGGGAGAAAGAGAGAGGCCAACTCTGCAGATGTTCAGCTTCCAGTACTGCCCTGGGCTTGCTCACCACCTGTTTCAGAGACCATTTCCCAAGAGTTTTGGCCAGATTCAGATGAAAAGAAACATAACCACCAACAAAACCTTCAGAGGAACTTCCAGAGGGCAAGAGCCCATTCTACAGCCCAGCGGGCAACCATGGAGTGGGCAGGCAGTCCTTCCTTGGAGGTTATGAAGCAGAGAAGGGAGGGATTATAATCTGCCAGGCAAGCTTCAACTGGGGCTTCTGTGTATCAGCAGGGGACAGGTTTCATCCCAGTTCTAAGTCTCCATGGGACTACGTTTTCCGAATGTGGCCTTCAGAGGAACGTCTGTATGGCAAGCCAGCAGCCTGGGAAGGTGTGGGGTTCTCCATCCTTGGAGGCTCATAAACAGAGGTTGCATGTCACAGAAAAACAACAAAGGTAACACTGCGCTTTGCAAGCCAAAAGAGAGAGAACCCTATTGAAAGCTGCACAGGGTGCCCTGGATGGAAATGGGGCACTCTGGCCTTAATCAGACTGGGGAATTCCCAGGGAGAAGCTGTGTGGGGTTTTCTCCCGTGACAACAGAAGACTGTTTGAGCAGCAGGGCAGGCAGGGGATTGTGCCCTGGCCCAAACCAGCACTGAGGGGGCAGGGGAGTGTTGCGTCTCCAACTCAGGGCCTTTTCACGCAACCCCTAAGATCCGCTGGCCACTTAAATTCAGACCAGAGATCTTAGGGGTTTGTCGCTGTTCCTGCATTCCCACCCCCTCCGCACTCCTGGCTGCTGGCTGCGTGAGGGGAGGGAGAAAAACAGGAAGAAAAGAATGCCACTCACCTCCGTTCTGCCGTCCCAGCACTGCATTCAGATCTCTTAAAGGGGCAGGGGGCAAAAAAAGAACAAACAAAAGCAAGGAGAGCCGGGCAGTCACTACTGTTATATCCGCATCAGGAATTTTCACCTCCAGAGAGCAGGTACCTGAAAAGTGCGCTGGGACGCGCTTAGGTGGGCGTGGTCGCACTTAGTTATCTGTAAACTCCGGAGCTGGTGGGGAAACAATTTTAATCTCCGGAGCTGGGAGCCATTTGCGGCGGAGTTTAGGGGTCGTGTACAAAGGGCCTCAGAGTCCCCCGTCTCGTTTCCCCGGGCCTCCCTCAGCCCTGCCCAGTTAAACCCGAAGCCAGGATAAAGCTGTGCTACCTTTTCCGGAGGCAGACATCCAGGCAGGAAATTAGCATCCAAGCCAAAGAGGGAAGGGAAATGCAAGCCTTGAAACAAAGATCTTGGCTTCATCAAGTTCAAAATTTAAAAAAAAGAAAGAAAAGAAGAAGAAGAATCCGGTCCTTTCCTTGTGGATTGGCACAAATGGCCAGAGAGGGACCAAAATGGATAGACGGGAACAGCAGGGCATCGAGCTCCCTCTTGCCCCATGAGGCACCCGGCAGGAGAAAGCCTGCCCAAGGGGGGGCAGGGGTCTGTCCCACCCACCCTCGCTGGCTCTCAAAGAACAGCATCAAAGCAAGTCATGTCTTGGCTGACAAGTCCGAAATGGGTTTTGGGGATGCTGGCCAACAGCCTGAAGCCCCCCCACTCCCCCACCCTCTGCCACCCAGCAGGCTCCCAGGATTGACTGGAGATGAGCAGGGCGGTTGGCAGAGACTGTTTGCCTGTTTCCAGCAGTTTGGCTGGTGAGAGAGAGCTTTGGGGGCCGTGAAAACCCCGGAGGTGCCATGGGACAGGCAGGCAAAGGAGAGGGCTTCCTGGCAATGCTGCCGCCAGCCAGATGGCACCCAAAGCGGCTGCATATTTTCAGCCATTCTTTTCGCTCAGGAGACGTCGTGACGGCAGACCTCCTAAGTCTCTTTGCGAGCCCTTGCCAGCATCCAGGCCTCTCAAGAAGCTCCCCCCACCTCCAGGCTCTGACTCAACCAGCATCCTTCCCCCAAAGGAAAGCCACATCACGGCCACTGACTTCACAGGTGGGAAAAGGCCCTCCAATTCAACTGCAGTGCCCAGAATCCCCACCCGTAACCATGCAGGGTAGGGGTGCCCTTCAAAAAGGATCCTCTCCCCCTTCTCCTCCACCTATGACTGGCTTGGGCGATCAAATAACCCTCAGCATGTCACTAGCAATCAACCGCTGGCTCCAGAGAAAGAGGTAAACATGCATGCCTGGCCTCGCTGATTCCGCTCCGGGGTCCCTCCAGCATCAGCTGGCCACCTCCGTAAGACCTGACGTAGGCAATGTCTTTCAAACGCACAAATCACAGCCTTCCGCCCTGCCTCTTGCAAAGCCTAGACACCGGCAGCTGGAGGGTCCCCTGCTCACCAAATGCAAATGAGCAAGGGTCAGGGCTGGAATACGGCCACCCTCCAGGGCGTCTGCCAGGGTGCAAGCCTTGGGGATCCCAGCGGGGCTTGCATGCGAGGAATGCCGTTCGGCAATGGGCAATGTCCGTCCACCCTGGCCTGCCTCTGTTGAATTCAGTTTAGAGCCAGCAAGTTCACAGGCTGCAGATCAAAGGCTTGGCTGTTTGACACTGGGTGGCAGGCCAGAACCCAATGCTGGGCCAAATCCATGCAATGCAGCCATTGGAATGGTTGATGGTCCTGGTTCCTTTGGACCGACTGGGGTTCTTCTGCCGTACGCCAAGGGCAAAGGAGGGCAGGCCGCTCTGGTATTAGAGCAGTGGTCAAGCGCAAAGACCAGAATGAGGGAAGCTGATGCCCAAGCCCCACCATGGCTGGGTCAGGAACCCAGAGGAGGCAATGGCAGCCACCCAGAGGTCCTTCCCAGCATCCTAAACTCCTGGCTGGGCAGACAAGGCTGATGGGGAATGCAGTCCGGCAATCTTTGGAAGGCTATGTTTAGCAGCTTCTCCCTGCTCTAGAGCAGAGGTGGCCAGCCCAGGTGTTCCTAGACTCAAACTCCTAGAAGCCTTCACTACTGAGTCGTGCTGGCCGGGCTTTCTGGGAGTTGCAGTCCAAGAACACCCGGGTGATGCAAAGCGGGAGAACTACAGCCCCAGAGGGGAGTCAAGTCAAAAGATGCCTACCATGGCCATCAACCCCACCTGGGCACGGAACATCTGGTGGTAGCAGCAACTGAATGAGAAGTTGGCCAGCTTCACCTCATCCCAGGTTCGGCAACTACATCCCTCCTGGAAATCTCCTACTGCAGCACAGTGCCACCGCCAGGAAAGCCCTTCACAGAATCAAAGGCCTTTCGGTCCATCATCATCTCTGGCTCCTAACCCCCATCATCAACTTACAGATGACTCAAGGAAACAAGCCAGGCCAGGTTTCACAGATGGATTCACCAGCACCACAAAAATCCCTATACAACAACAACAACAACAACAACAACAACAACCTAGCAAGTCACAGAGAAAATGCCCTTCCATTCACACTCTTCTCAGCACGCACAATTTCTCTTCAATGTAAAATATTCCTCAACAATAGTTTCAACCTCCTTTAGGGTAAATTCTAGGGACATGCTAAGCGAATGGGCACACATATACCCACATATATACTATATACTGTATACAGCATATGCAAATCCATTGCACGGCACCGCTAAGATTGATCATGGGGGGGGGGCATCTCCACATCTATCCCACTCCATGGAGTGAGAATTCTGGAAGGGACCTTATAAATCATCCAGTCCAGCCCCTGCCAAGGTGCCCGGGGTGGGGGGTGGGATCAAATTCCCAACTTCTGGCTCCGCTGCCGGAGACCTAAATCACAAAGCTATCCAGAATATTGGTACATAAATCTGCAATCCATCCTGTAACTCATAGCCAACTCCCTGTGTCTGAGGAAGTGGATTGTGACTCAAGAGTACCCACTCCAAAACAAGTTGATCTGTCTTAACTTGTCACCATACTTGAGCAGTGTTTCTTCTGTGAAAGGTGCTCGCCCGTGTACATAACAGTGTCTGCTTCCTCACCTGCACGACATTGCCATCAGTATTCAAGCACAGCTAGGGAGAATTCCCAGTGGGACCCAGCGGGCGGCCTGGAGGATCTCTGGCCAAGGCCTCCTCCCAACTCCCGGATGAAGGGAGACTGGGATGAAAAACAACAACAACAACACAGCACTCTTTCAGGGATGACGCCTGCTTCTCACCCTTGGAAGCCAAGGAGGCTCCCTTGTGCCCTTGTCCCCCCCCCGACTGGAGGCGTCCCTCAAGGTTCAGCCACGGGGCCGGGAGAGGACCTTCCCAAACGGGCCCAGGCACAGACGGCCCCCGCCCGGCGCCCAGAGGCGAACTTGTGGCCAGATTCACATCGGGCGCAGGGTGTGTGTGTGTGTGTGTGTGTGCGTGTGCCCCGAGCGGGATTCCCACCACCACCACCACCCCTGCATCGGCGCCAACGCGTGAGAAGGAATAAACTCGGGAGGGCCACGTCACGGCCTCGACGGCGAGCCCCGCCCCGCCCCGCCAGTCGGGATGAGCGACGCTCAACGCGCCCCCGCCGGTCCCAGCGCGGGGGGAACCGGAGCCTCTGTGGGCGCGCGGCAAGCCGGGCACGGCCCTTCCCCCCCACCCCCGTTTCGCCCCCACCCACACACACCGGAGATCCGACGCCCGGCGGGTCTCTTTTGGAGTCTCCCCCCCCCACCCCGTGCCCCGGGCGCCGTTCCTTTGGGCAAGAGGGGACGGATCTCCGGCGCCCCCCCCCGGCAGTTCCCCTGCCGCCGCCCGGGTCCGAAGGCATTCCCCCCCACCCCCCATCCCCGAGGAGCTTTAGGGAAGAAGCGCCCGCCCCCGGGGCCCCAGGCGGCAAGGATCGGACGGGAGGGAAGGCAGGCAGGGAAGGCAGGCAGGCAGGGAAGGCGGGGGGGGGAAGGGGAGGGAGCAGGCATGGACGGACGGACGGACGGAGGGGGAGCCCCTTCCACGAGGGAGGAGGAAGGCCAGTCCAGCGCGCCCTCGCCCCTTCCACGTCCAGTCCAGCGCCCTCGGGGAAGGGAGAGCGGGGGGGGGAGGTGGCCTTCCTGCTTCCCCTCCGAGCCCACGAGTCCCATCACCCGGCCGCTTTCGGGTGGGGGGGTGAGGGCGACGCCGCTTCGGAGAAGAACGCCACGATCCCACCACCAGCACCCCTCCATTCACACACACACACACACACACACCCGCGGGCCTCTCTCTCTCTCTCTCTCTCTCTCTCCTTTCTTCCCTCTCTCAACCCAAAGGCTGGCGACGGGGAAAGCCATCTCCCCCCCCCCCGCCGCCGCCGCCGCGCGCGCCCTGTGCCCCGGCCCCTCCGGAGGCTCCAGCCAGCCCTGGCCTCCCGCCCTTCCCTCTCGTGGCGCGCCTTCCTCGGCGGGCCGCTCCCCGATCCTCCGGGACGCGAGGCTCCGACTCACCAGGTAATTCATCTTCCCGGCCCGGCGCGCAGAGACCGCCCGGGCGCCTTCGCGCCTGATCCGCCGCCGCCGGCTGCTGCTGCTGCTGCTGCTGGAGGGCGAGGAGGAGGAGGAGGAGGAGGAGGAGGGCGGCGAGGGGGGAGGAGGGCGGACGAAGAGGAGGAGGAGGAGGAGGAGGAGGAGGACGCGCCGCCGCCGCCGCCGCCGCCGCCGCCGCCGGGCGGAGGAGGGAGGCAAAGGCGCAAAGGCGCAAAGGCGCAAAGGCGGCGGGCGGGCGGGCGGCTCCTCCTGCGCTCCTCCAGCCTTCTTCTTCTTCTTCTCCATTGGCTGCCCGCAGGAGAGAAGAAGGAGGAGGAGGAGGAGGAGGAGGCGGCGCCGAGGCCGGGGCCAGACGGGGCGACGGGACGGGCCAAGCGCAGGCGGGCAGCCGACGCCGACGACGCCTGGCACCGCCGGCCGGGACGGGGCGAGCAAAAAAAAAGGGGGGGGCGAGGCGCCTCGTCCGGCCGTCCGGCCTCCCCCCTGCTCGGGCGGCTCTCTGGACTGACTCCAGCGGCGCCCTCCGGGATCGCCCGCCGGAGAGAGGGTCGCCCTCCCCGGGGAGCCCCACGGAGGAGGAGATGCCCCCCCCACGCCCCGTCTCCTTGGAAGGCAATGCCCACGGGAAGCCGCCTCGGGTCCTTTCAAGGAAAAGGCGGCGCCCGTGTGCCAGGATATCAAGCGTCTCTTGTGTAGGGGTAAACATTATACAGACAAGCATAGCGGCTGAAGCCAGGGTGGGTTCCCAGCCCGGCCCTCCTGGAAAAGAAAGCCTCTGTCAGGAAAAGGGAGGCCTCTGAACATGTGGAGAGTGCAATGACCAGCCCTGGCCCCTGCTACACCGGAGAGGCTCCTTCAGGGAAGAAGAGGGGAGAGGGCATCTCGCCCCTTGGCTGCTTTCGGGGACCTCCTTGCAGGGCCCATCTGTTGCTAGTAGTTTCCTGACCAAGTTCCCATCACCAGACTTGGGTTCTGACCCAGGTGTTGCTGCTGGCTGTTTGCCACCTGGCTAGATTTAAATGTCAGCAAAGAGGGTGGTAGTAGTCAGGTGTGTCAAATACAAATGCTACTTTTTGGAACTATTCTCCCACATTCCCCTAGCCTGGCTGGAGGAATCTGGGAGTGGTAGTCCCAGGGGCCAAGACGTCCAGGCTCTGGGAATAGAAGAAGAACAGAAGGAAGTGGCTGGAGAACGTTGCTTCTTGGGCAGAAAGCCTTCCGAAGAAGAGTGGGAAGCCTTACGCTTGAACTAGGCTGCCCAACTGCCTGAGGAGGAGGAGGAGGAGGGATATTGTGCCCGTGAACTGGTCGCTTGTGAATTTTTTTCCCAGCCATTTATAAGGCAGAGAGTGAGATCAAAAGACAGAGATCATCTCTGGGCAGAATGATTCCCTGAACTGGTGCCCAAACAATGAGATCACTATGGCGTAAATTTGACCTTTGTAAATTTGACCACCCAGAGTAACCATGTAGCTAGATGGAGCGGTATATAACTTATTATTATTATTATTATTATTATTATTATTATTATTATTAGTATTAGTATTATTATTAGTAGTAGTAGTAGTAGTAGTAGTAGTAGTAGTAGTAGTAGTAGTAATTTTAAAAAGGCACTGAACCCAAAAAGTGGAAGCTGTGGGCCCCTTTCCCAGAACCGAGCTCTGTGTGGTCAATGTTCTTGAACAGGTGAAGGGTCTTGAGTCTCTCTGCATGGCTCCACCTTTCCTGATGCTCCGAATGGCCACCACAGGGAGAGGAATCACTCCTTGAGAGTAAAACTAGAGCCCCCCTCTGAAGAAGCCAAGGGCCTGGGCAGCTACAACACATATGCCTCTAAGGTAAAGGTGGGCGAAGGACAGGCCCTGACCCACGTGTGCCCCCCACCCCAACCCCAGTTATCCCCAGGGCCCTCTTTTGCCAACCGTCAGGGGCAAGCTGCAACCCTGGGAAGCTGTAAAAGTGGTGACTGACATTTTGAATGGATGACGAGGCCCCAGATTACAGTACTATAAATAAGGGTTCGTCTTTCTCCCCTGGCGTGGGTTTCCCCTGGCTGGGGATGTGGGGGAAACTGCAGGCCATGAACACACCTTTTCCAGCCTCGGTCTATTAAATCAAAGGACATGGCTATGAATCTTGGAGGCGCTCTAGCCGTGAGAGCCCCCCACCCACCACCCACCCCGCATCAGCGGCAGAGCAAGGAGCCCCACAGGGCTCCCATGCTGGGAGCATGCTGAGGGCGGACAGCTACATTCTCCGTCCTTCTGTGGCCAGTCCCTGGAAATGCACACCGGCAGGCAACCCCCACCCACCCACCCGTGCTCTCCCTCCAGCCTCGGGGCTGTTCAGTGTCTGGGTTGCAAAGCTGTGGTGTGAAGTCACGTGCTGCCTGGGAGGAAGCCGGGGGGCGGGTACCTCTCGTCTCCCAGAGGACTTGGGCATGACCTCTGGCAGTTTTTTGCTGGGTGTGTGGAAAGGGTTGTTTGGCAGAGGAGGAGGAGTGTGTGTCAAGCAGGTGTGTTCCCTGCTGGCTGGGAGCCATCTCTGATGCGTGCGTACACACACACACGGGCCTGTTTCCTGTTGTTTTAAAAAGGGCATATGCCAGGATCCAACCTGTGGCAGGCAGTTCCAGGAGGCCTGGATGCCCTGGCTGAAGTCCCGTGACTTCGTCACCATCCAGGGAGCGTTCAGTTGCTTCACAATAGAGGAAATGTGTGCGATGCGTAGTTTATTTAAATGGACTTAAACATTTGCCCCTGCCCTGGGATCCAAGGCAGCTCGTGGGACTCCAGCCCCCAGCATTTTTAATCCTCAGCTTTGCTGGCTGTGGCAGATGGGCAATGTAGTACAGTCCTCTTTTCTCCAGGCTTCTTTAGGGGTGGCATACAAGTGGGAGGTGGCCCTTGTGGATGATGGGGCAGAAGGCACAGCAACCCAACAGTGGGCATCCGCTCTCTCTCACAAATAAGCACAAAGATGCACTCACAGGCAGGCACCGAGGTAGATGGGCAGGTGGGTGCTCTCTCTCACTCTCTCATTCAAGCACCTGCCACTTAGCACCCTTCTCTCCTCTTCCCATTTACAGTATTTGATTTTATTTTCCATGACCCTCACCTCAAGGAGAGTGTTTCACTTTTTAAAATCTTTGGGAACCCCCCCTCCACACACACACCACCACCACCACCACCACCCTCTGCAAGCTTTTGTCCAGGGCTGTTCCTGTCAATCCAAAGCCCAGGCACAGAGCCTCTGTTCAGGAAGGGCAGGGCACATCCCTTTTCCTGCGACGAATAAGCCATAGCTACCGACCGTCCTAGGGTGTTTCCAATTCAGGAGACTTAAGTAAACCTTGCGCTTTCCTCCCGCTTTCTGTGGGAAACCATGCTGACTATTCCAGTGACTAGAAACTTCTTCAACGCTGTCTTTGGCCTGCAGGAACTGGCACAGCACAGGTTCAAAAAGATCTTCCCAGAGGTTATATCGGTCATAAGAGCATGGATGACTAGACTTGGGTAGGGTTCAGGCTCAGTACTAACCAGGAAGCTGCAATAGTGCCTTCCTTCCTGCCAGGCAGACTGCCCTCCATGGGTGTACCAGCTTCAAAACAGGCTGAAGAGGGAAGCCAGTGTTTGTAAAACAGTGTACAGATAGTTTCAGACCCACCTTTTGGCCCAGCACCTGAATGCAGTCCCTGAACACTTCTCTGAAGTGAAATTTGGCATTCAGGTGGGCCAAAATTCCATCACGCATATGCCAGTTGAGAGCCGGCAGCAGAGAAGTTTTTCTCTAGAAACAGGAGAGACAGTTTTCTCTGAGGTTGGTTTTTTTCCAGGCATGTTGAACTTTTGTGCTCCAGGTCTTTACACTTTGCGGCCACAAATGCATTTCAGAGCTGCTTTAAAAAGTTACAGTGCTGTTGACCTTTGGTTAGTGGCCTGTGTCTCCAGGAGAAAGCTGTTCCAGGTGGTTAGAGCCCAGAGAAACCAAGTTCTGAGCTGGCCTCAGCTGGCTTGGAGCCCTCTTCTGCGCTCTTCCTACATAGACTTTCTGAAAAGCCTCCCACTGCCTTGAAGGAGCCGTGGCCCCCTCCAAAGGGTGCACAATGCCTCTTCAGTGGTGCCCAGGGACACACACACACACACAGAGAGAGAGAGAGGCCTGCCCAGTTCCTAGCGCCCCGGGGGGGGCATGCAAAGGAGCAGAGCCGCCAAGCCAGCAAAGACCTAGATCACAACAAGGGCAGCTTTGTCTCCCTCCCAGGGGAGAAAACTCCCACGCAGAACAAGCGCCGGGCAGCCTCGGGAACCTTCCTCCCCCCCCCCGCTCGCCTCTGAACACCGGAGGCCACCGGCTGGCTGCGATGATGGCCACGGTGCTGCCAGGTCACCTCTGTTAATTCCTTGGAGGAATGCAAAGCAGGGCTGACTTCTGGGACCATGCGGGCATTTGTCCAGCTGGCTGGCTGCTCCCCCTCCTTCCTCCTCTTGGGAGGCAAAGTACTTTCTGGCAAGCAGGAAGGAGGGACCCAGCAGGGACTGGTCAATATGTTGGCATCCACATTTGTTTGTTTGTTTTTGTTTTGGAATGGACCCCCATCCCTCTCTTCCCAACTGAACAAGGTCAGGTTGGGCTTCCTGTCCCCCAATTTCCCATTTTGGAAAAAGGTCCCCCTCCCCAACAAAGGCCTGGGGAATGGGCATGACCAGAGCTGCTTTACTTTAGGTGTCATCCCCGTCATCATTAGGGATACAGCAGGCAGCTGTGTTCCTTGCTCCTCCTGCTGCTTTTGTTACTGTCTTAGGAACTGCAGCGCTAGAAGGGACCCTGTGAATCAGCCAGTCCAGTCCCCCATCCCCACCACCACCACCACCACCAGAGGCCTAAACCAAGTCTGCGGATGACACGAAACTTTTCCATGTGGTGAAAACCAGAGAAGATTGTGAAGAGCTCCAGAAGGATCTCTCCAAACTGGGGGTGTCGGCTGCGAAATGGTAAATGCATTTCAATGTAGCTAAATGTAAAGTAATGCATATTGGGGCGAAAAAAATCCAAACTTTATCTATCAACTCATGGGCTCCGTGACGGATCAACTCATGGGCTCCGTGACGGATCAGGAAAGAGATCTTGGGGTGTTGGTGGACAGCTCCATGAAGGTGTCTCCCCAATGTGTGGCAGTGGTGAAGAAGGCCAATTCCATGCTAGGGATTATCAAAAAGAGGATTGAAAATAAAACAGCCAACATTATATAATGCCATTATACAAAACAATAGTAAGGCCCTACCTGGAGTATTGTGTACAATTCTGGTCACCACATCTCAAAAAAGACATAGTGGAACTGGAAAAGGTGCAGAAGAGAGCGACTAAAATGATTACTGGCCTGGGGGACCTCCCTTATGAGGAAAGGCTAAAATATTTGGGGCTCTTTAGTCTGGAAAAAAGGCACCTGAGTGGGGATATGATTGAGATATACAAAATAATGCAGGGCATGAGTTGAGTGGATAGAGGGACACTCTTCTCCCTCTCACAAAATACCAGAACTAGGGGACATGCACACAAATTGTGGGTTGGGAGAATGAGAAAATATAAAAGAATGTTTTTTTTACCCAGTGTCTTGTTAGTCTGTGGAACTCCCTGCCACAGGATGTGGTGATGGCACCTGGCCTGGATGCCTTCAAAAGGGGATTGGACAGATTCCTGGAGGAAAAGTCCATCACAGGTTACAAACCATGATGGAGATGTGTCATCTCCAGGCTTAAAACCGGGGTACTTCAAGGGCCAGATGCAGGGGAGAGGTATCAGGAGATAGAGATCTAGTCTCGTGCGCTTCCAGATGTATTTGGTGGGGCCACTGTGAGATACAGGAAGCTGGACTAGATGGGCCTTTGGCCTGATCCAGCAGGGCTCTTCTTACGTTCTTATGTTCTTAACCCCTGAGCTCTCCAGCAGTTCATTATATTTAGGGGTGCTTTGTCCATGGAGATCTTGCACTGCTGTCAATTAAACATAAGCTATCTTTTTGGCCATGATTTGGGGTGCTTCCAGGGAAGGATTTTTATGGTGAAACTACCCTCCTTTTCTCAGGGACTTTAATGGGGTCCTGATGACACTGTCTGGTTCCACTTGTAACCATGACAAATCTGCCCCTGCCTTTTCTTCTTTGTTAACCTTTTTAAAACAGAACACCTGCACAATGGCTTTTAATAAGTCATATTTTGAATTCTGGATCTAAAAGCACCCAATTATTATTATTTTTATTATTGAAAAGATGAAGGAAGCAGTGAAGAAATACCAGCGGATTTTTAAACTGAAAAAGCAGTGCATCTATACTTGACTGTTACGGCAGTTTGATGCTACCTGGGGTTGTATCTCCCTTCTAGGAAATCCTGAGGTCTAGAATCATGAGGAGAAACTCAGAGTTAGATCAGAAGGAGAAATACAGTAGCTCATGTTTTGAACCACTTGCACACATGATATGGAAATGCGAGAAAATACGAACATTTTGGAAGAAAGTAGAAAATTGGTTATCAGAAATTACAAAGAAAAGGATTGAGCCAAAAATATATCATATTTTCTTAGGTTTAGTAGATAGAGAAAAACAATGGAGAGGCATAAAAAAGATTGTGTACTACGGAATAGCAGTGGCTATAATGGTATTAACGTGTGGATGGAAGGAGGAAGAAAAATGGAAAGATTGTATACATCAATTTTTTTCAAAATGAATGGATACAAATTATGCAAGAAGGAAAGACAGAAGGGAAACATAGAATTTTAAAGGAGTGGGAGAAATATATAAATTGGATAAAAGGGAAGCCTGAGAACGAGAAATGGTCTAGACGATTCCATCATGCCTTAACAATGTTTAATATTAAAGGGTAGTGGAATTTGTGCTTGCTGGGGGTTAATGAGGAAGGGACCAAAGGATGGTGTAATGTTTTTGGAATAGTTGTAAACACTGGAAATGTATGTTGTTGGTCCCTCAAAATATTTTTTTTAAAAAATGAAAAATGTTTTGAACCACTTCTGCCACATTCATGGAACCCTCGGGGAGCAGAAACTCTTTATCCAGGTCTACATTATTGAAGAAAAAGTTCCATTGATCAGACGATGCACAGGAGTTTGCAAAACACCCAAACTCTGCTCCATATTTAAGCCAGACTTTTTTTTATAAATCTAACAGCAGGGTTACATCCTCTATGCAGATACATTCAATCCCTCCTAGTTTTGGAAATGAGGCATGATGAAAGCTTTGCCTGAAAGCACAAGAGGAAATAAACCTTGACATGGGGGCACATATACCTTGTATCCCAAGCAATCCTACCTACAAGGAGACAGATTTATGAGAAGATGTATAGGGCCACCTTAAAAGCCACTTTAGATGCAGCCACTCCCTTTTTGGGGATGAGACATAGTTGAAAATCTCAATAATGTTATAGGATGAGTGTGCAGTGGTAGCTCAGGACCCCAACTTCAGGGCTGCTGTGGATCCATGCCACATTTTAGTTGCAGTTTATAGATGTGATCCAAGCTGTTGAGCCCTTTTCCTCAAATAGGTTCAGCACCCTGGATAACTCCAGACTAAAGTGAGCACTAAAACCTGGAGTGGATTTACTCTACACCCCAGAAATTGGAGTGTGCACAGGTTAGGCAGATAACTTGCAGACCAAATGAGCTTAAATTCAGCTTACTGTAGAAATGTGTTCAGTCAAGCATAATTATCTGTTGCAATGTCTCATTTTAAGGGGTTTAGGACACAAGGGAGAAGGCCACCACAAAAGTTCCCTCTTCAAACTTCAGGTCCCAGAAAACCCAGCTACCATGACCAAGCTCTTCTTGGATTTCTGAGAATCAGAGTCTACCCCTCCCTGCAGAAACAAACACACACAGAAATCCATCTTTTGTACTTGCAAAATGTTGTAGCCCTTTATCCACAAGTGCCCAGAAAAATGGGATCCCACTGTTTTCTAGCAGATTCACTTAAAACCCAGTCTTGGAGCAATAAGGGAAACCACGTTGCCTCTTAATTGTTCTACCAGCTGGTGGTGTGTACATCAATATGCTTGTTATTTTGGAGTAAATCCTCCACACTACCCCCCAATTTGGCAGGTAACATCCTGGCTGTGGATCAAAGAACCAGGATAACATATGCTGAGTTTCCGAAGAGGTTAGCAGTCAGGAGCCAGGTGTGTATCGCACATTCAGAATATGGGTGGATGCACCCATTTCCTCAAGCGGTAAGACATTATCAAGGGTGGAACAGCTTTCCAGGTTTCGACACAATCCCAGGGCATCCCCAGAAGAAGGGAATGATAAAACGCTTCTGAGTAGCTTTGGATCATTTTTGTAAAATGGAAGCCCACAGGATTCTGTTACAAAAGACAAGGTCGATTGCGCACCACCACCACCACCACCGCACACACCCCAGGACTGAAGGACCCAAATCGGGGAAGGAACCTTATGCCAATCCCAGCCTCCACTGTGGGAAATGCAAGCAACCCAAGATTGCAATCGGCTCTTCTACAAAGATCAGGGTAATAGGTGGAGATGGGGGGGTGAGGTTGGGGGGTGTCCCAAGGCACCTCCTCCTGCCCCACAAAACGGGGGCCTCAGCAGTCTTGAGCTGGCTCTTCCAGCTCTTCTGTTACCCTCAGCCCCGACTGGCAGCAACAAGCAGTCAACACAGTTTATTGCTATGCCAGGAAATTTCTCCTAATCCTTTGCTCAAGCTACTGGAACAGCCTGGATCTCTTTTTTCTTCCCCCTTTTCTTTTCCCAGCTAGCTGGCAGCCTTCCATGGTCTCTTTCAACACAACCTGTTCTGTGCCTCACAGAACCTGGAGAAGTTACCTGCATGGAGTACAGCTCCAAGAATCCCCCCTCCCAGGCTTCTTAGGGGGTGGCTGGGCATGGTAGTCCAAAAAGACCTCATCTCCTTTTATGAGCCTGCCCAATTGTTTGGATCCTCAGCAGAAGCCTTTCTTTTGTTCCCGCCAGCTCCACATGTGCACTTGGTGGGTATGTGTCAAATTGCCTTCTCAACTGCTGCACCCAAACTGTGGAACTCCCTCCCATCAGATGCCAGACTGGCCCCATCTTTGCAATCTTTCCACGAGCAGGCAAATACCTTTCTCTTCAGGCAGGCTTTCCTTGGAAAAAAAGGTTGGCTTTTGAAAGGGATTGTTTTACTGTGTTTTTACACTCAAGCTTTTAAACATTGCTCTTATTTATGAATTTTCATGGAATGCCTGTTCATTACTGTAATAATGCCATCATTTAGTTTCTAACTTTGTTTTTAATATTCAGTGTATCCTGTAAGCCACCTCAGATGCATTAGGAGATATACGAGAGACTAATATTTTAAATAAACAAAATAAATTTTAAAAAGCAACATTCCTTGGGTAAGGTTTGGGGGTCTGGAAGGCCATTATGCCCAGAGAAAGGTTTTGCCCAAGGGAGGGAGACGGGGAAAGAACAGTTGATTGAGATAAAGCCCAAGCTCCCAGTGAGTGGAACATTCCCCCCCCTCTGCCACAGCGGCCAGGTGGGAATTGTCAAGCCCCGCACACAGAACACACACACAAGCAGAGTTCAGTTCTTTGACAAGGTCTTTAGTGGGAAGCCAGATAAATAAAAGAATCCAACTCCCAGCAATTACCAGTCCAAGTCAAAGCCAGAATATCTCACAGAAACCAGATGCCAAACCCAAGGGAACAGATAAAGCCATTGTCCAGGAAGCCAGTCGGAAGTCAGGAAACAGAGCCAAGGTCACAGACAGGAATGTGGTTGCAAGTTCAAATGACGCGTTGCTCCCACAGAGAGCTCAAGGTGAGCTTGCCAGCTTTATCTCAAAACAGGGAACACACCCTTACTTCTGGAAAGGCTCCTGCTAGTACTCAGGGCTTCCCGACCTGATTCCCTGTCTAGCATCAAAGACCCTTTCCCTAGCTCTCCTGGTAGCACGTCTTTGCAGAATCCTGCTCATGGCCCTTCTAGGAGGAGGAGATATGCTTTCAGCTGAGTCATCAGACCCAGCTGCCTGCTGAGTTGAGCTGCAAGGCTCCTCAGCTCTTCACCATTTAACCCCTCAGAGTCAGGTTCTGTGACAGGCAGGGTCCTGGCAGGAATTCCTCTTTGGAGCCAGCCTGCCTCTCCACTCTGCCTCTGCTGCCCTAATGGGAAACAGCTGTCAGGGAGTCTTGGGTTTCCCAATTGCCAAGCCTGAGGTAGTAACAGGCCTGGCTGCTTATCTTGCCAGCCCAAGCCTGGCAGGTCTCCCTACCAGCTGCTGCTAAGGCTGCTCTTGAGAGTAAAGACAGCTGTTTCGGTCAGTTTCCCCCAGATATTCCCAGCCATGATGGCCTTCGGGTAAGTGTGCTATCTTGGTTTGAAGTTGGTGGCCCTTTGGAGCACCACCCATTCGCACCCAGGGAGCAGAGCCACCAAAAAGGGTGCTGTAACACGGAGTTCGTGCAGACCAACCTTCCTCTTGTCTTTTTCTTCAATAATAAAGACCTGGATAAAGAGCTTCTGCTCCCCAGGGGTTCCATGAGTGGATCCAGAGCTTTTCTGCCCCTTGGCTTGTAGATCTAAAAAGTGAACCCAAGACCCCCCTTCTCCAGAAGAGGTCACTGGAGAGAACATTGCATGCTTGCTTTCACATGCATCTCCACAAGTATCAAGGGCAAGAGATGATATGTTTCATTAAAAAAAATCCTGGGCTACCTCTGCAGGCCCACTATAGCCCCTGCCTCCTAGAGGCTGGTGGTTCTGATGGTCATCCTCTACTCAAAAGGGATTCTATTGGGGTGGGGGTACAGTAGATCTTCTCCAGATTTTAGTCTGAACTTGAAAGGAACTCTCCCAGTTGCTGGACCTCATTTTAGAGATCATGCCAAAACCCACTTGGTTTCTCAGCCCTGAGATGACTCCAGAAAGAAAGAGAGGTTGGTTATGGTTAGTCCATGATGAGAACAGGAAACATATGGCCAGGGTTGTTCTTGATTTTGGAGAAATCAGATTTCAAGGAAATGCCAGGCTGTCTTCCCAAAGAGCTGCATCATAAGGAGGCAAAGGATTCTCTGGAAAAGTCAATAATGCAGGGTAAAGTTGAAGGCAACAGGAAGAGACTGAATACGAGATGGGTTGACTTAGTCAAGGAAGCCACAGGCTTGACTTTGCAAGAGCTGAGCTGGTGTGTTGAAGGCAGGACATTTCGGAGACTGCTCATTTGTGGGTTGGCCATAAGCTGGAGGTGATGTGACAGCATGGAACAATGACAACAACATGGTGGAAGATATCCCTCTTGGTCAGGTTAAAAAGGATGGACGCATGATTGACCAAAGCGGAATTTTGGATCCCTCAACTAGGAACAGAGCCTGCCTCTTAGACCACACCTTGCAAACACTGGCCTGCATGTGAAATGATGCTTATACTGTATCTGGCATTTCCGTCTTGATTTCCAAAGCACCTTCAAGATTGGCTCCAGAAGCAACTACAAACAAATAAACTCTCATGCAACAGGAGGAATACAGTACTGATTTCACACAGTTAGGAGTCTCAGTGGGACTTGAAAAATCAGGAGCCTTTATCTGGCCTTAGTTTGTACTGACTGCATCGTACTTCTTCAGACGTTTCCAAAATGCTGGGCTCCAGTCCACAAACACTCGATCCAAACAACCACTTGCAATGTCTTACTGGTTTTGCTCCAAGAGACGATAATTTTCCCAGACCCCAAACTAGATGGAATAAAAAGCAAACTAAATGCAAGGAGGCTGTAGACCAACGCCCCAATTGCTTGTGAAATTCCACAAATAAAACTGAGGCACATTCTTGTCTGGAGTCCCCCAGGTTCTCCTGAGAACGGGTGCAATACACAAGGCGGAGGGGCATGGTGCTTGTGCCGGTTAGCAAGGAGAGTGATTTCATGGGCAGCAGTGATGTCACCCACCCGCTCGGCTCCCTTCCCAGCTTAGCTGCAAAAGGCTGGGATTTCCCTGGCAACCACAAAATGGTTTGTTTTGATCTATTGTGGTTGGAATAAAAAGAGCACAAAGAAGACTCGGTGGGTGTCCATAGAGGTATAACTGAGACATTGCATTTTTGGACTCGACTGGGTTATGAGAGCTGGCTGTATAGCTCAGTGAATTAGGCATCTGGCTATGGAGCCATAGATTGGAAGTTCGATTCCCCCCACAGGGGAATCTCTCCCAAGAGAAAAGCCAGCCTGGGTGGCCTTGGGCCAGTTGCACAGTCCCAGGGCAACCCAAGAAGAAGAGAAGAAGACACCACCTCTGAGTCCCCTCTATCTAGAAAACCCAATTATTCTTTTCATCATAAGTCAGAAGTGACTTTAGGGCACATTTTATTATTATTATTATTATTATTATTATTATTATTATTATTATTATTATTATTATTATTATTATTATTATTATTATTGTCGTCGTCATTGTCGTCGTCGTCAAATGAACTGGACAACCTTTCAAATAGAGGACTTTTCTGCCTTACACAGGTTTTGTAGCCATTCTAATTCCAATATTTATCAGAAATAACCAGAAGCTATGATAACAACTACAATTATGACTGTGGGCTATTTGGACTCGAGTTGGCATGTTAAAAGGAAATGGTTATATTATTAATTACTTCTTAGAACCAGCTTGCTCTTATTGGTAATATTGCTCTGATGGGTTCAACGTTCCTTGACAACTTTATTGCAATGGACAAGTGAGGAAAATGCAAGAAAATACTCTCTGGTTCTCTCTAGTGGTCACATTTGATAGTACACCTTGGAAAAGCAAAGCAGAAGAAAGTTGAAATAATATATATTCCCTTGTCACTGAGGAATGGCATACACCTAAAAAATGGCTAAGATGCATGTAAAAATGCTTTGTCCTCAAAAATAAATTGTGAAAGTAGTGAGGTGTTACTTGTTAGACCCAAAATAGTATTGTGATTGCAAGTTACAGTATACATTATCAAAAACTAATTAGTTACAGACCACCACTTTACTTGTACACAGTGCAAAGCTCTGATGAGGCCTATGATCATTCAAAACCTAAAAGGCCCGGTTCATGGGACAGAGGGTGTGAAACATTTATTTGTCACTCCTGCCCTTTGTTGTCCTCAAAGGCCCTGGAGATCACTTCCCTCCCCATCCCTTTCAGCTGCCGACAAAATGAACGTTAACATTAGATTCAAAAGCACCCTCTTCCAACAACTGTTAAGTTTTGCAAACCGTCCCGAGAAGAAACCAGGGGGATCTTTATGACTCGGCAGGCCAGTCGCATTCCTGGGAAGGATGGAAGGTTTAGGATAACAAACGGAACATGAATCACCAGCGTGACCGTGGGGCACAAACAGCCAAGGCCATTTTAGGTTGTGCTGGCAGCTGTGCCTGTGTGTGTAAAAAAAAATTCAGGAAATCACATTATTTTGCTACTAGGCTTGGGATTAGCTTCGTTCCAGTGTTCAAAGAATGCAGAGAGGAAACAATTGATAGAACGGAGCAAAGAGCGGAGGTCTGCCGCAGCCACTCGGTGAGCCGTTATGGAATGAATGATCCTGCAGCCACTCAAGGGGGGAGGAAGGCTCGTGTTTCTACAGACATAACCCCGCTCCTCCCTCTTCAGAACAGGAAGCAGAGTTGCAAATGAACCTATAGGATGGGGGTGGGGGCAAAGGCAGCTGGGAAAAGCTGTGTGTAGGCTTTTCCACCTCAGCTCCCAAAATGAGAGTGCGACTGGGCTTTGCTTCTGGTGCACCTCAGTTTTATAAGCAGGGCAATTTGGAGCAATGACTCAGGCAGCGACATGTGTTCAGTGAGTCTGGACGACAGGTGGATTGTGGGAAGAAAAGGCATGGCCAGTCACCTGAGGCATTAAAATATGGGGGCAGCCCTTCCCCACCAGATGGCCTTTTCCATCTCATTTCCAACGTGTTTGTCTCCAACAAGATCTTCAACCTCAAGGCACCAAGAAGCTGGCTCTCGGTGATGCAGTCCGTCTCTTGGGAGTCTTCTTGGGCGTTAGAGTGCTTCCATGGTGGCAAGGCTCCTTCACACACTGAATCCCCCTGCACCTAGAAAGCTAGCACCTCACCAAAAAGACTAGGCAAGAGCCTTTCTTAAATTTGTTAAAGAGTGCTGATTTTTTTAAAAAGTTCCAGTTCATGCCCTGTCTAATGTTGCATGCCAAGAGGTTGGCTCCAAGTTGTTGAGGACACTCTCCTGGGTTTGCTCCGGAGCTTTGTGGACAGTGGTGCCCTTCAGAATCCGGGCAGCAACATGAGACAGGAACAACTTCTAAAATGTCCTACAACACTCCGGAGTGTTGCCAGGTGGCAGGAGGAATGGCAGACCTTTAAATTAAACCTGGCTGGAGAACTCTGTGCCTTGATTATGTGGCTGTGGAGCGAGAGGTTGGGAATTCGATCCCCCTCCCCCGTGCCTCTTGGGAGAAGAACCAGCCTGGGTGGCCTTGGGCCAGCTGCCCCTTGGCTGGGTGCACCATGAAGAAAGGAAGGGTTAACTCCTTCTGTGTATTCCATGCCTATTGTTTTATTAGCTGGCTGGTAGCTCAGCGAGTTAGACATTTGCCTGTAAATTCAATTCCCAACCTTGCCTGCTGGGAGAAGAGCCAGCCTGGGTGGCCTTGAGCAAAGCTGCGCAGCAGTCCCAGGGCACCCCCAGGAGAAGGGAATGGGGAAACCACTTCTGAGCACCTAAAAAAACCCTGGGGGAGGTTGGCATAAGTCACAAATGACATGACAGCACATGTTTATTCTTGTCATTATTATTCAATTGTAAATTTCATTGAGAGCCAGCAGGTGCCAGGAACCCAGGACGGATGCCAACACTGGGATATGCCAGAAGAGGGTAGGGGTCATGCCATGTGGGCTAGATGAGGGGCCAGTTCTGATTAACACTGCAGCTTAGCGGGGGATGGGGTGGGGTGGAGGAAGCAGGGTGGTTGTGGTGGTGGAGAACACCAACATCCATAATTCTCTCTAGGACCCTCGGCCTTAAGGCAAAGGGATTCCTGCTTCTCCCTCCCCTCCCCTGTGGGACATTGTAAAATGGGTGGGTGGGCTGGGTGAGGGCAGGACAGTGAAGGAATGGCAGGCATGGCCTCCTTCCCTTCTTCTCTCTCTCCCCCTCCCCTGCCTCCCCAGGTGCAGCCATCTGTCCCCTCTTCCTCTTCTCTCCCGCTGTGGCAAACCTGAGGGAAACCAGGGGACGGGTGCCCGGACCATCTGTCGGCGGCCGCTGATCCTGGCTCACAGAGGCCACGGTCACCCGCCTTTCCCCCGGGATCTGCTGAGAGCACTGGCACTGGCCAAGGATGCTCTGCCAAGCCTGATCCACCCATCCTCCCACTGGGATCAGCTCCGCCTGACACCCTGTACTGGGAAGCTCAACAGACCGAGGGGTGGTTGGGGGGAACATCCATCAGAACATCCTTCCTAAGGAACTTGAGTGCAGGGGACAAGCTTTACACTGGCCTTTGTTTCTCCAGGGCTTAGCTGAACCCTGGCCATTGTGACACAAGAATTGGGTGGAGCTACTTTGGGGAAACATGTTTCCACCACGTGATGCAAATGCTCCAGGCAGGAGGGGCCACAAATCTTCCTTCCCAGCAAGAATAATAAGGTTTTCCAGTTCCTCCTTTGGGTGGCCCTTTCTTTGACCACAGAGCAGCCTATCAGCTCCACCAGCTCCACGAGACCTCAGTTGGTTTGGCCCCTTTCCCAAAAGACACAGGGGGTGGGGTGGTGGATTCAAACTTCCAGCACATGGTTCTGCAGCCAAGTGCTCCAACCCACCAAGGGCCTTTTCACACGACCCCTAAGATCCGCTGGTCCCTTAAATTCGGACCAAAGATCTTGGGGGTTCGTTTCTGTTCCTGCGTCCCCACCCCTCAGCACTTCCTGCTCCTGTCGGCGTGAGGGGGGGGGAAAAAGGACAAAAGAAGCCTTTACTAACCTGCCGGTGCCGGTCGAAGTTGCCACGAGCCCCCCCCCCCCGTTACTTCCTGGTTCCTTCTCAAGGGGCTCTTAAAGGGGCGGGAGGCAAAAACAACAACAGACAAGCCAGGAGAGCCCGGCACTCTTATCCGCATCAAGGAATTTTCATCTCCTGAGGGCAAGTACATGAAAGGTGCGCTGGGTCGCGCTTATGGGGGCGTGGTCGCATTTAATTTTTTCTAAACTCCGGAGCTGGTGGGGAAACATTTCTAAGCTCCAGAGCTGGGAGCCATTTGCAGCGCAGCTTAGGGGTCGTGTATAAACGCCCCAAGTTAAGAACATAAGAAGATAAGAAGAGCCGTGCTGGGACAGGCCAACAGCCCATTTAGTCCAGCTTCCTGTATCTCACAGTGGCCCCACCAGATGCGTTTGGGAGCGCATGAGACCAGATATCTGTCTCCTGGTACCACTCCCCTGCATCTGGCCCTTGATGTACCCCGGTTTTAAGCCTGGTTTCTCCATCATGGTTTGTAACCTGTGATGGACTTTTCCTCCAGGAATCTGTCCAATCCCCTTTTGAAGGCATCCAGGCCAGATGCCATCACCACATCTTGTGGCAGGGAGTTCCACAGACTAACAATACGCTGGGTAAAAAAGTATTTTCTTTTGTCTGTTCTTACTCTCCCAGCCCTCAATTTGAGTGTATGTCCCCTAGTTCTGGTATTTTGTGAGAGGGAGAAGAGCTTCCCTCTCTCCACTTTACTCATGCCCTGCATTATTTTGTATGTCTCAATCATATCCCCCCTCAGGCGCCTTTTTTCCTGGCTAAAGAGCCCCAAATGTTTGAGCCTTTCCTCATAAGGGAGTTCCCCCAGCCCAGTGATCATTTTAGTCACTCTCTTCCACACCTTTTCCCGTTATATCAGCTCTTCCTCTTCAGGGCTTTAAGGTCAACCACCAGCTTTCTTGAAGATGCGCAAGAACTGGAAGACCAAGCTTCTAGTCCTTAGTGGGACATGCCTTCCTTGGAAGACCCTGGACTGCTGGTTGCCTCTCAGTCTAGCCTACCTTGCAGGTCTGTTGTGAGGAAAAAGCAGGGGGAAAGAACTACATGCTTGCTACCTGGAGCTGTCTGAAAGAAATGAGGAGCATAAAATAACAAAGAGTATCTCTCATTTGATGATGGAGGCAGGTACCTTGAAAGGTATTGGCTCTCCTTTTTCAGAGGTTTATTCACAAGGATTGGGTCACAAGGAAGTCTTGGGTTTTCTCTTTCAGCAGTGGGTCAGACTAGGTGATCTAAATGAATCCATCTAATTTGATGGTTCTATGCCTGATTCCTCAGACTCTCCAGCTACAAACCATCATTCAGCACATGGGGGTGGGGGTGGGAGGACACCAGCAATAGGTACCCTGCAAGCAGTAGGTACCTCTGAAAGAGGGGAAGGTATCACACGATCTGAAATTCAACCATCCAGGGGAAAGATCCCCCAGAGCCAGGCAGCCCGGTGAGATCCAGAGCAGACCATACTGGATTGATGGGGCACGACATCTCCACAAGGATAGCCTTCCCCGGCTCTGGTTCTTATCTCCCACCTTGCCACTGGTCGGCTCCGACGATGCGGCCTCTCAGCTCAGGCCGTTGCTTTGTGAGACTGCTTGTAGCGGACAACCCAGCCTGGGTTTTATTTGGGGCGGGTCAGGCTGGCTGGAACCACTCCAGGAGATGGGGCCAAGGATTAGGGTGGTCTTAGGGAATGGGAGAGAGATGAGTGAGGCTGGCTGACGCCGGGGAAGCATCCCGTCAGCAGGGCCGGTAGAAGCGACAGCTGCCGCGCTTAGCTCAAGGGCCGCAGCGAAATGATGGGGACCTGGGTTTGTCAGGCAGCCTCGGGGGCAGCGAGTGGACCAGGCCAGGTTCACTGTCTGTTTCCTCCTGGTCTTCCCAAAGAGACAGCCGACCAAATCGGCTCCAACCCTTCTTAATTGCACGGATCCTGTCAGTCATGAAGGACGCAGAGCCAATGGCTACACTGGCAGAGAAATTTAAGAGACGACACCCACACTGGGACAGAACTTTAGCACAGGATATCCATGTGAGGTGTTCTGCACAGTGAGGATAACACAACAAGGTGTCACTTTTTAAATGGAACCAGTAACACGTTCAAGTTACTGTCCAAAGTTACTTTCCACAGGCATTTTGGGAGAGGCATCTGAACGTTCCAGCTTAAGCAGTCCCTCACCAATTTCTCATTTCATTGCAATGGGACAAGAGAAGTGTATTTTGGTTCTGCCTCTCTGTGATTACCTGCGTGGCCGTTGTTCAGGGCCATACAGTTGCCTCCGACTTAGGGTGACCCCATGGACATGTGGTCTCCAAAATGTCCTGTCTTTCATTGCCCAGCTCAGCTCTTGCAAACCAAGCCCGTGGCTTCCTTGTTTGAGTCAACCCTTGTCGTACCTGTATTTGGTCTTCCTCTTTTCCTGTTGCCTCCAACTTTCCCCAGCATTATTGTCTTTTCCAGAGAATCTCAGGATATGCCCAAAAGAAGAGCAGCCTCGGTTGCATCTTTTTTGCCTCCAGAGATAGTTCAGGCTTGATTTGTTCTAGGATCCACTTGTTTGCCTTTCTGGCTGTCCGGGGTGTTTGTAAAGCTCTCCTCCAGCACCACATTTCAAGTGAATTGGTTTCCCTCCCCATCAGTTTCCTTTCTTCTCCTGCTTTCACACCTGTATGTGATGATCAGAAATGTAAGACTGCCGGTGACTTTGTCTTTGGTCTCCAGTGACACCTCCTTGCCGTCGATGATCTTGACTAAACCCTTCATTGATTCCCTTCCGAGTCAGTATAGAATCAGAATTGCCTGAATGAGAAAAGCAGGGACCCTTTCCCCTCTGGGTTCCCCCCCACCCCAACCCAGCATGAACGGGAAGGCCACTGCAAAACATGGATGGCAGATCAAGCAACAGACAACACGCATGATTTTAGCAAATGCAACAATGACAACAATCTGGTTGGGGGGGAAAGCAGCTGGCCATGCATGGAGCACTTATGAAAAAAGAGACACCCTCATCTCCCCCGCCCTGGTTTGTGCCACACTGCCACAGACACATGGGACAGCCATCGGGCCGAATAGCATCCCATGCAGTGTAACTATTTCCTGAAACAGCCGGGGCAACCTGCAAAGGGCTGCCCCAGTTAGGTGAAGAGCACGCAAAGTGAGGCTGGTGCTCCTTGCTCTTTTCTCCACTTCATCCAGAGCCAGCGGTGCTGCAGAGAAACATTCCAAACCAGAGTCCTTTGGCTCTTTCTCATAATCTGCACATAAGTGCATTAGTCCACCAGCTCCTGCCTCGAGGTTGCCCTGGCAACTGTTGCCATAGAAGGCATCCCATGGTGAAGAAGAAGGTGACAAGCACACGGAGGGACCCCACTGCTGTCTTCCAAGAGGCAGCCTTTTTATCTCCTGGTCCTGGAAGGGTCAGTTCAAACATTGTGTGGCCCTTGAGCAGGCAATGACCACTTTCCAGTTTTGACCGAAGGCAGTGGATTGGAGAAGGAGCAGGTCTAGAACCCATACCACCACACACTCCCAAGATCTGGAACCTGGGAGTTCACTCCGCACCTGATACTGACTAAAACCAACCCTTTTGGCCGCTGAACCACTAGGGTGAAAGTGGATGAAGGACAAAGAGAAGCTATAGCCAAATGGAAATAAAAGGAAGCATAGCGTTGGAAAGGTAGCCAATGCTGAGTCTTCCAGTGTTGAGGCAGATCCCAGTCTTTGTTGTTATGCTGTGATTTAGGCTGTTCAAAACCACTCATTTGAAACTTGAGCTTCAAATGCCAGAGTAAAATTCAATGTTTCTTCCTAGCCTAGTGAGCCAACTTGGACACTGAACGGAAGATATGCAGTGCAGAGGCACAGGGAGATGTACAGGCTTAGTTAATTCTGCAGCTGGCATGAAGCTGCATGCCCTCCAGAAAGAGAGCAAGGTTAATTCAGAATTAATTGTGGACTGATGTAGACTCACTCAGAATACACATCCATGGCTTGGGCTGTGGGGGATTTTTCTCCCCTGTTTTTCCAGGAGCCAAACTGAAGCCATGGGGCAATATTCCAGCAGCCAAAAGAGATGGAAGGTGCAACCATGGGTCCCAAGCACAATGAGACCACACAAGTTGTTATAGGAGAGGCAACAGGAGCAGAGTTTGGAGCTCATTTCTGTCCGTAAGGATCAAGGCACTGACCGTTTTAAAAGCCAAGACTTCAGCTCTGCCTTCAAAGCCGCAAGACTGGGTGGAAAAGACAATAATGCTAAGAAAAGTTGAAGTCAGCAGGAAAAGAGGAAGGCTAAGTATGGGATGGATGGACTCCCACAAGGAATCCACAAGTTGAAGTTTGCAAGAAGTGAGCAAAGGATGCGGGCAACAGGAATGTTCAGACATCCCTCGCTCAGAGAGTCATCATAAGTCAGAGTTAACGTAACAGCACACAACAACAACAACAACAACAACAACAACAACAACAACAACAACAACAACAACAACAACAACAACAACAGGGGCCAAGTCCCAGCCAGGTTTTAGGAGCCCCAGGACAGATACAGTGGTACCTCAACAAATGACATGAATCTGTTCGAAATAAATCTTCAGAAGTCAAATTATTCGTAAATTGGTTTCCCATACGAATGCCTTGAAAATCAATTAATCTGTTCTGGAGGGAATGGCTCAATAGGTTTTCAATGCATTCCTATGGTAAAGCTGTCCCACCCACCCCCTCAGTCAATGGCAAGGTCCGACCTTTTGGCTGCCCTTGATTGAGGCAGATTGCCCATTGATCTTCGCCCAGCCCGGGCAACTTGCAAAGGAAACACTTACCTCCAGGTAAGTGCTTATCTCCGCTTACCTCCAGGCTGGCCCGATTGATCTTTGGCCAGCCTGGAAGTAAGGGAGGGTAAACACTTACCTGGAGGTAAGCGCTTTCCTTGCAAGGCACCCAGGCTGGGTGAAGATCGCAGGGACTGATGAAACTTTGGCCAGCCCAGGCGGTTTGGAAGGGAGGTGTGAAGGCCATCTCCTCCTCCTTCCTTGGTTGCTTCGATCTCTTTTGCAGAGACTGAAGCAATCAAGAAGAAGGAGGAGGTGGTGATGGGCAGCGAAAGCTGCTCTCTGCTCTGCACAACAGCTGACTTTGACAGGTGTGACCTGTGAAAGTCAGCTGTCATGCAGAGCAGAGAGCAGCCTTTGTAAGTCAAATTATTCTGTTGTCGAAGCAACAGTAAGTCGAAGTACCACTGTAGTTGAACCTTTGCGGCCCTGTATTCTAAAACGAACAGCCAGGAATTTCAAGAGGTGCTCTTGGGAGATTTCCATGCAACCCTGCAGTATCGCTGCTCAAAGGAATTGCCTCCCTCTTATCTAACGGTTGGGCCGGCACTGAGTTGCTAATGATTCAGTGCCATTTGGCATGGAAGAGTCCTGGGCCTGGCTGGGGTAGCATGCGTCTATTCCACCTTGTCCTCTTCTGGGTCTTTCTGGTGCCTGTGTGGGTGGAAATGCAGATGGGGTTTTGGCAAAACACAGAAAGGGTTCAAGTGGGAGCTGGCGACATCTGAGCCCCATGGAAAATTCCACGAATGAAGCAGGAAGGTTGCACGATCAACAACAGCCTCTGTTGGAAGCAACCACTGTTTCCTGGGTGCTTTTGAATAATGGGAAGGATGGTCTCCCACCAGTCAGGGAAAATGTGTATGTTTCAAATATGATCTTTATTTCCAGAGAGGATGGCCATTTCCTTCCTTCCTTCCTTCCTTCCTTCCTTCCTTCGCCTTCATGTAAGTTTGTTGGATGGTTATGCTCGTCACTATTTAGACACCAGCATCAGGCCACCCAATTCTCTACCACATGTACCAATTAATTCTAACAAAGAGTACATCTGGCAGGGACTCAGGAGCCGTGTCACGGCATCTCTTACGGTTTTTGCCCAGTGGCCCATCAGCACCATCTGAACCCCTCCAGTAAATGGCCTGTTTTCTCCAGCTGTCAGAGGAATTTGGGCCAGGGCACTGAGATCCTTGGAGGCCATTTCCTTGGCATCCCGGCGTGCCCAGGGAAGAAACAGATTCTGATTCACTGGAAACTAAATTCCCTCTCAGCCAGCTTCCTCTCTCTCTCTCTCTCTCTCTCTCTCTCTCTCTCTCTCTCACACACACACACACACACACACACACACACACACACACACACACACACACACACACGGGCTTCCTCTTTGACTCCAGAGCGCTTGGGTTAGGAATCTTGGCTCCGTAGCTGCCCAGATGGCAAAGGTGTTTCCCGACATCTTTGCTGTAGTCAGTGGGAAAGAAGCCCGGACTGTCAGAGAAAGGCCAGGCGCCGATCCACCCAGGGAAGAACTAGCTGAAGACTCCCTCGACTGCCTGATGCCCAAGAGGCCGAGGGCAGGCAGGAGGCACACTGACCCCTCTGACACCCTGGCAGGCTCTTCCTTTCCTAATACTATCTGACACATTTAGGCTTCCTGAAAAGCAGAGGAGTAGCAGGAAGGCTTCCACTTCTGCAGAAAACAGAGCTGGATGCTTCTGCCTCACCCCTCACCCCCCTCTCCCAGCATTTATGGAGGGCCTCTTGGCTGCAAAAGAATATTCTGAATTTATATTAGGAGAGTAAAGTCCAGAGCCTGTGGCTACTAAATAGAAATAACTACTGCACCGAATGAATCTAGGTGGCTTCATGAAATGTACTCAGTGATAGTGCTGGGGAAAGAGCCCTAAGCTTAGTTACAAAAGCCCCACAACCCAAAAACGCATCTCTGAAAAGTGTGTACGTAAGCCCTGGCATGTTGTTAGAAGGACTGGGATGATAAAAACACCACCCTTTACTTCAGATGCAGCCTCAGAACATCTAAGCCCCGGGCCTCATATTTTCCATCTTGCCAAGGACTTTACATCTAAGAAATAACGCCTGGCAACTTCATCTTTTGCCATATTTTATTTAACCTGTTGGTACAGCTCTGAAGAAGAGGGTTTTTGCCCTCAAAATATTAGCAACTTTTTTGTTATTTTTCTAGTAGCCTAAAGGTATCTCCTGTTCTACTTTTGTACAGTGGACCCTTGTATAACAAACAGGTTGTATAACATAAAATTTGTACAACATGAAAAATTCCGGAAATAAGGGAAATTTGCTTAACACAATTGGGGAGAATCTGTACAACATAAAAATGGGATCACTCTGTTTTCAATGCATTCCTATGGGAATTTGTATAAAGGAAAATTTGCTTAACATAATTTCACTGGGAACAAATTAATTCCTTTATAGAAGGTACCACTGTAATTGGTTTTGGTAATGGCTACATGGTTCCTCAGCTTGTTTTGCATCTCTTTTTTATTTTATTTTTCTTATAGACAAGGGTACATTGGAGATGGTTGGGTGGAAGCAGCCATCATCTCTTTGTCTGACCCACCATTGCAGTAATTTATTAAATTATCCTTCACTAGCCAATAAAGACTTATTCCAAATCGCATTCCAAGTCTTTCAAATAAATCCTAGAAATCAAAGCCACAAACCAACAAATTGTCATTTCCTTTTTAAAACACAAAATCTTATAGAGGTTTCCAAACACTCTTAAATTTAATAATTGATTTATCCTCAATTAAAGCTGTCAGTTTTGCCATTTCTGCCAGTTCCAACACCTGAATTAAACAGTCTTCTACTAAGGGTAGTTTGTCCGTACCATATGTGGTGGACATGTGGACTGGCAGTTAAATTTTGGAAACAAATTTATTCTCTAATGCATGAGATATTGAATATTATTTTCACTTTAAACCAGAACTGTTTTTATTAAGTTTGATAGACAATCGGATAGAAAAGAATAAAGTGATTCTTATTAGATATTTTATGACAGCTGCCAGGCTCCTCTACGCACAACACTGGAAGGCTTGCTTTGCATCTCTGAAAACTGGGCTCCTGTGGATTTAGACCTTTGCTTGGCCAATATGGAGAAACCAAATGAGTCTGCCTTTTTTTTTTTTTTTTGAGCTAGAAGGAAGAAAGAATCATCAGGAAGCAAGGCCACAGAAAGGTGGAGGAAGAAAGGTTAACAGTCCTGTACCCACCTGCCTGTGAATTCAGAAAAGACACCAGAAGAACTGCACCTGAGGATGTGGTTGGTTTGTCTCTTGTTGGCATGCCTTTTCTCTACAACAGGCCTGCCCAACAAGTAGACTGCGGGCTACTGGTAACCCGTGAAAAGTTCAAAAGTAGCCCGCCAGCCACCCATAAAAAAGTGAGGGGATAAGTTCTCCACCCCTCCCTCCTCCATCCCAAGAACCACCAATGCCCCAGCAAAGTTCTGGGTCTGCCAGCCCTCTGTCTCAGCTGAGCGGGGCAGTTCAAGGGCCATGGTGCATTGAAATCTGTTCCCTCCAGAACAGATTAATTGGTTTTCAATGCATTCCTGTGAGAAACTGCTGCTCTCCTTACAAAGGTTTTTACTTATGAGCATGTGCTCGGAATGGATAAAATTCGTACATAGAGGTTTTAGTGTAGTAGCCCTCAGGCACTTTGGGCCAGAAAAAGTAGACCTTGGCCTGTTCAAAGTTGAACAGCCCTGTTCTACAATAACCTCATAAAACTGTACATCACCCCTCTGTGCACCCTTCACGCTACCATTAGAAATAGTACTTCTAGAGTATTAGCAATGAGCTGTGGTCGTAGTTTGGGAGTCCTTGCTTGTTGGATTGTAAGGAATTTAAATTTATGAGGGTCCCGTGCCAGCGTGCCTGCGCTTCATGGGCTGCAAAAGACCAAGTCTGAGTCTCAGGAGACGAGAAAAGAATTTATTGATTGATCAATCAGGGCACTTCCACACTTTTTGGTGGTGAGAAGTCCACCCAGAAAACGAAAGGAGATATTTTTATAAGGTTTTTCCAGCATTTTTTCCCCCTCCGCCCATCAGAATTTACGTCATATACATTTGTTACATGCATCAAACACTAATTGACATCTTTGGTCATTTATTTTGTATTCCTGACACTTGCCTAAAAGTTCTAACTGGTACGTTTGATCTCCTCCCCTCACAGGCAGGGAGGGTAGGATCATCCTTATGTCCTTGGACATTTGACAGTTATAAACACCAGACGCTGAGATAAGGCCTCCCTGGTACGCCTTGGACACACGTTAATTGCTAGTGTGTGATCCTCAAAGCTTAGGAACTTAATTGGATCCTTGAATTCATAATTGCTTTTGCTGAATTAGCGGAAGTTCCTTTCTCTATTCTAGCCGGAAAGGCTTGACCAGCGTTTGTAGGAATAAAGAATACATGTGTGAATAATAATATAAATGAAATATATATATATATATATATGTATGCTTAGTAGCATCATTACCTCTAAATATATAATTTGTGTGGCTTATACTTTGCAAGGCATAGCCTGAAATATCCCATATAGTACAGGGTATAGCTTGGGATATAGATTGCCATGAGGTTTTTCTCTATAGGCTTTGATCCATACCTGTGGTTAGTAAAGCAGCCATATATATTTATAAATATATAATTAGTCAAATGTCCTCCCTTACACTCGGCCCTGAACGGATTTCTGGAAATTTATGCCAGTAAATTTCCCAGAAAACGTCATGGACTTGTAAGGGACGAACAAAACAGATCAAAGGTATATGTACAAAAGTGTGAACATTGCGTGAGCCCCCCCTATGTCATTCCTGGGGTGAGATGGTCTTCATGGCTCATGGAAGGACTTTCTATTTTCCTGACAAAAATTTAGGCAGGGCAGTCAGAAAACATTCTCAGTCCTTTTTCCCCAAAGGGCTTATAGGCACAGTTCAAGAAAATGAATTATCATAAAATGATTTGTGGCGTCTCAAGTCAGGGGGACGATCAAATAGGTGAAGGCCAAGGAAAACACCCCTTAATTCACTAGGGCACTTTCTAGAGTAAAATGTTAAGTTAACAGATGAAGTGTTGCCATGCTTGGGATGTAAGAAGACCCCCTGGTCGGACCCACAGACTGCAACGGATGGATATGTTCCATGGACCACAGCATTTAAGTTTCCCCTGTTGGAGAAATGCATCGTGGTCACAGCAGTATCAGGTAACCTCCCAGGCCATGTTGTACACTTCTCAAGGATCCCAAATTCTCAACTGTTGAAGGGGGCTGGCATAAGAATTTTTGATAATATTGTGATAGACTTGGATATCACGATCCCGTCCCAAAGCGATAATTAAACATGCTTTAAACAGCAGATTTGTTCATTACCTTATTTTAGGACAATCATGAAACCCAAATTAATTTGCCTGCCACAGCAGTGCACATGTGAGATATCGTGTTTGTGTGTTTGGTAGTCAGGCTGAGAACCCTGAATTCTAACAAAGCACCACACTGTAGGTTCATTTTGCAAACCAAATACTTATAAGGAAAATATGCCCTTCTTAGCCCACCAAGGAAATATGTGGGCCAGGCTACTTTGCCAGGTTTTTTCCAACCTTATTTAGGTGTGTGTGGTGTGCATTCAAACTCAGATAATAGCAGGCTGTGCAGAATCACCCAGTTGTGTGTGCATTCTCAATTGATAGACATTTGCAATGATACTAAATAAAGGTAATATACATATCATGAAGGCTGAAAAAGGCATAAGACACATCTAGATGGTGCTTAGAAAACCCACCTTGCGCCATACATTCTCATGGTAAAGTCATGAATGAGCCGTTGAAATCCGGTCAGAAATGTCTCTGTGGCTGACAGTTTACACACAAAAAATCTGCCCCGTAAACATGGGGCCAAGATTAGTTCATCAGTGTCTTTGGTGAAGAAAATAATGTAGATATAGCTACTTCATAAAGCCCTTTTTTCTTTAGTATAAAGGCTCGTGAACACCCATGGGCACCAAAATGTCTCTCATTCAATACAAATTGCATAGAAAGGCAAGTCATAATCTCTGGCACTCAATGCTTTGTGAGTAAAAAGCATTTTCAGTGGCCAAGCATGATCATTACATAAAAAGGCACATCCAGAGAAGCACTTCAGTAAGAGTTTTCACAGTGACTATCAATAATAGACAATAAACACTATCATAATAGAGCCCAGGGTAATGTAAATATGTGAAGTTGCTCTGGAGCCTACCGTGCAGGAGGAGGAAAAAAAAAAAAAGCACTTGTCGGATGCTGGGAGGCTGGTGTGTGCGTGTGTGGCAACACAAGTTCATGGTGATCCAGGGCACGCGCACAGGCATCAATGAAGGTCTGAAAGCAGTATTTAAACCCCTAGTCTCTGTCCCGGTGAAAAGGGGTTAAATTGCAGACGTGAAGTCTGTTGGCCGCAATCCAAAACAAGAGTCAGTGGCTGTTTCAGACCCACTCTCTCCCCCATAAACAAACAGAAAAGAAAAGAAAAAAAAAGAGAAAATGAGAGACAGGAAGACAGGATTTTAATCTGTCAACCTGAGTTGAAAGTGAATCCGCAGGCTGCTTTGGGACCCTCCGAAGTATCAAACGCACGCTGTCATCTGGGGAAGGATGGGCAAGGATGCGGTGACCACAGGTCAGGTTCATGTTGTCGCCCGCCGTCCAGGGTGAAGTCATCTAAGGCATAGGGGCAATCTACAGCAGAGGGCAGAAGGCGTCACCGGTCAGGCCTCACTCCCTCTCGGTCGCGGGGTACGGGTCACGCTGGGTGAAAAGGCTGACATCACTGGATCCTGGAGCCCACATCGATCGAACTCACGGAGCGAAGTCATCACGAAGATGGCATCATCAAAGGCATCAAAGGCGGGAGGAGGTCCAGGAGGGATGGCAGAATGGAGGGCAGGAGGGTCCCCATCTGAGCATCTACGACCGGCGGCGTCAGCTTTCCAAACCCGACCGACTCCGTGATCCAAAAATAAAGAACGGGTGGGCGTTTTTCCCAGAGCAAAAGCCCGTCCTCCAGGATGTACCTGGGTAAGAGAAGAACAGACACACGACCACAAACAGACAAACACAGAACACAAACACACAAAACGGCCCCTCAGCTGTCCTTGTGCTGCCAGGCAGGGTGGTATAGTCTATCTGACAGTCTCGGGAAAAAAAAAAAATGTCGTAAAAGGCAGATTGAAGCTTTCCTCTTCGTAAAACCAGTACGTGAAGTAAGGGGGGGGGAGTCTATGATGAGGACACCTCTGCACATCAGGAGATATGCACAAGTTCAGCTGGCTCCAATGAGCGCTTGCAAGGTGTAGGTGCTCAGGTGTCCCTAATCAACCACAGATCCCATCCCCAAGTCAAATTGCTCTCCTACACGGGACAACAAAAAGGTGTAGCTGGCAGAATATCCATGAGATGCAAAACAGGGTGTTTCCTCCAGCGTCTTCCCGTGTGGAAAGAGACAGACAGACAGACAGACAGACAGACAAACAAGCAAACACACACAAGAATGGCCAAGCAATCTGCAGATCTCCAGGTGTGATAGTGCTACATGCAGTACACTGTGTGCAGATTTCTATGGCACAGTGTAGTGCAGGCTATGAAAAAAAAGGCCATAGTACACAGCTGCACTTCAGTAGTTTTGCACAAGTTCAGCTGGAACAATATTCCATAGCCACGCTACTAGGCTCCCTGTGAAATTTGGAACAAATTAATAATGTGCACTGCAGAGCCATCCTTTAAAATAGGGAATCTTGCCCTTTACATACAGGTTTCATGTGCACACACAAAAAAAGGAAAAAGAAAATCGTTAAGTCCATATTGTTTTCTAAAAAGAAAATAAGCCTCATTTTCCTCAGGGGAGCTCCTGAGACCAGGTGTGATTTAAAAGCTGCACCAATACACTTTGCACATTTTAGTGGCCAGGCGAGCCTTTTACCGCCTATGGCAAAAAGATAATTCTTATATTCTTAAGAGTCATTAAAATCGCAAGTAAAATCACTATCCCAGTAGCGTTTGAACATATCTTCTAAAAATCTCATTAAGAAATTTGTGCACTGTGTTAGGCAAGCAAGGCTCTTCTTAAGTTCTAGTGTTTAAGCCTGCCTTAACTGCAACGCTTTGGGATTGACTTGTAAGTTACTTCAAAGGCAAAAATAAAAAAATATGCTTGCAGGACAGCTTACGAAGAGGGGGAGGGGCTTTAGTGTGCTGTCACATCCTAAAAAAAAATAATCAGGTTTCTCTTGTGTCCTTTTTCCGAAGAATTCTTTTATTCTAAAGTTTCTGATAACAAGATTTTCACCTCTTATTCTGGCCATTGCCTATAAAATTTACTGGCTTATGGCTTTTAGGGGTCAGTTTATTCCCTTCGCTATGCATGCATTAGGTTGATGTGTTCAATATAAGTTTTGCGTCCAAGCCCTATCAAGTGGCTTGGGAGAGAAAGGAGGGGTTGGGAGTTGTTATCCTGCCTTGCCCTGCAAGGGGCCCCGAGAGCAGAAAGAGAAAGGAGGGGCTGTCAACTTTTAAATTCCCCGCGGCTGCCTTTTTACAGCCTGAGGCAAGCAGATAATCTCCTGTAATTACTTCTGTAATGTATTAGGTGTGAAATGCCCTGGAACAAAGGGGCAATTCACCCTTTCAGTAGCTATTGATCTTGTTGTTGGCTTAAGCCTAATTTGAGAAGTGTGGCTTTTGTAATGAATACACAGAGCTACTTAAATCAGGAGGGAGAGAAAAAAAATCTTAGGTGAACATGTAGAAGTTCTCTCTCTTCCTTCACTCGTATATCTCTGGGGAGGCAAATAATGCCTAGATCGGATAGAGAGAGAGAGACTAAGATCTTCTCCCCCCTTTTCCTTCGTCTAAAAAAAAAAAGGTAGACTTGTACAGTAGGATAGTTGTTGGCAGTTTGGTCCTGAGAATCTCCCTGTGTTTGAAATTAAAATGCCTGGTCTTTTATCAAATGTTCTTAACTACTTTTGGAGAAGGGAGAAAAAAAAAGGCATTGATTCTACTTTCTGTCGTGGCCAGCTGCCAGAAGGGGCTCAGCCCCTGATTTGATTTCCCTGCTTTTGATTATTAATAGTTCAGAAATAACGTCCCTACCTATCTCCTCATGTGGTGCATAGCAACCCTTAGTTCTGTCTAAAGCTTCCATATCCAAGGAGTTGGGCATTGGCGTAGCGGGATGGAAGTACCTCCTGAATGCTTGAATAAGGCAATTCAGGGGTACGCATCCCCCATCTAGCACTTCCTGTCCCCTCAATGCTCCGTGCTCTCCTCCCGTTCCCTCAACATCATACCTATCCATCCCACTTCCGTCTTGCTGCCTTCCTTCTACTATTTTTTTCCTTGTAAAATATCCCTTCAGCTGGTAAATTTTGTTGCGTGACCAGCCAGTCACAAAATATGCGGGATGTTGTTTATCCCTGAGTATTCAAAAGTATTTTTCTCACTGCCCATATTCCCCTGGTATTATCAAAATTGCTGGAGGGGTCTCCTAGTTGGCAGAGTTTTTAGTCTCTTATATTAATTAACTAAGCACGTTCTTGTACATTCACACACCTCTTGCTAGCAGGTCATAATTGGTCTGTCCTCCCTGAGGGCTAGAATCTTAATTTGAGATGGTAAAGTCCTGCCTCATCCTAGTTAGAGGGGTTCTTCTTAAAGCTTACTCATGTTCCATTTAATACCAAAATCATTACTTCTGGTGGCAGAATTCCAATGTTACCACATCGCACATCAAAAGGGGGTGCATAAACTGCACTAATTTATCCCCATAGGTTTACTTTAAAGGTCTAACTGTGTTCCTATGATTTCTCCCACACAAGCATCAAACGGACTCGCACCTCAACAATCAAATGCCCATCATACACGCCAACATGTGATTCAGCAACCATACACAACTCTCCCACATTTCTGTTTCCCCAGTTAACTGCGATCCCTTGCCTAAGAATAGATCTTTCTAACTTCTAAAATCAAACGAAGATGGTGGAACTCCGTTGGTATTGTGGGGCAAAGATTGCCAGTCTTTGCCCCTGCTTAAGACACAGGGAATGGCCACTTCCCTATGGTTACGCAGGGTATAGAGGCACAGCCCCTTACCTTGAAAAACACACATACAAAATTCAAAAGTGGAATCACCATCCCACATGCCCATGCATTAATATATCTCTAAATTTTCCCCAGGATGTTAGAGCAACGCTCTTCTCCTCCTGTTTCAAATACTTAGGGGGCGGACCCTAGGGATGTTGGGCTTTGCAAACTTTCAGTCTGAAAAACCCCCTCCTCCCTTGGGGATTTCAGGGTCGTAGTGTCCCTCAGTGTCCCCTAGTCCTTGGGATGTTAAGGTCGTATCCGACCCTTCTCCTCCCTGTACCCCCCCCCGGGGCCGACAACAAGAATCTGCAATCTTCTCCACTCCACAGAGCTGTTAGATTCGAACTCACGCCACCCCACAACTAGTTTTCTCTTCTTACCAGATTTCTTTTGCGCAGTCCTCTTTCAGTTCCTCCGTTGTTCTGCCGGCTTTGTTTCTCCTTAAATAACAGTATTGTGTCCAATGCTGATAGAACAAGTCTCCTCTCAAAATCAGAGGGTCCGGACTAGATTTGTTCCAGGGTCAGCATGAATTCTTACTGTGATTTAAGTCAGACTCCCAAGAGCGCTAGGGCAGTGGCATCTTTCCCGGCCAATGCACCAGAAATGTAAGGAATTTAAATTTATGAGGGTCCCGTGCCAGCGTGCCTGCGCTTCATGGGCTGCAAAAGACCAAGTCTGAGTCTCAGGAGACGAGAAAAGAATTTATTGATTGATCAATCAGGGTACTTCCACACTTTTTGGTGGTGAGAAGTCCACCCAGAAAACGAAAGGAGATATTTTTATAAGGTTTTTCCAGCACTTTTCCCCCCTCCGCCCATCAGAATTTACGTCATATACATTTGTTACATGCATCAAACACTAATTGACATCTTTGGTCATTTATTTTGTATTCCTGACACTTGCCTAAAAGTTCTAACTGGTACGTTTGATCTCCTCCCCTCACAGGCAGGGAGGGTAGGATCATCCTTATGTCCTTGGACATTTGACAGTTATAAACACCAGACGCTGAGATAAGGCCTCCCTGGTACGCCTTGGACACACGTTAATTGCTAGTGTGTGATCCTCAAAGCTTAGGAACTTAATTGGATCCTTGAATTCATAATTGCTTTTGCTGAATTAGCGGAAGTTCCTTTCTCTATTCTAGCCGGAAAGGCTTGACCAGCGTTTGTAGGAATAAAGAATACATGTGTGAATAATAATATAAATGAAATATATATATATATATATGTATGCTTAGTAGCATCATTACCTCTAAATATATAATTTGTGTGGCTTATACTTTGCAAGGCATAGCCTGAAATATCCCATATAGTACAGGGTATAGCTTGGGATATAGATTGCCATGAGGTTTTTCTCTATAGGCTTTGATCCATACCTGTGGTTAGTAAAGCAGCCATATATATTTATAAATATATAATTAGTCAAATGTCCTCCCTTACAGGATCATGATTGGTGGGAAAGTATCAAAGTTCCTTTTGGGGATGGGAGGAGGCTCTACCATGCAACTGGTGGAATAACCAGCATGTTCCCCGGTGCAAGTGCTCTTACACAGCTTTCAGTATTGATTTTTTTGGCCTTGCATGTATGGCTGAATGCCCTTCTACCAGCACATAATGTACCAAGATATTGGGCTACCTCTTGGAGGAAATGTCGGAAGAATCTGTGAAAGAAAGCAAACAAAGAGGTCTTAGACAAAGCCTTGAGGTCATCTCTGTCTCTTTCTGTCTCTCTGTCTCTGTCTGTCTGTCTGTCTGTCTGTCTGTCTGTCTGTCTCTCTCTCTCTCTCTCTCTCTCTCTCTCTCTCTCTCTCACACACACACACACACACACACACACACACACACACACACATTGAGGTTTCTTATCCTTCACCACTGTTTGCCATGAGATTCATCATCCTCCCTGGATAACCACAGAAACAAAGGAATCCACAGGTACTTGAGCCTGCGTCCTCTGCCATTTTGCTCCTCTGGCTGGGTCCACCGCCTGTGCCCTACTCCCAACGGTGTCAGTCGTTTTTTCCACGCTGCATCCTGGATCGACACAACTTTGCATGACCTGGTTTGCTATATTAAAAAAATTACCAGCAGGGCTGGCTGGACATTATCCGGGGCTGAGCCCGAGGAATATAGTGGGGCGTCTTCCAAAGTCATGGGTCCCGTGTCTTCATGCCCCATCAGCTGGACCTTTCGTCCGCTTGCCAGCTGAGCCTGGGCGTTGTCATGGCAACCCTCTCGCCATCAGGGGATCTCCCCCACACACACACACACCCTTGAGAGGCTGAGCACTTCCTGAAGAGAAAGCGTGCTGCTCTCCCTCAAGGAAGAACAAGAGGATGCCACAGCAGCTGGAGATGAAGGAGGGCCACTCCCTTCATCCGAGTCCTTTCCTTCAGTCCTGGTTGTGGGCCTAATTTGCAAGGCAGCCTAACCTTTGCTGCTCCAGACACATCATTTGTGGGGTGATTCTTTTATGGCAACCCTTTTGCCCAGCTCTGTCCCAGAAACGTTTGAGTTATAAACCACGTGATGGCCTGGAATTTGTTCCTTTTGGGGTAACCACTAAGGGAACCAGTTGCCACATCCATACACCCGACTGTGATTTCTGGAAGGTGCCTCGGCTTTTTATGCCCTCCGAGACATCCAGAGGTATCAGTCAAAAACCTGGTGATGCCATTGGTGGAATGGTTCAAAAAATTTGCATGGTCCCATCCCATGCCCAGCACAAATGGGCAGGTCTAAAAAAATAAAAAATAAAATAAAATAAAATAAAATCAATAAGACGTTTTATTGCTATTAAAAAAACCACTGCTGCTACTATTAAAATTCAGGCATTTAAAATAAATAAATTTCACACGTTTCTGTGGTGATTTGGTGTTTTTTGACCACGATTTAAAAAAAAAAATAGGTCGCCATTTTGGATCCCCCCCACCGCATGGCATGGCGAGACGATGAGGATGACCCCCCCCCAGCCTGGTTCAAGCAGCCCAGGACAGGAGAAGAGGGGGGAAGGTGCCTTGGACCCCCGAGAAACCACCCCTCTGGTAGGTGGCAAAGCCTCAGGCAGGCATATTTTCACCTGCTTTTTTGGCCAGCAGTCGGGGTTTTAAAAAAAATAAAATCAATACGACTTTTAAAAAAAAACCTTTTCTGTGCTTAAAATTCAGGCATTTAAAATAAATAAATTTCACATGTTTCTGTGGTGATTTGGTGTTTTTTAAACACGAAAACCCAAAAAAATTTTTCTTTTTTCCGTGGCATGGCGAGTTCGATGACCCCCAACCTGGTTCAAGTTCTGATGGCTTATTTTCACCTGTTTTTTGGCTGTTTTAAAAAAACTTTTAAAAACTTTTTCTGTGCTTCGCATTGTTTTTTCTTTTTTCGGTTAGTTCGACGGAAACGAAAAACGGAAACGGAAATGAAAAACCGACCAAATTTTTCTTTTTCGGTTAGAGTTCGTGTTCCATGTCTACTGGCCAGGATTCCTGGGAGTTGTAATCCAAGGACACCTGGGGGTGCAAGGTGGGGAACCAGTGCTCCACTGGACAAAGACTTGTTTCCCATTTGTCTGGGGAGTTTTTAAAACCCCAGGAATGGTGGCTTTGGGTGAACATGTTGGCTCTTTAAAGATCCCATATGTTCTTTGCTGTCTCGTGTCCACGCTTAGTTCTTCCTAAAGTGTGACAGGTTTCTGCTGGAAGGTCATGCTGAGCCCAAGAGAGAAGCACAGTTGAAGGCCACAGGAACATGGTACCTCTTTGCTCCCCTTGACCTTGCTGGTGTGTGTGTGTGTGTGTGTGTGTGTGTGTGTGTGTGTGTGTGTGTGTGTGTGTGTGTGTGTGTGAGTGTGAGAGAGAGAGAGAGAGAGAGAGAGAGAGAGAGAGAGATCTTTCTGGAACACCCCAGGCTGCCTTCCACCAACCTGAGTTTCTCTTCCAGCATCACTGCATAGAGGCACCCCGGTGGAGGCTGACTGATGGTGTCGGGAGTGCGGTGCCTTGTAGCTACAGCTGCTTTTGCAAAGCTACAGACAGGCACAGCCCACCAGGGAGGGCCTGAGATATTTTTGATGCCTGGGGTGAGCCATTGGCACTGCCCATCCCATCCTCCTTCACCATTGTGTGTGGCGGGCTAAAGGCCGGTGGGAGTTGTATCCCAGCAACCTATGGCAAACTCCACACTCCCCTCATTCTTTTCTCAAGAAAGCAACCAGGACTGGACTCAACCCCTGAGCCTTGTGGGATATTTCCAGGATACCTGTTGGGTAGAACAGCCTTCCCAAGCATGGCACCCTGGAGATATGTGGGACTACAGTTCCTGTCATTCCCTTTGAAGCTGGCGGGAGCTGACTCGACTCGACTTATTTATTTATTTATTTATTTATTGTTGGATTTATACCCCATCCATCTTCCCAAGGACTTGGATCCGTCCCTTGTGGCTTACAATCCATGAGGGCTCTCTTTGAAATAAATTGCCTAGACTTAAAAGTGTCACCGTTCTTGGTTGTATTTTTATTTCCGCCTTCAACTTTTGAAGTGCTGCTTCTCAGCCAGCGGCTGATTTACTAGCTCTGGCTGAATTTTGCCTCTTTCCGTTTACATCGTGAGGATACCGTGAGGGAGCAGCTGAAGTCATGCTCTTTATTTCGACTGCTTTCCCCCTCATCTGTCGAACCAATTATTTGATCAAAGAAGGAGACTAGGCTGGTCTAGCATGATTAGTTCCTAATAAAAGCACCTCAGCAGCCTCTAATCACTTAATTTCCCTCTGGGCGCTTGGCAATTAATTGTTTTCGTGTTCGTCCTACACTCATCCTTGATAAAGAGGTCATATTAACAGGACCATCATTTCCTCGGTCGACCGTCTTTCCTTCTGGAGAGGGAGCCTATCAGTCGGTTGCTTCTGGATCTCAGGGGCCACCTGAACAATCCAGAAGGCGTCCGGTTAGAACACTAGCAATCAGAGAGTCATTCAAGGTTCCCAAAGGAGATCTACCAGCGCTGATCCCTTTAGAACAGAGGTGGGAGGGTGATGTGTGTACAGTTGTTGTGAGGGTTGAAGGAGATCCATGGGTGTGGACACGAGTGTGGCAATCTGCCCCCTTTCTTTATAAAAAAATATGATATATGAACTCAAGGAGCTGTCTTTGCCTTGAAAAGTCTTTTATGGCTCAAGAATCCATGCCCTTAAGACTGCCTCCTCCCCTATAAATCCAATCTCTCCCACGCTGGCTGCTTTCAAGGTGTTGCCACTGTCTGGGATCCAGCAGGTAACAAAAAAATACTGTAATTGCTGGCTTTTTAAATCTATTCAACAAACATGTGTTGTTTCTTACACACATTTTATTGAACTCCACCTGGAGTTGTTCCTTGAATTAAGCTTGGTGGCACTGTATATAAATCCAGAAATAAAATAAGTGAAATAAAATGTGCAAGAAAAACGAGCAATGAGTCTTGGTTCATTTTACATGAATAAGTCTGAAATATATTAAATTTTTCCTAATCAAGTGAAATGCATTTTAAACATGGCAACCGGAGGCCGAATTGTTGCACTGAATTGTTTCAAGGTGCTGCTTTTCGTGACATGGCGTTTGACTTAATATTGGGTGACTGAGTATTTGTGCTTACTGTTTGACTGAAACTGCTTTTCTAAGCTACTCCAGGATAACTTGATGAGGAAGGGTGGAGAAATACTTAGCTAAACAATCCTTGAAGTGTTGTTTATAGATCCTATTTATCAAGAGCTCTCAAAGGACCCTAGGCACTTCCAGATCATAGGAGAACTGTTGGGACAGCTGATCAGGCTCCCAATGTTGGCACATTCCTTGAAAATGGGAGGATGGATGGTGTCCACAAAACCCAGCTTGCAAACTGCAGCCTGCGGAACAGCCTTTGGCGGGAGGAGCATCTTAAATGCTCCCAACCAGGTGGTTTCCCTTGCCCATCATCAGCCAGCAAAGGGCTAAATGGAAGCAATAGCCTCACACATCTGGGAGCCTCTTGGTCAGTAGGGCTTCATTTGGAGACACTGCTGTTTGAGCTGCCAGAAGGCAATGTTTCTGAGTGCTGCCCTAGGTAACATTGTGCTGCCCACATGGCCACAAGGTTCCACAATCCTGACATATCTGAGGGTGCAGTTTAGAAAAATCAAGAGCCAAGCCAAAGGAATTGGGGGGGGGGTGCAAGCCTGAGCGGATGAACTGCTCAGAGGAATCGACTGCAACTTGGTTCTCACTATGAACAGGCATCTGCTACCTAGAAGGGTCTGCCACGGGTAAAGCTGCAAAATGGTTCAGCTCCCTCCCCCTTGGCCAAATTGTGTATGTGTGTGTGAGAGAGAATGTCGAGTTGGCATATCTTCCCATGGTCTTCAGCGCTGGCTTTTCAAGGTTACGCTGCCGCCACCACCTGCTTCTTCCTCCATTAAGAACCAAGGGCAGCCGGAGTATATTTATATACACACAAAAACTCCTGCCACCCAACCTCACACACCTATTAGAAAGTATGGATTTATTACCCTTCCCTGATCTGTTTTGCAGACAGGAGGGAGGCAGAACAAGTATTTGTAGGATGGAGTGTGCATGGAGCGAAACAGGTACATGCAGACCACACAAACTAATTGTGCCTCCTCTCCAATTTAGGGAACTGACTACTGATTCAGCAAAATGAAATCTACTACACCTTGCAGGAAAACTGCCCCTGCACCCAGAGAGAGAGTATTTATGGAGAACCCATCATCACCTTGAATCAGGTGAGTGGGTCATGGGCATGGGTACCAAACCTTGAGTTCCCCAATGTTTTTAAAATAAAACTCCCAGAATCCTTCATCACACACTGTGATGGTCAGGATTTCTGGGAGTTGTAGTCCCAGAACATCTGGGGACCAAAGGTTGGGAAGCACTAGAATAAGGTCATCCCTCTCACTTATCCCTTTCCCCAATATCTACATGTACATCTACAGCCACACCATTGGTGGTGGCTGACTCCAGTTTCAGGCGTGCTGTGAATCCTCTCCAGGTTTTAGCTTGACATTGGCAGGAACAAAACCCACAACCCACAATATAGGATGCATATCTTCGGCAACTCTTTCAAGGGTCCACCTAAGTGGATGCAGTGGATTCAGAGCACACACCACACCCCAACTCTCTTTCTCCCATACACACCATGCCTGCATATACGCTCCCCTCTCTCATACATGCCTGCGTGTGATGTTACAGCTTTAGGGCACGAGCATGTTTCTAGAGCAACATGCTTCTTACAGCAAAAGAGACAAAGATGGCAATGGGGGTGAGGGAGGCCCCGTGTGCAAAAGGTTAGAGGAGAATGGTCTAAAATAGCTTCACCTTGCGTAAAAGTTTCCAATATAAAAGCCAACCACAAAACGGCATATTGTTTGGCTCAGGGCAGGAGGGTTATCTTGGCCTTAATGGAAATAGGAGGCACTGTCAAACCCCACACACAGAGCACACACACAAACAGGGTTCAGTTCTTTGCCAAGATCTTTAGTGGAAAGCCAGGCAAGTTCAAGTCCGTTGCTAACAATCAAGTGCCAGATAAATAACAGAATCCAACTCCCAGCAATTAACAGTCCAAGTCAAAACCAGAATATCTCACGGAAACCAGACGCCAAACCCAAGGGAACAGATTAAGCCGTTGTCCAGGAAGCCAGTCCGAAATCAGGAAACAGAGCCAAGGTCACAGACAGGAACGTGGTTACAAGTTCAAATGACAGGTTGCTCCCACAGAGAGCTCAAGGTGAGCTTACCAGCTTTATCTCAAAACAGGGAACACACCCTTACTTCTGGAAAGGCTCCTGCTAGTACTCAGGGCTTCCAGACCTGATTCCCCGTCTAGCATCAAAGACCCTTTCCCTAGCTCTCCTGGTAGCACGTCTTTGCAGAATCCTGCTCATAGCCCTTCTAGGGGGAGAAGATATGTTTTCTGCTGAGTCATCAGACCCAGCTGCCTGCTGAGTTGAGCTGCAAGGTTCCTCCAGCAGCTCTTCACCATTTAACCCCTCAGAGTCAGGTTCTGTGACAGGCAGGGTCCTGGCACTATCCCCCTCCCCATGGTCCCCCTCTTCCGATGGGCCAGGCCTATCAGGGTAACTGTCATGGAATTGTTGAACCAACTCAGGAGTATGCAAGTTGGACGCAGGTTCCCATGACCGATCTTCAGGTCCATAACCTTCCCAGTCTACCAAATACTGCAATCCTCCACGGTGTATTCGAGAATCCAAGATTTGATGGACTTCATATTCTTCTTCTCCTTCTACTAAAATCGGTGGAGGAGGTTCAGGAGTCGGTGGTCGGCTGGGCTCAGGATCTGAAGCTGGAACCAAGGGGGATTGGTGGAATACTGGATGAATATGAAGGGAATCAGGTAGTTGCAGATGAAAAGCAAGATGGGATAAGGACCGAGGAACCGAGGATCTAGTTTTCAGGATCACCCAGGATGTCTCAGGTATCGAGTAGAGAGCCAAACTTTCATGCCTGAATTTAGCTGTGGCCCTTCCTGTCTTTTCTTGTCCGCTGCTTTCTTATACACTTCCTTAGCATGGTCAAGTTGCTCTCGCAATAATTCCTGAATGCCATGGAGTTCTTGAATGTATGCATCCGCAGCTGGCACAGAGGTGAAAGGAAGGGTAGTTGGTAAATACCGAGGATGATAACCATAATTAGCCATGAATGGGGTCTGGCAAGTGGAAGAATGTACAGCATTGTTATATGCAAATTCAGCTAAAGGTAACAAATCCGCCCAGTTATCTTGTTGGTAGCATGTATAACAGTATAAATATTGTTCTAAGGTGGCATTAGTGAGCTGAGTCTGACCATCTGACTGGGGGTGGTAAGCTGATGAAAGGTGAACTTGTGTTCCCAGTGCCTTATGCATTGCGCTTGCCAGAAGCGGGAGGTGAATTGTGACCCACGATCCGAAATGAGGTGTGCAGGTAAACCATTAAGTCTGAAGAGGTGTTGCAAGTAGTGATGAGCTGTTTCTGATGCGTAGGCGATTTAGGACAAGGAACAAAGTGGGCCATTTTGGTGAATAAATCCACAAAGACCAGGATGCAGGTAAACCTTTTTGAGCGAGGAAGATCCGTGATGAAATCTAAGGAGACAGCATTCCAGGGACCAGAGGGTGTTGGCAAAGGATGCAACAGACCTGAGGGTTTGGTCACAACATCCTTTGCCCGCCGACAAACTTCAGAGGAACCCATGTATCGGGCAACATCAGCACGGACCTGTGGCCACCAGAACTCCCTTGTGAGAAGATGCAGGGTTTTGTAAAGTCCAAAGTGTCCAGCAGGTAAAGAGTCATGTGAGAGATGCAACACCTGGTTACGAAGAGGACCAGCAGGAACATATAACCGCCTCGATGTAATAATAACCCTTGCTGTACAGAAAACCCTTCATGATTCCCATTCTGGAGTTCCTGAAGATGTTGCTGAGTCCATGAATCGCGAGCTTGAGATTCACGGATTTCTTCTGCCAAGCTGAGACATGGATTCGTGGCCACGAACACAGAGGGAGGCAAGATGGGCGCCACTAATGTCTCTTTCACAGGCGCTGCATACTCAGGTTTTCTGGATAATGCATCAGCTTTTTTATTCTGAGCCTCAGGAATGTACTTGATCCGGAAATCGAACCGGGAAAATAATAATGACCACCGGATTTGTCGCTGAGTCAATCGCTGGGCTGTTGGTAGATGTTCCAAGGTTTCGATGATCAGTCAATACTTAAACAGGGTGTCGAGCTCCCTCGAGGTAATGCCTCCATACATCAAAAGCCGTCTTGATGGCCAGCAGTTCACGCTCCCAGATAGTATAATTCTTCTCTGCAGGTTTTAACTGCACAGAGTAATAAGCACAGGGACGCAGGGGTTGGGAGGGATCATCCTGTTGAGATAGCACTGCTCCCAGAGTAACGCTAGATGCGTCAGCCTCCACTATAAAGGGTAATTGTGGATCAGGATAACAGAGCAAGGGTTCCGAGGTGAAGCGTGTTTTTAAAGTAGAGAAAGCCTCTTCTGCTTCTGGAGTCCACCGGAAAAGCTCTTTGGGCTTTGGACGGTTTAAAGGTGCAGCAATGTCGGCGTAGGCAGGAATAAACTGGCGATAGTAGTTGGCGAAACCGAGGAACCGTTGCAAATCCTTACGGTTTTGTGGTCGCTGCCAGGACAACACAGCCTCTATTTTCTTAGAGTCCATGTGGATTCCCTGGGGAGAAATAATATGCCCCAGGAATTCACCTTCCTTAATGTCGAACTCACATTTTTCCAGCTTAGCATACAGTCCGTTTTCCCGGAGACACTGCAAGACCTGATGAACATCTTGAACATGCTGAGCTGGATCAGCGGAATAAATCAGGATATCATCTAAATAAATGACCACACAATGATCTAACAGATCATGGAAAATGTCATTCATCATCCGCTGGAAGACACTGGGTGCGTTTGTCAGTCCAAAAGGCATTACTTAATGTTCATATTGACCGTACCGGGTTCAACACACGGTTTTCCACTCATCTCCTTTATGGATACGCACCAAATTATACGCCCCACGAAGGTCCAGCTTACTATAACACTTTGCTCCTCTTAACCGGTCCAAAAGTTCAGAGATTAGGGGTAAAGGGTACCGGTCCCGAATAGTGATCTTATTTAATGCCCGGTAATCATTACAAGGATGAAGCTCCCCTCCCTTCTTCTTTACAAAGATCACTGGTGCGGACAATGGTGATTTGGAAGCCCTCAAAGCTTCTAACTCAGGTTCGGACATAGGATAGACTCGTCCCACAGGGAGGGGTGCCCCAGGTATCAGATCAATGGCACAGTCATAGGGCCGATGCGGAGTTAACTTGTCAGCCCCCTTTTCCTCAAATACATCCGCAAAGTCTTGGTATACCTGGGGCAAGACAGGGTCAGATGTAGCATGGGCAGTTGCCAGGATGGTAGAATTTTTCTTTGAGCAAGGAACCTTGAAGTACAATTCCCCTTGCACCCAATCCACCAATGGGTTATGAGCTCGCAACCAGGAAAGTCCCAAGACAAGAGGAAACCGGGGCATCCGAGTTACATTAAAGCAAATATGCTCATTGTGGTCCATTACCTGAAGAGTAAGTGGACAGGCTTCCTGAGCTATCGGCCCAGAACGAAGTAACCGACCCTCAATGGATTCTACCAGCAAAGGAGTTTCCTTGTTCTGTACTGGAATCTGATGGCACCGCACAAACCCAGCATCCACAAAGCAATGAGCTGCCCCAGAGTCTACCATAGCATACACAGGTACTTTCCTGCCATCAGGAAGCCCTAGAGTTACAGGTACCAGGAAAGGTCCTTGGGGTGTGATGGTATTGTCTGGGAACCCTTCTTGCCTCGGGAGAGATGACGGCTTTCCAGGCGTCCATCTAACCTGAGACACAGGGTAATGAGTTCCTGTAACGTGCTTGGTTGTTCCACCCTAGAGAGTTCATCAAGCACTTTATCTGCCAATCCTTCCATATACTGAGAAATCAGTGCCGGTTCATTCCAATTCAGATCCTGTGCTATCAAACGGAACGCAGTGGTGTAGTCAAACACTGAATCTTTGCCCTGTTTCAGAGCTCTGAGTCTCCTGTTGGCAGTAGCAGCCTGTACGGGGTTCTGAAAAGCTGAAGAAATGTGATTCAGGAAAGCCTGATAATTATCCAGTAGAGGTGAGGCACTGAGGAGTAAAGGAGTAGCCCATTTAGCTGTCTGTCCTTTCAACAACTGATGATAAAGCAGACCTTAGACCTCTCAGTAGGAAATTCTTGAGCACACACCTCAGTAAAAAGCTTGCATTGAACCAAGAATGCAGGGAATTCCTCTAACTTGCCTTCAAACCGGTCAGGAGGCAGCAAAGGGCAACGGGGCTGCAATCCAGCCGGTGCTGGAGCGTGCTGCAATTGAGTAATTGCCTGAGATAAAATCAGCACTTGGTTTTGCAAAGCTGCCAGCAGTGTCATCCCAACAGCCCCCTCCTCTTCCATTCTGCTTGGGTCTGCATTGGGTTTGGCGTCTGGTTTCCATTGTCACGGAAAGCAGACGCCAAACCCAAGGGAACAGATTAAGCCGTTGTCCAGGAAGGCAGTCCGAAATCAGGAAACAGAGCCAAGGTCACAGACAGGAACATGGTTACAAGTTCAAATGACGCGTTGCTCCCACAGAGAGCTCAAGGTGAGCTTACCAGCTTTATCTCAAAACAGGGAACACACCCTTACTTTTGGAAAGGCTCCTGCTAGTACTCAGGGCTTCCAGACCTGGTTCCCCATCTAGCATCAAAGACCCTTTCCCTAGCCCTCCTGGTAGCACGTCTTTGCAGAATCCTGCTCATGGCCCTTCTAGGAGGTGAAGATATGTTTTCAGCTGAGTCATCAGACCCAGCTGCCTGCTGATTTGAGCTGCAAGGCTCCTCCAGCAGCTCTTCACCATTTAACCCCTCAGAGTCAGGTTCTGTGACAGGCAGGGTCCTGGCAGGCACCCAGAGAAGCAATTCCATTCTGCAATTACTCTGATTAGTCCGTGCATCCCCTACTGCAAAGTTACTTTTATCCAGCCTGTATCATGACCCTGGACAGGGCATGCACTGCCTGAAGGAACTAGATCCTCAGTACTGTAATTCCAAGCCTCTCCCTGAACTACAGTGAGCTACCCTCCAAGTTAGTCTTAAAAAGTAACTACCTCTTTTCCTGTTTCTTGAAATAAATAATAATGGTCCCCTTAGTAGTTTAGCTCTCTGATTTTATAATGCAACATCCTTAGTGCCAAATACAATTTAATTACTAGTAACTAGGACTTTGTAACTTGTTGCTTCCAGCCTCTCAGTCGCACCATGCCACCACTGCAAAAGCCGAGGTCAGACGCAACATGGCAGCTTCTGCTGATCACAAACACACCTTGGCTGGGAAAAGGCCTTCTTGGGAGCCAAAGAGACCAGCTGGAAGGAGATGAAGGGGGAGGCTGTATTTCCACCCCCACCCACCCCTCACGGCTGGGAGATTTTAATAATATAACTATCCATCAATTTCCCCCAGTCACTTTTCTACTCATCTGCTCACAATGAGGCAACGATGCAGGCTATAAAAATAAATGTATGCAACAATATCATTGTTAAGTAAAGCATCAGGGCTGCACAACTGCCCAAGCGTGCATTGCATTTACTCTGTCAAAGCCTGAGATGGAAACACAGGTTTCCAGAAAATTAGCCACAATTAGGCATGTCGTGAGGATACCACAACATTAGGCACACCACTGGTGATGCCACCACAGCAAGCACCACCAACCCTCAATGGTCTGCAGGTCAACCTGCCCAGGCCTACAGGGCACCCCACACCCTTGGCTTTAAGGTTAACTGTGATATTGTCAATCCAACCACCAGCACCAGCACCACCACCACAGCAAACCCCCCCCCCACTGCAGGGTCCATTCAGGAGGACTGCCCAGCCTTTAAAAACATTTCAGTCCACCACCTTCCCAGAGAACCAGTCCCTTGTCATCAGCTCTTGGGGTCTGGAGGTTCTTCAAAATACATTGTCAAAATCTCCTTAGAATCCATTTGTTCCATATGTAGGGACACCAGCATTATGAAGGCATGCAAACCAGCAGCCAATGCCAACAGCAAGTCTACTAGTATCAGTAACACAGTGTTGAAAATTCTCCATCGGATTTCCTTCTAGTTTTTTTCCAGAATCCCCCATTCTGGGAGTGGTACCTGACGTGACAGACATGCGGCTCAACTGGGAGACAAGGACTCACTCAACCTGTAGGGCTAAGCTTGGCCTCGTTCCACCCACACGTCCTTTTCCTGCCCAAGTCCGAGCTGGGAACTTTCTTTCTGAACAGAAAGCTACTCAGAAACAGGCCCAGTTAAGCCTCAAAGCCTTCCTGTTAAGTCAGGCATAATGCCTGGAAGGAATTATACCTGGCACATTTAGCACCCGTACATTACTAGCGACATGCTTTTGGGATTTCCTGGAGTAATCATCCTATAATTCATCAAATGAGGAGTAATGGGACTTGTAGTCCAGGAAACCCCGAAAAACCCCAACCCTTCATAATCACACATGGAGGCAAATACTTGGCAATACAATATTCCTGAAAAGCCCTTCCTTCTGGACAATAAACCACCACTTGAATGAGAAAAGGGTCTTTTTTAAAAAAAAAAGTTTTACATGTAATTCTGAATAAAGTTTGGGTCAATTTAAAACCAAGGTAAGCAGCACAAGCGATTCTGCAGAAAGTGACAACAAAACTGGAAATGCTCAGATGACTTCAGAGGAAAAGAATGATACTCTGAGTCTGTAGGAAGTAGATGAATGGACGACTACAGCGCATCACGCAAGCTTGCTGGATGTGCTAAAATGAGTAGATCAAGACTTTTCAGGGCCTTCTTCCTTTAACTTTCAAGAAATGATGTAAGGGTAGCAAGTGTTGTAACAAACTGAAGCAGCCTCATACACATAATTTCCAAATATGCTGGTCATTTGTTTCAACATATTTAAGCACCATTTGGTATTCCCCCACCCCCGATGAAATATTTTAATTGAAATATTTATAGGCCATTGGGACACGAAAGAGTTCTGCTAAGAAAATGTAAGTCAGAGCCTGCTCTATTTAAAAGACTGGGAAGCCTTCTGGAAATGTTTCAAATTCCAGAAGACTTAAGACCCTGGGTGGTCCCTCCACGTGACCAGCACCAGAGGCCAATTGCAAGCCCACCTCGTCCCATGTAAGACGGATCGTCAAGTCTACCATTTGCCTTCCCAGCATGGGAGTTTATGAGGCTGGGAGCCCCTTGTTCCACTTCCAGCTAGCACCCAGCCTCTACTGTGCTGGGGGGAAGAGCGACCCTGGGACCTCCATAGCTGACTCGGCCGAGAACCAAAGAAAAAACACCAACAGGAACATGGAGTTAACACTTTAATCAGAGGAACAACGGGGAAGGCAGGCCTCTTCTTGCACATCCTTGCTTGCTGATGGCGCTCCCTCTCCTCCAGTGGACCTGGAGGGCTTGAAAAGGCTTCTGGAAAAAAAAACTAGAAGAGGGGGATGTGAAAAGGAAGCCTCTTGGAAGTGCAGGCTGCTGAGCGACTTTGCGCTCCCTGGAAAGTCAACGGCTGTGCCCTCAGGGCAACCTACTGGCAGCCCCGGAAGGCTGAGTGACCACGTGATGGCAGGGATCCTGGTGCGGATGCTCACTGGATAGGCGGCCACTGCGCAGCACACTGGTTTGCTCTTCCCAACAACCAGGAGTTTGGAGACGGGGAAAAGAGGCTCTACAGCTCCATGGCGGGCCAGTCGTGACGGATCGGCCCCCAGCTAAAGCACACTGGCACCTGCTGTTCACTGGGCCTCCCCCACCCCCAACGCAGGCACATCCCCTGCCCCAGTGACCTCAACTCGCCTATCTACTTTTGGGGATGGAAAAGGCGATCCGGACAGGTGCTAAGTGTTACTGTCCCCTGGGGGATGGGCCAGAGGTCAGAGGTCTCCGTAGGGTCGGCAGGCTCCGTGGCAGCCTCAGGGCTTCATGTTGCTCAGGCGGATGTCCCGCTCCAGTTCAAACTGCCGGTGGTCCACCCTCTCCAGAAAGGCTTTCCTCTCCAGGTACCTGCCAGGAAACAGAGGTGCAAGGAAACGTGGAGCCTACAAAGACCGCAAGGAGAGAAGGACTGAGCTCAAAATCATTTGGGGCCCATGTTCTGGAAGACCCAGCTGCTACCCTTTAGAGGACGTGGCTGGGCGAGAAAGAGGCAAGATGGGAACCAGAATTACACTTGCAAAGATGCCTACCATTACCTCTGCCTGCCCGGGGTTTAATGTTTGCAGAATCAGTCTACAAATGAATCCTGTGCTTATCACTTGAGGACCAATCACCATTTTGCAGCTTCGTAAGGTTTCTGATTTGCTCATTGCAAAGCTACCAAAAGATAACCAAATGTCCTTGAACTCTTAAGGAAGACCCACTTCTAACTGTGACGCTGGCATCTCAATGGCTTCCACCCAACTGCTGATCAGGGTGAAGTTGCACAGGGTTGCCTTCAATTCCTCGCCTGGCTTCACACACAACCCCTTCTCTGTGAATTACCAGCAGGGTGGGAGGAATCAGGTGAAGTCAAATTCTTTCTGCTGACTCCCCCTTCCCCCCAAAAAAAAGCCCTCCCCCTCAAATTGCTCTGCTAATTGAAGGCTATAAATAATCTGGAGTAATGAGAAAGAAGAGAAGTGCCTGTCCTTATTTTCTTCACTGGATCCCTGCAGGAACTCAGTGTGACATCACACGGCCCTCAACCTCTTGCACATCCCAAGGGCTCCCAGAGGCCCTGTCCTACCTGCTGCCAAACCTACACACCAAAGGGGGCATTTCCCACAGGGCCCGCCCTACTTAACACCACCTTGAAGCAAAGCCAGGGAACCCGGGGGGTAGCGGCATCTCTCTTCTCAACCAGAAGCACACGTTGCAAAATCAGGCCAGGCTGAAGCAAGGCACCGCTCTGGTTCCAGAAATATGGGAGTTCAATGCAAACTAGCCCGATACCTAACCCTGGCCTCAGGAACTGCCTTTGCCATTCAGGAAAGATGCTTCAGGTGGACCCTGGAGGTTCGGAGGCTGACCCTCTATCACGCCCAACTCAGAAAAAGCAGAGTTTCCCCTGGACCTGCCAAACCAGGACAGCTGCCCTTGGCCTTACCCTTGCTTCCCTCGGTTGTGGACAGCTAGTTCCTCGCTGATGCCTTCCTGTTCTTTGAAGTTCTCCCAGTCCAGCTTGGATTTCTCCAGTGTGCTCATCTTCGGCTTTTTGGACCCAATCTTCCCAAGCAGGCTGTTAAGACCGCTCGGCCGTTTTACTCTGAGAGAAAAGGGGAGAAGAAGCCAGATTAACAGGTTCAGCAATGCCCCCATGAGAGACGGCTTGCAGGCACATGTGGGAACCAGAGTCCAGAACCTACGAAGCACTCCCTCTGAAACCAAAAGCCCCATTGCAGCTCAGGCCCTGATGTGTGGCATGGAAAGCCCTCCAGTGCCAATCTTGGCTGGGCTGCCAATGCGGCGGTAGGCCTCCCTCCACCTCTCGTTCCAGGCCATTCACTGCTACAAGGACATGCGGGGCTTGAGAAAACATATGTGGAACACCCGGAACATTTCGACTCAGTGGCTCTCAATCTGCACGTCATGGTCCCTGCGAGGACACAGCAGTGAACAAGAATGCAGGAAGCATGGCGGGTTTCCACGCTCTTCATCAACCCTCTTCCACTCAACCCCAACAGCCTGGTGTAAGTGTGACGGATTGTATCCTACTGGCCTGACGTGCCACCAATTATGCATCTCAGATCTTTCAGCATGCCAAAAGCAACCTTGGACAGTTGGTGAAAGGTTTGCGACATGCTGTTTCCACCACTCAAGGCCTCCACGGGTAGAGTTCTCCATACTGGGGGCTCAGCAACACGACTATTCTTTCCACTGAACCCTAAATCTTAAATTCCTGTCCAGGCTTTTTTTTTTTTGCTTCTGTTTTTGGATTTTTTTTAAAGGCCAAGAATGGCCATTTTGTTTGTAGCAAACCGCCCAGAATGGCTTTCTGTCCGATGGGTGGTCTATAAATCGAATAAATAATCACAGTATTTCTAAGCTGGTGCCAATTTTTCTGACACCGACGGTTTCCTAAGGAAGCTCACTCTTGGAACAAAGCCATGTGGGTTCAGCAGCACGTCCAGTGGGAAATCCCCACCTCTTCTCCAGCGACACAAGGACAGAGCCTTTCTGATGTTGGCTGGTACAAAACTGCATTACGAGGGGCACCAGAGATCAATCCCAGGAGACAAAGAAGCACAGCCGCACAACGGCCAGTAACTACCAGCAGCAGCAGGCCCTGGAGGCAGCAAGTGATCTGCATTCTTGGGATAACTTCCTTTCTGACCGTTTGTTCTGAGAAGCCAGAGAGGAAATGACTAGCATTCTAAGGCAAGTGGGGGTGGGGGTGGGGGGGGGAATGAATCACGGAGGGAAAATTCTCTCCTGGCTCTTTTGTTTTCAAGGTCTGATCCACAATCTGGCATTACAGATATCATTCAACTTTCTCTCCATTTCTTTGCTGCCTGTGAATTGAAGGCAAAGAGGTGCCTCTCTGCCTTCCTGTTGTGTCCTCACACTGCTCGTCTACACCCTAAGGAACAGAAGGCAGTGTTTTCAAACCTGCGTGCCCATTCGCATGTTCCTTGCAATCCAGGCACAACCACAAGGGAAGGCATCTGGTCGGCCGGCTGGCTTTTGCTTCAAAAAGTACTACTAGCGCCTTGAGTCTGACCATCCCTCCACTCCGTTACAGAGTGGCAAACTTAAGAGAGCGCGTGCAGGGCACCCACAACATGCTGGCTCCGTGTCAAGTTCGCACTAACTCTCCAGCCTCACACAGAGGCCTTTGCAGCCATTGCAGCCTCCTCCTCCTCCTCCTCCTCCTCCTCCTCGGCAAGCCACCTTGGCTTCGGGTGAACCACACTGGGGCCGATTCCCAGCGCGTCCCCCGGCTCCCATCCCAGCCACCCACACCTTCCAGAGGGGTCGTGGAGCTCTCTGCCAATGGGTACCAGTGGGTGACTGTGCGTTGCAGAGGGGAGCTACAGAAGCAGGTCCTTCCTCCTCCCTCTGCCACCAGCACAGCCGCCTGGCATTGACACCCTCTGCATTCCTGCAGCCAACAAACGGAAGGGCCTGCCAGGGGAAATGACCAGTTGCGGAGGAGACCCAGCCTTGAAGGTTGCTTCACCTTGATTTTGCTCGCATTCCCTCTGGTTTCTTCCTGGCCATTCAACACCATATGGGGCTTGGTGGTTCCCATTAATCATTCAGAGATGGTTTGGGGAGGAGGGGGAAGGCCTGGAAATCCAACCCCCACCCCAATCACGCACACACATTATAAGAACTGCCTTTCAGGACCCAGGTGGTAAAATGTGAAGTGCCCGGTGGTGGTGGTGGGGGGGACACTTATTTCCCAGGGAAGGAAGGGGGAGCTGCACTCTAGGCCTTTGCCCAGTTTCAGAGAAAGCAACCCTTAATGTTTGTCTACCCGAGAGGCCCAGCCAGCTGGGAAATAGGTCTTTCCTGGAAAATAAGCCTGACGGCCTCCTTGCCTAGGATGAACCACCAAGGACCACGGACAGCATGTGAACCGTGTGCTGGATCTGACCTGGCATCTTCTCCGGGGATTGGAAAGGTTACTTTTCTTGTGTCTACAACCTCTAGGCTCCTTCTATGCCCATGCTAGCTGGGGGAGGGTATGGGAGCTGTATTGTTTAAAAAAAAAAGAGAGAGCAAGAATGGATCTTCTCCCGGACAGGTGCTACTTCAGGTGGTGGCCTCTGCTGGGAGGATGGGGTGTTAACCAAAGAAACGTCTGTTCCCTTTGAAGAACCCGGTGGCTGCGTGGAAGGCAACCGGCCCACTTGGTTTGTCAAGCAGAGTCAGGTTCTCTAGGTTTCATTATGAGACACTCCGGGTCCCAGCAGGGGCAATACTGCTTGGTGAACGGCCAAAAGCAAGTAATCCACACAGCTCTGGATCAAGTCTTTTTATGATCGTGCAGGCAAGCTTCAGGCAACCTGCCTACAGAGGCCAGAGTGCCAGTTGGGTTCCAAAGTCCACTCTCAAGCACCGCTCGGAGCTCCCTTTCTGAGCAGTGCCCGCAGGATCTGGGCTTTGCACCTGGGCTCCTGAGTCTCCACAAAGCCCAGAACCGCTTAAGGAAGGACATGTCAGCTCCCCTCCCCTCACCCTTCTCTTCCTAGGTCGGACAAATTTAACCTCCTCCTCCTGCTAACTGCTCTGCCTTGTCCACCTTTGGCGAGTCATCAAGGGACATCATCATCATCATCAGAGAACAGCTGGGCCAAAACGCCTGGAAGCAGAGGGGGTGAAAGAAAGGCACAGCAGCAGCAGAGCGGTAGTTACGATGTCTCCAACGGCAGGAAATGCCTTCTGCAGCTGGCCTCCAAGCTGCAGGGCCAAAAAGCGGCTCATTCAGAACAGGAAGATTCCTCCCGTCCATCTTCTTCGCAAGCGCCTCCTCCTCCTCCTCCTCCTCCTCGCTGAAGGTGGTGTGCAGGGACCACCTCTCAGACCTGGCAATGCCTTAGAAAAGGTCCCTATCTGGCTCAGAAACTCAGTCCCTGGCTTTGGGCCAAGACTCTGGGCTGGGGCTTCTGATGGGGACCACTTCGACCCTCCAGCTGGCAGGCTCCCCCTCTGCTCCCCAAGAGAGCCCCTTCTCCCCAACACAAACTGGGGAGGTGGTGGTGCTCTAGGCACGGCCAGCTGACAGGAGCCAGCAGGAAGGGCAGGGGGAGCCACACCGCTCAGCAGCGTTTAAGGAGATTGTCATTCCAACGGGGTCTGCAGTTCCTTGGGGGGGGGGCAGCACCAATTCCATGCAAGGGGCACCATGCCGAGGAAAGAGGCCCACGCCAGCCTCACAAAGGGTCTGCAAGCAAAGGAGGGCTATTCAATCTGTGAAGGATAATGACATCCTCAGGACTGCAAGTGCCTTCCCGGCTCCTGTGGCAGAGAGCTCCACCCCCCTCTGGCGGCCGCCATGAGAAAAACACAGGAGCATGGCTATTACCAACATGAGAACATATGCTCAAGTATAAGCCTGTGTCTCGGGAGAGCGGGACCACTCTCACACATGGCTATTTCCAATCTCCATGGACAGGTGTGGAGGCGGGACAGTTAAGATCGCTGACAGGAGGGAGGGAAACTGTTTTGTTCAAACCTGGAGGAGATCAAATCACGTCTGAACGCTTTCTGAAGGCAGTAATGCTCAAACGGAGGCTGTCTTACTTTGGGCAGATGGTGTGAAAAGACAGGGTGGTTGTCTGGAAAAGACCATCATGTTGGGCAGAGGAGCACAGGACCTCTTTTGCCCAATCATTGGGTTGCCTTAAGTCAAAACTGGCTTGACTAAATAAAACAATTTGTTGATCTTCAAGACCAGAAGCTTCCATCCCACATGCAAAGAAAGAAAGATCTTTGCCGACCAAAACCCCCTCATCTGCTCAGTGCAGTCGACTCAAAGGTGAAGCCAGAAGATGGCTAAGGGATCTCTCATGTGATCTACAGGGATCTTATGGCTCCCTTGTATTCTGCAGCCACTGACGAAGCAACGGGGGGGGGCAGCTTTCCCCATGCGGATGACATCCAGGCCTATCAGAAGGGAAATCCCCACTATCTCCACCCAGCCAAGGGGCGGGACGTTTTTAAAGCAAAGATCCATTCATTCCACAGCATTACCAGAGGAGCCTGACGGAGGCTGAGCACAGGAGGAAGGGTGGAGCAAGGGATGGCCTGCACCATTCTCCCTTGGGTGGATTCCTCAAGCGCTCTGAGATCGTGCCAGCACCAACAGGCTTATCTAAAAAGCAAGATGTTTCCGCGGCTGAAGCAAAAACAAAGGGAGACTTTTGGTGCCTCCATAATTGTGAGTGACTTGCCTTAAATCTTTAGATTGGTCCTTCCCCATCTTGGGCAACCCAGCTGGTTCTTGGACCTGGGTGGAACCCAAGGTTTCATGACAGCAAAGGATTCACAACCCGCTGGGCCTTTTCCAAATATGACAGGCCATCTTCCACCAATCCCACCTGACACAAATATTCAGCTGCAAACATCTGCTACGCCAAGGTTTCCTCTGGACACTGAGAGCTTTGCCCCTGGAGCTCCTTCCTACCAACTTACTCTGCAATTCGAGCCCTTGCCTAGGCATCCCTCAAAGCAGATGAAACCTAGCAGGCTCCGAGAGGTCACGGAGGTCATCCATCCAGAATCGGTATATTGGAAAAGGTTGACAGGAGAAAGATGAACGCTCTCTTTTCAAGGCAAAAAGGAGGTTGAGTCACGTAGGCATCACAAAACACCATTGCAAAAAGAGGTTATAGGCGATACCTTTATAGGACACTATTTAAAATAAAAAAACAAGGAACATTGCAAGCTTTCAAGTTTAAATAACTCTTCTTCAAAGCAGTTCCCAGAAGTTCAGACATGACTCCCGAATAAGCCAAAGCGGAACTGCTACCACGGTTATTTTCTACATAATCTTTGCAACAGTTAGCATACTGAAGGAGGTTACAAAGGCTGGGAAATCTGGAAGTAAGAAAAGAACCATTGTTCTCACATTGGTGTCACTGCAGACAGGCTAATGCAGCTTTAAGACTGGAAGCAACCAGGTCATACTAGGACCCCCTTTGGCCCACGGCTGCTGCCACAGGACTGCAACACGTGCAGCAAAGCCCAAATGAAGGAGAATCCAGTTCTGTTCCCTGAGAGGGGAACCCCACTGAATTTGGTGGGGCTTATTCTCAAGCGACACTGCATGTGACTCCACCGCTATTCCCACCGGGATCAAGACAACGGGCAGCCTGCCAGTCCCAGTCCAGACCAGAGAGCTGAGTCCCACAGGGCAGACGTTACCACGGGCCTGGGCGCACCTTCCGTTCAAGGCACATTGGGAAATGAGGGACAAAAGCCACCAAAACACCAGCCGTGCACAGCAAAAGGAGGAGAAGACTCTGCCTCAGAATAATGGGTGGCTCCAGCTTCCAGGAAACCTAAATGCAAACCAAACAGCTCATTCTTTTTACTCTGGGCTTGTTCCTCAACAATGAAGAACAAGGTTCAAGCATGAATATCTTAGTTTGGTCATAAACAGAATGGCCTTCGCTGGTGCAAATTATGAACAAGGACACAGGGTTCCCAAAACTCACTGTTGTGCCCTTACCAAGGACAGCAAAACCATCATGCAGGGAAGGGCCTTGCTTTTCAAGGACAGGACAGGGAGGAAAACAGACCACCTGCCTCCTTCACATTTTAAAAATGCATTTGCTCTGCAGATCACAGGGATTTCATATTAGGTCACAACTCTCCTTTCAGAAGGCAGTCATGCAGACCGTTCACAGTCTAATGGAGAGTTCTGGAGACCCTCAAAGGTTCTCACTTGCTTTTGACGTCTTGCATTATTCTTTTAAAAGTATTAACACAGAGAGGATTTTAGATATTTTTCTTATGGGCCAACATGGCTATTTAATAGAATACTTGCTTAATTTTTAAAAAATATATTTATATACTTACGGTTTCTCATTTTTAAATATTCTGTTTTTAAAGATCTTAGCCACCTTGGGTTCCTTTAAGGAAGAAGGTGGGGTAAAAATATTTTAAATAAACAAAATAAATAAATATCTAAGTGTTCAGTGTGAGTGCTTTCAGCCAGAGAAATGTCCTGTCTTAAGGTCTCTCACTTCCAATGATTGCTGAAGCCACTGATTCAACTCTTTGAACAGACTCTGGAAGGCCCTCAAGCTGGCCAATGTCTCAATCAGCCCCTGCTGGGAATTAAGGCCCAAGTGCACAGCACACAAAGCCAAAACTCACAGGAATAAAGCCTGTCTGGTCGTAATTCTTAAGGGTGATTCTAGGCTGAAGGCAAGCAAGATGAAAGCAATAGGCGCTATCCTTGAACCCCCTTCGGGGGGATACTGGTGCCCTGGCTGAGACCGGCAGCAGGGCCTAATCTTCTCTCACTCTGCTCGCTAGGAAAAAGAGTGAACAAAAACCAGCCAAAGGCTTTGTGGGTTTGAAAAAACACCCGTTATTTCACGTATCTCCTGCAAAACCAGAATGTCAGGGGAATGTCCCTGCATAATTAAGATTCTCGGGTGCTCACCAAACCCCTTGAAAAGATGCCCAGATCTCCATGTGCTCTGGGGTGCCACAACTGACTTCAACCCTGCAGAATTCCGACTGTGGTGTGACCTTTGCCACTAGGTCAGCCAAAAGGGACTTACCCAGACACTGTTGGGTGACATGCTGGGCCCACAGCCTTCTCTTCCTGCTGCTTCAGAAATAGCTGGGCTTCTTTGGATGCTGCGTCCACTTCTTTTGTGACCCTGCCAAAACAAGACAATGGCAAGAGACTCACGTTAAAAGCACGTGTGCAGCCAGAAATTAGAGACAGGCCACTAGTGGCAACCAGCTTGTAACAGGCCGAGTGCGAATAGGCTTCCTTCAACCTCTCCATTTGCATAGCTTGCTCTCATGAACGATCCTCTTCCTCGGATGACTCTCCGCTCTGCCAGCATCTTTTCTTTTCTGAAGGATAGCTCTGCACCATCCACGAGGAAAGCAGAAGGGCAGACTACTGGAGCACCTTGATTTGCTAATTGGAGCACTCCTCTTATGTGTAGTGACACAGAAAAGGTCAGGGCTTGAGCAAAGGCTTTGTCTCTAGAGCAGTGTTTTTCAACCTTTTTTGGGCAAAGGCACACTTGTTTCATGAAAAAAATCAGGAAGCACACCACCATTAGAAAATGTTAAAAAAATTAACTCTGTGCCTATATTGACTATATATAAAGTAATTCTCTTGAATAGGAATCAAATAAACACAAAGTATTTTATAATTACTTTATTATGAAATAGTAAGTAAACAGAAATATGAAAAATTATAAAATACTTTATTCAGTGCGCAACCTGGGCCTGTTTGGCTGAACACAAAGCTGATATTCTTCAGCTTTTCCAACGGCACACCAGGCAACATCTCGCGGCACACTAGTGTGCCACGGAACAGTGGTTGAAAAACACTGCTCTAGAGTTCCTCTCACACCTGAACATCCGGGAATGTGAAACAGCCATACATCAACTCAGGCCCCTGATCTCCCAATCCCTGTGACCAGCAGTGGCTCCCCAAAGGGTTTCAGGCTGGTTTCTTTCCTAATCCTGCCTGTCAATGCTGAGAAGAGCATCCAGGATTGTGCTTTTCTACAAATTCTCAAATTCTCCAGTGACCAGGCCTAATGCTGCTTAGCTTCAGAACCCAGAGGAAATCACCATGCTAACTACACACTTATAATTTGGACTCTACGCAAAAGAAAAAGCTGGTATAATAGCTTTCCCGTTTGGGAAACATCATCACAGCACTATAAATTGCATAAACGGGAAAAACAACAACACCACTTCTCTTCAGATGGGAAGGAAAGAATTAAAAATACATTTTTTAAAATCTTCAAAGGGGTATATCAGAGATCCAGGGTATTGCAATGATGTGAATGTATAAAATAAGAGATGGCATTTTGAAGCAAAATTCTACTGCTGGTCTTGAAAACCACAATGATGAAAAAAGTTCATTTTAAATGTACTTTTAAAAACCTTAGTAATTATCATTTGTGGCATGCTTATATCAAGAAAGGTTTCCTTTGTACACACTCAGCCAAGCAAGCTGATTGCTTAAAAGAAGCCCTGCTTTTGTGTGCTTCCATAGGGTGACCCTCAAACTGATATTAAGTAGAACCTGTACTGTTTTTGCATGCATTTGGAAAATGTATAGCAGTCTAGTTTGCTCTGGTGTTATTCTGCTGTTTTAGAGGGTCGTTGTCTTCTTTTAAAAATTTCTTTTATTAAAACTGCAGTAGGGTCTATGTTAGAAATGCAAAATGACGTGTTTGCTTGGGGCCCTTCTGTCTCTTTCCTATGAGACAAAAGCACACACACACACACACACACACACACCGCCTTCTCTGATACCTTTCAGCTCAACAGCACAACCCAGTGACAACAGCTAGGCGTACCTGTCCCTTTGACCAGGGATGTGACAAGCCAAACCTACCTCACCTCTTCACCAGCGAAGTCAAACACTTGAGTGATGGCCACTTTGTTTTTTCAGGTTCCTTCATTGCCTCTTGGGGCTTGGATGATGACTTCTCCTCTGCGGGCTGAATCAAAAGGCAGGGCAATCAGGTTTATTAAGGAACTGAGGCCTCACCAATTGTCATGGAAGGTGGCCTCGCTGGCCTCTTCTCAAACTCCCCTTTCATTCAACTGGCTCTTCCCAGAGGAAGCCCAACTTCTCCAGTCACTCATGCCTGACCAAGTGTGGCCTGGAACCTTCCTTCCACAACTCAGGCAGGGCCACGGCCAGACTGCATGTGAACTCCTTCCAGTCCTTATGCAGGACACAGAAACACAGCACTTATTCAGAGGAATGATTCGACGCCTGCCCCACCCCAAATGATCGGACAGTATCACAACCCAGTGCAGTAACAGAAACAGCCTGTTTGCCACCGCTGAGTGTTCTTAAGACAAATGCACTTTTGGCAGTGCAGGCTTCTGCCACGGGAAGGAGGGTGGGAAGATGTACTGTACATCTCTACCCCAGCAAAGGGCTTTTAAGCCTTAATGTTTTTGGTCCCATAGAAAAGGGTCTTTTTCACCACAGGAGGAGGAAGCTACCAGAAGCAAAAGCTGAACAAACTATTCATCAGTTGCTTAAAAGCATCATACACTCTCCTGCATGAGACTAGCATTAGCCCCAACTTTTTCAGCTACTTCAAAATGTAAGAACATGCAGGGCTTACTCTGCAGCAAAAGGCTACTAAGGAGTGCATGATCAGAGCAGTTGCTCACCAAGCTTTCAAAGGAGGCAAGGCCAATTTTGACAGCCACATCCACCTTAGGAGAATACCACAAGCATACAGTACGGAGCTGTGCTATATTGAGTCTGCACAGGTCAGTCTTCTTAGACCTGACTGGTGGCTGATCTCTGATCCTAGCCCTTACCTGGAGATCCCTGTTACTATCCAGTGGTCTCCTAAGTACTAACAAGGCCTGACCATTTAGTTTCCAAAGTCATAAGAACATAAGAAGAGCCATGCTGGATCAGGCCAACAGTCCATCTAGTCCAGCTTCCTGTATCTCACAGTGGCCCCACCAGATGCATTTGGGAGTGCATGAGACTAGATATCTGTCTCCTGATAGCACTCCTCTGCATCTGGCCCTTGAAGTACCCTGGTTTTAAGCCTGGAGATGACACATCTCCATCATGGTTTGTAACCTGTGATGGACTTTTCCTCCAGGAATCCGTCCAATCCCCTTTTGAAGGCATCCAGGACAGATGCCATCACCACATCCTGTGGCAGGGAGTTCCACAGACTAACAACGCGCTGGGTGAAAAAATATTTTCTTTTGTCTGTTCTTACTCTCCCAGCCCTCAATTTGAGTGTATGTCCCCTAGTTCTGGTATTTTGTGAGAGGGGGAAGAGCTTCCCTCTATCCACTTTACTCATGCCCAGCCCAGTAATCATTTTAGTCACTCTCTTTTGCACCTTTTCCAGTTCCACTATGTTTTTTTTTAGATGCGGTGACCAGAATTGTACACAATACTCCAGGTGCGGCCTTACTATTGTTTTGTATAATGGCATTATAATGTTGGCTGTTTTATTTTCAATCCCCTTTTTGATAATCCCTAGCATGGAATTGGCCTTCTTCACCGCTGCCACCCATTGGGTAGACACCTTCATGGAGCTGTCCACCAACACACCAAGATCTCTTTCCTCATCCGTCATGGATAACTCAGAGCCCATGAGTTGATAGATAAAGTTTTTATTTTTTGCCCCAATATGCATTATTTTACATTTGGTTACATTAAAACACATTTGCCATTTGGCAGCCCATTCCCCCAGTTTGGAGAGATCCTTCTGGAGCTCTTCACAATCTTCTCTGGTTTTTACCACACGGAAAAGTTTTGTGTCATCTGCAAACTTGGCCACCTCACTGTTTATCCCTGTCTCCAGGTCATTTATGAACAGATTGAAAAGCACGGGTCCCAGGACAGAGCCCTGGGGCACACCGCTTTTCACTTCTCTCCATTGTGAAAATTTCCCATTGACAGGAGAAATCAGGCACACTTGGGATGGTTTGGGAGATGATCGGCACAGCCTTTGAACAAAACTCAGTAAAATCCATCATTGCAAAAAAGGAAATCAACACCATGCAACTGTTGCTGGTTGTAGGCATTGTGGCTCACAACAGTCTTTTCTTTCTAATATTTGGCCTAAAACAACCACTCGTATCTTTCCAAGTGCAAAGTCTACTTGATCCAACCCCAAGGCAAGCGTGATTGCCTCTGATGACTGTGTCAAACTGCAAATAACCCCCTGCTTCAGTCTTTAATTACCTTCCACATTTCCCAGCTGCAATTTAGGATGTCGCTTAGCATGCACCAGCCTGTTTTATATCCCAGAGTATTTTGTACAAAACGTACACACACACACACCCCAAGCTTTTTTGCTGCAATGGTTATCATCTGCAACTGAAAACTTCTCCCTCTGATCTCTGGGACCCAGAAGCAAAAGCCTGCTGGGCTCCCGCGTGAATAAACGAGATGGGACACTTCTAAAACCTCAACAGTAAATCTTCACAAAGAAATGTTCTTGTGGGAGCTCCCTTGGTCTGGGACGGGGGTCTGCAACCCGCGGCTCCGGAGCCGCATGCAGCTCTTTGGAACCTTTGCCGCCGGTCCGGGAGGTTCCCCTCGTGGAAGGGGTGCCGCGGCATTTAAACTAGGACCGCGGGGGAAACTCCAGCTCGCCACCGCCGCCGTCCTCCTCGTCTTCATCTTCCTCCTCCTCCTCCTCCTCCTCCTCCTGGTGCTGCTGCAGCCGCTGCTGCCGCCGCCGGTGCGCCGCCGCCTCCTCGGCCGTGGCGAAAACTCCTGGGCCGGCCAGGGCCAGGATGGCGGTGGCGGCGGTGGCGGCGTTGGAGGGGTGGTGGGGGTGGCATTGGTGGCCGCCGCGGTCTCCTCCCGCCACGGGGGTCAGAGGCCGCTCAGCAGCAGCAGCAGCAGCAGGAAGCTCACCGCCGGCAGTGGAGGAGGCGGAGGCGGCGGCGGCGAGGGTGAAGCGGGCACAATGGCGGCGGCGGCCAGGCCCAAGCAGCCGGTCGGTTCATGGTGGTGGTGGTGGTGGTGGCGGCGGCCTGAACGGACAAAAAGGGGGTCCGAAAGCAGAATGGAGGAGCGGACCGGGGAGATCCACGGTGGCCCAGCGCGCCACTCGCCCTCCCGCTTCTTTCAGCCTCACCCGCCCCTTCCCTCCATCTCCTTCACAAGCCAAACTTTGCCCACACACGCACACACACCACGGCTGCAAGAAGGGTGTGTGTGTGTGTGTGTCTGTCTGTGTGTGTGTGTGTGTGTGTGTGTGTGTGTGTCGCATCACCCGCCCCTTCCCTCCGTCTCCTTCACAAGCCAAACTTTGCCCACATACGCACACACAGCATGGCTGCAAGAAGTGTGTGTGTGTGTGTGTGTGTGTGTGTGTGTGTGTCGCATCACCCGCCCCTTCCCTCCGTCTCCTTCACAAGCCAAACTTTGCCCACACACGCACACACACCACGGCTGCAAGAAGTGTGTGTGTGTGTGTGTGTGTGTGTGTGTGTGTGTGTGTGTGTGTGTGTGGGAGAGGTCGCCGCGCGCCCTTCCAAAAGGGACCAGCCGCGGGGTCGCAGGCCCGTCCTTTCAACCGCTGTGGCGGGCGCCGCTCCCTCGCCTCCGGCTGCGGGACCGTGGCGGCGGCGGTGGCGGCGCTGGTAGGCCCGGAGCGCGGGTCATCGCCTCACGGAGCCTCGAATGGCGGCTGGCCCAGCACCCGGTTGCTGAGGCGGAACAGCGAGAACGGCGGCGGCGGTTGTATATATTTGTTTTAAATGTCGCAATGGTTTTGCGGCTCCCAGTTTTTTTTTTCCGTCGGAAACGGGTCCAAGTGGCTCTTTATGTCTTAAAGGTTGCAGACCCCTGGTCTGGGAAGTCTCTGACTCCCACTCCCCGAGAACACACTGGTCTTTCCCTTCACCACCCAGTGTGAACTGATACCACCTCAAGGCCAAATGGTTTCTAGACAAAATTCAAGGTGCTTGTTTGGGCAAGCACAGCACAAACACAAATAACACATTGTCTTTTTAAAATAAAGTATTTCCCAAACAGCTCTGGCTGAATAAGACCTCTTCCCCCCCCGCCGCCGCCTTACCTTGTCTTTCTGCACGCAGGGCACTGGATTCACTGGAGCTGCTTTAGCTTTCTGGCCCACATCACTGAGAAAGCTGGCCCACAGAGCATCCTCTTTCTTCCTTTGCTCGTTTTCATCTGCAGGCACGTCATTACTTTCCCTCAGCTCACTATCTTCACCCTCACTCTTGTCATCTTTTGATGATTCTCCTCCATCTGGTTCTAAAAAGAAGCTGCCATCTTTCTTTTTCCTAAGGATGAACAAAACACGAGTGACAGGCGAGAAGGGGGAGGGGGGGAGGGAGAATGAAAGGTAGGGTCACGCCAGGAGCTCTTAACTAGATTCTTTTTTGTTTCACAACAAACTTACTCCCTCAGTCAACATTCTCTGTAACGTGCAAGAAACCTTCCCACCACACACACAGAGGTTGCCTTGCAAGTGATACAAAAACAATTGCTGCAGGTGTGCAGGCGAGGACCCAGCACTGCACGGAGAGGGGGCCATCGTGTGCCTGCCTTGGCGCCAACCTTGGTCCCAGCACTCAAAATGTCCAGGGAAGCAAAACTTTGCCCAACTGGTCAATTTTTGACATCAGCTATGTTGTCATAAACTGGAACCAAAGGTACTTCTTGTTGAGCCACTTCTTACCATCTACCATTTTACCATCTATTCACTTGTCCTCACACAAGGTAAAACTCTTACTTACCGGCATGTGATGCCTGTGGAATTATTCTTGCACTTTCGCCTGCCGCATTGCTTCTCCTCTTCCACTTCATCCTCTTTGACCAATTCACTCAAGTCATCTTCACTGTACTCCTCACCTGTATCAACAGAGAAGCCAAGTTATGCCAGTGAAGCACCCAGACTGCAGCTACCTAAAGGGAAAGGCCCAGGCAAAGACCACACAGCCTTGGGCAGGAAACTGAGACCCAAATGGTCTTTTCAGTCACAACCAAATTGGTCACCTACTCTCACGGTCACAGGGTCGTGCTGGTTTGTGCCACCTTCCTATCCAATTTTAATTCCACCTTTTGTAAACAGGAAGTTAACCACCATGGAGGCCATCTACACTTTCTGAACTAAAATAAATCTGGAAGCACATCTAACTCCAGCATTCTGGGAAGCTTATTTTTCCATGTATAAACATTTAAACAGTGAGGCATGCTCCTGCATTTTGGTGGAATCCACCTAATTAAAAGGAGTCAATCCCAAAACAGAAATTAGTGCTAGTTAAGAAGAGGCAATTCCAGGGCATCTCTGTATTTGCAATGTTCATTCAATTTCTGGAAATGCTATGGAAAAAAACTAGACACCTACCAAAAAAAAGATTGGCACCACAACCCACATACACATGGGCACAGCTGAAAACCTTTTTGACCACAGATTTCCAGAATCTTTCAGGTTGGCGGCTCCCCACCCTCACCCTTTTACTTACCAGTTTCTTTTCTAGGTGGTCACAAGGACAGCAGGCTAAGAAAACCCAGGGAACCACTGGGGTCACAAGCCCTGGCTACATTTATTTACAGCATTTGTTTATAACTTTTCTGAGTCACATGCTCCCAACGGAATTCACTCTACCTACACTGAAATTATCAGAAACCTTTTAACAAGCAGAATCAGTCTTTACAAGCCAGTTTTAACAGCCCATTTTAGATAGCAAAGGAGCCTGGGAAGAATATAATTAGCTCCTCCTGGAAGTTCAACTGAGGCAGAACCAGCCTAACAATCAAGCTACTGCTAGGGAGAAAGCCAGGACCGGGTGAGCTGTCAACCTAGCCTCTTTGGGTGGTAGGTTACATCACAAGGCCCTTGTTGAGCATCTTGGGGGTGAGGCGAAGAAGGTGGTCTCCAGTTTCCTCAGTCTCTTAAGACCAACGTTCTGAAATGACTCGGCAAGCCAGCACCGTTGCGACCAAAGCCGAGATGACCTTCATATTGGGCCACAATTATCACCCCTTGTTTGTACCAGGTTATCTTCAGCACATAATTCCCACACAAAACTGGTGCCCATCTATTAGGGACATTGCTCTCCCTTCCACATCCTGCTCCCGCCTGCCTCTTTGCCCAACGCTGAGAAGCTCAGAGTATATGAATGCTTGCCTGTCTCTGTGTGGTAAGTGTAACGGCTGAGTCCCTGCTCTCACCCTGACTCCATTCCCCAGTGGCGGCTGTTCCTTTGTCCTGACCCATCGCAAAGGGCAGGCGCTGCCACCAGTGAGCAGGCTGAGATTTCAAAAGGCTGTCAGAGCAGAAGCGAGTCTGAGAGATGTGAAATTTCCAGAAACTGTTCTTGGACTGCTCTCAGAAACCTCAGCCGGCACAGGCAGTGGCAGAGGCTTCTGGGAACTACGGTCAAAGAACATCTGGGGTACCTAAGGTTGGGAACCACTAGTGTAAACACAGGGGATTAAATAAATATTGTGCAGGTGACGAAAGTTCTCTAGAAGGGCTTGGCTTGCCTGGTTCAACTGAGAATGGAGTATCTTTTAAAAAAAAAAAAAAGAAAAAACCCCTCAAACACTTTGAGACATGGAATGCCTTGCAAGTAGAAAGCCAGCCTGCCACCTTCTGCCTCCCATGCTAGCTTTCTACTCGCGGGGAGCTCTGCGGGCCACGCACAGGAACCTTCCAGAGAGGCCCCCTCCCCCGCTTTAATAGGAGACGTCACCTTGACTACTAAACCCTCCTCCCCTGCCGCATCCCCACCCTAAGGCGCAAGGGCCCCAGATGGGATCTGTAGTCCATAGATAGCAAAGGACCCAAAGCCCCCCCCCTTCCCGGGTCCTCCCCTTCGCCGAGCCGCCCGTCGGAGTCCTGGTGGGGAGGGGGAGGGGAGGGGGCTCCACCAGGCTGTGGTCACGTGGGGCTCCCGCCGCTAGGAGCCCGGATGTACCCGCGGGGGGGGGACAGAGAGACCCCCCCCACCCCCTGCGCGCGCGAAGAGGAGCCTGCGGCCTAGCCGGGGCTGAGGGGGAAGGCCAGGGCGGGGCCTTCGCGCCCACCTCACACACACACACACACACACACACACACACACACACACACACACACACACACACACACACACACACACACACACACACACACACGCACACACACACACGCACACGCACCGCGGGCGGGGGAAGGAGGGGAGCCTCACCGGAGGGCAAGTAATCCTCGTCCTCCCCCGAGGAGGATTCCTCCTCCGAGTCCGACATGGCTCTTCCGGCGAAGCTCCGGCTCCCCCCCCCAGGCCCCGCCCACCGGAAGCCGGAAGTGGGCGCGCGAGAGAGAGAGACAGAGAGAGAGAGAGAGAGACATCCCTGCCAGCCCCGCCCCCGCCGTTACGATAGAGGAGGCGCCGGCAAGAGCGCCCCGCGGGTCAACCCTAGACGAAGGAGAGGGCTTTTTTTTTAAACATAGATACCGTATACTGTATATGTACATACTGTATATATATTGGCCTCCTACGAGAGCGACAGGCGCCGGGTGTAATATCGTCGTCCACGTTGTATTACGTTGCAGGGGATATTTATTATTATTTGTTTTATTTATTTATTTATTTATTTATTTATTATTATTATTATTATTATTATTATTATTATTATTATTATTATTACCCATGCCATGGAGCAGCCTCGATTGGGGTCGGGACTCATTCCCTGAGCTGGAGGTTGAGCCATGGCAACTGGAGTTATTTTTCTTGAGAGATTGAAACGTTTTGCTGCTCATCCAAGCAGCTTCGTCTCCATCCGTTCAGTCTCATCAGTTTGGATTGCCATGACTCAACCTCCAGATAAACTCACCTGGAGGACTGAGAGTCTTCATAGACATTCCCTGAGCTGTCCTCCCTGGTGAAGAAGCCGGCTGCTGCCAAGGAGACCTTCACTTGTCCCAAGGCTTCGTGTAGGATAGCAATAGCAATAGTAGTTTAGTAATACAGTAGTACAATACAGCATACAGTACTATATACTGTACGTTGATAAGCTTAGCGTGGTGGCTCAACGGACTAAGGCTCTGAAAACTTGGCTGCAAAGTTGGCAGCTTGGCGGTTCAAATCCCGGGTGCCATGCCAGCTCCCACTGTTCACCCCAGCTCCTGCAGTTTGAAAGCATGTACAGTGTTACCTTGTATAAAGGAATTAATTCGTTCCAAATGAGATTATGTTAAGCAAATTTTCCTTTATACAAATTTCCCATAAGAATGCATTGAATACAGAGTAATCCCTAATCGCGAACTTTTTTATGTTGTACAGATTTGCCCCATAGGCAATTCTGTTAAGCAAATTTTCCCTATCTCCAGAATTTTTATATTTGTACAGATTTTATGTTATAGAAACCGTTTGTTATACGAGGGTCCACTGTAAATGCAAGGAGATAGGGAAAGTGAGAAGGTAAAGCAATGTTTCCTTGCAGCCGTGCCGGCCACGTGGTCATGGTCTTACATAACACTGGCTCTTCAGCTTGAATACAGAGATGAGCACCGCCCCTAGAGTCAGATGTGACTGGCATTCATATGCGGGGGGGGGACCTTTACCTAAACATAGCAGGCACAAACATAAAATGGGGATTAAACTCACTTGACCTTTGGGCCAAAACAGCCCCTGGGAACAGAGGGGTGCTCCCCAGTTTGCTTTGGCCATTCATCGTCATCACACCTTTATTGTAGGAACAACAACAACAACAACAACAACAACAACAACAACAACAACAACAACAACAACAACAACAACAACAAAGTATGAAGGAAGCCAATATGAATCCTTAAATATGAATCTTTTATATGAATGTATAGGTTCACATAGACTTTGTGTTTATTACTTATAACCTTGTAGCTTTAATGTCTATTAATGCTGTAAAATATGTCCCACAATTCCCTGTTCTCAATACTTTAACATGTCTTATTTATACTGGACTGTATATTATCCCACATTATTGTAAGCTGCCTTGGGTCTTTTTCCAAAGAGAAAGGCAAGGTAAAAATTCTCTAAAATAAAATAAATAATCATTAATAAATGAACTCCAACAAGTCAAAAGACACAGTAAAAGAAATGATGAGTCACAATGGAAATGAAAAACATAGAATTATAATAAAGTTGGACTGGTTCCGGGGCTCCCCAAGGCCACCGATGATTGCCCTACACTATCATAAGCAGAACACAAGAAAATCGATCCAAAAGACCATTCCGTTCTGGAGATATTAGGAAAAAAAACACCCTCGTGGCTTGCTTCGCAGCCAGGAGGCTCCGCTGTTGAGAAAAAAGCCTCTGTAAGTTCACTTTTCGCTCTCACTGCAGCGTGACCAGGTCTCTGACAATTCAGACTGGGTTAACCTGTTGAATTAAAAATAAAGTTAAAATTATATTTCAGCCAGGCTAGCCCTGCTGAGTTCCACTGGACCCCAGTAGCCCAATGAAAAATCCAACGAGAGATCCTGAAGGAAATACTGCGTTTATTAGGCCTAATAAAGGACAGCAGGTGGACACAAGCCAAACACAAAGCTAAGATGTCCGACCCTGAACACAAAGAGAACCACATTTTTATTAGTTCCCCCTCTTCCCTCCCCCGAGTGGCGCTGCCGAGGGGTGGGCAAGGGGACGGTTCTTCAGATGGTCCAATCGGTGTGGTCCAGGGGCTGGCCAGAGGCGTTCCTGGGCGGCCCCTGGTAAGCTGGAATCGGATGCCTGCCCCGGTGTTGAGTCAAAAATGTCCTTTAATTAGGCCATCAGGGTATGACAATGAAGAAGGGGAAACAGGGTATTGTTCTTGGGACTGGGTAAACTTGGGAAATTGGAAAGTCAATAGAAGGTTGGGGAAGGTCAATACAGAAGTCAATGGGGAGCCAGAAAGCTGATGAGATCATCCGGAGGTAGCTAGACAGTCCTTTGTGGATGCAGAGATGTGATAATGAAGAGCCCCCAGGCTGTGGCATGATCTGGTGAACATCTGTGGTGGACATGCCAGGAACTTTGTGGAAGATGGATCCTGCTTCTAGAAGATTTAACTTGCTTCGTGGGATCACCATGATGTCTGTCTTCTTGTGCCATAACCCCCCTTGCCCCAGATTATAGGTATAGAGGCCATAGGATAGAGCAGGAACACGTTTAAAGCACACCCAGGGAAGGAGTGGGAGGAAAAAGGGGAGAGAGAGAGAAAGAGAAGGAGAAGGGGAGAAAGAGAGAGAGAGAGAGAGAGAGAGAGAGAATGGGGGGCGCCCTTTGGGTCAGGAATCTAGGGTCTGTTTTAGGCAGCGGCAGGGGAACCAAGTTTCTGAGGGTAAGGAAGTCCCTGATCCTTGAGAATGATTGCTTAGAATCATTCCCTTGCAAGCCAGGGCATGGAGGGAATAATTCATCAGTTCAGGAAGAATTCTGCCTGAACTGCGTCTCTGGCTGAGACTTCAGGGTTGGGGAAATAGGGGAAGAGGGCAGGAAAGGGTTAACTGATACACCAGCAAGGGACATTCCTTATTCCTTGGCGGGAACCCCTGGAACCGAGAAAACCAGATTTCCAGGGGTTTTCGCAAGAAGGGAAACCCTGTCTGGTTGATTCTGGAACAGGGGTTAGTCTACCGCCATAGAGAAATATAGTAAGCGGAGAAAAAGTGGAAAGGGGACTGGTCTATCGCCATAAAAATGAATGGCCGGGAGAAGGTATGAATTCTGAGGAACTGCAGCTCGGGTAAGAGGTAGTGAGAGGAGTCGCTACCCTAGGCTGCCTTCCCTGAGTCTCTGGAACTGAGAGTCGGGTAGGAAGGGTGGATTTGTACCGCTGGTGTTGCTGAAAGGTTAGCTGCCTCTCTGGAACCCAAATCGGTTGGAGTTTTCAAATTTCCCCGGGAAGAGCTATGGTTCTTTTTGGTAGGGGCGGTCTACTCAGCCAATTCAATGGAACAGGGTTCCCCATCGTGCACCCCCATCCGGCCATAATTAATGAGACATTGATTTATGGCGGGGGCGCTGATTGGTTAAAACATGCAGACGGGCTTATCTTCACATCCCTGCTGTTTTATGGAGTCTCCGCGGAAATGAACTGCTGTGGCTGACTAGATACAATGTAAACAGACAAATTAAGTGTGAATTGAAGCTTTCCACTTGCGGAGCCCCTGCTCGCAAGGCCTCTTAGCCAGCAAAAGCGGCGGCTTTTGTATTTTCCCCGATATCTCGGGAAAGGTTTGGAATTTTGGGACCGGGAAAAAAGTGTCGTGCTTGTGACGGTGTGGGACTTATTTGGGTGGTTCTGATGGGTCTTGGAACCGCTCCAGTTATTATTTATAAAAATTATTTTTCCATTATAACTTTTCAAACCCTTATCTGGCCAGACAAATATTCATTTTCCGGATATTTAAAACAGCCAGTCACATGCCCTAGGTACAACTCCCCTTGGGTCACAGTCTGCATCTTCTGTGTTCATAAACTCATGGGATGGCACTCATGGATGGCCATCCTTACACTCAGAGACACCCTCCACTGATAGAGATGATTTTTAATATGCCTTATAAGCTGTCATTGTAGATAAAATGACAGTATTCCAGCCACATTATTAATACGGCTGCATGTCCTTTAATTCACCCCTCTCCCCTTCACGTAATTGTAAGCACAAAGCACCACACTGTTCCCCAAGATTGTGCCTGGAGATAATAGGCCATAAAAGTTACCGGACAAACACTTATCTTGTGGAAAAGTCAGCAGCAAAAGGGGCCCCCGTGAAAGATAAGCCAGACGTCCGTTGAAATATCGATGCATCGACAGAACTGTCAAACGCCTTTCCGCGAACTGGCAGAGAGTTCCGGGAACTGCATGACAGGGGGCGCTGAAGAACAAGATTAATGGTGTCCGGTGTGTGTTTCCCCCGATAATTGGTTGTAACAATGTGCTATGTATCTTTTTGAAGTTTTCTTTGTTCTTTGTGGGCGTCTTACAGCGCCCAGATGTATCCTTGTTTTTTTCTGATAAAGATGGGGCGTAGAAGAATGTTTCCTATAAAGACTGTATGATTTCTTTTGGTCAGTGCCCCAGTTTTCCGACTGCAATTCGGCTGGGCGCCTTGCTGCAGCAAATTAAAAGCCTTTTCTCCGTGATTTGAACCTTGGCGTGTTCTTTCAACCCTCGGCTCGGGTAATAGCGGTAAGGTAACCCGGGGTGAAGCTTTCATCTTGGGGCTCATCCGGGATTGCCCTCCCCTTTTTGAGCGAGGGGCCAAGCCAAGCATGCCGAACAGCCAGCAGTGGACGAAGAGCTCCGGTACACACCTTTCCACTTGAAAAGGGAAATTTTTCGTTCAACGTGGTGGCGGAGACGGCATTGCTTGGGGAGAAAACGCTGGCCGGCCGGAGAGGAACCTCTTAAGAGATTTGGTAAGATATGGGACCGGTCCAGTATGGGAAGAGAATTTGTCTCTAAGTTTTCTTAGTTTTGGGGTTGAGCCCCCGGTGCGTAAAAGGGTAACAGAACGACGGTTCTGAGGTTTTTGGGGAGGAGAAGGGCAGTGCGTGTCCTAACATCCCATGTGAAATAAGGGAATTTGTTTGATGTGGACAGCGGGAAGGAGCTCTCAGCTGTCAAAAACTAGACTAGCGGAAAAAAAGGTTCTTAATAGGTAGGGGGAACCAGACTAGGTGGGGAGGTGGTTTTGAAATGTGGGTGATTTGTGTGGCCACTGACCCAGTGAATGTGTGAATGTCTGGAATGGCTGGGGTTTAGAATTCCCTTTGGCCGAGCGACGTCCGGGCTGCGCAGTTCCTGTTACAGGTGACTGTACAGGTCGTAGCCAGTATCGAATGTTGTGTGTATGAAAATTATTTAAAGATTTTAGGAGCGGGTCCAGTGGCTTTGTGTGGGAGAATATAGGAAAATAGTTAAAATAAAATCACTAAAAATTATGGGGCAGAACTCCAGCAAACCCTCAACTCCATTAGAGTGTTTCCTTTTGAATTGGCATACGGCCACCAAGAATTATGACTTTGGTATCAAAATGAAGAAGGAAAGGATGGAGACTTTATGCCAAATAGAATGGCCAATATTGCAGGTGGATTGGCCAGCTCAAGGGACTTTTAATGAGAGCATCATCAGGCAACTGTGGCTAAAAATTCTTAAGAACTGTCCTGAACACATTCCCTATATTGAGGTTTGGAAAGGAAATGTGAAGAAAAATCCCTCATGGATCCAATTTTGTAGAGAATTGCCACCGCAGGCCAAGTTGTTGGCTTTAAAGAAAAAGGAGGCAGCTTTAGAAAGCCGTCCTGAAGATTATGATGTCTTCACCCCACCACCTCCTTATGTTACGGCCATCACTCCAGGAAATCCAGTGGTCCCCCCTGCAGAATTACCTCCTCCAGGTCCAGTGCCCACTTCCCCTCCTAAAGATGGTGATCTTCCCACGCCTAAAGATCTTCCACAACCAGGACCTTCTGGTAAACTCCCAAAAGATGAGCCTGAACTAGGGAAAGGAACCCCTAAAATAGATGAAAAAGATAAGGAAGATGATGAGGAGAGTGAGGAGGAATTCCGTCACAGAATAAAAGGAAATGTTGAATGGGGTGAAGCGGACCATCAAAGAGTGGCCGATCTAATTAAGAAATACCGGGAATCAGTAATGGAAGTAGGAAATTTTGCATTAGAAGCGGCAGGAGAACGAAATTGGGCGAAGAGACAGCGATATCTTTTAAGGGCTTACGATGCAGCCAGGAGGCATGAGGAATTTCTTGAGAATAAGAAGATTGAGGAACAGGCAAAAGTCATGCCTCTAAGGCGAGTGTATGATCCCTTACCCCAAAATCAACAGGGTCCCCATACGTATTCGATGCAGCACGTCCCGTTTACCTCAAGTGACATCATAAATTGGAAAAACACAATGCCAAGTTTAGAAGATGACCCTGATAAGAACTTTGAAACTATGTCTAGTATTTTTAATGTGTACATGCCCACCTATGAGGACGTGCAACACCTAGTGAGAGGTTTATTTAATTCAGAAGAAACTCGGAAGATTTTCGAGGAGGCTAGGAAATCCCGTATAGCTTTAGGGGACACCCCAGCCCAAGCAGAAGCTGCTGTTCCGACAAACACAGCACCAGATTGGGATTACAATGCAGATGCAAGGTGCACTGCTTTAAGAAATTACCACACAGCAATACTCCAGGGCATTAGAGCAGCTGGCAGAAAGAAAATTAATATGTCAAAGGTGAATGAAATAGTTCAAAAGCAAGATGAATCACCGGGAGCTTTTCTGGACAGGTTATATCAGGCATTTAGAATCTTCCCACGCCTAAAGATCTTCCACAACCAGGACCTTCTGGTAAACTCCCAAAAGATGAGCCTGAACTAGGGAAAGGAACCCCTAAAATAGATGAAAAAGATAAGGAAGATGATGAGGAGAGTGAGGAGGAATTCCGTCACAGAATAAAAGGAAATGTTGAATGGGGTGAAGCGGACCATCAAAGAGTGGCCGATCTAATTAAGAAATACCGGGAATCAGTAATGGAAGTAGGAAATTTTGCATTAGAAGCGGCAGGAGAACGAAATTGGGCGAAGAGACAGCGATATCTTTTAAGGGCTTACGATGCAGCCAGGAGGCATGAGGAATTTCTTGAGAATAAGAAGATTGAGGAACAGGCAAAAGTCATGCCTCTAAGGTGAGTGTATGATCCCTTACCCCAAAATCAACAGGGTCCCCATACGTATTCGATGCAGCACGTCCCGTTTACCTCAAGTGACATCATAAATTGGAAAAACACAATGCCAAGTTTAGAAGATGACCCTGATAAGAACTTTGAAACTATGTCTAGTATTTTTAATGTGTACATGCCCACCTATGAGGACGTGCAACACCTAGTGAGAGGTTTATTTAATTCAGAAGAAACTCGGAAGATTTTCGAGGAGGCTAGGAAATCCCGTATAGCTTTAGGGGACACCCCAGCCCAAGCAGAAGCCGCTGTTCCGACAAACACAGCACCAGATTGGGATTACAATGCAGATGCAGGGTGCACTGCTTTAAGAAATTATCACACAGCAATACTCCAGGGCATTAGAGCAGCTGGCAGAAAGAAAATTAATATGTCAAAGGTGAATGACATAGTTCAAAAGCAAGATGAATCACCGGGAGCTTTTCTGGACAGGTTATATGAGGCATTTAGAAGGTACACTCCCATTAACCCTGAGGATCCTGGAATGGAAAATATTGTGAAGACAGTTTTTGTAGCTCAATCTGCTCCTGACATTCGAAAAAGAATTCAGAAAGAGGCCAATTTTATGGGTCAAACGTTGCAGTGGATGCTTCAACTGGCGCAAACCAAATTGAATAATAGGGAGGAAGATCAAAGTTGCCCAAAAAGTAAAGGACAAGCTAAGAAAGTGATGGTTTTGAATCAGGTCCCCGAATCCCGTAATTTTAATGCTCCAGGGAACCGGCGTGAGCCACTATTAAAAAATCAATGTGCACTATGTGGACAGACTGGACATTGGCGTAAGGATTGTTACAGGAACCCCGAAAATCAAAGGCGAGGAGGTTTTAATCAGGGGCCACGCCGCCCCTGGCAGCCCCCGGCTTTTGAAAGATATTCAGCGCCTGCTTCATCCGGCTTTAATCAGCCAGGAAATCGACAGCCAGCGCCTGGCCCCTTTAATTATCAACAGCAGAGGAATTCCCAGGTTAATCCAGGACAAGTTAGCCAATTTCAGCCCGCGAGTCAAAATCAAGCACAGTCAGCTCAGGTTCAGCAAGCACCCCAAAGAGGGCAGGGTCCAGCCTGGACCCCACCATACCAGAACATGATGGTTCTGGAGGAAGAAGATGTCCCTTATTGAAAAAGACAGGGCTTTTGTTCCAGTGAGCCCTTGGTCAGCGTTCAAACCGGGAACGAATCTGTCAAATTTCTTGTAGATACGGGAGCCAGTCATTCAGTGATTCCTCAGCTTGTAAAACCCATAGACAGGACTCTTTCAATTAGTGTAATGGGTGCTACGGGAAAGGCACAGCGTGCCTATTTCATGCAGCCTGTGCAGTGCAAGTTAGGGGGTCAGATCGTCCAGCACAAATTTCTACACATGCCAGATTGCCCTATCCCTTCAATGGGACGAGATTTACTGTTTAAGTTAGGGGCTCAAATCACTTTCACTCCCAAGGGAGAAATTCATTTGACTACTGACAGCAAGGAACCAGAGGGAGAAATGTGCTTAGAATATCCCTTAAGAGAGAGGTGGTGTTTGATGGTGGTTCAAGAAGAGCCAGCGCAGTTATCTCAAGATTTCCTGGACAAAGTTAACCCTGAGGTGTGGGCAGAAGATAATCCCCCAGGCATGGCACGGAACATTCCTCCCATAGTTGTTCAACTCAAGCCATTTGCAGGTCCAGTTTCAGTGCCACAACATCCCATTGGAAAAGTTGCAGCGGAAGGAATTTGGGTTCACCTTAAGAGGTTAATAGATTATGGCATCCTTGTTCCGTGTCAGTCACAGTGGAACACCCCTTTGTTGCCGGTTCAAAAACCGGATGGGACATTTCGCCCGGTGCAAGATCTCCGTTTGGTGAATGAGGCTATCGAACCCCTTCATCAGAATGTCCCGAACCCTTACACAATTTTGAGCTTGATACCACCAGAAGCAGCTTATTTCACAGTTTTAGACTTGAAGGATGCATATTTCTGCTGCCAGTTAGCGCCATAGAGTCAGCACATCTTTGCTTTTCAATGGGAAGACCCCCAAACTGGCACAAAAACTCAATTCAGATGGACGTGTTTGCCACAGGGGTTCCGAAATTCGAGTACGTTATTTGGGGGAGGCCTGTCATCAGACCTTGCCAATTTCCCCCGAAAACCCGGCCAAATAGTCCTGCAGTATGTAGATGACATTTTGGCGGGAGCAGAGACAAAAGAAGGTTGTGAGCAGCTTACGATTGATCTCTTGAATCATTTGGCAGCAGCAGGTTATAGAGTGACAAGAAAGAAAGCCCAAATTTGTCAAAGAACAGTGCGATACTTAGGTTTTGACATTTCCCAGCAAAGGCGCCAACTTCGCGATGAGCGGAAGCATTCAATCATTCAAATTCCCGAACCAAGAAATAGGAGAGAACTCAGAGGATTTTTGGGAGCAGCTGGGGTTTGTCGAATTTGGATCCCAAATTTCAGCCTTCTAGCAAAGCCTTTACATTTGGCAATAAGAGGAAAGGAAAGTGATGAGTTCCTGTGGGGTCCAGAACAAAGAGAGAGCTTCAAAGCAATTAAACAGGCTCTAATAGAGGCGCCCGCTCTCGGTCTTCCGAATCCAAATAAGCCTTTCAATCTGTATGTTGATGAGGAAAATGGAGTGGCAAAAGGAGTTCTGTGTCAGAAATTAGGAAGTTGGCAGCAACCAGTAGCTTATCTATCATTGACCCCAACGGAGCAAGGACTCCCGTCCTGCATGCGAGGAGTGGTAGCATTGGCAGCGCTTTTAAAGAAAGCGTATAAGTTCACTTTCGGACAATCTACAAATTGTATCACAAAGCATGCGATTCTGCCCTTATTAGATGCCAAAGGAGGGTATCACTTGTCTCAGACTGCCATGATTAAGTGTCAAAAATTATTTTCGAGATCTTGCCTTACATTTCAAACAACAGAGGGCTTGAACCCAGCGACTCTCCTCCCAATAAGCGACCAACCGGCCACACACGACTGCATACAGACATTAGATGAAGTTTATTCATCCCGACCAGATCTTCGCAATACCCCTTGCCCACAGTGGAGGACTTGGTTCGTGGATGGTAGTAGCTCAGTGATTGATGGGAAGAGACAGGCAGGATATGCCATAGTGGAATTAGAGGACATTGTAATTGAAGCCAAACAATTGCCCCCAGGAACCTCAGCTCAAATAGCTGAACTGATAGCTCTTACTAGGGCACTAGAATTGTCAGAAGGAGAAAGCATTAATTTCTTCATGGATTCTAAGTATGCATTTCTCACACTCCATGCACATGGGGCACTTTGGAAGGAACGAGGTCTTCTTACTTCCGAAGGGACATCAGTAGCACACCCTGACATTTTGTTGCAACTTTTGGATGCTGTTTCGAAGCCTAAAGAAGTGGCAGTTATTCATTGCCATGGGCATAAGGTCGGTCCAGGACTTGAAGCGAGAGGGAATAGGTTGGCAGATCGCATCACCAAGCAAGCAGCCCAGGGTGCAGCTGAGATGCAACTTAGTCTTATTCCAATAGACATTTTGCCACCAGAACCACCACGCTATTCGTCCGCTGAGGATGAATTTGCGGAGGAACAGGAATTTGACAGAACGCCAGAGGGCTGGTACAAACTGCCAAGTGGACAATTGTGGGTTCCAGAGAGTTTGTCCCACCAAGTAGTTCAAAGTCATCATGACAGCACTCATCAAGGTCCCGAAGTGGCTTACCAACATTTGAGTCCATATTTATATATAGCCAAGCTTCGACAGCTAGCTTCAAATATTTCGCACAGATGTGTCACCTGTCAGAGGAATAATCCTAGGACTGGACCCTTGCCACCCCCAGGAATCCAATATAGTGGGAAAGAGCCCTTTGAGGATATGCAGTTGGACTTTACAGAATTGCCAAGATGTGGACTGTACCGTTACATGCTTGTGCTAGTGTGCACATTCACAGGATGGCCAGAGGCGTTCCCAACAAAGACTGAGAGAGCTAGTGAAGTGGTTCGCTGCCTTTTGCGAGATCATATCCTGAGGCATGGAATACCCCGCACCCTATCCTCGGATAACGGGCCAGGGTTCATCCACCATGTTTTGCAAGGACTGGCTAGGGCATTGCATGTTAAATGGAATTTACATACAGCATATCGGCCCCAAAGTTCGGGACGAGTGGAGAGGATGAACAGGACTCTGAAAAGTCATTTGTCTAAACTCACACAACAAACGGGCAAAAATTGGGTGGAAATGCTACCCATTGCTCTTTTTAGGAGTAGGACCACCCCTTCGAGTCGAACAGGCATTTCCCCATTTGAACTTGTGTATGGCAGGCCAGTTCCGATTTCATGTGGCTTGCGCCCAGAGAGTGTAGCTTCTTTGACTCATGATAAATATCTTCAGATGCTTGGCCGATCTCTTTCTTCCTTACACAGGTGGACCCTTGGACGACTGCCCGTGGTGTTACAGGAGCCCCTTCACCGCTTTGAGCCAGGAGATTCGGTTTGGATCAAAGATTGGAACCAACAGCCCCTACGCCCAAGGTGGAAAGGTCCCTTTACGGTGCTGTTATCAACGCCAACGGCTGTCAAAATCTCTGAAGTGAGTGCCTGGATCCACCATACCCGCGTGAAACGAGCTGCCCCAGCGAGCGAGGAAGAAGAGTGGACAGTTTGCACCAACCCTGATGACAGCTTGAAGCTGACCTTCAAGAAAGTTACTTCAGACATAGAGAAGTCAAAGTAAAATATTGGCTCCCTATGTGCGTGGTGAGAAGTTTCTTCAACAAGAAAACTTGACTTTTTCCTTTCAGCCTTTGAATTTCCCGCCTTTCAAATCCGTCCCCCTTACAATAAGAGGAGGGAGAAGTCTCAACAAGAAGGTGATCGATTTGGTTCAGCTGAAAAGCTAGGGCAATATTTGTTTTGTGCGAGACTGTGTTTTGAAAGTGCCCTATTTCTTCTTCCCTTGAATTCGAACAGTGTTTTCCCTTTAATTTTCTTGGGAGAACTGCAGCAATTGAGACAGCGCGCCGGTAGCGCAGCAGCTGTCAAAGAGCGTCCTACGGGCTGTCAACGAACGTTCTATGAGCTGTCAAAGGCTCCGCAGCTGTCAAAACTCTTAAAGGGACCTGAATATTTATGCGGGTTAATATCCCAAGCTGGGTTTGGTTCATTATTTCACCATTATATGCATTGGGAGTGATACTGATTTGTTATAACTGGAAGCGAAGGTTTTGTGGGATGCCTAAGTTAATGGAAATGGTTGTGCTTTTATTTCTGGTACCAGTTTGTCTAGCTGCCAAGCCTGAGGGTATAGAGGACTGTACCCCATGCATTATAGCCACTAGCCAAGGCAATAGAGTAGTGAATACTCTGGTATATTATACCCAGAAGCCAGCAGAGTGCAAGCAAGCTGGAACTACATGTTTAAATCAAGATATGATGTATCATATATGTGAAGGTACATCAGGAGAATATCTTTGTTATAAGGCTGAGGTCCCAGTTAAAATTAATTATACGGTGTGGGCTGGAATGGCCAGAACTAAGGAGCCCAGAAGGGACAACCCAGAAGGTGGTGGACTTCTGTATTATGTGAATTCCACTACTGTGTTAAAACATAGTGGCAAACGGGCAGTGATATGGTTTAATGCCTGTGATGCCCTAGGAAAAGGTATGGGAATTCGTTGTGGATCCAAAACATGGGTAAGAACGTATAGATCTGAACATAAATATTTGTGCTACCCCCATGAAGGTGCCAAAGCAGGCAATCCTGACGTTTGGGCACCATGTGGGTCAAACAAATTATGTTCAGGCTGGGGATGTGTGTGTGCCTTCACAGCTGGAGGCTACCCAGGTTGTCCTCATCTCTCACAGTTCAGGAGAATAGGAGGAAACAATGTCAGCCTAGTGATCAGTGATACACACACCCCTATTCAGGTATATGGTTTTGGAATTGATGGGCCTGGTAAAGATCCAGTCACCTACTTGACAATTACCCGTACAGAGGTGAAAAATGGAGAAAGGAAGAGCCATTCTTGGTCAGTGGAAAATGCAGTGGATAAACTGAAAGAGAGTCGCTTTGAAATTTCTCAGCAGGCCAAGAATTTATTTCTGGAAATGGCTCAGTCAATAGCCACAGAATTAGGAGTTACAAACTGTTATGTTTGTGGGGGCACAAATTTTGGTGAGGGCTGGCCTTGGGAATCGATGGAGATTTCTCCACAATTGTATAATAACATGTCAAAAATTGGCAATGTCACTGAAAGAACCCAGTCACAGAATATGACATGGACTATCACATCTCAGCTAGTGGGTCGTGTCTGCTTTTCCCAAAATGGTTCCATTCCAGTGGGCTATTTGACCTGCATAGGGACCTGGGAAAATGGTATTTGGACCTCACCATCTAATGCTCCACAACCAGAGAAGTTTAATGCTACCTTTTTGCCTTATATATATTCAGCATCTTTCGAGATATGGAAAGCCCCTATGAATATGTATTGGATCTGTGGGAATATGGCTTACGAATATCTGCCTCATTCATGGTCTGGTTCTTGTGTGCTAGGATTCATAAAACCATCATTCTTTCTAGTCCCAATAGAAACACAGCAGTATTTGGCTGCTCCTGTGTATGGCCCTTTAAACAGGAAGAAGCGTGATGATACCCCGTTTGCAGGGTTTCCATGCAAAAACCCAGAAGAATATGAAGGGGATATATGGCAGTGTTTTTCAACCTTTTTTGGCCAAAGGCACACTTGCTTCATGAAAAAAATCACGAGGCACACCACCATTAAATGTTAAAAAAATTAACAAGCGGGGGGAGGAGTAGATCGAGCTGTGGTTCGAGACCACCCCCACCCCCTGCACCTGGGGGTGATGGGCTGCATTATTGCAGGATGCGCCGGCCGGGCGGGCGACCTTGGGGTCCCGCGGTGGGGGGGGGCGCTGGCCACCTGCGGCACCAGGAAGCCCAACACACCCACCGAGCCCACACCCACACACCCACCGGAGGCATCGTCGTGAGCGTGCGGGGGCGACTGGCCGGTGGGAGCGCGCGGGGGGAGGTCGTCGGGGGAGTCGCCTCCCCGCCTGCGAGCGGTGGCGGCCAGGGATCCGCCGAGAAGCGCCGCCCCCGGGACCGGCCGGATCGTGCACCTGCCCTCTTCCCCTCGCCTCCGCATGGCCCAGGGGCTGGGGGTCGGGGCTGGGGGTCGCGTCCCTGGACCCCTGGCTTCTTTTGCTGGAGGGCAGCCAGGAGGGACGGCGGGTCCGCTGGCGAGTGGTGACGCCTTCTTCTTCTTCTTCTTCTTCTCCTCCTCCTCCTCCTCTTTCAGGCTCGCTGGGCGACGTCTCCAAAGCCTTCGTGGACTTGGCCCGCCCCCCCACTCTCTCTCTCTCTCTCTCTCTCTCTCTCCTCCCACCCTCGCGCTCCTTCCCAGCAATCGCCACCCTGTACGCCCAGGGCGCAAACACTGCACCACTATTTTCCTGGGAGGTTTCAAAAGGCATCCGTGGAACAGGGGAAGTCATTATTCCCCATCCATTCCAGGCAGGATACTGCCTGTTGGATTTCTGTCTGGCATGCAGCTATATCACAGGCACTTGAGCCTTGGAGGGTGGGGGGGATGACAGCCCTTTCACACATCTGCTTTCCTCTGTTCCTGTGCCCGCTTACCCCCAATGGTTGGTACCCACATCCCCATCCACGAGCATCCCAGGGGGAAACTGGTACCAACTCGCAGCCGTCTCACCCACCCTGGGGAAAGGGGGGGCTCCACAACACCTCCCCCACCAGCTATCCAGGATGGAACTGTGGTGGGACCCAAAAGGGGGCAGCTGGGGAGGCAGGCGCTGCCCTTGCCCCTGCTTGGGGTGGGAGGGGTGGCGTCGCAGGCAGTACCAAATGCCCCACAAAGCGGGGGGGGGGGAGGAGGCAGCAAGTGGAAGCTCGTTCCAATCCGAATAGAGAGGAGAAGGAAGAGGAGGAGAAGCCTAGGGAGGCGGTGGAAGCGGCCGCGTCTCACCTTCCAGCGCACAGGCATGATTTTTTTTATCCCCCGCCTGGCTGGAACGAGATGGGACTAATCTGAACGGTTACGGGGTTGGGGTGAGGTGGGGGAGAGAGAGAGAGAATGAAGGGGCGAGTAAGCCAAGGAGAAGGGCGGCGCCGTAGCTGTAAACAGCGCCGTCTCCTTGACGAAAACTATTCTTTCCCCCCCTCCTCCCCGCGCGCGCACACACACCGCTCACCGCTTTCTATCAAGGCCCGGCGGGCTCCCTTCTTGGCCTGCGCGGAGAGCCAACCAATCAGAGTTTGCGGAGCTGCTTCTCTGGGTTACCCCCCATCCAAAAACACACACTCCATTTGCGCGCCCGCGCGCCTCGGGTTGCTGCGTCCCCCTTCCGGGAGGAAAGCCCGGTGGGGTGGGGGGGCTCTTATTCTTTTCCGCTCGTGTTCCCCCCGATGGCGGTTGGTGTACCTTGGTGGTGGGGGGGTCGTCGCCCTCCTCCTCCTCCTCCTCCTCCTCCTCCTCCTCCTCCTCTTCGCATGCTTTGCCGGAGCCTTTGCAAGGCAGGAGGAAGCGAGCAAGAGCAGCGTTTCTCCCCCCGTCCCTCCCCGCCTCTTGTGCACGGATTACTCTCATCCAAATCCTCTGCAGCTTTGGCCGTGGGTGGCATCGCAACTGCTTTTATGGGGTGGGGGGTTGTTTCAGATGCCCTCGGCCATGAAGCTCCCCACGGCATGACCCTTGGCTGGTCGCTGCCTCTTGGACTGAGCCTCCCTCACAGGGCAGTCCACAAAGCCTTCGTGGACTTGGCCCGCCCCGCCCCCCACTCTCTCTCTCTCTCTCTCTCTCTCTCTCTCTCTCTCCTCCCACCCTCGCGCTTCTTCCCAGCAATCGCCACCCTGCACGCCCAGGGTGCATGCGCCGACAGGAGGCTCTGGTCCTCCTCCTCCTCCTCCTCCTCCTCCTCCTCCGGCTGATCCTTCACGGCACACCAGGCAACATCTCGCGGCACACAAGTGTGCCGCGGAACAGCGGTTGAAAAACGCTGATATATGGGACTCTCAAAGAATTGTTTGTGTTTATGGTCCAGCCACTTGGGCTCAAGATGGTTCGTGGGGATATCGAACTCCCATTTATTTGCTTAATAGAATAATCAGATTGCAAGCCGTTGTGGATTTGGCGGGTCAGCGGATCACTACAGCGTTTACCACTATAGCAGAAATGACAGATCAATTAAGAACAGCTGTTTATCAAAACAGGCTCGCTCTTGATTATTTATTAGCATCTGAAAATGGCGTGTGTGGAAAATTTAATTTAACATACTGCTGTTTAAAAATTGATCCCGTGGGTAAGGTTGTGACTCAGCTTGCCACGGAAATTAAACAGTTAACTTTTAATCCGACGCAAGAGTGGAAGGGTATGCAATGGCAGTGGTTAAATGATTTCATGCCACAAACTTGGATGAAAACATTAGCAAGTTTATTAATTGCTCCTGCATGTCTTCTTTTATTTCTCTTGATTTGTATTCCTTGTTTGTTGTGGTTTGTGCAGTCGACTGTTTCAAAGGTAGTAGAAAAGACAGCCGCTCCAAAGCTGATCGCAGTGCTGCAGGAATATGAAGCTCTTCGGATGGATGACTCAGAATGAGTGTCCATTCATAAGAGGCGGGAATGATAGAGATGATTTTTAATATGCCTTATAAGCTGTCATTGTAGATAAATTGACAGTATTCCAGCCACATTATTAATACGGCTGCATGTCCTTTAATTCACCCCTCTCCCCTTCACGTAATTGTAAGCACAAAGCACCACACTGTTCCCCAAGCCTGTGCCTGGAGATAACAGGCCATAAAAGTTACCGGACAAACACTTATCTTGTGGAAAGGCCAGCAGCAAAAGGGGCCCCCGTGCAAGATAAGCCAGACATCCGTCGAAATATCGATGCATCAACAGAACTGTCAAACGCCTTTCCGCGAAGCGGCAGAGAGTTCCGGGAACTGCATGACAGGGGGCGCTGAAGAACAAGATTAATGGTGTCCGGTGTGTGTTTCCCCCGATAATTGGTTGTAACAATGTGCTAACTATGTATCTTTTTGAAGTTTTCTTTGTTCTTTGTGGGCGTCTTACAACGCCCAGATGTATCCTTGTTTTTTTTCTGATAAAGATGGGGCATAGAAGAATGTTTCCTATAAAGACTGTATGATTTCTTTTGGTCAGTGCCCCAGTTTTCCGACTGCAATTCGGCTGGGCGCCTTGCTGCAGCAAATTAAAAGCCTTTTCTCCGTGATTTGAACCTTGGCATGTTCTTTCAACCCTCGGCTCCGGTAATAGCGGTAAGGTAACCCGGGGTGAAGCTTTCACCACGTCTAGGGTATAGTTATGGTTTTCATGCCAAGGCAGGCCCCCGGGCCTAACCCCCCCTTCCCCGCTGCTCTCTCTCTCTCTCTCTCTCTCTCTCTTTTTCTCTCTCCCCAACCTGCTCTCCTTGGGTCTGCTTGAGAACATGTTCCTACACTGTCCTGCACCCTCTTGGACCTTCATCTTGGGCAGAGGCTCACGACAAGGGAGGAAGAAGACATGGCGACTTTGTGAGAAGACTGCACCTTCCAGAACAGACTCCAACCATCAACATGAGTTCCAGGATGTACCACGGATTAACTCTGGATTAACTTCAGCCTAGAGGCTCCCTATTGTTTCACTTCCACATTTACCAGGAACTGTGTCTGACTCTTTCTATTGACTTTCCAGCTCCCCTGTTGACTTGTTGATTACCCAGAGATTACCCAGACCCTTGGACAATGCCCAGCTTAGTCCTTTCTATTATCACCCCTTGATGGCCCATTAAATGACAGATATGGCCCAACCACACCTGGACAGGTGTCTAGTTCCAAGACAACAGGAATGCCCAGGACCTCCCCTGGACAGGCCCCTAGACTGCTCCCATTGGACATTCCCGAAGACCACCCCTTTGCCCACCCCGGGGAGGCGCGCACCTTGTGGGAAGGAGAGGGGGAAGGTATAAAATTGTAACCACCATTGTCTTTGGGGCCGAACATTCTCGCGCTGTCCTGGTGGGGTGTTCGCCTACTGACTTTTATTGGGCTCAATAAAACCAGTATTTTTCTTGGATCTCTCTCCTGCTGGACTATTTATTGGGAATTCTGAGGCCCAGCAGCATACAGCAGGAATAGCCTGCTGTGGACTCAGCAGAAACATAAAGAAGTGTAAGGCCAGCGGTCAAATCAGACCCAGTTGACTAGGTTCGGGGAGCATCCTTGGCCGTTCATGGGGACGAGCAGATCCCCAATTATGCAGCCTGGGGAATTCTGGGAACTACAGTCTCTCCCCACCCCCACCCCTACCCCAAAAAGTCCTCCTTTATGGATGTTCCAGAGGTCCAGCACGCCTCTCCACCTGCACCCCCACTTCAAAGATTTCTGTATGTGATGTGGCTGAGTTTGGAAATGGGAGCTCTTTTAGATGGACTCCGAGAATTCCCCGCTGGGCGCACTGACTACACCACGCACTGGAAGCGGCCCACCGAATCAGTTGGGATAGACAGTGAGCCAGCTCTTTTGGAAGCCCAGTGGACTGAAAGGGGCCTCCTCGAGTGATAACTTTCTACACTCATGTCAGTTGCTGCTGGCCTAGACCTAGTTGACCCCACAGAGCTCAGGGAGGGGTTGGCTGGCCAAATCCTCTGCCGGACAACAGGATTTGCGCCGACGTTGCTATTAAAACAGGAAAAAAGAACAAACGACAACAGGCAGCATCTTAGAGACTATTATATTTTTTTATATAAAAATTCAAATATTTTATAGTATACATAGTGTATTTTTGCCATTTGTTCTCTTTGGATTTTGATCACATTAACATTTCATGAACAGGTAGTAGTTCTTAAGGCGCCACGTGCATCCACTGACTAACGTAGGTTATGAGTACAGTATTATTGATCATGTTTGTTTACATTTTAGTGTATATGTCAATGTTAATTTTGGCTGTTTTTTTTCTTCCTTCATTATTTTATTTTTAACATTGTATTTTGTATTATTGTAATTTAATCATCTTGTACACCGCCCAGAGCGGCCCTCGGGCCAGATGGATTTGCGGGATAGAAATTGGATAAAATAAAATAACGCCCCCGCCCCCTTGCCACGGGCTTTTCCAGAGAAGCCCAAGGGGGACTCTTTCACCATCGAGACGGCGCGGCGCAGAGCGGCGGCGGGCCGAGTCGCCTTCCTCCCGGAACTTCCGGCCGGGGGTGGGGCGCTCTGGGCGCCTCGCCGCTCTATGGCCGCTACCCCGGGGACGTCGTGGTGGTGGTGGTGGTGGTGGTGGTGGCCGTCGGAGTCTCCCGCATGGCGGAGGGCGGCGGCGGCGGCGTCGTCGTCGAGGGCGGCGGGGGCGGCGGCGGCCCCTCAGCGCCTTCCGAGGCGGGGGGGCTCCTGCAGCAGATCCTGAGCCTGCGGCTGGTGCCCCCGGGCAACCTCACCGGCGCCGCCTGCCCCACCGCCCTCTGCCACTTCCCAGGTAGGGGCGCTCTGCACATGCTCAAGGCAGCTCTCGTTTCGGTCCGGCCGCTCTTCTAGAGACCGAGGAGAGGAGAGAGGAGAGGGCAGAAAGGAGGGAGGGAGGGAGCGGAAGACCGTCATTAGGAAAAGCGCACATAGATCGCGCAGGTACCCGGGCGGCGCACTCTGCACATGCTCGAGTGCACTCGTGTTTCCTCTGGCCACTCCAGAGACCGTGCACGGGAGGGGGTGGGGCGGGAGGGGGGGGACTGTCGGTCAGTGGGAAAGCAGGCACGGACCAACTAAATCAGTGGAGGCGAACCTTGTGTGTGTGTGTGTGTGTGTGTGTGTGTGTGTGTGTGTGTGTGTGTGTGTTGTGCCGTTACAGTCGTGACAGACTCTTCGTGACCCCATGTCCATGGAGTTTTCTTTTACAAACCCACTAATTTTTTCGCAAGGTCCCAATAGGGCAATTTAACCTGAACACAGTTGGGACTGTGAAGGGGGCGATGTCAGGCGCCCACAGAAAGGGCTCCTTCGAGGGCCACCTTGGGCACCCGTGCCAGAGGTTCGCCAACACTGGCCTAATTGTTTCTAATCCCAAATCGAATCTTAATTAAAACAGAAGTCTCGCAGCACTCGCAAGGGGCACATATTTATTCCAAGGCAAGCTTGTTTTGCCAGTTCCTTCCTGGGAGACGGTTGGGTCTTAGGAAGCCATGTCGATCTTGGGTGTGAACTGATGCACCCGGTCTACATGGCGTCATCCATGTTCATAACATGTTTTAGGTTCCACATTGCAAAGCATTGCAGTTTGGGAGGAAGGGTTGTCCTGAGCTTTCACACCTAAGCCTTGTAATCCAGTGGGTAGACCAGATGTTCTTGGACTACAACTCCCAGAAGTCCTGGCCAGCCCGGCTGCTGGGCTGACTGGTGTAAACAAAGGAGATCACATAAATACTGTGATTACATAAATACCATGTGCTTCAGAGGTAAACCACTCTGTCCTCCCTGGCCTTGAGGAATGCCCCGAGATCCTCCTGGCTGGCATGTGGGGGGGGTGAGGGGGGGGTCAGCCACTACAGGCCTCTTCCTTTCCTGCCCTGTGGCTGCCAGCCCCTCAGGAACTATCTCTCTCCTCTCACGACAGAGATGTGGTATGGTGTCTTCTTGTGGTCCCTGGTGTCGTCGCTCTTCTTCCACGTCCCGGGGGGACTGCTGGCTCTCTTCACCCTCCGGCAGCACAGATACGGACGGTACATCTCCCTGAGCATCTTCCTCATGGGCATCGTGGGGCCTTTGGCTGCTGGGACTTTAACAAGTAAGGCTGCCTCCTTCAACTGTGATGGGGAGTGAGTGCACACTTCACCGTGGCAAATGTGATGGGCTGGGTGCCTTGCAGATGGACAACCCACGCGAAATGCCAAATAAAAGCCTTAGTCCCAAATTGGAAATCTGTGGTCCCCCGGGGGTTCCCAGACTGCTCCTTTCGCCAACCTTCCACCTGCTGTTGGATCAGGACCTCCATCATCCACCCTCTCCAAAGGGCAGAGCCTGTGGAGTTGCATCATGCTGCTGTCCACAGTCCTCTTATGTAATTAAGCCGACAGAATGGCAGTGGCGCAGCTTTTAGAGGCCACTTGCTTCCATTTGAGGAACTTTGCATAGACCCTGCCTGTTGGGTATCAAGTCACACACAACAGGTGCTGCTTCTGGTTGTTTCTTTGCTCGGAGAAATTTGCCTCCTAACCATGCTGTGTTGTTAACATTATGCCAGCTTGGCTACACAAGGGGATTTTGGCCAATATCAAGACCCCACATTGCCAATGCCTGGAGTAGATGGGAGGGCAATTTTGATAGAGGAATGGCAGACAAGGTCTTTGCATGTGTCACATTTGACTCTTCTCCAATAAGCCTGCTCCCTAAGCCCCTTTCCTTTAGCCAATGTTGATGCTAGATGTCTGCTTTCATGACCAAGGCATAGAGGTACAGTAACCCTTCCTTTTCCACCAGCCCTGCCGCCTTCGTAGATTTCTCTCTCTCTCTCTCTCCCTGCAGGGTGCCATATACAGTACTCTCTTTCCTACTGAGGGTTCAGACATCTTTCAATAGTCTTCAGATAGTATTATCCAGGCTTGTGGAGGGTTTGAATCCCAGAGTGAAAGATAGCAGGTACCTGTGCTGCCCCCTTTATCCCAGGTTTTTCTTTTAAAGGGAAGGTGTTTTGTTCCAGTTTTGGCAGAGAGAAAGCCAAGTAAAACATGGGAACTTCCTAAGAGAGAATTAAAATGGGTAATGATGACCCTTGGAAGCTTTTGAAGAGGGCAGTTTTGACTCCTGATGGAAAGAGGATAAAACCAGACCTTTATTGATAGATGGATGGATGGATGGATTGTTTGATTGATTGTTTGATTGATTGATTGATTGATTGATGTTATTATACATTATCCTGGGAGGCCGGTGGGAGATCATCAACCAGGCAGTGACGGTCCTTTCTCTCCTTTTTTTTTGGCACAGGTGCTGCCGTTGCCGGTGTCTACAGATCTGCCGGGAAAGAGATGAGCCCTTTTGAGGCCCTGATTTTGGGAGTCGGACAGACCATTTGTGTGGTCCTGATTTCCTTCTTACGGATTTTAGCCACTCTTTAGCGCCAGCCTGGACATCGCCGGCTGACAAGGAAGGTGCAGTGCTGAGTTCAAGGGCTGGAGAGCCCTGAAGACATGATCCAAGGGGAAGATCTGTGTGAAAGCTGTTGTGAGTTTTTTAGGCTGTTTAGCTGTGTTCTGGGAGTTTTTCTACTTGACATTTTGCCAGACTCCGTGGCCGGCATCTTCAGAGGGCAAGGAGTTCAGGAAAATAGGAGTTCTCTCTGTGCTATCCTAGTCCCCTGAGCTCCTTGCCCTCTGAGGATGCCAGCCACAGAGACTGGCAAAACGTCAGGAAGAAAAACTCCCAGAACACGGCCATACAGCCCAAAAAACTCACAACAGCTATCAGATCCCGACTGTGAAAGCCTTCGAGAATCTGTGTGAAAGTTGCTCTGGAAGAAGATGGACCTGCAGAAGACCTTTGCTGTCCTCTTGTGAGATTTCTATTGAGTTCACTGAGGCTCGCTCAGGAGAATGTCGGAGTGGATCCATTTGATTTTTCCTCTACAAATGGCATCTTGCAGCCTGGAAGGGCTGTATCTCGTCGGCATTGGGGCAGCTGAACGTTGCAGAGAAGACCGTTGTTCAACAAACACGCGAGCATCACTCTAGCAGAGATGTGGTCACTTTCTAGTTGCCCTTGAGGCCCTTGGTTGCAACACAAGAAAACACACAGAGGGGACATATGAGGATCTGCATCATTTACATATTTTCCAGAGTGCTGCCACAGTAAACTGGAAGCATTTTTGTGTCACTTGTGCCGTGGAAGAAGCTTTTGACCTCGGTCTGAAACTGAAACCAATTCTGTATCTATATTTTATAAGATTTTTCTTTTATGACCTCAAGTGCCAACCTGGGTGTTCCTGCCCTTGCAGCAGGGGGGTTGAGGTGAAGCGAACAAATGGAATGATGAGGCTGGCCTGCCGTGTCCCAAAACACCCATCACAGATTTTGATCCCGAAGCTGGTGGGCCCCATTGAAGAAACCCCATGAGTGAATCAGGGTTCCTGTCAGAGAGAGAGAGAGAGAGCACTTTAGCAAAACACAGATGAATGTGAACTGGAAAGAGGAAAACAAATGCTGTTGGGTTTCCTCTGCCAGGCTTTGGGGGTTTCCCTTTAGAGGTTTGTTTGGACTGCAGCCATGGTTCAGAAAAGAAAGAAAAAAGAATCTGTTGCTACCTCAAAAGTGCAAAATGGAGGCGATGTTCTGTTCCCCTGAACCTTGCAGGCGGCCACTGTGTTCTTTGTATGTGAGACAAATGAGTGTGGAATAGAGTGAAGTAAATCTGACTGCGATAATGAATTTTTGAGTGTTGAGTGCTCTTGTCTTATTAAACCTCTCCTTGATTATATGATGTAGAATCCCTTTCTCACATTTTAGACCCACTTCTGTGATGAGCATCATGATAAATTATTGTCTTAATCCTGTTGGTTGTGACAGTAAGAATAACCTTCAGCTTGGGTTTTGTGTAGACTTGAAGAGAGGTGTGTTTGTGAGCATTAATGGTTCCTGTTGATGAAGCCTGGATGGCTTTTATTTCCCCACATAAGTGCCTGGGCAGCTTGCCCCACCACCAGTTGGTGTCTGGGCTCCTCCTCCTCCTCCTCCTCCAGGGCCACCTTCGGCACATTCCTGAGCTGCTTTTGGAGAATTCAGAGACGTTGCATCTCAGAGTTCCCGTTCACCTGTCCTGGAAGGAGGGATCCTGGGGTATTTTCTTTTGAGGTCATGCCAAGGCCCTTCAGACGTTAGGGGCAACCGTTGGGACTGCCCTGTCTCAGAATAGAAAACAGAGGCAGCTTGCTTGAAAGCAGCTTTTTCAAAATCAGAGGCTGTTTCCTTCAAAGGAAAGCTGTGTCGTGGAAGGTACTTTGAAACAGGTGTGCTCTACGTGCATTTTGAAGTGAAGCTGTCCCTGAATTTTTTTACATCAGCCCCAACATGTTAACACCAAAGGCAGTCTCTCGCCTCTACGCATCTTTTGTACACTTACCCCCCACTGTTGCTTCTCGCTGTTTAGCAAAACTAGGGCTGTTCTATGAGTCTTTTGTCACCATCTCCAGCCAGACTAAGTTCTAAAAAGGTTTAACTTGTCCGTACTTAATATCTGCGATTGTCGGTAGCAGAGAAAATAATTAGTAAGAGGCTGCCCTTTATATGCAACTGTCAGGATTAATAAGTCAGTTGTCACAACTTGAGATGGGCCTAAGCCTCCAGAATGGCAGTTTGTCTTAGTTCGTGGTTCATCAAGGTTGATGAACCCATTAATTCTTGAATGGTTTACCAACTAATTGGTGGTGGTGGGGGGGAGACAATGAACTAGGAAGTTTGTTGCATCACCCCAAATTTCATTGCTTTGGGAAAGTTTGGATTCTCTGAAGCAACAAATTGACGATTTCCAGTGAATTTCTTGTTTCGTTTTGGGCTCCGTGCCCCTCTCTAGTTGCATATTACCCATGTTTCAGCCATGTGTTAAGAATGACATCACACTTTGTGGTCTTAGTTACCCAACTTTTAACCTTCCCCTAGATTTGGAAGAATTTGATACCTGTACAGCATTTTAATCTCTTTCACCTTTTGCCCTTTCCTTGAATTTATTGAGATTTTTGTCAAAGGGGAAAGGAATCCATTTTCCTTTTCTCTTCTTCCACCCATGATCAAATGTGTTTTTAACTTTTGTTTTCCTTAGCAGCCTAAATTATAAATTTACCAGCCATCAAAGGTATTCTCTATCCACACAAGGTGGAGGAGGTTGCTTTCCCACGAGAACAAGGATGTTTGGAATCTTTTAATGGAAGGGAAGCCGGGGGGGTGGGGGGTGGGGGGTGGGACTCAGCAGAGCAGCCTGGAAACCCGCTGACAAAAGACATGGACAACCCACATGAGATATCATGTTATCAGCCCTTGACATTTGGGAGGGTCCAACCTGCTGGTGTTTGAGGATGCCCACAGGGCAGGAACAGCTGTGCATGTGCCATTAAGATCTCCACCAACATGTAAGAAGCACTGAAGGGTGGCATGTGTGGTGAGATCTTTCTGAAGGATAGAAGGAAGTGACTGTGGCATTGAGGCATCTTCTGAGCCTTGGCCTTCTAAGAACTGTGGTGGCAAATATGAACAAACACCTGTATGGCAGAAGTGCTGAGTTTTTATTTTTCTATTGATTCTGGCATTGGTATTTTAGCTAATAAAATCCTGACTGATCCTTGTGAACGAGATAGTTGTGTCTTTTATAACTGGTGGGCTTCTTTATGGCTCTCCCTGGGAACATAATAACCTGGTACTGTAGTACAAACAACTTCTGTGTTGTTTGGGGCAATTAAAATATGTTGTATTAGCGAAATAACCTGCCTTCTCCCATATCAGAGCACTGTGATATATCAAAAAAAGCAAAAGGTTTTCTGCTTACATACTGCCCCATAGCGCTCCAAGCACTCTTGGCGGTTTACAATTTAATCATGCAGGATACACATTGCCCCCGCAGAAGGCTGGGTATTTTATTAACCTCAGAAGGATAGAAGGTTGAGTCAACCATGAGCTGGCTACCTGGGATTGAACCCCAGGTTGTGAGCTTGTGCCATGAGGCTCTTCAAGTACCCTTACATGGCCGTCAGAATTATGCACATCCCAAGCCCCTTTGAATCAAATTGTACCCTCTGGCACCCCACTTCTTGGCTTCCGCAAAGCACTCCATTGCTTGTAGTCAGCACTATGAACCTTCCCCAGCTTCTTGTCTCAAAAGGGTTAATCCCCTCTCCCAACCAATGCCCTCTGTAGCCCTAAAGGAAAAGTCAAAGTCAAAGAGAGGGACACTGAGATTCCATTGTTTGGATGAGGCCGAGCCATTGCATTTTGGCCATGCTCCCTTAGGGATAGCTATGCCCGTTCTGCCTACCAAAGCTGAAAGCGGCTGCCCCATTATTTCATCCCGAGGAGTATTCTCACTAGCTTTGGACTCAATAACTGCAAACCTATGTGCTGGTTTGAGAAACCTGCCACCTTATGACTTGAGATGGTACTGCATGCTCCAGGAATTTTAAATCCTCAAAGCTACAGTGCCACTAATCCTCAGGTACACGTTTTTATATGCCATATTTCAGGTATGTGTGTTTTATGCTCACAGAGCTGTGGCTCAAAGAAAGATTCTCTATTATTTATTGTCAAATTTCCACCAAAAGTATGACTCATACATATTCTGACCCATGAAAGTAATTGTAGGTGGCTTTTTTTAAAAGGAGAGGCTGAAAGCATACATTCTTTCAGTGCATATTCCCAGTAGTGCTGTAGGTATTTCTTATGCCACGTCAGGGAAAACCAGCTTTAGCCGTGGCTTAGTTTGTGGGTCGTGCCACCTCCGGGGTCGTTCACCAGGGCACGGGCCTCCCTTGCCAGTCCAACACTTGGCCGCTTTGTTCCTCCGAGAGGCTGGAAATCACATGGATGATGCCACACACACTCTCTCCCACGTCCAGCTCAGCCTGCGTTCCAAAATAAAACGGTGTGTTAAAAGGAGGGAGAGAGGGCCCGCGATGACCACAGGGAATCTGCCCACGTGTGCATCCAACACGTGGGTGGGGGGGGCAGAGGGGCTGGCTGTGGCTGACCGTGTGAAGTTGCAGAAATGACTGTGTTCCGTTGCTGGTTCTGAGCTGCTTTGCACACGAGTCCCAAGGAAATGCCATGTGAACTGAGGTGGGCAGAGAAGGGGGCCACCCACGCCACCATTTGGATTGCGGGGGTTGCATCTACTCTGCTCCCCCAACGACAAAAGTCGTTCCTCAAACAGGTTCATCCACAAACCCTCTTTGGCCATCTCTACCTCAGCAGAGCAGAGCCGGGAAGCCTTCAGGAATGGCTCTGGCTGGGTTGAGGGGACCAGCCTGGTGGAAGCTGAGTGAGAAGCTCTTTGTCACCAGAGCAGCCACCAGCAGAAGAATTTGTGTCACGTGGACATGTAATAGGACACGTAAAGAGGAGCTGAAATGGCCCGGAGACAGATTTAGGCGATTCTTATTTGTTAGAGCGGTGTAACAATTGAACTCATAATCTTGGGTGAGTGCTCCAGTGCTGGAGGCAATCCAGTGAAAACTGGACAATCAATTGTCAGATCTGCGTCATCGTCGTCGTCGTCGTCGTTGTCGTCATCGTCATCATCATCATCTTAGAACTGCAGAAGAGCTGTAAGGGACCCTCTGGACCATGGAGGCCAGCCCCGGTCAAGGAGGTCCCAGTGGGGGGAATGGAACTCCCAATCTCTGACCCCTCAGAGGCACAGACCTAAAGCAATGAGTGATCCACTTGGTCTGCCTTGAGCAGGCGGTTGGTCTTGATGGCCTTATAGACCCTTTCCAACTCCCAGACTCTAGGATTCTAATATTCTGGAATTGTGAGCCCAGCTGCCCTCCACAACGTAAACTCAGTCGCTCACTGTACCAGCTTCTAGCGACACTCATCCGGAAAAAATAATAATCTACTGTTCCTCGAGGTGCTCTGACTCGTTCAATGACAGTGAAAGGAAGCTTGCAGTCTGCTTTGGCCAGAGCTCTTCGGAGAGCGCATAGCTACAATAACTCATCAAGGTGCCAGTGATTCAGGGGGTTAAGAATGTTAAGGCAAGCCTCCTTAAGAGCCGGCTTCCCACAGTGATCGATGAATGGCTTGGCCTTTGGAACAAGCAAGCACTTGCTCCAATCGGAGAGCCTTAGGCTGCGGAACAAAAGAGAAGGGTCCTGCAGTCCCAAGAACGGGAGTATCTCAATGGGAGGCCCCCCAATCCCACCTCCCCTTTTTTCCTCTGGCCACTTGGATGAAGACACAGCTTCTAAAGACAGGCGGCCATGAAGGTGTGCTTTGGACCTTGGGCTTCTGACTCCTCCCCCACCCAGGCAGTTGGGTCCAATGGCAGGTCCCCTGGGGCTGGTACCTTGTCCGTTCCCAAATCTGTTTTCACCCAGCCTGGGTGAATGGCTGCGCACAGAATGCCCCTGGCTTTGTATTCCAGTGCCTGGCATCGCGTGAGCATGTTCAGCGCCGCCTGGAGAAAGGGGGAAAGAATGGAGGAGCAGAGTTCAGAAGTTGAGGAGGGGGGGATGACCATCACACGGGTCTCTTTAAGCAGAATTACCTCTGCGGCATCACTTGGTCCTGTAGCCCTCCCACCCCCATTCAGGGGATGCTATTGCACTGTTGTCAAATGGAAAAGTCCTAAATGTTGGACATCTAAATATGATTAAGTCCACCCTTCTTGGCTTTCCCACATGAGTAGAAATCCCCCTCCACAATGACACGGTCACTGAGAGGTCTCTTGTTCATGGACCGTTTCCCTTTCTCATTGTAGAAAGCAGAAATAATTTGGTCAGGAAGAATTTTAACGTGAAACATCACCCTGTTTTTGCCTCGACCCTTTTAACCTAGCCTCAAAAGGCAGACCTCAAGAATGTCTATGGAATTAAATTGTGGCTCTTGGGTTGTAAAAACCGCTCCCCTCCACCTTCGATCTCAGGAGTATCAATTCCCCCAGTCCAATGGTTCCGAAATCTAACCTCAAATGCCCTTGGGGTAGCAGGTGCAAAAGTTCAGGGGGCCTGGAATTGAGAGACAGGATTCCCTGTCCAGTTGGACTTCAGTGTCACCAGCGACTCGGCTTTCCCCCAACAGCTTGTGCTCGGCGCACCCCTCAAAACCCGCCTGCCTGTCCTTTTCTTCTTAATCGGGACTCCAGTTTGGAACTTGGTGCCAAAGGCTTGAACACAGGATTTGGCACCAAAGACCCTGGCTTGGGACTTGGAACCAGGGACTTGACAGCATTCCAGGAAAAGCCCTAACAAGAGTAGCCAATGGCGCTTGTGGGCCGTAAGGTAGGAACATCCAGAGAGGAAAAGCCGAGAAGCCATGTTCTAGCAACTTTGAGGCCATTGCCTAGAACCCTGCAAAGTGGGGAAAGGAACCTTTTTTCTCATCAACTTGCCTTGCTACAGCGATAAGCGATGACTGGAAACATCCGGAAACTGGGCGGGTTCCCAATGGAGCCACCAATGCTGGAAATGTTAATAACAGCCGCTCGGCTGCTGCTCAGTCCCTTTTCGGTGCTCTGCTGAGCGGCCGCCATCAGCATGGGCAGAAATGCCTACAGAGAAGCACACACATCGGTTGAGATCCTCCTTTCCCCAACCAGGATAGGTCCCACCCCTGCCCACCAGAATTCGGCGGGTTTCTCTTCTACCCTCCACAACTGAAAGCTGTGCTTGCAGGACTTGAACTGGTCTTGATTGTTTCATGATCTAACAATAGAACCTCCCGCCTTAACCCCCAGTGCACACTCACAATTATGTCTGTATTTTGCACAAAGATCCAACTTTTTTTTGGGGGGGGGGAAGAACCACCCTTTATATTTTGGAAACAGTAGGTTTCTTGGACAGCAAATCCTGGAATCCCCAGCTATCTGGAACAGCACTACCTTTCCCAAACTTTTGAGGATTTTAACATGAATGTGCAGATACTCTTAATGATTTGTAAGAGAAGCCCTTCTGCATAGGCGATAGAAACCTGCCCCTTTAATTCAATTGTCCCCACAAATTGTATTGTTAAATACAGTTGTGAATACACAATTGAAGAAAGAGGAGGTGGAGCTGGTCATTATAATGATAACAGTATCAAGGTTAATTTTTGCAAAACATTGGAAATCTAACAACCAAATAACATCAGAGGAATGGTATAGGGACTTGGCTATTCATGATAAACTGACTTGTGACATTAAAATTAGGAAGGGACTGAAAAAATCTAATGACTTTAAAGGAATATGGGACAAACTGCTGGTACATGTATTTCAAAAAGATAAAAGGTATACACACCTGGAGAAGACTCAATGCATTTCTGGAAGGAAATGGGTTGGTCAGTATCTTAAGATTTGCAAGTTTGTTCAAGTCCCGAGTGGGAGGTGGCTTGCACAGGGCTTGTCTTGTTTTGTTTGATAGAGCATGATTAATTTTTTTCTCTTTTTGTATTAATGTTGTTTTAAGTTTTGTGTTGTAGTTTTATGTTTTTAAGTACATAGTCCATAGTAGCTCCTTAACTGTCCATTGTTTCTGCATTCAAAGGGGCAGATTTCTTTCTTTTTATAAAAAAAAATTCATGGAATCCAGGGTTGAGGGGCTACTACGAAGCTGTGGAGTGCTGCCTGCCATAGCTCAGGGAGCCTAGCTATGTGGCTGTGGAGGTTGGGAGTTTGATCCCCCACTGGGCCTTTTGGGAGAAGCACCCATGGGTGGCCAACATACTGCACAGGCTTGGTCCTAGCACGACCCCCAGAAGAAGGGGAGGGCAAACCACTTCTGAGTTTTCTCTACCGGAGAAACCTTGAAAAGGGTTACCATAAGTCAGAATTGACTTGATGGCGCCCAATTACTGCTAGAGCCCATTGAAAGAGTGGCATTTTGGGAGCTAAAGAGCAGACCCTGCATGTGCAGGAAAACACTAGGAAGAAGGAGGCGGCATTAGAGCCCCAGGTGGTGGCACCTGGGAGTGAGAAGGGGAACAGTTGCCCTCAGAGGCTTCCAGGCATGGGTGTGACTCAGTTCTCTTCCTCTGATGGAGGCAAGTGCTACAGAAATGCCCTCAGTGGGCTGTGTGCCACCCTAAGCCCACATACAGCATTGTACTACAAACAGTGCTATATGGACCTATTGTTTAACAATCCCTCCAACCGTGGCTTTTGCCACACTAAAAATGCTCCCTCGTCGAAGCGGTACCACCGGGGCAGCACACTGAGCTTAGGAAACAGCCTCCCTAGCTAGGCAGCCAGGCACAGGAGAGACGGGAAGACTCTACCTTGGTCACCTCCATCGGTCCCACCACGTTGACGTGGTAGACGCTGAGCATGTCCTCCTGGGTCATGGAATCCAGGGTGCTGGGTGGCATGATGCCGGCGTTGTTGATCAGCAGCGTGAGCCCCTTCCCGGCCAGGTGGGCCTCGGCTACTTGGGCAGCAGCCTTGATGCTTCCTTCGTCGGTAGACTCTGCAGGAAAAAGCACCACGGGACCTCTCTTTATGGGGGCCAGGCAGCCCTCGGCAGCCAGGAAGGAGGTGGTCCCAGATATTATGTCCCGAGAGTGTTGCTGCTGGCTTCCTACGGGGCGCCTGACTTTTCCTGACCTGGAGGGCGTAGGCCTCCGACTACCAGCAGGACTCTTGTGCTTACATTACATGTGTGGGTTTCCCAACAGCAAATGCTTGCCCTTTGTGAAGAGAATGCTGGGCTAGGGGGTGGCCTTTGACCAGATCTGGCATGGCTCCTCTTGCGAGTGAGCTCTTCACAGAAGCATCCTGTAGATTTTCAAAGCGAGTTTTGCTTTGAAGAGCAGAAGTATTGCTCCCGGCAGGCACCTATTTACCAGCACCCATGCCGTCAACAACATACTCTTCTCCACCATCATTCAACTGGTCTCATTTAAAAAGTGGCATTCACCACCCCTTGTGACAGCAAACCCTAGATTTAGGTGAATAAATACTCCACCTGCTTCACAAACTTCTGTGCTTTTTCTTTCAAGGGAGTTTGCCATTTCTTATCCGATGGTTTGGCTTGGTTTCAACATCAACACAACCTGAAGAGCGCTGGGTTCCATTTCCAGCAGCCTTTTTGATGGCAGAAGAACAGCCTTGTGGCACAGTGGTTGAACTGCTGTACTGCGGCCACAATGGTGGTCATGATGACCTAGGCCAGTGTTGGCGAACCTATGGAATGAGTGCCAAAGGTGGCACTCGGAGCCCTTTCGGTGGGCACCTGACATCGCCCCTTCAGAGCCACCTGTATTCAGGTTAAATTGCTGTATTGGCACTTTGCAAAAAAAAAAAAAGTGGGTTTCGAATCGCAGTTTGGGCACTCGGTCTCAAAAAGGTTGCCATCACTGACCTAGGCTTTGATTCCAGGGAGCAGATTCAATGTTCACTCAGCCTTCCATCCTTCTGAGGTCAGCCAGAGCTTTGGCTGCAGTACAGCAGTTTAACCACTATACCAGTGTTGGCGAACCTATGGCACGGGTGCCCAAGGTGGCACTCGGAGCCCTTTCTGTGGGCACCCAACATCGCCCCTTCACAGACACCAGTATTCAGGTTAAATTGCCGTATTGGCACTTGGCAAAAAATTAGTGGGTTTTGAATTGCAGTTTGGGCACTCGGTCTCTAAAAGGTTCGCCATCACTGCACTATACCATGAGGATAATGAGTACAGAAGGATGTGCTAAACAACAACAACACACACACACACCCTAAAACCCTGTGAGTGTGGCAAGTACATGATAAGAAGCAGAACTTTTTGGGGGGTGGGGTGGGGGTAGTGGCTGGCATTTTCCAGAGTGGAAGGAAGCAGGAGTGAATCTGTTTAAGGAAGTGAAAGAGGAAAAGAAGGGTGCGCCATACATACCAAGCTGCAGTATCACGAGGTTGAGATGTTTGGAAGCCAGCTTCTTCAGCTCCTGGAGGACAAAACACACCAGGGAAAATAGCAGTCACCCCTTTCTATGGTTACCTGGATTCTGCCAGAACAATACCCTGCGCTGGACCAGGAGCCAGGATGAGCCAGCCATGCATATTTGCCAAACTTCCTCTTGTTTTGCTTGTAACAACACCACCTTCCTTCTTTTGAGCTGAGCGTGGCAACCTACAGCTGCCAGAAAAATCCCAGAGTTTGAACATTTCACTTTTTTGGTCTACATTTCCCAGAATTCCTGAGCCATTCTGGGAACTACTCTCCAAAAAAAGAGGGGAGAAAGAACTCCCCCTCCCACAAGCTCTTGGGAGCCCATAGTGATGCCTCCAAGGTACAGCTAGCTCTTCGTATGTTTCCCTTGTTCTTATGTTTATATGAAACTGGCTGGAAAGCTGAGTGGTGTGTGTGTCTTGCTGCAGCATCAGATGTTGGGAATTTAATTCCCCACTGGGGCCCCTTGACAAGGGGCTGTATTCTATGACCCATCCGGTGGCTTCAAGCGCCACAGTTCTAATCTTACAAGTATAGAACTGTTGGATCGCTCCACAGTTTAGATATCAGGCTGTGGAGCCAGAGGTTGTGAGTTCGATCCCTCCTGTGCCTCCTGAGAGAAGAACCAGCCTGGGTGGCCTCGGGCCAGCTGCACAGTAGTCCCAGGGCACCCCCAGGAGAAGGGAAGGGGAAAGCACTTTTGATTTTTTTCTCTTCTTAGAAAACCCTGAAACTCTGAAAAGGATTGCCCTAAGTCAGAATTGACTTCACAATCAATGCATCATTAGCACTGACATTACCATCTCATGTTTATCGTCAAAAAGGTATTGGCACTCTCATTCAATGCTTTCTCATAAAGCACAGGTGTCTAGAAACCAAACCTTTCAAGAAATCCTATCTATAGTTACCTGTGAGTAAGCTCCCACCGAACTCAGTGGTGCTTACTCCCAACAGGATGGGTTTGACTTGTAAAACACATTGAGCTTCACTGAAAGAGATTTAACCAACACAAATTGTGTGTTCTCGTTATATACTACCCCATAGCACTTCAAGCACTCTCTGGGCGGTTTACAGTTTAATTACAGTATGCAGGCTACACATTGCCCCCCCCACCCCATGAGACTGGGTCCTCATTTTACCAACCTCGGAAGGATGGAAGGCTGAGTCAACCATGGGGCGGCTACCTGGGATTGAACCCCAGGTCATGACCACAGTTTCAGCTGCAGGACAGGCATTGAGCCACTGCGCCACGGGGCAGCCTTCAGCTCTGAAGGAGAAGTACAAAGCCACCTTGCTAGGAAATGCTTAGCTTTTCAAAACCAATCCTTGGAATGCCTCCTCCTCTTCATTTGTTAGGACTGCAGCCCCCATCCGTAGGGTTATTATAGCCAAGGGATTATGGGTGTTGTAGTTTGAAAACAAAAAGGAACTTGGCAAAACTTTCAGCATATCACAGAGAGAGAGAGAGAGAGAGAGAGAGAGAGAGAGTATCCATCCTGTTCTTTTGCATAAATATTTAACTTTTAAAGACCCTGGGGAGGAAACTGGACTCTGAGCAATAGCAACTGTGGGAAACAAATGAAGAGGACATCCGCAAGAGATGCAAGGGAGTAACATGAGAAAGGGAGGCCAGATCCTCAGGATGGGACCTGGGAAACAGGAGCAAATGGAGAATATATTGGCAGAGGCCTGTTTTTGCTGCTCAGGGTGGGTAGCGTTTCCCTCCCATCCTAAGATCTGCTTGCCTGAAATAATCCCTTTTGCCGAGACAGGAGATGTCAACGGAAATCCCCGGTTCTCACCTGTGCCCCTGCTCCCTTTGGGTCCCGGCAAGTGGCAAAGACCCACTGGGGAGGTTTCGGTCGTCCCAGCAGCTGCTTCACCAGCTCCAGCCCAATGCCCCGGTTGGCTCCTGTGACCAGAACACTAGAGAAATTGATCTCTGCCATAGCGCCCTTCAGTACACCTCCTTCTTGCTAGAACTCGGCAATCCGATTTCAGCGGCAGGTGTGGTTTTGTGTTGTTTTCCTTGCCGCTCTCCACCTATTTGCTCAGGGCTGCAGCTCAGCAGCACAAAAAGACTCGCATCAGTTGAGATTAAACGGAAGCTCGTGTTGCCTGCAATGACAAACATGACTCAGGGTGGAAGCCTGTTTTTGCTAAAGGGATGCAAGTCCTTTCCTGATAGGACGTTTCTGTGCCTGAACTGGTCTACTCAGGCACAGAAAGAAAGGAGGCCATAAAGCAGAAGAAGGGGAAACACTGGATCAGGCAACGGTCAAGGTTGCCCTACCTCAGATTTTGGCGAGCTGTGCTCCTGCCTGGCATCCTCAGATCTTATGTTTCTCCTTCTCTCTGTTGCCTCCAAACTAGCACTTAAACACAAACCTACCAGCTCTGCCTTCTCATTTGCTTTCTCCAGAAAGCACAGTTGCCACCAGTGGGAGTCCTTTGTGGTGGTATCCCTGTAAGCAGTCAAACAAAAGAGAGAGAGATTCCTGTGGCGTCTTTAAAAAGAACAGTTTTTATTTGGCAACAACTTTTGTGGGCTGCAGCCTTCTTTGGATACAGTGGTACCTCAACTTACAAATTTAATCCATTCCGAATGCATGCTCTTAAGTTGAACTAATCTTAAGTCGGGGTACCTATCTAAAAATTGAAAAAGTAAGTTAAAAAGTAAAAAAGAAAAAAGAAAAAAATTGTAAGTCGAGCAGACCATATCTAAAATTTGTAAGGGGGCAGTTAAAATGCCAACAGTTTTCCACTCTTAAGTCGAATTGCTCTTAAGTCAAGCTGCTCTTAAGTCAGGGTACCAGTGTACGCTGAAGAAATGGACTGTAGGGCATGGGGGATGAGGCTGGGAAAAGTCTACTCACCATACAGTGTCACAGGACTTTGCTTCAGCTTCCTTCTGATTCAATCTGTGGCCATGTATTTTTGCAGTAAAATGCACCTCCAGTAGCACTGCGAACAGGAGGAAAATACACTGAGACCAAATATGGGGTGGTGGTACTTGTGCTTCTTCCAGCAGGTGTCCCATGCAGGTTAAGCACTAGAGGGAGCTAGTGCGCAAGAAAAGCTGCTAAGAGAAAACCAAGGCTAGCAAGACAAGGCAATTTCACCCTCCACCCCACCATCCCCCCCCCCCCCAATTTCTCTTCCCCACTCCAGGTTCTGCAGGTCTCAGCCTGATGTGGCACTTGGAAACTCACCCCTTTCTGGTAGTTTTAGTGGCCTGGGTACAAGTTTTACCACTGGCTGGAGAGTTCAGCCAGCGTAGCCTTGTGGAAACTGCAGTCTTAATACACCCCCTCCACTGAGGATCCGAATGGTCAACCACCTCACTCTGTACCTAGGAAACCCTGGCAAGGGTTGCCATTAAATCAGAATCGACTTAAGGGGATGCAACTGATTAACTAAAGTGTTCTGCTTATATACCGCCCATTACCACTTCAACTGGTCTCTGGGTGGTTTGCAGTTTAGTTGTGCAGGCTACACATTCCCCCCCCCCACAAGCTGGGTACTCATTTTACTGACCTCAGAAGGATGGAAGGCTGAATCAGCCATGAGCCTGCTACCTGGGATTGGACCCCAGGTCATGAGCACAGCTTTATATAATAATAATAATAATAATAATAATAATAATAATAATAATAATAATAATAATAATAATAATAATAATAATAATAATAACAATAACAATAACAATAACAATAACAATAACAACAATAACAACAACAACAACAACAACAACAACAACTTTATTTTTATGCCGCCTTTCTCCCCGGAGAAAGCAGGACAGGCATTTAACCACTGTGCCAAAAGGCTCTTTTAAAAGGTTTCCATCACCCTTGGGGTTGGACTTTGCACACAAACTTTGCAGCTGTAATGATTCGTTCAGTAGGACCAGTTGAAAGCCTTGTATTCAGATCCTCGGGGGAGGGAGGAGAGAGAAGGACACAAACGAGGACCTCTGAGAAATCTGGGAGATTGACTGGCAGGCCCTGAGGCTGTTTCCCCTGGGCCTCTGGAAGAGGTCCCTTATTAATGGTCAGTCAGCAGACTCATATAAGGATCAATAATTTGAGGTGCATTAATAATAAATCTCTCTGCAGAACAATTTTGCATTTTTGTTCTAAACTGATAACAAATCCTGTGCCTAATTTGACGGTCCTTCTTATGGGCCATGAAGTTGCCTCTGACTTTGACCTTCCTTAGACTCATCTATAAATGGTTCACAGATTCAATTATCATTGTTTGCCCAGCGCTCTCAAAGAATTCAGTGCCTCCTCACCAATGAAAACTTCCCCGGGTATTTGTGCAAGAAGCAATGGCCATTTTAAATTAATCTAAGTCTGGCATAACTTGGATAGTGTTGCTTTGCCCTGGATTTTCCCTCTCTCCAGGAGATACGGGCTACTAATTTGGGTATGAGTAATGTTGTCATGTATTATGACTGGACCACAGAGCTGTAGTACTCTAACATATTATCTCAGCCTTCCATCCTTACGAGGTGGGGGAGGGAGAGAGTGTGGCCCTCCTTTACCTCCCCCTTTCCAGCATCCAGAGGGCCAACTGGTTCTCTGGCAGGTTTCCTACTTCTAACATATTTAAAGAAGCTTTTATTATTTCCCTTTATATTGCTAGCCATACGTTCTTCAAAATATTTCTTTGCCGCTCTTATCATCTTCTTACATTTCTTTTGCCAGAGTTTGTGTTCCTTTTTATTTTCCTCATTTGGGGAGGATTTCCATTTACAGAAGGACCTCTCCTTGCGCTTTAGAGCCTCTCTAACTCCACTCGTTAACCATGTCGACGCCCTCTTGGACTTAGAGGAGCTCTTCTTTCTTTGTGGTATGCACTTGTGCTGGGCCTCTATTATTGTTGTTTTAAACAGGCTCCATGCACTCTGAAGAGATTGGATTCTTCTAACCCTCCCCTTCAGTTTCTCTCTAACTAGTTTCCTCATCTGACAGAAATCTACCCGGGAAATCAAGGGCTTTTGTGTCTGATTTGCTTGACACTCTTCCCCCGACATGTATGGCAAAGGATATTGCAGCATGGTCACTGTTCCCCAGAGGCTCAGTGACATTCACATCCCTGACTCGGTCCTGAGTATATCACACAGTATTAGATCCAGAGTTGCCTGTTCTCAGGTGGGCTCTATGACAAGTTGCTCTAAGGTACAGTCATTCAACATGTTGAGAAACCTGGCTTCTCTTTCTTGCCCTGAGTTCACATTGGCCCAGTCAATGTGAAGATAATTGAAAAAAAACCCATGATTACTATCCTGTTCCTCTTAGACACTTCCATGATTTGTCTCCTCATTTCAAGGTCCCCCTCGAGTTTTTGATCTGGTGGACAATAGCACACTCCCACTGTCACATTGCTTCTTGGACCTGGTAGTTTAACCCACAGTGATTCTATGGTGGAGTCAGACCCACTGTCAATCTCCATTCTGCTGGATTTACCCCTTCTTTGACTAGATGGTCACCCCACCTCCAACTCGCCCCTCTCTATCCCTTCTATAGAGTTTATAACCTGGATTGCGGTATCCCACTGGTTCTCCACATTCCACCAGGTTTTTATTACGGCTATTATATCCATGTTATCCCTAGCTGCCAAGTGTTCAAGTTACTTTGTGGTTCTCTACCCTCTCCAACCTCACTCCATGGGGATGAGGTGCTCTGAACAGGATGCCACTAAGCTCCTGTCAGCTTTCCCCCAGTTACCAGTGGAAAAGCTGCTCTGCAGCCTTTTTGATGTTGAATGCCAGCAATCTGGTCCCATCATGATTCAAGTGCAACCTGTCCCTCCTGAACAGGTTTGGCTTGTCCCAAAATGTTTTCCAGTTCCTGACAAATCTGAAGCCCTCCTCTCAACGCCATTGCCTCATCCATGCATTTAGGCTTCTGAGCTCTGCCTGCCTGGTGGGTCCTGCATGAGGAACAGGCAGCACTTCTGAAAATGCTGCCTTGGAAATCCGGGACTTCAACATTCTTCCTAACAACCTGAATTTGGCTTCCAGAACTGACCATTTGGCTTTCCTGACATCATTAGTACCAACATGTACCATGACCACTGGTTCCTTCCTAGTTCTTTCTAACAAACTATCTAGATGTCTGGTTATGTCTGCAACCTTTGCACCTGTATTTCTAATAATTTAATCACCTAGTACATGGGGCCTCTCTCCTGCAGCCTGTTCATCTGCCTGTTCCCCAACTATATTAAGGCAGATGTCTTCAGTTTGTTGCTGTTGAGTGTCTTTCTGTATCTCATCAAGTGTGATGAGGGAGAGATCCTCAAGTGGAACCAGTTATTCCTCTGTGCATTCCTCATGAGGTGTGATGAGGGAAAGAGCCTCAAATTGATTATGTAATTTGAGACCCTCAGAGTGATTCCTTGCCCTTCTACTTCTTCGAGTCACATTCCTCCATGCATCTACCTCCTGAGTTGGTGAAGTGACTTCTTCCTCAGAACTGTGCCTGACTCTTCTTTGTTCAGGATAGTCTGCTCTGCTCTGTCTAAGAACAGCTCAAGCTCCTTAATTTGTTGCTGTTTAGATATGTGGGCCTCCAGCTGCTGGACTTTCTCTTCTAGTAGTGCAACCAGCTTGCACTTGCAGCAAGTGTAGTTCTCCACATGCTTTGGCAAGAGGACAAACATGGCACAAGTGTAGCAGCTGGTCTCTCAGACTCCATTTTAATGAGTGCAATATTCTTGGCCTCAAAAATCACACTTTTCCTACATTTCTATCTAGTAAGAATATTTTCTTCCTTTTTGTTTATATGAAATCTCTTTGCTTGAATAAAGGTAGCTCTTTACAATTTAAATTAGCAAAGGCCTCTAAAGGAGCTCTGTTCCAACTTCTTGCAGCTCAGAACCTTACCAGCACTCACTTCTTTCTGTTTGTTTGTCTCTCTCAGCAGTAGCTCTGCTTGGGATCACAACCAGGCTCAAAATGGCTGAAGCTGACCTTCCTCAGGGGAAAAGAATTAGTATGGCTCCACTCCTTTGCTCAAAGAAAGGATTAGTCTGGCACCATCACCCTGCTTCCTTTGTTTGAGGAAGCTTCTAGCTGCTTCCTTTGTTTGAATAAAGGTGGCTCTTTACAATTTAAATTAGCAGTTTAAATTAGCAGAAGCCTCTAAATGAGCTCTATTCCAACTGCTAACAGCCCAGAAACTTACCAGCGCTCACTTCTTTCTGTTTGTTTGTCTCTCTCAGCAGCAGCTCTGCTTAGGATCACACTCAGGCTTTTAAAAAAAGCAGTCATTGTGGCCTTGTTCCATGTTATCATGGATGTGGCTTTGAAGCTTGTAAAGGTGAATGGATGGGTGGGTGGAAATACAGTCAATTGCTCTGCAATGGACCAAAAAGAAATATTGATGCCATGTCAATATCCTGATGCTTGAAAGTACAAACTCATATAGTAGCTACAAACTGTTGTTGGGTTCAAGATGCAAATAAAAAGTATGCAACTTCAAACAAAAAACCCTAGGTGTCTTGAAACCCCTTTTAACATGTTCTGCTTAAAATATTGTGCATTTTTAAAAATCTACGGAAGGATTCAGCAGTGATAGCAACAGTTAAAATATTTAAAGAAAGAAATTATGGGATAAGGTGGAAACAACCCAGTATTCCATTATTAAAGACTGCATTCCAGTTACCTACCCTGCAAATTAGTTGTTTGCTATTAAAGTCCCCTGTTATAATTGCATGTTATTATATTGCTTCTTTATTAATAATGCATTTTTAATGTGACTGGAAGAGTTATGTAGCCTATAAACATGCAACTTCACTGGCTTCCATACCAGGGGGAGGGGGCTTCTAAATTAAGAAGTGAGGTTTCACAATACACCCCTTTGCATTGTACTCCAGGTGAAGTTTCAGAATCCAACATAGAAAAAAGTCAAGGATCAGCTCAACTTGAGGCGTCACACCACTGTTTGAGAAACATCCCCTCATTCCAAGTTTTTATGGAGTGCAGCTGTGGGTACCCAAGAGTAAACCCACTCTGCACATAGTCAGATGCATTATTTAGCAACCTTCATGAAAACAGGGCAAATTTCTATATTTAACATTACTATTCTTGACTATTTATTTATGACATGTTGAGTCCACCTTTTGGCAAAGCGCAACCCCACAGAGGATGACTGACCCAGGGCTTTCTGGGAACAGCCCTGCTTTCCCAAATCTCCTGACAGAGAGACAAATCTCTGGGGATAAAGCCTTGTCGAATTGCAGCCAAGTTGCCAGCACATAAAGAGAACAGGGTAACTTTTAAAAAGTTAACACCCCCTACAGAAAATAGCTGCAAAAAGGGACAGACCTTTCACCTTTCCTTGATGTCTAAGGACTTGGCCAAGTTATAAAACAGGAATTTAGGAAAGATGATGCTGACATTGAGGTAGGGATGGGCTCAAGTTGCATGAAACTGGTAGCTGGCAAAAGTCCCCAATTTTGTCTTGGCTCCCTGAATTCTGGCTTTGTGGCCCCAAGAGTGGCATGCATGAGGTAGCTAAGAGAATAGCTTGTCCCTCCTCGAAATAGGGAGGTGGTTTGCAGGGCTGGGGTCACTGCAACTGTTCATGCTGTGAGTTGAGGGATGTCCACGAGAGGGGGCTTGACTGAATGTCTGTTGCTAACAAGATGCAAGAATAGTACTTACTGTAGGACCTTCAGCAGGACCCACCTGCTGGATCTTCAGAAAAGAACCTAGAATCATAGAATCATAGAGTTGGAAAAGACCTCCAAGGGCCATCCAGTCTGACCCCTGCCATGCAGGAACCCCCATCACAGTAACCCCCGACAGATGGCCACCCAGCCTCTGCTTAAAACCATCTCCAAAGAAGGAGACTCCACCACCCTCCTTTTGGGCAGCAGATTCCACTTATGCTGAACAACTCTAACCGTCAGGAAGTTCTTCCTAATGTTCAAATGGAATCTCTTTTCCTGTAGTTTGAGACCATTGCCCCGAGTCCTAGTCTCTGAAGCCTTGGAAAACAAACCTGTTCCCTGGAAGTTCTTTTTGAGAGATAGAAATGTTTCGCTGCTCATCCAAACAGCTTCATCAGTCTTTGGATGAGCAGCAAAACTTTTCTCTCTCTCATAAAAAGAAGTCCAGTAGCCATGACTCAACTTCCAGATAAACTCACCTGGATGACTGAGAACCTTCACAGACAAACCTGTTCCCTCTTCAAACTCTCCTTTCCAGCCTGAGGCAGGCAGCAAAACAGGTTTATTAAGCTGTTTCTGAGCATTCCTGGCGCCAGGAAGTTGGAAGGGGCCTAACAAGGCCAGCAGGCCCACCCGCCGCCCACCTAATGCAGGAATACCAGTCAAAGGACCTCTGCCAGGTGGGTTGCCCACATTGCTCTTGAATGCCTCCAGCGTTGGGAGCGCTCGATAACTCCCGGAGGAATTGGCTCTGCTGTTGTGCTGCTCTGAGAGAGAAGCCGTTTCCCCTGATATTCAGCCTCAGTCTGGCTCCCTGCAGCTTGAGCCCATCATCCATGGTGGCCTGTCCTGCATTCTGGGATGGATGAGAACAGATCCTGCCCCTCCTCTGGAGGACAGCCTTCCAAGCCTTCAGACTTGGAACGGCTCTATTCGTATTCCCCCCCCCCCGCCTCCTCCTCTCTTGGCAGATGACACAGCAGGGGATTTTGTGATGACAAGAGTCTTCTTGGTTTAGTGAAGGGTTTCTCAAGTCTGCCCCTGCCCCTGGGGAACCTCAGAGAAAATCTACTACAGCTTCTAAGTGTTAAGTCAAGCCTTCTGTCACACCCATTTCTAACACAGCTGCCTGAACAGCCCAGTGGTTTTGGTCTCTGGCTTCACATGCAGAGGTTAAGAGTTCAATTCCCCACACAAGCCAGCCTGGGTGGCCTTCCACAAGCTGCACTGTCTCAGGGAAATCAGAGGAAGGAAATGGAAAACAGTTTCTGAGTATTTTTCTACCTGGAAAATGACTTGATGGTATACAAGTAATTCTAAAATGTCTTGATGGTATACAAGTAATTCTAACTGGAAACTTCTTCTGAACTGTTGGCACTCCAAGTGAACTTAAGAACATAAGAAGAGCCACGCTGGATCAGATCAAAGGCCCATCTCGTCCAGCTTCCTGTATCTGACAGTGGCCCCGCCAGATGCCTCTGGGAGCTCAGGGGACTAGATCTCTGTCTCCTGATCCCACTCCCCTGCATCTGCCCCTCGAAGTACCCTGGTTTTAAGCCTGGAGATGACACATCTCCATCATGGCTTGTAATCTGTGATGGACTTTGGAACACAACACTGCCCTTTATTACTGACTGGGGATTTGGGACGTTGTAGTCCAAAACATTCAGAGGACCAAAGATTCGCCACCCCTCCCTTAGGAGGCTAGATCCTCCTCAACATGATGATGGCGGCACAGGTTATCCTCAGCTGGAAAGGAACGGCACCCTCCCTCTCCCAACCCAGAGCCCCGAAACAAGATTTCCATTGAGGCTCCTGTGGACCCTCTCGTAGCATTTGGTCCTCTTCAGCTTCTGCTACAAGGAACCAGAAAAGTCGCCATGAAGGGCAGGAGAAAATGCAGCACGTTCCCCTCCTTAAAAGCCTTTGCTCAGCAAAGCTATCTGGCACCAGTTGCAGAAAAACCATGGCACTGCACACTCCTGCTCTGGAATAACAGCCCCCCCCCCCATCATGGTTAGACTCCACTCATGGCCTCATCAGCACTTTTTCTGAAGCCCCCGCCAGTGCAGGCGTGTGAAGGTGTTCCGCAAATGCTCACCAACACCTTTAAAAGCCAGGCAGGCTTCAACTGGCATCGTATGAAATATTTTACATAAATAAATTGAAGAAATCAATTTATCTGATCAGAGTGGCAAGGGCTACCAAGCTGGCGTGCCTACAGTTGCACTGCTAGTTATGAGCCACATGTACCTTAAGAAGTAAATAAAAGCAAGTCAGCTTATTTCACAAGTTTATTTTCCGATCCTGGAATCATTTCAGCTGCAGATATTTGAGAGGAGACCCCTCCTGTGCCCCTGTGATCTCACAAGCGACACCCCACCCCCACCACACAACCCCATGCAGCCTCTCCTGTCACAGGGGCACCCTGAGAGACAAGGGTTCTTCAGATGCTGATCGAGAATGACAAGGCAGCCTTTCCAGATTCCCCCATAAATCCTAGGATGGTGAGATTTATCTATTGCCAGTACATCCCCTTTGGTCTACAGTGCATGTGATGATAGCCAGTTCCTAGAGATGAAACCATACCCCAGTGGTTCTCAACCTGTGGTTCCCCAGATGTTCCTGGACTGCAACTCCCAGAAGTCTTCATCACTAGATGAGCTGGCCAGGATTTCTGGGAGTTGCAGTCCAGGAACATCTGGGGTTGAGAACCACTGCCATACCTGTTTTAAAACAAACAAACAAACAAAAACCAGCATGGAAGTTCACAATTCCATATTCATGAATCCAGTGAAAGCTGAAAGGGATCGGTTATGCAGAGGCAAGTTCTTTCCTTTCCCGTTCCAGCAGTCCCTTCCTTGGTTTTCTGTGACACCCCCACCCCCCACCCCAATCTCCCCAGGCCCAAGCCTCCTCTGTGCTTCCTCCTTTCTAGGGCATTTCTTGGTGCGTGAAGTGTGCTAGTAGCTGAACGGAGAGAGCCCAGGGGAGAAGGACGTTGGGGTGGGTGGGTGAGTCTGCCGAAAGGAGTCTTTGCAGGGCTCCCTCCCTCAGGCATCGTGAAGGTTGTTCTCATTCAGGAGGATCTTCTCGCCAGGTTTGAAGGCTGGCATGCCCCGGTAAGGGCAGCTGGCGCACCGGAAGGCATCCCCCAGGTAACACTGCAGAGAGAAGAGAAGAGAAGTCAGAGTCTCGTCCAAGGAAAGCCCCACCATTTCGGATCTTTCCGAAGAGGACGGGAATTGTGTTCATCAACACCTCAACAGTTGATTGTGGGACGTGCAACTGAGACTGATTGTCACTGTTGTTAGGTGTCATTGAATCAGAATGCACATAGAGTGACCCTGAGTAGAGTTTCAAGGCAAGCAAGGTTTTTAAGGAGTGGACTGACCAATTCCCCTCCCCAGTGAGTTTCCATGGCTGCTCCAGGATTTGAACCCACGCCTCTAGAATCCCAGTCCATCCTTCTGTCCACTGCATCGCAGGGGATATCCGTTCAATACTATGACTTAAACATTACAGTTCAATGAAGAGTTTCTGTTTAACATTTTGCTCTGCATGTCCGGCATTGCATTTTAAAAACTCTTAAAACAAACAAACAAACAGCTTCTACATTAACTGCCTGGCAGTACATCTGTCCTTACGTTGCCACAAGCCGATCTGGGCTGCGAGTTCTTCTTTTCCTGCTCCAGTTCTTCAGCTAGGCCACAGGTGCTGCAAAAGAGGCAATGCAAATGTTTGTTTAGCAAAGGATCCATTGCACCATGATTTAGGATGGGTGTGGATTATAAATCCCCTCCAGGAGAACACAGAGGCTACTTCAGACCTGAGGACAAGTTCTCTCTCCTGCCCATCTCTTCTTCTAACCTCAACAGTGAAGAGACAGAGTAGCCACTAAATTGTTAGTTTTCATTTCCCTGACCAACATTTGTTGATTTCTCAGACTCTCTGCTGGATTTAGCTGGAGACATAACGTCTGTTCCATTCACAAGCATGACTCCAAAACTTTCTTACCTTTATATGTAAATTAAAGGCAGTCCTAGCAGGTAGGGATGAAAACAGATGTTTATCATTTACAAAGTGGACCCTTGTATAACAAGCGCTTTGTTTAACAGAAAATCCGCTTAAAGGAAAAAAATTCCAGATGGGGGAAATCGCTTAACAGAATCGCCTATGGGGCGAATCCATACAACAGAAAAACAGCCGCGATTAGGGATTAATCCATTTTCAATGCATTCCTATGGGAAATTTGTACAAAGGAAAATTTGCTTAACAGAATTTCATTGGGAATTAACTAATTAATTAATTAATTAATTAAGGTACCACTGTGGTTTGGTTTAGTTTAGTTTAGTTTATTTAGGATTGATATACCACCAGCTTGAACAAGGCAACTCAAGGCAGTGAACAAAAGATGTAATCAAAGACACAGAAACAACAAAGAATAAAATACGTAACCAATAAAAACACATTAAAGATATAGGCGTCCAGCAACGTTTGTATATTGTTAAAATTTAAACCAGTCTTGTTTTGCAAATGCAACAAGCAGGCCTTGGAAATCATGCAGGGACAGAACTCAACAAACACATGAGGCTGTTTCCTGGGGATGGAGCTGAGAAAAAGATGGAGCTGGGAAAGGGTATCCTTAAGGGCATCCTTAACTTGTATTCTGGTACTTCTGTATTCCAGTTGCCACAAGAACAGATCATGCTCTTGCAGGAGCAGGTCAAAAATCCACTGCTTGATTATATTTTAATCACATTTCCCTGACTTTCCCTGACCTCAATTTCCCTGACTTTCCAGAAAGTAGCAATCCTGAGAGAGCATTTTGTTCGGTGGGACTAAACAAGAGAGGCCCCTAGGGCATCTCAACTGATGATTTTCGAGTCCTCCTGTAGGTTTCTTAGATGTCAGGATATGTTTAATGTGAGCTCAAGTCCAACTTCCGCCCAATGCCCTCCCAAATCCTTCATTCATTTTGAAAATGTTCCATATTACAGGAAGGAGCAGCATCTGTCAATGACAAAAATTGTACGTAGCTCAAAAATAAATAAATCTCATTTTCAGCATCCTAAGTCCAGAATTTGCTAACACGCCTGGGATCCTTGGGAACACCACCAGGCCACCAGATGGATGACTGCAGAATTCAGTCCACTCTGGTTTTAGGGTGACCGTGCACTCACCAATTTTTACAGGCTTTCCTCTTTCCAGATTCTTTACAAGAGGGAGCTTTGAGGGAACCTGGATCTGGTTTTTTCAAATCCTCAGGATCTAGAAGCTCATCTGAATCCAGAAGATCCTAAAAGGAAGTCAAGAATAAAGACTCTGAAAATGTCTATATATAGGAAAGGCTGGCTCTTGAGTGCATGTTCTTGAAACAAGCTTCCTGCAAACATTTTACAAGCATGTAAAAAGCAATATTTTGCAGACTGAACCATCAAAATGCAGAAACCTAGAGAGAGGCATAAAACAGCTGCCTTTAGGGAATTATTTCCAAACTTACCATGTCATCGTCATTCATATCGCTGGCAGAAAGAGTCCACAGCTTTGCAGTTGCAGGATCGACTGCTGGTTTTTCTGAAAGAAACAGACCAGACCAAGGGCTATAAAGAACAGGAATCTGTTTGCCACCCAAAGAGATTTGATCTACTCTTAACAGCTTCCTTGGATCTGGCAAATTCAATTATTTCGTAACAGAATAGTCAAATAAGGTGTTTGTCACATGGCATTTAAATCACACTAGAGTAGGCCCACAGGATCAGTGGGGAGGTGTTGAGACAACTCCTCTGTAAATTCCATTGATTCCAACGGGTTTACTCTTGCGGAGACCCATTGTGCTAATGGTAAGTTGCGGCTCAAGGAGGCTCACTGAAATCAACTGAACTTCTGGAGGAGTTGACTACCCAGATCCCCATAGATTCAATGGGGCTACTCTAGGGCAACTTCCTCTGCTAAACAACAGGATTTCAGCCAGTGTTTAACTTCTAGGGGTTAGGAACCATGGCTTTTGCAGAATCATCTGTAGTGACTGCTTCTCTGATGACGGATGGTCAAGACCAAGGATACCTCCTGAAAGGGAAGCTGGGTTCCTAAGATTGTCCAGCTTCTGGAAACCTAGTTGAGAGCAATGCTGCATTACAAAATTTCACCAACCCTTTGGCCCCAGGGAACCCAAAACCTAGGAGGATGCGTGTGTGGATGCCCAAATGCCTCTCAAAAGCCAAACTTCCATTAACTTAAACTTGGTTGTGTACTTTAGGAGGTTACACCACCCCTGCCAGGTAGGACAAAATAGCAAAAATGTCCCAAAGTTCCAAAATCACTTCTCTGGTCAAGACACTGGCTTTAGCCACACTCACTTCTGTTGCAGGCAAAAATCAAAGAAAAACAAAACAAAACAAAAGGACACAAAACATGTGGCACCTTAAAGACTAACTTTCATATTTCAATGTAACGTTTCGTGGACACGTCCACTTCTTTAAACCTATAACAGCTGAATGAGGTGTGTAATATAATATGTGAAGAGATATACATTTCATACCAGATGTTCATTGGTGGAACTTCTGTTCCAAAAGATCACACCTTGGTAAAATATTATTATTTTTAGTAAAAAGTAAAAAAGGTAAGAAAAATTCCAAAGCATTCAAAAGTTCAGTAAAAAGGGCAAATGATACAGCATAATATGGTAGCAGTTTCTGGAAAAGCAATCCATAAAATAATAAAACTACTTAGGTAACACTATTACTGATGACTACAAAACCCATGTTTGCTAGAAAATTGCAAAGACTAAGTTTCTCTAAAACAAAGTCATCTGCAGTTCTTCCCTAAGATACTAACTCTCAAAACAGCATTCTTAATTTGTAACAACTCCCAACTCCAAACAGTTTCTCAGATGACAACCAAACCAAGTGTAGGAATCTGCATATTCAGCAGGTATCTTTCTTTTTTTCTCCACCTAACGTTCTCATGAGCTCAGGTCTTCAGGAAGGTAGATGTTTTGACTTCCTTAATGACTCTTCTCTGCTTCTCAAAAGTCTGGAAGAGAACTTGGGAAAGTACTACACAAACTATTCACTCAATTCCTTGACACTTCCCCCTCCCCTTACTTGATGGAGCTGTTTTCTTGGCAAAGGAAAGTTGGAGTTGACTTGAAGATCCCACTTCAAAGCTGGGCTTTTTGCCTTCTATCTGGACAAAGAGAAATTCACTGCCCTGAATGCCAAGATGCTCCTGGATGGAGTGGACCTCCTCTGCAGTTAAAGGTTCCTTCTGTACCTGGAACGCAACACATACGAAGGCATTGGTTCAGCAGTTCAATCCATGCCTGCAGGGACCCAGAAGACCTCAGGGGAGAACAATGCTGGCTCCTCAATGACCAATAGGATACATTCACTCTTTTTGGAAGTCCCACCAAGACACTTCCCTGCCCCCCCAAAAAAAGTGTTTTCAGTGGTACGTATTACATGTCAGGGTTTTTTTTTTGGTCTTTTTAATAAAAGATTCAAGTGCTGTTCAATTCCTTGTTCTCAATACTTGAACATGTCTTAACTGTACTGGACTGCATATTATCCCTCATTACTGTAAGCCGCCTTGGGTCCTTTTCCAAGGAGAAAGGTGGAGTAAAAATACTCTAAAATAAATAAATATATCGTTCATCTTCAATATTTCCCTCAATGCACTTCAGGGAGATTTCATTCGGAAATGCATGTGATAAAAGTCTCTAAATTGAAATAAATGCTTTCTATTGCAACAATCAAAAAAATCACAGACATACCTCCTTGATTTCTACCAACCCAGAAAGGGTCAACACTGTGGGTAACTTGACTATTGACTTCAGTTTGTTGTTGTTGTTGCCACTGCCTGGGAAGGAGATGACGAGAAGACCAACACCCATCGTTAAGACCAGAGGAGGGCAAACAAGACACAGATTTCACAAGAAAAGAGAACCTTGACTTAGGACAGGTTTAGTTGTTTCCTGAATCACTTCAAGCGCAGCTCTGTGCTGATTTAACTAATAACATGGACCAGTGGCCCCAGGCTGTCACAAAAAACATTTGGCAGACAAAATCCATGTTTTAGTGCCACCTCCAACAGATGGATTGAATGAACAAGACTCGTTAACCTCCATTTCTGTTAGGTCCCATTGGTTCTATGGGTCTAACCGGGCTGCAATGAGACAAGCGTGGGGGTAGGTGATACCTTCGAGGCTGCTATTAAAACAACAACACAGCTGAGCTTTTGAGAGCATTCCCCCCTTATCAGAGCAAGTACCAAATTCAAAATATGGCAAGAGAGGAGTCCTGCCAGCAAAGGTCTCTTAGATGTCAGGTCCTTGGTGAGATGGATGGCCAGGGTGGTGTTCTTTTGAAGAGGCAGAAAGCAGCGGAGGAGCTCTATCTGGAGTCAGGTATTGGATTTCATCTCCCTTCCCACATGCTCCTTCTCCACTGGACTGTCCCAATGGAAGAGGCTCCCCACCTCTTCAAAAGAACACCACCCTGGCCATCCATCTCACCAAGGACCTGACATCTAAGAGACTTTTCCTGGCAGGACTCCTCTCTTGCCATATTTTGAATTTGGTACTTGCTCTGATAAGCGGGGAATGCTCTCGAAAGCTCAGCGTCGTTGTTGTTTTATTTGCCTTTGCAATTCCTAATGGCTGCACGGCTTTATACAGTACTTGTTTTACTTTTGGAAGACAGAATCTCAGTCTCAAATGCCACCCCCACTCCTGGCTGATCTTGATCTCCAAAAAGTGATTCTTAGGTCAAGCCTCAAATTGGGATTTTTTATTGCACTTTGCTACTTGGAATCTTATTTCATGGGAGCAAAAGGAGAGGTATTGCTGGGAGAAGCCAAGTGGGAAGTAGATTCCCTGCCGCAGGCTGTCTGTGAGCCCAGGAAACACTGTTTTACAAAAAAGTGATTTCATGGGACTTGCACCACCCTCGTGTCAGATCAAAACTGCCATCAAATCCAGATGGCCAAGGTCACTGGCCTGTTTCCTTATTTTGGCAGGGCAATGGGTTCACCCCTCCCCAGCCACCGCAAACAGCTTGGGTCCAAGTTTATCTCTGAAACCATCTGTTTCCACAGGAGCCCCAGAAAGGCTGCCTCCGATTTCCACCCTTTCTCTGAGTTTAATGAGACAGGAACCCAAGACAAGGCACTTTCACGGCAGCACTGGGGACAGCATCAATGGTTGGCATTGCCCCTTTTCTAGTTTTATTGTAGTAACTCCCCCCCCAATGCCTTTTCATTTCAATGTCTGAAATGAGTCTCCACTCCTGCAAGTCACTTGGCATCTCTCAAAATGAGAAAGAAAAGGGGAGATTACTAAACCTGAGATCCAATGACACAGAGAAAGGAGAGGTGCCAATTAAGTATGGAACAATGTTTTCTGCTAAGTAGTGGGAGCCAACAGAGGCAAGTGAAACAATGGCTGAGTGACAGGCCAGATTTGGAAGTGCATTCCCTTGGGATTTAGTATCTCATTTCTGTAGCTGTCTGCACTTGTTTAATATAGCATGATCTGAGAACGGTGGAGCCAGGAGGGACCCTCTGGATCACTGGGCCCAGCCCTTGCCAAGGAGGCCTCCGTGGGGGAATCACTCTCCCAACCTCCTGGTTCTGCAGCCAGAGACCCCAATGAGTGAGCTCTCTTGCCTTTCTCTGGTTTGTTCTTGTTTGGGTCACACCTAAGTACTTGCTCCCCTTCGAAGGGCTGCACCTTAAACCCATAACGTACATCTCTGACTGGCATTTCAAGCCTCTCATGCGTAACTCATGGTATCTCATCCCCAGTAAAAGACCCTTCAGGTTCTCAGTCCTGTGGTCAGAGAAGGTCCTGATCCTTACCTGTTTCTGTTGTCACCACCTCCTTTAAAAGGACGCGCCCTCCTGGCTTGACTATCCGAGCTAATTCGGCCAGGACTTCGGCAGAGTGCACTGTGCCACTACCGGGAATCAGGCCCGACAGAACCACATCAAAACTGGATTCCTTATGAGATGCTGAAGAGATAAAATGATAATACTGCTGGGTTTCATGGAAGATCACTGATTAGAGGCAACTCAGGTTAAGATTTTCATTTACTCTCCTGAACAAATAGCAGAACACCACACAGAAGGCCCCAGAGCAGCCATCATGCCCCCCACCCCCCCCACCCCCAGCATGGTGCACACCATAATCATACATTGTGCGAGTGCCAGGCACTATAAGACAAGGAGACTAAATACAGACTACACATGTTTATCTCCTGTGCTTTTAACCAATTGATTGATTAGATTTCTATTCTGCACAATTAGCGATGAATGCTCCTCAAGGCGGTGTACGTAATAAAACACGCAACTTCCCCCAACCCCACTCACAACAAATGAATCAACATAACAGAAAATGTAAGAAAATCAAAATCAACATTTCAGTCGACTATCAGAAAAAACTTCCCAACTGTTAAGAGTAGTATGGAAATGGAACCAATGACCTCAAGAGGTGGTGAGCGCTCCGATGTTGGAGGCATTCACGAGGAATTTAAATTTGTGTTCCTGCATTGGACTCAAAGGGCTTGTGTTATATGGCAACAGTCAAGAAAGGAAAAGGAAAAAGGACACACAGTATTTTGGGTGCCAAATCCCTATTGATTTATTTTGTTTATTATTTAAAATATTTATATCCCCCCTTTCCCCTTAAAAGGACCCAAGGTGACTTCCAACAATTAAAAGAAAATATTTAAAACCTAAAAATAATAACTGTATAAACATATAAAAGGAACTGGACAAGTACTATTTTAAAAATGGTAAAGAAATCAATAGTAAAAACACATTTAAAAACAGAGCCATGATCCATTTAAAAATTCCCCTCAGGCCACCAATCCCTACTTATGGCAACATATTCTTAAAGGCCGTTTTAAAGAGTTCTGCTTTAGCCAGTTTTCTAAGTTCTTGGAGGAAGGGGCCTGCTGCACCTCCGAAGGGAATTTTATTCCATCAGAATGGGGGCCACCACCAAGAAGGCCTCGCTCTTCTCTGTCTGGCCACCCTCGGCAGCAAGCAAGGCTGGGGAGGAATGAATAGAACAAGTAGTTGTTTTCACGGAGAAGATCGACTAACATTCCGATTTATAGTCAGAAGTTGTGCTGATATTGGACAATTAATGCGACCACCATATACGGCACAAGAGAAACAATGATCTAGTTGTCGTTTCTGAGCTCTTGTCTTTCTGCTGATTTGATCATGGCAGCAGGATCCATGAAACCTTCAATATGACAGTCATTTTCAACAGGACGCAATAAGGGGCATTTCCGAACACTTACACTGGAGCAACTGGTTGACGTTTTCAACAGATACGTGGCCTTCGACCCCAACAACAGCCTGGATGCTCTGGACAAAGCTCTGCAGTGCCTCTGGGGACGGCTGGTTGTCCCAAACCACCGCCACTCGCTGGCCCATGGAAAGCCCCTGCTCAGCCATCTTGGGTAGACCTGAAAGGAACAGAAACGGTTCACCAAAACAAACCAATAGTTTGCCAGAAGCAAATACAGATTCAAGCCAAGCAATAATCCTTCCAGAAGGATCTTTCCAAAGGGAAAGTTTGTACCAGCTTCCCCAAATCTACAGTGTTTATTGTTGGTTTTGCTATAAAGTATTCATAGTGGCCTTGTCAGTCAGAGAGGCAGTACATAAATCAAATCAATAAGTACATATTCAGCAGAAGCCTTGCTCTTAAAATCTGGCATCAGGAAACTTAACGTTCAGTTACAGCACCACAAATATTTAGTACACCAAGAATTAGGGAGCACATGACGAGTACACCACTTATCTCAACGGCACACTCAGAAACAGATCTCCGAAGGCTTCTGCCCTTCCCCAAGTGGCAAAAGATAAGAAAGTCAAAGAATGACTTAGAAGTAGACATTACCAATAAACAGCAACCAAAAAACCTGACTTTTAGGAGATTGACTGCCGGTGGTCTGCAAGTCGTAGGGAACGCCCCCCCCAATACACCCCATTTGGCAGGCTCTTCTTCTCTTTTGCCCAGACAAGAGGTTCTACAGGGCAGGGCCTGGGGTGGCAGACCCCACCTGTGATTGTGTGTGTCTCAGGTAAACCCGTCCTGAAATCTCTCGCTCAGGCCCTGCCTTTTTGGTGATCAGCTTCACACCGAAGGTGCCCTAACAGGCTATTAGGACCGAGAAAACCCCACACTGCTCAGCCTGGCGAGTGAGGGATGGCGAGGAGGAAGAAGAGGAGTGCCTTGGGAAAATCAGAGTTGCAGAAGTATTCGCAGTATTCACAGCTGGTACAACAGACAGGTAGGGCAGGATAAATGAAGAAAAGGATGAGCCGTGGGAGGGGAAGGCAAGGGTCACAGGCCCCGTTTTATAATCACATGGGGCAATGTCCATATAATGAATTGGGGGCTGGCAAAGATAAAGGGGGGGGGCATGGTCTACTTCCACTCATCGATTTGGCCGTTCAGTCCAAAATTCGGACATCAAGTTTCCAAATATTCAGACAAGGAACGTTTGTCAGTTTCTCCATGAAAATGATGGGTTTCCACTCCATTCAGCTAAACTGAGTGCCTTCCATTGTAAGCGGTTTTCAAAGCCATGGCGTGTGTCCGCTTGTTTCAAAAACAACAACAAACAACAACTTTTTTTACCTTTTAAATGTATTTTTCCTTCTAATTTTAGTTTTGTTTTTTCTCACTCCTGGGATAGCTTTCAATTTTGTTGTACTATGTACAATGACAATAAAGCAGGCCTGCACAACAAGTAGACTGTGGGCTACAGGTAGCCCGCAAAGGGTTCAAAAGTAGCTCATCGGCCACCTATTAAAAAAAAGTGAGGGGATAAGTTCTCCACCCCTCCCTCCCCAAATCCCAAGGACCACCATTGCCCCCAGCAAAGTTCTGGGACTGCCAGCCCACTGTCTCAGCCGAGCGGGGCAGTTCAAGGGCCATGGCGTGGTCCCCTGCTCTCCGCGCCGGCCACATGCGCACTTAGTAGCCCCAGGGGCCCTTGGGGAGGTCAAAGTGGACCACAGGGGCATTTGGGGAAAAAAGTAGACCGCGGGCTGCTCAAAGTTGGACAGCCCTGCAATAAATACCTATTCTATTCTAATAATCTGAAAGCCAAGATCAAGAGTGTTGCAGCAGCCAGTGTGATCGTTCACATGGATCACAACCCACTTCCACAGAGACAAGGAGTGAAAAACTCTGTCATGGGTTTATATCCAAATAATGTTGTTTAAATATTATTTTAACTCCCACCTCTCCCTTTCAGCAAAGACCCAAATCAGCTTACACCACTAGAAGGCGATATATATAAGGCTAAAAACAAAAAGTTCTCAATCATAAAGGCAATTTACAGCATCCCTGTAATCTGCAAATGTTCTTGTTTGCCACCCCCAAAAAAATCTTAAAAACATGAAAGGATAACAACACAATAGAGGCCAAAAACAGCTTCTCCCAACTCCTGCAAAGCTGGCTGGAGGATTGGGGGTGGAGGAACCAGGTATTTAACATGTATGATTTGAATGTAGAAGGCAAATATAAGCAAAAACAAAAAGTTCTCAATCATAAAGGTTTACTCCCTGATAAAAACATTGGAGGAGAGGCCAGGTGCAAATGCAACTCGGTTCTGATATTGCTCTTGCAAATCTGGAACTCTCCCCCCCCACTTTGGTCTGAGTAGCAACAATAATAATTAGTAATAATCCCAGCGAGGAAGCCTGCAATTATAGCCAGTGACGCACATTAGGAAGAGGGACCCAGCAAGACGGACCCCCCCCTCCCCCAAAAGGCGATCTTTATGGATGGCAAGCAAATTTTGATCCCCGATTGGGGGGACTTTTTGTTTTGTGATGTGGATGCGGTTGTCTGCTTTATCGTTTCTCTGGGGTTGCCTACTGGGTTTTTAGTGTTGCCTGTTTTTTTTTTTTTTGGATAGGTTGTTCTGTTATAATTTGTTGTAAACCGCCCAGAGTTCCCACGGGAAAACCGGGCGGTCAATAACCGTAAATATAAATAAATATATAAGTAAATAAATGTACCTTCCCTTCTTAATTAATTGCGATTAAGGAAGGAGGGGGTAACTCTCCCCCACCACCAAAAAAGAGATCCTTCTAAGCTCAGGACGAAGAAGGATCTAAGTGAAAAATAACTTTTTTCCTCTCCAAAAAACGGACTACAAACACCATAATCCCCCAACCAGGCACTGTAACGTTCTCCAAGCCCTCCAGCCGCCTCCTTCCTCCCCTCCTCCCCCCCCCCCCCGCCCCGCCCCACAAGCACCGGGAAACCTGCCTCCAAAACCACCCCAGGAAAACCCCGGAGAGGAACCACGGCCGACTCCCCCCCCGTGCCGCCCCCTCTCCCGGGGCCGCCTGAGGCACCCGCCTTCCTCCGCACCCCCTTCCCGTACCTGCTTCTCCGATCCCAAACGACGCAGCAGCGAGAGCCCCCCCTCCCCGCCCAGCTCCTCCTCTCTCAGGCCGGGCCTTTTCCGCTTCCTCACGAGTTTCTCCTTCACGTGTCGTTGAGGACGCGCCGCCGCCGCCGCTTCCCTTGCCCTTTTCAAAGATGGCGGAGAGCCGCGCGCAGGGGGGGTAAAAGCCGTTCCTAGAGAACATCGCCCGCTCTAAAGATGGCGGCCGCGGCGTCAACTCATAGAGACAGGAGGGGGGAAAAAGAGAGAGACAAAAGCCTCAGGCGCTCTCAGGTTTTGATGGAAAAAAATTCTGGTGGAAAAAAATCTACGAGGCAGGAAACAGACCGTTGGCTAATTTCGAAACCAAAGAACTTTGCCGCGTTTTACAATCTCAGATTAGTTTTAGCGTAATAATGACTCTTATGGGGACACCCCTGAGGAAGTGCAACGTCATCCTGAAGAAGTGGGTGGTTATGCATGAAAGCCCACCATGAAATACAGCATATGTATTAAAAATGTTTATATCTCTATTTTTTGTTTTGGTTTTGTATAAAGCAAAGACAACTCGACTGCTCTTTCTTTGCTGCTCTTTCTCGATGGTTCTCTTCATTTTGCGTATCTCTATGTCTAAGAGAGAGGGGGGAGAGAGAGACTATGCCCGCTTCAAAGATGGCGGCTGTCTCCGTCCAGTCCCCCTAGGTGAGGCAGCATCCGGGGCTGCTCTGCCCGTGTTGGAAATGGCGGCGGCGAGCTTGCGGCTAGCGGGATGGGGGCTGCTCCGCTCCCAGGCGGGTGAGGAGGAGGAGGAGGAGGAGGAGGAGGAGGGCCTCGGGCGGCAGAAAGGCCAGGGGCTCCGGGGAGAGGGGCTGCTGCTGCTACTGCTGGGGGGTGGGGGGTGGGGGCGGGTCCCACGGGGCCGGCGGTGTGGGTGGCAAAGGTGAGGTGAAGGGCAAGAGGCGCCCTTGGCGTTCCAAGGTAACGAGTCGTTACTCGTTACTCGCGCGCTCGAGGAAGCCCCGTGGAAAGGGTTGTGGAAGGGCCTACCTCAGCCCCAAAAGAAAACAACTGGCCTCCCCGCAGCCCTGTTACCCCTTGGAAATCCCACAAGCGCCAAAGAAAATAAAAGTGGCAGGGAGTCCCACAGAAAATAAAAGTGGCAGGGAGTCACCCCACCCCCAGTTCATGCAGTCCCCACACACACACACACACACACATACACACAAGCGCCTCCATTCCGGGAGCAAAACTAGATATTTCCAACGTCAAAAGAGGATAAAAGCTTGCAGTGTCTTTTTTAAGAGCAACGGAATTTGCCGCCTGAGGCGCCTGCCTCCCTCTCCCCTAATAGGAGAGCCGGCCCTGATTTTTGCAGGGCGGACACAAAACAGATCCCAAAGTTATTTAAGCATTTTAATTTGTCCATATGTTGCCTTTCTCGCCACAAAAGGACCCCAGGCGGCTCACAAAATCCCAAGGAAGGGGAGCCAAAAAGGGCGCAAGCACATGTTTTTTTTTGGGGGGGGGCGGGTGGGTTAGTCTGTGTGGTTTTTGGAAGCTGAATTTCTGAAGGATGTGTAAGCTGCCTTGGGTCCTCTTTAAGGAGAAAGGAAGGGTAAAAGTACTTTGACTAAATGGAAATAAAAATTAAATAAATCTTCAACCCCCTAGCTCAGCCACCAGGCAACTCCTTCCCATGTCAGATTTTTGCTTCTTTCTGTATATATTATTAATAAATTATGGTAAAAATAAATATACAAATAATACTCTGAAAAATAGTAAATAAATTATAGTAAAGCTAATAAAGCAATGTCTTTTCTCTCTTATTTTTCCCCCTTAAGCAAGTGACTCGGGTTGGTTTGCAAGGTTCTCCCTGTCCCTGAAAATGACTCTCTGGGTGAGCCCAGCTCCGAGTTTCCTTTTCTAGAAATAATTTATGATGCAAATTCCAGAGCTGTCCTTCAGTGACATTTTAATTTGATAGCTGATGGCCGCTAAAGACGACTGTTCCCCCTCTCTAGATGGGTTCAGACTCTTTCGGCACATGTGACAGGGATTGACTCTGAAGGAATCTGTGGGGCAAACTGGTGAAGTAGTAGACGGTCTACTTGGGCATTTAATCTGGCCTTTGCCACCGAGGAGATAATATTCGCCCCCGACATTCAGCACATGCTGCTTGGAACTTTACATAAGAGTTCATCCCAGCACCATTGTTTAAAAAAATGCTCTGGTTTGATAAACATACACATCACTTATTTGCAAAAAACAATTAGAAAACATATTTGAATGCACTAGGGATTCTACAGATGATTACTAGCATAATGCATAACTCATCACCAGAAACAGTCAGATTTCAAAGGTGTCTTGTTTTGGTTGACTTCTCCTGGTATAACTTTGTTTTTTTAAGACTGTAAGCTGCCTTGGATGTTTGAGGAGGAAAGCGGTTTATAAATATTTTAAATAAACAAAAATGGGACGAATCAAAGGCTTGGCTTTCAGAAGACCGCACTTGTTTGACGCAGCAGGAGCAGTGCTTATGCAATAATATTCCAGTTCTTTCCAGTCTCTGAAAGGCAGATTCATCCTGTGTGCAAGGGCTTGATTATAGGATTATATAGGGTTCAAGACTGTGCTCATTTGTGCAAATATGTAAGGTGACTTGGAACAAGCTGTTTCCTTTGAACACCAGCTCCTTATGAACTGGCTACTTTAAAGACACATGTGTGTTTATACAAAATGGTGTTTGGGCTGTCTTGAAAGGCTTACATAGGTTGTAGAACATTTGGACGTCAAAAGTGCAATTGACGTGGCCGGTAAGTGGCGATTGATCGCAGTCGGTCTTGCAGTGCTGCTTTCTGCCTCAGTTTTCAGATGCCGGCTGTGCCCAGCCCAGCGTGCCATCCACGTTGCGGCTGTACAACGAAGAGCTTCGGATGAGCAGAAGCAGCCGCCTCCTTCGTATCCCGCCCAGGAGCACGCAGAGTCTCGGCCGGTGGAGGAGCAGCATGACCAAGAATACCCTTACTCACGCCCCAGGTAATCTGCACAGCCGTGCACCCCTCCCCAAACTGAAGCTCGGCGGCGTCTCGCCTTTCACAACTTCAGCAGCCAGATCTGGTGTGGTTTTCTGCATTGCCAATAGAGTGTGATGCTTCTGTGCTCTGGATCCATATACTGTATGTTTTAGTAAATCCTTTTTGGATTTTATTAAACTGGGGCACATTCCTTATTCTCCTCTCCTCACCCCACAAAAGCCATGCTGTCACCTCTTGGCTGAAGACCAGGTCTCTGAAGTCAGTCGGGCAAGGCACTGCTGCCCTTCCTTAGGGTCAAATATTATGTCATTTCGTGAAAAGAGGTTTTCCTGTCGCGATTTGGGGCAGACTTGTTGCCGGGATCAGTTATTATTCTGAGAAAGCAAGAGAGCAGGGCAGAGGTGCGACTTCCTTGGCATTCGAGACCCTTCCAACATCATCTCCTTTTCCCTCCTAGTTACACTGATCAGGGCGGTGAAGAATCCGAAGACTACGAGAGTGAGGAGCAGCTGCAGCATCGGATCCTGACAGCAGCCTTGGAGTTTGTGCCTTCTCACGGCTGGACAGCCGCTGCCATTGCAGAAGGAGCCAAGGTGCGTATCAAGAGAGGCCAATGCTCTGGGAAAATTGTCCAGATTCGCCAGTAACTTGATGGGGACTCCCTGAGGACTGTCATGCAGGCGCTGTTCATCTTGAGGATAGATTATTGTAACACTCTTTACATGGGGCTCCCCTTGACCCTTGTTCGGCGAGTGCAGCGGGTACAGACTGCGGGGGCCAGATTGGTGGGTGGTGCAGGCAGATTTGACCGCATCACCCCCATTCTGGCTCACCTGCACTGGTTACCCGTTGCCTCCCAAATGAGGTTCAAGGTGCTGGTTTTGGTTTACAAAACCCTCCATGGCTTGGGACCTGAATATCTGGGAGAGCGGATCATCCAAAGGTCAGTGCTGGCCCGGCCCACTAGAGCATCGCTGGCACTCTCGCTCTGGGTGGCCACCCCTAGGGAGGTCCGTAAGGTTTCAACCCATAATCGGGCCTTTTCGGGGGCTGGCCTGGCCATATGGAACAAACTACTATGCAAGATCCGTCAAGACGAGTCCTTCACAGCATTCAAAAAAGCATTAAAAACTTTAAAAAAGCATACGGTGATCGTTGTTCTTCTCTGTGTTTTGTTGTATTTCCTGTCACCTTTAGTTCTTGTGCCTCTTGCCGGGCTTCTTGCTTGCTATTAATCTACTGATCTATTATTTTTGCTTGCTTTTGATTTTAACTATTGTTTATTTGTTGGCTTTCGTGTAACCCACCCCAGAGTTCCTGTGGGGAAATCGGTGCAGTCTAGAAATGCAAAAATAAATAAATAAATAAAACAAATAAAATGCTGGGAATATCTTCAAGCTCGCTGCTCTTCTTCATGATTACAGGGTCCCAGAATAAATTTACTACCATTTAATGGAGGCTGTGAGAATTTTCTGATGCAAAACTGAGGTCTCTCTGCAGGCCTAGGGCTCCCAAGGTGCCCTGATGAGGAGCCATTATAATTAGCCTATTTTAAGATTCTTGGCCTCTGTGGATCTCTCCCTACTAAGTATATATGTGCAAGGAATTATTATACCTTGCTCTGCAGGTTTCTCTGTTGTGCAGACAGGGGCTGTTTCTACTCACTGCATGTAGCAGCAGACTGTTTGGCCAGTTTGGACATCTGAGTCTCATTCCTTAGGAAGAAAACAGTTAAGCAAACTTCTTTATGTTTTTAATTTTCTACATGAAACAAAACAAAATGCATGTATTGGTTATCATATGCTGTGCTACATGGGTCACTCACAATTATTTTAACATTACTCTGGCCCTACCTGTTTCATTTCTCATTTCCAACCCTCAGAAGAACAGAATCCCTTTTGGTTTCATACTATTCATCTCTATATATGTTCATCTTTTTGGTTTATTATTTCACCCATTTAAAAAAACATTTGGGTAGGTTAATTTCCAGTATTTTAAGGGCCTGCATTGCAGAAGTAGTAGAGTTTTACATATCCATGTAAAAGCCAGAGGGTTACCAAATGTAGATACACAGATGGAGCAATTCAGAATGAGTAGTATTGTTTAGCATTACAGTTCAGAATGATGCTTCCCATCCATTATTTAAGTACTACTACTGTCAGAATTGGTCAGGATCAACGTTTTCTCCATATTGCAAATGAAATGCTAGAGATGTGGCTTTTCTCCAGGCTACCCTGAAGTTTATGCTCTATCTATCTATCTATCTATCTATCTATCTATCTATCTATCTATCTATCTATCTATCATCTATCTATCTATCTATCTATCTATCTATCTATCTATCTATCTATCTATCTATCTATCTATCTATCTATCTATCTATCTATCTATCTATCTAGTTGAATTCTTCACTACTCACCTACCCCAAGGACACTCTAGGCTGTAGGCAGCAATAAAAATAACCATAATAACAGTTGCACATGAAGGCAGCAAGCCAGAAATTAAAGCTGAACTAACAGTGCTTTTCAATACAATGAAAAGCATTACAAAGTAGAGGTCATAGCTGGGAGATACGAGTGACTCCTTAGGCTAAATGTGTTGGGAAGCCTGCCGGAATAGCAAGTTTTTCATGCTTGCTTGAAAGTCATTAGGGAAGGGGCCAGGGGATTTCAGGCTGCAATTTATTCCAGAGGCGAGGAGCCACCACCAAGAAGCCCCAGCTCCGTGTTCAGCGCCTCCTGGCCTCCCTTGGGGTTGGCACCCTCACCCCCCTGACGGTCTTACCTGAGAAGGACAGGCGGCAGACCTTCTGCCATGTTCCGAGGTCCCCAAACTGGTGGAAGCGCTCTAATGCAGTGGTGTTTTTCTTTTGCTTTGCCTGCTTGTACCTACTAGCCCCATGGTGGCCCCTCTGCCTACTCAACCTGTCTCCCTTCCTCCCTTTAGTCACTGGGTCTCTCTGTTGCTGCAGCAGGGCTCTTCCACCAGGACGGCAGCGAACTGGTCCTGCACTTTGTCTCCCAGTGCAACGCCAAGCTCTCCGAACTTCTCGAGGAGCAGCACAAGCTGGTGCAGCTTGGCCAGGCCGAGTAAGTGCCAAGCAGAGCCGGTGGGAGGTTGGGGGTGGTGGTCAGTATCTCGATGCTGCAACCCCCCAGGATCCCCTTTGTGCTTTGTCCTTTGCCGCCACCTGCCAGCACACAGCTGCTGTTATTGTGTGCCGTGATTGGCTTTGAAGAAGCAAAATCTGAGCCTCGTTACTGTGCATTCTCTGCCAAAGGAAGAAGACGACGGACCAGATTCTGAAGGATGCCTTAGAAGCCAGGCTGAGGATGCTCATCCCATATATTGAAAAATGGCCCCAGGTACAAAAACAGAGATCCCTTTTGAATTTGATTTTCACCAGAGCTCCAACCAGGGTCATTGCTTTGCATGTGTGCACCTGCACTAGTATATTTGGGCTGCTTTCCTGTAGTAGTGAACTCAGGCGGCTGGTTTTCCTGAGTGGAAAGGGGTCCACTCCAAAATAAGGTGGGATCTCTGTTTACTCAGAGGAGTTTCCACAGAGCCTGAGGGGAGGCTTTGCCTGCTTTTGCATGCCCCCTCCCCCAACTCTCCTCCCAAGGACTTGAGGGTGGCTTTTATGCTGCCTTTCCTTTTATCTTCTGAAGGGCCATCCATGCCATTTTATTTAGATGGATCTGTCTTGCATTGTGCTGTGTCCTGGCTTAAGACCACAGCTCTGCAAAGAACAACAGTTCTATTGTTGTCTTGTCAGTTTTTCTCACATTTCACCTCTCTTTCTTCAGGGTACCCAGGGTAATATGGAGTAAGGATTCATCAACAGAAGCATAGTGTCTAGATCAAGGGAAGTGATAGTACCACACTAATCTGCTTTGGTCAGACCGCATCTGGAGTACTGTGTCCAGTTCTGTGCACCTCAATTTAAAAAGGATGTTGACAATCTTGAATGGGTCCAGAGGAGGGCGACCAAGATGATTGAGGGTCTTGAAGAAATGTCTTACGAGGAGCGGCTTAGGGAGCTGAGAATGTTTAGCCTTACAAAAAGAAAACTGAAAGTGGATATGATAGCTATGTATAAATATTTGAAAGGATGTCATATTGAAGAAGGGACTGGTTTGTGTTCCACGGCTTCAGAGACTAGGACTCAGGGCAGTGGTCTCAAAACTACAGGAAAAGAGATTCAGTTTAAGCGTTAGGAACAATTTCATGACAGTTAGAGCTGTTTGGCAGTGGAAGATGCTGCCACAAAGGGTGGTGGAGTCTCCTTCTTTGGAGGTTTTTAAGCATAGGCTGGATGGCCATCTGTCAGAAATACTGTGATGGAGGTTCCTGCATGGCAGGGGGTTGGACTGGATGGCCCTTGAGGTCTCTTCCAACTCTGTGATTCTACGATTCTAACCAGTATCCAAAATCTTTATAACTTGACTCTGTTTCATTGTCTTTTTAGAGGTCCCATCTTTTAGTTAGAGAGTTCCGGGGATCAAAGGCTCTGCTCTCCTAGGGATGTCTGGTTGAACTTGAGTGGCTGTTATTGTTCTTCTTTTCATCATCTAAAAGCATTGTTTTGTCTCTGCTTCCCAAGAAGCAGAGACCGGTGGCAAGGTTGAGGCTAAGTTGCTGAAAAGAGAAACCACGGAATGTGCTGTCAAAGAGGACCCGCCACGGGGAAAGGACTGCATGTTGGCATGATTCCTGCTCAGGTTGGTTCCTCCTGGCCTTGTTAATTGTTCCAACTTCTCCCTAGGCCATCAGTGTGCTGTTGATGCCCCACAACATCCCGGCCAGCCTGAACCTCCTGACAAATATGGTGGATGACATGTGGCATTACGCGGGGGACCAGTCCACTGATGTAAGTGGGCAAGTCACACTGATGTTGTTCCTAGGCATCTGTCCAGCAGCAGGGGGAGCCTGCAGTGGGTGGCCTGGCGTGGTCAATGGGTTCCAGCTGCCCTTGCATTCCTAGGAAGATTCCAAGAGTTGGAAGTCTCTCTCTCTCTCTCTCTCTCTCTCTCTCTCTCTCTGTGTGTGTGTGTGTGTGTGTGTGTGTGTGTGTGTGTGTGTGTGTGTGTGTGTGTGTGTGTGTGTGCGTGCGTGCGTGCGTGCGTGCGTGCGTGCGTGCGTGTGCATGTGTGCAATGTTCAGCCACGTCGGAGATGGGACAGGACCGATGGGTTCCTTGCAGCAGCGAAGGCCTGCTGTGGTAGAAGTGGAGGCCCAGCCCGTTAGGCCTCCTCCTTGCATGGCGGATATTGGGACCCAATGCCTCTTTGCAAAAGCCCCTCAAGGGTGGCACCGGGCAATGTGGTTCTTTCCGGCTGTAGACACAGCTATTGATAGAAATCCAGCAGCAGAATGGCAGAACTGCCAAGGACTCGACTCCCTGTCTCCCCACTGTTGTCAATGGGCCTGCTCCGGTTGTATTTGTGTATTGGATTTCAGCCATGGTGTGGCTTATTAATTAACAATTTTGTTTAACTGAGCAGTTTGAACAGGGTCCTGGCCTCAGACTGAAGCTCTGCAAAGAACCACAGTTCTTTTGTTGTCTTGTCCGTTTCTCTTTCACATTTCACCACTCTTTCTTCGGAGTACCTAGAGTAGTTTATAGTAAAGATGTGTTAGAACCACTATATAAACCATCTAGAAAGCCACAGCTCCATGAATAGGAAAAATGGGCCAGTGAAAATGGCAGTGTTAGAACTGAGAGTGCCTCAAACTGGCAGGGTATATTGTGTTAGTTTGTGGGTTGTGTGGATGTTTTTGGAATGGAGTTTAATTATACAGCTATTTTCTTTTTATGGCAGTGAACAAAATGGAGAGTGTTTATTTAAGGGACCTGCTGAGTTAATCTAGGTGTTTCTTTGTTTCAAACACTGTTCTGAGTTCTGCACCCAAGCAGGGTGACAGAAAATAAAAAATTATTCTTGAAAAACCTTTAGTACCTATCTAAAAATACCAGAAATTAATGATAAAAGCCATCATCTTTCTGGCAGGAAATAAAAGCAAAGTAAATTATATCTTAATTAAAGCAATTAATGAATTACTCAATTTTTTTCTAAACATAAGTAAGGAGTGGTTTGATCTTAGTGGGTCTTCATAATTAATGGCTTTAATAAATGTGTGTGAAAATAGAATAGCAGCTACTGTGGTGACAAATAAATAGCACACGGGGAAATTAAAAGAATAAACCAGAATGCCAAGCAAAATACAGCAACCACACCAGGAAACGAAAGTTCTGCTTGGAGTATGGAAATTGGAGATGAGCTTCTAAAAAGAAGCGGCCTCAGCAGCAGTGTCCGTCTTACTTTATTTCCTTCCTGCTGTCTTGGAAACTTGGACAACGCTTCTGTGCTACTTGGAAGGCGACACGAGGTTGTGTTATGGCTAGCAGTGGGGTTTGATGACGCAGCATTTGAACTTGGGCCGCGTGGTTGGCTGGTGGCTGTACCCTGAATGGACTGCAGCCAGGAGTCCCTCTTAAAATTCCCTTGGCCATTGGCTGTTGTAGCTTTCGCGTTTCTGTGTGTCTAGGGCAGGGGTCTGCAACCTTTAAGATATAAAGAGGCACTTGGACCTGTTTCCGACGGAAAAAAAACACCTGGGAGCCGCAAAACCATTGCAACATTTAAACAAATATAACACTGCATATATTGTTTCTTACCTTAATGCTAACACTCTTCTGAACCTACTGTCTTCTCTGTGGAGCCATGGCTGCTTATTTATATACAGTGGACCCTTGTATAACAAACAGTTTGTATAATATAAAATCTGTACAACATAAAATATTCTGGAGATAGGGGAAATTTGCTTAACATAATCACCTCTACAACATAAAAATGAGATCACTCTGTTTTCAATGCAGTCCTATGGGAAATTTGTATAAAGGAAAATTTGCTGAACATAATTTCATTTGGAGCGAATTAATTCCTTTATACGAGGTACCACTGTATTTCTGCAGGGGGGGGCGTGTTGGGAGAAGACCAGAGCACCCCCACTAAATCAAAATGTGTGTGTGTGTGTGTGTGTGTGTGTGTGTGTGTGTGTGTGTGTGTGTGTGTGTAAATCACCAACATTGCAATCTACAGAAACAAGTGGCTCCAGATTCCCTCGCTCTTCCTTTCTCCCTTTCCTTGCACTCAGTGTGAGGCACAGAAGGGGCCCTCTGGATCTTGGGGTAGCAGCAGCACCACTTCCATCTGCCACAGCCAAGGAGGGTGGGGTGGAAGGCTCGTGGGCTTTGTAGTCCCACCGCCCCTGGAGCCCCCCCCCTGAGCAGGACCATGAGAGTGGAGCATGGGGGCCTCTTTGTGAGTGGGTGGATGGGCGTGGGGTGTGGGCGCTGCTGCCCCTCCCCCGCTCCAAAGGAAGGGCCCCACCAAGGGCGCATCTTGTGGCAGGGAGTTCCACTCGCCCTCGCCGCCGCCCTGGAAGTCCTCACCTCGCCCCACCCGTCCTTAGCGGGTCCTTCCGGAAGTGAATGCCGTGGATGTCGACGTGGGCTTCCCCGCCAGCGTTCACGGCCCAGATCACGTTGTTGGCCAGGCCGGCCCCTCGGGCCACCCCGTGAGGGGGACGAGCCACCACCAGCAGCAGCACCAGCAGGCGCCAACCCAAAGCTGAGCCGCCGGAGCCGTCCAGCAGCAGCAGCAGCAGCGCTCCCAAAGCCGCCGCCGCCGCCGCCGCCATCTCGGGGGTTCCTTCCCGGCGCCTCGCCGCGATCCCGCCCCACCGCTGCCGCTGCCGCCGCCGCCGCCACCGCCGCTCCTCTTGCTGCTGGTGGTGCGGCGGCTGCTCTTCTCGCTCGCCCGGGACCTCCGGGGACACTGTCTGCGGCTGCTGCTGCTGCTGCCGCCGCCGCCGGTGCCGCCGCGCTCCCGTCCTCCCTTCCAAGAGGGACGGCGATGGCGCCGGCTTCTCCCGCTCCCACGCCCTCGGTGGGCAGATGCACTCGGCAGGCGGCAGCAGCAGCTCCTCGGTGGAGCCCATCGCGGCCGCTCCGCCGGCCACGGCCCATGGGTGGGTGGGGGTGGGGTGGGCGCTGGGGGTTCCTTCCTGGTGCCTCAGTTCGGCCGCGCTCCTGCCCCGCCCCGCCCCCCCGCCGCCGCCGCCGCTCCTGAGGCACATCCCGCCCGCCCGCCAGCCTCCGCTCTCTCAGGCCGACACCTCAGCCGCGAGGGGGCACCCGAACCCACTCGCTTTGCCGGCTCCCCGCCTCACCGGCCAATCGCCGCGCCGCTCCCAGGCCCCGCGCCTCCCCGTTGGCTGCCCCGGGGCCGCTATTTGCATGCCGGCCAGCCGGCCAGCCCGCCACCTCCCGGAGCCGCGGCAAAGGTTCCAAAGAGCCGCATGCGGCTCCGGAGCCGCGGGTTGCCGACCCCCGGTCTAGGGGGTAAGCAGCCTGTGCTTTCATCACATGTGGATTTTCCGGATGAGATTGAGTCCTTACTGCTTCTAACGCAATCGTACTTAACTGACAGAAAATCTGTGTGATGCCTCATTGGAAACTGACCTCCTGTTTGCAGTTGTGATCAGTGCTGTGTTGGCTTTTATTGGCAATTTTTTTGTTCTGCTGTGATTATTTTCAGAGGGGAAACAGGGCTTTAGTTCAGCCCTAAATATTTCGCCTTCCTCATAAGTGGGGAATCACAGCAAAGAGTCATACAAGATTTCCTTCATTTTTTAAAAATGTATTTTTTGGCCCATAGGCATTCACAGGGCACATTTAGCAAGTGACCAAGGAACAAATGCTCTGGCTTATTTTGGTTTGTTTCTTTGTTTTAGGCTCTGGAATCAATTGTTGGAGTAGCCAGTTTCCTTTTCAAATTTGGTGATCTTCTGAGCTATACAACGGAAATGAGAATCAGTTTGGATGCCACAAAATAGATCAAAATGGCCACAAAATAAAAAAGATGGATAAAATAGACCCCTCACACCTTCTGTGTGTTTTGTGGGCTGGGGGGGGGGAGCAATGCTTGCTTTTTTTTTGAGCCCCCCCAACCTGTTTTGGGTCTCAGGGGTTGTGTCGCTATTTTTTTCAAAACGAACTACTGGAAGTCTCCATGGATGAAAAACAGGTCGAGCAGAACATGCCTTGGTCCTCCATGGAGGGTATAGGAGGGCCCTTTCATCTCTTTTTCATCTATTTTCTTAAATAGTTAGGTGCTAGAGGCATGGGTCGGCTGCTCCGGGGATCTGCGGACCACAGAGCTCTAGAACACAGTTGCTTGGGAGATTTCGACTTCGGTTGCTACCCTGCTGTTGGGCTTCTAGCAGGTAGTAAAGCTGATTGTTCTCTAGTAGGCATCATTGATCAGGAGATCCTGCTTCAAAACCTCTTTGGAGCTTTTGTTCTCTCTCGCCCTTATTAACTTGAGCAGAATAATAGTCTGTGAATGAACATATTATTGTTTGCAAAGTCTCACTGAAAGTCGTGCAATTTCGTGTTTGTTTGTTTGTTTGTTTTTCCTGCCCATACAGTTCAACTGGTACACTCGTCGTGCTGTATTGGCCGGCATTTATAACAGCACAGAGCTGGTGATGATTCAGGACACCTCTCCTGACTTTGAGGACACCTGGCTGTTCCTTCAGAACAGAATAGCTGATGCCATGAACATGGACCACACAGCGAAACAGGTGAGGCCCAAATGCTGGGCTTAGTAACTGCCCAGACTTTTACATTGCTTGTATAAACATCCTTTCTCCTCAGGTTTTCACCATGGGATCTAGTGCCCTTCTGCAGTTAAGAAAATACCTTGATAGCCCTGTTGAAGAAGGCATTCTGATTGTGGCTCTCCTTGATTCCTGGTTGCGATGGGCACGAATCGCCAATCCAGCAGTTTGTCCCAGTTCGCTTACTGCTGCAACAGGTGTTTGGCAGTTCAGCACTCCGCCCCCTCTGGGAGACAGCCACTTGGAGGCAGCATCCTGGCCTCCATGCCCCACCTCCTCTTAATGCTGCCTTTGAGTGGCCACCCACCAGCAGTGGGCGGGAGACCGAATCACCAGACACCTGTTGCAGTGGCAAACGAACCGAGAAGAGCCTCCGTAACTGCGGTTTATGCCCATCTCTATTCCTGGGCATTACGTTTGGTGCAGAGAATGGTTCTGGTGCCTGACTTCTCCTGCACCTAAAGAAGTTCACATGACATTCATCAAGTTGTGACCACCGTTTATCCATATCCTGAAAATTATGGTGCCTAAAAGGCTCTCAAAGAGCCAAGGCAATGATGGTGAATCCTCTGCGAAAAGCCACCTTGGAGGCTAGGAAGCAGCCACCCTTAAGTGCTCATTGGGTGGCTTTGGATGGAGACCCCCACTCTTCTTTTGCTGGGCCTTGGGAGGCTGCCCTTGGCCCACGCCTGGCATCATGTATCCATCCGTCTGTGGTAGGCAGGCGGGTGTTTGCACTCCTTGGGCTTTTGTGTTTTCCAGGCGCAGGCAACAGGAGAGGCCCTTGTCCAGGGACTGAGGGGGGCTGCTGTGACGGTGAGTGAATCCCATACAGGGTTCTCTTTCCTTTGATCCGGGGGAATGACCTGTAGCAACGCAACACGGCCCATTTAGGCGTTCTTGTCGGTTTTAAAAAGGAAGGATTCACAGCGATCCCCTGCCTATTGCTGGGGTTAGGGACCTGACCCGCGATAATTGAAAATCCGAGATATGCGGATGCCGGTCGAGTCAGGCCTGGGGGGGGGGCTAGCTGGGGGCTCTTGTACTTTCCGGTAAACTGGAAATCATTTCTGAGGCCTCCAACTAGAAAGGCTCTCAGAGGTCTCAGAAATGATTTTCAGCGATCCAGAAGTCACTTCCGGTTCGCAGGGAAGCCCTTTTGGTGCCTCCAGAAGGCCCAGGAAGGCCCTCGCAGGCCTGTTCGGGGCAGCTCCTGTCCTGTGGTAAGTATGGGAGGCTTGAAACAGGACCTTCCCCCCTTACCCTAGGGGGCCTTTTTTTCATATACTGCGATTCCGTGATATAGCAGGACCGCAATATATGAACCGTGAAAGGGCAGGGGACCACTGTATAGGAAACACCCCCTCCCCTGTGGGCTTTTCTCAGAAAAATCAATGACCAGTTCTGGTATAATGCCCTCTCTCTTTTTGATTACATGTGGACCCTTCCAGCTGTAGAGACATATATTGGTAGAAACCCAGCACTAGGTACTGACTAGGGTAGGCCTGCAGAATCACAGAACGACTGAGGACTTGACTCCCCACCCCCACCCACCCCCACCCCAATGTAAATGGGCCTGCTCTCATTGGTAGTAATCGACTGGATGGCAGCCATGATGTAGCAGGAGTTCTGACTTGTTTCGCTCTAGCCTTGGTTATCTGCTCCCCCCTCCACCCTTCCATTAATCCCCCCCCCTATAAATTGAAAGTGAAGTGCTGATTGGATTTAATGGACTTCCTTGTGGCAAATAAGGAAACTTTAAAGCCCACATAAAAGTTATTGTGAAGCTTAATAGCCACGTAAGATGTGCTTGTTCTCAGGATCTGGCATGCCCCTTGTTGTTTTTGCTGCAGGAGAGTAACACGGCGGCTAGCCTGCAAGTCATGTTACGTGCCAGTGAGTAGAAGGCTTTCTGCAATAGACATCCCCCCCCCGAAAATCTTGTGATGCCTGTTGTCATTCCTCTTAAGCAGTGGATCTTAATTAATCCATTGTCACAAAGTCTTTTGAGTCAGAAGCTGGTGCTTGTTTTGGTCATCTGAGATCCAAAGAGGCTGAGAAGGTGTCTTGAAACATGCCTCACACTTCAGGGAAATTATCCCTAGGGCTGGCTCCTTTTCTCCCCCACCTTGTTGCAATTTTCTGACTGAGGAACTCAGAATAAGCCTTCAAAGCAACGGCAGAACCTCTTAAACCACCCTTCTCAGAGAAATGTCCCTGTGTCTCGGAGGCTGTGACTGAGTAGTGGTGTATTTCCCTCCTGCCGGGCTGCGCTTTTTCTCATGGTCTCCATCATTGGTTTGTTTTTCCCCTACTGTCTCTGTCATTACCGGACAGCTAAGGAACCTCACTGGACTGAACCAGCGTTGATGAGGAGGTGGATGAAACCTGCTAAGGGGTCGGGACATGCTCCAGGAATCGGATTGTGAGAACTCTAGAACAGTCACAACTTCCTTGCACCCAGTAAGCCACAAATACACAGAGGTCACCAGCCTGGTATCAGAAGCGTCTTTCTCTTCTGGACTGGACGTGACACAAGTGGGTTTTGTAGCAATGACATTGCCCATCAAAGAATAACGTCTGAGGCTTCGTTTTTACCATATGGCATGCAACAAGATCCCCCCCCCCGAAAATCTTACTCCTATTTTCTTCACATTGCAACCACTGTGACCTTGGTCCAAAAAGCTTGATGCATGACAGTTGGAGAGGGCAAAGAAGGATGGCTTCGATCCAGCTGCCACCATCATCTTGCCCAGGAGAAAATACATCACTCCTGGATCTTCCTGTTGTCGTCTCCTTACTGCATTGGATAGTCTCACAAAACGAATGAGATAGATCAAAGGAGGGGGTGGGTGGCAGTTTCCCAAGGCACTGCCCCCCCCTTCCAAATGGCTACTTGTTGTTGACGGTGTATTCACAGCTTTCTTCTCAGTGTATCACTTATATTCCTGGGCATGGATGTGACTGTAAATTAATAGTCATAATAATAAAAACGGATTGGGTGTCTCTGTAACCCTTCACAATTCCTGTGTTTGCAAAAGGTTTTGTGGTTGTGACACAGCTCATAGGAGCGACTGCAAGGGCTGCAGCAAATAAGAATAGTGGAACAGATGGCCCCAGATGGCCCCTTGAGGCATGGCTGGGTCACCCGCTTGGTTTTTTTAGGGCTTGCCCATGTGAAGGAGCTTTCGCAGAACTTGCTGCTTCCGATCACATGAAGCACAGCTGAGCAGAAGCGTGTCCCGGAGTCCTTTCGTGGGCAACAACCGATCAAGTGGTCAAAGCGATGACCTAGTGCAGTTAACGGGACATGTGGCCAAAGTCTTAAGGATGTTCTTCCATCCTTTCATTTTTCAGAATTTGGAATGATGGGGGCAGGGCCGGTTGTTGAAACCTCTTCTTAGTCATTGTGGTTGGAGACACATTTTCAAAAAAACAACAAAAAAACGGCATAACATAACCCGTTGAAGTGGCCATCTTTATTAACAAATGAGAAACATAACAAAGCCTTGCATTTTAAGGCACTCACACCAAGCATAGCTCATAGAAGACCTAAAAATATATCCATCGAGCTGTCTCCTTAGATCTATAAACCTCCACGTTGTTATTCCTGTGTAATTCTTCTCAAGTCATGCATATTGGCCTAGCTGAAGGGAATCTGAAGCCACTGGTCTCATTCAGTTGGATTTATGATGGTATATAACCTCTGAGGCTTACACATCATCATTGATATTTCAGGACTCATCCCTGGAATTAGTATCAACTTGAATCTGATCAAAAATATCGTAAAACAAAGTAGAAAAGAGCATGCTCCTTATTTCAGTAGCATTGCACTTGCACCAAGCTGTTTGGGTTTTCTAATCCCTTATATGAAAAATTCAACCATGCAGCAATATTAAAGATGATTAAATCCGAGCAAGTGTCTACATTTAGCAGAGGTCCCTTATAGTCAGATGAAAGAACAGCTTTCTGGGCATTTTCCTTTTGGAGACTGTGTATGCTAGCATTGTAAATTTTTAATTACTGTATATGGGATGCAGGATAGGAGTTGTTCCATTTTAGTACGCCTTGGCTGTATCAGGAGCTGAGCATCATTTTTGGTGCATGGAAACATGATTATGAGCATGAATGGCCAGCAGAAAGGTGTCAGTTGTGGTTATCCTGTGCGAAGCGGTGGTGTGACTAGCGGAAGATGGAAATATATTTTCCATTTGTAGATCTCCTGTTTTATTTCCCCCACCTACCCATCTCATACACACACAGAGAAAGAGAGTGAGAGAGAGAAGCTAACTTTTAGGGGAAAGGACAGGCAAGGGTATGACACATCCTTCTCACCCATCCTTTCAACTGATTTTAGTGATGCTAATTAGAGATGGGCATGAAACAGAAAAATAGTGTTTTGTTTTGTTACTCATTGTGTTTGTTTAGTTAGTAAACAACTTTTTAATAGAAGTTTCAAAACAAAACAAAAGGAGTAATGAAACAATTCAGAAGGTGCCACCACTCAGGTGGTTTTTTTTTAAACAGTTCAGGGTGTGGAGAGGAGGGCCGCCCCCACCTCCACACCCCATCCTGTCAAAAAGCCCCACCTGGGAGGTGGGGGAGGGGTGACTCCTGAGAAGGAAGCAGGTTTTTGCTGCCCAGCTTCCAACACAGCACCAGCAGCAGTCTTAAGTCGAGCGCTGATGTCAGTGCTTGCTCTCTCAGACCTGCTTTGAACTGGAAAGCAGAATAGGGAGGCTTTTGGGGCAGGGAATTCAAAAGCCTCCCTCCACCACTTTCCCACTGCCACCCAGCTGGTTTTGACAGCTCAAGCTGTCAAAACCAGCTGGGTGGTGGCGGCGAGAACTGAGGAGGGAAACAGCTGCTGGATATTGTTGCAGCCCCTTGCCTGAAGCAAAATCCCATGGCAGCTCCCCATTTTGGTTCCTCCGAAAGCATCATTTCAGCTCCATTCTTGACGACACACTGTCTGCCTTTTCATTTCAAGATTTTTCAAAACCTTACAAAATGACAAATCAGTACTGTATGTCGTTTTTCATATGGTGCCCATCCCTAGTGCTAACTTATGGTATTATGATTTTGCACTGCATATAAATCCCTGTCCTACTGTGGGTTGTTTTGTTTGTAAATCTACTAGGTATTGTCACTTTGTTAAACTTCCTTTGCATGGGGACAGTCTTGGGCTTCCGGAACCTGTGTTATATAAACAGAAGTGTGAGTGCAGCCTTTGGGAAGCCACCAGACCCTGAAACACACACACACACAAACTACTTATCTTGGCTTAACGAGTCCCAGAGAGGGGTGGCCTGGATTCCTCTATGCTCAGGTCTAGGAATGCTGCCTAAAAATCCCTAGTTGGAACTGCCTTTCTCATCCACTTGATGGGTTCGGGTCCCCCAGCCCCAAAGCTCTGGAGAGATCCCAGAGGGTTAAAAACATCTGGACGTTAACGTCTTGGCACATGATTTCCTCATGGTGACCACCAAGCGTTTTGTGCTTCAGCTCCGTGATTGTTCACCACTGACCCTTGTTTCCTGGCAATGAATACCTGGTTCACCGACCCAATCAAAAACTCCAAGCAGGGGTGGCCCATTCATGGAAATCAGAAGCACCCTAATTATGCCAGTTCATCTGCAAGCGTGTGCGCATACACATGCACACACACACATGCACGTGCACGCACACACACACACACACACCTTTTCTAAGCAAGAGATTGCCTTCATTAAAAAAAAACCGTGGAATAGTGAGTAATGTTTGTTTATTGACTGCATTTCCATTAAAATAAATCCAAACAAACAACAGAAACATTTTTTTCACTTTTTATATATTTATTTTTTGCAAAACCCCACCTGTGCCTCAAAAAATCCTGGGCCAGCCCTGCCACCACTGACTGGAGTCCAAGTATTTGTCTGTCCCCAATTTTATGCCCCTTTGGTGCTCAATCATCCTTTGTTCCCCCAATCCCAGACTTATGGACGATCCATATAGACTACTAGACCCTTTAATTTACCCATCAGTGTGTTCTAAAAGGTTGTGCCAGGAGGGTGGTCCTCTTGAATGCCACAGGTTCTCTGTTTTTGAAAAATAAAAGAGTCTTACTGTAGGCATTGCCTCCTCTCAGTCTGCTGAAGGCAACCTCTGGCCTTCTAGATGCCATTGAGCTACAAGTTCCATCATCCTTCACTTTTGCTGATACTGCCTGTGGTTGATGGGGGTTGTAGTCTATCGAGGGCCACAAAGTAGCACACTTCTGACCTAAATCCTGAGTGTCATTCCTCTAGGAACTTTGGCCTGAACCTTCTGTTTTGGGAACTACAGCACTCGCCAAAGGCAGAAGAAAAAGGAGGCAGAACGGAGGGGCTGGATGTAACGGGGGTAAATCTGGTGCTGCAGAAGGATAGGAGTCTTTAATACGGAGGCACCCCAACTGGCCTCCCCTGTCCCAAAGAGTCTCTCAAACAGGACATGAGGCCTAGGGACTCCCTTGTTGGACCTACGAGGCAGCCCTGCGCCTGGCATTTAGAAACAGAGGTAGCACAGGATGCTGTCCAAAGGGGATGTGCTAAAGTCCGCAGGGCAAGCTATGAAGGAAGATTGTTATCTTGGAAAGAATTACTCTGTGGAACTATATCTCCCAGAATCCCCTAGCCTGAAAAACCAGTGACCCAGCAGAAAAGTCAGGCAGGCAACCTGCCACAGTGCTGCCCTTCTCCCCTCTTGTGCTCCAAGAGAAGATGTTATTCAGTCCAGGCATATATATTCATTCACTTAATGCCTATTATCAGGGGCGCTATTCAGCTTCCATCAACGCCCCACCAGGCCGGCCCTACCCTTGAGTCGAGGGAGGCAATGGCCTCTGCAGATCCTGCAAAAAGGCACGAGCTGTTTCTTCGAGGTCAGATGGCTTGTCCTACACCCCGTCAGCCCCTGGATGACACTCTGTTCCCCTGCCAGTGCAGAAGTTAAAAATCCAACCACAGGGATGGCACTGGAGTCTCTACCTCAGGCAGCAAAATGCCAGCCTTAACCTCAAAACTGTTTCTGAAAGCACCGTGTATGTCCATTGTAGCCCTGCCTATCTTGAGTTTGGGGGCAGGGTTGCTTCTGTTTTTGGACTACAAATCCCAGAATGCCCAAACCAGGATGGGCAAGGAGGGTGGTAGGTGAAGATTCTGACTTGTGTTTCCAAAAGGGGTCCATGTTCTGTGCTTTTTAAACACCCCTCCTCCACCTTCCTTTCAGAACGCAAGATGAGCAAAAAAAGCACTGGCTGGAAAAGCCGTCCTTCACACCACCCAAGCAGTCAAGAGAACCACTGTGATTTTTTTAAAAATCACCTCCATTTTAATCTCAGATGGACTCAAGAGCACCAAAGGGACTCTAGAAGCAACAGCGAGCGACACAAAGTGGAGGCTCTAGGATGGATCTCCGTAAATCAGCGGCTATGTGGCTCTTGCCTCTTTGTTATACGCTGGTCTTAAATTGAAACTCAGGATCCAAAGTTGGAGCAAGGCAGCTTGGAGATTACTGGTCCCAGTTGGGGATGCCGTGTTGCCCACCCTCACACCCCCCACACACCAGCAGACTGGCTCGTAGGCATCCTCCCTCCCCTCATGTATACACAGGATCCAAAACACACTTATTTACACAAACGGCTCCCGAGAGTGTCAAGGCCTCCCGGCAATATTCTGGAAACAAGGGGCGTGTGGGCATGTGTGGGGGTGTGTCAGAAGAAAGAACACAAAACAACACAATACCAAGGTTTTTGTACTACAATAAAAAGATAGCCCTTCTAAAAGTTATTCAATAAATAGTAAAACTAGAAAACCAATTGATTCATTAAAAAAATTTCAGCATAGGAAAAACCAGCTGTTCGGTGCATGGGTCTCACCGTTTCTTCTCAAAATTCTGCGGCGGATGGGGCGAGGCGGGTGGGCGATGCCAGTGGGAGGCGAGGGCATTTTTAAAAACGAGGGAGGCTGGCCACCCCGAGACAGCAGGATTGTGCCAAGGCAAAATGGATCTCCGATCACCCCAGGCTGCCTCTCTGACTTGAGCTGCAGCTGAATCCTGCACCGCACAGAGAGAAGCGGATCGCCCCACGCCCTACGATCAGCTACTTGCCGGAGGTGCAGGAGCAGAAGGTGGCGAAAAAGTTGGCAACTCCAGGAGAGAAGCAAAGCCCGACAGGGGACAAGGGAGCCATGAACCTTTGGGTGACTGAGGCCTTTGGTTCGATTGATTGTCAAGTGAAGGGGCAAAAGAGACTCTGCTTGCAAGCAGAGCTCTTTGACAGGGAGGGAGGGAGGGAGGGAGGGAGGGGGCAGGGCGGTGGTTTGGCAACCTGTTCGGACCTAGAAGGGGCGGACAATCTTTGCCACAGCCCTTCCTGATCCTTTTAAAATCCCGAAACTGAAGAGACATTGTGGGGATGGCTTGGAAGAATCAACCAAGGTGCAGTTAATATGCCTCCCCCCCCTCAAAAGAGGGAGTTACCTTTTTTGGGGGGGAGCAGACCTCTATAAGCCTCAAGAGCAGATTTCAAGGCAAAGGGTGGCATCCCCTGGAGTGGCAGAAGGAGCACAGCTGGCCCTTTTAAGGGAAGGAAATATTTTTTAATTCTTGGGATTGTGGGTGGAAGATGCTGGAAGGTGCAGGGGGGGAGGGGAGGCTGCAGGGCCACACACGGACCCCCAGCCCTGACTTTGCCCACTGCAACGAAAAGGGATGAAACAGGCAGCACAGGTGTTGCTTTGCAGCGGGCGGGGAGTGGGGGTGGGGGTGGGGTCCCTGGCCAGAAAGGGGACACAGGGAGTCCCGGAGGCAAAGCTTCCTTCCTGGAGGGGCATAAAGAGCCTTCTGAATCTTCCAAGCAGTCATGGCCCTAAAGCAGTCCTCCCCTCCCTCCCCCCCCCTCATGTGCAAAATACATCTAGAACCTAGCATCGACATTGGAAAGAGGCCTCCCGGGCTGTCCATAAACATCCCCAAGGAACAGCCAGCAAGTGTGACAGAAAAAAATCCCACAAAACACGTCCCTGCCCGCCCTGTCCAGCAGGCCTCCAGGCGCCCGGTCGGTCCTGATCCGGAGGCTTCATGGGGAAAGAGTGTGGGAGTCTCCCCAAGAAGTGCCAAGGACACTCAACCTGGCACAGGAGTCCTCACGGGGAAAGAAAAAGCGCTTTCCCTTGAGAAACGGGAACCCTTCCCTCCCCTGGCCGGCTTTCGGATTGGGACTGCAACTCCCATCGCCCCCCTACCCAGCTGATCCTGAAGGATGCTGGACACTGCTTCCTACTACAACCAGGGGGTGCCAGGGTTGAAGGAAGGCTGGCTCCTGGCCATTCGCAGTTCAGGGAAATGCAACCTATTTTTAGCAAAGGCAAACTTCCCAAAGGACCTTTCTGTCCCCTTTTCACCGCAGAACACCTTGCTTCCACCAACAAGGGTGGAAAAGGGAAGGTTTGTTTTCCGGACTTGCATCCAAGTGCTGGGAATTGAGGCTGCCCCCAGCCATGCAAGGGAAAGGCCTCCGCTTACTCTCCGGGAGACCTACCTCCGCAGGAAGCCTCTCCCATCCCCTCCTGCCACCAGCAAAACGACAACATTGCCTCCTTGCCCCGGAGCTTGTAGGGAAAACGAAAAACCACCCATCCCGCCCACCGACCCTTTAAAAACCTAGCCTCGGTGGCTACGAAATGTGCATTCGTGTGAGAGCAATCTCGATATATAGAATATGCATCAGCAATATTATATATTTAAAATAGTTGTAACAATATATAGCTAGTCCTCCGTCTCTATCTGGGTTCTGGCCTTTGTTCTGGGCCTTCGCCTGCTAGGCTGAAGATCCGGGCTGTTCCTGGAAGCTGGAACGAATGTTCGTTCCTCCAAGTTACCTCTCCTTGTTTGTTCCTCTGTGGCAGCAAAATGAGCTGTCCCCTGAAACCTTACAGCTGCCTTGGAAAGGCAGGGAGCCAGCACGGGGACCCAAGGATCTTCAGAAGGCTGAAAGGACACTCTCCTGAGGCTGAGGCAGCCTCTGTCTTCCATCCGCTCTTCTGCACCCAAGGCCACTTCACTGCGAGGCCGACTTCGGTTCTTTGCCCTCGCTCTGTCCGTTGGCGGGAGGGTTCGGCTTCAGCAAGATGAACCGGTTCAGGAGGTCAGTCTCTGAGCTGGCCTGGGGCCCTGAATAGGAGTCACCTGTGGACACAGAACACCACCCATCAGAATAGCAACCCATGGGAAAAGGCATCTCAAAGCACTGCGGTGGAGACTCCGCTCAAGGCCTGAGTTCAATCCCCAACAGGCTCAGGTAGTCAACTCGAGGGTGACTTGGACGTCCATCCTTCTGAGATCAGTCAACTGAATACCCTTTCGTGTGTGTGTGTGTGTGTGTGATGTGCAGCGTGTACAATGAAATTGTCAACCAGCCAGAGAGTGCCTCGTGGGGCAGTATATCAGCATCACACTTGGCTGTGTTGCTATTTACCCTCTCATCCCGCTAGGCAAAAACCTCACCTGGACTGCCAGGGAAGGACAGGTACATCAGAAAGGCTTTGTACTTTTATTTTATTCTGTGGGGCACCAACAGTATAGATCAGAAGGTGCAAAGACTCCTGATGCGCCCTCGTGCCTTTGGGTCTCATGGAAATCCCCTTGTATTGAGGGCTAGCCATAGGGTGATGGTGAGCAGGAGGATCCCATGGATGTTCCTTTTATCGCTTGAGTCCGGCGAGAATCCTGAGGTGTGGCCAAACCTACCGACACCCACAGAACATCACGCCTGGCATTTGCTGTGAAATAGCGTGGAATACATTTTGCCCCTCTAGCTCTCAGAAAGAAAGGATCGCCCGTCAAGAACCTCCATGGCAAAAAGGAATATTTTTAATGAGGACCACTTCTGTCCTCCCTGGCTTTCCCCCTCCTTTTATTTTCCTTTAGTTCTGTTTAAACACAGCAGCTACTCCCAGAGAGAACGGATCAGCTCAGGCACTCCGGGTCTGAGTCAGCACTTAGAGATAGTCCCTCCCACCCATTCAGCGGGTCTGTTCCAGCGAGGGCTGCCAAACTGGAACCAGGCTGCTCATTTCAAGATGGAAAGCTTAAGGAGGGGCCCTAGGCCTCCCGTGAAAATCAATACAGCTTAGAAATGCTGAACGAACGCTCTCTGGGTTGATAGGATCTGCAGCCCAATTGACTGCAGAACAGCAGCCTAAGGCTTGCTCTTTGCACGGGGCAGAATCTGAGCTCCAGAAGCAGCGCTTGGCACACCAGAAAGATGGCTTTATTCCAGAACTGGCACTCAACAGGGTCAAGGGTGGCATCCAGAGCTATTTTACCTGCAACCGCCACCCTCCCTCCCTCCCTCCCAGAAGTCATCCCAAAATCTGAGTCAAGATCATCAGGCATCACCCTAACCCATGCCTACTGCTAACTGGGACTGGTCACAGGGGTCACATAATGCTCTGTAACAGCAGCTCCACAAGCGGCCCATCTGTTCCTGGGTATAACCCAGAACACTGGCCCTTAGTTATAAAGCCCTAAATGGCTTGGGTCCAAGCTGTGTCAAGGATCACATCTCCCTTTATGAGCCTGCTCAGGTGTTAAAATCACCAGTGGAGGCCTTGCTCTCAGTTCCCAGAGGTACATCTCCCAGACTGTGGAACTCCCTCCCACAAGAAGCCAGTCTGGCCCCATCTTTGTTCTTCTTCTGGAAAGCAGGGAACATAAGAACAGCCTTGCTGGAATAGGCCACAGCCCATCCAGTCCAGTATTCTGTCTCGCACAGTGGCTCACCATTTGATTCAGGGCATTCCCAAGCAGATGTCTTCACCTGCTTATGATTCCCCGCAAATGGCATTGAGAGATATCCTGCCTCTCTCTCCAACCCGGGGATTGTCCTTAAGCATCCATTGATACCAGGGGTCCTCAACCTAAGGCCCCGGGGCTGGATGTGCCCCCAAAGTCGTGAATCAGGCCCCTGGGACTAATTGCAACCCCCCACCTACCCCCTATTTTGTGAGCAAGCCATCCTCCGCAGCTGCTTTTGGACTGTGATCTGGCCCCCAGTGGTGTCTGGGTGGTGGTGGACCAGCCCACTGTTTGAAAACTTTGAGGACCCCTGATTGATACCCTTGTTCTCCATGAATTTGTCTAATCCTTTCTTAAAGCTGTCAAAGCTGAGAGCTGTCACGACTTTGTCTGGCAGGGAGTTCCACAGACCCGTGATCCTCTGGGTGAAAAAGTACTTTCTCTCATTTGTTTGAGATCTATTACCCAAAGGTTTCATGGAGTGTTCCCTAGTTCTAGTGTTGTGTGATAGGGGAAACAGTTTTTCCTTATCTACTTTCTCCACACTGTGTATGATGTTATAAACTTCAATCAGGTCACCTCTTAGGCACTGTCATTCAAGAGTACGAAAGATGGTAAGAAAGGTGTTCCAGTCCCCTAATCATTCTGGTTGCCCTCCTCTGCACTTTTTCAATTTCCATAATATCCTTCTTGAGAACTCATGGATGGAGGCCGTCTGGTCCTGGTAATTTGTTAGCATTTAGTTCAACAAGACCTGCAAGGACCTCCTCCCTGGTTATTTCTATCTGGCTTAATTCTTCAGTTTCCCTCCCTACAAAGATAGGCTCTCTTTGGGGCATGTGGTCTCTGTCTTCTTCATTGAATACTGAAGCAAAGAATTCATTGAGTCTCTCTGCAATCTCTGTTTCCTCTTTAATAATCCCTTGCCTTCCATTGTCGTCTAATGCTCCAATGGCCTTCCTAGTTGGGTTCTTACTTCTAATGTACTTAAAAAGAATTCCTTGTTATTTCTTTGAGTGTTTTTAGCTATACGCTCATCCAAGTCTTGCATTCCTTTCCTGATTGTTATCTTGCATTTGTTCTGCCAGAATTTATGCTTCTGCCTGTTGTCCTCATTTGGACAAGCCTTCCATCTTCTAAATGAGCTTTGATTGCTTTTGATCACTTCCCAAACAGCTCCTGTAAGACACATCGGAGTCCTCTTGGACCTGTCAGTGCCCTTTTTCCTCTTGGGTCTGCATTCCAACTGGGCCTCTGTTATTGTTTTTGTGAACAGCCTCCATGCCTCTTGGAGTGTTTGGACTCTCTCAGTTTTCCCTTTCAGCTTATTTTACTAGTTTCCTCATCTTTGGGGAATTGCCTTTTTGAAAATTTAAGGTCTCTGTGTTAGATTTTATCAGTGATTTGCAGTCTATGATTAAGTTAAAAGTAATTTTGTTGTGGTCACTGTTCCCTATTGGATCAGTCACATTAACATTTTGCACCAGATCCTGTGAATTATTCAGGATCAAGTCAAGGATTCTTGTACCTCTAGTTGGGTCTTCAACTATCTGTTCCAGTGAACAATCATTTAGCATATCTAGGAACTTTATCTCTTTCTCATGTGCTGAACAACAGCTCATCCAGTCTATTTGAGGGTAATTGAAGTCCCCCATTATAACCAGGCTTCCTTCTTGGATGCCTCCTTTACAACATTCTCCAATGGCCAGTCTCCCTCTGGGGCTTGGGTCAGAGACCGATAACATATGCCTACTGTTAGACCATCCTTGTGGCCTGATACTCTTACCCACAGAGTTTCTAATGGTGACTCCAAATCACCTGGATATTTTAATTCTTACAGTTTTACTACTTCTTTGACATATAAGGCTACACCACCTCCCGTTTGCCCCTTCTGTCCTTTCTGTCCAGTTTATAGCCTGGGATAACTGTATCCCATTGGTTATCATCTGTCCACCAGGTATCAGCGATGCCAATAATATCAATATTTTTATCTATTGCTAAGTATTCCAGCTCCCCTATTTTGTTCTGGAGGCTTTCCTTGAGTGTCTGGCTGCCTTGGTAGCTTTTTGAACTGGATGGTTGTGCCTTTTTGAGTCAAATGCCTTTTTACTGATGATTTCATTTACCAGGTTTCATGTGATATTTGTTTGATCTTTTTTAGCATTTGTATACTTGCTCTTTCTAGCTTTTGAATACTGTTTTTAAATGACTGAAGCTGCCTTGGGTCCTTCTTAAGAAGAAAGGTGGGATACAACTTTTTAAATAAATTTGTAAACCGCCCAGAGAAGCCTTCTGCTAGATGGTTGCAGTATATAAAATAAATAAATAAATAAATAAATAAATAAATAAATAAAATAAATGAAATGATAAAATATTTTTCCCTTGCAAAGTGCCAGATTTGTTTTCCTCTCCTTCCTCTCCCTGAACTCTCACTATTCCCTGCTTTATCATCTCTTTATCAATCCATTTGGTCAATATTGTGAAAAGGTGCATGCAGTGCAGGTGGGAATGGGTGGGAGTGAATTCAGGGGTGTCTCCTAATTCTTCCCACCAAGGAGCAACTCACCGCTGTAGTTTGAGGATTCGGAGATGTTCTGTGAGCCGGTGATGTGGTGCCAGTAGGCACTGCGTGGCAGCATGGTGGTGGGCGTGCAGGGGTAGGAATAATGCTCTGTGCCCTTGTTCAGCAGCTGCAAAGAAGCAGAAGAAGGCAATGAGGGGTTTTTAGACACCCAACAACTACAGGGTGATTGCAAGAAAGTCCAGTGTATGAGTTGAGGTAATGCTGAAATTTTGGGCTGAGCTGTCCTACCACAGTTTGGACCACAAGCCTCTGATTCCTCAATGGCAGAACATCTGCTCTGGGTTTTCATCCATACTTTAAGGAACGATCCATTGGTGTGGAACGCTATTTTTGAAAAAGGTTCAGCACCGTAGGCAAGTCTTTGAATGTTCAGGCTGAAACCCACAATGGTTTGCTTGCTTGCTCCAGAAATAAAGAATCTGTATCAAAACCGTGATATAACAAGTCATTTTCTATGCCTGGATTTGACTTCTCATTTTATCCACTTCCGATAGAAAGATCATTACTCAGAAATAAGCCCTATGGGACATTATTGGTCTCTGTTATAGCTCTGATTTCATCCTTCTGCCCATCAGCAATGTTCAGCCATCCAATGTGCCATCTTGTGTGGGGCTTAACACTGAGCCCAGCAAGCAGGGCAGAGCTGTATTAAAATCTACTGCTTAGGAAATACCTGATGATTCACAAGTAAAAGAAAATAAAAACAATGTTATTTTACTTTATTTTAATAACTGCACTTGGATGCTCATGTTGGACCCACGACTCATTTGGCTCCATGAGTCCAGTTCTGCAGGCTATGCTAACCAATTGTGCATGATGATAATATATCGTCCTCATCCTCATTGTCATTGAACTGGAGAGCTTTGCAAGGGACCCCATGGATTGCTGAGTCCATCCCCTGTGAAGGAGGCCTGGCGGGGAATCCAACTCCCAACTTTTGGCTCCGCAGCCAGAGACCTTAACCCACGGAGCTCTCCAGCTGCCGGATTCCTAGGAGCGATGCCTTTTGTTCTATCGCAAACCTTCATCACAGACTGCTTTTACATGACCCCTAAAATCCGATGCAAAGGGCTCCCAGATGCGGAGCTTAAAATTGTTTTAAAAACTTTTAAAAAATTAAGTACGACCATGCCCACCTAAGTGCGCCCCAGCACATTTTACAAGTACCTGGTCTCTGGAGGTAAAAGTTTTCCAATGAGGATTGTAAAGCTGTGGATGCTGGGCTCTCCTCGCCTTCTGTTTGTTTTGTTGTCCCCGCCGCCCCTTTAACAGACAGGAATCCTTACGGGGCTGCTCTGAGGGCAGACAGAGGTGAGCCTGCATTTTTTTCCTCCCTTTTTTTCTCCCTCCCCTCATCGCACACTGGAGCAATGGAGTGCAGAAAGGTGGGAACACAGGAAGCAGAAAAAAAAAAAAACCCATGATCTCTGGTCCGAATTTAAGTTGCCAGCGGATTTTAGAGGTCATGTAAAAGCGCCCAAAGGCTCAGATCTTGTTAAGAAAAACCCAGTGTACCCAAGAGCAACAAGTTGTGTTTCTGCTTTGCCTTTTGCTAACATCTCCACTGCACACCTGATCTCACTGGTCAGTCTGTGGGAGAGCGGGTGACAACTGTGCAATGTTTTCTCCTTCCACGACCACATAAGGGAAATGAGCTCAGTGATTACAACAACGGCAGCTACCTGTCGTCAATGCTATCTCCGGCACCTATCGGCCTCCCTGGAACTCCTGTTTGGATCTGTCCATCTCAGGAGGCTGCAGAATCTGACCCCAATCAACCATTTCCTTTCAGGAACTTGAGCTGGGCTCAGACATAGTTACGAGCGTCCTTTCATCCAAGACCCCATCTTCACAAAGAGGCAAAAAGGATGAAAGTGCATGGAAAGCAACATTTGGGAAGAGCCGGAATTACAGACGAGACTCCTGTAGTAACACAGGACACGTTCAGCATGCAAATGACTGCAAGTCCCATGCTCCCTAAATGCTGAAGAAGCTGCTTCTCCTAGCCTCCCAACCTGAACTCTGGCACCCCTCTCGTGCCAACAGGGCTGTTTCTGCCGCGACAGGAAGGAAAACTGGATAAGGGCAGCAGAACAAAAGCTGATATTGGAGAGAATCGGACCCAAGAAAGCTGCCATCTAAACCAGCCACTTTTTCCAGTTCCACTCAAGGGTGGCCTGGTGAACCCTTGTCATCTTATCAAATGCTGTAAGATTAGAAGTTAGACTCATCCATCTTTGGCTTTGCTAGTTCTTTCAAAGGTGTCCCAAAAGGTGAAAACAATACCTCCACACCTCTGACCTGAAACAATGGGATATGTAGGGACAGAACTAGGAGGCAGCCTGGGTATGGCTCTCTTCTTTTGTCCTTTTCTAGATCGGTATGTAGACCAGTACTCTTAGGCTTCCTTCTTTCTTTCGCTAGGGTCCGTTCCTGCCCCTTGCACCTTACTCCTCCATTTTAGCAAAAGAGATGCGGGGGGGGAACCCTCCCAACAGAAATCAGACCTAGTACCTTCTGTCTAATGAACCTTTGTATTGTTTCACTGCGTATGATTGCCTTTCGCAGACAATAAGTTGTTACGTTTTCTGTATTTGACTTACCAGCTCTTTCCAGGGCCCTTGTTTCTCTTTGCACTCGACCGCTGCACCTTGCCATTTAAAATCACCCAAACCATTTGGCATTTCTGAGGCTCACCTGCTTTTAGCTTATTTCTCCGCACTGTGCCTTGAACTTGCCTGCCTCACTCCTTGCAAGGATTCTGCTGCGGTTTATTGATTCCTGGGCCTGCACAATGCCAAGGCAGATCGCACAACCACACCTCTGCAGGGGCCTCTCCCCCACCCCACCCCCTCGGACACTCACCCTGACATTCTTCTCCATCTCCAGCAGGACGCGTTTGTGCTGTTCGGCGATGGCCAAGGTGGCGCTGTGGACCCTCTGGTAGATCAGCTCTCCCTCCTGGGTCTGGAAGGTGTAGAGGCCTTCTCCCGCATCGCACATCCTGCTGAGCACAAGGGCAACAACAAAGGAGAGGGCGAGGTCACGAGGGAGGGAGGCTTTCCGTGTCATACGCAAAGATCAGGCGAGCCCCGTTCTCTCGCACACACCCTACAGCACCCTCACCGTTCAACTGGGCCCCTTGACTCCAAGAGAAGGCGGGCTCCCTGATTCCCATGGGCCAATGTTCCATTCTCGGGACTCAACGAAAGCCAAACCAATTGTCCCGAAGATGTTAAAATAAAAATTGGAGAAACCAAACCCAGAAAGGGTGGGGAGTCCACTTCTGATTTTGTCTCCTGGGAGGCCTGGCACTGTTTTTTATTGATGAAAATGAGGCTTTTGGATTGAAAGCAACATTTTTCTAGCTGGAGAGGCATGGGGTTAGTAGGGGTTTTTTTTGGGGGGCGGGGGAGAGGCATGGGTAAGCCTTACTTTCCCAACCCTTCCGTTCCCCCCAGGTGACATTGGAGGGAGCTGCTGGCCTTTTCTTCCCCTAGCCCCCCCCCCCAGCCTCTCAGTGGGTCTTGGACAGACCAACTCAGCGGAGGAGGAGGAGGAGGAGGAGGAGGAGGAGGAGGAGGCTAAGAACCAGGCGAGTTCACGAGGCCTGCCTCTTCCAAGCACCAAGCCTGCTGCTGAGTCTGGCCCACCTGTCTGTGCTTGCCCTCTCCCGGGCTTGCCACCAGGTCATCAAACCTGACGGCGCCACCCAGGCTTCACTCCCACCCCAGGTGCAATGCACTGCGATGCTGAACAAGCAACAAAGCAAACGCCAGCCGGGATTTTCTGGGAGAGGACCAAGGATGGAGCCAGTCAATCGGGAGATCAAAACAGGGGGGACTCTATGGATTGGCAATACTCCTCCGGGGTTTGAGAGCAAAGTTCATTCCTAAGCCAAACTTCAGTTGCAAGGAACTGGAGCCAGAGCTCTGGATGTGTGTAAGACGCTCTGCCATGAATCAGCAGCTCACAGCCAACACAAGGCTGCTTAATGTGTAACAATTCGGGGGCAGTTCCAGCATTTCATGGTTAGAAGTAATCCTGAGTCAGGCTTTAGTTAAGGATCCAAGTTCAGTGTTTTAAGAAGACTAGAGCTGGTCAGGCAGCCCTGAAAAGTTACAGCTGGCTGGACTCCAATAAGCTTTTCTCAAGCACTGGGCGTGTTGGGCCTTGAGACAAGAAGACGGAGGGGAGAGCAGATAGCGTTTTCAAAGACATGAAAGGCTTCTCCTACAGAGAAGGGGCAGGACCTGTTCTCAATCATCCCCAAGTACAGGATACAGAACAACAGGCAAGAGGAAGTCAAATTCAGGCTGAAGATCCGGAACCCACTCCTTGACTGTTAGAGCAGTCCAATGATGGCAACCATGACCCTGAGAGCGGGCAAGTGTTCCAACACCAGAAGGACTCAAGAGAAAACCAGGCCACCCTCCAGTCAGATCTTTTTTTGATTTGCATTCCTGTCTTGAGTAGGGAATTGGACTGGATGGCCTTTAAGAGGCCCCTTCCAAATCTGTTACTCTGTGATTCTACCTCTTGGATGCTATATTGGCTTTAATAAAAACCAACAGTACTATAAATGTTGGTACTTATCAGGAAACAAGCAATTTCCGGAAGAGTTACAATAACTGAAAGAGAACAAGCCGAGTCATTGTTTAGATGTAACAAGTAACTTTTGAGTTTCTGCCCTTCTTTTCTGCCAATCTTTTTTTGTGCGTGCCTGAGACATTTTGGCACTCTGGGTCAACACCACCCACCTCCATTTGCAACTCTGAGGGCAACACTAAGCATGAATTATGTGTAGCCTGATGGATTATCTGCATGAGAGCAACAGTAAAAGCAATCTGGCTGGCAGGGAGTGTGGAGCAATTCAACAAGTTCCTTCTAAAAGTACTATTCTGATCTGTGTTTTAAAAAAACAGCAAACCATACTTCTCTGCCATTTCCAGGGTCACTGGAGGACCTTGGATGGGTTTTCTCAGAAGGAAGCCATGGAACTTCTGTTCTTTCCAGAGGCTGATTTTGGAAGGTTTATAAGAGCCTTTTACAGATCGCGGCCCACATTTTCAGCTGTGTTGAGACAGACCACTTGCAGGCAGGCAAGCACAGGCGCTCTCCTTGTGGCCTTGGGAAAAACTCAGATAGCTCCAGAAGACCGGTGGTTGGCCCTCTCCTGGAGCCAGGCCATCTCCACTAGCCCCTGCTTCCCTACCGGAGCTCATGAGAGTCGGAGGCCATCTCTGGGCTGGCGTTTTGGCTTGCCAGAATCAATGAAAGGCCACTTGCAACGATGGACAGATCTGCAAAGTTGGGTTTGGATCATGGCTGAGTAACAGCAGCTACAAATGATGCCACACATATTCTCTCTCTCTCTCTCTCTCTCTCTCTCTCTCTCTCTCTCTCTCTCTCTCACACACACACACACACACACACACACACACACACACACACACACACACACACACACACACACACACACACACAGAAAAGCTCTGAGATCCTCCCCCAGCAGAATGGAGAGGAGGCACATCCCACAAGTGACAGCTGGGTTATTCCCCACTTTGGTTGCCGCCAACAAAACAAGCCGTGTCATTGTCAGAACAGGCTGTTCCTCGGCCGCAGAACTGGGTGGGACGGGACGGCAGGAATTCCTCTAATCTCTCTATAAAAGCAAGGCACCGAGAGTCAGTGAAGTTCTGGGATGAAAGGAAAAAGATCAAATTTCTTCCCTTTGTGGAGGGCAAGTCGCTGGATGAGCTGAACCAAATTGGCAAAGCTTAGTAGCACCAAGGGGAGCACCAAGGAACCAGGGATGTTGCCTTTGGGGTTTGCTGCTGAGGTTGAAGAAGAACAGACTGTTTAGATGATTTCCTCTCTGTGTGTGTGTGTGTGTGTGTGTGTGTGTGTGTGTGTGTGTGTGTGTGTGTGTGTGTGTGTGTGTGTGTGTGTGTGTGTTTCAGTTGTTTTCGGTTGCTTGGGAACTGGCCTAGAATTCCAAAGCTGCAGCCCAAATGGCTTTTGCTGAACTGTGTAAGCAATTAAGCTTCTGAATTGTGTACTGCAGGATTTAAACTCTATGAGCAACTTTTCCAGCTGTATCCATCTTACCATGTAACCAATATTGGGACTTTACATTTTGGACTTGACATTCTTCACACAGGTACAAACCTGAATTCGAACTCTAGGGAAACAGTTTCTCCAGCTGCTGAGCACACAGACTCTTTGATGGGTTCCAGGACGCATGCACTTTGGGTCAGAGAAGCAGCTGTGAAATGAAAATAGCCCTCGCTCCAGTGGAGGCAGGTGACTCCATCCTCAGGGTCATGGCAACTGGACTTTTTTGTTGAGAGATTGAAACGTTTTGCTGCTTATCCAAACAGCTTCATCAGTCTGAGGAAAGCTAGTTGCGAGTCCTCCATTTTATAGCCCTCTCTGTAATAGGCTCATAAGATGAACAAACTCACCTGGATGACTGAGAATCTTCACAGACATATCCTCATGGGCACTGCAAATCTGCTCCCTAATGCCCTGGTCACACTGCAGGATGACCTCCTCAGGGAGGCCGACAGGGGGTGTTCCTCCCTGTTGGTCCTCCTTGATCTGTCAGCGGCCTTTGATACCGTCGACCACGGTATCCTCCTGGACCGGTTTACCGAGGTGGGAATCGAGGGTTCAGCGTTCTGCTGGCTTCGATCCTTCCTTGGTGACCGGTCCCAGTGTGTTCAGCTGAGGGATGAGTTGTCGGCTCCCTGGATGCTCCCTTGTGGGGTGCCTCAGGGGTTGGCAATCTCCTCTTTGCTGTTTAACATTTATATGAGACCGCTGGCTGAGGTCATTAGGAGATTTGGAGTTTGTTGTCATCAATATGTCGATGAAACACAACTCTACATCTCCTTTTCCACTGCTGCAGTGGAGGCAGTACACTCCCTTGACTTGTGCTTGGAGTGGTCATGGAATGGACCAGGACCAACAGGCTCAGACTTAATCCGGAGAAAACCAAGGTTCTGTTTTTCGGGGCGCCCTCCTCTGGGTACAATGGCCCCCTCCCCAGTTTGGGGGGTGTTACCCTCTGGCCTGTGGACAGGGCCAGGAATCTGGGCATGGTCTTCAATTCAGCCCTATCCCCAGAAGTTCAGGTGATGGCTGTTTCCAAGACAGCTTTTTTCCATCTCTGCCAGATCGCCCAGATTCGTCCGTACCTAGATTAGGCCTCCCTGAGAACAGTTGTGCAGGCCCTCGTGATCTCGAGGATCGATTACTGCAACGCTCTCTACGTGGGGTTGCCCTTGACCCTTACCCAGAGACTCCAATGTGTGCAGAATGTGGCAGCTAGACTGGTGGTGGGTGTGCGCAGATACGATTGCATCACCCCAGTTCTGGCCTGCCTGCATTGGCTGCCTGTGGCCCTCCGGATAAGGTTCAAGGTCCTTGTTTTGGTTTACAATTCGGCTTGGGCCCTGAATACCTGTCGGAGCATATCTCCCAGAGGTCAACTGGGGTCAGGCCCACTAGAATGTCACAGGTGCTCTCACTCTGAGTGGCCACACCCAGGGAGGCGCGGAAATCGCTCACATGTAACCGCACCTTCTCTGTGGCGGGCCCCTTGCTTTGGAACCATCTCCCGAGTGAGTTGCGCCTCACACAGTCCCTGCCCACCTTCAAAAAAGCACTTAAAACCTTGCTTTACCAGGAGGCATTTGGTGACCTTTAACTTAATTTAATTTTTTGTTTGTTTGTTTGTTTTTGAACACCTCTTGCCGATGATTCTCTTTTATTATTGCATTGTTTTTGGGGTTTTTTGTGCTTTCTTGTTCTTTTAACCTATTGTAAACTGCCTGGAGTGCCTTTGGAACACAGGCGGTATAAAATATAATAAATAAATAAATAAATAAATAAATAAATAAATAAATAAATAAATAAACAAACAAACAAACCATCCAGCACCCTGGACAGAATCCTGGAGTAGACTCACTGCTCCTCGCTGAATTGGAATCAGAACCTTCCACCAAAGCACACACACCCCCTCTCCCCCTCCCCCAAAGACATCTGTGTCCCCATGAAACATACCGGCCAGCCTCAAAGGTGAACCGGGTGGCGTCTCGGCCGTAGCGGCGCAACGAACACAAGGGCCAGGAGATGAGCTTGACGCGGGGGTTGTGCATGTCCCAGAGATAAATGTTTTCGTGGGTGATCTGCAGCTTGCATTCGCCGTAGATGTCCAGGTTGGGACATGGCAGGAGGAAGACATTAAACCGATCTGCAAAGAAGAGATGCCACAACCGTAATCAAGAACCCTGGCTGCTCTGGGCTTCCTTCCACCTCCCTTACCTTCAAAAGTCCTCCGCTTCCTAACACATTGCTTGGACCTCAACATAAATGGATCTAGTTCCTTCTCTTAGATGGTTCCTTTCTGGCTCCACTCTAGTCCAAAGAAGGCTGGGGATTCTAGTTCTGCAAGACCCCTCCCCCCAGGAACTATCCAAGGTACTGAACCAATGTGGCAAACAGCCTTCATTATCTTGGAACTGAAACCCTGAGTGGATTCACCAAATACGGGCTCATAATTGCATTGACTAAGAAGTCTTATTTATATCAATGGGTCCACCTGAGCAGGGACTGTCAAGATTTAGGCCTTTACTACATCTTTCTTCACTCGTCTTTGTGTGTGGGGTGGGGTGGGGTGGGGTGGGTGGGTGGGTGGGGTCCCTTGTCCAGCCCAGGGATTGCCTCCTTCCCACCACCGATCAAGGGAGCTCCCTGTGCACTTACCGGTTTGCTCACACTGAACGCCCGGAGCCAGCAGATCGGGCTCTCCGAGACTGATGTCGTTGAGCCGTGCCCCCAGGCACTCGACAGACAGGGTTTTGTACCACTCCTCGGCCTCCAGCTCTGAAAATCAGGAAACGCCCCCTCCATCAGTACCAAGCCCTAAGCGAACACTGGGAAGTATCCTAAGACATTGGTCACCCAAGTCGGAAAACCAGCTCCACCTCTCCACCCTTTCCCAACCCAGAGACTCTACTTGAGCCACTCTCGTTTCAAGCAGGTGATGGGTCTGCCTTCTCCCCCACCTCTCAAGGCTGACTGCTAGGGTTGGCTGGCACAGAAGACACGGTTTCATCTTCTGCCACTGAGTGGCTGCTCCTTCTTGCATCTGCCGCCTGAGGGGGCTCCCTCACTACCCTGCCTCACAGCAGGGCTGGCCCCCGTCACTCCACCCCCACCACCACCGCCTCACATCCTGCGTTGCTGCTGCTGCTGCTGCTGCTGCTGTTCCCAAGCTGCTCGAGGGGTTACCGGATTCGCAGGTGAAGGTCCGAGCCGAGTCGTCCGTAAAGATGATGGCCACGGCCTGTCGCTTCGTCTCCTTGGGCAGCCGGGTGATGCATTTCACGTTGCTGATCTCGGTGACCTGCACGGGAGAGGCAGACCTTTGATGGGTGCCCCGTCAGGCAAGGATGCCACCTGACACCCAACAGGTCCTGGAAATCACGGCACACGGAAGGAGATAAAGCCACCCCTGCTCCATTTAAGTTCCCAGATGCTACTATATCTGTGTGGCTCTTGGCTGAGGGCGGAATGCACAAACCCCTGGGCTGGGGAAGACTCTACATTGCAAGGAGAAAGGTTGGCCTGGATGGGCTCATTCAGTCATAAGAACATAAGAACATAAGAAGAGCCATCATGCTGGATCAGGCCAAAGGCCCATCTAGTCCAGCTTCCTGTATCTCACAGCGGCCCCACCAGATGTGTTTTGGAGCGCATGAGACTAGATATCTGTCTCCTCATACCACTCTCCTGCATCTGACCCTTGAAGTACCCTGGTTTAAACCCTGGAGGTTACACATGTCCATCATGGTTTGTAACCCGTGATGGACTTTTCCTCCAGGAATCCGTCCAATCCCCTTTTGAAGGCATCCAGGCCAGATGCCATCACCACATCCTGTGGCAGGGAGTTCCATAGACTTACAACGCGCTGCTGGGTGAAAAAATACTTTCTTTTGTCAGTTCTTACTCTCCCAGCCCTCAATTTGAGTGTATGTCCCCTAGTTCTGGCATTTTGGGAGAGAGAGAAGAGCTTCCCTCTATCCACTTTACTCATACCCTGCATTATTTTGTATGTCTCAATCATATCCCCCCTCAAGCGCCTTTTTTCCAAACTAAAGAGGCCCAATTGTTTTAGCCTTTCTTCATAAGGGAGGTGCCCCAGCCCAGTAATCATTTTAGTCGCTCTCTTCTGCACCTTTTCCAGTTCCACTATGTCTTTCTTGAGATGCGGTGACCAGAATTGTACACAATACTCCAGGTGGGGCCTTACTATTGTTTTGTATAACGGCATTATAATGTTGGCTGTTTTATTTTCAATCCCCTTTTTGATAATCCCTAGCATGGAATTGGCCTTCTTCCCTAGGATTTGAGAGGGTGGCCTTAGAAAGGCAAAATTGCCTCTTCTCCCTCATTTGTTTGCTTATTAAATGTCTCTCCCACATCAGAGCTTCGTGGCACAGAGGCTAAACTGCAATACTGCAGCTAAAACTCTGCTCATGTCTCAAGATTTCAATCCCAAGTAGCTGGCTCAAGGTTCACTCGTATCCAAATGTGTATCCAACTTGCTGGTGGAGGAAATGTGTAGCCTACATAATTAACTTGTAAACTGCCCAGACTGCTTTAAACACTATAGGGTGGTATATAAACAGCATATATTTTTGCTTTATTATTTTATTTTACTTTTTGAAAACACAAGATGACAGTATTTGTCAGAAAAATACCCCAGTCTACATATAAGAGATAAAAATACCTCCAGCATTGATGGATGGATGGATGGATGGATGGATGGATGGATGGATTGGACTTTATGCTGCCCATCTGGCAAATTGCTACTATGGCCAAAGAAGGAAGGATGTCCTGAAATGACCCCCCCCCAAGAAATCCTGGCCAGTGCAGCTAGTGGTGAGGGCTTTGGGGAGTTTTAGTCCATGAATGTCTGGGAACCCCAGGTGAGGTGCCATTGCTGTAGATCCCGTTGCACCCAGAAGGGGTGAGGGAGGTCTCACCTTTGGGCATCCTCGCAAAGAGACCGACTTCTCATCTGGATACTTCTCCAGCCGTTGTGGGCCTTTGCTGGAAGATTTCCGGAACACGAGCCAACAACGCCGGTAAATCTGAAGGAAGAAAGGGAGTGTCTGGTTCATTTTATCACTTATTTTACTGGACATTTGTTCCACCTTTTCCCCTGAGATTCAAAGCAGCCTACAATAAGATTGTTTTTTAAAAGGACATACCATAACAGGTACCAGTAGCTGCAGATTATCAAATTTAAAAATGAGGGGGTTTTTTTTTACAATTTAAATTAAAAATAATTTTTAAAAAACAATAAAATTGTGATTTAAATTGTCATTTCATTCCATTTGATTTTTATGAAAACACTGGGATTTTTTAAAAATATCCACCCTGCTTCTCTGCAGGAATTCAATTCCATAGGAAAGGACATTGCAGCTTTACTTTGAGTAAACCCTGACCTCAGAAACGAGGTTCCCAGCAATCGGAATATAGAGGAGGCATAAGAAGACGCGCCACGGCAGAAGCCAATGAGCTTACAGATGGGAAATGCCGAATAATTAGTCTGGGACCAAGAAACCAGGGGCAAGAATAAAGGGAATGGTCAGCCCTCATGAAAGGTCAAGAAGGAGCTGGTCTCAGCAAAGGTGGTGCAGACACATCGCTCTGGAGAGCCATCCTGTCAAACCAGGTGCATCAGCAGAAACTTTTCTTGGTTGCAAAGACCACCGATACCCAGTGGTTGTTGCTGCAGATGTATTGTCTTTCTGACACATACATGCTGGCTTCCACATGCAATCAAGGAAGCCTTCAAAATATACCGTGATCGGTGTTGAATGGAACAGTAAAACAAAACAACACTGGCAGGCGGATCAAAACAAAACCAACTCTTAGAAAGAGCAGTGGTTGAAATTCATTTGTGAATTGAACGGATTCACCGAGAACGGTTCATCCTTGCAGTGCTGCCAGGTCACAGCTGCTGATCCACCATAAGAGCCCGGAGGATCCACGAGCAGCAGGTTTATCTGCATGGCTCATTGGGAATAACGCTCTTGGTGACTACCACTAGCCAGGAGGGCAAAGGAGGGCAACAGAAGAAGGAAGGTGTTATAGCACTTTTGCTTATGGGCTTCTCCCTAGCTGTGTGGCTGGCCCTTATTGGAACACAAGGCAGCAGGACACCCTCCCCCCCATCCACAAGGTGTGGATGGTGAAAAATACAGATCAGACCCAATGCCATGCATAGCACGGTCCCTGGCTCCATCTAGTGGCCCACTCTGGTACCTTCATCTTAGAAACATGTATTTCTGGGATGTTTCTTTCCGTATTTCAAATATTTCTGACTAAGAACATAAGAAGAGCCATGCTGGATAAGGCCAAAGGCCCATCTAGTCCAACTTCCTGTATCTCACAGTGGCCCCATCAGATGCCTCTGGGAGTGCACAAGACTAGATCTCTGTCTCCTGATCCCACTCCCCTGCATCTGGTCCTTGAAGGACCCCGGTTTTAAGCCTGGAGATTACACATCTCCATCATGGTTTGTCACCTGTGATGGACTTCTCCTTCAGGAATCTGTCCAATCCACTTTTGAAGGCATCCAGGCCAGATGCCATCACCACATACTGTGGCAGGGAATTCCACAGACTAACAACACGGTGGGTGAAAAAATATTTTCTTTTGTCTGTTCTCACTCTCCCAGCCCTCAGTTTGAGTGTATGTCCCCTAGTTCTGGTATTTTGTGAGAGGGAGAAGAGCGTCCCTCTATCCACTTGACTCATGCCCTGCATTATTTTGTATGTCTCAATCATATCCCCTCTCAGGCGCCTTTTTTTCCAGACTAAAGAGCCCCAAATGTTTTAGCCTTTCCTCATAAGGGAGGTGCCCCAGCCTGGTAATCATTTTTCACTCTCTTCTGCACCTTTTCCAGCTCCACTATTATTTTTTGAGATGCGGTGACCAGAATTGTAGACAATACTCCAGGTGTGGCCTTACTATGATTTTGTAAAATGGCATTATAATGTTGGCTGATTTATTTTCAATCCCTGTAGATAAATGACTCAGGAGATACAGGTGCTGCAGATGGGGGGGGGGGTAAGACTTGACAGGCTTTCAGTCTAATCCGGAAGGTTTTCTGAGGGTCACAAGGACATCACCAAGCAAACCAGGCCACCTCAAGGGATTCTTTTCTAGCTTGGGGGCAGCATTTGGGGGGGGTACGTTCTTAGCAAAGGTGATCATTCCGGCCAGGGCAAGCTCTATGTTTGCTCTCACCAATTCCTGCCACATGGAACAGCAGGGCTGTATTGTGGGCCAGCAGTACACATGGGAAGAGCCTCCTTCGCAGGGGCTGAAACGGGACCGAAATGGCTCAACCTGACCTGCAGCAGGCTTCTGCCTTAGAATTGTAGAATCACAGAGTTGGAAGAGACCTCAAGGGCCATCTAGTCCAACCCCTTGCCATAAAGGAACCCCCATCACAATATTTTCGACAGATGGCCATCCAGCCTCTGCTTAAAAACCTCAAAAGAAGGAGACTCCACCACCCTCCTTTGGGGCAGCATACTCCACTGCCAAACAGCTCTAACCGTCATGAACTTCTTCCTAATGTTCAAATGGAATCTCTTTTCCTGTAGTTTGAAACCATTGCCCCAAGTCCTAGTCTCTGAAGCCATGGAAAACAAACCTGTTCCCTCTTCAATATGACATCCTTTCAAATATTTAAACGTAGCTATCATATCCCCCCTCAGCCTTCTTTTAAAGAGGCTAAAGATTCCCAGTTCCCTAAGGGCGTTTATACACGATCCCTAAGCTCCGCTGCAAATGGCTGCAAGCTCCGGAGCTTAAAAATGTTTCCCCACCAGCTCCGGAGTTTGCAGACAATTAAGTGCGACCCCGCCCACTTTAGCACGACCCAGCACACTTTTCTTGTATCTTCTCTTCGGAGGTGAAAAATCTTTGATGCGGTGCAACGATAGTGAGTGCGGGGCTCTCCTTGCTTCTGTTTGCTGCTTTTTGGCTCCCGCCCCTTTAAGAGCTACTTTTACAGAGACGAGGGGGTTGGACTTGATGGCCATGCAGAAGGAGGTGAGCGTCATGCTTTTCTTTCTCTTTTTCTCCCTCCCTCACGCAGCCAGCAACCAGGAAGTGCGGAGGGGGGTGGGGACAGAGGAAGAGCGACGAACCCCCAAGATCTCTGGTCCGAATTTAAGTGGCCAGTGGATCTTAGGGGTCGTGTAAAAAGGCCCCAAGCCGTTTCTCATATGACATTTCTTCCAGACCTTCAACCATCCTGGTTGCCCTCCTCTGCACCCGCTTGAGGTTGTCAACATCCTTTTAAAACTGAGGCGTACAGTACTCCAGGTGGGGTCTGACCAGAGCAGAATAGAGTGGCACTATCACTTCCGTTGATCTAGACACGATGCTTCTGTTGATGCAACCAAGAATCACAACCCCTGAAGATATCTGGTCCTTTCCGTAAAATCTCAGGCTGCCTTCTTTTTTAAAAAAGATGGCCAGAGTAGTGCAAGGGCTGAAAACAGACCCAAATATTTGGGGTTTAGAAAAGAGTCCACATTTGCAGAGTGGGGAAGAAAATGAACGAATCAATGATTCAATCCCTAAATGGGAAACTTAACACTAGAAAGCCTAAAGCAGAGGTCCTCAAAGTTTTCAAACAGCGGGCCAGTCCCCCAGCACCCAGACACCACTGGGGGCTGGGTCACAGTCCAAAAGCAGCTGTGGAGGTTGGCTTGCTCCCAAAACAGGGGGTAGGTGGGGGTTGCAATTGGTCCCAGGGGCCGGATTCAGGACCTTGGGGGCCACATCCGGCCCCGGGGCCTTAGGTTGAGGACCCCTGGCCTAAAGGGTGTAGTTGCGAGGGAGTTGGATTGGGACCCCAAAGACCTGGGATCAAATCCCTGCTCAGCCACGGAAGCCCACTCAGAGGGAAATGGTCAAGTACTCATTCAGTAGCTACTAAATTTTAAACGCCATATTAAGGTCACAACACAAACCAGAAGCGATTGGATAGGATGGAACAGAACATTTTCCTAGGAAAAGAGGTTAGTTAGGAAAGAGAGTTCTCCTTCAGTAGCATCCTTCATCTTCATCTTCTTCTTTATTATTATTGCCTTCATTGCCTCTTCTGACCACTCAGGGCTAGGCTTTATCATATGCTTTGAGCAAAACCCCCATGGAGCCCCACCCTGGGGCTGGGCAGCACCATGGGTGGAGGAAGCCCACGGATCCATTCTCCACAACGCCTCTCACCACTCAGTGGAGGTCCAGAATGAGCTACAGCCGTGGTTTCCCCCCACCCCCATCCCATGTTCTTGGACTGCAACTCCCAGGAGCCTTCACCACTACCTGTGCTGGCCAGGATTTTTGGGAACTGCAGTCCACAAACATCTGGAGACCCACGGTTGGGAATTGCTAAGCCCAAGCTTAGCAAATGAGGATGTCACACCCATATCGGCCACAGAGCACCTATCCATCCATCAGTGCTGGTGGAAGAGACCATAGCTTTCCCACTCCCTCCCACCCATCTTGCAGCTAAGCACTACCCTAGGCGGTGAAGAGCACGTTAAAAAAAACCTACCCACTCTGGTCCACAGAGATGTTAATAATGAGGTCCAGACCAAAACAGGAATAGTCCAAATTTACAAAATAACCCCAGAGTTTGGCAATCAGGCTGCCTCTTTTGAGACGGGCTCATTGGTGCCTGCCATAGACCCTTCCCTGCAGCTGAATGTGTGTGTGTGTGTGTGTGTGTGTGTGTGTGTGTGTGTGTGTGTGTGTGTGTGTGTGTGTGTGTGTGTGTGTGTGTGTGTGTGTGTGTGTGTAAACCAGTAAACCAGCCTCACCAGCCTGCCTCTTCTGGGCTACTTTTTGCTTGCCCTCCCTCCCCTGGGATTCCCCTACCTGTCAGGAAGGCTGCCAGCATTAATTACAGTAGAGCCACTTAATTACTGACAGCGGTGGCAGCGGTGGCGGTGCTAGGCTGCCACCATGGAGGGGGACCTTCCTCCACACCCACCCACGATTCTCTCTCTCTCTCTCTCTCTCCCTCCCTCCCACCCGGCTGCAGCTGGTAGACTCTACCTACAGCATCCTTAGGCAGTCGGCAGCACTTGGGAGCCAGCCCCCCCTCCTCTTCCCCCTCCCCCACCCCACTGCACAACAATTTCCAGGCAGGAAGGTTTCCCTGGCTACCTTCCTCTCTCTCCCCCCCCCGGCCCCCTGCTTCCCAGAGCCCATTTTTAACACCCTGCAATTAGCACGAACGAACGCATCCAAGTGGGGGTTGGGCCCTCCTGCAGCTGGAGAGGGCGGCTGATAGGAAGCTGCCTCTCCCAAGCAGCTGCAGTGCCAAGCATTGAGAGAGAGGGAGGGGGGGATGAACGAATGAACAAACGAATGCATGAATGAACGAGAGCAGCAGCGCAGCATATAGCTTTTGCCGGATGGAGCAGCAGCAGCAGAAGCAGCAGCCGCACTCCATGGCAGCCACGCAGGAGGAGACCGGGCCAGCCACTGGGGGGCTGGGGAAAGGGGTGAGTTTCTGCCTTCCCCTGGACACACTCCTGGATCCGGAGGAAGTCAATTCTGATCTTTAAAACTCTTTTAGGATTACAAAGAGGTCTTAAAAGGCCATCTTTTAACATGAGAACAGGTTTTCTTCCTCAGGGTAGAGACAGACCTGCTCCTCTCAGCTGGAGGGATCCAATCACTGGTGTTGCCCTGACTGGCCACAAATTCCCCAGGCAGGTTTCTTTCCCAATTTGACCTCAAAATGCCAGGATCTGAACCTACAATTTCCCACCTTCAAAGCCCCAAAGCCCCCACTGAGCCACTTGGCTAGTACCTCTGGGTGGGATCAAGGAACCTGCTGGACGCTGAATCAGGACATCCTTCCGTCCAGCGCAGCCGTTTCAGAGCAGGACAGGAGCCAAAACCTAGCCTATGGGGGTTTCGGCTCCTCTCGTGCCCTTAAGCCTGGGGGCTGAAAGGACAGGGTCCCCCCCGCCTCTCACTGAGCGAGGCCCTTTCTCAACCACTTAAATGCTAGACGTTGAACCCAGGATCATTTGGGTGGGAACCATCTCTTCCGACCGTGAGAAGCACCGGCGTTTTCCATGCCAATGACTACAGCCTGTGTGCAACTCAGCTGAATGTTTCCAAAATCATGAGCCTCTCGGCAGGTTAGCACCTCTGTCACATGTCGCGTGACTTCCTGAGGGAGCACGCCACCCTGCATGATCCTGGCCCTTTCAAAGGACCTGCTCTGAAGAAAAGAAACATCCGCCCAGGACGGGCTGAGGAAGTGAGGCCCACAGGCCGGCTTCAAAGCCCACACCATCCGTCACCTGCAAGGCCAGAAGTCCAAGGGAAGAAAAGGGCAGCTCTGGCAAGGATGTGATGACGGGCGTTGACGCGATGTCTCAACTGGAGAGCACCGGGATGCAAAAAAGGTGTCTGGCCCCTTACGAAGATTCAAAGCCAGGAAATGAAGGTTGCCCAAGGACAGGAATGATCTCCCAGCCAGGTACCGTCAGGGCAGCCAACTGTCCAAACAGGGTGCAGCGCCCAGCCTCCCACCCAGCCCTGTTTCAGCCACAAACCATCACGGACACCATGCTGGCTTTCCCGACTCCTTAAAGGTAAGAGTGACTCAACGGCTGAACCTCTGAGGCCTGCCCTTGGCCACTCGCCTCCTCAAGTAAGGAGGACCATCACTTCTTGGCCTCTGCAAAACTAAGTTTTCCACGCTCTCCGTATCTAGAGTGCTGAGCCAATACATCGAGGACGCAAGTGAAAAAAGAAACAAACTCACTCAACAACTTGAGAGAAAAAGGTCCAGTGTGCCATATATGATTTGATCTTATTCTAAAAAATAATTGATGCATGAGCCAGTGTGGTGTCCTGGCTGAATTAGGAGACCCGGTTTTGTGGGGTTCCCGCTGGCCCCTTGGCATCTGACAACTCAGCCAATGAGTGCCTGCTTTGGCTAGTGAAAAAGCACTTCCGATGCTCAGATTGTGGGGCAGCCACACTCTGGCTTCGCGGGGGAGCCCACAAAGGCCCCAGAAATGACGGTCTGAGCCAGAATCTTGTTGGCAGACCTGTGGGATGGCAGAGTCGCCATGCAATGGGGTTCCTTGCTCTGACACACCGTCCACCACAATGATTTCACCATCCCTGTGTGATCAGCCACGTAAGGGCCAGTCCTCGAAACTTGTCCAGTGACTGTTCCAGATGTGGTGTCTGCCCAACAGAGCCCTTTTTCATTGGGTCCTTGCATCAGGGTCAGTAGTTCAACAACAAACAGAAACAGCACAGCCCTAAGCATGAAAACACTGTCTCTCAAAACTGTGAAGTAACAAGGGCTGTGCATCCTAATCACAGGCTGAAGTACTAGGCTGTCAGGATGGGAAATTTGAGAAACCAGGAATCAGGAAGGGAAAATCAACAAATTTTGTGCTGATGGGCAGGAAGTGGGGGAGAGAACAAAAATGGCACAAAGACCCTGGACCAAGTCCATGCCAAGTGGTGTGTGATGCTACCCCTAGGCTTTCAGCATCCTTTCAGCCACTCCATACATCAATGGCCACCCAACCTTGGGTCCTCCAGGTAGTCTTGGACTGCAACTCCCAGAAGCCTTCACCATCAGCTACAGTGGCCAGGATTTCTGGGAGTTGTAGTCCAAGGACACCTGGGGACCCAGGGTGGGGAAGCCCTGCCATACATGATTTAGGCTCCACTTCACACTAGCTATGCTGCTAAAGGCCAGAAAGACCTCCATGGGGTTCCTAAGCAGCCTGAATTTCACGGCATGTTGGGGTGAACATCGATTCAAAGCATGGAATTCATGCAACCAGGAGGAGCCACCGAGCCAACAGTTAGAACCCGTGTGAAGCAGCGGAGAGAGCTCTGGACCGGAACCCGGGTTCTTCCTTCTGCCTGCTTCTCTGGAATATCAGGATAGCCGAGATCTTCCCGAAAGACACATCTGACATGCCCTGCACTTTTAAAATGATTTTGAAAATGCTCTTTTCAAGCTGTTTCAGTATTGATTTTAGTGTGTGAGCCATCATGGGTCCTTTTGGAGGAAAAGGGGGTAAAAAAATATTTTAAATAAATAAATAAATAAATAAAAACTGCCCAGCCCTAGAGCAATCATCTTCCCTGGCCCAGCTGGAATCATACTTCCCTATGTACGCCTGGGCGACTCGAGGCCAGAAATATAAATATATATATATCTGGAGCTGAACGGTGTTGGCAGACAAAGATAAATCCACATTTTTCTACTAACTTGATTTCTCCCTTTACAAAATAAAATAAAAATCCCACATCTCTGCTGCCTCCTTGTAACACTGCCCGGCAACCAGGGCTGAATCAGTAAACCCAGGCTGGAAGCATGCAATTAAAACCAAACATTAAAGGCGGCTGAAATATAAAACAGAGAGAGAGAGGCGCGCACAAAATGCATTCTCCTTTGCCAGCTTTCACACCGGCTAGCAAGATAAAATATCCTCCAGTGCCTGCATCAGCTATTTAAGATCGGAGGTATTCCCCTGGGAAGGGAGTGCCAGAGGAAAAAACTCTCAACCTCATCAACCGTCCACATAATGAGGGATGGCCAATGCTCCCGGTGGAGCCGCACAACCGTAAGACAATTGAAATATACAAACACTGAGGGCCGTTTGTTGATTATTATTTTTCTAATGCCCTCGGAGGTGTTGGAGCAGCTTGCATCCTGGAAGGAAATCCTTTCAGCTGAACGTGCAAAGCCCCTCCTGACACCACTCCTTTGGAGGCCTCCTCGCTCATTAACCCTACGGATGCCGCCTCCCCCACCCACGGACACCAGAAACCAGAGTGGGTTGGAGCAGAATCAGGCGGGATGATGGCCTTTTCGGGAGGGCTGGCAAAGGAAGGAGGGGGAGATGGGAAGGAGGGAGGACTGAGAGACCCTCCGGGAAAAATCCGTCCAGACAAAAGCAGCCACCTGCCGTGGGATCCGCCAGCCCCACCCCACCATCCATACCTGCTTAGATCGCTACCAGGACCCACAATGCCACCCCGTCTGCCGATGCACTCTGTGTGTGCGTGTGCATGGGGGGGGGAGGGGGAGAAACAGGACACCAGCCCTGCCCTCCCGTGCCCACACTTACCCCCAGCTTCCTGCTCTTCATTTTCACATAGCCCTGCTTCACAATGTCGTTGAAATTTGTAGCCATGGCTCCGGGTACAGCTTGGCAGCCGGGCTGAGCGATCCTGCCGACACCTCTCTCGATGCGTGCACCTCCTCCTCCTCCTTCGCAGGGATGCTTCCTCCTCTCTCCTCTCTCTCGGCTGGCTCACCTGGGTTCAGCCTTGGGTTGGCACGCCAGCCCTCGCCTCTCCTGCCTCCCTCGGCGGCATTGTTCTAGCGGCAAGCAAGCGGCGGGGGCGGCGGCGGGGGGGGCTTCCTCTTGTTGGCTGGAAAATAGAAACGGCAGACAGATGAGCGACTGTGGCATCTTTCTCTCACTCGTCCCCCCACCTCCACCCCTGCCGTCCTCCCCCCCTCTCCACCTTCTTGACGAAACCATTCTAGAGAAATGGAACCACAAATGGAATGATCCGTATTTTTAACCCGCCAGGCACTCGAGAGCTCAAACCTTGAAGGAAGCGCTTCCGTCAAGCTCCATCAGCCAGCACACACCTTTGCGGAGGGGGAATCTGAGCGCCCCCCCTTTCCAAAGGACAATACAGCCTTTGGGATTTCTAATTCTGTCCCAGCCAGCCCAGTTCAGGGGGCTTTGCCATCTTCTTCTATTTAAAGGAAAAGATAAAGTGGGGGCTCCCCACCCCATGGCCCACTGTAGCCGAAGGAATCCTCCCAATCTTTTAATCTGTCCTCTCCTCCCCAGGGTCACCAGTCATCAGGTTGTCAAGGGAGGGTCAAACAGACACATCCACACCTCCCGTCAGGGCTGAGGCGGCCATCTGGGGTTGGGTCCAAAGGCCGCACTTCCAAACTCACCCCACCTTGCTTTAAATGCTTTTTGAGAAAGTTTTTTTTCAAGAGGTATGGGGTCTCTCTCTTAGGACCATAAATGCGCTTAGGTTTTTAGGCTACTCTGGGGCATCAAAGTCAAGCTCATGGCACATCACAACCTGCAGAATATCAGCCTGGGATTTGGAGGACCCCTGCACCCTCCCTGTTGGATCTCTGGGGTTGGCTGGTGTACATGAGTTGGATACAACATGTATGCAAGCTGCAGGTTGGACTAGCTGTTCCCAGGGTCCCTTTATTTCCACCCAACAGTGCAGTGGTCAACTCTAGCATGCAAGTGCTTACAAGAAGGCCAAATGCAAGATATGGACTGACTCCCTAAAGGAAGCCACAGCCTTAACTTTGCAAGACCTGAGTAGGGCTGCTGCGGACGGGATCCTTTGGAGAGCACTCAAACACAAGGCAGCTGTAAGTTGGAAGTGACTTGGAAGCACACAATAAAGACAACAACACAAGAGTCCTCATAGGCACCTTCCATACACAGAAAAGAAGAGTCCAAAAATGCAGGTTGCTGGATTGGTCCTTAACAACCAATGAAGACAGGTCTTTTGTAAGGTTAGTGGCTCTTAACTGCCCATTCAAAAAACAACCGCCCCATCAAATACTTTGCAGTACAGCAGGCACAGCTCCCAGTAATATATAGTACCTGGGTTTATGCATTCCTCTCACAGCTGTTGTGGGGAACTGGTTCCACAGAGAACAAAGTGGTAGGTGACACCATAATTGCTGCCAATCCAATACTGGGAATCCCAGTTTGGCTTTACTACTGTCTAAACCTGCAATTCCCAACCTTGTGTCTCCAGATGAGCTTGAACTGCAGTGTTAGTAATCCTGGCCAGCATAGCTAGTGGTGAAGGCTTCTGGGAGCTGTAGTCCAAGAACGTATGAGGTCACCTCTGAGCCATAAAAAGGAGAAGAAGCACCACTTCCAGAGAGGGAATGTCTTCCAGAACAAGGCATGGGAACTGACTTTGGAGGTGGGTTGACAGACCAGCCGCCTGTCTACCTCCCACAATGGATACCAAGTGATCGACTACCTAAGGCAGGGAAACCGGCTGAATGTTTGTGGGTGTGTTACAACACGGGTCCCCAACTCCTGGTCCGAGGCCTGTTAGGAACCAGTGGCAGGAAGGTTTTCCCTCCCATGCACCCATTTTTGTTTTGGTTGTGACTCAACCATTGCAGTGGTGGTGGTGGGAGCTGCGTGCACATGATGAAGCACACAATTTTATCTTGAGATGCTAGAAGAGCAATAACCCTAGACGATTTAAAAAAATTTAAAAAAAAAAAAGAAATTATTTTAATGAAATCATTGTGGAGGAAAAATCTATTTCAAGATAGTTTTCCAATTAAAGCATATTCCAGTTGAACGATTATTCAGCATCAAATAGAGCTTAGTCATGAGGTTGTATCTTCATGAAATGTTTACATTTAGGGTTTTAAGTTGTTCTTGTGGACTCAGCTGATGTGTAACTTTGTTTCATTTTGTTTTAAAAATATTTTGTTCCACCATTTCAGTCAATATATAAGCAAATACAGGAATGTGTGTGCTATATAATGTTATTCTTTAAATAAAACGGTTAAATAAAACAGTTTAAGTAGTTCTCCAAAACCATGTGATTAACCTCACTGGAGCCATGTGGTGGTTTAAACTACAATACTGCAGCCAAAACTCCCTTCACAGCCTGGGGCTCAATCTCAGGCAGCTGGCTCGTGGTTAACTCAGCCTTCCATCCTTCTGAGGTCCGTAAAATGAGCAGGGCAGGAGTGGATGTATCCGCCTGAAAACTAAACTTTAAATGACCCAGAGAGTGCTTTAAGTTCTATGGGGCGGTATATAAAAACAGCACACTTTGCTTTTTTGTTTGCTTTAACCTATCAATCTAAAATCAGTTCTGATGTAGCTGTTTTACTAATCTGACAGGTTAAAAATATGAAATCCTCTTCTGGTTGCAAATATTAAAGATTATAACCAGCAGCAAGAATGAGTCTCTCTGCTAAACAAATCATCCACTTGTTTTAAATCCAATTCACCTCGACCTTGAGGAGCATAAAGATGCTCAAACACGTCTGGTAATTAAGAGGAAAGACCACCACAACCAAAAAAGTGTATCCTCAACCGCAAAGCTGCTGCCTCGTCTTCTTCCAGGGCCTTTGCAGGGACCTTCGGCTTGTAAAGGCAGGAATGTCGTTGTCCGTGCCACTCTATCCTAACCCCGTACCCACTTTGACATCAATTAACTAGAAGTCTCTGGACCCCTAATGAGGAACAGATGAGCACCACCCGCTTGGCACGCACGGGAGAGGGCTCGAGAACAAAAGCCGTGCCCTCTTCCATCACCTTCCACCCCTTCTCTTCATCCATGCCGAGACCACCTGCCTGGGTCAATTTAAATCCGTCAGAGAGGGGGAAAAAATTCTTGCTTGCAGGGACAATTTTTTGCTCAGAGGGAAGGGAAAGACCTGTCACGCCTGTCTCCCAAGGGAGGTGGGGAGGGGAAAATATATAAGGCCCTGAAAAAAGCAGCTTCCCTCCTTTCAAGAAAAGGGCATGTGTTTGCCTGCTGAAGAGCAGACACCAGAAAAAGAAGGCACAGATAGGGACCGACACCCGTTGGTGAGAAAAAAGGAGCCACTCAGCTTTGTGTACAAGTTGTGGTCCCCTCAGTGAAGTAGTAGAGACGGGAAGGCAGGAATCAGCCAAAGGTCACCCAGTGAGCTGGTTCACCACCGGGCGTGTAAAGAGAAGCCCCCGCATGGCAAGGTGCGATTCCATCTTCTTCTGACAAAGAGACAGTTCAACTTGGGAGCCACCGCCGGCCCTACCATTAGACAGAGCGAGGCAGTGGACGTGGAAGTTCCCAAAGATCGGAAGGACAGTTTGATATTTTGCTCAGAGACCCGGAGCTCCTGGCAAGGCATTGTTGTCTGTGTGTGTGTGTGTGTGTGTGTGTGTGTGTGTGTGTGTGTGTGTGTGTGTGTGTGTGTGTGTGTGTGTGTGTGTGTGTGTGTGTGTAAAAGACGAGCAGGCAAGGTTCCACAAGGGCCTCGTGGAGGATGAGGTGGCCAAGGCCCCACACGACGTTTGGGGAAACGAAAGACTCTTGCAGTTGGAAGCTTGCCCTCGAGAAGAAGCAAGGGTTGTTTCTGCCAGATGGAATGCTCGCGGGCAGCCAAAGCACGGCGGCTATGAACGCAGGCCATCGTGGCCGTTGAGAGGAGCAGGGAAAGTGGAGCACAGAGCAGACACCTCTTTCCCCGGGAAGACGCTCGGGCCCTCCTTCCACCTCCATCATTCCCAACGGGACTCTCCCACCCCACTCATAGAATCATAGAGTTGGAAGAGACCTCAAGGGCCATCCAGTCCAACCTCCTGCCATGCAGGAACCCCCATCACAGTATCTCCGACAAATGGCCATCCAGCCTCTGCTTAAAAACCTCCAAAGAAGGAGACTCCACCACCCTCCTTTGTGGGAGCATATTCCACTGCCAAACAGCTCTAACTGTCATGAAGTTCTTCCTAATGTTCAAATGGAATCTCTTTTCCTGTAGTTTGAAACCACTGCCCCGAGTCCTAGTCTCTGAAGCCATGGAAAACAAACCTGTTCCCTCTTCAATATGACATCCTTTCAAATATTTAAACATAGCTATCATATCCCCCCTCAGCCTTCTTTTTGAAAGGCTAAACATTCCCAGTTCCTTAAGCCGTTCTTCGTAAAACATTTCCTCCAGATCTTCAACCATCCTGGTAGCCCCCCTCTGCACCCACTTGAGGTTGTCAACATCCTTTTTAAACTGAGGCGCCCAGAACTGGACACAGGACTCCAGGTGGGGTCTGACCAGAGCAGAATAGAGTGGTACTATCACTTCCCTTGATCTAGACCAGTGGTTCTCAACCTGTGGGTCCCCAGATGTTCCTGGACTTCAACTCCCAGAAATCCTGGCCAGCTCAGCTAGTGATGAAGACTTCTGGGAGTTGCAGTCCCAAAGGTTGAGAACCACTGATCTAGACACTATGGTTCTGTTGATTAAGAGCCAGGAGCCAGGACAGGGCAAGGACTCCCTCCAAGGGGACCTGAGCAAAACCTCTTCAAACCCCAGCCCTTTGCTCTCCCTGCTGCCGCCTGTCGCTGTGATCAAAAGGCATTGGTGCTGACCTACTCAGCATGATGCGCTGGATACAGCAATGGTGCGGTGGATACGGCAAGTGGGGGTTCAGATCCCCACCTGGCTTCACGGGGGGTTGTGGAACTGATAAAACCACCCCTTAGGTATCTCCCTGCCCTTGGAAGCCCCTCTGAAGAGTCGCTGAAAGCCATTTTTGGCTTGGCGGCACAGAACCAGCTCATTTGGCCCAACTCACAGGGTTGTTCTTGAGATGACCAATTATTAAATATAAAGAATGTGGAGCAAGATAACAATATTCCTTCTGAGTCCCCTCCTGTCAAGAGTGCCTTCATACCATTCAAACATTGTTTATTATTTATTTTATTTATTTTAGAGTACTTTACCCTATCTTTTTCCTTGGAAAAAGGACCCAGGTGGCTTAAAGTAATGAGGGACAATATACAGTCCAGTACAATTAAGACATGTTCAAGTATTGAGAACAAGGAATTGAGGGACATATTCTTACAGCATTAATAGACAACAAGACATTAAAGCTACAAGAAAACGTAAGTAGTTAAAGGGGAATGAAGTTCCATGTAAATTACGAGTGATGGAAATGAACTCTGAAAACATAGCGTCAATGTAAACCCATAAGGTTGTAAGTAGTTATAAGTCTATGTGATCTTGTAGAGTCATATAAAAGACACATAATAGGTAGTCCATCATTCAGGGAAAGCTTGCCTGTAGAGAAAGATCTTTGACTGTTTCCGGAAGGACAACAGAGATGAGGCAGTCCTGGCCTCTAGGTGGGGGGGGGGGAGAGTTCCAGAGTCTGGGTGCAGCAGCTGAGAAGGCCCTTTCTTGGGTTCTCACGAGATGGTTAAAGAAATGGCCAACTTTTCAAGCATCCCATAAACACAGTGCTTTTTTTTGGGGGGGGGGTGCCCAGACATTCCTGGACAACAATTCCCATCAGCCACAATCATCATGGACAATGGGATCGGCAGTCCTCCAGTACCTGGAGGGGTGCAGGTTGCATACCTTGATTCTAAACTATCTTTATGTCTAGGGTTGGGGCAGAGGGTGAGCTTTGGATCTGCAGGCAAGACATGAAGGGTTTCTAGGTGGAGTGGGGAATGGGGCAGGCCTAACCCTAACTCGCTACCGTACCCTACCTAAGCACCACTTTGGAGTAGAGATGTAAAATTTCCAGAAACTTTGGAAATGTTTGAAACCATAGGGAATTTTCCCAATTTTTCCAAAGTTTCCCCACCACCACCACCACCACCCATGGCTTCAAAATGTCTGGAAATGTTGCACCTCTACTTTGGACAGCTGCAGAAAATGGGAGTGACAGTACCTTGGTTGTTCTTCACCCAGGGTCCGTAGCAGTGGTGGAGCTGGAAGCCAAAACCACCCAGAGGTTCATTGTAACTGAAAGCCCAAGACTCCAAAACCCCTAATGCAAGAACAGCTGCAACCAAGGTGAAGAAGAAGATTGTGCTAACCTGGGGGGCCACAGGACAGAGAGAATGTCCTGGGTGCGGGGAACAGAAAGAAAAAAACGAGGCAAAAGGAAGAGGAGATGGCAGGGAGCATTCAGGCACAAGGCATGGTCATGGGTTGGCCTTTTCCTGAACAGGAGCCTGGCTGTCCTCAATCCGTTTGCCCACTTTCTGCTGTCTTCTTCTTCCTCCTCCTCCTCCTCCTGCTGCTGAGCACACCGAATCCCTCTCTAGGCAAAGCCAGTGGCGGGGTGTGTGTGTGTGTGTGTGTGTGTGTGTGTCTAGTTCTGGCCCCAGAGGGCCTGAGGTTGTCGGGACAACCTCAAAGAGGCTTGCATTTCATCTGAGAGGACCACAGCCTCCCTGTTCCTGCCAATGACCTTGACTTGATGCCTTTGGAGAAAGAGACCCAGGGTCACCCACCTTGCCGCCACCCCCCACCCCCCACCCCCGCCAGCAGCTCTCTGGCCCTCCACATGCCGCTGTTCTAATCTCCTCTAAACCCTCTTGTAAGAACCAGGGAGCACCCCCTCCTCCTCTTTTTTCCCTGCTGCCAATCCCCCCCCTTTCCCACCCAGCATCTTCCAGGCCGCCTCCATCAACACACCAAAGGCGTCAGCCCAGCTGGAGCCATTCAGCACACAATGAGTTGCAGAGTCTTGAAGTTAAATAATTCATGTGATGATAACAGTGCAAAAACCAACAGATTCACTCCAAAGCCAAACAAGGGGCTCTCACGCTTGGGGCTTGCAGGGCAAAAACCCACATGCATGCAGAAACACACGACAACGTCAGGCTGACCTTCCCCTGTTATATTCCAGGATGCCTGGCTAAACAGTCACCTCAAGAGTAAGGACCAGGTCCTTAGGTCTAATCTTAAAGGATTTTCTTTAACGATACCCTTTGATTTGTATTCCTGCACGGAGCGGGGGTGTGTGTGTGTGTGTGTGTGACTTGATGGCCTTATAGGCACATTGGTTAAATGCCTATGCCCATGACCTGCGGTTCAATCCCAGGTAGCCGGCTCATGGTTGACTCAGCCTTCCATCCTTCCGAGGTCGGTAAAATGAATACCCAGCTTGCCGGGGTGGGGGTGGGGTGGGGAATGTTTAGCCTGCATACTGTAATTAAACTGTAAACCTTCCAGAGACTAATTGAGGTGGTATGGGCCGGTATACAAGCCCATACCACCATACCATTTTTTTGCTTAATAGGCCCCTTCCAACTTCACAACTCTAGGATTCTGAATATTCAAAAAGACCTGGATGTGCAGGAATGCAGCCAAAAAGGCCCAGCTGTGCACTGGGGTCCTGGGGTCAGTGAGTTTAGGAAGCAGGACAATACTTCAAATATCAGGAAAATATCAGGTAAAACTTCCTAACTGTTTAGAGTAGTACAACAATAGAACCAATTACTGTGAGAGGTGGTGAGCAATCCAACACTGGAGGCCTTCAAGAGAAAGTTAGACAACCACCTTTCAGATATCTTTTGACTTGGACTCATGCCTTGAGTGTTTTGTGTGTGTGTGTGTGTGTGTGTGTGTGTGTGTGTGTGTGTGCGCGTGTGTGTGTGTGTGTGTGTGTGTGTGTGTGTGTGTGTGTGTGTGTGTGTGTGTGTGTGTGTGTGCGCTGTGGACTTAGAGGCCCCTTCTGACTTCATGATTCTATGCTATGGCACAAAAAATCACTGGGAACTGTTTCAGCGTTGCTTATGTGTTCAAGAACCGGATTTGTTTGATCATTTTTTCGTATTGCTATCCTCACAGTTGCTAGCATCAAACACAGTCTTTTAATGATGCAAGCTGCCTTACGTCCCCCTGCCCCCTTTTAAGAAAAGCAGTAAGGCAGGATAAATATGTTTTAAATAGATAAATAATAAAACCAGGAAGCACTTCCTGATTGTGATGGGAGAAGCCACAAATCTCTAGGGTAAGAAAAGTTAAGGTTCCTTCTCTCTGAACCTAATCAAAGGAAGGGAAGTGGTTTAAGAAGGGAGGAAAATCACAAAACTGGGGTGGGGGTGGGGAGGACAGATAAAGATAGAGTCTGTCTGTGCCTTCCGCTCAGGCTACACCAGACTACCGGGTTTAGCTAAAACAGTTCTTCCAGACTTCCGTTCTCTCCTCCAGCCTGCTGGGGTGACTGCTCTGTCAACATCCTAGCATATAAATCAAAGCAAAGTGTTCTGCTTATATACTGCCCCACACCACTTCAAGTAGTCTCTGGGCGGTTTACTGTTTACTTACAGTATGCAGGCTACACATTGCCCCCTCCCCCGGAGGCTGGGTAATTTTACCACCCACCTTGGAAGGATGGAAGACTGAGTCAGCCATGAGCTGGCTATGTGTGATTGAACCCCAGGCCATGAGCACAGTTTTGCCTGCAGGACAGGCATTTAACCACTGCACCACGAGGCTCCTATAAACCTTGATAACTGTTCTCTTCCTCAGGCTTAATGTTCTGAAAAATGGTGCAGGTTTGGGCCAGAATCCACTCCAGGAAACTGTGAGATGAAAGACACCTGTGTAAGTTCTCCTCCTGCTCTGTTTGACAGAAAAAACAGTCATCACCGGTGATGGGATCAGCTACTTGCAAGAATTCTTCCTTGCAAAAGGGACTGGACACCTGGTGCTTCCTGGCTGCTCATCAGGAAAGGACCAAAAGGTTAGGCAGGGCTGTGGTTCTTCCTTCTGAACCGTAGAGCCATGCCCAGTTGCAGACACATCTTTACGTGGCCCAGGGGAAGCACTCTGGCATGCTCAGAGGCACTCTTGTTCCTGTTCCCTCACTCCTCAGAAGGCAGCTGACTCCTTCAGTCATCGCCTTTGTGGAATTGAGCCTTTGAACCCTGCATGAGATAAAATTGGTGGGGATTTTATCGTGATGACGATGTAAAATTCCTTTGGGGAATTAGGCTCGGGGGAGGGGGTGTCACCTACTCAGGGAGCTGAGCTGGCCCCCTTGCTGTCCCTCAGCTAGACAAAAGAAGAACTTCTCTTGCATGATGGTGGCCAACCAACTGCCGAGGGAAGGGCACGGTCCCTGGAGGGTGCTCTTTTTCCCACCCGGATGCTTCCTAGGCACTATGTTTTTTAATGTGGCTGTGTTTCAACAGGTCCCTCTATCCTATTTCAACTGCCTTTGCTATTCAGCTTATTGTGAGCTGCCTTGGGTCCCTTTTGGGACAGGAAGGTGGGCTGCAAATCTGAGGAATGGATGACTTAAGGTCTTCCTGCCACGACAGGAAAGACCTTTTCTGAGGCAAAGAAGCCACGTTCCCAATACCGTATCACTTTAAAAATTAATAGTCACGCTGAAATAAATCTGCTCATCTTTGCAATGCTGCTCTGCTTTTAATTTCTGCTTCTCCTTCGCTTTTGCCAGGTGGGAAAAGAAAGGCAGGCCCATATGAAGTGCGGCTCTGGAAATGAAAAGACGATTTAAGCTCATGTGGCATTTTAATCTAAATCACATTTACTTGTCATTAAAATCACACCTTCCTTTTTTTAAGAAAAGGGAGACCCTTCTTTATTACAATATTCATATCTTTCTAATAATGCTCAGAAAAATGGAAGTCAGCAGGAAAAGAGGAAGACCAAATGATGGACTGACTCCTGAAAGGAACCCACAGGCTTGAGTTTGCAAGAGCTAAGCCGGGCTGTGGAGGGCGGGACACTTCACCATAACTCCTAAGGATCTTAAGACATTTTATGCAGATGTTTTCTTGCTGTGCAAGCCTCATCAGAAGCTGCCTTATAGTGGTTGAAATCAAACACTCTTCTCCCTCTCACAAAATACCAGAACTAGGGGACATCCACTCAAATTGAGGGCTGGGAGAGTGAGAACAGACAAAAAAAAATTTTTTTAACCCAGCACGTTTAGTCTGTGGAACTCCCTGCCACAGGAGGTGGTGATGGCATCTGGCCTGGATGCCTCCAAAAGGGGATTGGACAGATTCCTGGAGAAGAAGTCCATCACAGGTGACAAACCATGAGGGAGATGTGTGTAATTTCCAGATTTAAAATCGGGGTACTGTACTTGAAGGGCCAGATGCAGGGGAGTGGTATCAGGAGACAGAGATCTAGTCTCGTGCGCTCCCAAAAGCATCTGGTGGGGCCACTGTGAGATACAGGAAGCTGGACTAGATGGGCCGTTGGCCTGGTTCAGCATGGCTCTTCTTATGTTCTTATGCCTGGTGTTGTTTCTTGTGTTGTTGTCACTGACATGCAACAACTCATAAAAACACGAAGAGCGGCTTAGGGAGCTGGGGATGTTTAGCTGAGGGGAATAATATGCTGCCCCAGAGGAGGGTGGCGGAGTGTCCTTCTCTGGAGGTTTTTAAGCAGAGGCTGGATGGCTACCTGTCGGGAAATACTGTAATGGAGGGTCCTGCATGGCAGGGGGTTGGACTAGATGGCCCTCCTGGAGGTCTCTTCCAACTCTAGGATTCCATGAACATTGAACCTTTCCAGTTAGACAATAGGGACACAACCCATGCATTTGGCATGAAGGCATGGTCTCTCTCTCTCTCTCCCTTGCACAGGAGAGGGATCCCGAACGTAACACAGATAGCTCAGTGGTTTAGGCATTCAATTCCCCCCCACTGGCCTCCTTCACAAGGGCTGGACTCCATGATGACCCAGGATGTCCCTTCCAGCTCTTCTACATGCAGTTCTAAGGAAATTATTAAACAAAAAAGGGGGCTAGGGAGGCGAGGGTTCCAAGGCGTTCTCTTTAGGACCAGGACGTGATGCCCTCTGGCTTCATCTCTTTGCCTCGTCACCTGTGGCTTGGTGCTGGGAGACGCCCCGCCTTGTCTGCACCATCTTCCATTGTTGTTAGAAGAAGCTCCTCAGGAGGAGCAGAGATGCCCTGCGGGGGTTAACAAATAACCCTGGGAGACAAAGCCAAGAAGGAGGGAGCTTCCTTATCTCCTTCCCAGCAGCAGCTTTGCTAGCTATCTGGACAGGAGGGGGGCAGGATCACACATTCTTGCCCCCCCCCACCGCCCACAGATCTTATCAGCTGCATGTTCTTTGAGATGGTGAAAAAGGTCTGGGGGGGGGCGCTCTGGTTCTCTTCCCAGCCTCCTTTTTATCAGGCTTGTCAAGGGCGCCCAGAACTCCCCCAGACACCCTTCCTGCCTCCAAGAGATGCAAGGATGCAACACATGACCTTGCAATACCGAAGGGGGGGGGTCTTATCAGAGCTCTTCCCAAGAGGGTTGTTGGGCATTTGGAGGAAGGGGCAGCAATCTTCACCCCCCACCCCGCATCTGGAGTAACTCCCCAGCTCCCAATTTGGAAAGGAATTTAATGTGTGTCCTTTTATGGAAACGCCTGCCTGCCTCTTTCCTGGAAAACACAGGGAGGATGGAGAAGGGAAGCATCAAGGCTGAGAGCACCCAGGCCAATTATTTTCATTTGATGCTCAATATCCAGATTCAGGCATTCCGGAGTGAGGAAATTTTCTCCTAAGAACGCAAAATAGGAGGCATTTTGCAGGCGGACACAATTTTTAGCATTACGGCTGGCCACAGATTTCAGCTTCTCTGTCAGTGTCATTTGGTGTGCACGCCAAATGTTGCTTCCACAGCAGGCAGCATAAATAGCTTGGTCCTAACCCTGATCCAAGACAGGGCTTTGGAAAACACAAAATGCATTTCTTGGCTCCATCTGGAAGCCCGTGCATTTTTCAGCTCCAAAGGTAGGACCCCAGCCGCTGCCCAAAGGCCAAAAGAGGTGATGGTACGATTCGTCAGGTGCAGCCTGCGCCTCCTGACCCAGAGGGATGTGGGCAGTTGCCGTTATTATTATGCAGGCATCCATCAGCAGCTGGGTTCCGGCCACTTGTCTTAAGTTCTAATTAGAGCACAACTTCCCATCAGTGAGATCCAGAGTGCATAAGTGGCTCTCATCATCAGTACTTCTACCTTCCCAAAGGTGGGTCCATTTCTAAGGAAGTAAGTGACTCAAGGAAACCATCTGAGTGGCCTGGGTTAATAGGAAAGGGACCCGCCCTCCCCTGTGTCTTAATCCTGTACTCACAGAATTAAGACATGATAGAAAAACCAACAGTGCACCAGCGCTCAACAGCAGCTGGAAGGTCACGGGTCACCTGGACCAAGGAGAACATGAATGCAAATGTGCCGCCTTTGCCTATGCTGGTGGGTGGGGAAGGTGGGAGTTGCAGTACAAAAAAAGAGAGCCACATTCCCCAGCTCTGGTCCAATGCTGATCTTGTGTCCGCTAAAAGAAGCAGTTTCTCCGGCGCTTGGTAGTACCGTGAAAAAAGTCTGGATTCTTAGCCAGGACTGCCATTCCAGAAGAGCACAAGAAGAAAAAGTATCCCTAATCCCAATGAGCGAAACTGCTGTCCGGGGCTTCCACACTGACAGGCACGAAAGAACGAAAAGAAACAGAAAGGAGCCTTAAGCAACAAAGGAATGAAGCTTAAGGAGCAGGTGGTCTGCATGTAGTTCTGAAAAACATGAGGGATGGTGGGAAAACGTCAACAAGGAGTGGAGAGCAACCTATGCGACCACGAGTACCTAGGAGATTTATTTTTTAATTTGATTTATATACCACCCAGGAAAGAAAGCTTTATTAATATTTTCTTCTATACAGGGACTGCGCTCTCTGGCGAGCCACTAAGCTGTGGTCTTTTTAGGGAAAGACAGCCAATTTCCACTGGTCACTCGTGTTTGCTTGATTACGAGGCAACGGCTCAACACTCACCAATATTGCTCTTCCCTCCTTATCTAAATTTCACTTTTTAAAAGCATGGAGAGAATTGCTCTCATCTACATTATCTTCCTCCTCATCATCCCATACACCTCGTGCTTTCAACAGAAAGATGATTTCCACAGAAGAAGACAAAGGGTTTCATTTGGAGACCTTGATTCTCAGAAGCAAGCAACAATCTTGGCCATTATGGCCCGACTAATATTAGCCTTGGAGAGACCCAAAAGGTGGACTTTCCCCAGACAATGCACACACACATACGCACACCGCGGGAGAAAGCTCTCATGTGCCTTGTGGGACGGCATGCCACCCTCAAGTCGCTCTTCTCCGCTACAACCCATGTTATTAAGAGCTCTAACTCCAGAGGGGTTGTCATCACCAGAACATAACAATATAACCCCGCCAAGACGACCAGAGGCAATTAAGTCCTGGCTGGGTAAACATGACTGGCACCATGTGTTGACCAACTCTAGAGCTGGGTGGGCCAGCTTCTGAAGTGGGCGGGGGGGGCAGGTGGGGAAAGTGGACACACATGCCTCCTGGAACAGAGCAAGGGAGCTGGCAGAGGGGGCAGAGAAGGAAGGCGGCACCGGGAACATACCTCTTGTCGGCCTCTGCCACCTTCCAGAAAGGGGCACCCCAAACCAAGGACCTCTTGCTAAAGAGCAAGACCTGAAGGTGCACCCTGGCTTCCACCCTATGGGAGCAAAAGTGCCCCTCCCCCACCCCATGCTTTCAGTCTGGTTGCTGCCCTGAAGGAAGGGATCGCTGGGGGCCTTCCCAAGAGATTTTGCTGCCAGAGGCAAGGGTCTCCTCCATGTCATGCATACCAACCGGTTAGGGGCAAGTCTGCAAATGGGAGGCAAAGCCAGGGGACTTGGCTAGGGCTGCCCTCCAGTCCATACTGACTCAAGTACTGATTTTAATCTGCATCACAGCTTGCATGCCTTATGGTCCAAGCACACCAACTTCACTCATGCGTTTTGGCAAAAGCAAATGCACGTGAGGTCCTAGAAGCGGTGGTCAGCCTAAACAGACAACAAGGGGCACAACAGACCGATGGTGTCTCCAGTAACCACTGGATCACAAAGTCATCTTATTCCAGTGTTGAAGAGTCCCAAGTCTCTGAAGCCATGGAAAACAAACCCGCTCCCTCTTTGATATGACATCCTTTCAGATATTTAAACACAGCGACCATATCCCCCAGCCTTCTTTTTGAAAGGCTAAACATTCCCAGCTCCCTAAGCCACTCCTCGTAAGACATTTTTTCCAGACCTTTAACCATCCTGGTCGCCCTGCTCTGCACCCACTCAAGGTTGTCAACATCCTTTTTAAATTCAGGCGCACAGAACTGGACACAGGACTCCAGGTGGGGTCTGACCAGAGCAGAACAGAGTGGGACTATCACTTCCCTTGATCTAGACACGATGCTTCTGTTGATGCAACCAAGGGCGTTTATACATGCCCGCTAAGCTGTGCTGCAAATGGCTCCCAGCTCCGGAGCTTAGAAAAAAATTAAGTGCGACCACGCCCCCATAAGCGCGACCCAGCGCACCTTTCATGTACTTGCTCTCAGCAGATGAAAATTCCTTGATGCGGATAAGAGTGCCGGGCTCTCCTCGCTTGTCTGTTGTTTTTTTGCCTCCCGCCCCTTTAAGAGCCCCTTGAGAAGGAACCAGGAAGTAACGGGGGGCTCGTGGCAACTTCGATCGGCACCGGCAGGTTAGTAAAGGCCTCTTTTGTCCTTTTTCCCCCTCCCCCCCCTCACGCCGACAGGAGCAGGAAGTGCTGAGGGGTGGGGACGCAGGAACAGAAACGAACCCCCAAGATCTCTGGTCCGAATTTAAGGGACCAGCGGATCTTAGGGGTCGTGTGAAAAGGCCCCAAGAATCTCATTGGCTTTCTTGGCTGTCGCATCACACTACTGACTCATGTTCAATCTGTGGTCCACCAAGACCAGGGGTCCTCAAAGTTTTCAAACAACGGGCCGGCCCACCCCCCCCCCAGACACCACTGGGGGCCGGAAAACAGTCCAAAAAAAAAAAAAAGGCTGACATAGAAAAAAGGGGGAGGGAGGGAGGGACAAGTGGGCGGAGCCCCCCACGATTGGCCATGATCATTGGCTTGCTCGCAAAGCAGGGGGTAGGTGGGGGGTTGCAATCGGTCCCGGGGCCAGATTCAGGACCTTGGGGGGCCGCATCCGGCCCCGGGGCCTTAGGTTGAGGACCCCTGACCAAGACTAACAAGGCTACTCTAGCAGCTTACAAAATGTGATCTAAAATTCATTTTAACCTCATGTTTCTCCTTAAAAGGATCCAAGGTGGCTTGCATTGTTAGAACATTAAAGCTAACAACAACACACATGCAAATACTAAAAAGGATCAAACAAATAGCATACACAACAACAACAACAACAACCCATAAGCAACATCTGAACACATTCAAAGCAGTAAGGAGTAAGCTACAACAGTCCATTTTTAAAAACTCCACTGAGGCAGCCAGTCACTCAGGGAAAGCTGGCCTGAAGAGCGAGGCCTCTGCCTGCTTGCAGAAGGACAGCAAAGACAGGGCACGTCTGGCCTCCAGTGGGAGGGAGTTCCAAAGTCTGGGGTGGCGACAAAAAATGTTTGTTTATGGGCATGGCAGTTCAACATGCTTGGAAGGTACCCAGCTGGGGTAGGCCAATGAATGCCTTATCCTCATCAAAGGCTGATGTCCTTGAAAGCCACTCTGCCCCAAGGCCATTGGCAGAATATAGCTCCTGATGCAGAAACGTGTACACGCCCAGTAGAGATAATTCCCATGAAGATTAAAAAAAGAAAAAAGAAATATAAGTACCACAAGCACAACCGCTCCCATATTATTCTTTCTGTCCGAAGCTGCCATTGGGGCACAGCTCCCCCCCCCCGATGCAGCTCATTGTGTGCCAGGTTAGCAGTATCTCCTCTGAGATGATCATAATAGACACTTGGTGGCTCCCAAGTTGCTAGACGCTCTTTTCATGAGAGTGTGCCACACGACCGCCACGGGAGGACAAGGAGCCCGCCTGATCGCACTCTCATCTGTTGCCTGGGATCAGAATACATCAGTGGACATTTGGAAGAGAGCGACTGGCCACGTTGGCTGCATTTCACTGACGACAGACTTGATAGGATGAGGGGGAAATGTCAATAAATACAGTTACGGTGCAAATTTAATCCACCCCCCTAAAAAACCCCAAACTATTATGGCTTTCCTCTGGGAACAACAAGGACTGGGTCTGCTTCAACGCCCTCCCTAACCAGAACTTAGGACACAGTAGTTTGCATTGGCCTGGATTGCACAGCACTGCATTTTAAGAGCACAGCTTCCAGTTATCAGCAAGCATAGCCACTGCGGTTCACGCTGGCTGAAAGGGATTCTGGGAGCACCATCTTCAAACATAACTTTTCCAATCTCAGCTCAGAAATATGATTCCTAGGAATTTGGGGGAGGTGGGTGGCCTAGTGGTTAACCACTGCACCAACACTAGCTGTAAAATTGTGGGGGCTGATTTTTTTAAAAAAGTTTTATACACACACACACACACACACACACACACACACACACACACACACACACACACACACACACACACACACACACACACACACTGTAAATTGTGCAAGGCCCACAATTGGAAGGCCATTCCTAAAAGTCCTGAAAGGCCATCTCCAGCACAGCCTTGCCAATCAGAGATGAAAACAAAATGTAGATATAAACACACACACACACAAGTAACAAGGCTTCTTTGGTGTGTAAAGAACATAACACACAAGCACACACTCATGTTTGATCTGCAAACTTCAGCCATAAACATCTAAACCTGGAAACACAGTAATACTGTGTATGTGTGTATCAACAGGTATTCTTTTTATGTCTGCTGCAACTATTTGTATTTCATGAGGTGCCTCTATCCTACTGCCTCCTCCCTCTGCATCAACAAAGCTAAATCAATTTTTTTTTTTTGCTTAAGAATACCCTTTGTGTCTTTCAAGAAGGCGGGGCAAGTCCACCAGGGTTTAAGGGGCTCCAGCACCCCAGATTCTCCACAATGGTGTAGAAGGGGACTTGTGCAGATTAGTTAAGTCCTCCTTTTTCGGCTACCAGAGCTCCACCACAGTGACCTTGATAAGTATGCAACCACTGAATTAAAAAGATTTTAAAACCAATTTAAAAATTAAAAATCCAAATTTGGCCCTTTAGCCCTGCTGCAGTGGGAGTGTGATCCTTGAAACCAGCACACCCCTCTATTAAATTTATTTATTTATTTTAGAGTATTTTTACCCCACCTTTCTCCTTGGAAAAGGACCCAAGGCGGCTTACAGTAATGAGGGATAATATACAGTCCAGTACAATTAAGACATGTTCAAATATTTGAGAATAAGGAATAGAGGGACATCTTACAGCAAAGCAAGCCAACAAAACCTCCTGCTGTTGTGTTTCTTGCTATGGCAGCCAAGCTGAATGTACTTCACTGTGTTAGGCCGCTTTCCAAGGAGCAGTTGCCAGAGCACTCCTCGGCCGAAGCTCCTGCCCCACTAAGCGTCTGTTTTGCTTCCTGGTCGTTTGTTGGAACGATAACAATCCCAGAACAGAAAGAAAGCAACACAGGATGGCCCAAACCCTGTTTGCGCGGCACAACATAAAGTTACGTCCACGTAAATTCCCTGGGTGTTACACCCAGAAGAGAGAAATCTGCATGAGGCCATTGTGCAAATTTCAGTCACAAGGTTCCCACCATGACTGTCATGCAATGCACCCGTGGAATCGCTTCGTGGAGAGCCCTTTCATGTTGGCCACTCTTGCAGCTGCTGCTGCTGGCCACGCCAGGCGCAGCTCCACAACAAGATTTTGGCCCAGGTAATGTTGTTCACAACAGCCATCAGCCTCTGAGTTGTGCAGCCGTGGAGGTCCAGGTTGTGGCCACGGCAAGTAAGCTTTTCCCAACGCTGCTGCAAGTCAGCTGCTATGATTTCTGTTTTACAAATGAGCAAACCAGGAAGTAATAAGAGAAGGCATGGGTTATGCTGGCAGGGGTTATACCCTTAAACTAGGAAAAAAAAAAAAACCTAGCGAAAGGGTGAAACGATGGCCGTCATCTTAGAGAGCAATCGTCTTAGAGATGGCAAGAGCCGGAGGGGACCTTGTGGATCATCAACTCCGGCCCCTCTCCAGGAGGCACCGAGGGGAAAATGAACTCCCGACCTCTGGCTCCACTGAAGCCACCACCCTACCCAGCCGTCCAGAGGCAATGCTTATAAAACATGTAAAGGCCACCCCTCTCCTCAGGGATCCACAGCAGCTTACAGGATGAAAAGCAACCATGAAAGAGGCAATACCAGGTGGGGGTGGGGGGAAGCAAGGCCTCCTTATGTAAGAGGGTGGCCAGCCCTCTAGAGAGGTTTAGGACTACTGCTCCCAGCAGCCCCAGGCAATGGGGGTCAAGGATCGGGAGGGATGGGGATGGCCATCCATCCCAACCACTGGAGGGAAGGCTCCTTCCCTGAGCAGATCAGACTCTGGCTATCGCGAAGGGCCTGCCTCGGGCCCCTGGGATGATCAGACCCCAGGAGATCCTTCCAGGACACATTCCAGGACACTTGACCAGGGATCGGACACATGACCAGGGATCGGGCAGGAACCAGCCAGCTCGCCTCCAGTAGGATGTACCCATGTATCCACCACCACCATCATCCCGAGGGGACCTCTAGAGAGCACGCAGACCAAACCCACAAACCCGTTAAACCAGGAATCCTCTGCTTCCAACTCCACTTGTGGAAAACGGGGGTGGGGGCGTTTTGCGCGTGGGGTAGAGAGCATTTCCAAGGAGCTGCGTTCTCCTGGTGCAGGAACCCCCCCATAAAATAAGATAGAAATAAACCAATTAGCCGCCCATCGCATGATCCCAAGCCCCCTCCCCGCTGATTCTTTTTGGGGTGCCGCACATGGTGGGGTAGGGGTGGGCGGGGGGGCCTGGGCTTCCGAGGCGCGTCTCTGCTCCGGGAGGTTCCCAGAAATGGCAAAATCACAGGCGGGCGGGGGGGGAGAGCCTGCAAAAGAGAAACCTGCGGCTGGGCAAAGCCAAGGGGGTGACCCCACCCCACCGCCACCGCCACCGCCACCGCCTGCTGGGGAAGGAGGCTGAGCCCTGCCGGGTCCCTCTCTCGCCTTCTTCCTTCGTGGGCTCGCCGCCTGCCCGCCTGCCTGCCTGCCTGCCTCTCTGCCTGGCTCCTCTTCCTCCCCGGCCGGGCGCAACTTCTCCCGTTGCCGGCTTGGGCTCCCCTTGGACTCGTACACACGCCGCCCAGGCGCAAGAGAGGTAGCTCACCTGCGGCTCCAGCGGGCGCTGCGGCCGACCGAGACCCGCCGATGCGCTGCGCCCTCGCCTTCTCCCCCCCCTCCTCCTCCTCCTGCTGCTGCTGCTGCTCCTGCTGCGGCCGCAGCTCCTTCCTTGGGCGCCGCGGCGAGCCAAGGCGCTCGGAGGCAGCGGCCGAGGCTGGCGCCAAGGCGGGCCCTGCTGGCGGTGGCTGGCTGGCTGGCTGGCTGGCTGGCTCCTCCTCGCCTGCGCAACTCGCCCGGCTCCACCGCTCGCCTCGCCTCGCCTCGCCTGCGCCCCTGGCCGCCGCCACCGCGCCCTATTCCTCCGAGCAGAGGGGCCGCTCCTCGTCCCTGTAGCGGCCAGAGACACAACAGAGAGAGAATGGGAGGATGATGGAAGGAAGGAAGGCAGGGATGCCCGCGCGCCTCCCTCCCCCCCCACCTCCTGGTTGCTCAGAGCGCAAAGAGCCGCGCAAGGGTCGCTTGTTCTCGAGTACGTGTCACCCTCCTTGGAAACCTCGGCGGCAATCAGCTGTTGTCGAACCTCCAGATTCAGGGGCAGTGTACCTCTGAAGGCGGTACAAAAGACAACACCAGCCTTTCAAAACTTCTCCTTTGTACGTGATTGTACCCGGTGGAGGTGGGCTGCAACTCACAACGCCTACGTCTAAATTCAACTCCAGGGTATTTTCAAGGCCCAGTAAAACTGCTGCTGCTGCTGTTTTTTTTTCTTTTTCTTGCCTGCATTAGGGCAGGATCCTATTTGCATGGGATGGAAGCTGTTTTCTCCGTTTTGCAAAGCATCAAACACCTGATGGTGTAGGTGGGTGTGCAGTGCAGCGCCCCGCCCCCTCCGAAAAAACGAAGAAACCCGTTTGCCATCCTATGCAGAATGAATTCACGGGATGCTACCTTGACTATGGTATGCTATAAGAACAAAGAAAGAGGTGCTGCTGCCCCTACATGATTTTTTGCTCAGGTTGGAAAAGGTTTTCCAGTTTTACTTATTTTTTGTTTCAAGAAGGGGGAAAATTCAGAATCTTAACAGTGGAACTGAGGACATCATAAGAACAGCCTGAATTCCACACCAAACCCATAATGTCCACCCCTTTTAGATAAAACCTTGTCTAATTAAAACATGTGGAGGGCTCAACAACAGAAACACAGCTTCTACTATTTGTGTTGACCTAACAAAGCCGTTACATAGCTTCTCATTTTTTTCTGTTTAACTGCGTTTTCCAAAATGTCTTACATTTCTATTCTCTTTGGTCCCAGGGGCAAGGATCTGAGAGGCTGAGCCAATAAAGAGCCTGGCAGGGTGAGGGTGGGGGTGGGGGTGGGGGGGTCCAAAAGCCAGGAGGCAAAGCAAAGTTCTAGTAAAGAGAAGATCCCGCCAGAGACTCTGGCAAGTTGGGCGGAGGAGATGCAAAGGCCTTCTGACTAGGCCAGTCCAGGGGCAGCAGCAAACCATCCCTTGTTGAGGGAGGGCCAGCGTCGTCATGGGAGGTGTAATCCAACAACAGATCTGGAAGGCACTGGACTGCAGAAAGCTGACCCACAGACGCCAATGCTCCAGCATCACCATGCTGATTTTTTTTTCATTAAAATATATATTTTCAAAAGAAACAAAATTGTTGATTAAAAATATAGCAATTTTCCTTGTGCCATTTCCTGCACTCCTAAACTGGTGGGGGAAAATCTTTTCCACAGATCACGGCCTCTTTCCAAAATCCTTTAAAACACACCCTAATACTAGTTTCTCAAAGCCAGTTCTGGATTTGGTGCTTTTGGGCCCATTTGGAGGTGGGGGAGGAATGTTTTTGTGCAGGGAAAAGCCCTCAGGCAGGGGGCTGCTGAAATTACCCACCCCAGTCTTCCAGTCTGAAAAAAGCAGGAGGCAGCGAGCAGGGCTGCCACTCATTTGTCTCCTGGAAAAACCTGTCAGGGCGACCTTGATCCTTGGCTGGCGCTGGGGCATCCGTGAAGCTGTTCCGCAGGGACAGAAGTCTCCACTGAAGGTGTGCCTGAGGAAGAGCCGCCCAGGTGAACCTGAAGAACTGGGTGGGTCAGCCATCAGCCCAGGCAGCCGTATCCTCAGGCAGAGAACGTCAAAATGCAACCTTTGGGATTCAGATCTCAAGTGCCAAAACCTCTCAGGCTTTCTCTGGCTCTCAGACAGACCACAAAAGGCCTGAGGGAAGCTCACTCTGACACTACTGTCTCTTTAGATGAGACTCTTCCAGGCAACCTTAGTTGCCCAAGCTGTGCCCACCCCCTGCAGGAGTCTCTCTCCACATCCAAAAAAAACCAAAGGTGGCTTATTGACTGGGGCGTTGATTACACCGCTGCTGCTAATTATGATGATGAATAATCACAATAATTAAGCCTTGCCATTCTTTTTTAAATTTTACTTTACAACTTCTGCCCCCCAAATAAAGGCTGAAACACAATTTGGATCTTTTTTTAAACTACAACTCCCAGCCATCTCCATCTGGTGATTTGTGGAATGGTAGCAACATGAAGCCAGCAGTTCTAGATCTGAAATGAGACCCCGCCCCCCTGGCCGAAGGCTTGGTTTGTGCCTACCCTCAAGGGCAGAGCTTTGCTGAGCTTCTCGGGGAATTCTGGGAGCCATAGCTCCCAGAGGTAACATTTCCAAGCTCAGTTCTACAGTCCCAGGTGGCACAATGAGACCCAGGATCAACAGGAAGGTGTTTGGCAACAGCGTCAGGCATCTCTCTTTGGGAGCCTCTCGGTTTCAACCTGCCCGGCCAGAGCATCTCGCCCAACTGACCCTGGGGAGGATGCGTCAGCCGTCCAAGAATGCTGGGTCGGAGCGGGCTGTCACTTTAACGCAGACCGATGGAGCTGCAGGAGGAAAAGAACCAGGCCTGGCCAGAATGAGCGACACACTGGCTGCACCAAGCATTCCTCGCCTTAACCCACAGCGTGCCGGGCTGTGGCCGGGGCTCCCAGCCCTCTGAACGTGGGGGAGACAGGCTGGCAGGGGTGAGGGGTGGGAGGACAGGCCGGCAGCAGCGGCGGCAGCACAGGCCCCTGGGTCCTCTCCTGCAAGGCCTACCCTCTGACCCAATGTCCCCACCCCACCCTTCCTGGCCCTGGCAGGTAGACAAGCATCCAGCCCCGTTTCAGACCTCCCGCTCTGTTCCTGCTGGAGACCCAGGCCCTGTTGCTGGCGGGGGCAGAAAGGGACCCTCTCCCTCCAACCTTGCACTCAAGTGTCGTACTAACTGAGCCCTGATAACTTACAGAGGCTGGCGACCTAACAGGCATCTATTATTACAGGAATAATCATCAGGTGCCACTGAGATGATTTTGACTCATGGCTAGCCCTCTCAGGATTTTCCAAGTAAATAATACCCAGAGATTGGGTATTCTTCGCCCTTCTTCTGAGGGGTGGTACTGGTGGCACTTGGGACAGTGCATGTATGTGAAGCAACAATACAGATGACACAGAGGATCTCAATAAAACTTAGGTGTGCAGCAGACAAGCAAGTGTGTATGTGTCCATGTACAGTTATTTATGTATTTATTTTAGACACTTGTATACTGCCCTATCTAGTGACAAGCGTTCCTCTGGGTAATTGACAATTAGAAGGAGCATACCACAACAAAACAGAGACCCCAAATCAACGTTAAGCAATGCAAATTAAAATTAACCGGCAGCCAAAATGATGGCCAGGCAACCCAAACTCAGGGGAGGATGTCCCTGAGACTGTGATTAAAAGATGATTTGAAAATCATGGTCTTGGAAGATCATCTTGAAAGCTGTTGGACGCTCTGCCCATGAGCCCTGGTCTCCTTGGGAGTTACAGGAGAGACAGGCCTCCATGGATCAAAGCCACCACCGGTGGCAAAACAAATCTGGGTTCTCTCCTCTGGTATCTTGGCCGGGAGACCCAAGGAAACATTCCTGGTTCCTGGGACTTGAGTTTGTCCCGTGAGACTTTGAAGGAAACCTCCTGTTTGCCCAACCTCGGTCTCAGCCAGGAAGGCTGTGCAGTTGAGGCTGGGGTCCAGCCTGGCTTTCCCTAAAAGCATTCCCGCCCATCTTAAAACCAGCTTCCTTCCTGACTGATAACTTGCATGTCTGCAGCTCTCAGAATCTGTGCATATGATTTGCAGGCTCACTTCTCCTGCTTGATTTACTTGCCTATAAAATTTATTAATGTGCGCCTCTCATCTTTTTAAAGAAACCTCCCTACCCACAACCACGAAGGGCCCTTCTCTCTTAGCCAATCAATTAAAAGCCAGGGCCAGCAGAATTATCTCACTGAAATATAAATTTTTAATACTGTTGCATCTCCTGGCTCCTCTCCGTGGCTCGCTCCCAGGATCCTTTGCTCTTCCTGCCCATAAACTTGGGCACTTTGCATGCAGGGCCAGCATTCCTCTGCCAGGCAAGGCCTTCCCTGGGGTTGCCTGGCTGCTTGTCTGGAGGCCCCTAAAACCTTCCTTCTGCACCTTTGCATTTTGCAGAAACGAGGGTTTTCACTCTGGTCCCCAAACAACTACTGGAGGGAGAACTACCAGGTTCCCCAGCACCACCATCACCACTTCCTCTGTAACTTTGGGACAAATGGCACCTCATTTGGTCCTTTATGGGTGGCATCAATCTTTCCAGGACAGAAACCACCTGGTATCTTCACTCCAGGGTAAAAAGAAGGGACCACGTATGTCCCCTAATTTTCGACAATGTGCCCATGCTAAAAAATTTAACTTCAAAAAAAGCTTTTGTTTTGCTTTGTGTCTACTTATGCTATTATGTTCATGTTAGCTTTTCTAGGCTATAATCCACAAATCCTGGCACAAAATTAAATTAAAAATTGTTAATTAAGAAATTAAACGGTTAGCCTTCAGGAGAGTAAGATTTTGTTATCACATGCTACTTATCCCAGACAGGGAAAATGTCTGAAAAGTATGTTCTGGACAGGTCTGTAATTTGATCATTTTAAGCCATAGCTGTTTACTCAAGTTTTAATGATACAGCTATTATGCGTTTCATGCTTGTTTTGTGTATATAAACCACATTGAGTTCCCCTTCATAGGGAGAAAGGTAATATAATAAGGATGGTGGTGGTGGTGATGGCATCCCTGTCCATTTAAAATAATCCAGTTCACATTTCTATGAGGGCCACTAGCGTTTAGTTGGGGTCTTTGCAAAGGGCCTCACCTAAATTTGCATTTATGTACATTTTATGTTCATTCGCAATTTGGAGACCATCAGTAGACCAAGATTCAGAGAAGTCTCACTGAGAAACAAAATAATGTCATATAAAGCAGAAGGCAGTAGGACAAGAGGGGACCCTCATGGGAGATGGCTTGACTACATAAAGGAAACCACAGTCTTTCATTTGCAAGATCTAAGCAGGGCTGTTAAAAATAGTCTCCCCCCACCCCGAACGCTGCTCATTCACAAGTTTGCTGCAAGATGGAAGTGACATGATGGTGGGTAATGACAGTCGTAGTCTGCAGGAGGAATTTACCCATACCACTGGCCTCTTGGCCACTGTCTTTGTCCTGGGCATCATTTTAAGCTAATCTCACCTGTGGGGGAGATGCTCCTTTCCATTGGTCTGCTTTGCCTCTTTGGAAGGCGGAAGAGCGAGCCTGCCTCTCGCCTGAGCGACTTTTAGGTTGCGTGTTATCTTTGGCCACAGATAGGCGAAACCTGCCTGTTCTGAGCCAGGGACATTTTGGGCTGGGACTAAGTCCTAAGGCCATTTTTGTGGTCCTATCGATGGGCACGGTGGCCACCAGGGTGGAATCAGGCTAGGAGGTCTTCCTCCCAGAGGGCTTGGCAGCCTGCAGCATGCATGGCCTTGACCCGTGGAGCGAACCCTGTGCAGAAGCCTTGCAAAATATAGGCCAGCAGGAAAGGCAAGAGAAACAGGCCAGGAGAGCGAAAGGCCACGTCCAAACCCCTCTTGATCTCACCTGAAGGTTTATATAGGTGGGCTGCTGGAGCCACAACCAACTGCAAGCACTTGGAAAAGGATATTGGGTGCAGGGTTTGGATCCCTCGGTTTCCCTGGGAGGAAGAGGTTTTCCTCAAGGCGACCCCTACGCTTGAGGAGCCTTCAAGGGCTGAGTTGCACTAGGGGCTCCAAGGGGGTGTTTGTGCCCTCAAGGGTCCAGCCCACCCACCGCCAGCCTGCCCTCTGGCACACAGCTCCCAAATTCTGGGGGTTCCACCTCCTGACCTTCCAAGAGCAGCACAACTCGGCGCTTCCCACCCATGCACCCATCAGCCCTGGAGAGCACAGCTGGGGACTGGTAGCCCTAAACATCTGGAAGGCCAAAGGTTCCTCCTCATAGGGTGCTATGAAGGTGCTACAAGGGCCCAGCCTGGGCAACCCCCCCCATCCCAAGCACACTCTTTGCTACGGGGTGTCAGAAGCAGGGGGGGAGGGGAACAGGTAGCCATTCTGTTAGGCTTCTCCTAATAGCTCCCGGGACCCCTGTGGCTCTCAGTGTGTGTGTGTGTGTTCGCAGGAAGTGATCTCAGGCCGATTACATCACCCGGGGATGGTGGAAGTACGAGCCCCAGGATTGCTATAAAACTGTTATCACAGGCCATTACTGCTTAATTTTTAACCATTGTTTTAGGCTCCTTTCCAAGATCAGCTCAGCCGTCGAGCGGAACGAGCCTTGGCGAGCCGGTAATTGCAAGCCGTCGTGTTTTATTCATGGGCCGACACACAAGGAGTAGCTTTTTGCGCATATGTGTGCACACCCTGGCATCCATGTGTGTACACGCACGCACACACACACAAACGGAGAAGGGCTGGGATGCCCGGGTTGCTCAAAGTATCACGATGTGGAACCACTCAATCTGGCAGAAGGGGGAAGGATCCCTGGCAGGGTGGATCTGTCTCTTCTCTCTTGAGAAATTTGGGTGGACCAGAAAAGGCCCAGGAGGAAGCGTACGGTGCGGCAGCTTCCACTTGGCACAAAAGTCATACACGAGGTCCATCCCCAAAGTGGACACTCTGAAACAGCTGTGTGGCCCATTCCTCTAGAAATACTAGCTAGATATTTCAGCAAAACATTAGTAACCTCTGTATTGTTTCTTTCTAGATAGATTCCTTTTGATTAAGCAGCAGAAAATAGAAAGTATGGCACATCCAAGCACGTTATTAATAATACCCTTGGAACTGAAGAGCTGAAAATTGTGGACACATTCTCGTGGCTCAAGGTAAGCTCTTTGTTTATTGCCAAAAGTTGAGCATTGGAGTGGCTGCAGAGTATTGTAGCGTGCACGGGACCAAAAGGAGGCGGGCCTGGGTCCCTGAGCCACACTTCGGTCTCCTTCAGTTACACCCAGGGCAGTTCCATGAAAAGCAGAGCTACGCTTGTGCTATGCCACACAAAACCCAAATTCTGCACCAAATTAGGAATTGAAATCCTCTGGTCTGAATTCTCAATGTAAACCAGATATGCTGGTTGGTATAGGAACCATTGCGAGCTCAGGACCTGAAATTTCTAAATCACAACCACCTACGCCCCTTTGCCCAGACACCCATGCCTGTCCTTTGCCAGTTCAGTTTTCACACTTTTGCTAGATGGGGTGTAATGCTGGAAGGCAAGAGCTCATGCTGCACTTGTGAAGCGGTTGCAAATTTTTCAGGAAGACTAGGAGTAACAGGTGAAGGAATTTCAGAAGGGTCAGGTGTCTGGTCCAGTGGGAAGGAGACACAGGAAATCTAGGTAGGGACACACCATAGGGTGTCTCCTGAACCCCCTTCTTGGGCCCTTCCATTGGCCAAATGTTTTGAAACTGATCAGGACTGGGTGCCAAGATCAGCTTTAAAAGTGGGGTATGCGGCAAGGAGGTAGAGACCAGCAAAAGGTCTTGGCGTTTTATGAGAGCCAGTGGTTCCCCAAGTTGGGTCATCCAGACATTCTGGGGCTCCCAGAAGCTTTCCTCACTAGCTGAGCTGGCCAGGAGTTCTGGGAGTTGCAGTTCAAGAACATCTGGGGACCCACAAGTTGAGAACCACTGAGCGAGATGTAAAATGTCACGCTTGCATGGCTGCTCTGTAGGTTGATGGACCTTGACCCTGAGAACACTCCTGTGTCTAGAAACAGGATTTTATCTTCTCTTCATTTTGCTGCAGAAATGGGAGGAGGGAGCCGGCCAAGTACCTCATGCACAGAAGGGTGCGCCTCAAGGATGTCACATGCACCACTCCATGCACATCTGAAGAGGGTCCCTCCATTCCTTGCAGCATAAGCCATTACTATCAGCTATTGACAATAATGGCTTATTATTAGCCTTACGTAGGGCCATCTCCCAGGGCTCCACCGTCAGAATTCTGCAGGACAAATGGCCAGTCGACTATGGTGTGTGGAAATGAGCCACCTTCTTAAACCTTGGCTTGAAGATGGCTTGTTTCCACGAGCCACAGTTAAGATTAATCCCAGTTTGTCAGTTTTTGGGCCATGTGGCATGCAATGGTTAATCTCCATTGAGAGCTTCATAATCCTCTTTCCCCCTCTGTGCCAAAGGATTTAGAGCGTGGAAGCGCCCAGTGGACTAGCCAGGTCTTGTTCTTGTTTGTCAGAGCGTTGTGTCCAAATCAGCCTGCCATCTTGTAAAATCCTTACAACAATCCTGAAAATGAGGTCACTGTGATTATTTCCACATCTCAGCAGAGGGCTGCCTGGAAGAAGGAAGCACAGAGAGAGAGAGAGAGAGAGAGGTTCACCAACGGTTTGCCGCGGGGAGTCTGCAGCAGAGGCTGCGATGAGGTTTGAACCTGGGACTTCCTAATATATTGCTCAGGCTCTCGCTCACTTGTCTTAGGCCCAGACGTGAGAGAAGGAGTTCTGGCAGACCACAGCGCCAACCACAGGGGCAGCTCTAGGTTTATTATTTAAAAATATACAAAACACACAAAGAAGCATATCAGCTAAAGCAATGGGTGATGTTTCTTTCCACCAGCTTTTACATCCTTGCTGTTCCCTTCGAATCTGGCACCCTAGGTCTTCAGTACCTGTTGGGCCTTCCCAGGTGGGCCTGCTTGGGAGGGTGGGGAGGTCATGGGTGGAAGTAACTAGACAAAATTTTCAGGCCTCACGCATGCCCCCCTCCCAGCCTAGGGGGGGGGTCCCCAGCTCTGTGCTCTCTTTGCCTTCCTCCATTTGGCCTGGAAATCAGTTGTAAGGGATGCTGGCTCAGCCAGAGCTCTGAGTCCATCAGTGATGGGGAAACAAGGCACTTGGGCAGCAACCCAGCTTGGAAGCAGGGCGAGTGGCTGAGCAGAGCTGAGGTTCCCCTGCAAGGAGTTCCTAAATGCAGGCAAAGGGGCCCCATTGCTTTGAGCAGAGGTTTGTGGGGTGGTTTTTTTTTTTTTTTGGCTCTGTTTATTGTTTTTGGCATGACCTGGTGATCTGCAGACCAGGGAACGTTGTGGCGGAAGAAGCTGCTATAAGATGCCTCCTTCCTTGAAAGCATTGTATCTTCAGCTCCCATCCTAGTCAGCCGGTCTTACAGCACTGACCAGTACAGGCAGGGCTGGCAGGCGGCGGCGGCGGCGGCGGTGGGGTGTGCGCGCGTTTCTTTCCTCAGCCCCTCGTAACTCTGCAGTCTCGTTTTCCCTTGAGTTGGTGAAGGAAGAGGCCAAGCCCCCCCCCCCCCCGCTGCACAAGAGAAACTGATGACACCCAAGGGCCACGGTCTATTCTGCTGTTGTTGGAGTCACTCAACCACAGCCCCCAAAATGCCATTTCGGGGACAGTCGCTATGGAACCTGGATCTGAAGGTCCCCCTCATCGTCAAGGTCACTGGTGCCGCCATCATCGCAAGGGTCATCTGGGCCAAAGCGGGAACCGCGGATCTTCCCGAAAAGAGGGAGGTTTTGCTGGCGGCGAAGCCTGTTGCGGGACAAAAAGAAGACACTCAAGTATGACATCTGTTTCGCCATCCTTGTTGCAGTCACGGCCACCGTCATTTGTGGGCTGCTTTCCTGAGGGTCTCCTGAGGTGCCTTACAGCTGGCGGTTACAGAAAAGAAGGACCAGGCTGAGATGATTCACATGCAAAAATCTAGAATCAGGGATGTGTCATACCTTTTCAGAACCACTGAAATGTCTTAAAACGTGACCTTGCCCACAATTCCCGAAAGCCTCTTTCATCAGGCTGAGCCTCACACAGGTTAGGCTGGGAGGGGGCACTGTTGCTCTATAATTCTCATACAGGTCAATTCGAACAGAGAACTTGAAGGCCTTTTGGAGTCCCTTGGGCACCTCAGAGAGTCCACGGTCCTCCTCCTGTACAACCCCCCCCCACACACACACATTGCTTGAACCTCAAGGTTGGAAACTTGAGAAAGCCAGAAAGACAAAAGAACGAACCCACAAGGCCCTTTTAAATATAATGAGTTTCTAATTAACAGTGTTCCAAGAGTAACATCTTGTTATGGAAGTCAAAAAGGAACATTATCTGTTGCACTGTCTACGTTTCTGTTACTTTTGTGTGTGTGTGTGATTTGGCAGAAAAAGCTGAAGTCTGACTAGCTCCTGACAAAGTGGTCTATGAATGTGTTAGGATCCCCTTATCTGCAGGATCATCATCCACTGACTCACTTATCCAGGGTCTGAAATTATTAAAAGAAAAATCCCAGAAACATGTATTTCTAAAGACAAAGTTACCAGAACTGGCCACTAGGGAGAGCCAGAGTTGGCTATTATAATGGCATTCAGGTATAACTCACTTTTCCAGCATCCACAGAACATTGGGTGGGTTTAGAACCGATTTCCCAGATACAAGGGTGCATGTCCTACTGTGGTCTTTAAAAGCAATTCTTGAGCACAACTAGAAAATGTGGCTCATGCAACATTACAATTACAGCTTTTAATTCCATTCTTTTAAAAATGGGCTTGTGTTACACGCTTGCAAGCCAAGGGCAGGAGGCTTTCTGACCTTTGCTTAAACCACCTTCAGGGGAAGGCAGCTACACGCTCAAGGTGTCCAACACGCCTCGTATCATGGGCACCCCTTTTGCACACCTTTGATACCTTCTCGCTGTGTCTACGAACAGAGCGGGGGGGGTGCTCCCACCCCAAAAGTCCGGGAACGAAAGCAGGGCAATTAGTACAACAGAAAGAAGAGGTTTCACCTGGTCCTTCCCCCTCTGAGGTGTCCAATGGGTCGGCTGCTTCTTGGCAGAGACGGTCCTGGTTTTTACTGCCTTATGAACTCATTGCCGGCGTCATTGTCTCATGAGGCAGGTTTTGCAACTTTGGGTCCTAGTTTTAAAAAGCTGGAAAACCTGCCAACTTAATCCAGAGACTCTGAGGGAACTGAAGAAGTGTCCATTTTTGGAACTAATGCTTCTTTGAGAAACACGTCTTTCTCACAGAGTCATAAAACCACGGAGTCCAGTCCAACCCCCACTCAAGGCAGGAATACAAATCTTCCATTGCTGTGCTGCTCAAACAGTCAGGAGTTTTTTCCCCTGGTATTCAATCAAGATCTGGCTTCCAGTAACTTGAGCCCTTTGTTGGGTGTTCTGCACTCTGGGATGATTGAGAACAAATCCTGCCCTCCTTCTGGATGACTGTACCTTTCGAGTATTTGAAGAGTGCTATTCTATCTCCCCTCAGTCTTTTCTCTAAACTAAACATGCCCAATTATTTCAGTCTTTCCTTTTAGGGGCTGGTTTCCAGCTCCCTAATCATCCTTGTTGCCCTCTTCTGAACCTGTTCCAATTTCTCAGCATCGTTCTTGAAATGCAGCATCCAGAACTGGACACTGGACTCACGATGAGGCCTAGCCAGTGCTTGAATAAGGGGAAACTAGCACCTTGCAGGATTTGGAGACAATGCATCTGTTAATGCAATCTAAAATAGCCTTTGAAGCCTTTACAAGACAAAATCCAAACGTATCTCAAACTACAATGTTGGACATGACTCAGCACTGCCCTTTGGATCTACTTGCCAGTAGCCGGATGATGTGAACGAGACTGCGAACCCACCCACCGCTGCTCTTTGCTCGGCCCAGACCCTCTTCCCATCCCGAGGCGTGCTGCTCTTCTTTGGACTGAGTGGGAGCGAACGGGGCCAGGCTGTCTTTGGATGGAACGGTTGCTTTTGGTGACTGCTTTGAAGTGATGCTTTCTCGCAGGATCTGAAACAACCTTTACACCGGTGGAAACGTACGCCTCGGACGTTGCCCTTCTAGAGTGATCTGTTTCTGGAGCCCAGCTCTGGGATCTAGTCAAAAGCACAGCCTGAGTCCTTGCTGGAATCTGCAGCTGAGCTCGTGGTGTCTCCTTAGAGGAATGGCTCAAGATTTCTGGGCATTCCCAAAAGTGAAAGAACATGACAGTCCAAGCCTTCTTGTTATGCCCATTGGGCCATCACCTTCTCGGGCTCAAACTGGTACCCAGGAACTGCTGTGCCATGAGGATTTTACGTCTCTTCTCAGTGGAGCAATTCAGCCTTCCAGGAACCCTTGCCAATCTGGGAAGCGGATGGATCAGCCACATGCATGGGATCCCTCCTTCTCACTGCCATGCCCTCCAGAAAGATGACTGAAGGAGCACCCCTTCTCAGGTATTGACTTCGGTTCCGGCTGAAGTTTTCCTGGTTGTGCCAATTGCGTAAATAATCAATAGCCCATTGACGTCTCCCTTTTTCATCCACTTTAGATGCTCAGCAAGAGGCTCCCTTCTCTCATTAGAGCCTTCTAAAGAGATATAAATAAATCTGCCTCCTTACCCCACCCACCCCAGCCTATATGAAAGGTCCTGCCTCCTGCTTAAACTCCGTCCAACTAAGTGGGTGTTGCTTGCTGATAGAGCCAAAGCATCCCTCATTGGCTCCAAGCACCACTTACAGGCTTTAGATGAAAGCCAGAGGAGTTCACTGGGAACCCTTTCAGATCCAGGACATTTAACAACCCCATATTACAGCCTGGAATGTCTTTCATCTACTAGAGTAAAGGACTCCGAAGCAGGAGATGGGCACTTACGGAATGAACTCACAAGGCTAGCACCCATTTGTTCAGCCAGTAGCAATACTCCTCTTAATGTGCTCTGTGTTAATTGCATGAATAATTATAATTAATAACTATTTACCTGTCTGCTAGTAATTATACATATATTTATGAATTATTCACACTTGAGCATACAGTAGGACCCCAGTATCTGCTGGGGATTGGTTCCAGGCCTCCCCCTGGATAATGAAAACCGTGGATAAGAGGGAATGCCTGCTCACGCATCCCCAAACTGCTTTTTCCTGATAGTAGCTTGCTTTATGACTGCTGTTTTGAGACAGTACCTTGCTTTATGGCTGCTGTTTGTGACATTAACTTGCTTTACAGATGCTATTTGTGACAATAGTTTGCTTTACAGCTGCTGTTTGTGACAATAGCTTGCTTTGTGGTAGCTGAATTATTTAATTTTTTTCCTCTGCCAACTGTGGATAACTAAATCTGTGGATAAAGAATCAGTGGGTATGGGGGGTCCTACTGTATAGGCTTCTGGTAACTGCAGAACTGGAGAGAGGACCCTATGGATCATGACGTCCATCCCATCAAAAAGGAAGAGTGGGGGATCGCACTGGCAGCCTTGGGTTCCAAAGGCAGAGAGACCTAACCCACTGAGCTACCAGCAGTTGGTTGGAGGGTTTGGGTTAGTGTCCAAATGCACTCAAACAGAATAAAACCTGTAGGTTTTCCTGTTTATTAGTCTTCAGTCTGACACTATATTTTGCCCCTCGCTTTGCCTTGTTTAATTTTGCCAATCTTGCTGAGACAGAATAATGCAGCTGCTTCTTATGGAAAGAAAGCTTTGGCAGAGCAATGTCTAAATCAGCTAGTTTTTTAAAAAATCTCCTGCTGAGTTTTGATATTTCATGCCCCCACTGTGCTAGATTATCAAGTCAAGGAGAGATGCAACACATGCCCTACCTTGGGCACTATAAGTTCTTGTAGACCAGTGGTTTCCAAGTGTGGATCTGCAGATGTTTTTGGACTAAAAAAACCAGAATCCTTTACCATTAGCTGTGCTGGCCAGGATTTCTGGGAGTTGCAGTCCAAGAACATCTGGGGACCCACAGGTTGGGAACCACGGATGGAGCAAATACAGAGGAGTCACAAGTGGATTTCAGCAGAGCATGGAAATGTTATTTTTTCAATCCCTCCTTCAAGCTTGAGCTACTGAAGCAAGATCAGGTCAGGGTTGTTCAGGGGCACAAGGAGATGAAGTATGAGCAGTTTTATGACCAGGCTGGTAAACTGGTTCTCTGGTGTGTCAGCCAGCCTCAGAGACTAAATGATGGATCATGAAATCCCACAAAGTTCAACTCTGCCCAAAAGTTGCAAAGATGCTTTGAGGAAACTCATCCATCTCAGCCTCACTTTACCGTCAGGCTGTGCTCCACTGGCACAACAGGACGGCATGCGGCTCCAAATGAGGTCATCAGCCGTGGCTAGTGGGGGTGGGGGGAATAAAAGCTTCCACCCCAGAACGTGAGGGTTCCAGGGATCCGTAGGGACCCCTTTCATCCCGAGGAAGTCTTTGGGAGGGGCAGAAGAGGGAGGGGAGGGAGCACTTTAAGGTGCAGAAATTCATTGCAAAAGGGCCCTGCAAAGGTTGCGCAAGAGGGCTCCAGCCAAGGACTCTATGATGTGTAAAGGAGGTCCTTGGCTGCTGGAGGAGCACAGAAAACCAGAGGCAAAATGCATACAATTGGGAGGCACGGTGTGCATTGTGCGAGCAAAATGCTGGAGGCACCTTTCACTCAGGCTGGAAAGGACTTGGGCTCAAAGTATAAAACGACCCAACTTCACAAAGCCTTGTGACCCGAGAGCTAAGCCTTTCCGTCTCCTTCACGCTTCTGCAAAGAAGCCCCTGAGGCACTGCTTGGTCAGTAGCCTGAAAATTGAGGGCCGCCAGGAGCCATGGCCTGGGCAACCTGGGGGCGGGGGGGGGGCACCGGCTCCTCCTGCGGCGGCAGGTGTCCAGAAGGCAGGGAGCAGCCCCACCCCCGCCTGGCCTCCCTGCCCCCCCCCTTCGCCAGGAGGACCATAGCTCCCATCTGTGGGGCCCTCTCAGCATCGTTGGCCCCTTGATCTTCCCAGCATCCCAGTTTTATGCCTCCAGTTTCCAATATGAAGCCACAAGGTGCTCAAAATAAAATAAAATAAAATAAAATAAAGAAGATGCCCCCTCCTCTAATTCTCTAGGTGCAGCCCCCAATTCCTTCCAGTTTTTACTGGAAAAGGCATGAATTATTTAAGGAAACAGAGTGGCAAGGATCGGTTGGGGAGGGGGGGGAGGGTCAAAAGCTCCATTATTCTCCTATGATTTAATGGTGACTTCCCCAATAAAATGAGAAGATAAAAATCATCTCGTAACGCCCTTCCTCCCTCTCTCTTCCCCTTTCTTTTCTTTTCTTTCTTTTTTAAAAAGCCCAGCTGCTTGATCAAAGGCTCTTTGGATGGAGGACAATCGATTCGGCTGGCAGGCATCTCCACGTTTTATTGCTGGAGAAGCAATTTGCAATTTTTTTTTAAAAAAAGAGGGAGAGACTTTTAAAAGGCAATAAAATGGAAGGATCTGTTAAATGGTCTTTGCTTGGCATGCCATGTAACCTCTAACCCCATCTCAGCCCTTCCTCTCTCTACATGGCTTGGTCAGGACCTCCTTGAGGCCAGAAATCTCTCTCCCCCCCCTCCCACCCACCCCTCTCTGACTGAACTGTGTTCGTTCCTACAGAGTGTAGACCCCTCGCCCTCTAGTGATGGACAGAAATGCATGCAAGCACAAAACCTCCAAAGATGCAACGCTGCAATGCACAATCTTGGAGGATAAAATATTGCTTCTGTTTGTCAGTAGCTGCATCTCTCCCCCCACTCTGCTTCCTTCTCAGCCCACACCACCTCCTTCGCCTTGTGGGAGCTTCACAACTAATCCAAGAGGTGAACCAGCGTGGGTGTGGGGGGGGCTGGCCCCACATCACCAGGTGAGTTGCATGGTTCAAGAGAGACCCCAACATCCCTTCCCAAGATGCCCTAATGCTCTAATCTCGAGTTGTTGACTTCATGGAGAGCTGGTGGAATGCGGGTGGTGGTGGAGAACCCTTGGATCTAGAACAGGCATGTCCAAACTCCGGCCCTCCAGGTGTTTTGGACCAGAACTCCGGTTTGGACATGCCTAGAATCGTAGAATGATGGAGCTGGTAGGGGCTTACGAGGATATTTCCAACCCCCTGCTCAAGGCAGGAATACAATTCAGTGGATATCTGCCGGGTGGTTGTCTAAATTTTTTTTTCAGTGCCTCCACCACCTCTTGACGCCATGGGTTCTGTTGTCATACTGCTTTAACACTTAGCAAGTTTCCCCTGATTTTCAACTGAAATCTGGCTTAATACATTTATCTCTCAATGGAAAATCCCACTTGTTCCTACTTAAGGATGCATGTCTGGGTGGTGGTGGTGGCGGTTCACAAGTTGGAGGCGGGTTCAGCCAAAGGTAACGGGTCCTGGGGAAATAAAAGTGGGATGGGACTTCTGCCCCCCCCCCTCCCCAGCACTCTCTCTGATCGCCCTTTTTGACTCTCCATCCAGGGTCCATCCTTGCTGGATGTCTGCCTGCATTACTTAAGGAAGGCTTTTGGAATCAGGTTAGTAAGGAGTCTTGCCGTTGACCCCTTGCTGTGTGGGGAAGATGAAGAACAAGGTGTCACTCCTGGAGGTCAGAGAAGACCCAGCGACTCACAGGCCAGAAACCTTGAAACAGGCCGATGCCTGCTGGAAGCCACGGCAAATGGCATGATTGGGTGCCAGAACTAATTCAGGACAGGGGCCGTCCTGTCACAACCCCTCCCTCCCCATGCAATACAAGAACAGGGAGGCATCCAAAGGAGAAAGTGATGCAACTTCCTTTTCTCCTTTTACACATTGGATGAATGTGTACAACCCAAGACAAAGGAGCAAGACATTCTGATATCCTAAAATGAAACAGCCCTAAAATGCATCTAACCAAAAGCACCAGCGAGTCCTTACAACCAATGGAAAGGAAGAGACCTCATACTTAATCCCAAAATATGCCCTGAGCCTAGTGTGAGATGCACCTTTGGTTGAACCACCTTGGAAACAGTGACTGTAGTCCTATCAAATTCAATTTATAATGTAGATGGAAAGTTTAACATGCTCCTTTTAGGTAGGTTGGGCCGTTCAGTTTAAAAACCTCTGTGATTTGAGCTGCTGTAACTTTTGTTGCGTTTGATTTGATAGCTGTTGTGTTCTGCTTTGCATCTGCATTACTATTTATGTTGGCTTTGCTATGAGATACCCAGAAAACTTAATGTAACAGATGGGCAACTGAGGCCTACGAGGCACAGCTTAGAGATTTGGGTAGAGATGGTACAAATGCCACCTTCTCATAAGGAAGAGTGGTTGTTGAAGTCAATGGCTTCAAGTGTCAGGACAAAAGGATTTGACATAATAATAATAATAATAATAATAATAATAATAATAATAATAATAATAATAATAATAATAATAATAATAATAATAATAATAATGATGATGATGATGATGATGATGATGATGATGATGATGATGATGATGATGATGATGGATCATTGAGTCCAACTGCTGTCAGGGAGGCCCCAGTGGGGGCATCGATCTCCCGACCTCTGGCTCTGTGGCCAGAGGCTGAAACCAATGAGCTCTGCATGAGGAAGAGCTTCCTAAGAGCAAAAGCTCTTTGATTTGGGATGGGGCTCCTTTGAAAGAGGGCAGGCTGTCGTCCTCCATGGGAGGCTTTCAGACAGAGCCTGGGTGGCTTCAACGAGGCTTCCTGGATGGTCAGAAGGCTGGCCTGAGTGACAACCTCCCCCCCCCCCCGGGCACAAAGCAGGCCTGCCTAAAAGGAGGCCAGTTGTTCCCACTGAGGTGCAGGGAGGTGCCTCCCCCCCCCCCGGCGCTCAGGCACACCCTCCCTTTTACCGACAGGGAGAATTTGTCGGCCACATCCCACGCGTGTCCAAGGATCAGCATCTGGAAACTGCCCTACAGGGTGGGTGACACCCCCCTCCTGGGGAGGAAAGAGGGAACAAGGCCTGCCTTGAACACCTCCCCATCAAAAGAAGATCTCAGAGCCATCAATCTCTCTTGGGATGATGCCGAAGATGATGTGAACATCTGCGTTTGCTGGAGAACTCTTGGCCCCCACCCGGTGTGCTCTGCACAGGACCTAATGAGGAAGATGACCTGAAGGGCCAGGTTGTTGGCGCATGCAACAGATGTTGTCCCCAGGGTGTGTGCATGTGTGTAAAGGGATATTTTTTGGAGCGCCACTATGTGGAAGTCCCATGCCTCCCCCCACCCCCACCTCCCAAGGACAGCAGCTCTTCTTATGCTGGGGGTGGGGTGGGGGAGTTCAGCTGGAGGTCTGGACGTGCCCTTGACCATCTCTGAGCAAGACAGACCAGAGGGAATGGAAGCAGCCCAACTCCCAAACGGTCACAGCAAACATGGCACACAGATAAGTGGGGGAGGAATGAGGGGGGGTCCATGCTCCCTCTCCGGCACAGTCAGCCGCAGCTGACAGGCATCCTTCCAGAAAACGGATTGCTGCAATTTTGAAGAGTTCCCTTTGATGCCCTCCATAATTCATCATCACTGGGGGAGCACACCCAGCTGTCTTCCTCTCCCCTCCCACACAGTCTTCCTTTGCAGCTTCTGAGATGGCTTCAAGGAGGTGGGCATTTACGAACCTCAAACCAGGCATTCTATTTACCAAAACTGCCCAGGGTTTGTCCTAGATAGGTTGAAAGCCTTTGCGGTCTTGATGGGGAAGGACAATTGGGAGTCCCCCCCCCCTCTGTGTGTGTGTGTGTGTGTGTGTGTGGCTGGGTGGGTGGGTGGGTGGGAGGCAGGGGGAGGGGAGAGGAAGCAGCAAACACTTAAGAGCAGGAAGAGGATGTAAAGCCTAGGAGGCAGAGCAGTAAGAAAGGCCACACCACCATGCAGTCCCAAAACTGACGAGAGGGCCTTTGGGTAACATCTTTTATTCACCCTCACCTGCTACTCAGGAATGCAGCAAGCTTAACACAGGGTGGGGTGGGGAAGAGAGCAAAGCTTGGAAAAATTACTTCTGGGTGGACTGTTTTATGATAAATATATGGAGGAGACTGAGGTGCAAAGACCACACTGCCTGCAAAACGGGGCCCCATTAAAAACCCTCTCTAGCCTGTGCAACCTGGAGCCCTATGTGTTGTGAGCCAAGAGCAGATGTTCCAGAAAAAGCGGCACACAAACCCCACCGCTTGCGCAAGCAAACAAGCCCATCTTGATGCTGCAGAAGAAGACAATCCCTCCACCCCCCACTCCAGTTATTGGGGGGGGGGGAGGGCGGACATTTCTCCAGCCCATCTCCCATTAAAACAGGCGAGCTACCCAGCAGTGTACACGTTTCACACATGCAGGCAGACCATGTTAAGAAAATGCATGTTCAGTTCAGAAATTTGTTTTGGGCTGCCGCTGCAGCAGCTCCCCTTGAAGAGGCAAGTGGCTTCCAAGTGGGAGGGAGGTGAGCCTCTTAAAACAGGAGTGCAGGAGTCCCCCCACCATTTCACGGTTCATATACTGCAGTCCCACTATATCACAGGACCGCAGTACAGTGGTCCCCCAAAAGGGCTTGCGGGAGCGGGGGAAAGGTTTTAAAAGTCTGGGCTTTTAAACCTCCCCACTTCCCCAAGCCCCAGGCTCCAGCTGATTGGCGCTGGCGTGGGGAAATAAAGGTTTTTCTCCCCCACTCCAGCGTCAATCAGCTGGAGCCTGGGGCTTGCCTCCATGGAGGCATTGTGCGCCGCTCCGCTGTGCCTAGGGGAGTTGGTAGGGAGAAGTGGCGCACAGTGTTTAAAATGTCTTTAAGCAACGGAGCCAAGCACTTGGCTCTGTTGCTTAAAGACATTTTAAACATTGCACGGCACCTCCCCCCCCAGGCCCGACCCAACCAGCATCCACATATCACAGATTTTCAATGAATCCAGGTCAGGTTGGGTCCCTAACCCCCACGATAGATGGGGGTAGCTGCACAGGAAACAGTACAGTAAGAAACCTCTGCATCCAAGTGTCAGCAAATGACCTCTTTAGGTTGCGCAGTTCATGCCCTGTGATATTGTAATTGCCTAGCCATGCATGCACATGCAAAAAGCTAGCCTGCGGCACACGCAAAATTCACCCAGGGAAGTTTTGTGTGGATCGGGGCCTCCTGCTGTCCTCCCAAGTGAATGCAGCCATGTCTCTACTGGAGTCTCCCTATCGATTTTCCTCTTTTTCCCCTGGGGCAGCCTCCAGGCCGCTCTGCCCTTTCAAGCTGCTCCTCCCCTACCTGGACTGGAGGTGCTCCAGCTGGACCTGGAGGTTCTCACTTTGCTCCGTCTGCTCGTCGAGGGACCTCTGCAGTTTCCGCACCTGGTTGTGGGCTTCGTCGAGCTGTGCAACAGGGTGGAAACAGAGACCTGTGTGGCGGTTGCCTTGCCAACGACATCAGCTGCTCCCCAGGCAATGCCCAGGCACCAGCTACCCTCCACTGAGCTGAGTTCCACCGTCAGTGGCACAAGCCACCGTTCTCACATCTGCACACTTGTGCGTGCACCTGGACAGTCCCTTGACAACTTTCTCAGCTTCGTAGGCTGAAAGGTGCGAGCCGGTGATCCTTTCCAAAACGATTTCTCTCTTTAGGGACAGGAACTCATGCAGGGAGGTGTTAAAGGAAGCTCAGCCAGAATATACAACACCCAGCCCTCACCTACCTCTGCTGGCTGTAAGAGGGAGGTCAGATTCATCTCCCAAAAGATGAACACTGACAAGAGCTTGGAAAAATTTGGCTTCCAAACAAAAACCTAGACTCCGGGACCTCAAGCTAGCTCTGGGTCCCAACTCGAGTAGGCTCCCAAGTCAATGGACTTTGTACAGGTGTCCACTTACTAAATCCCCATGGAGGCAGCGGGTCCCCTCAGTTGGGAATACCAACTGGCTCTAGACCAAGGAGTTGTCCTCTGAAATGCCACCTTTGAGGAAGAAGAGGCAGAGAGGGAGAGGAAGGCCCAGGCTTACCTCGTCCTCCACTTGAGCCAGCTCTTTCTTTAGCTCCTCCACCCGCAGGCGCAGCTTCTTCACCTCGCCCTCGTGCTGCTCCACCCGCCGGTTGGCATGGGCCAGCTCGGCCACCTTCTCCTGGCACTGCTTCTTGAGCTTGGCGTGGACGTGCTTCAAGTCGGCCAGTTCCTGAAGGAGGCAAGGCCAGCAAGGCTGGAGTCAGGCCCCTGGCTGGACCGTCCCTAGTGAGGGGTTCCAGATCACAGGCTCCTGTGCTCCCCAATTCTAGATCACGCCCCTCCCCCCCTGCAGTGCTAAGAACAAAGCCACTCTGCACGTGGTAAAAAGAAGGTGCTCACTGGACAACATCTGGTTGCTTAGCTTTGCTAACTGCCCAAGAGGAGGCACACTGACTCAACGGGGTTTAATGAGTCAGCAGCTCCTCTGTAAGTTTCACTGATTCAAATCAGGCTACTCTACTTTCTTTAACATAAGCCAGTGTTTCCCAATATTGGGTCCCCATATGTTATTAGACTACAACTCCCAGAAGCCTTCACTGCTATGTGTGATGGCCAGGATTTCTGGCAGCTGTAGTCCAAGAACACCTGGGGACCCACGTTTGGTAGTCACAGGTGCAGGCCCATTGGAATCAACTGGATCTATGGAGGGGTTTGTCTGTGAAGATTCTCAGCCATCCAGGTGAGTTTATCTGGAAGATGAGTCATGGCAACTGGACTACTTTTTCTTGACAGATTGAAACATTTTGCTGCTTGTCCAAACAGCTTCATCAGTCTGAATACAGCTAGTGTGAGTCTTCCATCTTATAGTCAGTCAGCTTTGACCTCTTGTCACCCTGGTCTGAAATAGGCTCATAAGATGAACAATGGCCTGAATAGGCTCGTTAAGGAAGACAATAGTATCCATAGCCTTAAGGTGAACAATGGCCTAAGGTGCTGAAACCTTTAAAGTATGAGTTGTTAGCTATGGCCTTGGTGGTGAAGGCTTTTTGATTTGTCTGGGTACTGTTGAAAGCACACCCTGATAAGTAGCAGATAGACTATGCCTGAAGCCGCCACCTCTGTTGAGAGATGGGGGTTCAATGCTCACATGAATGGCTTCCCTGGCCCCCTCTCTCAAACCACCTCTCTTCTCTGTTTAATATGTGTACATCCTCATCTTTGAAAGAGTGCCCTTTGTCCTTCAAATGGAGGTGTACTGCTGATTCTGATTCTATGGAAGGGTTGGCTCACTAAAATCACCACTGACTTGATGGGCCTACTCTAGTGTAATTTATGACACTAAGCAACAGGGTTTGGGCCACAATTTCCTCCTGGGCTGGATGGAGGTGAGATGCAATAGAAGGAGACAAATTACAAGAAAAGAAGGCCAGCGATTCTTCCCATGGACCCAGCTCACTGAACCATGTTTGGAGCTCTTACTCACTTCCTTTCTGGCTCAGCTCGCCTTCCTGTTCAAAAGATAATGGGTTCATTTGCTCTTCTAGCAAATAAAAATGCCCCACCTTGCACAATTATTGAAGAAACAAAAGTGACCAGGAGATTCCAGCAGACCATTTAAAACATCAATACGCATCTCATTTCTCTTTAGTGCTCCATATAGTCGCTTAAAACAGCCAAAATAAGGAATGAGGCAGGAAGGGAAATATTCCTCCAGTGACTTTTAGAATGCACCAAAGAAAAGGCAACGTAGCTTCCATGGAGGGGCCCCAACCAATACTCCCTCTTACCAGTCAATGGCAGCGTAGGGTGCTCTCACTGGGGCAGCTTTTCCCACCCTTCCAGGTCTTTTGGCTTGGACTACAATCACCATCATGCCTAGCCAGCAATGGCAATGCTGTTTTGACTCGCACAATCCCTTCAACACAGCTGAGCTGTTTGTCCAGTTCATCTCAGAAGACAGGACACGCCATAATGGTCTCAAGCTATAGGAAGCCAGTTTGAGGCTGAGCAGCAGGAAAAACCTTGTAAATGTAACAGCAGTAAGATAGCAGCAGAACCAGTTATCTCAGGAGGGGGTGAGCACTCCAACAGGGAAGGCATTCAAGGGAAGACTGGCCAATCATCTGTCTGATTTCTTGGATTTAGGTCCCTGCCTTGAGTGGGGTGGGGGCAGGGGTGGGGGTTGGACTCCATGGATTTGTAGGCCCCTTCCAACTCAATGATTTTAGGGTTCAATGATTCTACTTGGGCATGTCAGCACGAGAGCTCAGGGAGGCTGGAAAAGAGGTCCTTCCTTCATCAGCTTCTCCCTCCCTCCCTTATTCCCATTCATCATCAGTCCCTTCCTTCCTTCTCTCTATCATCAGGTCCTTCCTTCCTTCTCCCCCTTCCACCGCCCACAAAAGTTACTTCATGTTCTCTCTTTCTTCCAATGGAAAGATGGGCTTGCCCTCTAGTGTTGATTCTTAGTGCAACATATTTGATGTACTAATTAAGGGCTTCTCCCACATCTGTTCCACCTTCACTCCCATTTCGATCACTTCATGCAGAAAGCACATGGCATTTATGGGCAGTTCTGCTGACAATTCTCTTTAGAAAGCCACTTGTCTTTTTTGTCCAAGAGGCTGGCTTTTTAGAAATTTACTTCCCTGCAGGAACTTCTCTGTCACTGCCTTGGAAGGAGTGCTCACCGCCTTCCAAAGTAATTGGTCCCATTATTGTACTAAACAGTTAAGAAGTTTTCCCCTAAGGTTCAGCCTCAATTTGGTTTCCTGCCACTTGAGCTCACTGTTGTTGTGTCCTGCACTCGGGGCTGATCAAGGACAGATCCTGCCCCCTCCTCTGGATGACAGCCCTTTACGTCTTTGTCTTCATTCCATGAAATGGAACAGTGTTCCCCGGAAGAAGCATTTTTGAAAAAATGGACATCATGTGTGCCTTTTTGGTGCAGGTCTCACTTCTGCAAATCCTCCTGGGACACTGAAGGGTTGGTCAACTACTGCTAGGGTCCAAAGGTCAGATCTGGCCCATGAGTTTCTTTGGGGCTCTGAGGGCCCAGCTGTCTCTTATTGGTCCTGTTGCCCCGGGGTAACCCTTCCCGTCCAGATTCTCAAACCTGAACGTTACCTTGTTCTTCTCAAACAGCTCTGCTTGGATGGTCTTGAAATCTGTGTCCAAGGCGCTGGCCGTCTGCCTCCTCTTCCGGGCCAAGACCTCCTCCAGGTCCTCGATGTGGGCTCTCAGCTTCTTGTTCTCTCGTTCCAAGTTCAGCTTTTCTGTCTCGAGGCGTTCCCGCTTCCCCCATTCTGCCGCGTTCTCTGCCTGGAGCCGCTCCATCTTTGGGGCAGAAGGGGACAAAAACCAGGCCAGCCATTGAAAGGCACCTGCGAGAGGGATCTTCCACATGAAGGCACCCATGGACAACTAAGAGGCGATTTCAAAGAACCTCTTGAGGAGGCGGGGTGGGGTCTCTGGCCTCAGGACACCCCATTGCACTCTTCTTCCAGGTGTGTACTTGGTACTTATGTTTTAAATTACAGCAGAACTCCCTTATCCATGTGATCAGCATCCACTGATTCACAGCCCAAAAATATTAAAACTTACGGACAGTCCAAAAATAGTAAAAATATTAAAAGAGAAAAATCCAGAAAAATATTTTCACATGTATTACCAGACATGGCCACAAGAGAGATTTCCAGACAACGTGCTATGAATACATGTAATTGAACAATATGTCACTGGGTCTCTCTCATACCCTCTAGTTGTCAGATCAGGTAATAAAGTTTTGTCCGTTTCCCCCCTTTTTACCATGCTTTATATACAGTATAGCACTGGCCATCACCCAGTTTTCAGTATCCATCGGGGTGATGGTGCTTGGAAGCAATACCCTACATGTAGGCTTCTTTCTTAAAGTGGTTGTCACTAGATGACTCTTATAATATCCCAAGGTGTGACATAATAAGACTGATATTACAAAAGGGATCAACAGGAGTCGCTCTGCCACCCCCACCCGCTCCTAAATCAAAGCTCAGCAATTTTTAAAAGCCCACCAAGCTCTTCTCCTGCAATCCTTGACCAGGTGGGAGCAGAAATCATGCCCTGTTAATGGGAGGATCGGAAAAGCCACAGGACACCTCAGGTTTCTGGGACAATCCTTCCTGCCGTCTCTCACCTCTGAGCGCAGCTCTGCCAGCTTCCTGTCCATGCTGGATCGTGCCCCCAGTTCGTCTTCAAGGTCCTCCGAGATGCGTCCCAATTCGTCCTGGTGGATCTCCTTCAGAATGTTGAGCTGCGGAAGAAAAAGCGAGGCTGAAAAACATATCAGGGTAGCTCCATCCCCCACCCAAACTGTCGACAATCCTCGAGAAAAGCAACAAAGCACCTAGGTGGGCTCACCCCCACCCCGCAAAAAAGCTTGGCTCCTGGGAACGCTGGGAGCTCTAGTCCATAAAACCCCAAAGATTTCCAACCCTCCTGGGAAACAGCTGGTGGGGAGGGGAGGCATACGGTCTCCCTTTCCTGGAAGAGCCAAGGAAAATCTCCTCTGGGTCTTGGGATAGCTTGGAATTTCTATGTCAGGGTCCCCCTAGGCTCTCTACCCTCCTCCAGGACACACTACACTCTAACCAACCTTCCTGCACTAGCAGAGGGCTAGACTAGATGACCACTGGAACCCTCAGGAGCCCCTAATGGGCCGTTGAGTGTGTGTGAGTGAGATTCTGACAACATCTGGAGAACCACCAAGTGCCCTTCCCTGTGCTCATGGAATCATAGTGTTGGAAGGGACCTCGAGGGCCATCTACTCCAACCCCCTGATATGCAGGAACCCCCATCACAGTGCTCCCAACAGATGACCATCCAGGCTTTGCTTAAAAACCTCCAAATAAGGACACTCCACCACCCTCCTTTGGGGAAGCATCTTCCACTGCCGAACAGCTCTATAACCATCAGGAAGTTCTTCCTAATGTTCAAATGGAATCTCTTTTCCATTGAGACCATTGCTCCGAGTCCTAGTCTCTGAAGCCATGCGAAACAAGCCAGCCCCCTCTTCAATATGACATCCTTTCAAATATGATTGTGAACCACCCAGAGACCTTTGGGTAGGGGGCGGCATACAAGCTATATAAAATAAATAAATAAACTTAAACATAGCTATCATATCCCCTCTCAGCCTTCTTTTGGCTATTTATATTCAGCCCACAGCAGCTCCCGTTGGGTGGGATTGCTGAAACCCTTGAGAAGGGTAGAGACCCACCTGCTGAAGGACCATCTCCAGAGCTTTGGCTCCACCACCACCACCAACAACAACAACAACCCCAGCCGTTGTTGTCCTTGGGTGGCACTGCCGCCTGGGTTCCTGGGGGAGGCAGGACAGGGGGTGGGGGTGGGGGGACAACAGGCTTTCGTTTCCCACCTGCTTCAGCACTTCTTGCTTGTTCTTGTTCTGCTCCTCGTACTTGATCTTCCACTGGTTCAGCTCCCCTTCCAGCTTCTCGATGTTCTTGCTGAGGGTCAGCTTGTCCCTGGAAGACACAACCACACCCGGGCAGGGGTGAGCGGTGTGGCGTTGGCGGCAGGGCCTCTTCCCAGAACGGACCGAGGCCCACCCCTCTGGAAGGAACCAGTGGGGTGGGTGGGGTGGGCACCAAGCGAGGGGGGGGCGATGCCCCTGGGCGACACTCACTCCCGCTCCTTTAGCAGCACCTTCTGGGATTCGTCCAGCCGCAGCTTCAGGGCCGTGACCTTGGCGGCGTCCTCCTCCATGACCGAGAGGTCTTCCCACAGCAGCCGGGTTCTCTCCTGCCGCCCAAAGGAGGAGCGGACGCTGACCGAGCTCCGCTGGTCCCAGCACTCCGGCCCTTCCTGTTGGCTCTTCAGGAGGTTCTCCATCAGCTCAAACTCTTGCAAGGACTGCAGGAAAGAGAGGGGAAGGGAGAGTGGGGTTCAGATCAAGCCAGGTCACGGAAACAGTGGGGGCTTTTCAAAACCTCCAGCCGGCAGATCTTGCCACCTGTACTGGAGCTTCCCGGTGCGGGGGTTAAACAGCAGCACTGCAGTCAAGACTCTACTCACATCTTGGGTTTAGTTCCGACAAGCTCAGGTAGCTGACTCAAGGTTAATTCAGCCTTCCATGTTTCCAAGGTCAGTACTATGAGCACCCACCTTGTGTGTGCACATTCAGTGTGTAGCCTGCATAATCAAGTTGTAAGCTGCTCAGAAGGTACTTTAAGTTGTATGGAACAATACAGAAGCAGCACACTTTTTGTTGCTATATCCCCATTGTGTAAGTTAAGAAAGCACCTTTTTGAGTAGGCTCAACTTATCTCTTTCTACCCTCTAGAGGATACAAGGGCCGTTTTGCTATATTTAGAGGGGGGGGGCAGCCCCCAAAGTATAGAAAACAAACATTTAAAAACGAACTGCTTGTGGACATGAAGCTTCTGCTTATGCAGGCAATTCCTGATTTATTAAGAGAAAACAAGTCAAAAATAATTGAACCAGTTCATTACTTTGCATTATTTCCCACAGAAAAATAAATTATTTAGAAAATGAATTAGCCCCAGTGGACATGCCTTTCCCCTCTTTAGTAAGGTCTCCTAAGAAGCGTGAAACACAGGCTGCTCACCTGTTTGGGGAAAATGGCCGAAGTTGCCTCCACCTGCTCAAGCGTTACAGAGCCTGAGAGCTCCTGGGAATTATAGCACAAACACTTCCTGGAGCTGCCCTAGAGCCTGCTGGAGAATCTGCATGTGTGCTACACAGCATGGATTTGAGGAAGGAAGGAAGGAAGGAAGGAAGGGGGTGATGGAACCCCTGCAGTAAAGTACATGAATATGCTAATAGGCAGCCAATCCCAGAATGTGGGCAGAGCTGAACTCTATAAAAAGTTGAACTGAAGAGAGGCAGCATGCAGGACAGCAAGGAACGTCCTGAAAGGAGAGAGTAGTTGGCATCAGGGCAACATGTTTGTCAGAGACAGGGACTGGTCAGGAACTGATTAAGGAAGTTAGGGACTGATTGAATATATAGAAAGAAAACTTTAAAGTGCACATTATTTATTTCTGTATTTTTATTCACTTCAAAAACATCATTTGAATTTGGAAACGTTACCAACTGTGTCAGTCCTGCTTCTTCGGAAAAGAAATGAGAACATAAGTAATGGTGGCAGCAGAAGATAAACAAGAGTCTTTTCCCAAGTTTCACACATATGGATCGGGTTGTCAAAGACTCAGATCGGTCACAAATTGGTGGCAGTGGTGGGATTTTCGAAAGTTATCCAGTGTGCCTCAGTAAAAGCCACCAGTCGATAGTTAGACCCAGCATTCTTGTAATTTTGAAAGTTGACAACTGAAAGTGAGAGGTCTTAAGGAAAAAGAAGACTTTGGTTGAGAACACTACCTTTCTAGAGTTTTAAGTGCGAGTCCCGTGGAGGTTCCCTGAGAGCTGGGTTAGGACTGACAATTGGGAAAGTGTACTTCTAGTTCCAGTCTGGGAAAACCCTAAAGTGTGAGGGAATTCAGGCTCTAAAACTTTATTTTTATCTTGGTTTCTGAGGGCCTGTCAGTTATCTGGTGCCAGTGCTCTGGGGTGAGAGAAGGTCTGGGCGAGATCAGAAACTGAAGGTTGAACTGCTAGTGGTAATTTAAACCCAAGAAGAAAGTGCCAACTTGAGATACTGTACACAGTATCTGTTTTGAAGTCAACCAGCAGAGAATAGAAGGCTGCTAGGACAAGTTGAACATGTTTCCCGAGTGTTTGCCCTAGAAATAGACATTTTGAAGGGAGGCTTCCATAAAGGTCTGGAAGAAAAAAAAAAGCCTGGTTTATAGGGAAAAGTTCGAAAGTGATAACTGTGTCTGGTACATGTAAACTATTCGCTCTGAAAGAACCTGAGGGATTTATAGCTGCCCATGTCTCTGATGACAAGGAGAACAAGGCTAGCTGGTGAAATAAATCAAAAGGGACTGAAGAAAGAAAAGCAGAAAATGTTTAAGTTTGTGTCCTTAAAAGCTGAGAAATAGCAGTGTCAAAGAGCTAAGGTCTGAAGTCTGGGCAGAGTGCAGAGGGGGTCATTACATTCTAACTGCCATAAACTGTCAGTCTCTGAAAGCTTAATAACAAAGTAACCATTGTGTACTTTCTCTACATCAGCCCAAGAAAAACCCTGAGATAGCACAAACAGGGAAGATACTCAGATCTTATAAAAATCTGCAAATATAAGAGGGGTCAGTTGAATAAAGAAATGATGCCCATCAATAAAACCACTAATAAAAAGAAAAAGGAAACAAAATGGAGGCTCAAAGAGAAAGCCTGATTGAGCAGCAGAATCTTGCTGGGGGAAACAGGGGAACCTCAGGAAGGGCAGATTCACATGACAGTGGTACCCCGACTTAAGAGCAGTTCGACTTAAGAGCAAAAAACTGTTGGTGTTTTAACTGCTGCCTTACAAATTTTAGATATGGTCTGCTCGACTTAAAATTTTTTCCATTGTTTTGATTTTTTTAATCTTTCCCCCCAATTTTTTAGATAGGTACCCCAACTTAAAAGTAGTTCTACTTAAGAGTATGCATTTGGAATGAATTAAATTCATACCACTGTATTGCCCAGGAAACTGATAAAGCCCAAGATCTGGAAAGACGGAGGATGGAACAGAATATAAATTAAAACAGACAGAAATGGAAATGAAATTAAGAGAAATCGAATTGCAAGCCGGAGACTGAAACCGAGAAAGGGAATTCCAAATTGAAATAAAGCAGTTAGAGCTAGTGGTGTTAGCTAATTTCAGCAACAATAATAATAACTGAGCTGAAGGGCCAAGCAGAATTGATTTGAAGAGATTCCCCAGTTAACAACAACAACAACAACAACAACAACAACAACAACAACAACAACAACAACAACAACAACAACAACATGGGGCAATGGTTTTTTACAGTAAAAGAGGTTCAATTTAAACATCAGGAAGAACTTCATGACAGTTAGAGCTGTCCGGCAGTGGAATCTGCTGCCACAAAGAGGGTGGTGGAGTCTTCTTTTTGGAGGTTTTTAAGCAGAGGCTGGATGGCCATCTGTCAGGGGTACTTTGATGGGGGTTCCTGCATGGCAGGGAGTTGGACTGGGTGGCCCTTGAGAGGTCTCTTCCAACTCTATGATTTATGGAAATGTTGATGTTTAGATAGAAAGAGGGAGAAAATCATTCTGCCTTTTGCTAGTAAATAAACACGGGAACCCCTTTTGTGCAGTGCTTGGAAAAGGAGCCATAGAATCACAGAATCATAGAGTTGGAAGAGACCCCAAGGGCCATCTAGTCCAACCCCCTGCCATGCAGGAACCCCATCACAATATTTTTGACAGATGGCCATCCAGCCTCTGCTTAAAAACCTCCACAGAAGGAGACTCTACCACCCTTTGTGGCAGCATATTCCACGTCCGAACAGCTCTGACTATCATGAAGTTCTTCGTGATGTTCAAATGGAATCTCTTTTCCTCTAGTTTGAAACCATTGTCCCAAGTCCTAGTCTCTGAAGAGATGGAAAACAAACCTGTTCCCTCTTCAATATGACGTCCTTTCAAATATTTAAACATAGCTATCATATCCCCCTCAGCCTTCTTTTAAAGAGGCTAAACATTCCCAGTTCCTAAGCCATTCCTCGTAAGACATTTCCTCCAGACCCTCAACCATCCTGGTCGCCCTCCTCTGCACCCGCTCGAGGTTGTCAACATCCTTTTTAAACTGAGGCGCACAGAACTGGACACAGTACTCCTTGTGGGGTCTGACCAGAGCAGAATAGTGTGGTACTATCACTTCCCTTGATCTAGACACTATGGTTGTGTTGATGCAACCAAGAATCGCAATGGCTTTCCTGGCTGCTGAATCACACTGCTGACTCATGTTCAATTTGTGGTCCACTAGATCCCTTTCCCAGGTACTATTCTCCAGCCAAGTGTCCCCCATCCTATATTTATGCAATCCATTCTTTTTACCTAGATGTAGCACCCTACATTTCCCTCTGCTGAAATCCATTCCGTTGGCTTTGGCCCAACACTCTAATCTGTCAAGGTCTTTTTGGATTTTCATCCTATCCTCTAGGGAATTAGCAGCCCCTCCCAATTTGGTATCATCTGCAAATTTAATTAACATACTCTCCATTCCTTCCTCCAAATCATTAATAAAGATATTGAACAGCACTGAACCCAGAACAGAACCCTGGGGCACCCCACTGGTCACGTCTCTCCAGGCTGAAGACAGGCCATTTATGATCACCCTTTGGGTGCGATTAGTCAACCAATTACAAATCCACCTAACAGTAGCACTATCTATCCCACTTTCTACTAACTTCTTAGCAAGAATACCATGGGGAACCTTATCGAAGGCCTTACTAAAGTCCAGATAAGCAATATCCAGAGCATTCCCCTCATCCACCAGGCCTGTGTATGAGGGGAGGCTCCCATTCCTTCAGTGGTATCCCAGGGTTGCTGTTCTCTGCACAAGCTCTTGATCAGAGGTACCTATTGACTCCGTCCAAGCTCTGTGATTCAGCCCACATGGTACAGCAATCTTGATTGAAATGAAAAATTGAGAGGAGGGCAGGAGAAGGAAGATGTGGATGCAAAAGGAGTGTGCATTTAACCCTGTGCCTTGTTTCCGATTTTCCATATCATGGTTGAGACATTGGCCTGAACCATAGCATCAACTGAATCACCATCAGAGGATTGTCCATCTGGTGGCTTTTTCGTGGGAACAGGAGCAGAAGCAAAGGTGAACACATTGGCTGTTATCCTTGGCTGCCGTTCTCCACCCAAAGAATTGTTGCCGGCTTGGATCAGACTCCTTGGAGCCAGTAAAAGCTCAGGCACAACAGACTTCAATTTTCCCATTGCAGGGATTGAGGGGAAGGGATGGTTAGACACTGCTACTCCACTATCACTCCACTATTATTCCACTATCACTCCACTGTTACACCACTGCTGCTCCAAAGACAACAAACTCTTTACTGCCTCTATTTTTTTCAAATGTAGAATCATTATCTTGACAATCAGTTCCATCCCCCTCCACTCTTGAGCCCATGAAATGTCATTTTGATGGATCACAGCAGCTTTTTATGGGAACAAAAAAATTCCCCTCCCTGGCCCCCTCCTCACAGAAAAATGCTTCATTATTTTGCACCAGCTCCTGGCAAAAGCAATCTATGCTGAATGAGCTCCAGTTGCATTACGAACAAGCTTGGATTCTACCCCAACCCAATAGCAATAGTCGCAGGATATTTTTTTTTTTTTTGTTATTTTGTGTTTTAAAAACAAGAAGACAAAACTATGTCAGGTTATTTCCAGTGACTGGAAAGTGGGTGTCATTTCAGGGGATGAAGACTAGGAAGAGATGAATGTGCATCTTTTTGCATCCAGGTTTTGTCAAGGTCCAGGGTATCTAAACCTGCTTTCAGCAGCTGGATGCCATCAAGAACCTCTGGGTTGGGTTGCTTTTATTTCAGCCAGCCACACTGCTTTTCCAGCAATCACGTTACGTCTCTCGATGTGGGTTCTTCCTTATGTCTCGGCCCAAATCCTATTGCCCTGTCTCACTCATTATATCAGACTGTAGCACAAGACAGAATGAACACACAGACAGCAGCCTCCAGTTTGCCCAACGGGAAGTTGGTGACTTTAGAACTTTGTGGAGGGAGCAGTACACCCCGTGGGCAGCCCGAGGAGATTCTGGCCCCTGCCTCTTCTAGATGTTCAAGGTGGCCAAAAGAAAAGAGTCAAAATATCATATTCTGCTCTCGATAAAATAGCACTTGATAGGGCAAGGAGACAAACCACATAGAGCAAAGTTATAATTTTTTTTTCTGAAGTGACAAATTGATTTGTAAATTTGCTTTGGGCTGTAAAACCTTATAAAATGTCTCCCAAGGCACCCAGAGATACCAGATTTGCTGGGAGGCCTCCCCTGACTAGAAGCCCTGCAAGCTTGGTGAAGGCTGGAGTTTAGACATATGAGCTATGATTCCTGCCCCCCCAATTGGGCACCCTAGGAAAGTGCTCCCCCAGGGTCCTAGAAATATCAAAATTGAATAGAGGCTTCACCCATAACTCTCTCTCCTATAATCCCTCGAAATTTGGTGCAGACTGGGATATGATTTATAGAAGTTAAAAAAGTGGGTTGAGCTGTGTGAGCAGAAAAACAAATTCAAAAGTAGGCTAGGTGATATATGAATTATATATGAATGATACTCCCACCAAGAGCCTAGGGAGCCCTAGGAAAGTGCCCTTTAGCAACTAGCTTTGGGCAAATTCAGTCTTCATCAAACTTGGAGGGACTGTAGAAGGGAGTCAGAGGAAGCTTCCCAGCACGTCTGATGTCTTTCGGTGCTTGGGGTGAACTTTCCTGGGGTGTGTGTGTGTCCTCTTTGTTGGACTTCAGAAATCCAATTTTCATCAAACTTGAAAGAATTATAGAGGAGATTCAGGGGAAGATTCCATGTATTTATGGTGTCTCTCAGCCCAAAGAATTGAGAAATCAAAAATCACTAAAATTGTTAACCTGTGTTCATCGGGGGCATACGTTCGTACAAATACAAATCAACAAATTAGCAGTTTTTGACAAATGTTGCCATTTGTTTTTTTAATTCGTGCCCATCTCTACCTGCATCTCATCCACCACCAGCGAGCATCACAACCTCAGGGCACCGTGTAGCATGTCCCGAATCTCAGTTTTTGAGGCGACTCCAAGCTCCATTGCTCAAGACACTCCTCCTAATGGCTGTGGGGCCGCAGTGGCTCCAGCAGTGGGAAATGGCAGACTCCCCTCGGTTGTACCCGGGTCTGCCTACTCCCTTCTCCCAGTTCAGAGAAGCAGACTGAAATGATGCAAAGGCAGAGAATAAAGATTTCTGCTTGGGCATTCTCAGTTTGTTCAGCCCCACTTGCAGAAGTCATGTTTTTAGAGCAGAACGGGAGGAGCCCCCCTCCTCTTCTTTAGGGAGGTGGGCCGCCTGCCCGCCTGCCTCCTTACCTTGTCTCTGGGCAACTTGTCCGAGGTCACGTCACGCACCGGCTCCTGCTCCGGGGAGGCCTCGCTCTCCTTCTCGGACTGGAGGCGGTGGCCCAGGCCCTTCTCCTCCTCCTTCTCCCCCTCGTCTCCGCCTTTCAGCCGGCCGACCTCTTTGGCCAGCTGCTCATTCTCGTTCAGCACCTCCTGCCGTTCCCGCTTCAGGCTGGTCAGCTCCTTCGTCAGGGCCTCCAGCTTCAGGCGCAGCTGCCGCACCTCCTCCCGGGCTTTGTTGCGCTCGGCCCGCACTTTGCTCCACTTCTCCCTCCAGTTGGCGGTGCAGTCGGACCACCAGCGCATGGTCTTCTCCATCTGGGCCGCCCGAGCCCGGGCTTCCTCCAGCTCCCGCAGCCGCAGCTCCTCCCGGCTTTCCCAGTCGCCACCCAGGCTGGGGCTGCTCAGCAAGGGAAGGGGCTGGGGTGGCCCTGGCGAAGGGGTGCTGCTCTTCGGGGTGGGCGGCATGGAATCCAGCAGGCTGATCCTCTCAGGCGAAGGGCTGCCCAGGATGTGGAGGAGGCTGCTTTTGGACAGCGGTGGCGAATCGGCCAAGCGGGAGCCGGCCGAGTGGCTCATTTCACTTCGGGACCAAGGGCTGGGGTCACACCTGAACCACTTCCATCAACAAGCAGGAGGGAGAAGAGGAGGAAACTGGTTTTTCTTTCATTCCCCAGCAACAACCGTCCTGTTCCGGTCGCCAGGAAGCCTTCAAGCAAACCGTGTCCACACACACAATGTAGGCCCGGAAGAGGTTCAGCAGCCGTCCTTCTTGCAAAACCGCTTCAGAAGAAGCCTGCCAGGGCAGAACAGGATCTCCCCAGGGAAGGAAGAAAGGCACAGTGTTGGGCTGTTCTGGCAGATGGCATTCCCCTGGAGCTTCTGTGCTGAGAGAGACCTCCTCGGATCCGTCTTAGCAAGCCTGGAGCCCCCGCAAGAAGCAGCAAGGTGCAGTGGCCTGAGTAAAAAAGACAGAGAAGGTTGATCTGGCTCTTGGCCTGGAAAGTGGCAACCATCAGCGGCAATGAACAGAGAACTTCCTCCCCTTCGGTTTAGTAAGTCAACCTGTACAAATCACAAACTTCTACAAACTTCCCCAAGGCAGAACATTCTTTCTGCCCTGACACATACGCCTGCTATCCTGAAGCCAGTCTAGGATTTAGGAGGCCTGGGTTGCAAAGGCCAGCTCAGCCGCCAGAAGCTCACCAGGGGCAGGGCAACTGGTCAAGCCACCCGTTAGTTACATAGATCTCCTTTGCCTCGAAAGCCCTCTCAGGCTCCCTAGAAGTTGGTCCCTGACTCAGACACAGAAGCACAGCTAAAAGTGTTGAAGAAAATGTATCTTGTCCTAGCACTGAAACAAGACAGGGCTTTAGCTAAACATGTATATGTGTGTGCATGGGTGCTCCAATTTATGCGTAAGGTATCACAGAAACAAATCTATACATGCAAACATATTTAGGCTGAATGGATGGGTTGTGGAAGCTTCTCTCTCTCTCTCTCTCTCTCTGTGTGTGTGTGTGTGTGGTGTGTGTATGTGTGTGTGTGTGTGTTAGGTTAGCCCTCTCCCTTTTATGCTTCAACTCTACATTTATTTATTTATTTATTTATTTATTTATTTATTTATTTATTTATTTATTTAAATAAGGAGCCTAGCAGCAAAACAAGCCCTTGCCTCTCATTTGAGGGATGACTGGCAGGGAAGTTGGAAAGTCTTTGGGCCCAAATTTCAAATCTCAATCTTTGGGTTTAAGTCCCAAGTCCAAGTTCATGTCTTTAGTTCTAAGTCCCAAGTGGCTATTGTGAGGGGAATTTCTCTGAAGGAGAAGGCTTTAGATTTGTCAGGAACTGGAGAACATTTTGGGACAAGCCAAACCTGTTCAGGAGGGACGGGTTGCACTTGAATCATGATGGGACCAGATTGCTGGCACTCAACCTCAAAAAGGCTGCAGAGCAGTTTCTAAACTGATAACTGGGGAAAAGCCGACAGGAGCTGAGTGGCATCCGGTTCGGAACACCTCATCCACAGGGAATGAGGTTGGAAAGGGTAGAGAATCACATAGAGATGACATAGCAGGTATTAGTACTGGGAGAATAATGGAATGTGATAGTTTGTCTACTGAAAATAATAGCTGTCGGGGGGAAAGAACAAAGCAGCAGCTGTTGTTGCAGAACCCACTGTACGCCAATGCTCGAAGCCTCCGACCAAAAATGGGAGAACTTGAACATTTGGCAGCTAGGGATAACATAGATATAATAGCCATAACAGAAACCTGGTGGAATGTAGAGAACCAGTGGGATACAGCAATCCCAGGCTATAAACTCTATAGAAGGGATAGAGAGGGGCGGGTTGGAGGGGGAGTGGCCATCTACATTAAAGAAGGGGTAAAATCCAGCAGAATGGAGATTGACAGAGGGTCTGACTCCACCATAGAATCACTGTGGGTTAAACTACCAGGTTCAAGGAGTGATGTGATAGTTGGGGTATGCTATCGCCCACCAGATCAAAAACTTGAGGGGGACCTCGAAATGAGGAGAGAAATCATGGAGGTGTCTAAGAGGAATAGGATAGTAATCATGGGGGACTTCAATTATCCCCACATTGACTGGGCCAATGCGAGCTCTGGGCAAGAAAGAGAAACTGGGTTTCTCGACTTGCTGAATGACTGTGCCTTAGAGCAACTTGTCATGGAGCCCACCTGAGAACAGGCAACTCTGGATCTAATACTGTGTGATACTCAGGACCTGGTCAAGGATGTGAATGTCACTGAGCCTCTGGGGAACAGTGACCATGCTGCAATCTCCTTTGCCATGCATGTTGGAGGAAGAGGGTCAAGCAAATCAGACATAAAAACCCTTGATTTTCGAAGGTCAAACTTCCCTCAGATGAGGAAACTAGTTAGAAACAAATTGAAGGGGAAGGTTGTAAGAATCCAATCTCTTCAGAGTGCATGGAACCTGTTTAAAACAACGGAAACAGAGGCCCAGCACAAGTGCATACCACAAAGAAAGAAGAGCTCATTTAAGTCCAAGAGGGCACCGGCATGGTTAACTAGTGGAGTTAGAGAGGCTCTAAAGCGCAAGGAGAGGTCTTTCTGTAAATGGAAATCCTCCCCAAATGAGGAAAATAAAAAGGAACACAAACTCTGGCAAAAGAAATGTAAGAAGATGATAAGAGAGGCAAAGAAAGATTTTGAGGAACGCATGGCTAGCAATATAAAGGGTAATAATAAAACCTTATTTAAATATGTTAGAAGTAGAAAACCTGCCAGAGAACCAGTTGGCCCTCTGGATGGTGAGGGAGGAAAAGGGGAGATTAAGGAGGACTTGAAAATTGCAGAGAAATTAAATGAGTTCTTTGCTTCTGTCTTCATGACAGAAGACCTTGAACAGATTCCGCTGCCTGAACGGCCCCTCTTGACTAAAGAATTAAATCAAATACAGGTTAAAAGAGAGGATGTTTTAGGACTAATTGATAAATTGAAGACTAACAAGTCACGAGGCCCAGATGGCATCCACCCAAGGGTTATTAGGGAACTGAGAAATGAAATTGCAGATCTCTTAACAGTAATATGCAACTTGTCTCTTAAAACGGCCACAGTGCCGTGGGACTGGAGGATAGCAGATGTCACACCAATTTTTAAAAAAAGAAGGAGGGGGGACCTGGGAAACTACAGGCCAGTTAGCCTTACATCTGTCCCAGGGAAGATGGTGGAAAGCCTCATCCAAGAGAAAATCTTAAAACACATAGAAGAACAAACCTTGCTGAGAGAAAATCAGCATGGCTTCTGCAAGGGTAAGTCTTGACTGACAAATATTTTAGAATTTTTTGAAAAGGTCAACAGGCATGTAGATTTGGGTGAACCGGTGGATATAGTCTATCTAGATTTTCAAAAAATTGCTTTTGAGACAGTCCCTTAAGTTGCCAGGCTGCTGATAAAATTGTTAATGTCATTGGGGATAAGAGGGCAAGTCCTCTTATGGATTGAGAAAAGGTTGAGATCCAGGAAACAAAGAGAAGTGTGTCAATGGGAAATTTTCACAATGGAGAGAGTGGGTTAGTTTGTGCCCAGGGATCTGTCCTGGGACCAGTGCTTTTCAATCTGTTCATAAATGACCTGGAGACAGGGATAAGCAGTGAAGTGGCCAAGTTTGCAGATGACACAAAACTTTTCCGTGTGGTAAAAATCTAGAGAAGATTCTGAAGAGCTCCAGAAGGATCTCTCAAACTGGGAGAATGCTTCTGGTGCCATGGGGTAATGGCAAATCCTTTTTAATGTAGCCAAATGTAAAGTAATGCATATTGGGGCAAAAATCAAAAGTTTATCTATCAACTCATGGGCTCTGAGTTATCCATGACAGATCAGGAAAGTGATCTTGGTGTGTTTTGTGGACAGCTCCATGAAGGTGTCTCCCAATGTGTGGCAGCAGTGAAGAAGGCCAATCCCATGCTAGGGATTATCAAAAAGGGGACTGAAAATAAAACAGCCAACATTATAATGCCATTGTACAAAATGATAGTAAGGCCACACCTGGAGTATTGTGTGCAATTTTCACACTGCATCTCAAAAAGGCATAGTGGAACTGGAAAAGGTGCAGAAGAATCTGTTCAAAATGATTACTGGCTGGAGCACCTCCCAGTATGAGGAAAGGCTAAAACATTTGGGGCTCTTTAGTTTGGAAAAACCCTGAGGGGATATGATTGACCACGTTTAGAAGGATCCTCCAAACTCCAGGGCAATGGCTCCCAAATCCAAATGCTATTTTTACCCACCAGCTCCGGAGTTTATGGAAATTGGGGCAAAAATCAAAACTTTATCTGTCCCAGCGGCTCTGAGTTATCCTGCTCTTCCGTCCTGAAAATTCTTTGATGTTGGTATAAAGATAGTGAGTGCGTGTCTCTCCTTGCTTCTGTTTGTTGTTGTTTTGGCTCCATGCCCCTTATCAAAAGCTACTTTACAGACACAGGGATCTTATAATGCCAGAGCGAAACCAGAACGGAGGTGAGGCTGATCTTTGTTTCTTTTTTTTCCCCCCCTCCGCAAGCCAGCAGCCAGGAACTGCGGAGGGGTGGGGAAGAGAGGAAGAGCAAAAATGATTACTGGGCTGGATCTCTGGTCCGGCTTTAAGGGGCTCTTTAGTTTGGATCTCAGGGGGATATGACTGAGACGTACAAAATAATGCAGGGCATGAGTAAAGTGGATAGAGGGAAGCTCTTCTCCCTCTCACAAAATACCAGAACTAGGGGACATACACTCAAATTGAGGGCCGGGAAAGTAAGAACAGACCAAAGAAAATATTTTTTTCACCCAGCGTTAGTTGAGGAACTCCCTGCCACAGGATGTGATGATGCATCTGGCCTGGATGCCAGGAGACAGAGATCTGGAGGAAAAGTCCATCATGCGCTCCCAGATGGAGATCCGGCTGGGGCCACTGATGAGATACAGGAAGCTGATATCTAGTCTCATGGGCCTTTGGCCTGATCCAGCATGGCTCTTCTTATGTTCTTATGTTCTTATGAGAGTGACCCCTGCACCCCATGAAGCGGAGAGGGATGAATGGCTAGAAAAGCAGAAGAGAAGGGAGAGACTCAGAGCTGCACCCACCATGGAGGCTGGGGAGAGAGAGATGTTGTGGAAAGGGTTTAAAGACTCACTAAAGATTCTGGAAGAGGAGAAAAGAGAGAGGGGAGGCAAAAACCTGTTATGGCAGAGAAAGGGGTTGAGGAAACGGCAAGAAGGTCCCACCAATCAGAGGTGGTGGAGGTGGGGTTTGGAGACTGTAAAAAGGGGAAGCCACATGTTCTCCCACCAGACTGGGAGTGGGTGTGGATGGAGGATCCATGGACTGGAAAGTGGGAAAGAATGATGATGGCCAAAAAGGAGGCTGAAAACTATAGACACAGAAGCAAGGCCGCTCTTATTGGGGAGAGTGGGAGGCATGAGAGTATAACCGAAAGAGGAAGGAGATAAGACAGCAGTTGGCTCTGGGGCAATGGCTGGCCAAGGTGCAGGAGGAGGCGAAAGCCGGGAAACTGAACGTCTTGATGGACCCAGAGAGAAAATTATTCTTTTCGTTTCCGCCAACCAACCAACACCTCTGAGGTTGGGGTACAGGTGGGGGAACCACTTCTCTCCAGGAAGGTGGAGGGGACCAGTGGTGGAGCCAATTCACCCCAGGTGGAGGTGGAGGACTTGTAAGGACTCCCAACTATGACTTTAAGAACAACCCCTTTGTTACTGAAGTTAAGGATGTTGAAACTGTTGTAAGGAAAAGAACCTCTGTTGTAGTAGAACCACCAAATAAAAGTTCAGTTTATTCGTTTCAAGATATGCCTTCTTTGAAGTTGGAAGGGCGGGACGCCTGGGCAAAGAGTGAACCCTTTGGATAGGTTCGGAATTGAAAAACCACCCAAGTCAAGTCAGAGCTGATCCACAGGGGTGACTTAAGTCCAGTTTAACCGTTGAGTCCTGCTACTTGGGTCCCCAGCCTGATGACTGGCTGATCCTTCAAGCGAGGCAGGTAGAAGGGAGAACTCAGGGAGAGGCACCAGCTGTGGGCTGGATGGCACATGGTCCGCACTCCCGGTGTGGGCATCGCAGAGCAACACAAACCAGTTCTTGGATTCTACAGAGTGCTCCCTCTTCTCTTCCAAACTGCCCCCCACCACCCGCCCCAATGGATCCTACGACTCTCATCCTTCAATGAGGGCCCGGCCTCTCTCCTGAATGCAATGTGGGCAGCTTGGCCCCTGCGTCCATGGCAGCAGCGGGGTGATGTCATGACATTTCTCCCAACACGCACCTCTTCCTGGAACATGGTCTGGAAAATGCAGGAAGGAGAGAACTGGCAAAAATAAATGCAGAGTGAGAATAAAATTGAGCACAAAAGAAAGAAAGAAGCAGACGAGAGAAGAGAGGGTAATTACATCCAGGCGGGTACAAAGAGAGAGAAAGGCACGTGCAGAAGGAACAAGAAACTGTGGAGCCAGACGGAGGTCGGTCAGCTGGCCAAGAGGCAGCCATTAAAGAGACCCAGACCATTGCAAAGAATCATAGAATCATAGAGTTGGAAGAGACCTCAAGGGCCATCTAGTCCAACCCCCTGCCATGCAGGAAACCCCATCACAATATTTCCGACAGATGGCCATCCAGCCTCTGTTTAAAAACCTCCAAAGAAGGAGACTCTACCACCCTCCGCAGCAGCATATTCCACTGCCGAATAGCTCTAACTGTCATGAAGTTCTTCCTAATGTTCAAATGGAATCTCTTTTCCTGTAGTTTGAAACCATTGCCCCGAGTCCTAGTCTCTGAAGCCATGGAAAACAAACCTGTTCCCTCTTCAATATGACATCCTTTCAAATATTTAAACATAGCTATCATATCCCCTCTCAGTCTTCTTTTTGAAAGGCTAAACATTCCAAGTTGCCTAAGCCATTCCTCATAAGACATTTCCTCCAGACCCTCAACCATCCTGGTAGCCCTCCTCTGCACCCGCTCGAGGTTGTCAACATCCTTTTCAAATTGAGGCGCACAGAACTGGACACAGTACTCCAGGTGGGGTCTGACAAGAGCAGAATAGAGTGGTCCTATCACTTCCCTTGATCTAGACACTATGGTTCTGTTGATACAACCAAGAATCGCATTGGCTTTCCTGGCTGCCTCATCACACTGCTGACTCATGTTCAATTTGTGGTCCACCAAGACTCCCAGATCCCTTTCCCAGGTACTATCCTCCAGCCAAGTATCCCCCATCTTATATTTATGCAATTCATTTTTTTACCTAAATGTAGTCCCCTACATTTCCCTCTGTTGAAATCCATTCCGTTAGCTTTGGCCCAGCTCTCTAGTCTGTCAAGGTCTTTTTGGATTTTCATCCTATCCTCTAGGGAATTAGCAGCCCCTCCAAATTTGGTATCATCTGCAAATTTAATTAACTTACTCTCCATTCCTTCCTCCAAATCATTAATAAAGATATTGAACAGCACTGGACCCAGAACAGAACCCTGGGGCACCCCACTGGTCACGTCTCTCCAGGCTGAAGACAGGCCATTTATGGTCACCCTTTGGGTGCAATTAGTCAACCAATTACAAATCCACCTAACAGTAGCACTATCTATCCCACTTTCTACTAACTTCTTAGCAAGAATACCATGGGGAACCTTATCGAAGGCCTTACTAAAGTCCAGATAAACAATATCCACCGCATTCACCTTATCCACTAGGCCTGTAATTCTATCAAAGAAAGAGATCAAATTAGTCTGGCATGACTTGTTTTTAAGAAACCCGTGTTGACTTCTTGTAATGACAGCATTGTTTGTTAAATAACTGCAGACTGACTGTTTAATAATCTGCTCTAGGATCTTTCCAGGAACTGAAGTCAAGCTGACTGGGCGGTAATTATTTGGGTCCTCTTTTTTTCCCTTTTTGAAGATGGGGACATTAGCCCTCCTCCAGTCGATGGGGACTTCCCCTGTTCTCCAGGACTTCTCAAAGATTATTGTCAATGGTTCTGAAATTACTTCCGCCAGTTCTTTTAATATCCTTGGGTGTAATTCATCTGGCCCAGGAGACTTAAATTCATTTAATGTTTCCAGGTGTTCCTGTACCAGCTCTCTACCTATTCTATGTTGCAATTCCCATCCTACCTCATCTAGTCTTTGTCCCAGCAGATCTCTTTCTTCCTTTTTGGAGAAAACAGAGGCAAAGACGGTGTTGAGTAGTTCTGCCTTTTCCTTGTCTCCTCTTAGTAACTGGTTATTATCGCCACACAGAGAGCCTATTATTTCCTTATTTTTCCTTTTGCTGCGGACATAACTAAAGAAACACTTTTTGCTACTTTTAATCTAAGTTTGTTTTGCACTTTAGCTTTTTTTTACCACCACCCCTGCATATATTAGCTGTTTGCTTATATTCCTCTTTGGTGCATTTCCTATTTTTCCATTCCTTGTACTTGTTTTTCTTTATAGTTAGCTGAGTTGAAAGTTCTTTAGTAAACCATTGTGGTTTTTTTAGACCTCTCCCATTTTTTCTTCTTGTTGGAACAGTTTTAAATTTTGCCTTTAATATCTCGCTTTTAAGGAACTCCCATCCATCATGGACTCCCTTCTCTTTCAGTGTGTCGGTCCATGGAATCACAGCCAATAATTCCCTAAATGTACAAAAATTGGCTTTCTTAAAGTCCAGGATTCTTGTCTGACTATGCTTAGCTTCACCTTCCAATTGTATAACAAATTCCAAGAGGGCATGGTCACTTTTACCTAATGATCCCACCACTTCAACCCCATTTACGAGGTCCTCCTTATTGGTTAAGACCAGATCTAAAATGGTTTTGCCTCTTGTTGCCTCCTCTACCTTCTGGACCATGAAATTGTCTGCAAGGGCAGTAAGGAATTTTTAGACCTTGCATTCCTAGCTGAGTTGGACTGCCAACATATCTTGGGATAGTTAAAAATATATCAGGATGAGCAGCAAAACGTTTCAGGCTCTCAAGAAAAGAAGCCCAGTTGCCATGACTCAACATACAGATAAATTCACCTGGATGACTGAGGATCTTCACAGACATTTTGACATGCTCTTTCCTCTGTTCTGTGCACAACCCTTGAGGAAGGACTGGTTTATGTATGGAGTGTTGCAGTACTCTAATCTCATTTTTTTTTTTTTGCATGCAACCTCCCTCCCTGTAAGGTAGGCTGGGAAAAAGGTGACTCACTCAAAACAGCAGCAATTTCTTGTAAGCTCACCAATTTCTCCATCAAACCATGGAAGAACTGTTGCAAGCAGGATGCATGCAGATAGGGCATTAGGGCACTTCTAGTGCAAAAGCAAAATGTTTGTCTTCGATACCATCCCATAGTGCTTAGAGCACCTTCTGGGCAGTTTAGAATTTGTTTATGCAGGACACCGGGTCAAGTCTCTGTCTGCAGGTGCAACCCTTTAAGCCTCCTTAAATAAATCGGAAAAAGAACCTCTACCTCCCCTTTCTGGATACTGGGTCAAGTCTCTGTCTGCAGGCACAACCCTTTAAGCCTCCTTAAATAAATTGGAATGAGTACCTACCTCCCCTCTTTGGCCACTGGGTCAAGTTTCTGTCTGCAGGCACAACTCGTAACTCCTTAAATAAACCAAACAGGACAGGAGACGCCAGCAGATCATTGTTTGCTCTGGAAGCATGTACACTACTTAATCCTTCTAGGACAGTCTAGAGACATGAAGTGGGGAGTAAAGGAAAAGACATTAGGAAAGAGGTGAGGTGAGGGACTCTTTACCTGATTTATAAGACAGGAAATTAAAGATCAAAGAGCTGAAAAACCAGGTTCCCCCAATGACAAAAATTACTCTTACTGCAACATTACACACCATAACCTGCTTCAGAGGAAAGCCCTGAAATGCAGGAGAAAAATGCACAGAAATCCATGTCATCTTGCCCTGAAGGGGAAATGCTATAGAGTAGTTTCATTCTCACCCAAGAGAATGAAATAAGCAAAGATTTACACATCTCCTCCCAGGTGTCTCTCTTGAATTGTGTAATTCCCTAAAGGATAAATTATTACAGGCCATTCTGCATGCTTTAAAGGGGTTATTGTGATGTTGTGCTGTAGCATATGTCCCAAGGGGTTGGGTTGGGTGTGGGGGCAGTGAATGGCTTCATCGCACTGGTTGTCAAGGCCTCACAGAGAAAAGGATTTCTGCCACCCTGGACCAGCCTGTTTGGGGAGCCGAGGCGAATGGGAGGCATAGTCTCGTGTCTCTCCATGTGCCGCTTTCGTCTTTGGAAACAATCCCCCACCCTTTCCACAAAACTTCCGTGTCCAAGAGTCCTAAGAATTGCATGGGGGGGGGGGAGGAGCCACCCACAGAGCAGCAGTAATTGTTTGCAGGCTCGACTCTTCCCCCAGCAGGCCTTGCCCACATGAAAGGGCCTTCGTGCTTGCAGCCAGGCACGGAGCAGACACTGAAACCCGGAGGGAGGGGGCCCAATCCTGTTGGCTTCTGACTGAACCTTTTAGAAGCTCCCCCGAGTGGCTGTTCCTCTCACCCAAAGGAGAAAGCAAGAACAAAGAGGAAAGGCATCGTCATGATCTGCCAGAGGGCAGCTGGGCAGAGCCCGTACAAAAGATGGAGAGGGTGTGTGTGTGTGTATGAATCTTGTGCTGTCCAGGGACATTCATCCCTCCCATTCAATCAGAGGCGGACTGCCCACGTTCAGAAAGGTTTGGCCTCTGTGCCTTCCACACAGAAAACGATCCTCCTTTTTAAAAAGCCCTGTCAGGCCGTGTTCCATTCTGAAGTCCAGGCAATATCCAAAGAAACAAAGCAAAGCAAAGCAAAAAGACAAAAAAGTGGGGCACCTTAATGCCCATTGTATTTTAACGTTAGCTTCCCCGGATCCAGTCTACTTCTTCAGATGTAGGGCAACAGAACGAAATGGTGAATGAATTATCAATTTCATACCCAAAATTCATGGGTGGGGTGGTATATTTACGTGCAGTGATTTGGAAGGGTTGTTTTAGGGATTTGTTGTAAAAATTCCTCAGGTGACAGAAAACAGACACCAGATCTGAGTAAAGATGAAAGGAGAGAGGAGAGGAAATGGTGTTTTTTTAAAAGGTTGGGGGAATCACTTCAGCTTAAGAATTCCAGGCAAAACCCCACCTGGAGTCCTGTGTCCAGTTCTATGTGCCTCAATTTAAAAAGGATGTTGACAACCTCAACCGGGTACAGAGGAGGGCGACCAGGATGGTTGAAAGTCTGGAGGAAATGTCTTATGAGGAGCGGCTTAGGGAACTGGGAATGTTTAGCCTCTCTAAGGATGTCATATTGAAGAGGGAACAGGTTTGTTTTCCATGGCTTCAGAGACTAGGACTTAGGACAATGGTTTCAAACTACATGAAAAGAGATTCCATTTGAACATTAGGAAGATTTTCATGACAGTCAGAGCTGTTCGGCAGTGGAATATGCTGCCACAAAGGAGGGTGGTGGAGTCTCCTTCTTTGGAGTTTTTAAGCAGAGGCTGGATGGGTATCTGTCAGAAATACTGTGATGGGGGTTCCTGCATGGCAGGGGGTTGGACTGGATGGCCCTCCTTGAGGTCTCTTCCAACCCTATGATTCTATGATTCTATGAGCGTAGAGTCCATGTCTTCAGACACAAGGCGACAGAATTAAATGTTGAATGAAATACCAGTTTCATAGGCTTACAAGTGAGAGATATTACATATAGAGGCTTGAGAAGGGAATGTAGGGAATAGCGACATTTTTTTTACCCTAGAGCAGGGGTGCCCAAACTTTTTGTAAGGTGGGCCAGATTTGGTGGCTGAGAATGTGTCAGGGGCTGGTTGCTCCCTGACCCTGCCACCCCACTGCAAGCCCCACCCACTGACCCATAAGCCCCACCCACTGACCGCACGTGTGCCCAACTTACAATGTTCCCAGCTCTGCGGTGGCCCGATCGTGCGTCACCCTGTGCACACGGGCCTAGCTTCACAAGGTTCCCGGTGATGCCAGTGGTGGCGACCCGCCCGCACACCACCCCTGTGCCCACGCCCAGCCCAAGCTTCCCGGCCGTGCTGGTGGTGGTGGCCCATCCCCTCGCCCGCCCGCCCCCAGCCCCACAAGCTTCTGCTCACCGGGCGGCCGGCCTGCCCAGCCCCTCAAGCTTCCCGGCGGTGTCAGTGTTGGTGGAAGATTTAAAAAAAAAAACATGGGGCGAAGGAGAGGGAGGGAGGGGCGGGCCAGCCATCCACGGGCCACTCAGAATGGCCTGGCGGGCCGGATTTGGCCTGTGGGCCGGACTTTGGGCAGGCCTGCCCTACAGCCCTGTGGCAAACAATGGGCTTGGTAGTAGTGAAAAAAAGAACAGTGGCAATAGAGAAGTATGATATTTGGTGCAGTAGTGACTTAAAGGATTCTGAACAGGAATCACAACAAGAGGGGAATAAAAACACAGCAGGGGCATTCCCTGGGCCCTCCAAGAATCCTAAGTGATGACTGGCTCATATTACGGTTTTTATAGCCTTCTAGGAAAGAAATAAATGTCTGGAGCGCAGTCAGAGAAGGCTGTTTGGCAACACTCTGGACTGATGTTTCCTGACTGGCACCTTCGTGTCTGCTGTCTTTTTCTGGGCGAGGTCAGGAAGCCGGTCCTTGGTGGCTTAAAAGGGAAGCCCAGTTGCCTTTGTGTCTTTCCTGAGACCTCTTCCTTCTTCTTCACTCACACAGCCCCTCCCTGCCCTTCGGATCTGGCAGGCTGGTGTCCATCAACCCCTCCAACACGACTGTTAATCATCTTATCATTTTAGAACGGCCTCCTAGCTAGAAGGGGCCCTTATGGGTCACTGAGTCCATCCCTTGTCAAGCAGGCCCCAATGGGGGAACTGAACCCCCTACCGTGGGGCTCCACAGCTGGAGACCTCAATCACTGAGCCCTCCAGCAGTCAAGCCACCTCACTGAGGCCAAGGACCCATCAACCGGGGCTTCCTTCCCTCGCTGCAGAATCTTCCTCCCTGAGAAGATGGGCCTTTGCCTTCTGCTTGCCAAGCCTCTCTCCCCTGGCCTGGCCTTCTCCAGGCACTCAGATTGCAGGGGAGTGGTCCCAGGTGGTAAACAGATACAGTATCTAGTCTCCTGAGCTCCCAGATGCATCTGGTGGGGCCACTGTGAGATACAGGAAGCTGGACTAGATGGGCCTTTGGCCTGATCCAGCAGGGCTCTTCTTATGTTCAGGTCGGATCCAGGCTGCTGAGCTAGCACCAAGGGATGCTTTAATGCAGGCATGTCCAAAGTCCAGCTCAGGGGCCAAATGCGCCCTGTTTTCAAATTTTGAGCGGCCCACAGCCTCTTCTCCCCACTGGCTCAGCCCGTTATGCATCCCTGCCAGCCAGCCCCTTCCCATGCCGGCTGGAGAAGTCAGCTAGCAAAAAGTTTGGACATCCCTGCTTTAATGTTTATTGGGCTAACATTTCCTGCCTTCCTAAGCTTGGGGAGATCTAGCCAAGCCAGCTGCAGGATGACAGAAAGTACAGCAACCTGAAAAAGAGACACCAGCTCTGAAATCTTCATTTGGATACAGAGTTAGTGTTGGAAAAGTAGCCTGCAAAAATCCAGAGTGTTTTCTGCACTCCTGATGGAAAGAAAGCAAACACAAGAGAATCGGCCACCAGGAAACCTTGGGGAAATCATCTATGGAGCCAAACTACACGATGCACAAAGGAAGGGTGGGTGGGAAATCCAACGTTACGGATTGCACAATTCCTTCCTCAGAGGGGACACATTCCAAGCCCCCATTACTGCTTCCCTTGCCAGGGAACTGGAAACAAACGCAGAAAGAAAGGCACGCTCCAAAGGAGAATGGCCGCCAAACGGGGAGCCTGGTTTGGCTGGTGCCCAAGTGACAGCGTGCCTAGCATAATCGTTCCTCCAGCTGTGCAAACAAAGACATTTTTTTTCGATGGGGAAGGGAGTCCTTTTCCAGCGCCTTCCCCTCTTTGGCATCCCTCTGTCCTTACTCCATTTAGTCCCACGAGCTACAAGGAACAAAATGGGGCTCAGGAATCTCTAGAAGGCCTCAACATCTGGGATGCCAAAACAGTTGCCTAGGACAGACCTGACCCAAGGGCCACACTGAAACCAGCCCGTCCTTTTCAGATACACCCGCACGCTTCAGTTTGGGGTATGTTTGACATTAAGGAGGACCCATGTGCAACAAATCTCTTCCAAAAGGACTGTATTTCATTCAGGGGAGGTGGTGCTAACCTTTTCGTCTGCCTTGAGAATGAAGCACCATCTATGCAGATACATTTTCAGGAAAAATGTGAGAAAAGCTGGAGCTACTAACATGCAGGCCTGTACCCCCAAGACAGATGGTGGACCTGGGGGGTGTTGACCAGAATAGGGTTTTGTGGAAGGCTAGTGAGTCTTCATGGCTAACTGGGAAATGAATCCAGGTTTACTAAACTCTAATCCAATGCTCTACCCACGGCTCTATACTCAGCCTCTTCAATGCCTCCCACCTTGATTTATATGCGACCACCCTTTTCCAAGTTCAGGAAGACTTGTGTTCATCACGTTGGCTTAAGCAACCAAGCAGAGCAAGCTGGGGGACCCCCCAATAGAGGAACACAAGGCAACACGAGTGATTTCCCTGGACACCCCACCACCGTGCCTCAGTCTGAAGGGTCTCCACAAAGGAACTACTGCCTGCCCCAATACAGAGGAAAGGGCGCAACAATGCCACTCTAGTTAGAGACTGGTCGTAGTACACTCCGACAGAAGCTGGAAGAACTCAGTGTGTTGGAGCACCTGGCTGGGGTGTCTGGGGCCAAGTGTCTGACTCCTTAATGTGCCTCCCTGGAGAGGGGTTAGTGAAGACCCCCCCAAAGGCCAGGTGGCGAGGGTCAGGTGCCCTGCCACATAGGACACAAACGGCTTGCAGGGGCCAGTGATTGTCCTCTCCTGGCCAAGTCTACCCTCATTCCACCCAATCCCCCCATCCATTCCTTTAAAAGTGGCTACTTTCAACCCTTTAGGGCCTGCTGTGGCTAACAGCGAGGAAGGAAGGTCTGAATTTGACCCTCCAAATCCTTAGGCAGTGACTTCTTTCCCTTCAGGCCTTGTTAGTTACCTTTTTGTTGATATGGTTTAAAAGCAAGCGCTGCATCTTATACGTTTTTTTCTGGACGTATTTGGTCAATGCCTGGGGGGGGGGTGTTATTCAGTTGAAGTGGCAAAACTCTTGTTATGACAAGAATCAACACAAAAGAAAAGTGTGTGTTTGTTTCTGCTTTAAAGATTATACAGTTGTCCCCCGCCTTTTCGTGGTTCATATACTGCAGTCCCGGTATATTGCGGGTCCACAGTATATGAAAAAAGGCCCCCTGGGGTAAGGAGGAAAGGCCTTCCCAGGCCTGTCGGAGGCCCCAAAAGTGCTTCCTCACAAACCGGAAGTGACTTCCGGCAAACCAGAAGTGACCTCCAGATCACTAGGAAGCGCTTTTGGGCCCTCTGGGGGACTGGAAAGCCCCTTGCAGGCCCATTTGGGGCATTGCCAGGCCTGGGGGAAGGACAAGAGCCCCCAGAGAGCCCGCCCAGTCCCGCCCTGACCCAGCATCCGCCTATTGCGGATTTTCAATTATTGCGGGTCAGGTTGGGTCCCTAACCCCTGCGATAGGTGGGGGTTTACTGTACAAAATAACAGATGGAGCAGGTCTGTTGAATGTTGCAAACATTGCAGCATTCAGCTTTTGAATATGCTTTTCTTTTGTACCCCAGAAGTTTGGTTCCAGAGAAGAAACTTTGGTCATTCTTAATCAGAAATATGAAAAGGTGGTGTGTTTGTTTTTGTATGTGTCTGTGCTGGATGTGATATTTTGGTACCTGTCATCCCAAAAAAGGACTCAGCTCTCTTGTTTCCTGGGCTGGTGGGCGAAACTGAGCCCCAGCCAAACCAAACCCAACAATAACAACAAAAACAGAGGTCTCAAGAAAGAGCTCCATTCTCTGCCCACGTCCTTTTAAGGCTTCTGCCCTGTCCTCCTGAGTCTCTGTGCCATGCCAAGGGGCTGCCAGGCATAGCAAAGAAAACTGCACCCCACGGGTAGGCCAGGGAACTTTCCGGAGGGTCTGCATCCAGGCCGCCTGCTTCTGAGAGTTGATATTCACTTCGGCTCTGGGAGGATCTGCAACCAAGAGCCCAGCGGCCAGCAGCTCTGCCAAACTGGGAAAGCCATAATGGAGGGGTACTGGAGGATCTTAATTGGTTAAGTATGGGGCAGAGAGGATGGCCAGCCTATCAAAGTCAGGAGAATTTAATCACGTCAACCCAACTTAACTGCCATAACCAATAAAGTGGGAAGAAGGACCTGCGGCAGCGCAAGGTGCCGGCATTCATCTCTTCACAGTTAGGGTGGTTTCCCCCACAGATATATTTCAGGGCTGCAGCTTTGCATTCAGGATCTCTCCTGATAGGCTGCAGCCTTCTTAGAGCCTCTAGCCTGCCTTTCTGCTTGCAAAGGTGTGGGTGCACTGAACGTGGACACGAACCACCATGTAACCAAAATTTCTTTTAAAGGAAATTTCACCTAGTTTTCCTGGATGAATTTGTCTTAGCTGACCACACAAAGCCAGAGAGGGAGGAGGAAGTTGGCAATCACTGTTGTTCGCAGGTTTCTGAAGACTGCTTCTGCTGTAGCTAGTTAGACTGGCAGGAGGCATCACTACAGTGCAGCTACCTTAACAAGCTGCGGAGAAGGGCTGAGTAGCAATTTCCTCCTCTCTCCCCTCCTTTTTGTCTCCTAGGTTTGCTAGCATAACTTTGTTGCCTTGTTGGCACCAAGGTTTTTAAAAAATGGAAAAAGAAACAGCATTATTAACAAAGCCTTCTTGGTGAACTCTTAAGATCTTCGAGGGAAACTGACCCATGCAAGTGCCTCCTCACTCCCCACCCTGCCAACCACCAGCACCTCTGCACCTGCTCATCTATGCTGCTTCAAGTAATCGCACAGTGTAAACGGATTAGAATATATTTACTGCAAAAAGAGTAAAAGTCCCAATGGTGGAAGGGAAAAAAACTCAGATTGTGTGTGTGTGGGGGGGGATCCTGGGCTGATTTGCATTGACTTGTATGCTTCATAGTCAAGAAAAATTAATACACATCCAACCATCCTAATTCCAGAGCAAATCCCAGGTTGTTCACCCGAGGTGGTAACCCATAAGGTCTGCACAAGGCCGGCTCAGCTAGACATGCAATCTGAAGAGAAACCAGAATGGCTTTTTTGCCTGGGTTGATATTGCTTTCCCAAGCAGCAGGAAAAAATCAATTATCCCAACTGATTCATTTCTGGTGGATGAATAAAGTAGCCTATTACTTGCAGAAAAACCTGCTGGGAGGAGCCACACAGAAATCAGCCCTGGATTGCCCCCCCCCCGTCTTCCATAACCATTGTATTGTTTTACAATACCGCACCATGCAGGGTCTTAGAGGGCCGATTACAGGGCGACTACCACTAGGGGAGTGGTGTACTAGGTCAACAGCTGTGCCCACTAGGTGATCTGGCTTGCAATTTTTCTAAAGAATCAGTGGCTCCTGTTATTTACTAGAGGTTTCCCCAGTACTAAGCATGTCAGGAATTCCAAAAGCAGCAGGCATTTGAAACTAGAACACTTATCTGTATGCCAAAGAACTATTTAGTACAGGAAATAGAGTATGCCACAATCTGAAGCGGGGGGAGGGGAGGAGGAAAGGATGATTAATTCCAGTGTTGTCTGAGTGATATAAACTGGTTCTTTGTTACAAGAATCCACCAGGTGAAGGACTTCTCAAAAAAAGTGAAGCAAAGACCTCTTTTAAGGTCTGGTGTTTGCATGCAAAGACGTGCATACCAACAACACCAGAAGACCCATGGGCACAGCTAGAAGTTTTTCAAGACTGTATCATCTGGTGGAAGAGGCCTTTTGCAACTACCATTTCAAAACCTTGGCTCTTTCTGATAAGCTGTTTCTTTGAAATGCACAATGTTCATCCTAAGGCATTCAAGGACTTAAAAGTCCCGAGCTTTCTGGTTTTTGAAGTGCTCATTGAAGGCTTTAAAGGTGACAAGTTCTCTAATTTGCAAAGCAGTCGATTTTCCAAAGAAGGGATCTCAAACTGGAAGCAATTCACCTGCCAGCCATCTCCTCTGTAAGGTCCATGAAGCCACGCACTATCTTTATACAGATCAGTCCATCTTCATAGCTAGAGGCTGGTTGGAAACCTTTATTTATAACACATTAATAAGCTCCAGTGAGCATCAGCTGTGCATGCTCACCCTTCTTTATTCTTGCAGCTGCAGGGAAATTAAAACTACATATTTTTCTTTTCAGCCAAACCAGGGATTCTGAATTTGTCTTACAGTTACTATTAGGGAAAGAAGCAAATCATTCAGGTGGGACATTTTCAGTTTTGAAATACAGTCACTGAGCTGACTGTGAGCGAGGTTACCTGGCTACGGAGCCAGAATTTAACCATTCAATTCCCCATCTGCCTCCCTGGAGAAAAGACAGCCCAGGTAGCCTTGGACAAGCTGCACAGTACTCGCAGGCCACCCCCAGAATAAGGGAAGGGGAGGCAACCTCTGAATACCACTTGATAAACAGACCAACAGTATGGTTGTGAAATTACAGAGGAAAAAGAGGTTTTTGCTTCCATCATGTGTAACCCAGGTTCTTTGATAGTGCGATTGGCAAGATGGAAGAGTCAAAAGGTTGAGGACCATTGAACTGGGGCAAAGTTGTCACCTGGAGCATGTGTGTGTGTGTGTGTGTGTGTGTGTGTGTGTGTGTGTGTGTGTGTGTGTGTGTGGCGTCATTACAGTTGTGACCAACTCTTCGTGAGCCCATGTCCATGGAGTTTTCCTGGCAGGAATACTGGAGTGGTCTGCCAGTTCCTACTCCAGGCACCTACAGCACCTGGTATTCCCTGGTGGTCTCCTAACCAAGTACTAACCAGGGCTGACCCTGCTTAGCTTCTGAGATCAAGTGAGATCGGATGTGCTTAGGGCATATTAACACCACCTGGAGCATAGCCAGACAAATTAAAATAAACTTTTCTAGGGCAGAATACAGCAGCAGGAAGACAGGAGGAACATGCTTGTCCCAGCTCAAATGCAACCCAAGGGACCCCTCAAGGGGCTTAGGAAACTGGCTACCAAGCCAGAGGCTGGGAGTTCGATTCCCCAACTGGGGCCTCTCGGACAAGGGCTGGACGTGATGATCCACAGCAGTGGTTCTCAACCTATGGGCCCCCAGATGTTCTTGGACTACAACTCCCAGAAGCCTCCAACACTCGCTGTGCTGGAAGGGATTTCTGGGAGTTGCAGTCCAGGAACATCTGGGGACCCACAACCACTGATCCAGAGGGTCCCTCCTGGCTCTTCTGCAGTTCTAAGGTGACTGATTATGAGGATTTCACGCATTTGCCCAGGCCACCTCACTCATGCTATCCTAAAGGTGGAAAGGAGGAGGCCGATGTAAACAGTGTAGTAATTTCCTAAAGGGTTTCTGACTCCTAATCAACAATCAATAGCAGCAAATGAGGCTGCCTCTGAGGAGACAGCTTTAAAATGAACACGCTCATTTGGTCTGAGATGCCCAAGGAAACCAACCGCTCAACCAGAAAGACTTCGCCAAGTCCAACTATTTTTTTCTTGACATAACAAACAAAGGGTATTTTTCTCATTACCCATATTAATCAGTTTCTCCGTGATGTTTTGTTTGCATCACACACCATACGATACAGAATGAAGATTCTCCCCCTCCCCCAAGAGAACGACAAGACAAAACAGGGGACACATCCATCCCCCCCCCTTTTTAACAACTCAGAGGGTAACTGACATGTAATTGACCGCACTAACACTGCCAGATTTATCCTGCCAACATCCCTGAACATTTAGGAACAGAGTTAATGAATAAGCCGCCTTGGGTTCTTATTGAGGATAAAAATATTTTAAATAAAATTTTAAAATGGCCCCTTTCTGTACTTGGTGTTGTTCTCTCCCACCCTCTCAGCTGGCAAGTGTACCTGTGGCTCAGGTCCTTTGGGGGAGAAAGGTGGGATATCAATATCTTAAATAAATAAAACAAAGATTACTTTGTTCTATGAATCTGAGGACATGGGCTCAGTCTACAAAACTTACTGACCTTAAATGTTCCAGAAGACAATTTCCTATTCCAGCCTTCCCAGCTAAGTTATGTCTGAAAAAGTGATAGATCAATAGATTGATTGATGGATAAAGGAATGAAGAGATGAGAGAGAGAGAGAGAGAGAGAGAGAGAGAGAGAGATGGATGGATGGATGGATGGATAGCTCATCTATCATCTATCTATCTATCTATCTATCTATCTATCCTTTTATTTTGTTATCTGTCTATCTATCTATCGATCGATCTCTCGATCTATCTATCTATCTATCTATCTATCTAAGGGACTCCAACTCCCATAATTCCCTGGCAAGAAAGCAGGAAAACTTAACCTGGATGGGAAGGGACTCCAACTGCTAGAACCCATCACGCTATCATGGCCATAAAAGTTACTATTTGGGACTACAACTCACAGAACACTCTGGGCTTACTTTTCTGAGACACCGGGAGTTTGGCCAGATAACTTTTTGGGACTTTAGTTCCCACAATCCTCCAGGCAGGCAGCCTAGCCAATGGGAGCAAAGGGGGGTGATTAAACAGTAAGTTCTCAGAGTTTTGCTTTACCCTATCCTTTTACTGAAACCCCAAAGCCTTTCAACGACTCGCCTGCAGGTCGGGGGTGGGTGCGTGCGTGCGTTGGGCGGGGATACCCCACCACCACCACCACCACCACCACCACCTCCCCGCTCAGCTTCGCCTCCTCTCGACTGGCCGAAAGTGCCTCTTTTGGCTCCGTCCCTCATAAGATGCCCCCGCCCCATTGGCCAAACAGGGTGAACACTACCCCCAAAAAAACCCATTGGGAGTCCCCCCTTGCTCCTCCCTTGCTGGGAAGCCTCGGCCGCCCCCGCCCCACATTCCATCCTGCCCCCCCTCCCCGCCAACTCCGTTCGCGCGCCCTCCTGGGCCAGCCCGGACAAGCGCTGCGCCTTCCGCGCACACGTTTGGGCAGCGGCGCAGCAGGCAGCCAGAAAAAGAGAAAGAGAGAGAGAGAGAGAGAAAAGTTTCCGGGACTCGCTGCATGCCCAGAGGCTCGGCTTCTGTGAGGTGGAGAGGAAACGTTTCCTGCGCCCTCTCCTCCCCCCCCCACCCTCACCGCCTTTTAACCCCTTCCTCCCGAGCCGGGCATTGCAACTGGCTGCCCTCCAGCAGAGGGTAACTTTGCAGTGAAGGTTGCAGAGCAGTTGCGGGGCGGGGGGGGGGAGCGCGTTGCACGAGTTTGCAAAAGCGGTCCGTGCATGCCTACATCCACCCACACGCCCCACACCCCCGTTTTAGATCCTCTCCGGACGCCCCCTTTGCAAAGGTGTCCCCAGCCCCGGCCGCCGCCCTTAGACGCGCGCCCGCCGGCTCACCTCGGCGCCCGGTCCCTTCCGTCGCCGGGATCGGAGAACCCCCCCCCCGCCGCCGCCGCCTCTTCCTTGGAGGAGAAGGAGGCGGTGGGGCTCCTTCCTTCCTTCCTGCCTGCCTCCCCCTTCCGTCCGCGGGCGGCTCCGATGGCCGCGGTCGTGGCGCTGGGAGATGGGGAAGGTTTAGTCTCCTCCCCTTGCAAGCAGTCGGCAAAGGGGCGAGGCGGGAGGGGGGCGAGTCTGGGGTGGGGGGAGGCAGCGAGGAGGGTGGGGGCCCAGGAGGGAGAGGGAAGGGGGCGCCGGGGTTGCAACCCGCCACGGAGCCTTCTTCGGGCATCCAGCCGCCACCCTTTTGGAAGCAAGTTGGCGTGTGGATCGGGCGAGCGCCGCGCATCCTGGCGTGGATGGGATCCGGCAGCGCGGTTCTCGCTTCGGCCCTTCTGTGAACAGTTAGCGCCTGATGACTGCTTCCTGAAGAGGCGAGAGCTTAGTATTCCAAGGAAGCTGGTGGCAGAATCAGATTCAAGGGATCCCTTGGAGCGCCGTGAACGCCACGTGCCCCCCTAAAACAGTTCGGTTTCATTGGAAACCGGGGTGATCGGCTTCCAGGGAAACGCAGCAGGAAGAGTGGAAAAACACAGGCGATTTGGATTGACCTCTTTAAAAAGGCCCTGGCGTTGAGTTTGCAAGATCTGAGCCAGGCAGGGTGTTTGTCGTTTTGGAAGTCATCCATTTATAAGGTCACCGTGGGTTGTAGGAGACTTGATGGCACACCACCACCACCACCACCACAACAGAGTACTGTATATAGGACATGGCAAAGGAACAAGGTCAAAGCTGCAGAGATCATCACGATTCCCTATGTAGAAGGAGTGCTCCCTCAAGTGGCAAAAAGGTGAAAAAAGAAAAATCAGGAGAACCACTGGAATTGTTTCTGGAATGTGTACACAGTGGTTTTCTCTGGACTTGGAATTGCAGAAGCACAGAAGGAGATCACACTGTTGAAGAGAGAGAGGCGGGAACATAAGGAAAACGTGTACATTCCCAAGGCCTGCACTGATTATAACATGGAATGATTTTGCCTTTGTCTTTGACATAGAATCATAGAGTTGGAAGAGACCTCAAGGGCCACCCAGTCCAAGGCTGTGCCATGCTGGAACCCTCATCAAAGTACCCCCGACAGATGGCCATCCAGCCTCTGCTTAAAAACCTCCAAAGAAGGAGACACCACCACCCTCCTTTGTGCCGAACAGCTCTAACCGTCAGGAAGTTCTTCCTAATGTTCATATGGAATCTCTTCCTGTAGTTTGAAACCATTGCCCCGAGCCCTAGTCTCTGAAGCCATGGAAAACAAAACAGTCCCCTCTTCAATATGACATCCTTTCAAATATTTAAACATGGTTATCATATCCCCTCTCAACCTCCTTTTTGTAAAGCTAAACAGAATAGAGTGGTATTATCACTTCCCTTGATCTGCACACTATGCTTCTGTTGATGCAACCAAGAATTACATTGGCTTTCTTGGCCACCTCATTACACTGCTGACTCATGTTCAATTTGTGTTCCTCCCAGACTTCCAGATCTGTTTTACACATCTCCCATTCTATATCTGTAGTAGCACTGTCTATCCCACATTCTAACCTCTTTGCAAGTATACAGTATCATGCGGAACCTTATTGAAGGCCTTACTGAAATCAAGATTAGCAACATCCACAGGGTTCCCCTCATCCACCAGTCCTGTAACTCCATCAAACAAAGAAATCAAATTAGTCTGGCATGACCTGTTTTTAAGAAACCCATGTTGACTATTATTATTATTATTATTATTATTATTATTATTATTATTATTATTATTATTATTATTATTATTATTATTATTATTATCATCATCATCATCATCATCATCATCATCATCATCATCATCATCATCACATAGCAGACAAGATAACTACGCTGGATTTTGTATTACAAATCACAGAGGGTGGGGCTTCCCTCTCCCTTCTGTGCCCCCCGGGTTTCAGGTCCAGTGGGCTGGCAGATCGGAGGGTCGGGGGGGGCAACGTTTACAGGGAATCTCTTCATGTTAGCAGTTCTGCGGCAATGGTGTGTTCCGGGGTTGAATGCCTTTCTCTATCGGTGGGTCAGCGAGATAAGTTTGGTATTGTGCTGGTGTACCGTGCTCCCCGCAACCCAGCCCAATCCTTTCCAGAGATCGCGGAGTTCATCTCGGCGGCCCTGTTGAAGTCCCCCCGCCTATTGGTGGTTGGGGACTTCAACGTGCATGCCGAGGAGGAACTCTCTGGTGCGGCTCTGGAATTCAGCATGTTGTATGCCCCACCCATAGAGCAGGCCATACCCTGGACCTGGTTTTTACCTCCGTGTCGTCAGATTCGTGTCTGAGGGTTAGGGGTATTTCGCCCTTGCCCGTGTCATGGTCGGACCATCACCTGCTAAAATTTTCCCTGTCGATCGCCACCCCGCCCCGCGGGGAGCATCAGCCCTATATTTGGGCCCGCCTGTAGGCTCCTGGACCCTGCTAAGTTCATGGAAGCCTTTGGGGAGCTTTCTGGCGGCCTGGCAGACGATCCAGTGGATGCCCTGGTGGATAGGTGGTATGAGGGTGCCACCGGGGCGGTGGACCGGATCACCCCCAAGCACCTCCTGCGCTGTGGAGACCGCTCCTCGCCGTGGTATACGGCTGAGCTGTGGTTGATGAAACAAGAACGCAGGAGGCCTGAGGTCATTTGGAGGACGAATTGGACGGCAGAGAGTTGGGCTGCTCTTAAGCAGCTGACCGGCCGCTATGTTCGCGTGATCAGGGACGCTAGAACAGCTTTTGTCTCCCTGAGAATTGGCGAGGCCTCGAACCGCTAGGCTGAATTGTTCCGGGTGGTTCGGGACCTCGCCAATCCTGGTCAGCTGAGGCCTCCTCCTAGTGAGTTCACTAGCGAGCAATTTGCAGCCTACTTTAGATCCAAAATAGAAGCCATCCGCTCCGATTTGCCCTCCGGCTGCACTAGTCCATCCCCGGATGTCCCTGGGGCCTCACCACCTCGGTCTCCTCTCCTGGATGAGTTTGGGCTGGTGTTTCCAGTGGAGGCCTCCAGAGTTATGGCTTGTTGCCGGCCAGCGGCTACCCCTTTTGACCCTTGCACAGCTTGGCTTATCAAATCTGCCGAAAGGAACATGCCTGAGTGGGTTTCGGCCATTGCCACAGCCTCCTTTAGGGAGGGATTGTTGCCTTCCCGGCTGAAGGAGACTATGGTGAAGCCCACTCTGAAAAAGATGGGCATGGCGTCGGACGACTTTACCAGCTATCGTCCAATTGCCATTGTTCCCTTTCTGGGCAAGGTAGTTGAGAGGGTGGCTGCCGTCTGGCTCCAGTCGTACCTGGAGGAAAATCGTATCCTGGATCCCTTCCAATCTGGGTTCAGGCCGCTTCGTGGGACCGAGACTGCCCTGGTTGCTCTGCAGGATGACCTCCTCAGGGAGGCTGACAGTGGGGTGTTCCTCCCTGCTGGTTCTTGATCTGTCAGCTGCCTTTGATACCATCGAACCACGGTAACCTCCTGGTCCGGCTTGCTGAGGCGGGAATTGGGGGCCTGGCTTTGTCTTGGCTCCGTTCCTTCCTTGGCAGTTGGTCTCAGCGGGTCCAGCTGGGTGATGACTTGTCGGCTCCTTGGACTCTCCCTTGTAGGGTGCCCCAGGGGTTGGCAATCTCTCCCATGCTGTTCAGCATTTACATGAGGCTGCTGGCGGAGGTCATCAGGAGATTTGGAGTTCGCTGTCATCAGTACGCGGATGACACACAGCTCTATCTGTCCTTTTCGTCTTCTGCAGTGGAGGCAGTCTGCTCCCTCAACCTGTGCCTGGAGGCGGTTCTGGCAAGTCTAAGTTCGTTTTGCGCTTTAGCTTTTTTTACCATCCCCCTGCATATATTAGCTGTTTGCTTACAGTCCTCTTTGGTGCATTTCCCATTTTTCCATTCCTTGTACTTGTTTTTCTTTATAGTTAGCTGAGCTGAAAGTTCTTTAGTAAGCCATTGCGGTTTCTTTAGACCTCTCCCATTTTTTCTTCTTGTTGGAACAGTTTTAAATTGTGCCTTTAATATCTTGCTTTTAAGGACCTCCCATCCATCTTGGACTCCCTTCTCTTTCAGTGTGTCAGTCCATGGAATCACAGCCAATCATTCCCTAAGTTTACAAAAATTGGCTTTCTTAAAGTCCAGGATTCTTGTCTGACTATGCTTAGCTTCACCTTCCAACTGTATAAAAAATTCCAAGAGGGCATGGTCACTTTTACCTAATGATCCCACCACTTCAACCCCATTTACGAGGTCCTCCTTATTGGTTAAGACCAGATCTAAAATGGTTTTGCCTCTTGTTGCCTCCTCTGCCTTCTGGACCATGAAATTGTCTGCAAGGGCAGTAAGGAATTTATTAGACCTTGCATTTCTAGCTGAGTAGGACTGCCAGCATATATCAGGATAGTTAAAATCTCCCATTACTACTACATCTCTCCCTTTTGACTGTGTGGCCATCTGCTCACAGAAGGCATCATCCCACTCTTCCGGCTGGCTTGGTGGTCTATAATATACCCCCACAGTGACATCCCTCCTAGTTTTTTCACCCCTGATTTTCACCCAAATACTCTCAACATGGTTCCTCTGCTGTTTATCTTGTATTTCCTCAGCAGTATAAATGTCCTTAATATATAAAGCTACACCTCCTCCTTTCTTACTCAGCCTGTTCCTTTGAAACAGGTTATACCCTCCATGACTACATTCCAATCATACATCTCATCCCACCATGTTTCACTGATGCCAATTATGTCATATTTATTTTGCTGTATTAGGAGTTCCAGCTCCTCTTGTTTGTTCCCCATGCTCTGTGCATTGGTGTAGAGACATTTGAGGCTGCGTGTGCTTCTTACATGTCCTTTGCTTAACCTGTTTTTCCTTGCATTGATGGTCTGCACTACTTCTTGTCCTGCTCCTTTTGCAACATTTGGGCTAATCTCCACAACCCCTTCTGGATCTCTACCATTAAGAGAATTTTCTCCCTCCCCCTGCAAACTCAGTTTAAAGCTCTCCTTATTAAATCTGCAATCCTCTTGGCAAAAAGATTCCTACCAGCAGTGGTGAGATGCACCCCATCCTGGCCATCTGAATGAAAAAGCAAACCATGGTCCAAGAATCCGAATCGTTCCTGCCGGCACCATCTCCGAAGCCAATTGTTCACCTCCACTATTTCCCCCCCTTCGTGGGCCACATCCTTCTACAGGGAGGAGAGATGAGATTGCCACCTGTCCACCCAGGTCCTTCAGCTTCCTATCCATCTCTTCATATGCTTTAGTAATATCCTGAAAGCTGTGTTTGGAAGTATCATTAGTTCCTACATGAACCAAGAGAAAGGGGTTAGAATCATTGGGCTTGATGAGTCTCGTCAGTCTCTCAGTTACATCCTGAATCTTGGCTCCAGGGACACAGCAAACCTCCCTGTTCATTTTGTCAGGCCTGCAGGTGACCGCTTCTGTTCCTCTAAGCAAGGAATCCCCAACCACCACCACTCTCCTCCTCCGAGGCCTGGTAGATGCCCCCTGGTGCACAGTAGGATTCAGATTCCTTAGTGCAAGGTCTTGAGGCTGCTCTTGGTGCAGTTCCTTCTCCTGGTAGATAAGAGAGAGAGGTTGGAATCTATTTTGCAACTGCAAACTTCCTGTCTGTTTCTTAGTTCTTCCCTTTCTGACTGTGACATTCTTCCAAGTGTCTGTCTCCGGGATTTGTGAAATGCCCTCGTCTTGCTTCAGATTACCCCTGTCCCCTGTGCTGGCAAAGTTTTTATCTGCTTCCTGTAAAAAACCCTCCTGTTCCCTAACCTTGCGAAGATTAGAAACACAGGCTTCCAGCTGCCTGACCTTGTCCTCCAAGAGGGCTACTAGCTTGCATTTTGAGCATGTGTAAGCTGGCAGTTGTTTTGACAAAAAAAAAAAAAAACATGCCGCAGATGGTACAAGTAACTACATCTGCCCCCTGACCCTCCATCTTGACTAGATAAGGTCAGTTACTTATAACTAAATAACTTGAGCAAATAAGGTCAGTTACTTTAAAAAAAAAACCAGAAGAAAAGAAAAGCAACGATAATAGTGTACTGCTCTTTCCACTTAATCTCCCCTGCTACACTCAATATTGTTAATTTATTAAAGAATCTCCCTTTCTCCCCTTCACTTTTCCAGTGGGCCATTTGAGCAACTACATTATGACTGTTTATATTCAGTCTGAGCAATTTTCTTGCAGCAACTCGATATATGGTTGTTAGTTTCATCTGCCTCTTTACAAAACCTACATGTGGGGGACTCAGCTGATTTTTCTATTCTAGCCTTAGCTGCATTTGTTCTAATAGCTTGTTCTTGAGCTGCAAAAATCAGAGCTTCTATCTCCATTGGCGAGCCATAACCAGGTCTTTTCCTCATCTAATTCTCCTTTGATTTTTTCGAGGAACTGCCCATGCAGTGCTTTATTATGCCAGCTTTCAGCTTGTATTTGCATCGTTGTTTTTCTGTATTGACCCTTTGTTTGCTTTACTTTAAACATCTCCTTGTTCTTAACCTCCAATAATGCTGGCTGTGTACTATTTTTACATAATCTGCCAATGCATGCTTTTCCAACGGTCTGATTCACTTGCAAAAGACTTCTACCACCTAATTTTCTAGGTAAATACAGCCTGTCAACATCACTGTGTGGATGTAATGCATAGTGAAAGGTCATAAGTTTTCTTGTTTTCCTATCCAGACTATCTAGCTCCATCTGAGTCCAGTTTATAATGCCAGCAGTATACCTGATGACCGGTATGGCCCAGCTATTAATGGCCTTAATGGTGTTACCACCATTCAGCTTACTTTTTAATACTTTTCTAACCCTTTGGATATATTCTTTACTGACCACATTTTTCAGTTGACCATGCTTGATATAATCTAATTGAAGTATGCCCAGATATTTATAGGCTTCAGACTGATGATACTTAATGGCTTGTCCATTTGGCATTTCAATTCCTTCACTCTCTGTGTTTTTTCCTTTTCTCAGTGCCACTGTGGCACATTTGTTTAGTCCAAACTCAATACTAACATGTGTACTGAAAATTCAGGCTGTGTTAGTGAGTGTATTTCAGTTTCTGATTTTCCATACAACTTTAAGTCATCTATATACAATAGATGAGAAATTTTCCCTGAGTGTTTAGCAACCACCCAATTGGGTGGGGTTGCTAATTCCCTAGAGGATAGGATGAGTCTGGGAGTCTTGGTGGACCAAAATTGAACATGAGTCAGCAGTGTGATGCGGCGCCCAAGAAAATCAACAGAAGCATAGTGTCTAGATCAAGGGAAGTGATAGTCCCACTCTATTCTGCTCTGGTCAGACCCCACCTGGAGTCCTGTGTCCAGTTCTGTGCGCCTCAATTTAAAAAAATGTTGACAACCTCGAGCGGGTACAGAGGAGGGCAACCAGGATGGTTGAAGGTCTGGAAGGAATGTCTTATAAGGAACGGCTTAGGAAGCTAGGAATGTTTAGCCTTAGAAAAACAAGGGTGGGAGGGGATATGATAGCTATGTTTAAATATTTGAAAGGATGTCACATTGAAGAGGGAACAGGTTTCCATGGCTTCAGAGACTAGGATGCAGGGCAGTGGTCTCAAACTACAGGGAGAGATTCAATTTAGACATTAGGAAGAACTACATGACTGGGCCAAGCTCCAAAGTAAGCAAGAAAAGGGTTAAGTTCCTGTGTAATAAAGATTGGCCTGAACAGAAGGGCATACAGCCAAGATGGCCACAAGAAGGAAGCTTGCACCATGAAAACTTAAAAGGACTCATAGAATGGTGCCAACACACACCAGAGAAAATGGGAGAAGACATTGCAGTGGCAAATCTCTTTATGAAAATTTTTGAGAACCCACAGCAATACCCTGGTGTGGGAAATATTTTAATTGTCAGGAAGTCAAAATATAAGGAAGACAAGGAGGAACAGTCAAAAATCCTGGCATCAGATGCCAGTTCAAAGGGTTCTCTACCCCCTCCTCCATATCACATATTGGCAAGGGCTCCAGGAGAACCAGAGAATCTACCACCTGTTTATATACATCGTCCTAATGATCCTGTAAGGAGGATCATGGACACAGAGAAGCCAGGGGTAGATCAAATCGCAGTGGCTGCCTCAGCACAACTGCAGGTCCAGACAGCAAGTAGTTCATGGGCACAGGACCTTGGAAATGTACAAAAGTGGCAGGCAAAATTATTAAATGTGAATACAAAAGATTTGGAAGAGGAATTATGTTCAGGTATAACCAACCTGGGAGTTGAAATTCAAAGGAGAACACAGGCAAAGGAAATCCCACAATATTGGGTCAGTGAACAACCACAACAAGCCTTAATAGGCAGTGGATTTTAAAATGTGGTTAATAAAGCCATAAAGGCTTGGTTTAAGAAAATGTGGGAAAAGGTGCAGAGGCACAAAGGAAGGGTTCCTAAACAAGAAAGTAGAAATAGCTACCGGGGACCCTCAACAAAGAATGATAGGAGACAGCAGGGAAACAGGCAGGACCAAAATTCTTCAGCTAATGAAGAACAGCACAGATCACAGGCCTGGCATGCATTGTGTTCCATGGCAGAAGATATGAGTCAATGTGATTGCAAGCCTACTCATGTTTTTAAAAGTGTTTGGAGGAGATTCCTGGGAGAAAAAGATCAGCCACACTCTCAACCCCCAGCTCCAGTAACCAGTGGGAGTCACAGAAGCCCAGAACAATTGAAGGTTTTGAGGGATATTAGAAACATCTGCTAGGGATGCCGGATTCTCCAGGGGCCTCTTCAAGTGACTACTAGAAATAGCATTTAGAAGTCTACTGTTAGGGCTACAGAGGGGAATCTGGGACTTTTAGCCCAGAAAACTAGTAATTTTGAGGCAACAGTTAAAACCTTGAGTTCCCACTTGGTATTAGAAATGAAGCTCAACCAAGCACAAGCCCAGATCCATAAACATAAGAAGGATCTGTGTAATCACAAGAAGACAGAAAAAGCTTGCAATCTAGAAATCAATTACCTCAAGCAGAAAACAAAACAAAATTGCCCTAAAATCCAAGCCACAGGAGGAAGCATTGATGTAACTGTTAGACAAGCTTCCCTTGGTCAATCTGCTGCACATTAGTGCAGTATTGGAGCAGAAGGGAAGTCACTGGATGCCTCTAATGCTAGGAATGCCCAATACCAGTCTGCTTTACAAGACTATCCAGATCTACAGTTGGTAATGTGTCATGTCTTAAACCCTGCCACCCTGCTCCCCATGGGAGACATTAATTCAATCAGTGTGCTTCTGAAACAATTGAAACATTGAAACAATTGATTCAAAGTACACAAACCAGCCAGACTGAAGAAGGAACTACCCTAAATTGGCATTTCCCTCTATCTAAATTCAGACAATTGGGTGCACTTTGTGGCAGAAATCATCCAGAGGTTGCATAACATTTAGTTATAAAATGGTCCCTGCATGCACCCTGGCATCCAGAATCCAGTGGAACGGGTTACTCAGATGTTAAAGTCTCACTTATGCAAATTGGTTCAGGAAACTGATATCAGCTGGGTGGACTTGCTCCCCCAAGCCTTGCTTCAGATAAGAATCCTTCCTAGGAGTAGACTGGCCATGTGAAGCTCTTTATGGGCAACCATGTCCTATTGGAAAACTTGCCTCCATTCTCACTGAACAGGTAAAAGATATCCCTGGGGAAACTGCTTTAAAGGATTATTTTGTGTCTTTATCTAACAAGCCGCAAGGCACCCTTCAAACCCTTCTAACTAAGCAGGTACAAGCTGTGAGGACACCCCCACCCCCACACACACTTCATCAAGTGTGAGCGAGTGACTGGGTCCTTGTGAAGACATCTGGAGTAGACATCTTTGAGACACAATGGAAGGGACCATACTTGGTACTACTAACCACTCCCAGATGTATTAAACTCAAGGGGATCACAGTGTGGATCCATTCCACTGCCAGCAGACAACACCCAACCCTCAAGGTCCAGCAAGATCCCAGGGCATGCCAAAGTGGAACAGACAAAAGTGGACAGTGATGAGCCTTGATGGATTAAAGATCCTTTTTCAAAAAACCTCCTAACCAAGTTTCATATTTGGATTTATATAGAGTTGGGATTATCTGAATTTGTAAACCATCTTGGACTGGATTCAAGAATATTATCTATGTATTTTCGTGTTGTTTTGTACTTTAAACATTTATAAATTTATTGTAAGGGTACAGTACATTGCATAAGGTTCGAGGGAGATGCATATTGTGTTTAGTAGTTAAGGATAAGTTTTGGGGTTATGTGCTGATTTTGTGTCATTTTTTATTTACTGTGTACTTTCTGTGTATTTTCTGCTTACAGTTCAAGCTAGCTGTCAAAACAGCCAGACTGCTAAAATAAGCTTCATAGTTATTTAGGAGAGCAACGTTACAGCTAGGGAAATATTGTTGTGTATTACCTGTGTGTATATTTCTGAAAAGAATTGTTGTGTATTATCTGTTGTGTATATTTTTGAAAATAATGGTCTAGCTAGGGATACAAACTCATGTTTTAGATTCTGTGACTCAGGGTTCCATAGTAAGGACTGATTTAAAAAATGTAAAATGTTTGGGGCTTCTTTTTTGTATGGTCCATCAGACACTCCTCATATACTATGCAACTGGGTTTGTAATCACTGTGCAGGAGGAGTTATGAAATAAGTATGTGGGTGAGATTTTTCATTTTGTTATACAAATTAAAAATTCACCCAGAGTCCAGGGAAGACTGATACCATGAAAAATCAGTCTCCAAAACATTTATTCTAGCTAGATAAATTATACGAACTGGAATACATTAAGAATGTAAATTAACTGGAAGTATATGATTCCAGGAAGTGGCAGAAAACCTGGATGAGGGGATTATCCCCAAGATAAACTGTGCCTGAGGGACAGGAGATTGTCCCATTGTCTGGAGTTCCACATCCCCTGTCTCTACCAGACTGGGCCCAGTTGAACAGTAGGAAACCAATTTATGGAACATTGACTCAAGGATTTGGACCATCAAGAGCTTGATGGCACAGGAAATTGGGTCATCAGGGCAACTGTAAACAATCACCCATCAATGCAGATTGAGGGAAACCTGGAAATGGTTTGTATGTATAAAAACTGATGTTAAACAAATGTTCAGGGCTCACTCACACCTTCCAGGATGAGACCACTGACTGTTATTGGGCTTGGCTACAATAAATCAGACTTAAACAGTTCAGTGTTTGCGCTTCCTTACTTTATTTGAATTTAATTATTGGACACTGGTTCCGACCCAAGCACGGACTCAAAATAATCTGCAAAAACTAGTAACAGCCACATGACCCCTCTCTCGGACCATCAATGGACACGTATAGGACAGAGAAGATGGGGTGGTTCAAGAGAGCAGTCAGGGTAGCCATTCAGGTGTGTAAAGATCACCCTCATCTCAACAGGGATGGGGGACTCAGACACAATCTGCCTGCTGCTTATCAAGTGGCCCTTCAGTTAATCCCCAGACAAATCAGAAGCACTTCACACTTCCACCAGCAAGGCCATGGCTAGCAACCCACACTTAATTTGTGTTTGGAAGTGTTGCATAGGTGGGACTTTCACACACCCCAGGACACTGTACATCTAATGAGCCCATTCAGGCCATTGTCTACCTAACAAGCCTATTCAGGTCAGGGTAGGGGGAAACACCTTCCTCAAACTGAAGAAGCTACTTGGATGAGTAGTGAACTATTTTGATCCTACAATAAAAGACGTCCAGTTTCCACGGCTAGATCTCAGGATAAGGTCACTTGGAGGAAAGGTAAAACCTCCACAGAGGTAAAACCCCATCTAAGAACATAAAAATAAAAATAAATAAATAAATAAATAAATAAATAAATAAATAAATAAATAAATAAATAAAGCCAGCGCTGTGGGAAATGATCAGAAGCAGAAATGATCTTCCACCATTCCGGGACCATCTGTTGCCTAGAAGCAACGCAGAAGGAAGAGCCAGCTACAGCTTGTGGTGGGCAGCTCTTGCGTTCATCCTTTCCACAGAGAGATAAAGAAGTGAAAACAGATTTTTTTAAAAAGGGAAGTGGGAGTGGAGGAAGTGAGTGGTGTGTGAACTCAGAAGGGGCAGAACCCTTTTCCAATCAGGTCCTTGCTTCCACATGGTTGCCAGGCCACTGAGGTCTACCGGGAGACAAACGCTGGTCAGCTGAGCGCCCTCAGTCACCGGGGCCTGTGGACCGTCGGCACTGCGGTGGAACCTTCCCTTCAGGATGAACCTGCTGCCGGACAAAGCTTGTCTTCTGCCAGGACTGATTTTCGTTGTCATGTTTCTCGGTAAGTGGCCTCTACCAGAGACCTACATTTCTCTCTCTCACTCCTACTTTAAGGTTCTACTGTAAGGGAGGACATTTGACTAATTATATATTTATAAATATATATGGCTGCTTCACTAACCACAGGTATGGACAAGCCCTCATGTATTCACCAACAATGTATTCTAAGCAATACATATATATATATAGCCACACTAGTGACACGAATAATGTAGTTATATTCACTTAAGCACTCCACGTATATATATATATATATACATATATGTATCACATACACATGTATCTACAGTTGTATTCTTGTAAACTTAGAATCTTTGGTCAAGCCTTTCCGGCTAGAATAGAGAAAGGAACTTCCGCTAAGTCAGCTAAGGCAATTATGAATTCAAGGATCCAATTAAGTTCCTAAGCTTTGAGGATCACACACTAGCAATTAACGTGTGTCCAAGGCGTACCAGGAGGCCTTATCTCAGCGTCTGGTGTTCGTAACTGTCAAAATGTCCAAGGACATAAGGATGATCCTACCCTCCCTGCCTGTGAGGGAGGAGATCAAACGTACCAGTTAGAACTTCTAGGCAAGTGTCAGGAATACAAAATAAATGACCAAAGATGTCAATTAGTGTTTGATGCATGTAACAAATGTATATGACGTAAATTCGGATGGGCGGAGGGAAAAAGAGTGCTGGAAAAACCTTATAAAAATATCTCCTTTCGTTTTCTGGGTGGACTTCTCACCACCAAAAAGTGTGGAAGTGCCTTGATTGATCAATCAATAAATTCTCGTCTCCTGAGACTCAGACTTGGTCTTTTGCAGCCCATGAAGCGCAGGCACGCTGGCACGGGACCCTCATAAATTTAAATTCCTTACATTTCTGGTGGAGATGCCGGGAAAGTGCCACTGCCCCAGCGCTCTTGGGAGTCTGACTTAAATCACAGTAAGAATTCATGCTGACCCTGGAACAAATCTAGTCCGGACCCTCTGATTTTGAGAGGAGACTTGTTCTATCAGCATTGGACACAATACTGTTATTTAAGGAGAAACAAAGCCGGCAGAACAACGGAGGAACTGAAAAAGGACTGCGCAAAAGAAATCTGGTAAGAAGAGAAAACTAGTTGTGGGGTGGCGTGAGTTCGAATCTAACAGCTCTGTGGAGTGGAGAAGATTGCGGATTCTTATGAGTCGGCCCCGGGGAGGGAGGAAGACGAGAAGAGACACTTGTGTGTGTCTCTAGCATCCCATGGACCAGGAGGACTCAGAGTTGAGAGACTCTGAGGTCCCCGAGGGTGGAGGAGAGCTCCTCTCGAATAACCCTAGTGTCCCCTCCCCAAGTGTTTGAAGAATTAGAAGCAGGGCACTGCTCTGGCTTCCTCAGAGGATTTACTGATGTTTAAATATATATGTGGGTGTTAAGTTGAATTCTTTTTGGTAACCACAGGGAAGTGGCCATTCCCTGTGTCTTAAGCAGGGGCAAAGACTGGCAATCTTTGCCCCACAATACCAACGTTCCACCATCTTCGTTTGATTTTAGAGAAGTTAGAAAGATCTATTCTTAGGCAAGGGATCGCAGTTAACTGGGGAAACAGAAATGTGGGAGAGTTGTGTATGGTTGCTGAATCACATGTGGCGTGTATGATGGGCATTTGATTGTTGAGGTGTGAGTCCGTTTGATGCTTGTGTGGGAGAAATCATAGGAACACAGTTAGACCTTTAAAGTAAACCTATGGGGATAAATTAGTGCAGTTTATGCACCCCCTTTTTGATGTGCGATGTGGTAACATTGGAATTCTGCCACCAGAAGTAATGATTTTGGTATTAAATGGAACATGAGTAAGCTTTAAGAAGAACCCCTCTAACTAGGATGAGGCAGGACTTTACCATCTCAAATTAAGATTCTAGCCCTCAGGGAGGACAGACCAATTATGACCTGCTAGCAAGAGGTGTGTGAATGTACAAGGACGTGCTTAGTTAATTAATATAAGAGACTAAAAACTCTGCCAACTAGGAGACCCCTCCAGCAATTTTGATAATACCAGGGGAATATGGGCAGTGAGAAAAATACTTTTGAATACTCAGGGATAAACAACATCCCGCATATTTTGTGACTGGCTGGTCACGCAACAAAATTTACCAGCTGAAGGGATATTTTACAAGGAAAAAAAAATAGTAGAAGGAAGGCAGCAAGACAGAAGTGGGATGGATAGGTATGATGTTGGGGGAACAGGAGGAGAGCACGGAGCATTGAGGGGACAGGAAGTGCTAGATGGGGATGCGTACCCCTGAATTGCCTTATTCAAGCATTCAGGAGGTACTTCCATCCCGCTACGCCAATGCCCAACTCCTTGGATATGGAAGCTTTAAACAGAACTAAGGGTTGCTATGCACCACATGAGGAGACAGGTAGGGACGTTATTTCTGAACTATTAATAGTCAAAAGCAGGGAAATCAAATCTTAGTATCAACTGTTGTGTGTGCTTGATGTGTAATTAATTGAGTGTGAGTCCGTTTGGTATGCGGGAATTTATGAGCATACTACTAAACCTTTAACAAAAAGGTAGATGGGCATAACTTAATTCAGCTTCTGTGCCCTTTGTTAAGGAACCCTGTGGCAAGATTGGCACATTGCCATAAGGAGACCTGATTTTGATATTGAATGCAACAAATGTAAATTTCAAGAAAGTCCCCTCTGACAAAGGCAGGACTTTAACATCCCAAAGATTAAGTTTCTAGCCCTCAATAAGGGGAGGGTGGCAAGCCACGTATTGCCTGTTAATATGTCCAGAGGCAGTAAAAATCACCCAAAATGAGAAGACCCCAATTTTATAAACCAGGGGAAGTATAGACACTGCAAGAAGATATTTTTGAATACTCAAGCCGCATGTTTTGTATAACTTAGCCTGGCTTGTTACACAACATAATTCACCACCTATAGGGACATTTTAAAAAACCAAGTGATAACATCATTCCTTAAGATTTTGCACCTAAAAGGCTTAGGGCAGCCTTTCCCCCCTCCCCTTGCAAGTAAGCCCTGGCTGGAACCATAAGACAATTTAATTTGGAACAAGGAGATTCTTAGGAGCAACTGAAAATAGAATTCCCTCCCATCTCCTACCTAGATCAGGACCTTGGAGATGCCATTAGAACGGGGAGAGGAAAGGAGAGAGAGAGAGAGAGAGAGAGAGAGAAAAGAAATAGTTAAAGGAAACGAGGTAGAAGGAAAGTGTAAGTCAGGGACAAGAATGGGCAGGGTTCATGATGGGCAGACTGAGGCAGCAACCCACAGAACGCGCCAGCAATTGAGAAGCAGAGGCTCTATTTGTATCCCATTACATTATTTAATCCAAGCTTTTAGACAGTTCCTATTTCCCCAACAAAATTTGTCTAAATCTCTGAATATGGAATCTTTATCCAAATCCCTTGTAGTACGTCAGCTCCATGAGGAAAACGAAGGGCCTGAGACTTCTGTGCTGGAAGTGGTCCAAAGCAGGGACTCTCCCTCCTCTTTTTAAAGCAGCTGCTAACAGGTTTTTGAGAGCAGGACAAGGTTTTTTTTTTATTTAGAATACGAAGGGGTTCTTAAAAGCCGCCAAAAAGGTAAAAATAACATAAAATAAAATCATTTTTCTTGTTCTCACACTCTGGCTGGAAACGCCTGTGACATTTTTTTAAGGCGTATCAATAACGCAAGGTCTCACACTCTGGCTCTTGTTTCTTTGTACGAGAGCCATGCATCCCAAATTAGGCTTAAGTAGATAACTTCACAAACCACAGGGATAATAGGTTGCCTTAATTAGTTTAGTGCCCTTTTCACCTAATTACAGGGTAATTGAAGGGGCTCACCTTCCTGCCTCAGGCTGTGTAATGCAGCCTGCGGGGAGAATTCAAAAGTCCATTGCCCCGCCTTCCTTTTTCTGCCTTCACCCCCTCCTTCCCCTTCACAAAGTTGACCCCATCCCTCGTCCCTCAGGAATTTCATGCATGCTGGCAGCCAGCCTGATTTTTTTTTTTACACCTCTTTCACATCCTATATTCCTAAAAATCTCGAGCAGACGTTCTCCTTTTTGACTTAATAATGCTCACCTAGCCTTATTTCCGTCTGAGTTTTTTTTTTAACCCTTTCCTTTCCAAGTAGGACACCTGCTGGAAATAGACTCTTAGTTACTTGATAGCTATTAAACTACTATCAGCCTTTTTCCTCTCTTTCTATCTATGTGTGGTCAAGCAGTTTGTGCCATGGCATGTGTCACTCCAAACCAGCCAGCAGAGACACTAGGAGAGGGCTTCCTGCCTTTTTTCTTTCCCCCCCTCTTTTTCTCTCTATTGTTTTGTGGGGGGAATGGGGGCTTTTGCAAGCACCTGACTTTTACTTTGAGGTGAGGCTGACAGGCCAGCAACTTCACCCTTTTTATACCCTTTTGCGCCAGCATAGAGAACTAGCTGTTTTTGAACCTGGTGACATCGTCACTATTTTTAAACCCATGGCAGATGCCAACATGTGTGAGGCTGTGTACTCGTGGGTGTTTGCATGTATTTTTTCTTGAGTGACGAACCAGAAGAGCTCGTCTTGCCTCACACACACACACACACCAGCCCCCGACACGCACTAGGACAGATTGGCGCCTTTGCAGCCTTGCAGAGAGACACTAATTCTCTTTTACCATTTTTTTTTCTCTCGCCGTGCCCTTGGGGACTTGGTAGTAATATGAATGTGGTGCCTGCTCCTATTTTTCCCCAATCCTGTATCAGCCGTACCTTTTCCGAGACTATACCACGCCACATTCCTAGCCCATCTCCCCCTGGCGCATTTTGCTTCATGCTCAGAGATCACTTTGCGACCCTGGGACATTTTTGCCTGTTCCATTTTTGATTGTCCCCATGTAGCAGAGCTATTTGACTTTGGGGCTGAGATCTATCTCAGGTGCCTGTTTGGGAACGCCTGAGCCCTTCGCTTGTGAGATCCTGCGAGATCATCTTGCAAGCACTCATCATACACTGCCGACTACAGATGCGTCCTCACCATAAACTTTGGCTTCCCCCATTCACAGACTGGTTCTACAAAAACGGAAGCCTTATCCTACCTTTTGCAACTTTTTTTTTTCTCTCCTTCCTGTTTTTAAGACTGTCAGATAGACTGTGCCACCCTGCCTTGCAGCACAAAGACAGCTGCGGGGCATTTCGTGTGTGTTTGTGTTCTGTGTTTGTCTGTGGTCGTGTGTCTGTTCTTCCCTTACCCAGGTACATCCTGGAGGTCGGGTTTTTGCTCTGGGAAAAACGCCCACCCGTTCTTTATTTTTGGATCACGGAGTCGGTCGGGTTTGGAAAGCTGACGCCGCCGGTCGTAGATGCTCAGATGGGGACCCTCCTGCCCTCCATTCTGCTATCCCTCCTGGACCTCCCCTCCCCGCCTTTGATGCCTTTGATGATGCCATCTTCGTGATGACTTCGCTCCGCGGGTTCGATCGATGTGGGCTCCAGGATCCAGTGATGTCAGCCTTTTCACCCAGCGTGACCCGTACCCCGCGACCGAGAGGGAGTGAGGCCTGACCGGTGACGCCTTCTGCCCTCTGCTGTAGATTGCCCCTATGCCTTAGATGACTTCACCCTGGACGGCGGGCGACAACCTGAACCTGACCTGTGGTCACCGCATCTTTGCCCATCCTTCCCCAGATGACAGCGTGCGTTTGATACTTCGGAGGGTCCCAAAGCAGCCTGCGGATTCACTTTCAACTCAGGTTGACAGATTAAAATCCTGTCTTCCTGTCTCTCATTTCCTTCTTTTCTTTTCTTTTCTGTTTGTTTCTGGGGGGAGAGAGTGGGTCTGAAACAGCCACTGACTCTTGTTTTGGATTGCGGCCAACAGACTTCACGTCTGCAATTTAACCCCTTTTCACCGGGACAGAGACTTGGGGTTTAAATACTGCTTTCAGACCTTCATTGATGCCTGTGCGCGTGCCCTGGATCACCATGAACTTGTGTTGCCACACACGCACACACCAGCCTCCCAGCATCCGACAAGTGAGCGCTTATTTTTTTTTCTCCTGCGTACGGTAGGCTTCAGAGCAACTTCACATATTTACATTACCCTGGGCTCTATTATGATAGTGTTTATTGTCTATTATTGATAGTCACTGTGAAAACTCTTACTGAAGTGCTTCTCTGGATGTGCCTTTTTATGTAATGATCATGCTTGGCCACTGAAAATGCTTTTTACTCACAAAGCATTGAGTGCCAGAGATTATGACTTGCCTTTCTATGCAATTTGTATTGAATGAGAGACATTTTGGTGCCCATGGGTGTTCACGAGCCTTTATACCAAAGGAAAAAAAAGTGGCTTTATGAAGTAGCTATATCTACATTATTTTCTTCACCAAAGACACTGATGAACTAATCTTGGCCCCATGTTTACGGGGCAGATTTTTGTGTGTAAACTATCAGCCACAGAGACATTTCTGACCGGATTTCAACGGCTCATTCATGACTTTACCATGAGAATGTATGGCGCAAGGTGGGTTTTCTAAGCACCATCTAGATGTGTCTTATGCCTTTTTCAGCCTTCATGATATGTATATTACCTTTATTTAGTATCATTGCAAATGTCTATCAATTGAGAATGCACACACAACTGGGTGATTCTGCACAGCCTGCTATTATCTGAGTTTGAATGCACACCACACACACCTAAATAAGGTTGGAAAAAACCTAGCAAAGTAGCCTGGCCCACATATTTCCTTGGTGGGCTAAGAAGGGCATATTTTCCTTATAAGTATTTGGTTTGCAAAATGAACCTACAGTGTGGTGCTTTGTTAGAATTCAGGGTTCTCAGCCTGACTACCAAACACACAAACACGATATCTCACATGTGCACTGCTGTGGCAGGCAAATTAATTTGGGTTTCATGATTGTCCTAAAATAAGGTAATGAACAAATCTGCTGTTTAAAGCATGTTTAATTATCGCTTTGGGACGGGGATCGTGATATCCAAGTCTATCACAATATTATCAAAAATTCTTATGCCAGCCCCCTTCAACAGTTGAGAATTTGGGATCCTTGAGAAGTGTACAACATGGCCTGGAAGGTTACCTGATACTGCTGTGACCACGAGGCATTTCTCCAACAGGGGAAACTTAAATTCTGTGGTCCATGGAACATATCCATCCGTTGCAGTCTGTGGGTCCGACCAGGGGGGGGGGTCTTCTTACATCCCAAGCATGGCAACACTTCATCTGTTAACTTAACATTTTACTCTAGAAAGTGCCCTAGTGAATTAAGGGGTATTCCTTGGCCTTCACCTATTTGATGCGTCCCCCTGACTTGAGACGCCACAAATCATTTTATGATAACTCATTTTCTTGAACTGTGCCTATAAGCCCCTTGGGGAAAAAGGACTGAGAATGTTTTTCTGACTGCCCTGCCTAAATTTTTGTCAGGAAAATAGAAAGTCCTTCCATGAGCCATGAAGACCATCTCACCCCAGGAATGACATGGGGGGGCTCACGCAATGTTCACACTTTTGTACATATACCTTTGATATGTTTTGTTCGTTCCTTACAAGTCCATGACGTTTTCTGGGAAATTTACTGGCATAAATTTCCAGAAATCCGTTCAGGGCCGAGTGTAAGGAGGACATTTGACTAATTATATATTTATAAATATATATGGCTGCTTCACTAACCACAGGTATGGACAAGCCCTCATGTATTCACCAACAATGTATTCTAAGCAATACATATATATATATAGCCACACTAGTGACACGAATAATGTAGTTATATTCACTTAAGCACTCCACGTATATATATATATATATACATATATGTATCACATACACATGTATCTACAGTTGTATTCTTGTAAACTTAGAATCTTTGGTCAAGCCTTTCCGGCTAGAATAGAGAAAGGAACTTCCGCTAAGTCAGCTAAGGCAATTATGAATTCAAGGATCCAATTAAGTTCCTAAGCTTTGAGGATCACACACTAGCAATTAACGTGTGTCCAAGGCGTACCAGGGAGGCCTTATCTCAGCGTCTGGTGTTCGTAACTGTCAAAATGTCCAAGGACATAAGGATGATCCTACCCTCCCTGCCTGTGAGGGGAGGAGATCAAACGTACCAGTTAGAACTTCTAGGCAAGTGTCAGGAATACAAAATAAATGACCAAAGATGTCAATTAGTGTTTGATGCATGTAACAAATGTATATGACGTAAATTCGGATGGGCGGAGGGAAAAAGAGTGCTGGAAAAACCTTATAAAAATATCTCCTTTCGTTTTCTGGGTGGACTTCTCACCACCAAAAAGTGTGGAAGTGCCTTGATTGATCAATCAATAAATTCTCGTCTCCTGAGACTCAGACTTGGTCTTTTGCAGCCCATGAAGCGCAGGCACGCTGGCACGGGACCCTCATAAATTTAAATTCCTTACACTACAAAGGTAGGGGATGCTGGGAGCTGCAGTACAAAAAGGTGGGCTTCACTCATCTTGTTAGTAGGAAGCTAACCGATGAGATGGATGTGGGGGGAATAGTAAATGTTTGTACCCCACAGATGCTTATTTCTGTTCCCTAGGCAAATTTAGAATGAGAGCCTGTTCTCTGAGATTCAGGTCCAAAGGCCAAGCTTGGGGTAGAAAATAACTAACAATAACAGCATGCTGTCAAATCAGTTGACTTATGGTGACTCTTTCCAGGGCTTTCCAGGTAGACAATACCCAGAAGTTGTTTTACTGTTCAAGTCTTCTTGGTGCACCTGGGACAGTGCAGCTTGCCCAAGGCCACCCAGGCTGGATCTTCTCCCAGGAGGCCTAAGGGGGAATTGGACTCCTAACTACCGACGACACAGCCAGATGCCTCAACCACTGAGCTGGAACCTCCAGATTCCAAACCTAAGACTTTGCAGTCCCTGTGTCAGTTTGTGCAGCTTCATGCCTCCTGTGCTGCTAAGCTGATATGAACGCAATACCCATTGGACTCTGGTAACATGGGAGAAGGCACCTCCTAGCCAGACTACTGTGTCTGGCTTGGTTCTAAATGCACCCAGTTGTGTCCATTCTGCACATGGTTCCTCTTTTTGCACCCGTCGTACAAGGGGGAAACCCTTGTACGCAAGCAGGAAGCCTTGAGCTGAACAAAGCCATCTCTGGCTTGTGCAACAGGGAGCTGGGGAATCTCACACAGATTTACATCATAAAGGCCAAGAAGATTCTGGGTCAAGACTTAGGGGACCCCAAAGATTTATTTCCATGCACAGTATTTTCTGGCTTCTTCATAAGACCCTTGTGACATGTCAGTCATAGTGCCATGCAGATTAGGAGCTGCGTTGCTAAAGATAATGATGGTGGTGGCCTGCCTGGCAAGGAGGAAAAAGCAACAGAACAAGTAGCATCCCAAGATCTGAGTTTGGCACATGAAGAAGGGAGGGAGGGAGGGAGGGATCTACAATCCTTCCCATCTGCTGTAAATTCTATTTACTATTTTGCCCACCTGTGCAAACAATTCCAGTGCCAAATTATGCCCAAGATCTAGTAAGTGAAAGAAGCATTATTGACCTCTCTTGCACCTGGGACTAGCTGAGTTCAGCATATCAGATCAGCGGCAATATCTGAAAAAGTCCCAGTGTGGTCACATTCTGTTTCACAACTGAAAGCTTTTCAGCAGCATCAACAAAAATGGGAAGATTTTTTGGAAGGAAGTTCAGGGGAACGCAAGATGCTCAAACCTCGTCAGGACTCCTAGGGGCTCTTTGAAGTCGGAGTAAGAGAATGTCCCTCAAACTGTACCTCAAGGCTTAGGAAACAAACTCAAGAGGGCACCACGGTCTGGTTAATGTCAAGACCGTAGGAACGCTGGCTGAGATTCCTGGTTCTTCTTGATTTAGATGAGCACAGCATGGTGGGACATGGTAATTAGGGGGCTTCTAAGTCTTGGAAGACTCTGGATGATACCCGTGAATTCTGTTTGGGGGCTCTGGGATCTGCACTAAAGCTCAGATCCTTGGCTGGTCATCTCTAGTGGAGCATGCCCTCTGATCTCAACATAGATGATTGGCCAGCAGGCAATGAGGTAGGACCTGGGGGTGCCTCCTGTGTGGCCAAAATCAGCATGAGTTGAACTCTTTGTTCACCACCTTGACACTTGACACTCAGACTTCCTTGGGAACTGCCATTCCCATGTACATGAGGCACCAGCAACTCAACTTGGACTTGACTCGGGTTTTTTCCAATGACTTTCTCTCTACTCAGGGTCCACCCACCCCCACCCTTTCTTGTTCAGGGACTTGGAGCTGGGACTTGGGACTCAGGATAAAGACCCAGATTTGGACTCGCTACTCAAAGCCAAAGTCTCGCCAACATCCCTGTGAACAACCCTTTCCAAATTTTGACTCAGAACAGAGAACTAGTATATACAATTTTATGCAAATTGAGTTCTTCTTCTCCTCCTCCTCCTCCTCCTCCTCCTCCTCCTCCTCCTCCTCCTTCTTCTCTCTCTCTCTCTTTAAAAATGATGGTGGTGGATGTTTTCCCTTGTGTTGATACATAAGTGCCCCCCCCGGCCAAGATACAGAAGGAATGGTTCTTCAGCACGATTCTGAAGCTGCCATTGATGGCTTCTGTGCATGCAGACACATGGGGTGGTCTCCTACACACGCGTCCACAACTCTGCCTTGTTGACTATTTATTGGTTTGTTTATTTCTGATTTGCTCTATATTGACAGATCTCAGGTCAGGGTAAAATCAGTGCAATCAAGTTAAAGAGATATACTAAAACAATTAAAATATATAAACTTCCTTCAATTTAACATTTAACATTTAACATTTAACATTTTTCTAGTGAAGATGGTGAAGGAAGAAAGTTGGAATTAATTCAAAGAGGAAGGAAAGAAGGAAAAACTCAAGACTATCATTCCATGCACAGATCTGGACAAGACAAACTGGACCATTTTACTATTCCCCCTCCCCTCTTTCTCTGGCACACTTGCATATACAGTACATACACAATTAACATACTTTGTTATGCGTTGCTGTATTCTTTCAAAGGGTTTAAATATTGTGCCTTGTCTTATTGCTTTTACTTGTCTTTCAGGGTCCACAGCTTCTCCGCTCATTTCAGTAATCCAGGAACCTTCCTTAATAAACGTAACAGAAGGGTCAACGCTGAATATGGAGTGCCGGGACAAACGGAACTTCTCTGGCTTATGGTCCATCGAATGGTATAAGAACAAATGTCTTAAAGAGGGGAAAATCCAGCCTTCAAGCCAAATTGTAATAAACAAAAATGAACTAGAGAAAAGCAGTTATTTCATTCTGAAGAGAGCAGCTATACAGGATGCTGGAATTTATATATGTTGTGCCATTGATGAAGCTCATAAACGTTTTTGTAGTAATGGGACCCACGTGGTCATTAGTGGTAAGTATTGACAGTTCTTCCATGACGTCTTAAACACCTAGCAAGGCATTATCCTTCTTTTCACTACTTATCTCTATTTTTTTTTCTTATTTGACCAATCACTTGATTATTTCTACTTTTATTTTAGTTTATTGTTATTGATTTATTTTGTTATATTACGCTGTTTGTTTTTTCATTATTTAAACTTGTTGTCATTGCTATGGTGAGATTTTATGTTGTAAACTGCCCAGAAAAGCCCTAGGGCTAGTTGAGCAATATAAAAGTCAAATAAATAAATAAATAAATATTTTGGGGGTGAGGCCAGCTGGAATGATCTCACACTCACAAACGTTAGGCAACCATGAATTTTATGCAATGTGCCTTGTGTTTTGTGTCTGTGTGTCTCCAAAACAAGCAAACCACACGCTCTCAATCATTCAGAGGAGGTGTGTTTTCCCCAAATGTTTTTGATATCAGTATCAATATTGTGGCATTTACCTGTTGTGATGAATTATGCATGAGAGTTGTCTGGACTGATTGGTGGGTTTGTAGACCAATGAGAGAGTCTGGGGAGTGGTCTCAGAGGATTTAAGACACTGCTCAGCACTGTTTTAGGCAGATAGGGACCGACAGAAAGACCTACACTTGGAGAAAGGGAATCTGACAGAGTCTGAGAGAATCAGATAGAGTCTGACACTGCCTCGGAGAAAGACAGAACGAGCTAAAAAAGAGATAGGATTGTTAGAGTGTCTGTGAAGAAAACTAATTGTATAAAGTATGTAAACTTAGGAACTGGGTGTGCATTTATTCAAGTTAAGCAGGTTTGAGCTATACAGTAGGACTGCCGTATCCACGGGGATTGGTTGTGGGATCCCCCGGGGATAGTGAAAACCGTGGATAACAGCAAATGCTCTTGTCCAAGGATAGTGATGGCGGAAGGGGTGGTGGGGTGCCAGGGTGAATGCTTTTGCCTCTGACACCCCTCCGAATGGCAAGGAGGAAAGAATGTTTTTTCCCCATTTCTCCTTGCTGCAGGCGAGTGGCAAACAGAAAAGGGGGGGGGATAACTTTCTTTCCTTCTTGCTGCCACTGGGCAGCCGGGAAGGTGCCTGGCTGCCCGACTGCCCTGCAGCAGTGGCGGTGGCAACAAGGAGGGGCAAAAATCAAAAATAAAATTTATCACCCCAATGCCTGCCACCCTCCTCCTCTTTGCTGCCACTGCAGCCACAGGCCAATCAGCCACCCAGCCTTTGAACTTCCGGGTCAGGTTCCACACCACCAATTGGAAGTTTTGAATTTCCCACTCAAACTTCTGATCTGCCACCCAGGACCTGAGTGGGAAATTCAAGCCCCCCACCTCACCTCTTTGGAGGGTGCCTTGCTGGCCTGTGGGGGTGGCGAGGAGAAGAGTGGCGGACATCGGCAGCAGTAAGTTTTATTTTTTTTTATTTTTTCCCCTTCTTGCCACCCCCCAGATGATCACCAACCGTGGTTAGTGAATCAGCGGATAAGGGGCTAGGGATAAGGGATAAGGGGTTGTACTGTATTCTTCTTTTTGTTTATGCCTCAACATGTTACTGTTTGGGTCCGGACCTAATCTACTGACTTTTCAACTCAGGTTTAAAACCTTGAATGACCACTGAGAAGAAAGAGTTCGATTTTGCAAGGTTTATTGATCAATAAAGCAAGCTGACAGAAACCTCATCTCTTAGCAAAGGCTAAGGAATCTGCCCCCCCCGGGGGGGGGGGACAGGGTTTTTATCATTTTGTACAGTGGGTGGGGACAGCGATATACAAGGAGGGTATAGGAAACCTTGGAGAAATCCTAAGTGCAAGACAAAGGATACAATGTGTAGAAAAGATCAACAATGGCTTACATTATTGACAATATCGCTATACATACTCGGAACATAGTATAAATAATTATTGTTCCACCTGGGGTGATGGAAGTCAACAGAGGAGAGAACTATGCAGTTGCACAATTGTAATTGTGGGTTGGGAAGAGGGGGTCGTTTTATACATGGGTGCATCTTATAGATGGAAAAATATATTTAACTATGGGCCTTTTTACACGACCCCTAAAATCCGCTGGTCCCTTAAATTCGGACCAGAGATCTTGAGGGTTCGTTGCTGTTCCTCCGTCCCCACCCGCTTCGCACTTCTTTGTTCTGTCTGCGTGATGGGGGGAGGGAAAAAAAGCCTTAGACAGAGACAAAAGAATAAAAGGCTTACCTCCGGTGCCGGTGGAAGTTGCTCCGACCTCCATTTACTTCCTGGTTCCTCTTTAAGGGGCGGAGGCAAAAGAAAAACAACAGAAAGAAGCGAGGAGAGCTCAGGCAGTCTCCACATCAAAATTTTTCACCATCAAAGAGCAGGTACAAGAAAACTGCTGTTTGGTCGCGCTAAAGTGGGCGGGGTCGCACTTAATTGTCTGCAAACTCCAGAGCTGGTGGGTAAACATTTTTAAAGTCTGGAGCTTGCAGCCATTTGCGGCGGAGCTTAGGGGTCGTGTATAAACGCCCTATATTGAACATGCTTGTAAGCCAAAACACTCTTATATCAATGAAAGTTTCCCCATAAGAAATAATGGAAATTCAGATTATTTATTCTGGGGTCCCAGAGACTACATAGTGTACATACAACATGCCAAAACTCACAAAAGAAGTTGGCTAGAAAAGTCCATGCCCACACCATGGTTCAGGTATCTGGCTGCAGAATCTGCTCTCCTTGGGATTAACAACTGGATCTTACTCTGTATTTTTAATATGATAATAATATAATGCAATTTTCGCTTATACACACTTGTCTAGCTGCCCCATGAATAGAAATGGTTTGAAAAATAAGAATGTTGCAAACAAATTAAAGAAAAATATAAAGAAAAATAAAACAAATCCCTAATTTGCACTCCCCTTTGAAAACATTCCCGGCTGGTGCAAGGGAAACCTCCATTTCTCTCTTCCCCCTCTACTTTGGAGGCTGCCTGAGATTGAACATTCCACTCTCCTACAATCCAGCAGGGAGAGAGAAAGAGACCATTGGCTTACATGTGATCATATGACCTGCTCCAGTTACTTGGATTGCGAGATTCTGCTTGTTGATCAAGGCAAAGTTTAGAAGAAACTCTGGCGAAGATGCTGGCCACAGAGTCTAACAGCAAAATGTCAGGAAGAAAAACTTCCAGAACATGGCCAAACAGCCCGAAAATCTCACAACAGCTAACAACTACAGTAGTACCTTGCATAAAGGAATTAATTCATTCCCAATGAAATTATGTTAGGCAAATTTTCCTTTATACAAATTTCCCAAAGGAATGCCTTGAAAATAGAGTAATCCCTAATCATGACCACTTTTATGTTGTATGGATTCGCCCCATAGGCAATTCTGTTAAGCAAATTTCCCCTATCTCCAGAATTGTTTTATGTTGTACAGATTTTATGTTATATTAACCGTTTGTTATACGAGGGTCCACTGTATTTAGAAATAATGTTTGCTTGTCTTGCAAAGCATTCTTAAACCAAGTTACTCTTAAACCAAGGTATGACTGTATATAGTTTAGATAGAGAGATACACAGATATACAGTACAGAGAGAGATTTAGAAATACACACACACAAACTTGACATCCTATTAACTTACTAACTCAGTGGGCCTGTTTTTATTTCTTGACCCTTTCCCAAATGCATTGATCTTGCTGTTTTAATAGCGAAATATCTTTCCCTGCAGAAGTAACTGATTTGATGGTGAACCAGACTCCTGGAGATATTGAAAAAGAGGAAGGAGCAAATATTATCCTGGAATGCCAGTTCATGCCCATTGGCAATCTCAGCTACATGTACGTACGCTGGTACAAAAACAGGACACTGCTGAGTAAGCGAGCGGCCGAATACACCATCAAGGAGGATCTAGAAGAGGGTTTTACTTCTCTCACCCTCTGGAAGGCAGCTGAGAGCGATTCAAAAACATATACCTGCGAGGTGGGGAGAGCAGACAGGAATCTGAATGGATCCAGGAGGGAATTCCGTGTTGCCATCTCAGGTAGGTGCCGGCAATGCTCTTTCTGATGATTCACAAGATGTAGAGAGAAAGTTACAGGAGCACACCCTGCTGAGACAGTAGCTCCCGTAGTCCCAGGGGATGCCCCCCCCCATGAGAATCTCTCAATATGATCAATGGCAACAAGTGTGAGGACTTCCGGAGCCCCTTTGCTGAGATTCAGGGCCAAAACTTGTGACCAGAGGGTGTCCCAGGGAGGTGCCATGGAGCTGAGGGAGGCAAGCTTGGAGGGAGGGTGGGACGACCCCTCTGCCTCTGACCCCCTCTGAGATTACACATCCCCAACATGGTTTGTCACCTGTGATGGACTTTTCCTCCAGGAATCTGTCCAATCCCCTTTTGAAGGCACCCAGGCCAGATGCCATCACCACATCCTGTGGCAGAGAGTTCCACAGACTAACAACGTGCTGGGTGAAAAAATATTTTTGTTTGTCTGTTCTTACTCTCCCAGCACCTAATTTGAGTGTATGTCTCCTAGTTCTGGTATTTTGTGAGAGGGAGAAGAGTGTCCCTCTATCCACTTTACTCATGCCCTGCATTATTTTGTACGTCTCAATCATATCCCCCCTCAGGCACCTTTTTTCCAGACTAAAGAGCCCCAAATATTTTAGCCTTTCCTCATAAGGGAGGTGTCCCAGCCCAGTAATTATTTTAGCCACTCTCTTCTGCACCTTTTCCAGTTCCACTATGCCTTTTTTGAGATGCAGTGACGAGAATTGCACACAATACTCCAGGTGTGGCCTTACTATCATTTTGTACAATGGCATTATAATGTTGGCTGTTTTATTTTCAATCCCCTTTTTGATAATCCCTAGCATGGAATTGGCCTTCTTCACTGCTGCCACACATTGGGGAGACACCTTCATGGAGCTGTCCACCAACACCCCAAGATCTCTTTCCTGATCTGTCATGGATAACTCAGAGCCCATGAGTTGATAGATAAAGTTTTGATTTTTTGCCCCAATATGCATTACTTTACATTTGGCTACATTAAAACACATTTGCCATTTCGCAGCCCATTCCCCCAGTTTGGAGAGATCCTTCTGGAGCTCTTCACAATCTTCTCTGGTTTTTACCACACGGAAAAGTTTTGTGTCATCTGCAAACTTGGCCACCTCACTGTTTATCTCTGTCTCCAGGTCATTTATGAACAAATTGAAAAGCACCAGTCCCAGGACAGATCCCTGGGGCACACCACTTTTCACCTCTCTCCATTGTGAAAAATTTCCATTGACAACTACTCATTATTTCCTGGATCTCAACCAGTTCTCAATCCATAAGAGGACCTGCCCTCTTATCCCCTGACTGTGCAATTTTCTCAGCAGCTTTTGGTGAAAGACAGTGTCAAAAGCCTTCTGAAAATCCAGATCAACAATATCCACTGGTTCACCCAAATCCACATGCCTGTTGACCTTTTCAACAGCTGGTGCTGGATTCGAAACTGGAATCGCAGCCAGAGCTGCAGTGGGGGTCCTCCTGTTCCTGTTGTTGATTGCAGTCTTCATGTGGAAGCAAAAGAAGAGAGGTAAAACAAATGTATATACTTTATTAATTAATTTAAAACATTCTTAGTTTTCTCCAAAGAAATGACCCGAGGTGGATTACATTGCTAAAATACAATAATACAAGTTGTTCAGATGTTAAATGACTTGCTTGCGCTGTATTTAAAATGTTGGGTAAAGCTTTGCTAAAGCTGATTTGGAAGCAACAAAATTGCATTTTGTCTAAAGAGGTTTTTAAAATGAAATGCAACAAAATTTCATTTGATTTTAAAACCTCCTTAGACAGTAAGTATGCCATTAAGGAAAAACCTGCCTGAAGAGAAAGGTGTTTGCCTGCTTGCAGAAGGACCACAGAGATGGGGCCAGCCTGGCCTTCAGTGGGAGGGAGTTCCAAAGTGTAGGAGCAGCCACAGAGGAGGCCCTCTCCTATGTCCTTCCCAAGTGTTCCTTTGAAGATGGCCTGTTCTGACCACCTTGTTAGCACCCAAGCAGGTTTATAATGGGGAATGCTATCCTTGAGATCACTTGGACCCAGGCCATTTAGGGCTTTATAGGTTAGAACTAACCCCTTGAATTGTTCCTGGAAATGGATTAGCAGCCTTTGCAGTTGTTGTGACAAGGGGGAGATTATAGGATCCCAGTAACCAGGCCTATAACCAGGGAGGTTCGCTTTCATAAGAAATGCAAGCAAGGCTGGAGGGACAAGATGGCGGAGATCGAGACAGACACTTGCTGACAGCCCGCAGCAAGTGCTGTGCATTCCTGAGCTCCAGAGGAGCATCTGTTGCCATCAAATGCTCGTCGGGAACAGAAGATCTGAGCTTGACTGAGTGGCTCCCCTCTCTCAGAGGGTCTAGTAGCTCCCAAAGATCATCTCAAAAGCCTTTTTCCTTTCTCCAGCTGTACAAATAAACCAATAATATAGAATTTGTCATTTGCATAGCTTTCATGGCATCCACACCAACAACGGCTTGAATGCAGCTCTGTCACTCTGTCTCATGGTAGGGCCACGTGGAAAGAGAGAAGAAGGAAGTCAAAATGATGGAACTGATCAGGAAACAGTCTCTTGGGGTAATGAAGGTGGGGGGATGGGTTCTTTTATTAGGCCCCAGTTATGTGGGGCAAAGTGTTGGGGAAGAGAATAAGGAAGGGTGTTAAAGATTCCCCACCATAATTCCATAGCCCCCGTACACATGCTTACCTGAGAGCAAAAAGGGAAATTATTCTTAGCAGCATCCTTTGCATTTAGGGTAGGGTGATGTTTGGCTTGAGGGCTGTTAGAAACCCGGATGCCAGCTCAGGCCCCAAATCTCACAGAGGAGAGTCACTGAGCATTCAGACAGGTGAGGTCGTCCCCTCCAGTGCACCTGGCTCCTTAGTGATCCCTTAATTGCCATCTACGAATAATTACTTCTAATTCAAGGTTGTTTCCCTTCTCTAGGAACTCCAGCAGCCCCACCAGAGACAGAATCTGTTGCTAATGAAGCACCAAGAAAGGTGAGGCCGGTGACTATAAAAACATGGATCTTCATCCCCAAACTTAGAAACTGAGTCAAAAGCTTACATTAAGACAGAAAAATGTGTTTTCTGAAATTATTATCTATGGTTCCAGATGTAGACACAGTGACACACCAGTGAAGCTGTTGCTTAAATTTCAGAGATAATCCTGATTTCACATGTTGATTCTTCTCTCAACATGCTCTCACATTTGCTCCTTTTTTCACTGCTGGGAGAGCACTCCTTCTAGAAACTGAACTTTGGCCCTGCATTCAATGCCACTCTTTTTCTGCTTAACGGAATGAATGGGATGGTTTCAACTTATTCTGACAAAGCTTCCCATTTTGAATGCATGTTTTCAGAGATATTTGTTTCTAAAAGGAGCGCTCCTCCTAGCAGTGAAAAGGGATTAATGTGCTTTTATTCCATTTAGCATTAATTTGCCATCCCCCCTGGCTTTTAAAAATGCTTGAATCATTTTTAAAAAGATCGCAAAAGCACTTCTAGGTCTCCCCCCCCTCTGTGTGTGTGTGTGTGTGTGTTTGCTTTTGTGTAAAAGCCCCTGTCCTCCACTTCACTTTTCTGCCCCTTGTGCTTCTTCGTGATCTGCTGGGAATGAATCAAAGGCTTATTTCCAGGGATTCAGGAGAGCACATTGTGTTTTGTATTGCACACTTTCCTTTGCCCAGGTAAGGCTCCAGGAACCCAGATATGCATAACCCTGTCTTGTCTGCCTCTTTCCTCGCCAGCAGCATCCTCCATTGGTCGGCCAAGCAAGCAATGTGACTTACATGAACCTCCATTTCCATAAAAGGGCAGAGCAACCGGAGCATGAAGTGGTTTACAAAGAAGTACTGCCCAGTCAGCTTGAATTCAATTCCTAGAAAGATCCTGGAGCAGATTATTAAACAGGCAGTCTGTAATTATTTAACAAATAATGCTATGATTACAAGAAGTCAACACAGGTTTCTGAAAAAAGTCATGCCAAACTAATCTGATCTCTTTCCTTGATAAAATTACAGGCCTGGTGGATCAGGGGAATCCTGTGGATATTGCTTATCTGGACTTCCGTAAGGCCTTCAATAAGGTTGCCCATGCTATTCTTGCTATGACATTGGTAGAAAGTGGGATAAATAGTTCCACTGTTAGGTGGATTTGTAATTGGTTGACATTGTATGCAAAGAGGATCATTAGTGGCTTGTCTTCAGCTTGGAGAGACGTGACCAGTGTGGTGCCCCAGGGTTCTGTTCTGGGTCCAGTGCTGTTCAATATCTTTATTAATGACTTGGAGGAAGGAATAGAGAGTATGTTAATTAAATTTGCAGATGATACCAAATTGGGAGGGGTTGCTATTTCCCTACATGATAGGACGAAAATCCAAAAGGACCTTGACAGATTAGAGTGCTGGGCCAAAGCTAATGGAATGGGTTTCAACAGAGAAAAATGTAGGGTGCTACATTTAGGTAAAAAGAATGAATTGTACAAATATAGGATGGGGGATACTTGGCTGGAAAATAGTACCTGTGAAAGGGATCTGGGTGTCTTGGTGGACCACAAATTGAACTGATAGGGGCAATTAATAAATATATTTCATATTTTTCTATAAGCTGTCATTGTAGATAAAATGGCAGTATTTCTATCTCTTTATTCTGTTCCCTCTGTCCTTTAATTCACCTCTCCCCCACACAAACCATTGCACAAAGCACCACACTGCTCTCCCCCTCCCAAGCCTGTCCTGTGAGATAAACAGGACATAGACCCACCACTGATAAGCATGCATCCTGGAAGGCAGCTTGGACAATGGGCCCCTTACCCAGAATACGCGAGCTTCCGCGTATCGGGGAAGCCGGCATTCAACTGTCAAAGCGCTTCCCAGAAAGGGCTGGCGACTAGAGGGCGCTGGAGAAGCTGATTAATCGCGTCCGCCGAACGCTACATATTGACAAGTGGGTGATAAGTGGGTGCGAATGGGGTGATAACAAGGCGCACACGCCGTTTCTTTTGAAGATTCTTTTGTATTTTGCGGGCTATCTAGATCACCCAGATGTATCCTGTTTTTTTCGTTGGGGAGAAGGGGAGTTGGCTAATATTTTACTATAAAGACTGAGTGAATTTGTATGTTCCTTGCCCCAGTTTTCCGACCGCAACTCGGCTGGGAGCCTTTGCTGCAGCAAATTAAAAGGTTTTTCTCCGAATCCTTGATCCTTGGCGTGTTCTTTCAACCCTCGACCCCCGTAATTGTGCCACAGGGTATCCTGGGTGAGGCTTTCATCTGGGGGCTCATCCGGGATCCCTCCCTTTTTGGGGGCGAGGGGCCAAGCCAGGCGAAATCCGAACAGCCAGCGTGGGCGAAGAACTCCAAGTGCACACCTTTCCCATTTGAAAAGGGGAATTGTTCGTTCAACGTGGTGGTGGAGATGGCTTTCGCTCGGGGAGAAAAACTCTGGCCAGACGGAGAGAAGTCTCTTGGGAGATTTGGTAAGATATGGGACCGGTCCGGTGTGGGAACAAGTAATTGTTTCTAGTTTAAGGGGGTGACCCCCTTGTGTATTGAAGAAAAACGGAGCAATGGTTCTGGGTTTTTGGGAAAAAGAAGAGTTATGCTCTGACATCTGATGGGGAATAAGTGAATATTGTTTGTTTGGTGCGGGCAGCGGGAAGGTGCTCTCGGCTGTCAAATTTAGACTAGCGGAAAAAAGGTTCTTAATAGGTAGTGGGCTCCAGACTAGGTGGGGAGGCGGTTTTGAAATGTGGGTGATTTGAGTGGCCACTGACCCAGTGAATGAGTGAGTGTTTGGAAGACTGGGGTTTAGAATTCCCCTTAGTCGAGCGAATCTGGGCTTACGCATTTCCTGATTACGGGCGACCGTACAGGTCGTAGCCAGTATCGAGTGGTGTGTGTGTGAATATTGTGTGTAAAGTTTAGGAGCGGGTTCAGTGGCATTGTGTGGGAGAAAAATTAGGAAAATAGCTTAAATAAAATTGTCAAAAATCATGGGGCAAAACACCAGTAAACCCTCAACTCCATTAGAATGTTTCCTTTTGAATTGGCAAGCGGCCATCAAAAATTATGATTTCGGAATCAGGATGAAGAGAGAAAGGATGGAGACTTTATGCCAAATTAAATGGCCCATTATGCAAGCAGACTGGCCACCTCAAGGGACTTTTAATGAAAATATCATCAGGCAATTCTAGTTGAAAATTCTTAAAAACTGCCCCGAACATATTCCCTATATAGAAGTATGGAAAGGAAATGTGAAGAAAAATCCTTCATGGATTCAATTTTGTAGAGAGTTGCCACCCCAAGCTAAGCTATTGGCTTTGAAGAAAAAGGAAGTAGTTTTGGAAAGTCGTCCTGAAGATTATGATGTCTTCACCCCACCACCTCCCTATCTAGCGGCTATCCCTCCTGGGAATCCAGCAGTTATTCCTCCAGGAAATCCAGTGGCCCCCCTTCCTCCAGCACTGCCTTTGCCAGGTCCAGCACCCGATTCCCTTCCAAAAGATGATGGTCCCCCTACACCAAAAGATCTCCCACAGCCAGGACCGTCAGGCAGACTTCCAAAAGATGAGCAAGAGGCAGGGAAAGGGGCCCCCAAGAGGAATGAGGAGGAGGAAGAAGAGGAAAGTGAAGAGGAATTTCATCATAGAATAAAAGGAAATGTTGAATGGGGAGAAGCGGACCATCAAAGAGTGGCCGATTTAATTAAGAAGTACCGAGAATCAGTGATGGAAGTGGGAAACTTTGCATTAGAAGCGGCAGGAGAGCGAAATTGGGTAAAGAGGCAGCGATATCTCCTAAGGGCATATGATGCAGCAAGGAGACATGAGGAATTTCTTGAAAATAAGAAAATTGAGGAACAAGCGAAAGTTATGCCCCTACGGCGGGTTTATGACCCTTTGCCCCAAAATCAACAGGGTCCCCGTACATATTCAATGCAACATGTCCCGTTTACCTCGAGTGATATAATAAACTGGAAAAATACCCTTCCCAGTTTAGAAGATCCAGATAAAAATTATGAAACTATGTCCAGCATTTTTAATGTGTATATGCCCACCTTCGAAGATGTGCAGCATTTAGTAAAAGGATTGTTTAATTCAGAGGAAGCGCGGAAGATTTTCGAGGAGGCTAGAAAGTCCTGCATAGCAGCAGGAGATACCCCTGCCCAAGCAGAGGCAGCTGTCCCAACAACCACTCCACCTGATTGGGATTACAATGCAGATGCAGGGCGCACTGCTTTGAGAAATTATCATGCAGCAATACTTCAGGGCATTAGGGCAGCTGGCAGGAAGAAAATTAATATGTCAAAAGTAAATGATGTGGTCCAAAAATCAGATGAATCTCCAGGGGCTTTTCTGGACAGGCTGTATCAGGCATTTAGAAGATACACCCCCTTTAATCCCGAGGATCCAGGCATGGAGAATATTGTAAAAACTGTTTTTGTGGCACAATCTGCCCCCGATATCCGAAAGAGAATTCAAAAGGAAGCTAATTTCATGGGCCAAACCTTGCAGTGGATGCTCCAGCTAGCACAGACAAAATTCAACAATAGGGAAGAGGATCAAAGCTGCTCAAAAAGTAAAGGACTAACTAAGAAGGTCATGGCTTTAAATCAGGTCCCCGAGCCTCGCAGCTTTAATACCCCAGGGAACTGGCGAGGACCACTATCGAAAAATCAATGTGCCCTGTGTGGTCAGACTGGACATTGGCGCCGGGACTGTTTTAGGAACCCTGAAAACCAGAGGCGAGGAGGCTTCAATCAAGGTCCACGTCGCCCTTGGCAGCCCCCTGCTTCAGCGAGATATTCAGCCCCTCCGGGTTCCTTTAATTTCCAACAGCAGAGGAATCCCCAAGTCAGTCAAGGACAAGGCGGCCAATTTCAGCCTGCGAGTCCAAATCAGGCTCAGCCAGCTCAGGTTCAGCAAGCACCCCAAAGGGGGCAGGGTCCAGCTTGGACCCCACCGTACCAGAACATGATGGTTCTGGAGGAAGATGTTCCCTATTGAAAAAGACAGGGCTTTTGTTCTCGGGAGCCCTTGGTCAGTGTTCAGACCGAGAACGAATCTGTCAAATTCCTAGTAGATACGGGAGCCAGCCATTCAGTAATTCCTCAGCTTGTCAAGCCCATAGACAAGACTCTCTCAATTAGTGTGATGGGTGCCACAGGAAAAACGTAGCGTGCTTATTTTATGCAGCCAGTACAATGTAAATTGGGAGGTCAGATTGTCCAGCATAAATTTCTACATATGCCAGATTGCCCCATCCCTCTAATGGGACGTGACTTGCTGTTTAAATTAGGAGCACAGATCACCTTTACCCCAAAGGGAGAAGTTCATTTAACAACTGACAGCAAAGAACCAGAGGGAGAAGTGTGCTTAGAATACCCCTTAAGGGAAAGATGGAGATTGATGATGGTTGAAGAGGAGTCAAAACAGCTGTCTCAAGACTTCCTGGATAAAGTTAACCCCGAGGTGTGGGCAGAAGATAATCCCCCGGGAATGATGTGAAATATTCCTCCCATAGTTGTAAAGCTCAAGCCATTTGCAGGACCAGTCTCAGTGCCACAGTACCCCATTGGAAAGGTTGCAGCAGAAGGAATTTGGGTCCACCTCAAGAGATTGATAGATTATGGTATTCTTGTTCCATGCCAGTCACAATGGAACACTCCTCTGTTGCCGATTCGCAAACCGGATGGGACATTTCGCCCGGTGCAGGATTTGCGCTTAGTAAATGAGGCTATTGAACCTCTCCATCAGAATGTACCGAATCCTTATACGATTCTGAGTTTAATACCACCGGAAGCAGCTTATTTTACAGTTTTAGACCTGAAGGATGCATTATTTTTGCTGCCGGCTAGCGCCACAGAGCCAGCACATATTTGCTTTTCAATGGGAGGACCCTCAAACTGGTACAAAATCCCAATTCCGGTGGACCCGGTTGCCTCAGGGGTTCCGAAATTCCTGTACGTTATTTGGGGGTGCCCTAGCGTCAGATCTTGCCAGTTTCCCCCGAAAACCTGGCCAAATAGTCCTGCAGTATGTAGATGACATTTTGGCGGGAGCAGAGACCAAAGAGGGCTGTGAGCAGCTCACAATTGATCTTTTAAATCATCTGGCAGCAGCAGGTTATAGAGTAACCAGGAAGAAAGCCCAAATTTGCCAGAAAACCGTGAGGTATTTAGGATTCGATATTTCTCAGCAGAGGCGCCAACTTCGAGATGAGAGGAAGCATTCAATTATCCAAATTCCTGAACCAAGAAATAGGAGAGAACTCAGAGGCTTTTTGGGAGCAGCAGGATTTTGTCGAATTTGGATCCCAAATTATAGTCTGTTAGCGAAGCCCTTGCATTTGGCAATAAGAGGGAAAGAAAATGATGAGTTCCTGTGGGGTCCAGAACAAAGGGAGAGTTTTAAAGCAATTAAACAAGCTTTAGTAGAGGCGCCAGCTCTTGGACTTCCGGATCCGAATAAGCCTTTTAATCTGTATGTGGATGAAGAAAATGGAGTGGCAAAAGGAGTTTTGTGTCAGAAATTAAGAAGTTGGCAGCAGCTGGTGGCTTATCTGTCAGAGACTTTAACCCCAACGGAACAAGGGCTACCGTCTTGTATGCGAGGAGTGGTGGCATTAGCAGCCCTTTTGAAGAAAGCAGATAAGTTCACTTTCGGACAGGATAGTGAACTTATGTATCACAAAGCATGCAATTCTGCCTTTATTAGATGCCAAAGGAGGGTATCATTTGTCCCAAACTGCTATGATGAAGTGTCAAAAATTGTTTTCAAGGGCTGGTCTTACATTTCAAACAACGGAGGGTTTAAACCCAGCCACTCTCCTCCCAATAAGTGATCAACCGGCTACTCATGACTGTGTACAGACATTAGACGAACTATATTCGTCCCGGCCAGATTTACAAGATACCCCTAATCCCCAGTGGAGAACATGGTTTGTGGATGGCAGCAGCTCTGTGATTGAAGGAAAAAGGCAGGCAGGATATGCCATAGTGGAATTAGAAGACATTGTGATAGAAGCCAAGCAGTTGCCCCCTGGAACATCGGCTCAAATGGCTGAATTGATAGCTCTCACAAGGGCACTGGAGCTGTCAGAAGGAGAAAGTGTCAATATCTATACAGACTCTAAATATGCATTTCTTACACTTCATGCTCATGGAGCACTTTGGAAGGAGCGAGGTCTTCTAACCTCAGAGGGAACATCAGTAGCGCACCCTGAAGTGCTGTTGCAGCTTTTAGATGCTGTTTGGAAGCCTAAAAGAGTGGCAGTTGTTCATTGCTATGGGCACAAGGTTGGTCCAGGACTTGTAGCAAGAGGAAATAGGTTGGCAGATTGCATTGCCAAGCAGGCAGCCCATGGTGCATCTGAAATGCAGCTTAGTCTTATTCCAATAGACATTTTGCCACCAGAACCGCCACATTATTCACCTGCTGAGGATGAGTTTGCAGAGGAACAGGAATTTGACAGGACGCCCGAAGGCTGGTACAGATTGCCAAGCGGGCAATTGTGGGTTCCAGAGAGCCTGGCTCGTCAAGTGGTTCAAAGTCATCATGATAGCACACACCAAGGTCCCGAAGTGGCATTTAAACATCTGAATCCATATCTGTATATAGCCAAACTTCGGCAGCTGGCATCAAATATTTCTTATAGATGTGTCATTTGTCAGAGGAACAATCCTAGGACTGGATCCTTGCCACCCCCAGGGATTCAATATAGTGGGAAGGAGCCCTTTGAGGATATGCAATTGGACTTTACAGAATTGCCAAGATGTGGACTATACCGTTACATGTTAGTGTTAGTGTGTACATTCACTGGATGGCCTGAGGCTTTTCCAACAAAGACTGAAAAGGCTAGTGAGGTGATTCGCTGTCTTTTGAGGGACCATATTCCGAGGCACGGGATCCCCCGCACCCTTTCCTCAGATAACGGACCAGGGTTCATTCATCAGGTTCTTCAAGGACTGGCTAGGGCATTGCATGTCAAGTGGAATTTACATACTGCATATCGGCCTCAGAGTTCAGGACGGGTAGAGAGGATGAACAGGACATTGAAGAGCCATTTGTCTAAGCTTACTCAAGAGACGGGAAGAAATTGGGTGGAAATGTTGCCCATTGCCCTTTTTAGGAGCAGGACTACCCCTTCGAGCCAAACCGGAATTTCCCCATTTGAACTTGTCTATGGCAGGCCAGTTCCAATTTCGTATGGCATTCACCCAGAGAGTGTAGCTTCTTTGACACATGCTAAATATCTTCAGATGCTTGGCCGATCTCTTTCTTCTTTACACAGATGGACTCTTAGTCGGCTGCCCGTGGTGCTACAAGAGCCTCTTCATCGATTCGAACCGGGAGATTCGGTCTGGATAAAAGATTGGAACCATCAGCCTCTGCGCCCAAAGTGGAAGGGTCCCTATACGGTGCTACTGTCAACGCCAACAGCTGTCAAGATCTCCGAAGTGAGCGCCTGGATTCATCATACCCGCGTGAAGCGAGCAGCAGCCCCGCCGACCGAGGAGGAAGAGTGGACAGTCCGCGCAGACCCAGATGACAGCCTTAAACTAGTCTTCAGAAAGGTGACTTTTGTTTTTGCTACCCTTTAGTTTGGCTGTCAGCCTTGAGGAGATAGAAGAATGTACCCCCTGTGTAGTAGCAGCTAGCCAAGGCAACAAAGTAGTGAACACTTTGGTGTATTATACTCAGAAGCCAGTGGAATGTAAGCACGCTGGAACTACCTGTCTAAATCAAGACAAGATGTATCACATATGTGAAAGTGAATCTGGAGGCTATCTTTGTTATAAGTCTGAGGTTCCAGTGAAGTATAATTACACGATTTGGGCTGGAATGGCTAAGACTAAGGAGCCTAGGAGAGACAACCCAGAAGGTGGTGGAATCTTGTACTATGTGAACTCCACTGTGGTTTTAAAACATAGTAGCAGGCGAGCAGTAATTTGGTTCAACGCCTGTGATGTCTTAGGGAAAGGCCTGGGATCCCGTTGTGGAACAAAAACCTGGGCAGCCACATATAAATCTTGTGATAAGTACATATGCTACCCTCATGAAGGTGCCAGAGCTGGCAATCCAGAAATTTGGGCACCATGTGGGTCAAACAAATTGTGTTCAGCATGGGGATGTGTGTGTGCACATACGGCAGGAGGCTACCCAGGTTGTCCTCATCTCTCACAATTCAGAAGAGTAGGAGGAAACAGGGTCAGTCTGGTAATCAGCAATACACATCCAGCTGTCCAGGTATATGGTTTTGGAATTGATGGGCCTGGAAAGGACCCAGTGACTTACATGACGATCACACGCACAGAAGTAAGTGATGGAATACAGAAAAGCCATTCCTGGTCAGTGGAGAATGCAGTGGAAAAACTGCAGCAAAATCCTTATGAGGTTTCTCAGCAGGCCAAAAATTTGTTTTTGGAAATGGCTCAATCAATAGCCACTGAATTAGGGGTCACAAACTGTTATGTTTGTGGAGGGACTAATTATGGTGAGGACTGGCCTTGGGAAGCTGTGGAGATATCTCCACAGTTGTATAACAATATGTCTAGAATTGGCAATGTCACCAGGAGAATTCAGTCACAGAATATGACATGGACCATCACTTCTCATTTGGTGGGTCGTGTCTGCTTCTCTCAGAATGGTTCCATCCCAGTGGGCTATTTGACCTGCATAGGAACTTGGGAAAATGGTGTTTGGTCCTCACCATCCAATGCTCCACAACCAGAGAGGTTCAATACCACCTTCTTGTCATATTTATACTCAGCATCTTTGAAACAATGGATGGCCCCTATGAACATGTATTGGGTCTGTGGAAATATGGCCTACGAGTTTTTGCCTCACTCATGGTCAGGCTCATGCGTGCTGGGATTCATAAAGCCATCATTATTTTTAATTCCTATACAAACACAGCAATATTTGGCTGCCCCAATATATGGTCCCCTAAGCAGGAGAAAGTGTGATGACACTCCATTTGCAGGTTTCTCATGCAAAAATCCAGAGGAATATGAAGGGGACATATGGGACTCACAGATAATTGTTTGTGTCTATGGTCCAGCCACTTGGGCTCAAGATGGCTCTTGGGGGTACAGAACCCCTATTTACATGCTGAATAGAATAATTAGGCTGCAAGCAGTTTTGGATTTGGCAGGTCAACGAATCACTACAGCGCTTACCGCCATAGCAGAGGTGACAGATCAATTAAGAACTGCAGTTTATCAAAACAGATTAGCTCTCGATTACTTCCTGGCTTCTGAGAATGGAGTGTGTGGAAAATTTAATTTGACAAACTGTTGTTTGAAAATAGACCCAGTGGGTAAGGTTGTGACCCAACTTGCCACTGAGATCAAACAATTAACCTTTAATCCTACTCAGGAGTGGAAGGGTATGGAATTGCAATGGTTAAATGATCTCATGCCACAAACTTGGATGAAAACATTAGCAAGTTTATTGATAGCTCCTGCATGTTTTTTATTGCTTGCTCTGATATGTATTCCTTGCTTATTGCGTTTTGTGCAGTCATCTGTTTCAAAAATGGTAGAGAAAGTAACCGGGCCCAAGTTGATTGCAGTCTTGCAGGATTATGAGGCTCTCCGGGGGGACGACTCTGAATGAGTGTCCTACAAGAAGAGTAGGGGGTGATAGGGGCAATTAATAAATATATTTCATATTTTTCTATAAGCTGTCATTGTAGATAAAATGGCAGTATTTCTATCTCTTTATTCTGTTCCCTCTGTCCTTTAGTTCACCTCTCCCCCACACAAACCGTTGCACAAAGCACCACACTGTTCTCCCCCTCCCAAGCCTGTCCTGTGAGATAAACAGGACATAGACCCACCACTGATAAGCATGCATCCTGGAAGGCAGCTTGGACAATGGGCCTCTTACCCAGGATACGCGAGCTTCCGCGTATCGGGGAAGCCGGCATTCAACTGTCAAAGCGCTTCCCAGAAAGGGCTGGCGACTAGAGGGCGCTGGAGAAGCTGATTAATCGCGTCCGCCGAACATTACATATTGACAAGTGGGTGATAAGTGGGTGCGAATGGGGTGATAACAAGGCGCACACGCCGTTTCTTTTGAAGATTCTTTCGTACTTTGCGGGTTATCTAGACCACCCAGATGTATCCTGTTTTTTCCGTTGGGGAGAAGGGGAGTTGGCTAATATTTTACTATAAAGACTGAGTAAATTTGTATGTTCCTTGCCCCAGTTTTCCGACCGCAACTCGGCTGGGAGCCTTTGCTGCAGCAAATTAAAAGGTTTTTCTCCGAATCCTCGATCCTTGGCGTGTTCTTTCAACCCTCGACCCCGTAATAACTCCATTAGAATGTTTCCTTTTGAATTGGCAAGCGGCCATCAAAAATTATGATTTCGGAATCAGGATGAAGAGAGAAAGGATGGAGACTTTATGCCAAATTGAATGGCCCATTATGCAAGCAGATTGGCCACCTCAAGGGACTTTTAATGAAAGTATCATCAGGCAATTGTGGTTGAAAATTCTTAAAAACTGCCCCGAACACATTCCCTATATAGAAGTATGGAAAGGAAATGTGAAGAAAAATCCTTCATGGATTCAATTTTGTAGAGAGTTGCCACCCCAAGCTAAGCTATTGGCTTTGAAGAAAAAGGAGGTAGCTTTGGAAAGTCGACCTGAAGATTATGATGTCTTCACCCCACCACCTCCCTATCTTGAGGCTATCCCTCCTGGGAATCCAGCGGTTATTCCTCCAGGAAATCCAGTGGCCCCCCCTCCAGTACTGCCTTTGCCAGGTCCAGCACCCGATTCCCTTCCAAAAGATGATGGTTCCCCTGCACCAAAAGATCTCCCACATCCAGGACCATCAGGCAGACTTCCAAAAGATGAGCAAGAGGCAGGGAAAGGGGCCCCCAAGAGGAATGAGGAGGAGGAAGAAGAGGAAAGTGAAGAAGAATTTCGTCATAGAATAAAAGGAAATGTTGAATGGGGAGAAGCGGACCATCAAAGAGTGGCCGATCTAATTAAGAAGCACCGAGAAGCAGTGATGGAAGTGGGAAACTTTGCATTAGAAGCGGCAGGAGAGCGAAATTGGGTAAAGAGGCAGCGATATCTCTTAAAGGCATATGATGCAGCAAGGAGACCTGAGGAATTCCTTGAAAATAAGAAAATTGAGGAACAAGCGAAAGTTATGCCCCTACGGCAGGTTTATGACCCTTTGCCCCAAAATCAACAGGGTCCCCGTACATATTCAATGCAACACGTCCCGTTTACCTCAAGTGATATAATCAACTGGAAAAATACCCTTCCTGGTTTAGAAGAAGATCCAGATAAAAATTATGAAACCATGTCCAGTATTTTTAATGTATACATGCCCACCTTCGAAGATATGCAGCATTTAGTAAAAGGATTGTTTAATTCAGAGGAAGTGCGGAAGATTTTCGAGGAGGCTAGAAAGTCCCATATAGCAGCAGGAGATACCCCTGCCCAAGCAGAGGCAGCTGTCCCAACAACCACACCACCTGATTGGGATTACAATGCAGATGCAGGGCGCACTGCTTTGAGAAATTATCATGCAGCAATACTTCAGGGCATTAGGGCAGCTGGCAGGAAGAAAATTAATATGTCAAAAGTAAATGATGTGGTTCAAAAATCAGATGAATCTCCAGGGGCTTTTCTGGACAGGCTGTATCAGGCATTTAGAAGATACACCCCCATTAACCCTGAGGATCCAGGCATGGAGAATATTGTAAAAACTGTTTTTGTGGCACAATCTGCCTCCGATATCCGAAAGAGAATTCAAAAGGAAGCTAATTTCATGGGCCAAACTTTGCAGTGGATGCTCCAGTTAGCACAGACAAAATTTAACAATAGGGAAGAGGATCAAAGCTGCCCAAAAAGTAAAGTACTAACTAAGAAGGTCATGGCTTTAAATCAGGTCCCCGAGCCTCGCAGCTTTAATGCCCCAGGGAACCGGCGAGGGCCGTTGTTAAAAAATCAATGTGCACTATGTGGTCAGACTGGGCATTGGCGTAAGGACTGTTTCAGGAACCCCGAAAACCACAGGCGAGGAGGCTTTAATCAAGGTCCGTGCCGTCCCTGGCAGCCACCAGCTTTTGAAAGATATTCAGCGCCAGGTCCCTTTAATTTCCAACAACAGAGGAATCCTCAGGTCAATCAAGGACAAGGTGGTCAGTTTCAGCCTGCGGGTCAAAATCAAGCTCAGTCAGCTCAGGCTCAGCAAGCACCCCAGAGAGGGCAGGGTCCAGCTTGGACCCCACCATACCAGAACATGATGGTTCTGGAGGAAGATGTTCCCTATTGAAAAAGACAGGGCTTTTGTTCTCGGGAGCCCTTGGTCAGTGTTCAGACCGAGAACGAATCTGTCAAATTCCTAGTAGATACGGGAGCCAGCCATTCAGTAATTCCTCAGCTTGTCAAGCCCATAGACAAGACTCTCTCGATTAGTGTGATGGGTGCCACAGGAAAAACGCAGCGTGCTTATTTTATGCAGCCAGTACAATGTAAATTGGGAGGTCAGATTGTCCAGCATAAATTCCTACATATGCCAGATTGCCCCATCCCTCTAATGGGACGTGACTTGCTGTTTAAATTGGGAGCACAGATCACCTTTACCCCAAAGGGAGAAGTTCATTTAACAACTGACAGTAAAGAACCAGAGGGAGAAGTGTGCTTAGAATACCCCTTAAGGGAGAGATGGAGATTGATGATGGTTGAAAAGGAGTCAAAACAGCTGTCCCAAGACTTCCTGGATAAAGTTAACCCCGAGGTGTGGGCAGAAGATAATCCCCCGGGCATGGCGCAAAATATTCCTCCCATAGTTGTAAAGCTCAAGCCATTTGCAGGACCAGTCTCAGTGCCACAGTACCCCATTGGAAAGGTTGCAGCAGAAGGAATTTGGGTCCACCTCAAGAGATTGATAGATTATGGTATTCTTGTTCCATGCCAGTCACAATGGAACACTCCTCTGTTGCCGATTCGCAAACTGGATGGGACATTTTGCCCGGTGCAGGATTTGCGCTTAGTGAATGAGGCTATTGAACCTCTCCATCAGAATGTACCGAATCCTTATACGATTCTGAGTTTGATACCACTGGAAGCAGCTTATTTTACAGTTTTAGACCTGAAGGATGCATATTTTTGCTGCCGGCTAGCGCCACAGAGCCAGCATATGTTTGCTTTTCAATGGGAGGACCCTCAAACTGGTACAAAATCCCAATTCCAGTGGACCCGTTTGCCTCAGGGGTTCCGAAATTCCAGTACGTTATTTGGGGGTGCCCTGGCATCAGATCTTGCCAGTTTCCCCCGAAAACCTGGCCAAATATTCCTGCAGTATGTAGATGACATTTTGGTGGGAGCAGAGACCAAAGAGGGCTGTGAGCAGCTCACAATTGATCTTTTAAATCATCTGGCAGCAGCAGGTTATAGAGTAACCAGGAAGAAAGCCCAAATTTGCCAGAAAACAGTAAGGTATCTGGGATCCGATATTTCCCAGCAGAGGCGCCAACTTCGAGATGAAAGGAAGCATTCAATTATCCAAATTCCTGAACCAAGAAACAGGAGAGAACTCAGAGGCTTTTTGGGAGCAGCAGGATTTTGTCGAATCTGGATCCCAAATTACAGTCTGTTAGCGAAGCCCTTGCATTTGGCAATAAGAGGGAAAGAAAATGATGAGTTCCTATGGGGTCCAGAACAAAGGGAGAGTTTTAAAGCAATTAAACAAGCTTTAGTGGAGGCGCCAGCTCTTGGACTTCTGGATCCGAATAAGCCTTTTAATCTGTATGTGGATGAAGAAAATGGAGTGGCAAAAGGAGTTCTGTGTCAGAAATTAGGAAGTTGGCAGCAGCCGGTGGCTTATCTGTCAGAGACTTTAACCCCAACGGAACAAGGGCTTCCGTCTTGTATGCGAGGAGAGGTGGCATTAGCAGCCCTTTTAAAGAAAGCAGATAAGTTCACTTTCGGACAGGATACGAAGTGTATCACAAAGCATGCAATTCTGCCTTTATTAGATGCCAAAGGAGGGTATCATTTGTCCCAAACTGCCATGATGAAGTGTCAAAAGTTATTTTCAAGGGCTGGTCTTACATTTCAAACAACGGAGGGTTTGAACCCAGCCACTCTCCTCCCCATAAGTGATCAACCGGCTACTCATGACTGTGTACAGACATTAGACGAAGTATATTCGTCCCGGCCAGATTTACAAGATACCCCTAATCCCCAGTGGAGAACATGGTTTGTGGATGGCAGCAGCTCTGTGATTGAAGGAAAAAGGCAGGCAGGATATGCCATAGTGGAATTAGAAGATATTGTGATAGAAGCCAAGCAGTTGCCCCCTGGAACATCGGCTCAAATGGCTGAATTGATAGCTCTCACAAGGGCACTGGAGCTGTCAGAAGGAGAAAGTATCAATATCTACACAGACTCTAAATATGCATTTCTTACACTTCATGCTCATGGGGCACTTTGGAAGGAGCGAGGTCTTTTAACCTCAGAGGGAACATCAGTAGCGCACCCTGAAGTGTTGTTACAGCTTTTAGATGCGGTTTGGAAGCCTAAAAGAGTGGCAGTTGTTCATTGCTATGGGCACAAGGTTGGTCCAGGGCTTGTAGCAAGAGGAAATAGGTTGGCAGATTGTATAGCCAAGCAGGCAGCCCATGGTGCATCTGAAATGCAGCTTAGTCTCATTCCAATAGACATTTTGCCATCAGAACCGCCTCATTATTCACCTGCTGAGGATGAGTTTGCAGAGGAACAGGAATTTGACAGGACGCCCGAAGGCTGGTACAGATTGCCAAGCGGGCAATTGTGGGTTCCAGAGAGCCTGGCTCATCAAGTGGTTCAGAGTCATCATGATAGCACACACCAAGGTCCCGAAGTGGCATTTAAACATCTGAGTCCATATCTGTATATAGCCAAATTTTGGCAGCTGGCATCAAATATTTCTCATAGATGTGTCATTTGTCAGAGGAACAATCGTAGGACTGGACCTTTGCCACCCCCAGGGATTCAATATAGTGGGAAGGAGCCCTTTGAGGATATGCAATTGGACTTTACAGAATTGTCAAGATGTGGACTGTACCGTTACATGTTAGTGTTAGTGTGTACTTTCACCGGATGGCCAGAGGCTTTCCCAACAAAGACTGAAAAGGCTAGTGAGGTGATTCACTGTCTTTTGAGGGACCATATCCCGAGGCACGGGATCCCCCGCACCCTTTCCTGAGATAATGGACCAGGGTTCATTCATCAGGTTCTTCAAGGACTGGCTAGGGCATTACATGTCAAGTGGAATTTACATACTGCATACCGGCCTCAGAGTTCAGGATGGGTAGAGAGGATGAACAGGACATTGAAGGGCCATTTGTCTAAGCTTACTCAAGAGACGGGAAGAAATTGGGTGGAAATGTTGCCCATTGCCCTTTTCAGGAGCAGGACTACCCCTTCGAGCCAAACCGGCATTTCCCCGTTTGAACTTGTCTATGGCAGGCCAATTCCAATATCGTATGGTATTCGCCCAGAGAGTGTTGCTTCTTTGACACATGCAAAATATCTTCAGATGCTTGGCCAATCTCTTTCTTCTTTACACAGATGGACTCTTAGTCGGCTGCCCGTGGTGCTACAAGAGCCTCTTCATCGATTCGAACCGGGAGATTCGGTCTGGATCAAAGATTGGAACCATCAGCCTCTGCGCCCGAAGTGGAAGGGTCCCTATACGGTGCTACTGTCAACGCCAACAGCTGTCAAGATCTCCGAAGTGAGCGCCTGGATTCATCACACCCGCGTGAAGCGAGCAGCAGCCCCACTGACCGAGGAGGAAGAGTGGACAGTCCGCGCAGACCCAGATGACAGCCTTAAACTAGTCTTCAAAAAGGTGACCTCAGACATAGAGAAGTCAAAATAAAATCTTGGCTTTCTCTATGCATGGTGAGAGGCGTTTTTGCTGAAGAAAACCCTGACTTTCCTTTCAATTTTAGAATTTCCCGCCTTCCAAATTGATCCCTCTCATAAGAAGAGGAGGGAGGAGTAACAGTAAGAAGTGGGTAATTGGTTCGACAGAGAAAGTTAGGGCAACATTTTGTGCGAGACTATGTTTTAAAAGAGGTGTCTGTTCCTCTTTCGGAAGCTGGACAGTATTTCCTTATTGGTTTCCTGGAAGAATTACAGCGAGTGAAACAGCACCCCGGTAGCGCAGCAGCTATCAACGAGCGTTCTAAAGGCCGTCAGTGAATGTTCTAAGAGCTGTCAAAAGCTCTGCAGCTGTTAAAACTCTTAAAGGAGCCCAGGACATTTAACGAAGTCCATGTTTTAAGTGAATTTGGTTTATTGGCTTGCTGATATATAGGTTGGAAGGCTTCATTGATCTGCTTCAGTCATGAGGGGGAACTTTTTAAGATGTCTAACTCAGTGGGAATGATGATTCTTTTGTTTTTGCTACCCTTTAGTTTGGCTGTCAGCCTTGAGGAGATAGAAGAATGTACCCCCTGTATAGTAGCAGCCAGCCAAGGCAACAAAGTAGTGAACACTTTGGTATATTATACCCAGAAGCCAGTGGAATGTAAGCACGCTGGAACTACCTGTCTAAACCAAGACAAGATGTATCACATATGTGAAAGTGAATCTGGAGGCTATCTTTGTTATAAGTCTGAGGTTCCAGTGAAGTATAATTACACGATTTGGGCTGGAATGGCTAAGACTAAAGATCCCAGGAGAGACAACCCAGAAGGTGGTGGACTCCTATATTATGTGAACTCCACTGTGGTTTTAAAACATAGTAACAGGCGAGCAGTAATTTGGTTCAATGCCTGTGATGTCTTAGGGAAAGGCCTGGGATCCCGTTGTGGAACAAAAACCTGGGCAGCCACATATAAATCTTGTGATAAGTACATATGCTACCCTCATGAAGGTGCCAGAGCTGGCAATCCAGAAATTTGGGCACCATGTGGGTCAAACAAATTGTGTTCAGGATGGGGATGTGTGTGTGCACATACGGCAGGAGGCTACCCAAGTTGTCCTCATCTCTCACAATTCAGAAGAGTAGGAGGAAATAAGGTCAGTCTGGTAATCAGCAATACACATCCAGCTGTCCAGGTGTATGGTTTTGGAATTGATGGGCCTGGAAAGGACCCAGTGACTTACACGACGATTACACGCACAGAAGTAAGTGATGGAGTACAGAAAAGCCATTCCTGGTCAGTGGAAAATGCAGTGGAAAAACTGCAGCAAAATCCCTATGAAGTCTCCCAGCAGGCCAAAAATTTGTTTTTGGAAATGGCTCAATCAATAGCCACTGAATTAGGGGTCACAAACTGTTATGTTTGTGGAGGGACTAATTATGGTGAGGACTGGCCTTGGGAGGCTATGGAGATCTCTCCATAGTTGTATAACAACATGTCTAGAATTGGCAATGTCACCAGGAGAATTCAGTCACAGAATATGACATGGACCATCACTTCTCATTTGGTGGGTCGTGTGTCTGTTTCTCTCAGAATGGTTCCATCCCAGTGGGCTATTTGACCTGCATAGGAACCTGGGAAAATGGTGTTTGGTCCTCACCATCCAATGCTCCACAACCAGAGAGGTTTAATACCACCTTCTTGTCATATTTATACTCAGCTTCTTTGAAACAATGGATGGCCCCTATGAACATGTACTGGGTCTGTGGAAATATGGCCTACGAATTTTTGCCTCACTCATGGTCAGGCTCATGTGTGCTAGGATTCATAAAGCCATCATTCTTTTTAATTCCTATACAAACACAGCAATATTTGGCTGCCCCAATATATGGTCCCTTAAACAGGAAAAAGCATGATGACACTCCATTTGCAGGTTTCTCATGCAAAAATCCAGAGGAATATGAAGGGGACATATGGGACTCACAGAGAATTGTTTGTGTCTATGGTCCAGCCACTTGGGCTCAAGATGGCTCTTGGGGGTACAGAACCCCTATTTACATGCTGAATAGAATAATTAGGCTGCAAGCAGTTTTGGATTTGGCAGGTCAACACATCACTACAGCGCTTACTGCCATAGCAGAGGTGACAGATCAATTAAGAACTGCAGTTTATCAAAACAGATTAGCTCTCGATTACCTCCTGGCTTCTGAGAATGGAGTGTGTGGAAAATTTAATTTGACAAACTGTTGTTTGAAAATAGACCCAGTGGGTAAGGTTGTGACCCAACTTGCCACTGAGATCAAACAGTTAACCTTTAATCCTACTCAGGAGTGGAAGGGTATGGAATTGCAATGGTTAAATGATCTCATGCCACAAACTTGGATGAAAACATTAGCAAGTTTATTGATAGCTCCTTTGTGTTTTTTATTACTTGCTCTGATATGTATTCCTTGCTTATTGCGTTTTGTGCAGTCATCTGTTTCAAAGATGGTAGAGAAAGTAACTGGGCCCATGTTGATTGCAGTCTTGCAGGATTATGAGGCTCTCCGGGGGGATGACTCTGAATGAGTGTCCTACAAGAAGAGGAGGGGGTGATAGGGGCAATTAATAAATATATTTCATATTTTTCTGTAAGCTGTCATTGTAGATAAAATGGCAGTATTTCTATCTCTTTATTCTGTTCCCTCTGTCCTTTAATTCACCTCTCCCCCACACAAACCGTTGCACAAAGCACCACACTGTTCTCCCCCTCCCAAGCCTGTCCTGTGAGATAAACAGGACATAGACCCACCACTGATAAGCATGCATCCTGGAAGGCAGCTTGGACAATGGGCCCCTTACCCAGAATACGCGAGCTTCTGCGTATCGGGGAAGCCGGCATTCAACTGTCAAAGCGCTTCCCAGAAAGGGCTGGCGACTAGAGGGCGCTGGAGAAGCTGATTAATCGCGTCCGCCGAACGCTACATATTGACAAGTGGGTGATAAGTGGGTGCGAATGGGGTGATAACAAGGTGCACATGCCGTTTCTTTTGAAGATTCTTTTGTATTTTGTGGGCTATCTAGACCACCCAGATGTATCCTGTTTTTTTCGTTGGGGAGAAGGGGAGTTGGCTAATATTTTACTATAAAGACTGAGTGAATTTGTATGTTCCTTGCCCCAGTTTTCCGACCGCAACTCGGCTGGGAGCCTTTGCTGCAGCAAATTAAAAGGTTTTTCTCCGAATCCTCGATCCTTGGCGTGTTCTTTCAACCCTCGACCCCCGTAGTTGTGGCACAGGGTATCCTGGGTGAGGCTTTCAGAACTTGAGTCAGCAGTGTGATGCAGCGGCCAGGAAAGCCAATGTGATTCTTGGTTGCATCAACTGAACCATAGTGTCTAGATCAGGCCTGCCCAAAGTCCGGCCCGGGGGCCAAATCCGGCCCATCAGGCCATTGTGAGTGGCCCGCGGCTGGCTGGTTCTCCCCTCCCTCCCCCTATGTTTTTTTTTTTAAATCTTCTGCCAACACTGACACCGCCAGGAAGCTTGAGAGGCTGGGTGGGCCAGCCAGCCGGTGAGCAGAAGCTTGTGGGGCTGGGTGGGCAGGTGAGGGGGTGGGCCACCACCAGCAGCACCGCCGGGAAGCTTGTGGGGCTGGGCCGGCCTGCTGGCCGGCCATCATACAACCTACTGCCACTGGCACCACCGGCAACCATGTGAGGCTGGGCGCGCGCACGGGCCGCCACCACCGGCACCACTGGGAACCTTGTGAAGCTCGGTGCGCGCGCACAGGGTGGCACACAGGCGGGCTACCGCCACCAGCATAGCCAGGAACATTGTGAGGTTGGGCGCACGCGCGGGGCAGTGATTGGGCGAGCCGCACCACTGGCACCTCAGGGGAATGTGTGGGGGTGGGCAGGCCAGCGGGCCTCTGCCACCGCCAAGGACCTTTGGGTTGGGCTGGCGGGCGAGCCGTTGTCACCACTGGGGAGCTTGGGGGGTGCAAGGTCACACAGATCGCCTCTTCCAAGGGGCTCCGTGTGGCCACGGCTCCCTGTGCTTCCTTTGGTCCCCACCTTCCTTCTTCCCTCCCTCCCTTAGTCCCCACCTTCCTTCCTTCCTTCCTTCCTTCCTTCCTTCCTTCCTTCCTTCCTTCCTCCCTTCCTTGTTCCCCACTTTCCTTCCTCCCTCTCTTGTTTTCCACCTCCCTCCCTCCCTCCCTCCCTTGGTCCCCACTTTCCTTCCTGCGGGTGGGGTGGCAAGGGGTCAGTGGGTGGGGCTTATGGGTCAGTGGGTGGGGCTTGCAGTGGGGGTGGCAGGGTCAGGGAGCAACCAGCCCCTGACACATTCTCAGCCACCAAATCTGGCCCACCTTACAAAAGGTTTGGGCACCCCTGGTCTAGATCAAGGGAAGTGATAGTACCACTCTATTCTGCTCTGGTCAGACCCCACCTGGAGTACTGTGTCCAGTTCTGTGCGCCTCAATTTAAAAAGGATGTTGAAAACCTTGAGTGGGTGCAGAGGAGGGTGACCAGGATGGTTGAGGGTCTGGAGGAAATGTCTTATGAGGAACATCTGAGGGAACTGGGAATGTTTAGCCTTTCAAAAAGATGGTTGAGAGGGGCTATGATAGCTATGTTTAAATATTTGAAAGGATGTCATATTGAAGAGGGAACAGGTTTGTTTCCCATGGCTTCGGAGATCAGGACTCGGGGCAATGGTCTCAAACTACAGGAAAAGAGATTCCATTTGAACATTAGGAAGAACTTCATGACGGTTAGAGCTGTTTGGCATAAGTGGAATATGCTCCCCCAAAGGAGGGTGGTGGAGTCTCCTTCTTTGGAGGTTTTTAAGCAGAGGCTGGATGGCCATTTGTCGGGAGCACTCTGAAGGGGGTTCCTGCATGGCAGGGGGTTGGACTGGATGGCCCTTCCAACTCTGTGATTATATGATTATATGAATGATGATGGTCAAGGTGAAGATGATCGTGTTGATGTGACGGTGGGCACATGATGCAACAAAGTGCTTTCTCAATAAAGGACAAAGACAACAAGTGCTGAACACAGGCCCACATGTCCAGCATCTCCACTGGAATAAAGACCCCCTCAGCTGATGCATCATCAGAAAAGACATCTTGTTTTGTGTGTCCTGAAGTCAGTTCTGACTTATGGTGACCCTTTTCAGGGTTTACCCTGTCCAGATGGGGTCTCCCGTTCCCTTCTTCTGGGGGCAAAGGCTGTGCAGCTTGCCCAAGGGCAGGCAAGCTGGCTGCCTATACTTCGCAAGAGGCACCAGGGAGGATCAAAACTCCCAGCCTCTGGCTCCACAGCCAGAGTCCTAAACTACTGAGCCATCTGCCAGTCTTGAAATACAACAACAACAACAACAACAACAACAACAACAACAACTTATATGCAATTCTTCCAGTGGTATGAATGTGGATATTTATTATGGATTAATGTGGAAACCTTATTTTTATTTTTATTTTTATTTTTAGCGAGAGAATACATTTCCTGATGGCATATGGGGGCTGGAGGTTCCAAAGAGGCTGAGAAATGCTAAGGGCAGCAGGGGCGGAGAGACTGCTACTTCCATTGTTCTCACTGGGAATGATGGGAATTGCAGAGCAACACATGTCAAGGGCGCCAGATTTGGGGAAGGCTGCCAGAAGACATGCAACCATCTCACCCACACGACACAAAATAGTTCTTATCTGTCGCATCTCACAAAGGGCCCTTGTGTCTGCATGCAAGTGTTAGGAGGAAACCTCAGAGTAAGAATCCATTCTTGTCTTAAAAGCGAAGCTGCTGCAACACCACACTCAACTGTGTGAGGTTTTGGTAGTGCAACCGACACCAGCCGGATGTAGGAGTTGGACTCCACATCAGTCGCTGGTTCAGCCTGGCAATCCACGGTTGCTTCTATAGCAGACTATCTCTTGAGATCAGGAAATGCCTCTCAGGTTATCAGATGTGTGCACGCTTTAACAGTAGAAACGGAAAGCACAGTAGCTGAGAAAAGAGGAAAAGTGCATAGGAGGGATGCAAGATTAAAACTCAAAGCACAGAACCGCCATCTCTCTGAAGCTGCCATGTTACGCAATTCCTGCATTCTCATCTCATGAAAGCAGAGGTGAGTAAAAATTATCTCATAGCAGTAGATCTCTGGATGATGTATCAGGTAGACTGACACAGAGTTCTGATTTATTCCTTAAAAACCTACACAGAGAATCTCAAAGTTGGCTGGGGTCATTATGACAGTCCTCATAACTATCCCAAATTATATGGAAATTCGAAATGTGCTAGCCGTTCAACTGGTACGTGTCAACAGTTTTGTAATAGGCTTTTTGCCAATTCAAGGTCAAACCAGCCTGAAATATTTTGCCATACAACTAGGATAGCTTGTAATAAGTGGAGATAAGGAATTTTCTCAAGAATGTCCATTTCCTTCCTACCTGTTAAGTATGTTGTTATTTAAGTAAGCTAAACGCAAAGGGAACAGGGCAGCCTAAGATGGGTGGAGGATGATGCCCTAGTGACTAATCCCCTGGCATCCATTTGTAGAGTCTCCTATCCTGGTTTCTTCACTTAATTCTACTCACAAGGATTTGTATTTATTTTAAGGCACCAGTGGGGGACATTTAATGGGACAATTACTCTCCCAAGGTGGTTATGTTTGTTACGGCAAGGAGAGCGGCATTGAGCTGGTGGGGGCATGGTGACGCACGTTGGGTCTTCCCTGTCCCCCCCTCAGAGTCGTGCCAGGGAGCTGCAGGGTCCAGCCCACAACAGTGTCTGAGCGACAGTGAACCGTCCCCCTGTTTAAAAAGTTTGAGGACCTCCTGCTTTAGCAGAACATTTCATGGGGGGTGCGATCCCCTCTTGCCAAAGGGCTCTTCAAAATGATATCGGGGCGGCAGTTTAACCCAGGCAGGAACCCCGAGATATAGGACTGTCCAAGGCATCATTAGAAATGAGGGGAACTATTCCAGAACCTTCTCCCAGAGCAGGAAGGAAAAAAGCATGAGTGGATTTGCAGGCGTTCATCACCACCCCGAATCTACATTTTTGAAAACTCCACTGACTGCCCTGGTGGAATCAATTAAGGTGAGATACGTGTAGAGCAAAATGGAAGCAAGAAAAGTTCTTTTTAAAAAAATACAGTGGACCCTTGTATAACAAACAGTTTGTATAACATAAAATTTGTACCACATAAAATATTCCAGAGATAGGGGAAATTTGCTTAACAGAATCGCCTATGGGGCAAATCCGTACAACATAAAAATGGGATTACTCCATTTTCAATGCATTCCTATGGGAAATTTGTATAAAGGAAAACTGAATTTTATTTGGAACAAATTAATTCCTTTACACAAGGTACCACTGTAGGCCTTTCCCAGATTCCCCACAGTTGTGGGGGGCTGGAGGACGGGATGCCCATCTGTCCACCTGGAGCTTTCACATGTGGCTTTGCGAATGACCCTTGCTGGCCTCTTGGTAGCCGGAGAAAAATAGCTTCTCTGAGTGCTGCTGCTCAGGCTGCGAGTAAACAGGGAAGCTAATCTTGAGAAGCATCATCCTTGGTTTCCTCTGCGCGGGCCCGAGATCCGGATGCAAGGCGTTTTGAAGCCTCAGGGTCTGCATTTCCTCATGAGCTCCTTTCAGGACAGGATGGAGGGTGGCAAGCCCACAACCCAGCCCCTTGGATCTACTGCACATACTTTGAGTCATCACCCCCCTCACCAAGATAGGCACATCCTTGTGCCCCCATGTTTCGATCAGGTGGGGTAACAATGGATTCTTGATTCAAACGCAGCTTTCACAACCCTGCGGAGACCACATTGCCATTTACGTGGACAGGTAAACCACAGTAGACGGTCAACTGTGCTTTCAGCAGCGGCAAGGCTCCCACCTTCATCACCAATGGCCACCCCTCTGATCAATAAAATAAAATAAAATAAAATAAAACCTTCCTGGGTGTATCGGGTGATGGAGCATCCCCGAAACTATCAGGGTTGCTCCTGGGAGTGAAACCACCGGTTTGTACATCCCGTGTTTTGTCAATGTTCTTATGTTTTTCTCCACCATTCTTGTCTTATTTGGAGCGATTGTTATGTGAAGTGATATTTGTTTCAACTAATGCTTGTTTTGTACAAATGTCTTTAACAACAACAACAACATTTTATTTATAAACAGTATTACTGTTTATAAACAGTATTACTGTTTATAAACAGTAATTTGCTGCCAAGGCTGGCATGCTTTTTCCTTCTCCATGAAATTGATGAAATCAATGTGCCATCGGTATGTCTTTGCACCTTGTAAATCTTTTCAGCCTTCTGGATCATTTGAGGACTTCTTCTATAGAGATGGTCTCAAGATTATGCCTTGGTCTTTTGGTGTACACAGCTTGTCTAGCATGGAGATCAGGTACAGGATCGATGTCATGTGCAGGCTATGTTGGGGTGGAGGGGTGGGGTAAATCCCATTTTCCTAATGACTGTGACTGAAGAGCCAATGATCCAAGTTGGTGGGAAATCAAAGAGCTCTGAACCAGGCACTGGAACTCCCTCGTGGCACAGTGGCTAAACTGCAGTACTGCAGCCCAGACCCTGCTCATGGCCTGGGTTCAATACTCAAGTAGCTGACCTGGGTATTCTGACCTGGGTGTTCACTGAGGTTGGTAAAGTGAGTACACAACTGGCTTTGGGGGTCAGGGTGGGGGAAGCAATGTATAGCCTGCATTATAAAATCATAAGTAGCCTAGAGCAGTGATGGCGAACCTTTTAGAAACCGAGTGCCCAAACTGCGATTCAAAACCCACTTATTTCTGCAAAGTGCCAATATGGCAATTTAACCTGAATACAGTGGTACCCCGGGTTACAAATGATTCAGGTGCTATCCTTTGTGAAAGCAAGGATCAAAGAGCAGGCTTTTGAATTTTCTGCGGCCACAGCACCCTCATTCTGGCTGCAGGAAATTCAAAAACAGGCTCTTCAATCCCTGCTTTCCTGAAGAGCAGCACCCCATCCACCTCTCTGCCCTGGACAGAGAGGCGGATCGGGTGCTACACCATCAGGAAAGCTGGGGTGTGTGTGTGCCCGTTTACTCTTCAGGCATGCCACTCTGGGCCTCCCAAAAGCAGCATGCATGGAGAGTAAACTGGGGCTACGAATGAGCCCATGAGCCACTGCCTCCCCTTTGCCTGACTCTCTTCACGGAGCAGAGGGATGTGCTCCAAGGAGAAAGTATCGTGGCTGTGAGCGGGCCATGTCGAGAGCGCACAGAAAGGGCTCCACATGCCAACTTTGGCACCCGTCCCATAGATTCGCTAGCACTGGCCTAGAGAGAGAGTCCTTTAAGTGCTGTAGTGTGGTATGTAAGCAGCACATTTTGCTTACATACCACCCCATCACACTCTGTTTTTTAATGGAGAGTGTTGTACACTTTTACACCAAAATCAAACACACACACAACCCTGGTTGCTGCTGCTGCTGCTGCTGCTCCTCCTCCTCCTCCTCTCCCTCCGATGATGATGATGATGATGATGATGATGATGATGATGATGATGATGATGATGATGATGATGATGATGATGATGGAAGAGAACAGCAGTCCAATTCCTGGAAAGGTAGACCTTTCTTCACAGAAGGAAATTTTCTGCAAGAGACTTCATTTCAGGATGTGCTGTGAAGCACTGGGTTTGTTAATCAACATTGTTTTGGCACACCCTCCCTGTATGTTTCCCCGTGGGTCCTGTTTTATCACCCTCAATGTTATTTTAAACAGACAAGCAGTTTCTAGCAATGCTTTATCTGCCTAGTACCATTTGAGCCACAGGTGCTTTGCTCCCCCCCCCAGGCCAGGCTGGAGAACCCCACTGCATCCCTTTGTTCATAAATAATTGATTGGAGTGTTACTGGCAGGTGTTGTTGTTGATGATGACGGCCATGCAGGTGCGCTCGGATCTGTCGAGTGCTTTCTTCATGCTGATGCGCTCCTGCTTTCTCGTGGATTAGCACCCGCTGTGGGAATCACCAGGCCGCGCTCTGATCCTGCCGCCCTGGAGAAGGGCAAGCATGACCTGGAGGAAAACATGAAGGCCTTTGAGAGGCACCTGGAAGCAGGATGCGTCCCCAGGAGGAAAGAGCTAAGGAAGTAAGTGTCCATTGCTGACACTTTTGCTTTTAGGCAGCAGACGGTGGACTTCTTTTGTTGTTGGCTCCTCAAGCCTATACTAGAAAATCAGAACCTCTGCATTATTCATTCATTCATTCATTCATTCATTCATTCATTCATTCATTCACACCCAACCTTTCTTGTCATGGGACTCCCAATTTGTAAATGTGAATGACTATCATATGCCTAGCTGTAAACTGTGTACGCACAAGCTTGGTGAGTGGCTAAGTGAGCTGAAAGGTACAAATAGATAAAGGGGAAAAGGTTCAGTAGGACTTGTTCCTACACAGCGGCAGCGGGGGAGGGGGAGGGGGAGAGAAAGAAATGAGTTTCCATGCAGAAACGCACCCTCCTCCAAAAGTTCACAGATCAAGAACAGGAATAACTTAAAAGTGAGGGTTGGAAAAATGTGACCACAACAAGAGAACAGCATTTCAATATGTGTCCATCTGCCATGCCTGCCTCATCGCACCTTCTGTCTTTTCCTCTTAACGATACTCCGTCACAGTGTCAAACGAAGATTGGAAAACAGCCTGCTGGAAGCCCGCTTCCCAAGTGACAATCTCACCATTCTCCACCATCACCTTCAAACGCTCCTATTCAGGATAGAGCCTAAAATATTCAGAGGCCTTGGCATCAGCAGTGGCGCCTTCATGGTCAGTAAGTATTCCCCCATTTTCTTCACATCCTGCCCCCCTCGTCGTGTCGCCACAGAAGTATAAAATCCAAGCCAGAATCCTGTGGGCTTATTATAATTTAAGCCTTGTGGTGACGCTGTAGCAGGCACCGTGCGAACGGCAACCACAGTTTCTGCAAGCTGTTCCTTGCCTCCTGGATGTTCAATCCCAAGATTGAGAAGTCAATCCCATCAGCTGTTTGCTCCATAACCAGCCAGGGGAGATGGGGAAACTTGATTTTCTGGAGCAGTTGCTTGCGGCTTGCTTTTCTTTCGTACTTTTGGTGCTCATCAATTAGGAGAGGGACGTTGCTTCCAAATAATGCCTGGAAGGAGAATGTTGTAAGAAGTGTGTGTGTGTGTGTGTGTGTGTGGGGAGCCTCTGCCTTCACTTGTGACATGGACCTCTGTGTCTGTGAGATTGTAATCACCAGCTCTCACTGGCCTATGTGTGTTTTACTTCCAAAAGCAACAGTCCTGTGCTTCAGGGATATCCCTCACCCGGCATTCCATGTATTTCCCACGTGCACTGGTGGAGAGACTCCAAGGCAGGCTTGAGAAGGAGATCTACCTTGCCTGTGTTTACCTGAAAGCCTCCTGTCTCTTTCAGGTAGGCCTCTCCTTGAACCTGTGTGGACTGATAGAAGAGGTGAAAGAGGTGGATTTGGCCCAAGAACCTAAAATGCAGGCCAGACTGAGCTTTTTATCCAACTGAGGAGACCATGAAATCTGTGGAACTCCTTGCCGCAGGATGCAATGATGAGATCTGCCCTAGATGCCTTTCTAAGGTGATTGGACCGATTAGTGGAGGAAAAGTCCATCACAGATAACAAGCCATGATGGGGAGACATTTTCTTTCCAGGCTTAAAAGGAGGGTACTTCCAAGGGGAGTGGCATCAGGAGGCAGGGATCTAGCTGTCTCATGTACTTCCAGAGGCATCTAGTGAGGCCACTGGGAGATACAGGAAGCTGGGCTAGAAGAGGCCTTGGCCTGAACCAGCAGGGTTCTTCTTATGTTCTTAGGTTCTTAAATGTTGCAGGCAGCTTCTTTCTTATTCAGAGCCTGGAAATTAAAGTACTAATAGTATTTTCCTGAAAGAAGAAAAAGGGGGGAAAAGAAAAATCATCACAGTATTATTATAGTCTGTATACTGTAATGGCATAAGGCTATATTGCATTCTACTATAATATGTTGCCACTGTGATGTGTGGAAATTTGGGCCCTTTACAAGAAATCTTCAGCCTCCCTTGTGTAGCCACAGGGACTCCTTGTAGCACTTCAGGAAAACTGTTTTAGTGCCAAGAATACAAGAGCTAAATGAGCGGCTGAACTCTGCCCCTTCAAAAAGTCTGGCACCATGGCCAGTTCCATTAAAGTTCACACTAAAACCTGAGGGCCACCTGAGTCACACACTTCTGCTGCCCCACAAGGTTGTCCTTGTGATAGTAAAATAAGGTGTTTCCCTCAATCAATCAGTCAAGCAAGCAATGGAAGGAAGGAAGGAAGGAAGGAAAGAAGGAAGGAAGGAAGGAAGGAAGGAAGGAAGGAAGGAAGGAAGGAAGGAAGGAAGGAAGGAAGGAAGGTATACATAACAAAGAGCTAAGAGTGTTGACGTGAGCTCCAGGAATTAAAGGCAGGATGCAGACCTATTATTATATACTTCAATAAATGAATTAAGGGGGAATTTATGCATTAAGAAGTTATGAATGAGCTGCAGATCTTTCTGCTCTATGCCTTGCAGGATCAAAAGAACAGTTCCTTGCTGAATGATGACATTGTAGGGGCTACCCTAGGGAACATGAGCATTGTGAACCTTAGTGAGCCAGTGGAAATTCAGTTTTGGCACAACCACAGTTTGGTGAATAGAGCTGCCACCACTGTGAGGACAAGAGCATGTCCAGCCAAGGGTAGTCTGGAAAATGCAATCCCCCCACCCCCCAAGCACCTCTTCCAGTCTCTGCTCATAACAACCCAGTCAGCCTCTGCTCTGCTCTGAGCAGCCACAGGAGAGTTGAAGCCACTCAGGTTTCCAAAAAGCAACTGGAGGGGGTGGGGTTGAGAGGTTCCCTCTTTCAGACTACAGCTCCCAGAATTTCCCATTCAACATGGTCATCACAGGATTTTGGGTATTGTAATCTCCCTCCCCCCAAAAAGCAAGTCTTCTTATACCAATGAGATTATGTCTAGAAGAACATCAGTATGTGTTTAGATGGATGGCTCAGTGTTAACATCAGCCACATTTTCCCCATATAACATGTTCCCCTTAATCACTCAGTGTTTTTGTTTGCTTTCAGATAAAGATAGAACGAGGGAGGGTGGGATATGGCTGGGGTGAGGCCCTCAGAGGGTTAATGCCTGGCTGCAGTGGGGCACCCTACATTCCTGGTCCTCCCTACTTTGCTGCAGGAGTGGGTCACATCTATAAGTGGGAAAAAAGGAGGCCTCTAAATGTCACTTCCACCACTACTTCCCTCTTCTCAAATGAAAAGGGTCTACATGCCTCACCAAGGCAAAGAAGGGGTCCACAAGAGGTCTTTGGGGAGGACTTTGTCCACAATGAAGAAACCCTAAGCTGACCTCTTTCATCCTGGATGTGCCATGTCCAGAACACTGAGGCCTGGTTGTAACTCCGGTTTCTGTGGTGCCGTGAATCCACTTTGGGATCTGGTTTGGCCTCTACAGGAGATGTCCAAGGTGCTGAATCTGATTTGCTGAACTCAGTCCTTGATTTCCCAATATGGTGTAGGGAACAGAGTGATAGGATAGGGGCCAGGAGACCTGGGCTCACATGGAAACTCATTTGGGTGTTGTTTGAAATGGGTAAAAATGCTCCTTAAATACCCTGCTTATTAGAAAGGTCAGTATAAGTCAATTCCAACTTAACAGGAGAGAACACAACACACCTGTTATGTGATTATGGCTTGGTCTGAATTTGTAGTACTACTTATGGTTTTACATTTTTAGTTTTTCATCACTCAGGGTGGCATTTCTTTCTTTATATTTGTTCACTTATTCTTCTTAGCTTCAATATTGCCTTTTTAAGGATACTGTATAAGATGCCTCTTCACATTTAATGCCCTTAGCTTTTAATATTTTTTAATATTTCTTGGCAAATGTTGTACTTTCATTGTCTGTAATTTTATTTATTGTCCTCCGATATTGTAAGGCATCTTGAGTCCTTTCCAGGGAGAAAGGCAGGGTAAAAATATTTTGAATGAATGAACTGAGTTCTCAGGGGGAGAGAGAAAATTTTCTTAAAGGTAGAGATCCAGAAGAGCTTGTGGGGAATAGCCCAAATGTTGCAATAGGAGCAGGACAAGGAGTAGTGCAGACCATCAGTACGAGGAAAAACAGTTTAAGTAAAGGACATGTAAGAAGCACACACAGCCTCAAATGTCTCTACACCAATGCACAGAGCATGGGGACCAAACAAGAAGAGCTGGAACTCCTAATACAGCAAAATAAATATGACATAATTGGCATCACTGAAACCTGGTGGGATGAGACTTATGTTTGGAATATTGTTATTGGAGTTTATAACGTGTTTCAAAGGAACAGACCTAATAAGAAAGGAGGATGTGTAGCTTTATATATTAAGGACATATATACGGCTGAAAAAATAAAAGATATACAACAGGGAAAGCAGGTTGAGAGTACAGTGGTACCCTGACTTACAACACACCTGACATATGAGAATCCTGACTTACGACTGCTCTTCAATGCCTCCCCCAGCTGCTTACGATCAAGTTTGGGATTCCCCGTCTTGTGAGCAGCGGGTGGGGAGGTGTTGGGATTTTAATTTCCAGTCACGGAGGCAGCTTTTGCCTTGGTGACTGGAAGGCAATTCAAAAGTGGTGTGCTGCTTCTCCCCCACCCCCACGGGGATCTCGGGTGAAGTGGCTCGCATGATTCCTCCCCCAGCCAGCACCAATCAGCTGCTTGGCACTGGCTTCGGGCCAGTGCTCCCAGGCCATCTCCATTGAAATGCGTTGGCTCAATGCATTTCAATGGGGCTGCTCCTGCCAGCTCCACTTGCAAAGAGAGGCTTTTAACCCCCTCCTGATACCTCAGGAAACCTTGCTGCCAGGACCTCAAGGTCTGTTTGCTGAGATATTAGGAGGGGATTAAAAACTTCTCTTTGGAAACAGCAGCCGAGCAGTCCAAGGTAAGTTTGATGAGGTGTTCGGTGTTGGTTAAAAACCTCTCTTTGCAAATGCCTCAGCTAGGGCTGCTTCCAAAGAGAGGCTTTTAACCCCTCCTGGCACCTCAGATGTCAGGAGGGGATTAAAAACCTCTCTTTGCAAGTGCAGCCAGCAGGAGCAGCCACAACACTGTTAGCTGAGGTGCCAGAAGGGGGTTAAAAACCTCTCTTTGGAAGCCTGCTTCTCTCAAGGGAAAAAAAGTGATATACTGAGACCGTAACATATGAACCACATTGTGGTGGGGGGCTACTGTATTGGGAGATTTTAACTATCCTGATATATGTTGGCAGTCCAACTCAGCTAAGAATGCAAGGTCTAACAAATTCCTTACTGCCCTTGCAGTAGGTAGAGGAGGCAACAAGAGGCACAACCATTTTAGATCTGGTCTTAACCAATAAGGAGGACCTTATAAATGGGGTCAAAGTGACCATGCCCTCTTGGAATGTGTTATACAGTTGGAGGGTGAAGCTAAGGATAGTCAGACAAGAATCCTGGACTTTAAGAAAGCCAGTTTTTGTAAACTTAGGGAATCATTGGCTGTGATTCCATGGACAGAAACACTGAAGAAGAAGGGAGTCCAAGATGAATGGGAGTTCCTTAAAAGTGAGATATTAAAGGCACAATCTAAAATTGTTCCAACAAGAAGAAAAAATGGGAGATGTCTAAAGAAACTGCAATGGTTTACTAAAGAACTTTCAACTCAGCTAACTATAAAGAAAAACAAGTACAAGGAATGGAAAAATGGGGCATGCACCAAAAAGGAATATAAGCAAACAGCTAATATATGCAGGGGGATGGTAAAAATGCTAAAGCGCAAAATGAACTTAGACTTGCCAGAGAGATTGAAAATAGTAATAAGGGTTTCTTTAGTTATGTCTGCAGCAAAAAGAAAAATAAAGAAATGATAGGTTCTCTGCATGATGATGATTATAAGCACTAACAGGAGACAAGGAAAAAGCAGAACTACTCAACACCTTCTTTGTCTCAGTTTTCTCCAAAAAAGAAAAAAAGACCCGCTGGGACAAAGAGGAGATGAGGTAGGATAAGAATTGCAACATAGAATATGTAGAGAGATAGTACAGAAACACCTGGAAACATTACATGAATTTAAATCTCCTAGGCCAGATGAATTACACCCAAGAATATTAAAAGAGCTGGCAGAAGTAATTTCAGAACCATTGGCAATAATCTTTGAGAAGTCCTGGATAACAGGGGAAGTCCCCATGGATTGGAGGATGGCGAATGTTGTCCCTATCTTCAAAAAAAAAAGGGGGAGATGACCCAAATAATTACTGCCCAGTCAGCTTGACTTCAATTCCTGGCAAGATACTGGAACAAATTATTAAGCAGACAGTCTGTAATTATTTAACAAACAATGCTGTCATTACAAGAAGTCAAAATGGGTTTCTTAAAAACAAGTCATGCCAGACTAATTTGATCTCTTTCTTTGATAGAATTACAGGCCTAGTGGATGAGGGGAATGCTGTGGATGTTGCTTATCTAGATTTTAGTAAGGCCTTTGATAAGGTTCCCCACTGTATATATGCAAATAAGTTAGTAGAATGTGGGATAGATAGTGCCACTGTTAGATGGATTTGTAATTGGTTGACTGATCGCACCCAAAGGGTCTTGGTCCGGTGCTGTTCAATATCCTTATTAATGACTTGGAGGAAGGAATCAAGAGTAGGCTGATCAAATTTGCAGATAATATCAAATTGGAAAGGGTTGCTAATTCCCTAGAAGATAGGATGAAAATCCAAAAGGACCTTGACAGATTAGAGTCCTGGGCCAAAGCTAGTAGAATGGGGTTCAACAGAGGGAAATGTAGGGTGGTGCATCTAGGTAAAAAGAATGAATTGCACAGATATAGGATGGGAGACACCTGGCTGGAAAATAGTACCTGTGAAAGGGATCTGGGAGTCTCGGTGGACCACAAATTGAACATGAGTCAGCAGCGTGATGCAGCAGCCAGGAAAGCCAATGTGATTCTAGGTTGCATCAACAGAACCATAGTGTCTAGATGAAGGGAAGTGATAGTACCACTCTATTCTGCTCTGGTCAGACCCCACCTGGAGTACTGTGTCCAGTTCTGTGTGCCTCAATTTAAAAAGGATGTTGACAACCTCGAGTGGGTACAGAGAAAGGTGACCAGGATGGTTAAACGTCTGGAAGAAATGTCTTATGAGGAGCGGCTTAGGGAGCTGGGAATGATTTGATAAGTATTTATAAGGATGAGAAAAGTCAAAATTATTATAAGCATTATGTTATAAAAATATTAACAGATCCCATCTGTGACTATTAGATGCACTTATCTGAGAAAACAGGAAATCTCATTGAGCCATCTTCTCTGCAGCTAAGGGTCGACATGACTGGGAAGATGAGTTGAGGGGGTGTTAGTTTGCTGAGAGCAACATTTGGAATGAGGAACCAATTTGAACAAACTGGGTAAAAGGTCAGGTCATTCTTAGGTAAAATGGCCTTTGATGGCCAACTGGGTATGAGCTAAGAACACGTGCGTGAACAGGCACATGTAGGGGCGTGCAGGATACGTAAGTCTGAGGTCGTTTAGAAGGGTATATAAATGATGGGAGGCCATTTGAGCTCTGTCCAGACCAACAAGGCTTGATCTGTGCATGGATCAACCTAGGTTGCTCTGAACCCTTAAGCTAAAAGGCTTAAGAATTCCTACTAACCTGATTCTGTGTACTACTTAACTGCTTCATTTACTATATATATTTCTATATTTCTGTATTCCTGTGAATGTCTAATAAAACCCTTGCTATATAACTAACTCTCTGCATGGCAATTTTTAAGGAGCCATCCATTCTTATCAGATTAGCCTCACAAAAAGAAGGGTGAGAGGGGATATGATAGCTATGTTTAAATATTTGAAAGGATGTCACATTGAAGAAGGGACTGGTTTGTTTTCCATGGCTTCAGAGACTAGAAGTCAGGACAGTGGTCTCAAAACACAGGAAAAGACATTCAATTTAAACATTAGGTAGAACTTCCTGACGGTTAGAGCTGTTTGGCAGTGGAATGTGCTGCCCCGGAGGGGGGTGGAGTCTCCTTCTTTGGAGGTTTTTAAGCAGAGGCTGGATGGCCATCCATCAAGAATACTGTGATGGGGGTTCTGGAAGGCAGGGGGTTGGAGTAGATGGCCCTTGAGGTCTCTTCCAACACGATGGTTTTATGATTCTATGAATCTATGAATGAATGTGCTCCTAAGAGGTTCAGCACCCTGGAAAGCTCTACTGGAATTTTTCAACAGGCCTACTTAAAACCGGAAACACTGGCTGCCAATGTTCCAGCTTCTGTTTACCCGTTCATTTTCACCAGAGATCTAGTTGACTTTTTGGGGATTCTGGATACCTTTTTGCTTCTTCTTCCCTTTCACAAAAAAGAATCCCAGAGACCTGGAAAACTCATCCTCTTTGTAAATTTTTAGTAATTTGGTGAATATGTTATTCAATCCAGACTATTGCTTCCATGCCTGAATCATGCCTCTGCATTTTATTTTTTTGAAACATTTCTCATATGGCACAGGAGTGGCTGGGTGTTCTCACCATAGGGCTGTAACAACAGGAAGTGTTTTTTCAGCACAAAAAGAAGCCAACAGGTGCCTGAAAAGTAGGAGCTGGGGAGGAGTAACCCTGTGGGGGGGGTGCCATTCATCTGATAGGCGTTACTGGAGACTTTGGTCCTTGCACATCACAGTTGCACCATGAAAATCCTCTGTGCAGAAAAAGTAGTTGTGTCAGCTTCTCTCTTGCTTTCTCCCTCTTCTATTCCAGAATAATTTCAACATGGCCTGCGTCTTTTGGTTGGAAGAAGCAGGTAAAGTCAGAATATACATTTATGCCTCCCCTCCCCCATCCTTTCCTCCACAGCAGCAAAACCCATTCACTGGTTTTCCCCTCTCACCTGATGAAGGCCTTGGCAAAGGGGAGTGGGGGAGGCCTTCAAAAGATCGGTGATTGTACTTGGTTCTAAGCAAGCTGGCGGGATAGCTCCATCATTGAGGTCTCTGGCTCTAGAGCCACGAGTTGGGGGTTTGATTTCCCCCACTGGGCCTCCCAGGAGAAGAGCCAGACTGCACAAACCCAGGGCATCCCCCGAAGAAATGGTCCAGCATTTCTGAGTGCTCTCTCCTGGAAAAAGGTCACCGTAATGAGGGAATCCGATACCCATGCTGTGGGAAGAAAGTACTGAAAAGGCATAGACACTTAGTATCTATAAGTCACCATGGTAACGATCTCTGATTGGTTGAAAAGCCAGCAAATCAGGAGCCTACGAACAGCTCTTTCTAAAGATTGGGTGGGCAGATGCCTTTGTAGTGAAGTAATGATTCACAAATACGCATGCCCAGGGAATTGAAGCTGTATAATCATTGGTTGGAGTCTGTTTACGTATCTGTGATGTGTTGGAGGTAATAAAACAGCCTGCGAGGAGGAGGAGGAGGAGGAGGAGGAGGAGGATGGAGCTTTTTCACGCTCTCATCCATTCGAGCACGGCAAAAAGAATCCCTGTGTGTGCGTTAAGAAGCTTCTTCATCTCTACCGCCCTGATTCTCTCAGCTGGTCTGGGGAATTAGCATTTCAAAGGAGCAGGCGGAGAGGTCCCCACACCGTAAGTCAGAATGGACTTGATGGGACATGATCACCATAGGACTTCCATCTCTGCAGGTTCAATATCCACTCATTCATTTGTCTACCATCTGCGACGGAAGCGGTGGGAAGTGGCAGAGGAGGCAGGAGCAGGTAGCCCTCTGCATCACAAACTGGAAAAATTAACCACACACAGGTTTCTTTTTTTCTCTGGAGGTTTGTTGTGGTTTGTGGTGAGCCACGGACCAACACAAACCACCATTTTTCTGGTTCGTGCCCACCTCTGTTCCTTGCTGCATATTTGACTTTGATGGGGTCCCCTCTTCCCACATTCCCACAGCTATGCTTTAAGTATACAGTCCCTTGTTTCCTTTGGTGTCACTTTTTCAAGATGAAGGTGTTTTCTGGGTCAGATTCTGTATTTTCCTGCTTCTGTTCAGCAGAAAATGACACTGCGGGAAAGTGGAGCCAGGATGGCTGCAAAACCCATTTCAGCCAGGAGGGAGTTGTCCTGTGCCGGTGCCACCACCTCACCTATTTTGCCGTCCTCCTGGTAAGGCCTGTCTCTTGGCAAAAAGAAGCCAACAAGGGCCTGAAAAGTTGAAGCTGTGGGGAGGAGTAGCCCCGTTGTGGGGTATCATTCATCTGGCCACTGCTGCGACCCATCCAGTTACCCTCCAACTAGCATATCACATTTAAACCATGAAGGAGGGCAGCGTCCTGGAGATGATGGCTAGTGATGCAAAGAGCTTGTGCCATCCACTGTCATTCTTTCTCTCTCTTTCTGCATTCTCTTCCTTCTCTTTCCACACAGCAAATCTCTCCAGCCACTGTGGAACCAGCATTACTGGGTCCTTTAGCTTGCCTTACTGACATTGGCTGTGGCATCTCAGCTGCTGCTTGTCTGTTCACCATCCTCCTGCATCTTTTCTCCAGGTAACTGCAGTGCTTTATTTTTTGGTCAATACCTGAGGAAGTGTCCTTCATAGCTTGCAGGCAGGCAGTCATCTGTGACAGCCAGAAGTGGTTTAAGTGAGGTTTTACATTCTTGAAGAGCAGGACTTGGAAGGGAAACGTAGCACTTGGAATGCTCATCAGTCTTGGGTAGGAAACACTCTGATCCTCTTTGAAATTCATAGCAACACTTTCTTGTTTGGCATCTATGCATATAAATTAGGGTGAGCAATTTGATGCGAGCCAGCATCCTCTTTATATCTCCCATTTGGTGGTGGACATCCTCATTTTGGGAGATACATGTGGCCAACCTCCTGCCCACAAATACTCTTGCTTGCAGAAATCTATGTCCAGCCAAAATCATGGGATCTAGGAGCTTGGCTTTTGGTAGAAAATAAAGGCCAAAAGATTTGAAGGCTGAAATGCAATAGACACCTGGGAATAAACCTCTCCAAAAGTGGTGCGCCCGATGGCACAGGAAAGGGTCCCTGTCAAAGCAGTCATTCCCCCTTAAAGAGACTTTCCCATCTGTGGTGGAATCACTTCAGCCCAGCCTTTGAAAGCAGGGTCTCTGCAGCTGATTCATCTTGGGAATGGGCCAGGGTCCAGCTGGAGCACCTTTACTTGTATGCTATGTGATCCCCAGGAAACAGATCCAAAATGGGATCTGTCTTCCCATGTGATCTCACCGTAAAGGGGGGGGGGCTGACCTCTAGGCAGAACTGTATAGACCCCACCTCCACACCTTAAAGATTCAAGTAGATGCTAGAAAGAGTGTACTAAGTGTACTAAGAGTGTACATCTTCTTTTTATGAATATAAGTTTAGTTGTAGTCACTCAGGGAATAAAGTGAAAATAATTTCCTGACTTCAACTGGATGCACTGAAGTGCAATGTGCCTGGCTGGCTGTGTGTTCAATTGCACACCCAGCAGCACAACATGTGTATGTATGTAAACAACAAACAAAGACTGGAGTAATGAATCAATATAATATAATATTGTAAGGCTGATATCAAGCAGCGGCCTCCCAAAAGAGATATTTGGGTGTAGTAAACAAAAACAATGAATATAGTTTAGTTGTAGTCACTCAGGGAATAAAGTGAAAATAATTTCCTGACTTCAACTGGATGCACTGAAGCGCAATGTGCCTGCCTGGCTGTGTGTTCAATTGCACACCCAGCAGCACAACATGTGTATGTATGTAAACAACAAACAAAGACTGGAGTAATGAATCAATAATATAATATTGTAAGGCTGATATCAAGCAGCGGCCTCCCAAAAGAGATATTTGGGTGTAAATAAAAACCAATGACTATAGTTGTAGTCAGGTAAACTGAAAATAATTCTCTGAATTCTTCTGTCTCACTTAAATGGAATGTGTCTGTGTGTTCAAGGGCACACACACAGCACAACAAGTTTAAAAACAAACAATTAAGTAACTAATTAGTAAACTAAATAATATTGTGAAATATTCTCCACTTAGGAGGATAGAGGTTCAACTTCTGTTCTTGCCTTGCACCCCAAATGTGTGTGTGCAAGCAAATTGAAGTTTGGAAAAATAGAAAATAAATGGTATGGTAGTATATATATATTTTAAAATAAATCCACACCTCCCACTCCCAGTCGACCCTCCCCCTTTATCGAAGAAATATCCTCCTCTCCCCACAAACAGCCAGAGAAGAGGAAAAATAGAAAACCCTTACTGCTTCCCTTCGCCAAAGCTGCAGGGAATCAAAGAAATTTTTCTAATAAAAACTCAATTCCCTCCCTCCCTGCCTGCCTAAAGCCTAAAGCCTCCAGCCCCCTCGAATCCAGTCTCCAGTCTCCCACTAGCATAGCACAGTCCTCCCTCAACCACATCCAAGAGCCGACTGAGACTTCTGGAAGGTGCCTCGGCTTTTTATGCTCTCTGGCACATTCAGAAGTGTCAGTCAGAACCTGGCCATGCCATTGGTGGAATTCTTCAAAAAATTTGCATGGTCCCATCCCATGCCCAGCCCACATGGGCAGGTCTAAAAAAATAAAAAATAAAATAAAATAAATAAAAATAAATGAGATGTTTTATTGCTATTAAAAACCCACTGTTGCCACTATTAAAAATCAGGCATTAAAAATAAATAAATTCCACATGTTTCTGTGGTCATTTGGTGTGTTTTTTGACCACGTTTTACAAAGAAAAATTGCGGTCGCCATTTTGGATCCCCCCCACCTCATGGCATGGCGACGAGGATGATGCCCCCCCAGCCTGGTGCCAGCAGCCCAGGACAGGAGAGGGGGGGAGGCCGTGGACTCCCCCCCAGAAACCACCCCTCTGGTAGGTGGCAATTGGCAAAGCCTCTGGCAGGCATATTTTTGCCTGCTTTTTCGGCCACGAGGGAGTCGGGGTTTTGTTTTTTTTACTTTTAAAAACTTTTTCTGTGCTTGTTGTGGCATCGCGCGATCGCCGCGATGCCACAAAAGGAAACGAAGAACCCGACCAGTTTTTTTTTTTCAGTTTGAGTTCGAATTGTAACATCTTAATCTCCATTACCATTTCCGTTACCTACGGTAACAGAAAAAACGGTAAAGGAAACGAAAATTTCGCCGCTCCGTGCCCATGTCTAGTGGCCACACCCAGGGAGGCGCAGAAATCGCTTACGCGTAACCGCGTCTTCTCTGTGGTGGGCCCCTTTCTGTGGAATCATCTCCCTAGTGAGCTGCACCTAGTAAGTCCCTGCCTGCCTTTAAAAAAGCCCTGAAAACCCATCTTTTCAAAGAGGCATATGGCGACCTTTTTACTTAATTTTTTTTCTTGCCGCCCGCGCCATCTTTTGTGGAGGTCTTGTCCCTCCTTATTTTACTATTATTTTTGCTCTTTTGTATCTCTGTTGCCGTGTTTTAATTGTAAACCAGAGTTCCATTCGGAAGATGGGTGGTCTAGAAATATAATAAATAAATAAATAAATAAATAAATAATAAATATTGCTCCACCCCCCCCTGTGGAGTCACGATGAAAAATAAAAATTTGTAAATGATTGGACCAGTTCCGAGACCCACCAGAACTGCCCAACTGGCCTCACACCGTCACAAGCACAACACTTTTTCCTGCGTCCAAAAACTCCAAACCGTTCCCAAGATATCGGGCAAAACACAAGCCGCCTCTTGCCGCAGCTGAGAAGCCTTGCCAGCCGAGGAATTGGCAAGCGGAAGCCTGAAATTTGCACCTACTTTAAAAGTTTACATTGTATCAGGCCTCCTGCAGCAGTTAATCACCGCAGGGACTCTGTAAAACAGCAGGGGAGCGAGATAAGCTCTCCTGCGCGCTTTGACCAATCAGCGCCCTCGTCCATCAATCACTGTCAAATTAATTACAGCGGGGAACCCTTAATCCGTTGAATTTGCTAGGTAGACCGCCCCTCCAAAAAAGAACCAAAGCAATTTCCCCGGGACGAATCCACCTTCCCTACCGTCACATAGTTCCATAAGTTTCATGCCTTCCCTCGGTCAAGCTTTCTTTATGGCAATAGACCAACCCTTCCTAGGGAAGGTAAACTAAAGGACCGACCCATCTCACTACCTCTTGAGGCACAGTTCCATAAGATTTGTGCCTCTTCTCGGCCAGGCTTCTCTATGGCGGTAGACCAACCCCCCCCTTCTTCCTTCTCCCCTCTGTCTCAATGCTTTCCTATGGAAGTAGATCACTACCCTTTTCAAAATTAACTGAACACACTAGTCCCTAGCCGGGACTCAACTTAACCCTTTCATGACTCATTAACCCTTTCCTACCCTTCCTCTTTGACTCGCCCTTTGCCTTTTCCCCCCTAATTCCCCAGCCTTGCCACCTAACCCATCTCTGCCTTCTTTTAACCCTTGTCATGCCACTCTGCTTTCACCCTTTCTCTGCCCCTTCTTTCCATTTTCCAAGCCTCAAAAAGCTGCAGCCAGAGACACAACTTAGGCGGGATAGATCCCAAGTTGAGAGATTATCTACTCTCTGCTCTGGCTAGCAAGGAGAATGACTATCAACCATCATTCTCATGGATCAGGGCCTTCCCTACCATCTAAGACCTAGTCCAACTGCCCCTGCCTGACATAAGTTCTCAACCCAAAAGGGTGTCTTTTTTCTTCTTCTTCTTCCCCCTTCCTTTCCTTTTCTCTTCTGCTCTTCTCTTCCCTTTTGTCTCCTATTATCTACCCATCCATCTACCGCGCGTGTGCTTACACGTGTGCCTACCCTATTGGGGAATGGTGGCATGAGGAAAGAAGACCGTCCATCATGGCGACTTTGAAAGGCTGGCAGAATTATCCAGAAGACTCCATCGCATCCAGGATTTCCAGCACGTACATCTGCAACTGCTTTCTGGAGTGTCAACATCTCTGTCACACATATTCGGATGTTCTCACCGCCAGGGGAAACATTCCATCATCACCTTCCTGGACTCATAAAAGACTGTCAAAACTCCTTTGAATAATCCCACCGGTTTTCCTGCCTTACATTGACTCTGACAATAATCCTCTTCAACACCCCATTGACTTTCTGATTCCTGCAGTTTACCAAGGCCCAAAGAACAATGCATTGCTTCCCCTTTCCCATTGTGTCCCCCCCCCCCGATGGCCCAATCAGAGAACACCTGGACTCATCAACACCTGCATGGGCATCCAACCCCAGCCTGCCAGGGGCTGCCCAGGTCATAAGAACATAAGAACATAAGAAGAGCCATGCTGGATCAGGCCAAAGGCCCATCTAGTCCAGCTTCCTGTATCTCACAGCGGCCCCACCAGATGCGTTTGGGAGCGCATGAGACTAGATATCTGTCTCCTGATACCACTCCCCTGCATCTGGCCATTGAAGTACCCTGGTTTCTCCATCATGGTTTGTAACCTGTGATGGACTTTTCCTCCAGGAATCTGTCCAATCCCCTTTTGAAGGCATCCAGGCCAGATGCCATCACCATATCCTGTGGCAGGGAGTTCCAAAGACTTACAATGCGCTGGGTGAAAAAATATTTTCTTTTGTCAGTTCTTACTCTCCCAGCCTTCAATTTGAGTGTATGTCCCCTAGTTCTGGTATTTTGGGACAGAGAGAAGAGCTTCCCTCTATCCACTTTACTGATACCCTGCATTATTTTGTATGTCTCAATCATATCCCCCCTCAAGTGCCTTTTTTCCAGACTAAAGAGGCCCAAATGTTTTAGCCTTTCTTCATAAGGGAGGTGCCCCAGCCCGGTAATCATTTTAGTCGCTCTCTTCTGCACCTTTTCCAGTTCCACTATGTCTTTCTTGAGATGCGGTGACCAGAATTGTACACAATACTCCAGGTGGGGCCTTACTATTGCTTTGTATAATGGCATTATAATGTTGGCTGTTTTATTTTCAATCCCCTTTTTGATAATCCCTAGCATGGAATTGGCCTTCTTCACCGCTGCCACACATTGGGGAGACACCTTCATGGAGCTGTCCACCAACACACCAAGATCTCTTTCCTGATCCATCACGGATAACTCAGAGCCCATGAGTTGATAGATGAAGTTTGGATTTTTTGCCCCAATATGCATTACTTTACATTTGGTTACATTAAAACGCATTTGCCATTTCTCAGCCCATTCCCCCAGTTTGGAGAGATCCTTCTGGAGCTCTTCACAATCTTCTCTGGTTTTCACCACACGGAAAAGTTTTGTGTCATCTGCAAACTTGGCCACCTCACTGTTTATCCCTGTCTCCAGGTCATTTATGAACAGATTGAAAAGCACCGGACCCAGGACAGAGCCCTGGGGCACACCGCTTTTCACTTCTCTCCATTGTAAAAATTTCCCATTGACACCTACTCTTTGTTTCCGGGATGTCAACCAGTTCTCAATCCATAAGAGGACCTGTCCTCTTATCCCCTGACTGCAATTTTCTCAGCAGCCTTTGCTGAGGGACTGTGTCAAAAGCCTTTTGAAAATCCAGATAGACTATATCCACCGGTTCACCCAAATCCACGTGCCTGTTGACCTTTTCAAAAAATTCTAAAAGGTTTGTCAGACAAGATTTACCCTTACAGAAGCCATGCTGATTTTCTCTCAGCAAGGTTTGTTCTTTTATGTGTTTTAAGATTTTCTCTTGGATGAGGCTTTCCACCATCTTCCCTGGGACAGATGTAAGGCTAACTGGCCTGTAGTTTCCTGGGTCCCCCCTCCTTCCTTTTTTAAAAATTGGTGTGACATCTGCCATCCTCCAGTCCTCCGGCACTGTGGCAGTTTTAAGAGACAAGTTGCATATAACTGTTAAGAGATCTGCAATTTCATTTCTCAGTTCCCTAATAACCCTTGGGTGGATGCCATCTGGGCCCGGTGACTTGTTAATCCTCAATTTATCGATTAGTCCTAAAACCTCCTCTCTTTTAACCTGTATTTGATTTAATTCTTTAGGCAAGAGGGGCGGCTCAGGCAGCAGAATCCGCTCAAGGTCCTCTGTTGTGAAGACAGACGCAAAGAAGTCATTCAATTTCTCTGCAATGTCCAAGTCCTCCTTAACCTCCCCTTTTCCTCCTTCACCATCCAGAGGGCCAACTGGTTCTCTGGCAGGTTTTCTACTTCTAACATATTTAAAGAAGCTTTTATTATTACCCTTTATATTGCTAGCCATGCATTGCTCAGAATCTTTCTTTGCCTCCCTTATCATCTTCTTACATTTCTTTTGCCAGAGGTTGTGTTCCTTTTTATTTTCCTCATTTGGGGAGGATTTCCATTTACAGAAAGACCTCTCCTTGTGCTTTAGAGCCTCTCTAACTCCACTCGTTAACCATGTTGGTGTCCTCTTGGACTTAAATGAGCTCTTCTTTCTTTGTGGTATGCACTTGTGCTGGGCCTCTATTATTGTTGTTTTAAACAGGCTCCATGCACTCTGAAGAGATTGGATTCTTCTAACTTTCCCCTTCAATTTCTCTCTAACTAGTTTCCTCATCTGAGGGAAGTTTGCCCTTCGAAAATCAAGGGTTTTTATGTCTGATTTGGTTGACACTCTTCCTCCAACATGCATGGCAAAGGAAATTGCAGCATGGTCACTGTTCCCCAGAGGCTCAGTGACATTCACATCCGTGACCAGGTCCTGAGTATCACACAGAATTAGATCCAGAGTTGCCTGTTCTCGGGTGGGCTCCATGACAAGTTGCTCTAAGGCACAGTCATTCAGCAAGTCGAGAAACCTAGTTTCTCTTTCTTGCCCGGAGCTCGCATTGGCCCAGTCAATGTGGGGATAATTGAAGTCCCCCATGATTACTATCCTGTCTCTCTTAGCCACCTCCATGATTTCTCTCCTCATTTCAAGGTCCCCCTCAAGTTTTTGATCTGGTGGACGATAGAATACTCCAACTATCACATCACTCCTGGGACCTGGTAGTTTAACCCACAGTGATTCTATGGTGTAGTCAGATCCTCTGTCCATCTCCATTCTGCTGGATTTTACCCCTTCTTTGACATAGATGGTCACTCCTCCTCCAACCCGCCCCTCTCTATCCCTTCTATAGAGTTTATAGCCTGGGATTGCTGTATCCCACTGGTTCTCCTCATTCCACCAGGTTTCTGTTATGGCTATTATATCTATGTTATCCCTAGCTGCCAAATGTTCAAGTTCTCCCATCTTTGCTCGGAGGCTTCAAGCATTGGCGTAGAAGCACCTGTACACTGGGTCCCGCAACAACAGCTGCTGCCTTGTTCTTTTCACCTCACAGCTTTTATTTTCAGTAGACAAACTGTCACAGTCCATTATTCTCCCAGTGCTAATACCTGCTATGTCATCTCTTTGTGATTCTCTACCCTCTCCAACCTCGTTCCCCGAGGATGACGTGTTCCGAACCGGATGCCACTCAGCTCCTGTCGGCTTTCCCCCAGTTATCAGTTTAAAAGCTGCTCTGCTGCCTTTTGATGTTGAGTGCCAGCAATCTGGTCCCATCATGATTCAAGTGCAACCCATCCCTCCTGAACAGGTTTGGCTTGTCCCAAAATGTTTTCCAGTTCCTGACAAATCTAAAGCCCTCCTCTCGACACCATCGCCTCATCCACGCATTGAGGCTTCTGAGTTCTGCCTGCCTGGCAGGTCCTGCACGAGGAACAGGTAGCACTTCTGAAAATGCTACCTTGGAAGCCCGGGACTTCAATCTTCTACCTAACAACCTGAATTTGGCTTCCAAGACTGACCGCTTGGCCTTCCTGACATCATTGGTACCAACGTGTACCATGACCACTGGCTCCCTCCCAGTTCTCTCTAACAAGCTATCTAGATTTCTCATGATGTCTGCAACTTTTGCACCCGGCAGGCAAGTGACCATACGGTTATCGTGCTCCTCACAAATCCATCCCTCTGTATTTCTAATTATAGAATCTCCTAGTACAAGGAGCTTCTCTCCTGCAGCCTGCTCATCTACATGTACCTGATCTTGTTATCTCATCAATAGTGATGAGGGAGAGATCCTCAGGTGGAACCAATTGTTCCTCGGTGTGTGCCTCATGAGGTGTGATGAGGGAAAGAGCCTCAAATTGATTGTGCAATATGAGACTCTCTGAGCGATCCCTTGGCCTTCTACTCCTTTGAGTCACATTCCTCCACCCATCTACCTCCTGGGTTGGGGAAGTGATTACATCTTCAGAAGTGTGCCCTGTCTCTTCTTGGACCTGGATAGTCTGTTCCGCTCTGTCCAAGAACCGCTCAAGCTCCTTGATATGTTGCTGGTCCGATATGCGAGCCTCTAGCTGCTGGACCTTCTCTTCTAATAGCGCAACCAGCTTGCACTTGCAGCAAATGTAGTTCTGCACACGCTCTGTCAAGATGACAAACATGGCACAAGTACTGCAGGTAACTACAGCTGCTCCCTGCAACTCCATTTTAACGAGTGCAATAAAATGTATTCAAGGTCTCAAAAATGTAAACTTACACTAATTTTTTTTTATCTAGTAAGACTATTTACTTCTTTTGTTGTTTATTCAAGATCTACCTGTGGCCAACCCCTGGATCATACTGATTGGACTATTTGAAATCATCCTCAGCCAATCCCTGGACCGGCGCCAACCGGGGAGGGGAGGGGGTGAAATCAATAAAAGTTGGGGTTTTCCATGTGTTGGGGGTCGGACATCTTAGCCCGGTTGGAAGGCGGATGTCCACCTACTGTCTTTATTGGGCCTAATAAACGCAGTATTTTCTTGGATTTCTCTCACGTTGGATGCTTCATTGGGCTTATGGGATCCAGTGAACCTCAGCAGGGCTAGCCTGTCTGAAATATAATTTTAATCTTATTTTAAACTCAACACCCCTTTCTGGAGAAAGCCTCATGAGTCTCCCCATCTCTCCTTTGCCATCATCCAACCTGCCTCTTAAGAACAACACAAATCAATTTCACAATTTCAATTAAAATGAAACATAAGCAGTTATGTTTGTGTGTGTGTGTGGGGCGGGTCTTCATAAAAATTGAAAGTATTTTAGCCCAAGAAACAGCAAGAATGAGGTGGCTACATTCTTTTTGGGTTTGCAGAATGTAAACCACGCCTTCTCTGTTGTGGGCCCCTCATTATGGAACCACCTCCCGAGTGAGCTGCGCCTTGCACAGTCCCTGCCCGCCTTCAGAAAGGCTTTGAAAACTCTGCTTTTCAGGGAGGCATATGGCGACCTAATTTATTTATTTATTTTTATTTTTTGCTTACTGCCCGCTGATCCATCTTGCTGTATTGTCATGTCTTGTTTTCTTTTTTAATCTTGTGAACAGCCCAGAGTTCCATATTGGAAGATGGGCAGTATAGAAATCAATCAATCAAACAAACAAACAAACAAACAAATTCTCCTCCTTCGCTCTTTCCCATCCTTGTTCTTCTTTTTATACCCCCCTCCCTTCTGGAAGCGATTAACCCCTTGAAGTGGACTAACAATGAGCTGGGAACCAATGTCAGATGAGCAATTATGGATATGTTTGACAAAATCCAGAATACTGTTGACTCTCTCCTGTCTAGTCTCCTGTTCTTTCCTGGGTCCAATATGGAAGCAGACGAGAGTCCCGACTTGAGTTTGGACCAGTGGCAGGAAATGGGAGTGCTTGGAGAATGCAGAGTCCGGCACTGCTTGGGATAAAAAACTTTCCCCAGAAGAGGGAAAGGTCTCATATCTGGCCCTGATCTGGGTGTTATGTTGGAACAGAACAATCTTAATTTTCTTAGAAGCAAGGGATTCGAACAGAGCATTTTCCCCAATCTACACATCTCAACAAGCATGCAGAGGGAATGCTTGAAGAGCTCAGCGCTGGAAGTTTTTGCATTACGGGATGGACCGGATTTTTGGCTTAATGAATCAATCACTTAAAAAGCTATTAATGGATTACAATGAACTATAACAATATGGAAAATGGATAACAGAAACCTGTAAGCCAGCTCAAAACAAAGCTTTGTTCTAATTAAACACAATCATGTGATAGTTGTTAAAATTATTTACCTACTGGTTAAGATATCTATTATATAGTAGCTCAATTAAATAAAGTAGATTAGCTATTTGAAAATTATCATTAGGATGGAATGTTCTATTAAGATTTTATGGTCATATTCAATGTTGTTCAATGCTGAAAGTAATTGTAAAATGTGAAAACAGTTTTCAACATCACTTATTTACTAATATAACTAGAAACTATCTTAAGAGGTTAGTCAATGCACTGTGAAGACCAGTTAAGACCACAGCTACACAGACCAGTTTAACATCTTTGTTTATGGAACACCTAATTAATGGAATACTTGAATATGGAAAAATGGAATATGGAATATGGAAATCAGCTTGAGATGTCAGTTTGTTAGATCTTTAAATATTAGCCAGGCAAAGAGAGAGATTTAATGATTTGTCCCCTCTTTTAAAACCCATTAAGTATTAATCTTAGACAGATAAGGTTTTGAAAACTTGGTAAAATTTATGGGAACAGAGAAAATATAAGAAGTTGATGATATCCATTGTGTATATACAGTGGTACCTTGTATAAAGGAATTAATTCGTTCCAAATGAAATTATGTTAAGCAAATTTTCCTTTATACTGTACAAATTTCCCATAGGAATGCATTGAAAATGGAGTAATCTCATTTTTATGTTGTATGGATTTGCCCCATAGGCAATTATGTTAAGCAAATTTCCCCTATCTCTGGAATTTTTAAGTTGTACAGATTTATGTTATACAAACTGTTTGTTCTACAAGGGTTCACTGTATATCGAATTAGTCAAATGTAATCTAAGCTGCTTTATTAAATGAAGAATTAAGGTTTTTTTAGGAGTGGAAATACTAAGATTAAACTAGCTAGTACAATATTTTAATCAAGTATATGTATCATGTGTAGTGGATGAAGACAGAGACAAATTGAGATGAACATGATATTGATGGAAAAATATTAGAATATTAATGGTAAAATATTTAGCAATGTCTTGTTTAAGATGAAAGAGAATTATGAAACAACTAGGCCAATCTATTGGGAAAAACTTTTGATATATGTAACATGGCAGGAGATAAGCAATGTATCTGTTTTTTCTTTCTTTTAAAAATTAAATATATATGAAAAAAACCCATCAGTTCATCTGCCGCTGTTGTCTTTGCTTTGCAGGACTTTTCATCAGCCTCTGGTACTTCTTCTTGAGGTGCCAGTTCCAGGAAAGGTCTGCGATGCTGGATTCCCGTTCTTCTCAATGACCTGTGGAACCAACAGACCAAGGGAGGTTGATTTCCAACTTGAAGACTTACCTCAAAGGTGCCATTGCTTCTTACTAAGATGGACTACCACTGTGTACTGTTTGTTGGGCTGCCCTTGATCCAGGATGGAAGCAGCTGTTGCAGAAAGAAGATGCTTGGTGGAACATCTGGGGGACAATTTCCACCAGACCTATAGGAATATTGCAGGCTGCTTCATTGTTACTCAGCTAAATTTTAAGACCTGGTAGCAGATTTCCCAGAAGAGTTGGATCATTTGGTCATTTGTTTTATCACTAGCAAAGTTATGCTCAATATTTTTGACATTCAAACATTCTGTGGAGCAGCAAAATGTTAAGACATTTGTACACTTGGGTTTGAGCACAGCTGAGAAAGGAGGGTGGTTGGTTTTTTGACATTCTGGCCCATTTCCTATAAAATGTCTGCTGGGTGGCAGTCCCATCCCTTCCCTCAGCAAAGTAATTCAGAATTACTCTGAGGTTTATAGCCTGGGATAACTATCCCATTGGTTATCATCCATCCACCAGGTTATATCAATATTTTTATCTACTGCTAAGTATTCCAGCTCCCCCATTTTGTTCCAGAGGCTTCTGCCATTTGCATAAAAGCATTTATAGGTGCTTTTTGATGCAGTCTTTTGATTCCAGTTGCATCATTAGCCTGGCTCTTGCATCTGGAGTATTTTGTCCAGTTCTGTTCACCATACCTCCAGAAGGATATTATGGAAATGGAAAAAGTGCAGAGGAGGGCAACCAGAATGATTCAGAATACCTTCCTTACCATCTGAGGCTGAAACGGCTGGGCCGCTTCACTCTTGAACAATGGCGCCTAAGAGGTGATCTGATTGAAGTTTATAACATCATATATGGTATGAACCAATGTATTAAATTAGAGAGGATAACTTAGACTTTATTATTTTTAGGGAAATAAGTCTATAATTGAGTCTGACAAGTTTCTACATCTCTTGATTGAATCTTTTTGCTATAACTTTCTTTTGTAACTTAGATTAGAAATAAACCCCCCTTTTAATCAGATATTTTGGCCTCACGGAGATCCTTTGGCAGAGAAGATTGTTGTGTTGTTTTGAAAAGAACCCTAGGTGAATCTAAAGGGGATTTTTACCTAAGAAATGCTTTGCCTTAAGGGAATTTTTTTTGTGTTTTGTCCTTGGCCAGTAATTAATCCTTTTGATTTACCACAAACATTCATTCATTCATTGAATTTGCAAATAATCACTGCGTTGTGAGTCCAGAAAAGGCCAAGATTTCAACCTGTTCTGCTATCAGAAAACCGACAACAGGCAGCTATAAACAGAGATGACTAGCTTCTGTTAAATGGGGCAAAACCAAATGTAAATCCTTCATGCAAGGCCAACATAGCATTCCAATGGGAGATGAAAGTAGAACCAAGCCCATGATCAGGCATCTTTCAGGGAAAGTCATTGTATATGCAGGAGCTGTTTTCTGCCTCCCTCTTTCTCTCAGGCTATGTTCTGGGGACTAGGCTCCCCAAAACCCACTTTCCCAAGAAGAAATCTGGCTTAACAGACTGCCTTGAAACCGCTAGATGGCACCAGAGGACAGGCACAGAGAGCTCCTTCTGCCCAACGATCTCATAATTTGTTTAGGTCTTCAAAGCAGTAGGGTACAATATAGAATCATAGAATCATGGACTTGGAAGAGACCTCAAGGGCCACCCAGTCCAACCCCCTGCCATGAAGGAACCCCCATCACAGGACACCTGGCAGATGGCTATTCAGCCTCTGCTTGTTCAGTCATTCAATTGTGTCTTACTCTTCATGGCCGCCAGGCCTTCCTGTCTTCCACTGCCTCCCGGAGTTTTGTCAAATCCATATTTGTTGCATCAGTGACACAGTTCAACCATCCCAGTCTCTGCCGTCCCCTTTTCCTTTTGCCTTCAATTTTTCCCAATATCAGGGACTTTTCCAAGGAATCGTCTCTCCTCATGAGGTGGCCAAAGTACTGGAGCCAAAGTACTTCAAAATCTGTCCTTCCAGTGAACATTTGGGATTGATTTCTTTCAGGGTGGATAAGTTTGATCTCATTGCAGTCCAGGGGACTCTCAAGACTCTCCTCCTGCAACACAGCTCAAAAGCATAGATTCTGCGGCGATCAGCCTTCTTTATAATCCAGCTCTCACTTCCATACATCACTATTTGAAAAAACGTAGCTTTGACTATCTGAACCTTAGTCAGAAAAGTGATGTCTCTGCTCTTTAAGATGCTGCCTAGGTTTGCCATTGCTTTCCTCCCAAGAAGCAGGCATCTTTTAATTTCATTGCTGCAGTTGCCATTTCTTCTCCTTCTATTTGCCAGGAGGTGATGGGACCGGTGGCCATGATCTTAGGTTTTTTTATGTTGAGCTTCAGCCCATTTTTTCCACTCTCCTCTTTCACCCTCCTTAAGAGGTTCTTTAATTCCTCCTGACTTTCTGCTGTCAGAGTAGTATCATCTGCATATCTGAGATTGTTGATATTTCTTCCGGCAATCTTAATTCCGGTTAGTGATTCATCCAGGCCTGCCTTTCACATGATGTACTCTGCATATAAGTTAAATAGGCAAGGTGACAGTATACAGCCTTGTTGTACTCCTTTCCCAATTTTAAACCAGTCAGTTGTTCCATATCCAGTTCTGATGGATGCTGCTTGTCCCACATGTAGATTTCTTAGGAGACAGATAAGGTGGTCAGGCACTCCCATTCCTTGCCATAGTTTGTTGTGGTCCATACAGTCAAAGGCTTTGGCAATGTCCCTCCAGGGACCGGTGTGCCGCCGGGTGGGACTGGGGCAGGGCTGCGCTCAGGAAGGTCAGCACGGGCTTCATTCCTGGAAGGCGGAGGAGGTGACAGAAGCCCCACCGTGCGGCAGTGGTGGTGGAGGCTGCTCTCGCGGCACAGCATGGCGCTGCATATCCTTCCCCTGGTTTTGCAACCCATCCTGCTGCCTACCTGCCCCCTGGGGGGCCATGCGGTCGACACTGAAAGAAAAAAAAACAAAAAAGAAAAGCCCCGCGCTACAGCTGCAGCGCAGGGCAAACCCATTGACAAGCCCCGCACACAGAGCACACACACAAACAGGGTTCAGTTCTTTGCCAAGATCTTTAGTGGAAAGCCAGGCAAGTTCAAGTCTGTTGCTAACAATCAAGTGCCAGATAAATAACAGAATCCAACTCCCAGCAATTAACAGTCCAAGTCAAAACCAGAATATCTCACGGAAATGCCAAACCCAGATGCCAAACCCAAGGGAACAGATCAAGCCATGGTCCAGGAAGCCAGTCCAAAATCAGGAAACAGAGCCAAGGTCACAGACAGCAACGTGGTTGCAAGTTCAAATGACGCATTGCTCCTACAGAGAACTCAAGGTAAGCTTACCAGCTTTATCCCAAAACAGGGAACACACCCTTACTTCTGGAAAGGCTTCTGCTAGTACTCAGGGCTTGCTGCCTGATTCCCTGTCTAGCATCAAAGACCCTTTCCCTAGCCCTCCTGGTAGCACGTCTTTGCAGAATCCTGCTCATGGCCCTTCTAGGGGGAGAAGATATGTTTTCAGCTGAGTCATCAGACCCAGTTGCCTGATGATTTGAGCTGCAAGGCTCCTCCAGCAGCTCTTCACCATTTAACCCCTCAGAATCAGGTTCTGTGACAGGTAGGGTCCTGGCACTATACCCCTCCCCATGGTCGCCCTCTTCCGATGGGCCAGGCCTATCAAGGTAACTGTCATGGAATTGTTTAACCAACTCAGGAGCATGCAAGTTGGACGCAGGTTCTCATGACCGATCTTCAGGTCCATAACCTTCCCAGTCTACCAAATACTGCAATCCTCCACGGTGTATTCAAGAATCCAAGATTTGACGGACTTCATATTCTTCTTTTCCTTCTACTAAAATCGGTGGAGGAGGTTCAGGAGTCAGTGGTCAGTTGGGGTCAGGGTCTGCAGCTGGAACCAAGAGGGATTGGTGGAATACTTGATGAAGATGAAGGGAATCAGGTAGTTGCAGACAAAAAGCAACTGGATTGATTTGTTCTAAGATGGAATAAGGACTGATGAACCGAGGATCTAGTTTTCGGGATCGCCAAGGATGTCTCAGGTATCGAGTAGATAGCCAGACTTTCATGCCTGGATTTAGCTGTGGCCTTTCCTGTCTTTTCTTGTCCGCTGCTTTCTTATATACTTCCTTAGCATGGTCAAGTTGCTCTCGCAATAATTCCTGAATGCCATGGAGTTCTTGAATGTGTGCATCCGCAGTTGGCACAGAGGTGAAAGGAAGGGTAGTTGGAAAGTACCGAGGATGATAACCATAATTAGCCATGAATGGGGTATGGCGAGTGGAAGAATGTACAGCATTGTTATATGCAAATTCAGCTAAAGGTAACAAATCCGCCCAGTTATCTTGTTGGTAGCATGTATAACAGCATAAATATTGTTCTAAGGTGGCATTAGTGCACTCAGTCTGACCATCTGACTGGGGGTGATAAGCTGATGACAGATGAACTTGTGTTCCTAGTGCCTTATGCATTGCTTGCCAGAAGCGAGAGGTGAATTGTGGCCCATGTGCAGATAAACCGTGAAGTCTGAAGAGGTGTTGAGTAGTGTTGCAAGTAGTGATGAGCTGTTTCTGATGCGGTAGGGGATTTAGGGCAAGGAACGAAGTGAGCCATTTTGGTGAATAAATCCACGAAGACCAGGATGCAGGTAAACCCTTTTGAGCAAGGAAGATCCGTGATGAAATCTAAGGAGACAGCATTCCAGGGACCAGAGGGTGTTGACAAAGAATGCAACAGACCCAAGGGTTTGGTCACAACATCCTTTGCCCGTCGACAAACTTCACAGGCAACATCAGCACGGACATGTGGCCACCAGAACTCTCTTGTGAGAAGATGCAGGGTTTTGTAAAGTCCAAAGTGTCCAGCAGGTAAAGAGTCATGTGAGAGATGCAACACCTGGTTACGAAGAGGACCAGCAGCAACATATAACCGCCTTCGATGTAATAATAACCCTTGTTGTGCAGAAAACTCTCCATGATTCCCATTCTGGAGTTCCTGAAGATGTTGTTGAGTCCATGAATCGCGAGCTTGAGATTCACGGATTTCTTCTGCCAAGCTGAGACATGGATTTGTGGCTGCGAACACAGAGGGAGGCAAGATGGGCGCCACTAATGTCTCTTTCACAGGCGCTGCATACTCAGGTTTTCTGGATAACACATCAGCTTTTGTATTCTGAGCCTCAGGAATGTATTTGATCTGGAAATCGAACAGGGAAAAGAATAATATGGGGTTTGGGAGGGATCATCCTGTTGAAAAAGCACTGCTCCCAAAGCAACGCTAGATGTGTCAGCCTGCACTATGAAGGGTAATTGTGGATCAGGATAACGGAGCAAGGGTTCCGAGGTGAAGTGAATTTTCAAAGTAGAGAAAGCCTCTTCTGCTTCTGGAGTCCACCAGAAAAGCTCTTTGGGCTGAAGGAGACGGTTTAAAGGTGCAGCAATGTCGGCGTAGGCAGGAATAAACTGGCGATAGTAGTTGGCAAAACTGAGGAACTGTTCCTTACGGTTTTGTGGTCGCCGCCAGAACAACACAGCCTCTACTTTCTTGGGATCCATGTGGATTCCCTGGGGAGAAATAATATGCCCCAGGAATTCACCTTCCTTAATGTCAAACTCACATTTTTCCAGCTTAGCATATAGTCCGTTTTCCCGGAGACGCTGCAAGACCTGACGAACATCTTGAACATGCTGAGCTGGATCAGCGGAATAAATCAGGATATCATCTAAATAAATGACCACACAACGATCTAGTAGATCATGGAAAATGTCATTCATCATCCGCTGGAAGACACTGGATGCGTTTGTCAGTCCAAAAGGCATTACTAAATGTTCATATTGGCTGTACCGGGTTCAAAATGTGGTTTTCCACTCATCTCCTTTATGGATACGCACCAAATTATACGCCCCATGAAGGTCCAGCTTGGTATAACACTTTGCCCCTCTTAACCGGTCCAAAAGTTCAGAGATTAGGGGTAAAGGGTACTGGTCCCTAATAGTGATCTTGTTTAATGCCCGGTAATCATTACAAGGACGAAGCTCCCCAACCTTCTTCTTTACAAAGATCACCGGTGCGGACAATGGCAATTTGGAAGGGCGTATAAACCCACGTCGAAGGTTCTTGTCTAGGAAAGCCCTCAAAGCTTCTAACTCAGGTTCGGACATAGGATAGACTCGTCCCACAGGGAGGGGTGCCCCAGGTATCAGATCAATGGCACAGTCATACATACATACAAACTTTATTGTTTCTGACCATAGGCCTTTACAATATACAAACCAGCAGATAAAATTCAGTTAAAACAGGTGATTACCATGAACCCAGTAAAATCCAATCCAAGAATAATAATGTAATACAGTCAACTATGTACAACATTTATGTGGCATAAGGTTCTTGACAAACTGAGACCTGTTTCTTAGTTGCCAGAGCAAATTGTGCTACCGCATATGTAATATACATCTGCGTATCAGCAAGCAAACCTATTACTGTTTCCATGGTGGTGCAATTAGAAAACAGCTGAATAATGGATGACAAAAATCTTTCTCTAGGATTTTTATAAAGAGGACAATGCAGCAAGTAGTGAATTAGATTTCCGTTCCTCAACTGGGATTCCTTTATATCTCCCTTCGAGGTATGCTGAGGCCATCTGTCCAAATCGAAGTTCTGTAAAAGCTCTGCGAATCTGAGGAAAAGTCAGTATTTTAAAGTAATGAGGTTTTGTGTGATTCACCTGAAAGTGAGGATACCAGATCAAAAAGTGGGACCCAACAATAGCAGCTCTATCTTGACTGGCATCAAAGTCATAGATTCCAGTTTCTGAGGTCATGGGAACTTAAACTAAGGAGATTATCCATCGTAAGATTATACATCTTTAATTTTTGGTGGGATTGTTGTGCCCATCCACCAGTCTGTAGTTGTTCTTGCCAACAGCACTTTGTTAGAGAGGAGTCCTCCAAGCTATTCAATCTACGCCAAAACCTAAAATAAGCCAGATTGACTCTAGCAGCTATTGATGATAGGCTTAGCTCAGCTCTAAGATGAGCTGAGGGAGTTCCTGGATGGAGCCCCAGTATCAGCCTCATGAATTTGTTCTGCAGGATTTCTAGTTTTGGCTTTGCTGCCTCGCCCCATAATTCTGCCCCATAGAGCATGTGTTAAAATTTTGGCTACAAACACCTTGAGAACTGGATTTACCAACTGGCCTCCTCTTCCATAAAATAATATTTTAAACTGCCCTATTGATCTAGTGCTCAGCAAAGTGGTGGCATTTAAATGTTGTCTCCAGGTGAGGTTCTCGTTAAAATGAATGCCCAAATATTTAAATGAATGTACCTGCTCAATGGCATGCCCATCCATTGACCACTTGTGCTTTGGGGCTCTCTTCCCGAAGACCATGATCTTTGTTTTAGTGTAGTTGATTATTAGCCGTTCCTCTTTACAGAGCTGTCCAAATTTGGAAAGCATTCTTTTAAGACCAATTTTATTCAGCGAAAGCAGAACCAGATCATCAGCATAAAGCAACATTGAGATCTTCCTGCCCCCAATGGTTGGGGGAAAGAATGAGGGTGATGCCATTTGTGGGATCAAGCTGTTTATATAAAAAAGAAAAAGGGTGCTAAAACACAGCCTTGTTTCACCCCTCGGTCTATGTGAACCTGTTGTGATAGGAATCCTTGTAAGCCAATGCGCACTTGCATTGTATTTTCTTTGTGTAGTTGCTGAATGAGCCACAGGAGTCTTCTATCAATATTTGTTTTTGCCAGTTTGCACCACAGACGTTGTCTATCTATCAGGTCGAAGGCTGATGAGAAATCCACAAAAGCAGTATAAAGATGTTTGTTTGGTGGTTTGGTGAATTTACTAGTAGTATGGTATAAAACAAAGGCTTGATCTATAGTGCTTCTACCTTTCCTAAAGCCTGCCTTTTCTTCAAAGACGATAGAGTGTTTGCTAGCCCAATCCAGAAGCCTGTTCAAAAGGTATCTAGCATAGACCTTGGAGGCCACATTGAGAAGACTAATAGGTCTAAAGTTGCAAGGGTCTAGGGGATCACCTTTCGTAAAAATTGGTACGACGATGCTAGTTTGCCAACCTGTGGGAACATTACCTGTGCTGTTAATGTAGGTGAACAGCTTTGTGAAGAGGGGAGACCACCACTCAATGTCAATGGCAAAAACCTCACCAGGGATCATATCTTCACTGGGAGCCTTACCATTCCGAAGAGCTAGAATCAGGTTTCCAATTTCTGAAGGAGAAACCGGTGGCCATTCAGGGGAATTAGGGAGAGTCCCATGAGTGGAGTTTGAAATGGGATACCCATGCTTCTGGTGTAATGGAATTGGCAGTCTCAAAGGCTCCCCGAGGAAAGCCTCTTTGTACCTGCTCCCAGAATTTGGGCTCATTACCCTCGATGAGGGCCTGGGCCAAGGATTTCCAATTAGCAACATAAAAGGCCTTCTTTTTTCCTCTGAGGAAGGATTTATATTTTCTCCGGAGGTGTTGCAGGAAAACTGTTGCTTCATCAGTACCAATATGTTTCACCTGTCTTGTTGCTCTGTTCAGCTCTTTTTTCTTGATTTTACATTCCCTATCGAACCAGGACCATTGAGCTTCAGGTATTCTGTCTGAGTGTGTAGTGGTCAGATGTGGCCTAAGTGCAAGAATTATATCCTGATAGACCTTGCAAATGTCCTGGGTCCCAGAAAGAGCATGTTGACGTAGTTCTTGAAGTTTATCCAAGCTCAGCATCTGTCTTATACTGGCATCAATTTTAATTGACCATTTAAGCCTTTTCTCACCTAGTACAAGGCCTAGCATTTGGTGGTCTGTTAATACCCCTGATTGATTTGGTTGGAATTTTAGGGCCTTTTTACATGACCCCTAAGATCCGCTGGCTACTTAAATTTGGACCAGAGATCTTAGGGGTTCCTCGCTCTTCCTCTGTCACCACCCCCTCCGCACTTCCTGGTTGCTGGCTGCCTGAGGGAGGGAGAAAAAAGAAAGAAAAGAATGCTTTCTTACCTCCGTTTTGTTCCGGGCAGCATTCAGATCTCTTAAAGGGGCGGGGCGCAAAAAAAGAACAAACGGAAGCCAGGAGAGCCCCACACTCACTATCCTTACACCGGATCAAATATTTGTCACCTCCAAAAAGCAGGTACAAGAAAACTGCTGTTTGGTCTTGCTAAAGTGGGCGGGGTCGCACTTAATTGTCTGCAAAGTCCGGAGCTGGTGGGTAAACATTTTTAAGGTCCAGACCTTGCAGCCATTTGCGGCGGAGCTTAGGGGTCGTGTATAAACGCCCTTAAAGACACTCTAAGGGGAAGATGGTCACTTTCTGGCCTGTCATCAGTTTTTAGGGAGTGTACATATGGGAGCGCAGCTGGGGATCCTATTACATAATCTACCACATTAGCTCCGTTATCAGTTAAAAAGGTCTAGTAGCCATTTCAGTTGTCCAGGTAGGATCTATTTAGACCTACAAGATTGGATTTGTAAATCAGTTGAAAAAGGAAGTGACCGTACTTGTTCATTACCTTATCTAGAGATATTCGGGATGTGTTTTTATCCTCTGCAAGATCCAGGCCAAGGGCTTTTTCCATCATGTGAAAATTATTTCCCATTCTAGCATTAAAATCGCTGCATATTATAAAAGGATGGTTGGGATAATCTGAAAGCAATGTGTCTAGAAGGTCCTCCAATTTGACCTAAGCCTCTGTAGCAGGGCCAATTGTTCTTGGTGGAAGGTAGACATTGACACAGATCAAGGGACCTGGTTTACAGCCATGTATTATTAGAGCATGCCAATAGTCAGAGTTTAATTCAGCTATTTCTGTTCCTTTCAGGCCAGTAGTGGAGGAAATTAGAATGGCCAAACTCCCACTTCCTCAGCCTGAAGTTGAGATTTTTTGGGCTGGAAGTTCCCATGTCCTATATCCCTGTAAACTTAAAGTGTCTTTCTTTAGGAGCCATGTCTCTTGTAGGCAAATTATATCAAATGATTGCAGGTACTGCATGAAATCTGAGCCAACCAGTTTGTTCTTCCATCCTGCAATATTCCAAGACAGGAAGTTCAGAGATTGACCCTGAAGCTTATCTGATGTTAGTCAGTCTTGGGTAAAGGCTGCTAAAGGGGCATATCTGTTGTCCAAGTTCCATTCGGGGTTAGGCCTACTGGAAGTTCTAAAGTGGCTAGGTAGGTTGCTTTTCCCCTTAGCTATTTGATAAATTCTGTGACTGATGGGAGTCTTGTTACTTATTTGGGTGACACCCATCCTTGGATCTTCCCTTGTTTGAGTTCT